>OX940896.1:0-2462500 GCA_954871355.1 Cabera pusaria
CGGTACGCAGATGGCAAGACAGGTACGACTCTTCAAGCACAGGTGGGGTCACCAAACTATTCCTACCGGATGTCAACAAGGCATACCGAATAGTTAGAACGACCAAGTTGACACCCACCCAAGTGCAAGTCTTGACGGGGCATGGCGGGATAGCCGAGTATCTGCACAGGTTCAGGTTATTGGAAAGCCCAGGTTGCGAATGCGATCCCACAATCAGCGAAACAATATGGCATGTAGTTCTGGAGTGTCCACGCTTTCTGGCAGCAAAATATGAGTTGGAGACACAGATAGACTCAAATGTCACCAGAGAAAATCTGTCAACCATAATTGCAGACCCGAGAAGCAGGACCCACTTCCTCAACTACGCCGAAAAAGTGTTCACCATAGCAGCAAAACGACACCGCACCCTAACACCCACACGACCCACACCAATCACCATCCCACCCAACACCAGCACCATCACCGACAACCCACCCGATGAACGGCGAGCCCCGCAACACCGAACCCCAATACACCGGTTATTGGAGCTCGGAGAGAGGGGTGAACCTGGCATCAGTATAAGGGGAGTGGCTCTTTTCATGGACAACAACACGGAAAGACTTGGTATCAGCTACTGCAACGTAAACGCAAAGAACCGCGTCGCAATTTCCCCCGGACTAGCAAATCTTCTCAATGGGAGCACCACAAAGACCACCATGAAATGGAATAGGTACAAAGAGCTGGCATTAACAACAATAGCCGGATGCCAATGTCGGTTAGTGCGATCACAGAACAAAACGATCGTACTAATCGACAAAGACACAAGAACACCT
Source organism: Cabera pusaria (assembly GCA_954871355.1). Lineage (NCBI taxonomy): Eukaryota > Metazoa > Arthropoda > Insecta > Lepidoptera > Geometridae > Cabera > Cabera pusaria. The sequence continues at coordinate 813 of OX940896.1, forward strand.
TTTTCACTGGCAAACGCGGTGCTCTCAAAGATTGGACAGGCGGTCAACGAAGAAGCTTTGACACCTCGCATAATCAGCGTAGACGCGATGGTAGTCGAGTACGAGAGAGGGGAAGTGGGGGATCACATCGGGTGCATAAAAGCCTCAGCACATCACCACGTTGTTGCTTACGAGGACAGAGGCGAAGACCTAAGTTACCTCAAAGCACCCACCCCCACCACTACCCCAAACACCAGTGAAAATCTCCACTCGCTCTCGATTACACAAACAGGGTCAAAGCGTCTTCAGGAAAAAGTCCAAGCCAGAAAAACCATCGCGAGAAAGAGAGCAGACCGGGGCGCAGCAGCTGGCCAAGCGGGACGCAAAAGGGCTCTCACGGACGTTATAAGCGCAGTCTTCCAAAGCAAAAAAGACAAAGTCTCCAGGATAGCGGAACGACAGGCAGCCGCTGTCCGAGACTTCACATCACCTCGCTCAGAACCCGAAAAGACGAAACATCCCAAAAGGACGAGAGCAGACAAAGGGGAAGTCAGCCCGCCCAGCTTCATACCACCAACGAAACCAACGGACAACGCGACCAACGCACTCCTCGAATTCCTGGCGATCGAAAAAGCAACAAGGGAAGTTAACCTTAAAACTTGCAAAAACATCCTGCAAGCATATCGCTGGGAAAACGAGGGGTTGTTGAACGTGCAACTCGTGGAGGCGGAAGCGGCCATATACGACAATGACAAATCCCAAATCATCAGGGGAAAAATGTCAGGACAGTATATGGCTGCGTTCAGCTCGACGGGTGGTTTCGTTCCCCTGAACGAAAGGGAAACACAGCGGACGGGCAAACTAACATTCCTGACTCCCCCTAACGATCCCATTGTCGTAACAGCCCGGTGCACAAAGATAATGCTGCAGGAGAAAATTCTCGAGATGGCGAAAACCATCTCGGGACCACATGAACCTGCAGCGGCAAGCCAGCCCTGGACGATGCCAAACGTCACCTGGATCAACGGGGTACCTGGATGCGGCAAAACAACGTGGATTGTTGACAAATTCGACGCTGACAACGACATCATAATCACCACAACAACCGAGGCAGCCAAAGACCTGAGAGGCAAGGTAGCGCAACGCATAGGCGATGGAGTCAAATCCAAAGTGCGCACCATGGCCTCCGTACTAGCCAATGGTTTCATGGAGCGGAGTGAAAAGCGTCTGCTCATAGACGAAGCTCTCATGAACCACTTCGGGGCAATAGTAATGGCATCACGGTTGTTGGGGGCGGAGGAAGTCGTCATCGTGGGAGATGTCAACCAGCTGCCTTATGTCGAAAGAGAGAACCTCTTCGACATAAGGTACAGCAGTCCCGCTATACTGGCATCCATCAGCCAGGAGATGTTTTGCACGCACCGAAACCCCATGGACGTGGCATACGCTCTGAGCGAAGTGTACCCGGGCATGTACTCGTCAAGATCCCGTATTCGTTCCCTGAAGCTGAAAAGGTATACAGGTGCAAACATACCAACTGACCCTCCGCAAACCCTATTCCTAGTGCTGACACAGGAGGAAAAAACCTCCCTAATCAGCAAGGGATACGGGTCCGGAACGGGGTCCTGCACCTTAACCGTACACGAAGCTCAGGGACTGAACTATGAATCGGTGATCATAGTACAGACGAGGGAACGGTCGACTAAGCTCCGAAACAGCGTCCCCCATGCTGTGGTGGCAGTGTCGCGACACACAGCCAGTTGCACCTACTACACAGATGACAGCTCGGATGCCATAGGCAGGTTCGTGCGGCGGGCGACCGAAGCCAGTGAGCGGCACATAACCGACCACAACATGAAAATGGCCATTAAAAATAGAGACGAAGAGATCGTGAAATCTCTATTAAATACACCAAGGCCAGCGGAGTCTGAGGCAGGGACATCGGGACAATAGCTTGTAAGGAAAAAAAATTTAGTGTTTTTACAAATGAATGTCATAATACTAATTTATAGTTATATATAGTTAATAAACCAATAACACAAAAAAAAAAAAAAAAAAAAAAAAAAAAAAAAAAAAAAAAAAAAAAAAAAAAAAATTATTATGGACTCACTTAGAATAGGCAACTAACACTAGCTTTAGAACTTGATGTATGGAGTAATAACATGAAAAATAAAACAAACTGCACTTTGAATAAAAAACAAATCCAAAAAGAGTACGGACCACAGAGTCTGTAGACTTGAAGTTTTACTTATATAAAAAAAAAAAAAAAAAAAAACCTAACCTAACCTAACCTAACCTAACCTAACCTAACCTAACCTAACCTAACCTAACCTAACCTAACCTAACCTAACCTAACCTAACCTAACCTAACCTAACCTAACCTAACCTAACCTAACCTAACCTAACCTAACCTAACCTAACCTAACCTAACCTAACCTAACCTAACCTAACCTAACCTAACCTAACCTAACCTAACCTAACCTAACCTAACCTAACCTAACCTAACCTAACCTAACCTAACCTAACCTAACCTAACCTAACCTAACCTAACCTAACCTAACCTAACCTAACCTGGGGGCAGGGGCATATCGCAGCCAATACTAGACAGACAAATAGAGAAAAGGTTACCGTTCACTGACGCGCCCCACCCGGCAGAACATATGTGCCTTAAGTTCTTGAACCTGGTAGACGGACAAAATGTAGAAGATCACAACACACAGGCAGTCAGGATATTCACCGATGGCAGCAAAATTGAGGGCCAAGTTGGAGCAGCGCTATCCATATGGACCGGCAACGCCGAAACGAAGTCCCTCAAATTAAAACTCGCCACCTACTGCACCGTCTATCAGGCCGAACTTCTGGCCATATGGAAAGCCTCGAAGGAAATAGTCAGGCGCGCTGAGATGAGCTTTGGCATTTACAGCGACTCCAAGTCTGCACTGGAGACGGTTACAAATTATTCTACAACTCACCCCCTGGCTGCAGAAACTCGAAAAAACCTGCTGGATGCTAAAAACCAAAATAAGCATGTGTCACTATTTTGGATCAAAGCCCATGCAGGTTTAGAGGGCAATGAACGCGCCGATGCACTCGCCAAGGATGCTGCTTTGAAGACCAAGAAGAAGCCAGATTACGACCTGTGCCCGGTTTCATTCACCAAACGACTGATTCGCAATAATACGCTTGAAGAATGGAACAAAAGGTATCAAACAGGCGAGACTGCCAATGTCACAAAGCTGTTCTTTCCCGATGCTGTGCAGGCGTACAGCATAGTAAATAAGATCCCTATAACAGGTGTTATCACCCAGGCACTAACAGGGCACGGTGGGTTCTCCGAATACTTAAATCGCTTTAAGTGTAAGGAGGACCCATCGTGCATATGTGAGCCCGGCGTTGGCCAGTCTGTCACACACATAATATTTGATTGCCCCGTATTTGGCCTAGATCGATTTAACCTAGAACAAAAGATAAATATTGAAATAACGATTCACAATTCAAATAAAATCATGATAAACACTGAACAAAGAACAAAATTTTTAGATTATTGTACAAAAATTATAACAAAAGTAACTAAACGAAATAAACAGGAAAAGTAAAGTATGTTAAATATATATTATAAGATATATGTACATAACATACGAAAAGAAATTCGCAACACATATAAGCAACGTACATAGAAAAAGATTAAAATAAACTAGATTCAAAATAACAGTTAAAATAGTAAAATAAAAAATGTTAAACTCAAATAAGAAAATAACCAAACAAACCCATAACCCAATATAATAATGTTAACAGCAATCCAAGTATCATTCACTCGTACTAAGGACTCTGACTTTTTGAATGTCAGAGAGGAATCACGTTTAAAAAAAAAAAAAAAAAAAAAAAAAAACCTAACCTAACCTAACCTAACCTAACCTAACCTAACCTAACCTAACCTAACCTAACCTAACCTAACCTAACCTAACCTAACCTAACCTAACCTAACCTAACCTAACCTAACCTAACCTAACCTAACCTAACCTAACCTAACCTAACCTAACCTAACCTAACCTAACCTAACCTAACCTAACCGCTGTTAATATAAGTAAGATAATGAACAATGTTAAAAGTAGATTAAGATTTATTGAATATTGCAAACTAGTTACAAAGAAAGTTGTTAGAAAAAATAAGAAATAATATGTAACAAAATAATACACTTACACATATTTTAGTATATATAGTAAGTGCATATGCATAAATAAGTAGCAATAAGTATAGTTGTAAAAATTAGTTTGTAACAATAAAAAAAAACCAACTGTGTAAATTTCTTGATGGTGTGAAATCCCCTAATAAGTAACATAAACATTAAAAACATAGCTAGTTTAGCATAGGGACGATAGTGTTGGCATCCCACCAATAAATGACTGAAAGATTGACGGATAAAAGAAAGAATTGTATGAAGTATGAAAGGTCATCTGTACATAGCGAACAAGCGAGAACTGGTATGAAAGAGACACTAGCAGATACAGGCTCCAACCTCGTTGGAGGGTCGAGTAGGAAAAAAAAAAAAATTAAAAAAAAAAAAAAAAAAAAAAAAAAACCTAACCTAACCTAACCTAACCTAACCTAACCTAACCTAACCTAACCTAACCTAACCTAACCTAACCTAACCTAACCTAACCTAACCTAACCTAACCTAACCTAACCTAACCCAGAGAGTCAGAGTCGAAGACCAGTCCCCCCTTATTCAGTGCTCGCGCTGTTTAGGGTACGGACACGGAAAGCGATTCTGCCGTGACGCAATCGATGTGTGCAGCCACTGCGGCGGGCAGCATTTAAGGACGGAATGTGCTGAAATACTCGCGGAATCTCCGCCCAGCTGTGTGAATTGTGTCAAAGCAAAGATGGACAAGACAGAGCACAATGCTTTTAGCAGTGAATGCCCGGTTCGCCGCAGATGGGAAACGATGGCCAGATCAACAATAGCTTATTGCTAAAGTTGACGCATATTCGATCATGCAAGCCAATCTCCAGAAGAAGAAACTTGCGACAAACGAGCTCTTCATAGAAGCTGGAAAGCGGAAAACAGCTGCAGCACTCCTCCAAGAGCCGTACGTGGGTGCACAAAGAAACATGAGAAGTTGTAGGGGGGTGAGAATCTTCCAGAACACCGGTCAAGAAGAAGGGATAGTTAAGGCGGCAATAGCTGTTTTTGACCAAAACCTTAACATAAAGCAATACCCAAAACTCACCACAAACAACATCGCTGTGGTGGGGATTCAAACTGGTGCCTGGGAAGTTACACTAATCTCCTACTACTTTGAACCTGATGAGCCCATAGGTCCTTATTTGGAGCACTTGTCTAAAGTACATAAGGAGATCGGTCCAAAAAGGTTGATAATTGGTGGGGACGCTAATGCCAAAAGCACCTGGTGGGGCAGCATCAAGGTTGATAGCAGAGGAGAGGAAATGTCCGGAACACTCGGTGACCTGAGTCTTCACGTGCTCAACATGGGAGACACACCAACTTTTGACACCATACGAGGTGGCATTAGATATCACAGTTTTGTCGACGTTACCGCTTGCTCGACCGATATGCTACATCTAGTAGATGACTGGAAAGTTGAGGAGGGTCTTACGAGTTCGGACCACAACGGGATCACATTTAACATTAGGCTCAAAAAATCTAAAGGCATAAAAGTAATCAGGACGACCAGAATTTTTAATACCAAAAAAGCTAATTGGACAATGTTTGATGAAAAACTTGAACAATTAAAAATGGATACCAATTTAAACATAGAAACAATAAAACAAATAAATACAAAACAACAAATAGAGCATGTAATAGCAACATTCACAAAAAATTTAACTGAAACCTGTACACATGCGATACCAATGAGGAAAAATGAAGAAATTCTGACGATCCCGTGGTGGTCCGCCGAACTTGATAGGATGAAGAAGGAAGTCACTACTCTGAGACGCCGAATCCGCAACGCTGCACCGGTCCGAAGAGCTAAGGTAGTCGCCGCATATCTGGAGCTGAAACAAAAGTATGAGTTGAAAGAGCAGAAGGCTCAGGTCGAGAGTTGGAAGGAGTTCTGTGGGAAACAGGATAGAGAAGGAGTCTGGGGGGGAATATATAGGGTTCTCGGTAGGACTGGGAAAAGAGATGAGGATGTGCCATTAGAGAGAGGAGGAATAGCGCTAGATGCAAAAGGCTCCGCTAAGTTAATGGCCGAAGTCTTCTACCCTGTAGATGATGTAGAGCACGATAACATCGAGCACCGCCAAAAAAGAGAGCAAGCAGATAGAGTGAACAACGGGGACCAAGGTGAACCTTGCGACCCGCCGTTCACGCAGACTGAGCTTTTTGCGGCCATGGATACATTCAACCCCAAGAAAGCCCCTGGAGCAGACGGCTTTACGGCAGATATTTGCAATCGCGCGATATCAAACGACTCTACCTTGTTTTTATGCATGCTCAACAAATGCTTGATATTCCATCTGTTTCCGGGCATTTGGAAAGAAGCGACTGTAGTAATGTTAAGAAAACCCGGCAAGGATAATTATAAGGTACCCAAGTCATATAGACCAATAGGGCTACTGCCGGTGCTTGGCAAGATTTTCGAGAAGATGTTGGTAGCCAGGATGAAGCACCACCTTGTCCCGCGAATGAGCACGCGCCAGTTCGGCTTCATGCCACAAAAGGGCACCGAAGACTCCCTCTACGTCCTAATACAGCACATACGCAATAAAATAAGTCAAAAGAAAATTGTCACAATGGTATCCTTGGACATAGAGGGAGCCTTCGACAGCGCCTGGTGGCCGATTATTAAAATCCGGCTGGCCGAAGAAAAATGCCCGTTAAACTTGCGAAAGGTCATGGACAGCTATTTGGAGAATAGAAAAGTCAGAGTAAGGTACGCAGGCGAGGAACACGTTAGAACAACCAACAAGGGATGCGTTCAGGGATCAGTAGGGGGACCGATTCTATGGAATCTCATACTTGATCCCCTTCTGAAGGGTCTCGAAGAAAACGGATACTACTGCCAGGCCTTTGCGGATGACATAGTTCTCATCTTCGACGGGGAAACTGCACTAAGTATTCAGGAGCAAGCCAATGCCGCACTCGAATATGTTCGGGCGTGGGGTGTCGGAAATAAGCTGAAATTCGCTCCGCAAAAAACAATCGCCATGACAATCACGCGAAAGCTAAAGTACGACACACCACGCTTGAGCATGGGCGGATGCGACATTGGCATGTCTGACGAAATTAAGGTTTTGGGATTAACAATCGACAACAAGCTCACTTTTAATACCCATATTGGCTATGTCTGCCGAAAAGCTTTAAACTTTTACAAGCAGTTATCAAGAGCAGCAAAGATACATTGGGGATTGCATCCGGAAATTATCAGAATGATCTACACGGCAGTGGTGGAACCGACCATCATGTACGCTGCAAGTGCATGGGCACCTGCATCTAACAAACTCTGCATTAAAAGGCAACTGGACCTCGTACAACGGGGATTCGTCCAAAAAATCGCAAAGGCATACAGGACGGTCTCTCTTAACTCGGCGCTACTGCTCGCAGGGTTGCTTCCCCTCGACATTCGTGTCAGGGAAGCAGCCTCACTTTATGAAGTAAAGAAAGGTTATTCCCAGCGAGCAATAGGGGATCGAGAGATGGAGAGGCCAGTAGCCTTTGCGGATACGATACACCCTGCTAAGCAGCAAAAATATAGTTTCACGTGTTTGGCGGACTCTGCAGCATTGGACCAGTCCGACAACCATGGCCTAAAAATATTTACCGATGGCAGTAAACTGGAGGGGAAAGTCGGCGCATCATTGTCCCTATGGGACAATGATGCAGAGACAAGTACCCGAAAGTTTAAGCTGGACCAATGCTGCACAGTCTACCAGGCTGAACTACTGGCATTGTGTGAGGCCACAAACCAGGCCCTCTGCAAGAAAGAACTCGTTTGCAATATATATTGCGACTCTAGGTCCGCCCTTGAGACAGTTGTGAACAATAACTTCTTGCACCCATTAGCTGAGAAAACCAGACTCAACATGCATAAAATAAAAGAAAACGGTAAAACATTGAACCTCTACTGGATCAAGGCTCACGCTGGACTAGAGGGCAACGAAAGGGCTGATGAGTTAGCCAAAGAAGCAGCGCTACATCTAAAGACAAAGCCGAAATATGACAAGTGCCCTGTCTCATTCGTCAAGCGACAAATCCGGTTGGAGTCGCTTGACGAATGGAATAAACGATACAAAGACAGTGATACCGCGGGAACTACAAAAGTATTTTTCCCGGATGCAATCTCAGCTTATCCCCTCGTGAGAAAATTAAAAATAGACCCCATCATAACACAATTATTGACCGGACATGGAGGTTTTGCATCATACCTGCACAGGTTTAAATGTAGGGATAACCCGTCATGCCTCTGTGACCCTTTACAGGAAGAAAGCGCTCTGCATGTAATTACGGAATGTCCAATATATGCTAAAAGGAGATTTGAAACAGAGCAAGAGCTCGATATTGACATAAAATTAAACAACTTGTGTAAAATAATAGCAGATAAGAGAATTAGAGATAAGTTTTTAGATTTTTGTAAAAATGTAGTGAGAAAAGTAGTAGATAAGAATAAATAGTAAAAATGTATGAACTATTGTATATTTGAATATATACAATAAGTACCATAGTATACATAAGCAATAAGTTAGAAGTAAGAATACCCTGTTAAAATAAGAAAAACAATTGCGTATAACAATTCAAACCATGTATAAACATAATTAAGAAAACATGAATAGATAAGAAGAATAACGACGTAGTTGCACCCACCTGTAAAGGCGTGAAAGAAAGAAGGATATAAGAAAGAAACAGTATGTAGTATGAACAACGGACATAAGAAAGAACTAGAATGAAAGAGAAAGAACGGCTCCGACCACGTTGGAGGGAATAGGCAAAAAAAAAAAAAAAAAAAAAAAAACCTAACCTAACCTAACCTAACCTAACCTAACCTTTTTTTTTTTTTTTTTTTTTTTTTTTTTTTTTTTTTTTTTTTTACGTGTGGAAAATGCATTTACGCATTCCCGCCAACCAAGGGTGCGGTAGGCGAGATATGTCGGACTAAGCACCCAATGGCACCACTACCGACTAAAAACCACACGATGTTCCTAGCTGCACCCTAGTGTCGGGGCTACGGGTACGCTTAGGCACTCGCCCGCGGCCCCGACGGTGTCGGCCCCACTAGGGGCCCCAGCCTCGAATTGGGTGGAGTTGGAGATACCCTACCCTCACCACTGAGATGCGCACGGGAACACCGCGCGCGCCATCTCCAGGTCTCAGTAACGGGCGACGGTCACCCCCATGACCGCCGCCCTGACCTGTTATGGGGGGTGAAGAAGGGCGTGGTAAGCCCTTCTTCGACGCCCGGCTCTCCGGCTACGGATCGGAAGGTTTGATGCAATCTCACGCTCCCTCTCCGCAGCCTCCTTCCGCAAGATAATATCTTCGCAGAAGTCGAGCACGGCAGTCCATGACCTCTCGCTGTCAAGCATCGATTTAATCAACGTTGGCATCGAGAGGTCCGCCCCTACGACTGCGGTGAGGACAAGGCGTTGGCCCTCCCAAGCTGGGCAGACCGCCAGCGAATGCTGCGCCGTGTCCTCATCGCAGCCGCAATGGTGGCACACGGTTGTCGGTTCCCTTCCGGCTATGCGACAGAGGTACTTTCCGAAGCATCCATGCCCCGTCAGTACCTGCGTCAGCCGGAAGGTCAAAGACCCGTGCGCCCTGTCCACCCAATCCTTAAAGACAGGGCGGACAGCCTCGACAGTCCTGAGGCCAGCACGGGGTTCGGCCAGCCTCGCCTCCCACCTTCCCATCAAGGACTGCCGAGCGTGGAACTTCCACACTTCAAGCGCCCTAAGCGAAGGACTTTCTCCTCGAAGGCGGAGATCCACGCGCCAATTGTACATTGCCGCGTAGATCTCGGCCTCCAGATCCCAAGGTGGGGATCCCGCCAGCAAGCACGCTGCCTCAAAGGAGACAGTGCGATACCCACGAATGACCCCGACAGCCATCACCCTCTGAGATCTCCTCAGCAGGGCGACGGTTTTCTCCGTTAGGGCCTCCTCCCAAATTGGGGACCCATAGAGGGCCATGGACCGCACCACCCCCATATAAAGGCGGCGAGCACTCGCCTTAGGCCCCCCGAGGTTGGGCAACAACCGCTTTAAAGCGGCTGCCGCACCAATCAGTCGGGGGGAGAGGCGCTTGAAGTGCTCATGAAAGTTCCATCGGCTGTCGAGGACGAGTCCGAGATATTTCATCGAGGACCCGACCTCGATACGGTCGTCACCGATGGTGAGACTGGAATCACGCGGCGGGGCTCGTCTCGGGCCATGAAAGCACATAGCCTCCGACTTACCCAGAGCAACGCGAAGTCCCAGCAAACCAATTCGGTTGACGACCCGTGTCGCCGCCAATGTGGCAAGGCGGGCAGCCTCCTCGTACGTGCTCCCCCGGGCCATGACCAGCGTGTCATCCGCATAGCAGATCACGCTTGCGCCCGTGGGGAGATTTCCCCGCAATACCCAGTCGTAACCAATGTTCCACAGGAGTGGCCCTAGGACCGAACCCTGTGGAACACCGCACGACATCTCCCTCCGAAGAATTTGTCCATCCCGCCCCGAGTACGAGATGTACCTCTGGCACAGGTAGGCCCCGACTATACGGCTCAAGTAGGAAGGCACGTCATGATACTTCAGTGCCTCCCTAATGCAAGACCACGGCAAGGAATTGAATGCATTAGCGATGTCTAAGGACACCGCCAACAGCACTCCCCCCCCCGCCACGGTCTCGTCCGAGCTGGCCTTGACGCGTTTAATCGCGTCAATACACGACCTACCAACCCGAAAACCGTACTGGTCGTCCGACAGGTCAGGACCCACATCTCGCAGATGCCTGACGAGACGACAAGCTACCACCCTCTCAAACAACTTGTCAGCCTCATCAAGCATCACTATGGGACGGTATGCGGAAGGAGATTCCGCGGGGCGTCCATCTTTCCTCAACAGAACGAGTCTGCCCGTCTTCCAAATTGTTGGGAACGTTCCCGTCTCCAAACAAGCACTTAACAGCCTGCGGAAACGTTCTCCCAACGCCTCCAATGCCAAAACCCAGGCGCGGCCAGGGATGCCATCAGGCCCCGGAGCACGGTTTTTGGCCCGTAACTTTAATATGGCAGCGCCCAGCTCGCCCATCGACACCTCCGGCACGTTCTCGCTCGTGTCACTCTGCCCCACCGCTCGGGCGGGCGACATTTGCGGAGGCGTATGTTCAACCCCGTTCGGAAACAGGGTGGTCACAACGTCCTCCACTAGCTGAGGAGGGAGACTCTCTGTAAGGGGAGGCGCCCATGGGCGCAACTTCCCTCTGACTACCTTGTAGGGTCGTCCCCATGGGTCGTGATTGAGAGTCTCCAGCTGCTCTTCTCTTGCCTGGGTTTTGGCATTGGAGATCGCCAGCTGTAGGTCTCTAACAAACCCCCTATACGACTCATACAACTGGCGCTCAACGTCTTCGTCCCGGCGTCTACGTCTGCGGTGCCTGGTGTACCGGCGCCTCGCTCCCACGCAACTAATGCGCAGGTCAGCGATCGCCTGGCTCCACCAGTAGACCTGACGCTTAGGTGGACGTGCCTTGGCCCGGGACATGCCAGCGTCACAGACTTGTGACATGGCGCCCCGAAACCACTCCGCCTCCTCTTCGACCTCCACGGGACCTTCAGGAGGGTTTGACCATGCCTGGACAATCGAAGCCTCCACTAGCGCTTCACTGTCCAGGGTCCCCAATACCCATCTTCGGGAAGGTGGGGTGGTGCTCCGGGCGATGGTGGTATCAGGGTGAGTGGAGACATCAAATCGGACATATAAATGATCCGATAGTGTCTCCACTCCCTCCAAAACTCTCCATCCACGAACACGGTCCGCGACTGCGGGGGATGCGAACGAAACGTCCACAATAGATCCCCCATTATGTCGCACGCACGTGTTGACCGACCCTTGGTTAAGGACCGATAGGCCGGCTATCGTGGCCCACTCCTCCAGGACCTCACCACGAGCGTCAGTCGCAGGGGAACCCCAAGCCAAAGATTTGGCGTTTAGGTCCCCAACTACGAGCACTGGGCGAGGGAGGGTCTGCCCAATAAGGGCTCCCAACCCTCCCAAGAACGACTCGAACTCGGCTAGATGTCTGTTTGGAGAGAAGTAAACACCGATGAGGACAGTGTCCCTCCAAAGCACCGCAACATAACCTCGACCTCTCGCTATGACATTGAGAGATGAAGCTCCAACGGAACTAGATGCAATTATGGTTACCAAGCCATCCACGTCTGCTACCCAATTATCTCGGGAAGGAACGAAGTATGGCTCGGCAACCACAGCAATCTCGATCAGCCACTCGGCAAAGCTTTGCAGGAGCAAATCCTGCGCACCAGCCGAATGGTTGATGTTCGCCTGAAGGAAGCGATGATCCATAACTAATTAACTAGTTAGTGATCATCGCCTCCCCCCTTGTCAGGGCCCTTTGAGCTGGAGTCGTTGGGTTTGCCTTCCTTTTGGGCTTCGGTGGAGAGCACATTTTGCTTCCCAGCTTGTGGTCTGCTGGGCGTTTCGAAGCTGCACACACTGCACACCTTGGCGCACTTGCAGAACAAGAAGCCGCCCTATGGCCGGCATCACCACAGCGATAGCAAAGATCGCTGCGATCAACCTCCGCAGTGCACTGGGCTCGAACGTGACCGATTATTAGGCACCGGAAACACCGCATTGGTCTTGGCTGCAGCAACTGAACCCGTGCCGCCACCCAACCGACCAATAGACGGCCACCCTCACTCAGCTTTTTTGCGGCAGCCACCGGGCATCGCATCCACAAGGTGGAGTTGCCACGAGAGTCGTGACGCAGTTCTCCAGCCTTGACTGACTCAATGGAGCAGCCACCTTTATTCGCGACTGCAGCGACCACTTCCTGTGCTGTAATCGAGTCGTCTAAACCGGACACCCTCAGTTCTACACTTTTGGTCGGCCTAGACACTTTAACCCCCTCACCAAGGGTTTCCTTTAATTTAGAGGCCAAGGCGTCAGCTTTATCACCGCTTCCAGCACCGGGTACCTCTAATATTCGGGCACCTGTGGCTGCCTTACGGAATCGGAGGTCGTTGATTCCGCAGCTAGACAGGCTTACTGTTTCACGAGCCCGAGAAAGTAGTTTGGCATACGTCAAGCCACCTTCCTCAGCCTCCGGCTGCAGCGTAATGACTACAGCCGAGGACTTGGGAGTGCGCAATTTAGATGCCTTGCTCAAGGAAGATGAGGCGTTGGCCTTAGGCACTTTTTTATTTTTGCGACTCCGTTTCCGTACCACCTTGGTCCATCCCCCTTCCTGGGACGTAGAAGCAGGAGGTAATGGCCGTGGAGTAGTAATACTCTCGGATATCACCTTAGGTGCAGCCCTCTGCTTCTTCCTTTTCTGAGTATGGCGTGCGTCCTCAGCTTTCGAGAGACCTTCTTTGACCTGTGACCTCTCTAGAGGCCTTATGTTAGCCTCCAACAAAGGTTCACGACCTGACCCTGGGGAAGCTGCAGTCGCTGCAGCGTTCCTTCTGTCAGCCGCAAGTGGAGGTCGAAGGCGCTTTTCAGGTAGAAGGCGGTCCTCCAACGCCTCAAATCTAGCAGCCACCATACTGCCAACCTGCATCATGATCGACCGAGTTAAATCCTCGACACCAGCATCACGAGACTGTGTGGCTATAGGCTCTGGCACTTCCATTCTCTCAGATGACTGCTTCCGCGTTGACCGAGGTGCAGAGGCTTTGCGGCTACCAGAGACTTCCTCTCGGAGTTCTTCTATTTGGCGACGAAGGTCCGCAACTTCTCCTTTCAGGCAATTGTTGTCTGCCCTCAATATGGCAGTCTCTTCAGAAGAGGTCCTTGAGCTGAGGATCTTTACAGCAGACTTAATAGATCCAGCAGCATCTTTCAGTGCCTTTACGAAGGTACCCTTCAAGTGGCCGGATTTCTTAGCCACATCCATGATAATCGCCACGTCGTCTAGGACGCGACGATTAATCATATCTGCTGACCTCGGATCCACCTCCGCGCCTTGGAGACCCAAGTTTTGTCGACTAGCTCTCGCGAGGGAAGCTCGCTTGGCTACATCGGCTTCTGCCCTGGCTTCGGTCTCATCACGCTTTCGGAGAAATTCGCGTCTCCGGTCCCCGCTCGTAGTGCTCGCATCACCACCTAATATGGGCGAACTGCGTAAAGAAGCAAGACTTTCGGCATCAGTGGATGACAAAGAGTCATCACGACGCCGTCTTTTAGCTCCCGGCTCTGGCCAGAACCGACTAGGTTCCAATAAATCCGCCGAATTCATCACAGTTTGCACGCTCCCATCGGAATCCGATAGGATTGTCATAGCCTCCTCGACTAAGTCGGAGCCATTGTGGCTCGGTAGGCGATTGTTGCCCCCCCCAGATACCGTGGGACAGATCACCGAAGTGACAAGGGGTTCTCCGGACTCGGTGAGCCCGGTACCCTCCTGGGGTTGTGTGTTTTCAATAGCCCTTTCCATATGGTCCTTATTTAAGGAGATAAGGTTTCCTTTGTTTGGGCTCCGATGGAATCAAATCCATCTACAAAAACCGTAACACATGACCCTAGACCCGCACATCTACATTCTGCGCAATACGCGCAGAGAGAGCAGCTAAAGTCCAGGGTCACGTACCACGATCCCCTCGGCCGGCCCAACCGTGGGTCTCCCTACTACGTCGTGGCGCTCTAGCGGCCGAAATATTTCCGACCATATCACGTCTTGCCACCTCGGACCCGCATATCAACCTCCTACGTGAACGCAGAAAGAGCAGCTGAAGTCCGAGTCAGCAAGCCGCGATACCCCCCTCGGCGAGCGCCAAACCTTGGGCCTTCCCTACGTCTGACGCCCTAGCGGCCGGGATCTCCCCGACCATACCCTTGCCTGTCGCCCAGAACATGCACCCACGCGTTCCGTGCTAAAGTTCAGGTCAACAGGCCCGGGTAAACCCCCTCGGCGGGCGCCGAACCTTAAGGTTTGGTCATTCTTCGATCCTTGCGGATCCAACCCTGCAAGGTGGGCGCAAAAGCGCTTCCACCTAGCCAATCAGGCAACCACCTGACCCCCCACCGGGCGACTCCTACCACCGAGCCCGCCCTGCCCCGTCACACTGTGCCCTCTGCTACCTTGCCAGAGGGACACGCGGAGTGGCCCACCTCGTCGGAACTTCGCCATCGGTCGACAACTTAACCCAAAAAGAAAAAGTTGTCGACCGACACCCAGGGTGCACCACGAGGAGGTGTTCCGACCCGCACCCCAACCTAACCTAACCTAACCTAACCTAACCTAACCTAACCTAACCTAACCTAACCTAACCTAACCTAACCTAACCTAACCTAACCTAACCTCATCATTTATACACAACAGACAATGACTGCAAAAAACAGTTTGGATTCAAACTCCAAACATCTACTAACGATGCTATACACGCCGCTCTCAAAAATATCAACTCAGCCAAAAATGACGGCGACCAAGTCATCGCTATCTCCCTTGATATCCGAGCAGCATTTGATAACGCGTGGTGGCCGGCAATCTTTCATAGACTCAGAGAAGTTAACTGCCCGGGCAACCTATACAATATTCTACACAGTTATACAGAAAATCGACAAGTGCAAATTAACTTTGCCGACTGTAGTGTCAATAAAACAATGACTAAAGGATGCATACAAGGCTCCGTATGTGGCCCGACTATGTGGAACCTACTCCTCGACCAACTGCTTCTCACCGAACTTCCTGATGGGTGTCACATACAAGCTTATGCAGACGATATACTTCTCATAGTTCAGTCCAAGGGTATTAAGGAACTCGAAAACAGAGCTAACCAAGCATTGAGCATAATAACCGAGTGGGGGAAAGGTGTCAAATTGGAATTCGGGCCCGAAAAAACCCAAGCTATCGCCTTTACCGGTAAAGCTAATAAATGCAGATTATTCATGCAAGAACAGCAACTATGTTTCACGACACAAATCAAATATTTAGGGCTAATAATCGACAACAAACAAAAATTCATAAAACACGTTGAACATATAACCAACAAAGCAAAAATGCTATACAGTAAACTAGCTGTCTTCGTAAGGCCCACCTGGGGAATAATTCCAGAAAATGTCAAAACCATATACTTACAGGTCATTCAACCAATAATCAGCTATGCGGCTGGCATATGGGCCAGTACCGCCACCAAATATAAACACGTCATTCAAAAACTTCTCTCGCTTCAGCGCCTTTTTGCGATAAAAATTATATCAGGGTTCAGAACCATACGCACAGCTACCGCCATTTCTCTTGCTAACATCACCCCTCTACCTGCCAAAATACAAGAAATAGCTGATATTGAACACAGCAAAATCATGAACGTCACCAGATTTGCACCTGACGATCTGCAGCTTGACAAGCCTGTCAACCCCTCTAAACTCCTTCATCCCGCATACAGACAAAGCATTACATTCGATGAAATCCCATCCATAGCTGAATATAACGATCTTTGTTTCAATCTTGTAGGAATCAATAGCTGGCAAATCTTTACTGACGGAAGTAAGCACGATAACAAGGTCGGAGCAGCATTCGTGGCAATCAAACCAACAGATGGCAACACTGAAATAATTACAAAGAAATACAAACTACATGATCTCTGTTCTGTATTTCAGGCTGAACTTCTAGCCATTAACCTCGCACTTAAATGGGTCATAGAACAAAAACACATAAAAACCCTATCCGTATTATCCGACTCCAGATCCGCACTAACGGAATTGTCAAACCCTTCCACCACAAATAAATTAGCTGTAAATATACACAAAAATCTTCGCACCCTTAAACAATCGGAAGCCACAATTCAGTTCTCATGGGTACGTAGCCACATCGGCATAGGCGGTAATGAGCTGGCTGATGATGCAGCCAAGTCTGCTGCACTTCTTCATAAGTTGCCAGACTTTCTCGATATTCCCATCAGTTTTGTCAAATATCAAAATAGATTAATATCCGATCTCAAAACAACAGAACACTATAAACAATCAAGCCCACACACATTAAGTCTACTACCCACCCACAAAGACCTCATCCAGTGCCTCAAAACATTCAAATTAAACTTTCACATCACGCAGCTTTTATCCGTTCATGGATACCACAAAACTTACCTTCACAGATTCAAAATTACCAGGGATGAAAATTGTCCGTGTGACAACAACACACCCCAAACTCTCGAGCATCTGATCGAAGAGTGTCCTAGATTTGCTATGACAAGACTTAACCATACTCTTACATCTTCGTCTCTATCTAACCCATTCAACATAACTCAGATTTTAACTAAAGAAGACTCGGTAGAAACTTATCAATCGCACATCATATACATAATAAATCATCTTAAAAAATTTAACACAGGATCTTAACTCGAATTTGACTACCTGCACCTAATAGCTGCTAATATTATAATTATTAGTATTATATTCTTACACTTCATTAATCTAACCCACTAATTAATGTAATTGATTAGTGGGTTAGATTAATGAATGACAAACAAAAAACTGCTATAAAAAAAAAAATATGACTTATTATCTTTGATCTAAAAAATTCATTTTGTAAATAATCCATAAATACGCAAACACAATATTTGTATGTCCGTATGCGTATATATGTACATATATACATGTACATGCATGCACATATAATAATAATAATTATTATTAAAAAAAAAAAAAAAAAAAAAAAAAAAAAGTACTCATAATAATAAAAAAAAAAACAAGAAAAAAAATAAAAATAAAAAAAATAAATCTATTCGTAATACGTTTAAAATAAAACGTTATATTTTCTTTTATTTAACAATAAGCTTAATGAAAAATAAAAATTATAAAAAAAAAAAAAAAAAAAATTATAAAAAAAAAAAGAAAAACTGATAAATAAATAATAAAATATAAAATCTAATATAAATACGATTAAAAACTAAACGTTATATTATTTAATTTAATAATAACCTTGAATAAGCTTAACTATTATAAATAAATAATTATATATAAAAATATCATATTAATATCGTAACTCTACTTAATCTACCCCATTCAAAAACTAAAACCTAAAGTATCTTATCTGAGACTGCTTATAAAATCAAAACTTATTGAGTTGTGGGAAGACGGAGTATACCAATAGCACCAACTTCCCACAGAAACTCCTTCGCAATCTTCTTTATTACAAAAAAAAAAAAAAAAAAACCTAACCTAACCTAACCTAACCTAACCTAACCTAACCTAACCTAACCTAACCTAACCCAGTCCCGCTCCAACCGCCACCGAGAGCGCCACGAAATCAAGTCGTTCCGCGGTCAAAAAATCCTAAAAATAGGAAAAAGTGCGCGTATTTACAAGTGCGACATACCAAAGTGTGCGGAATCACGAGTGCTACAAAATAGTGTTTAGTGCACAAAAATCGGATTGATTTTCAACGAGTTATTCACGAAAAACTGGTAAATAACCTAAAACTTTTTCTTCTGAGCTGAACGCTGCTCGTTTAGTCGCGGTAACACCCACTTTTTATTTTGACGTTGGGTGCGCCTCCTGAAGTACCATATTTTGGCTGAGTTCCAGATTTTTCTGGTTTGAACTCGCGAAGATATAAACGAAAAACCGAAAACCACGTGGCCACGTGGTCCGACTTCCAGGGCAAATCGAGAAAAACTTCGCATTGCATATCATACACCTTGCAAAGACCAGCCACCAGACATCTCGATCATCAAAATCGGACTTCCCTCGGCAGAGTTATTAATTATCAAAAATTTCGTCAAATTTCGAAAAATCATATCTCCTGATCAAGATCGGTGACATCATATTTTTAAAATTTTATTACTTAGACTATAGTGACCTTTATTTTTGTGCCAAATTTCAGATTTTTCTCGTGTATAGTTTTTAAGTTATTAAATTTAGAAATCTTTTTATGTAAATATCTCGAAAACCAAGCGTTTTAGAAAATTTTTGACAGCACCTTCAAATACCCATAATAATGGGTATTTTAAGTTTGCTTTAATTTTAATTTTAAAAATTTCAAAATTTTTTCGGACATTTAAAAAAACTTATATATATATAATTCTTTAAACCCCTGTATCTCAGAAACGGAGCGTTTTAGCTCATTTTTCTCGGTGGCTTCAGCATACAAAGTATGCTGAAGGTACTAAATAAATATAATTTTTTATAAATTTTTGTAGTTTTTTAATTTTAAAATTTTTTTCCGAAAACACGTTGTATCTCGGAAACGGTACCTTTTGGACGTTTTTTTGAGCGAGACTTGAACATACTTCGTATGCTCAAGGTCAAATTTGAACCAAATTAAATTAAAATTTTGACACAAAAAACTTTTCGAAAAATTTTTGGAAAATTTTTTCGAAAATATTTTTCGAAAAATTTTTATTCAGTCAGAATAAAGGGACGCTACAGAGTGTTTTGTACTCTTAAACAAATCGACAAAATTTTGTAAAATTTACAAAAGTTATATAATTATTGTAAGACATTCGTATATTGCGTGCAGAGTATTTTGACTTAATTGAAGACGCCCCTTTTTTGGCGTTGGAAAGTGACAAATTTGACACATAAAAATTATTATTTAATTTTATATCTAAATTTATTTTAAAATTCTATTTTATTTGTGTACTGACGTTAAGTATTTGAAAATTATATTTTAAATATACAACTATTTACAACTATATACAACTTATTTTAACAAAAAATATTATTTCATAATTAAAATAACTTTAGACGCGACCCTCCAATATGTTCGCCGCCGCACGAACTCCGGTCAAAAAGACCATCGACAAATCTGACTCTCCAAATACCATGGTACAGGCAGGACCGTCCAAAACAAAAGTCAGAAACAGTATAGACGAATGGGAACTAGGAAGGGTATCACCAAACCCTCCCCAAACCTCAACCAAACATGAGAATCTGACCACGGCTCCGCCTGCTTCCCCGAAGGCAAAGTCGAACACTTCCCAAAATTTAACTTTTACAAAGCAGGGAGAGCCAGCTACGTACACCTCAAAGGCAAAGTCAAATCCATCTCAGACTACAAACAAAAAAGTAGAGGCGGTTACGGCTCTCTCAAAGGCAAAGTCAAACACTGCAAACACCGCCGTCTCGCAAGGACAGAAAGACAAAACAAAAACTCTCCCAACCACAAACGCATCGGAGAGTCACCCAAAACCAACATCACCGAAACGCGTGTTTGCAAGTAGAACTGCTGAGGCAAAATATTGTATGACAAAAGCCAAATCCGAGCTCTTAAGCTCAAGAAATACAAAAACTGAAATTAGGGATTGCGCCTTGGAGATGCTGGATCGTTTATACGAGATCGTAAAGGAGTCAGAGGCGACTCTCAGAGCCCACAAAAAATCCGACAAGGAAATTTGTGGAGAAAAAATAGAGGTCAGAGAGGAGGAGCCACCCACCGCGCTTCCTATACCCAAAACAAGCCACGAGCAGCTACATTTCTGTAAACTGTTGGAAGACCATAGCCGACTTATCACAGAAAACACAGCTTCTCTAGAAGATCTCAAGAGTAAGCTACTAAGTCACACAAAGACACTGGAAAGTGCAACCTACGCGAGTGTAGCGGCGGGTAACAGTGCGAGGAAACTCCCACAGCAGGCGACGCTGCACTCGGTTGTTGTCACGTCCAAAGACGAAACAGAAACAGGTGAAGAAGTAATGGAAAAGATAAGAAAAGTAGTGAACGCAAGGGAGGGAGGAGTGATGGTGGACAAATTTAGGAAGGCGAAAGACCGTAAAATTATAATAGGATGCCGTAATGAAGAAGAAATTAGGAAAGTGAAAGAAAGGATTGAGAAAGGTCAACAGTTCAACGTGGCAGAAATAAAAAATAAGGACCCACTGGTCATCTTTCGCGACGTGCTCAGCATGAATACCGACGAGATCATTGAGGAATCAATTAGACAACAAAATCAGGGCCTCCTACAAGGCATTAGCAAGGAAGAAGACCGGATAGAGATTCGCTTCAGAAAAAAGGCTCGGAACCCACTTACTAGTCACATTGTGGCCAGAGTATCCCCCGTTATTTGGCAGCGGATGACCAACGCAGGGGCCGTGCACATCGATATGCAGAGAGTCAGAGTCGAGGACCAGTCCCCCCTAATTCAGTGCTCGCGCTGCTTGGGGTACGGACACGGAAAGCGGTTCTGTCGTGACACTGTCGATGTGTGCAGCCACTGCGGAGGTCAGCATCTACGAACCGAGTGTGCTGAGAGGCTTTCCGAGGCCCCACCAAGCTGCGTGAACTGCGTAAAGGCAAAGATAGATAGAGTGGACCACAACGCGTTCAGCAGCGAATGCCAAGTCCGACGTAGGTGGGAAATAATGGCCAGGTCGACAGTGGCCTATTGCTAAGGTGGACTCATACGCAATTATGCAAGCCAACCTCCAGAAAAAGAAACTCGCTACAAATGAACTTCTCCTGGAAGCTACAAAGCGTAAGACGGCAGCAGCGCTTCTCCAGGAGCCATATGTGGGTGGACAAAAAATAATGAAAAGTCAGAGGGGAGTACGAATCTTCCAGAACACCGCGCAAGGAGAAGGGATTGTTAAAGCGGCAATAGCCATCTTTGACCAGAGCCTTAACGTAAAAAAATACCCAAAACTCACCACAAACAATATCGTTGTGGTGGGGATCCAAACCGGTGCCTGGGAGGTAACACTTGTCTCGTACTATTTTGAGCCGGATGAGCCCATTAGTCCATATTTAGAACACCTGACAAAAATTTGTAATGAAACGGGATCACGGAGGTTGGTAATCGGTGGGGACGCCAACGCAAAAAGCACCTGGTGGGGAAGTATCAAAATAGACGTGAGAGGCGAAGAAATGTCTGGCACTCTTGGTGACCTGGGCCTTCAAGTACTCAATATTGGAAACACACCAACATTTGACACTATCCGTGGTGGTATACGATACCATAGCTTCGTCGACGTTACCGCATGCTCAACCGATATGCTCCATCTAGTGGAAGACTGGAAGGTTGAAGAAGGTCTCACGAGCTCGGACCACAACGGGATAACTTTTAACATACGGCTTAAAAAATCTAAAGGAATAAAAGTCATAAGGACCACCAGAATTTTCAATACACGGAAAGCTAATTGGGAAAAGTTTAATGAAAAACTAGATCAATTAAAAATAGATAATAACTTAAACGTAGAAGCAGTAGAGCATATAAACACTAAACAGCAAATCGAAAATACAATAAAGAAATTCACAAAAATAGTAACGGAAACCTGCACTAATGCAATACCAACGAAGAAAAATGTAGAGATACTCATAATCCCGTGGTGGTCCGCCGAGCTCGACGAGATGAAGAAGACAGTTGCCACTCGAAGACGCCGAATCCGCAACGCTGCACCGGTCCGTAGAGCGAAGGTCGTCGACGAATACCTGGAACAGAAAAGCAAATATGAGTTGGAAGAACAGAAGGCTCAGGTCAAGAGTTGGAAGGAGTTCTGTGGAAAACAGGATAGGGAAGGGGTCTGGGAGGGGATATACCGTGTCATAGGTAGGACTGGGAAAAGAGAAGAAGACTTGCCGTTGGAGGAAGGAGGAAAAGTGCTAGACGCAAAGGCTTCCGCAAAGTTGATGGCAGAAACTTTCTACCCCGATGATTCCACAGAAAGTGATAGCGCAGAACACCACCTAAAAAGAGAGAAAGCGGAGAGAGTGAACGACGAGGAACAAGATGAACCTTGTGACCCGCCGTTCACGCAGCCCGAGCTCTCTGCAGCCATCGAAACTTTCAACCCCAAAAAGGCACCAGGAGCAGACGGCTTTACTGCTGACATCTGCCACCGTGCAATAATGAACGACCCTAGTCTTTTTCTGTCCATGCTCAATAAATGCCTCACATACCATCTTTTTCCAACTATTTGGAAAGAGGCCACGGTAATAATGTTGCGAAAACCCGGCAAAGATAGCTACACTTCACCAAAGGCCTATAGGCCAATCGGGCTGCTGCCAGTCCTAGGAAAAATCTTCGAGAAGATGTTGGTTGCCAGGATGAAGCACCATCTCATACCGAGAATGAGCACTCGCCAGTACGGGTTCATGCCACAAAGGGGCACCGAAGACTCCCTCTATACCCTTATACAACACATTCGCAAGAAAATAAACCAGAAGAAAATTGTAACATTGGTGTCATTGGATATAGAGGGAGCCTTCGATAGCGCCTGGTGGCCGTTAATCAGGATCCGGCTGGCGGAAGAGAAATGCCCGAATGGTCTCCGAAAAGTCATGGACAGTTACCTGGAAAATAGGACAGTAAGACTGAGATACGCCGGCGAAGAACACGTAAGGAAAACCAGCAAGGGGTGCGTCCAAGGTTCGATTGGAGGTCCCATTCTTTGGAACCTCATCCTCGACCCCCTCCTGAAAGATCTAGAAGAGAGGGGACATTACAGCCAAGCCTTCGCGGACGATGTTGTCCTTATCTTCGATGGAGACACCGCGCTGAGTATAGAGGAGAGTGCCAATGCCGCACTTGAGTATGTTAGGGCGTGGGGTGTCGGAAACAAGCTCAGATTCGCTCCGCAAAAGACAAGTGCAATGACAATAACGCGAAAGCTTAAGTACGACACACCGCGCCTGAGCATGGGCGGGTGCGACATTGGTATGTCCAAGGAAGTAAAGTTGCTGGGCTTAACTATTGATGATAAGCTCACCTTTAATTCCCACGTCGGCAACGTCTGCCGCAAGGCGTTAAACTTTTACAAGCAGTTGGCAAGAACGGCAAAAATTCACTGGGGGCTGCAGCCCGAGATAATAAGGACGATATACATCGCGGTGGTCGAACCAACCATTATGTACGCGGCCAGTGCATGGGCGCCAGCATCCAAGAAGCTCTGCGTACGGAGACAGCTTGACTTGGTACAACGTGGCTTCGTCCAGAAAATCACAAAGGCT
Organism: Cabera pusaria; assembly: GCA_954871355.1. Lineage (NCBI taxonomy): Eukaryota > Metazoa > Arthropoda > Insecta > Lepidoptera > Geometridae > Cabera > Cabera pusaria. Next base: position 24,862 of record OX940896.1, read on the forward strand.
TACAGGACAGTTTCCCTTAACTCGGCGCTATTACTCGCTGGGTTGCTTCCCCTTGATATCCGTGTCAGGGAAGCAGCCTCGCTTTATGAAGTAAAGAAAGGTTATTCCCAGCGAGTAATAGGAGATCGGGAAATGGAGAAGCCTGTAGCCTTTATAGAAACGGAACATCCAGCAAAAAAGCCTAGATTTGGCTTCATGTGCGTGGAGGACAGTGCAGCATTGGAACAGCATGACAACAATGGCTTTAAAATTTTCACAGATGGCAGCAAACTCGAGGGGAAAGTCGGCGCAGCATTGTCCTTATGGGACAATGATGTGGAGACAAGTACCCGAAAGTTTAAGCTAGACCAATGCTGCACTGTCTACCAGGCGGAGCTGCTGGCTCTTTACGAAGCCACAAACCAGGCACTGCGTAGCAAGAAGCTCAGCTGCAACATATATTGCGACTCTAGGTCCGCACTGGAAACAGTTGCAAAAAACACCTCCCTCCACCCCTTAGCCGAAAAAACCAGATACAACCTGAGGAAAATCAAGGAGAATGGCAAAACACTGAACCTCTTCTGGATAAAGGCTCACGTGGGGTTGGAGGGCAATGAGAGAGCAGACGAGCTCGCAAAAGATGCAGCGCTACGCCTTAAAACGAAGCCACATTATGATAAGTGTCCTGTTTCATTCGTCAAGCGACAAATCCGATTGGAGTCGCTTGACGAGTGGAACAGGCGCTATACAACTGGTGAAACTGCGGGAACCACCAAGATGTTTTTCCCGGACGCAATAGCGGCATACCCCCTCGTAAAAAAGTTAAAAATTGATCCGATCACAACGCAGCTTTTTACTGGACATGGCGGGTTCTCCTTCTACCTTCACAGATTCAGGTGCAAGGATAGCCCGTCATGCCCATGCGACCCCGCAAAAGATGAAACTTCTCTGCACGTAATAACGGAATGCCCGATTTATGCCAAAAGAAGATATGATGTAGAGCAAGAGCTCAACATAGATATAAGAAAAGAAACAGTATGTAAAATAATAGCTGATAATGATATAAGAGATAAGTTTATAGATTATTGTGTAAATATAGTACGTAAAGTAGTAAATAAAAATAAATAGATATAAATGTATGAACAATTGTATATTTACACATATACAATATGTACCATAGAATAATATAGTAATAAGACAAAATGTAAAAATAATCTGTGAAAATGAAATAGATATACTGTGTAAATTTACTTACCCTGTGCAAATAGATATAAGGAAATAAAGAACCAGTAGAATAGTATAGGGCATTAGATTGGCTCCCACCAATAAAAGCATGCATGAATGACGGATAACAGAAAGATAAAGTATGTAGAATGAACGAATACTGATAGCGAGAACTGGAATGAAAGAGACGCGTAGAGTAGTAAAAGCTCCGACTACGTTGGAGGGTCGAGGTTGGAAAAAAAAAAAAAAAAAAAAAAAAAAAACCTAACCTAACCTAACCTAACCTAACCTAACTCCAGCACCAAAGGACAAAGTCATCAAGTGAGTCCATAAATTTAAAAAAAAAAAAAAAAAAAAAAAAAAAAAAAAACTTATTGTTTTAATCTCTTAAACTGTATTAACTGTGTTTAGAATAAGCTAGGAGGTAAGCTCTCCTAAGATTGGTGATCGCATTCACATCGGTCAAGCTCACCAGGAAAAGTTTCGGCAAGTGGTGGCATTGTGTACCGGGTCGTCATCTTCCCAAACAACGGTTGAGGAAGGCGAGGCTGGTGCATGTGTCAACTTGTGAGCAGGTGCTACTTGCGGAAACTGGTCCGTTTTGGATGCGAACACTAATCTCTTAGATTAAGTCCCTCTTCAAAACAAACTGCATTTCCTGTGTCAATAATCTTGTTTAGAGTAATCTACCTTTATAACGTGTTTATTTGTGCCATCCTTCCTTGCTGTTCTTTCGACTTTTGCTGTTGTATTCTGTCCCTCCCCCTACACCATGTCTGGAGTTCAAAAGAAGGCCTCAGACTCCGCTGCACAGCCTAAGACGTCACGATCTCTTCGGGAGAAAGTGTTGTCAAAGGTCGCCGCGGCGACGTCGCTGGCTTCGGAGAAACTCGGAAAGACATCGCCCCGCAACACGGACGCGCCCAAAGATAAGTCCGATGCAGCCGTCAAGGACAGGTCCGCGGACCCGCCGAGGAGGAGGCAGAAACAAACCTCTGCAACAGAGGGATCTGTTTCTACTTCCTCCTCGGTGGAACACGTCGCGGCACATCTTGAGGCAGCAACCGAGCTGAGTAGGCGCTCCGCCACACCCAGCATGGCGGACTTCGGGGATGGAGATAACTCGTCCGTCAACTCGGACATTCACCCAAGTAGGAGACACAGCCTCATCTCGTCTCCACAGATGGGGAGAAGAATGTCCGGAGCGTGTATGAGCGAGGAGACCCGGGAGGCGAACGAATTCTTGCAGCGGGGCAAGGATGCCATCGAAGAGGGGGGAAACATAAGGCGGGATATCAAGGCCACGACACTGGAATGCCTTCAAGGCCTTTATGAACGGGTGTTGTCCCTCGCTGACTCACGGGCCCGCCATAAGCTCAACTTGGAGAGAGCTCTCTCGAGGCACGCACAGGAGCTTCTAAGTGCCGAGAGAGCTCACACCAAGGAGATGCTAGCCCTAAAGCAGGGCTTGGCGGAACAGGTGAGAATAGCGAGGGAAGACATCTCGGGTACCCTGGAGGAGACCAAGGCCATACGCAGCTGGCTAGGCTACGAGACCGAGGAACCCTTCAGGGGGATAAAGGAAGTAAAAAAGGCCATTGAAGCACTGGGCGCCGGGATTTCCCACGAGAAAGCCCAACCGGAGGTATCAGATGCCAAACAGTGGGTCGACATAGAGGCGGGCATAAACAGGCTCGACACCCACACGAAAAGCATCTCTAACCAACTTGATGCCCTCCGGAGAACAGTGGAAAGTCTCGGGGAAAATATCAAAGCCCCACCGTCAGTGCCAGAACCCCCTGCCCAACACCAACTCCCGGAGCCGTCAGAAGTCTCTGCGCTTAGGGGGGAGATCAAGGAAGTAAGGAACTTGATCAAAAAAGTCCTTGAGAGACCGACGTGCGTCCCACCACCACCCCAACCTCCACTGGACCTAGAGCCCCACCTCAAGCCGATCTCTGAAAACATAGAGATAATGAGGTCAGACCTCCGCTCGCTGCAAGATAAGTGCTCGAAAGAACCGGCACCTCCAGTGCCGAATATCGAGACAGAAATGGCGGTGGAGGAAGTGAAACAAGTACTGGCCTCAATACAGAAGGGAGTGGCAGACTTGAACACTACGGACCGGCCACTCCCAGCTCACACCGAACAACACCAAAGAGCATCGGCAGAGACGAAACCCAACTACGCCAAGATGGCTGCCAAGCCTCCCTCACCCAGTCTAAGGCCTAATCACACCCTCATTATCTCCTCAACAGACCCCAAAAACACCGGGGAAAATGTAATTGAGAAGATAAGAGACGCCATAGACACCAAGACCACAGGCGCCAGGATAGACAGGGTGAGAAAGGCTAGGAACCAAAAAGTCATCCTCAGCTGCGGTACGAGGGAAGACCTGAACCTCGTAAAGCAGCAGGTCCAGAGGAGCGAAACCCTCAAGGTGGAGGTGGCAAGAGCCATGAACCCCCTAGTAATCATAAGGGATGTGCTCAAATATCATTCCGACGCAGCGATAGTAGAGAATTTGCTATCTCAAAACAAACATATACTGCGAGGCGTCGGAACGAAGGAGAGCACAATCCGGGTGAAATACAGGAAACAGGCAAGGAACAATCTGGAGTGCCATCCGGTGCTGGAGGTCTCCCCGGAGATCCACAAGCGCCTTGTGGAGGAGGGTAAGGTATATATTGGACTCCAACGGCGGCCAGTATATGACCAATCCCCTCTGGTCCAATGCACTAAATGCCTTGGCTACGGCCACACAAAGGCCATCTGCCAGGAGAAAGACAACCTCTGCAGCCACTGCGGAGGTAAACACTCCTGGGAGAAGTGCAAGGACAGGCAGGAGGGGAAACCCCCAAAATGCAAGAACTGCACAAAGGCGCACGGTCCAGCAGCGGACACGGCACATAATGCGTTCAGCGCAAGCTGCATGGAAAAACAAAAGTGGGATGCAATAGCGCGAACCCGCATCAACTACTGCTAAGGACGACCAAGAGAACAACCAAAACGGCTCAACCCTCCCAGATGCTGGCACAAGCAGGTTACGGATCATCCAGGTTAACCTGCGTCGGTGCAAAAAAGCAACCCACGAACTCCATCAGGTGGCAAAGGCAAAAGGTATTTCAATCGCCCTAGTACAGGAGCCATACGTTGGCGCAAGTGGCGTATTGAAACAAAACCCAGGCACTCAAGTCATCCAGTGCACCTTAAACCGTCAAACACCAGTGAAGGCAGCGATCATCGTCTTCGGCGATCGGCTGGAAGTCATTCATGACCCACAGCTGGTGACGGAGACGGAGGTCGCTGTGCTACTGGTGGCGGGCCACCTGAAACTAGGAGTAGTGTCAGTCTATCTGGACGGGAAAGAAGACATAGAGCCATACTTGGATCGCATAAAGGCAGCGAGCGGGAAACTGCCGACCAAAAACATCCTGGTCGGCGGAGACGTGAACGCCTGGAGTCACTGGTGGGGCAGCAGAACGGAGAACGCCAGAGGAGAAGCCTATAATACCCTCCTAAACGAAATGGAACTGCAGATCCTCAACACGGGAGATATTCCAACCTTCGAGGAGTACAGGGGAGACAGGCTCTATACAAGTTGTGTAGACGTCACAGCTTGTAGCTTGTCACTGCTAGACAAGGTCGAAAACTGGACAGTAAACCGAGATCTAACCACTTCAGACCACAATGCCATTACCTTCGAAGTACGTCTGAAAGGGCGCCTGCAGCCGCTAAAGCCCATCACGACAAGAAGGTACAACACCAAAAAGGCAAAGTGGAAGGATTTCGAGACGCTGTTCAGGACAAAGCTAGCAGAAAACAACATAACCCCTGACACCATACGGAATATCATGTCCGGAAGGGATCTGGAAGCCATGATCGACGCCTACACGGATATCATCCACAAGACCTGTGATGAATTAATCCCGAAAATCGGCGCAAGGAGGGAAACATCACTACCTCCGTGGTGGTGTAAAGAGCTTGAAAACCTCAAGAAAGACGTTCTTCGTAAAAAGAGACGTATCAAAAACGCTGCTCCATCACGAATAAAGGCGGTCATAAAAGAATACCAAGACGCGCGAGTGACCTATGCCGAAAGAGCTAATGAGGCCGAGACTAAGAGCTGGAAGGAGTTTTGCACAACACAAGACGGGGAAAGCCTGTGGGATGGGATATACAGGGTCATCAGGAAAACGGCCAGAAGACAAGAAGACATGCTTCTTCGAGGCGCCGATGGACAGACACTAAACCCTGTCCAGTCGGCGAATCTTCTGGCGGAAACGTTCTATCCTGACGATTCTGTATCAACTGACAGCCCACACCACACGCTAATCCGAGAACTGACTCAAGATAAGCAACCTGAGGAGATCGAAGGCCTGTCGGACGACGATCCACCATTCCAATGGGCAGAATTGGAATTAGTGTTGAGATCACTGAATTCAAAGAAAGCCCCGGGAATGGACGGATTGACAGCCGATATATGCACAAAGGCCATCCACAGTGAAAGGGAGGTGTTTACGACGATAGCGAACAAATGCCTGTCGCTCGCGCACTTCCCCAAACAGTGGAAAATCGCACATGTCGTTATCCTCAGGAAACCGGGAAAGGAGGACTATACCCACCCAAAGTCCTACCGACCGATAGGTTTGCTTTCAGTCCTCGGAAAAATCGTCGAAAAACTCCTGATATGTAGACTTCAATGGCACATACTACCCACTCTTAGTCCAAAACAGTACGGCTTCATGCCGCAGCGCGGCACCGAGGACGCCCTGTATGACCTGCTGGGACACATACGATCTGAAGTGAACAACAAAAAGATCGTCATAATAGTCTCACTGGACATAGAGGGCGCATTCGATAACGCGTGGTGGCCAGCTCTGAAGCACCAGTTGATAACCAAGAAATGTCCAAAAAATCTTTACGCAGTAATCAACTCCTACCTTAGTGACCGAAAGATCGTGGTCAACTATGCCAGAGCAACAAGCGAGAGATGTACCACGAAAGGATGTGTCCAAGGCTCCATCGGTGGACCGACTTTCTGGAACATAATTCTAGATCCGCTGTTGCAGAAACTATCTGGCGAGGAAGTATACTGCCAAGCTTTCGCGGACGACGGGGTTATCGTATTTTCCGGACACGAAGTCAGCGCCCTGGAGGAATCAGCAAACTCAGTACTCGAAACAGTGGCAAACTGGGGGAAAATGAACAAGTTAAACTTCGCAGCGCACAAAACAAACGTGATGCTGATAACGAAGAAACTGCGTTACGACCCCCCAGTTATTCACATGTCGGGCTGCAGGCTGAACCTCGTCGACGAGGTGAAACTCCTAGGCCTCATAATAGACCGCAAGTTGAATTTCCTCCCACATGTAAATTCAACTTGCAGAAAAGTCTCGGGAATATACAAACAACTGGCATGTGCAGCAAAAGTCACATGGGGCTTGAACACCGAAATAATCCGAACCATCTATGTCGCAGTCATTGAGCCGATAGTGATGTACGCCTCCAGTGCGTGGTACAAGTCGACAGAGCTTCAGATGATCAGAGATCGTCTAGAAGCACTGCAAAGGGGCTTCGCACAGAAGATCTGCAAGGCGTATCGCACGGTATCGCTCACATCGGCACTCGCCTTATCGGGAACTTTGCCGCTAGACCTGAGAATTCAGGAAGCCGCAAGTCTGTATATGGCGAAAAAAGGCTTGTCTACAGACTACATTCCACCTGGAAGGGAACTGGAGAAAAATGTGAGCTACCTCGACCAACCTCACCCCTCGACACTCGAAACAACTGAGTACGAGCTCCTAGAGGACATGAACCAGGAAACCCTGAACTCCCACCAAATTACCGGTCCACAAATCTACACGGACGGTAGCAAAATTGAGGGAAAAGTTGGCGCAGCCCTCACATGGTGGGAGGATGGCCAGGAATCATGTTTCTCAACCTTCAGTCTGGACCCCTCATGCACAGTATTCCAGTCGGAACTCTATGCACTCTTCAGGGCGGTACAATCGGCGAAATCCAGCAAGGCCAAAACAGTTAACATCCTGAGCGACTCAAGATCGTCGCTCGACTTGCTGGCAAACCCCAGATTGACCCATCCCCTGACAAAAACGATCAAAGAGTGCATAAGCGGAATGAAAGCAGAGGGGAGACAAGTACGGCTATTCTGGCTGAGAGCGCACGTAGGCACCGCGGGTAACGAGAGAGCCGATGAGCTAGCCAAATCCGCGGCCCTGCATGCAACCTCAACCATGGACTATGGCAAGATCCCGTTATCCTACGTCAAGAGAAAGATCAGAGAAGAGACGGTACGCAGATGGCAAGACAGGTACGACTCTTCAAGCACAGGTGGGGTCACCAAACTATTCCTACCGGATGTCAACAAGGCATACCGAATAGTTAGAACGACCAAGTTGACACCCACCCAAGTGCAAGTCTTGACGGGGCATGGCGGGATAGCCGAGTATCTGCACAGGTTCAGGTTACTGGAAAGCCCAGGTTGCGAATGCGATCCCACAATCAGCGAAACAATATGGCATGTAGTTCTGGAGTGTCCACGCTTTCTGGCAGCAAAATATGAGTTGGAGACACAGATAGACTCAAATGTCACCAGAGAAAATCTGTCAACCATAATTGCAGACCCGAGAAGCAGGACCCACTTCCTCAACTACGCCGAAAAAGTGTTCACCATAGCAGCAAAACGACACCGCACCCTAACACCCACACGACCCACACCAATCACCATCCCACCCAACACCAGCACCATCACCGACAACCCACCCGATGAACGGCGAGCCCCGCAACACCGAACCCCAATACACCGGTTATTGGAGCTCGGAGAGAGGGGTGAGCCTGGCATCAGTATAAGGGGAGTGGCTCTTTTCATGGACAACAACACGGAAAGACTTGGTATCAGCTACTGCAACGTAAACGCAAAGAACCGCGTCGCAATTTCCCCCGGACTAGCAAATCTTCTCAATGGGAGCACCACAAAGACCACCATGAAATGGAATAGGTACAAAGAGCTGGCATTAACAACAATAGCCGGATGCCAATGTCGGTTAGTGCGATCACAGAACAAAACGATCGTACTAATCGACAAAGACACAAGAACACCTTTTTCACTGGCAAACGCGGTGCTCTCAAAGATTGGACAGGCGGTCAACGAAGAAGCTTTGACACCTCGCATAATCAGCGTAGACGCGATGGTAGTCGAGTACGAGAGAGGGGAAGTGGGGGATCACATCGGGTGCATAAAAGCCTCAGCACATCACCACGTTGTTGCTTACGAGGACAGAGGCGAAGACCTAAGTTACCTCAAAGCACCCACCCCCACCACTACCCCAAACACCAGTGAAAATCTCCACTCGCTCTCGATTACACAAACAGGGTCAAAGCGTCTTCAGGAAAAAGTCCAAGCCGGAAAAACCATCGCGAGAAAGAGAGCAGACCGGGGCGCAGCAGCTGGCCAAGCGGGACGCAAAAGGGCTCTCACGAACATTATAAGCGCAGTCTTCCAAAGCAAAAAAGACAAAGTCTCCAGGATAGCGGAACGACAGGCAGCCGCTGTCCGAGACTTCACATCACCTCGCTCAGAACCCGAAAAGACGAAACATCCCAAAAGGACGAGAGCAGACAAAGGGGAAGTCAGCCCGCCCAGCTTCATACCACCAACGAAACCAACGGACAACGCGACCAACGCACTCCTCGAATTCCTGGCGATCGAAAAAGCAACAAGGGAAGTTAACCTTAAAACTTGCAAAAACATCCTGCAAGCATATCGCTGGGAAAACGAGGGGTTGTTGAACGTGCAACTCGTGGAGGCGGAAGCGGCCATATACGACAATGACAAATCCCAAATCATCAAGGGAAAAATGTCAGGACAGTATATGGCTGCGTTCAGCTCGACGGGTGGTTTCGTTCCCCTGAACGAAAGGGAAACACAGCGGACGGGCAAACTAACATTCCTGACTCCCCCTAACGATCCCATTGTCGTAACAGCCCGGTGCACAAAGATAATGCTGCAGGAGAAAATTCTCGAGATGGCGAAAACCATCTCGGGACCACATGAACCTGCAGCGGGAAGCGAGCCCTGGACGATGCCAAACGTCACCTGGATCAACGGGGTACCTGGATGCGGCAAAACATCGTGGATTGTTGACAAATTCGACGCTGACAACGACATCATAATCACCACAACAACCGAGGCAGCCAAAGACCTGAGAGGCAAGGTAGCGCAACGCATAGGCGATGGAGTCAAATCCAAAGTGCGCACCATGGCCTCCGTACTAGCCAATGGTTTCATGGAGCGGAGTGAAAAGCGTCTGCTTATAGACGAAGCTCTCATGAACCACTTCGGGCCAATAGTAATGGCATCACGGTTGTTGGGGGCGGAGGAAGTCGTCATCGTGGGAGATGTCAACCAGCTGCCTTATGTCGAAAGAGAGAACCTCTTCGACATAAGGTACAGCAGTCCCGCTATACTGGCATCCATCAGCCAGGAGATGTTTTGCACGCACCGAAACCCCATGGACGTGGCATACGCTCTGAGCGAAGTGTACCCGGGCATGTACTCGTCAAGATCCCGCATTCGTTCCCTGAAGCTGAAAAGGTATACAGGTGCAAACATACCAACTGACCCTCCGCAAACCCTATTCCTAGTGCTGACACAGGAGGAAAAAACCTCCCTAATCAGCAAAGGATACGGGTCCGGAACGGGGTCCTGCACCTTAACCGTACACGAAGCTCAGGGACTGAACTATGAATCGGTGATCATAGTACAGACGAGGGAACGGTCGACTAAGCTCCGAAACAGCGTCCCCCATGCTGTGGTGGCAGTGTCGAGACACACAGCCAGTTGCACCTACTACACGGACGACAGCTCGGATGCCATAGGCAGGTTCGTGCGGCGGGCGACCGAAGCCAGTGAGCGGCACATAATCGACCACAACACGAAAATGGCCATTAAAAATAGAGACGAAGAGATCGTGAAATCTCTATTAAATACACCAAGGCCAGAGGAGTCTGAGGCAGGGACATCGGGACAATAGCTTGTAAGGGAAAAAATTTAATTTTTACAAATGAATGTCGTAATACTAATATATAGTTATATATAGTTAATAAACCAATAAAGTATTTAAAAAAAAAAAAAAAAAAAAAAAAAAAAAAAAAAAAAAAAAAAAAATATATATATTATGGACTCACTTAGTATAGGCAACTAACACTAGCTTAAGAACTTGATGTATGGAGTAATAACATGAAAAATAAAACAAACTGCACTTTGAATAAAAAACAAATCCAAAAAGAGTACGGACCACAGAGTCTGTAGACTTGAAGTTTTACTTACAAAAAAAAAAAAAAAAAAAAAAAACCTAACCTAACATAACCTAACCTAACCTAACCTAACCTAACCTAACCTAACCTAACCTAACCTAACCTAACCTAACCTAACCTAACCTAACCTAACCCAGTACACGTCGAAACACGACCGAAATAACATCAGCTCCGCGGAAAAAAATCCTAAAAATAGGTTTTTTTTGAGCTACGCGTCTAAAAGTGATTCTGTGGTCTAAACAAGTGTGTGACTCGCCAGGATTCGTGTGCGCAAGTCTGTATAACCAAGGGTTCAGGAGCAGGAAGGCGAAGACTTTGACCCTCAATAGAGCCAAGCAAAACAGGGAGTCCAAAAAGCCGTTTTAATATCCACGCAGTCGTCATAAAGATATGTCTGGAGAAGAAAAAATTTCCAATATCCGATCACGGGAACCTGAGATATTAACTGAAAAAGCAGTGACAAAACCACGCAGTCACCACGTGCTCGCATGTGCTTCAAAAAGCGAGGTTAGTATCTCAAACAACATCGGACCACCGTGACGACTTCGAAGACGGCCCTAAGACTCCTCAACGCATTGGCAGAGCAGCTGAGGACTTCGCCCTCCTGAAGAATTACCATCATCAGGTAACCTCGAGGGATCTCCTTAACCGCTCCTCCTAGACCCACCGTGTTTGGGTTCGCCTGAACCGGGATCACCAGCCCTCTTTACACCCCTCCTCTTCACAGCCATCCGCACCCCCTCGACACCCCCCCCCACCCTGCCCCCGCGCGTTGGAAGCCAATAGGTCGAGTCGATCGACCTGACCTACCCCAACACCCAACCTCTATCCGACCAAGCTCCCCGCACCCCCTACGCCTTACCCCACCGCACCCCTTCACTCCACAGCAACCCCCCCTGACCCGTCGACCCCCCGACCCCCAACCCCCCCCCCAACCCCCCCCCCCCCAACCCCCCCCAACCCCCCCAACCGGCGAGGAAGGCGAGGCTGGTGCATGTGTCAACTTGTGAGCAGGTGCTGCTTGCGGAAACTGGTCCGTTTTGGATGCGAACACTAATCTCTTAGATAAAGTCCCTCTTTAAACTAACTGCATTTCCTAATTGTATTAATCTCTTAAACTGTATCAACTGTGTTAGAGTAAGCTAGCAGTTAAGATCTCCTAAGATTGGTGATCGCATTCACATCGGTCAAGCTCACCAGGAAAAGTTTCGGCAAGTGGTGGCATTGTGTACCGGGTCGTCATCTTCCCAAACAACGGTTGAGGAAGGCGAGGCTGGTGCATGTGTCAACTTGTGAGCAGGTGCTACTTGCGGAAACTGGTCCGTTATGGATGCGAACACTATTCTCTTAGATTAAGTCCCTCTTCAAAACAAACTGCATTTCCTGTGTCAATAATCTTGTTTAGAGTAATCTACCTTTTAACGTGTTTATTTGTGCCATCCTTCCTTGCTGTTCTTTCGACTTCTGCTGTTGTATTCTGTCCCTCCCCCTACACCATGTCTGGAGTTCAAAAGAAGGCCTCAGACTCCGCTGCACAGCCTAAGACGTCACGATCTCTTCGGGAGAAAGTGTTGTCAAAGGTTGCCGCGGCGACGTCGCTGGCTTCGGAGAAACTCGGAAAGACATCGCCCCGCAACACGGACGCGCCCAAAGATAAGTCCGATGCAGCCGTCAAGGACAGGTCCGCGGACCCGCCGAGGAGGAGGCAGAAACAAACCTCTGCAACAGAGGGATCTGTTTCTACTTCCTCCTCGGTGGAACACGTCGCGGCACATCTTGAGGCAGCAACCGAGCTGAGTAGGCGCTCCGCCACACCCAGCATGGCGGACTTCGGGGATGGAGATAACTCGTCCGTCAACTCGGACATTCACCCAAGTAGGAGACACAGCCTCATCTCGTCTCCACAGATGGGGAGAAGAATGTCCGGAGCGTGTATGAGCGAGGAGACCCGGGAGGCGAACGAATTCTTGCAGCGGGGCAAGGATGCCATCGAAGAGGGGGGGAACATAAGGCGGGATATCAAGGCCACGACACTGGAATGCCTTCAAGGCCTTTATGAACGGGTGTTGTCCCTCGCTGACTCACGGGCCCGCCATAAGCTCAACTTGGAGAGAGCTCTCTCGAGGCACGCACAGGAGCTTCTAAGTGCCGAGAGAGCTCACACCAAGGAGATGCTAGCCCTAAAGCAGGGCTTGGCGGAACAGGTGAGAATAGCGAGGGAAGACATCTCGGGTACCCTGGAGGAGACCAAGGCCATACGCAGCTGGCTAGGCTACGAGACCGAGGAACCCTTCAGGGGGATAAAGGAAGTAAAAAAGGCCATTGAAGCACTGGGTGCCGGGATTTCCCACGAGAAAGCCCAACCGGAGGTATCAGATGCCAAACAGTGGGTCGACATAGAGGCGGGCATAAACAGGCTCGACACCCACACGAAAAGCATCTCTAACCAACTTGATGCCCTCCGGAGAACAGTGGAAAGTCTCGGGGAAAACATCAAAGCCCCACCGTCAGTGCCAGAACTCCCTGCCCAACACCAACTCCCGGAGCCGTCAGAAGTCTCTGCGCTTAGGGGGGAGATCAAGGAAGTAAGGAACTTGATCAAAAAAGTCCTTGAGAGACCGACGTGCGTCCCACCACCACCCCAACCTCCACTGGACCTAGAGCCCCACCTCAAGCCGATCTCTGAAAACATAGAGATAATGAGGTCAGACCTCCGCTCGCTGCAAGATAAGTGCTCGAAAGAACCGGCACCTCCAGTGCCGAATATCGAGACAGAAATGGCGGTGGAGGAAGTGAAACAAGTACTGGCCTCAATACAGAAGGGAGTGGCAGACTTGAACACTACGGACCGGCCACTCCCAGCTCACACCGAACAACACCAAAGAGCATCGGCAGAGACGAAACCCACCTACGCCAAGATGGCTGCCAAGCCTCCCTCACCCAGTCTAAGGCCTAATCACACCCTCATTATCTCCTCAACAGACCCCAAAAACACCGGGGAAAATGTAATTGAGAAGATAAGAGACGCCATAGACACCAAGACCACAGGCGCCAGGATAGACAGGGTGAGAAAGGCTAGGAACCAAAAAGTCATCCTCAGCTGCGGTACGAGGGAAGACCTGAACCTCGTAAAGCAGCAGGTTCAGAGGAGCGAAACCCTCAAGGTGGAGGTGGCAAGAGCCATGAACCCCCTAGTAATCATAAGGGATGTGCTCAAATATCATTCCGACGCAGCGATAGTAGAGAATTTGCTATCTCAAAACAAACATATACTGCGAGGCGTCGGAACGAAGGAGAGCACAATCCGGGTGAAATACAGGAAACAGGCTAGGAACAATCTGGAGTGCCATCCGGTGCTGGAGGTCTCCCCGGAGATCCACAAGCGCCTTGTGGAGGAGGGTAAGGTATATATTGGACTCCAACGGCGGCCAGTATATGACCAATCCCCTCTGGTCCAATGCACTAAATGCCTTGGCTACGGACACACAAAGGCCATCTGCCAGGAGAAAGACAACCTCTGCAGCCACTGCGGAGGTAAACACTCCTGGGAGAAGTGCAAGGACAGGCAGGAGGGGAAACCCCCAAAATGCAAGAACTGCACAAAGGCGCACGGTCCAGCAGCGGACACGGCACATAATGCGTTCAGCGCAAGCTGCATGGAAAAACAAAAGTGGGATGCAATAGCGCGAACCCGCATCAACTACTGCTAAGGGCGACCAAGAGAACAACCAAAACGGCTCAACCCTCCCAGATGCTGGCACAAGCAGGTTACGGATCATCCAGGTTAACCTGCGTCGGTGCAAAAAAGCAACCCACGAACTCCATCAGGTGGCAAAGGCAAAAGGTATTTCAATCGCCCTAGTACAGGAGCCATACGTTGGCGCAAGTGGCGTATTGAAACAAAACCCAGGCACTCAAGTCATCCAGTGCACCTTAAACCGTCAAACACCAGTGAAGGCAGCGATCATCGTCTTCGGCGATCGGCTGGAAGTCATTCATGACCCACAGCTGGTGACGGAGACGGAGGTCGCTGTGCTACTGGTGGCGGGCCACCTGAAACTAGGAGTAGTGTCAGTCTATCTGGACGGGAAAGAAGACATAGAGCCATACTTGGATCGCATAAAGGCAGCGAGCGGGAAACTGCCGACCAAAAACATCCTGGTCGGCGGAGACGTGAACGCCTGGAGTCACTGGTGGGGCAGCAGAACGGAGAACGCCAGAGGAGAAGCCTATAATACCCTCCTTAACGAAATGGAACTGCAGATCCTCAACACGGGAGATATTCCAACCTTCGAGGAGTACAGGGGAGACAGGCTCTATACAAGTTGTGTAGACGTCACAGCTTGTAGCTTGTCACTGCTAGACAAGGTCGAAAACTGGACAGTAAACCGAGATCTAACCACTTCAGACCACAATGCCATTACCTTCGAAGTACGTCTGAAAGGGCGCCTGCAGCCGCTAAAGCCCATCACGACAAGAAGGTACAACACCAAAAAGGCAAAGTGGAAGGATTTCGAGACGCTGTTCAGGACAAAGCTAGCAGAAAACAACATAACCCCTGACACCATACGGAATATCATGTCCGGAAGGGATCTGGAAGCCATGATCGACGCCTACACGGATATCATCCACAAGACCTGTGATGAATTAATCCCGAAAATCGGCGCAAGGAGGGAAACATCACTACCTCCGTGGTGGTGTAAAGAGCTTGAAAACCTCAAGAAAGACGTTCTTCGTAAAAAGAGACGTATCAAAAACGCTGCTCCATCACGAATAAAGGCGGTCATAAAAGAATACCAAGACGCGCGAGTGACCTATGCCGAAAGAGCTAATGAGGCCGAGACTAAGAGCTGGAAGGAGTTTTGCACAACACAAGACGGGGAAAGCCTGTGGGATGGGATATACAGGGTCATCAGGAAAACGGCCAGAAGACAAGAAGACATGCTTCTTCGAGGCGCCGATGGACAGACACTAAACCCTGTCCAGTCGGCGAATCTTCTGGCGGAAACGTTCTATCCTGACGATTCTGTATCAACTGACAGCCCACACCACACGCTAATCCGAGAACTGACTCAAGATAAGCAACCTGAGGAGATCGAAGGCCTGTCGGACGACGATCCACCATTCCAATGGGCAGAATTGGAATTAGTGTTGAGATCACTGAATTCAAAGAAAGCCCCGGGAATGGACGGATTGACAGCCGATATATGCACAAAGGCCATCCACAGTGAAAGGGAGGTGTTTACGACGATAGCGAACAAATGCCTGTCGCTCGCGCACTTCCCCAAACAGTGGAAAATCGCACATGTCGTGATCCTCAGGAAACCGGGAAAGGAGGACTATACCCACCCAAAGTCCTACCGACCGATAGGTTTGCTTTCAGTCCTCGGAAAAATCGTCGAAAAACTCCTGATATGTAGACTTCAATGGCACATACTACCCACTCTTAGTCCAAAACAGTACGGCTTCATGCCGCAGCGCGGCACCGAGGACGCCCTGTATGACCTGCTGGGACACATACGATCTGAAGTGAACAACAAAAAGATCGTCATAATAGTCTCACTGGACATAGAGGGCGCATTCGATAACGCGTGGTGGCCAGCTCTGAAGCACCAGTTGATAACCAAGAAATGTCCAAAAAATCTTTACGCAGTAATCAACTCCTACCTTAGTGACCGAAAGATCGTGGTCAACTATGCCAGAGCAACAAGCGAGAGATGTACCACGAAAGGATGTGTCCAAGGCTCCATCGGTGGACCGACTTTCTGGAACATAATTCTAGATCCGCTGTTGCAGAAACTATCTGGCGAGGAAGTATACTGCCAAGCTTTCGCGGACGACGGGGTTATCGTATTTTCCGGACACGAAGTCAGCGCCTTGGAGGAATCAGCAAACTCAGTACTCAAAACAGTGGCAAACTGGGGGAAAATGAACAAGTTAAACTTCGCAGCGCACAAAACAAACGTGATGCTGATAACGAAGAAACTGCGTTACGACCCCCCAGTTATTCACATGTCGGGCTGCAGGCTGAACCTCGTCGACGAGGTGAAACTCCTAGGCCTCATAATAGACCGCAAGTTGAATTTCCTCCCACATGTAAATTCAACTTGCAGAAAAGTCTCCGGAATATACAAACAACTGGCATGTGCAGCAAAAGTCACATGGGGCTTGAACACCGAAATAATCCGAACCATCTATGTCGCAGTCATTGAGCCGATAGTGATGTACGCCTCCAGTGCGTGGTACAAGTCGACAGAGCTTCAGATGATCAGAGATCGTCTAGAAGCACTGCAAAGGGGCTTCGCACAGAAGATCTGCAAGGCGTATCGCACGGTATCGCTCACATCGGCACTCGCCTTATCGGGAACTTTGCCGCTAGACCTGAGAATTCAGGAAGCCGCAAGTCTGTATATGGCGAAAAAAGGCTTGTCTACAGACTACATTCCACCTGGAAGGGAACTGGAGAAAAATGTGAGCTACCTCGACCAACCTCACCCCTCGACACTCGAAACAACTGAGTACGAGCTCCTAGAGGACATGAACCAGGAAACCCTGAACTCCCACCAAATTACCGGTCCACAAATCTACACGGACGGTAGCAAAATTGAGGGAAAAGTTGGCGCAGCCCTCACATGGTGGGAGGATGGCCAGGAATCATGTTTCTCAACCTTCAGTCTGGACCCCTCATGCACAGTATTCCAGTCGGAACTCTATGCACTCTTCAGGGCGGTACAATCGGCGAAATCCAGCAAGGCCAAAACAGTTAACATCCTGAGCGACTCAAGATCGTCGCTCGACTTGCTGGCAAACCCCAGATTGACCCATCCCCTGACAAAAACGATCAAAGAGTGCATAAGCGGAATGAAAGCAGAGGGGAGACAAGTACGGCTATTCTGGCTGAGAGCGCACGTAGGCACCGCGGGTAACGAGAGAGCCGATGAGCTAGCCAAATCCGCGGCCCTGCATGCAACCTCAACCATGGACTATGGCAAGATCCCGTTATCCTACGTCAAGAGAAAGATCAGAGAAGAGACGGTACGCAGATGGCAAGACAGGTACGACTCTTCAAGCACAGGTGGGGTCACCAAACTATTCCTACCGGATGTCAACAAGGCATACCGAATAGTTAGAACGACCAAGTTGACACCCACCCAAGTGCAAGTCTTGACGGGGCATGGCGGGATAGCCGAGTATCTGCACAGGTTCAGGTTACTGGAAAGCCCAGGTTGCGAATGCGATCCCACAATCAGCGAAACAATATGGCATGTAGTTCTGGAGTGTCCACGCTTTCTGGCAGCAAAATATGAGTTGGAGACACAGATAGACTCAAATGTCACCAGAGAAAATCTGTCAACCATAATTGCAGACCCGAGAAGCAGGACCCACTTCCTCAACTACGCCGAAAAAGTGTTCACCATAGCAGCAAAACGACACCGCACCCTAACACCCACACGACCCACACCAATCACCATCCCACCCAACACCAGCACCATCACCGACAACCCACCCGATGAACGGCGAGCCCCGCAACACCGAACCCCAATACACCGGTTATTGGAGCTCGGAGAGAGGGGTGAGCCTGGCATCAGTATAAGGGGAGTGGCTCTTTTCATGGACAACAACACGGAAAGACTTGGTATCAGCTACTGCAACGTAAACGCAAAGAACCGCGTCGCAATTTCCCCCGGACTAGCAAATCTTCTCAATGGGAGCACCACAAAGACCACCATGAAATGGAATAGGTACAAAGAGCTGGCATTAACAACAATAGCCGGATGCCAATGTCGGTTAGTGCGATCACAGAACAAAACGATCGTACTAATCGACAAAGACACAAGAACACCTTTTTCACTGGCAAACGCGGTGCTCTCAAAGATTGGACAGGCGGTCAACGAAGAAGCTTTGACACCTCGCATAATCAGCGTAGACGCGATGGTAGTCGAGTACGAGAGAGGGGAAGTGGGGGATCACATCGGGTGCATAAAAGCCTCAGCACATCACCACGTTGTTGCTTACGAGGACAGAGGCGAAGACCTAAGTTACCTCAAAGCACCCACCCCCACCACTACCCCAAACACCAGTGAAAATCTCCACTCGCTCTCGATTACACAAACAGGGTCAAAGCGTCTTCAGGAAAAAGTCCAAGCCGGAAAAACCATCGCGAGAAAGAGAGCAGACCGGGGCGCAGCAGCTGGCCAAGCGGGACGCAAAAGGGCTCTCACGAACATTATAAGCGCAGTCTTCCAAAGCAAAAAAGACAAAGTCTCCAGGATAGCGGAACGACAGGCAGCCGCTGTCCGAGACTTCACATCACCTCGCTCAGAACCCGAAAAGACGAAACATCCCAAAAGGACGAGAGCAGACAAAGGGGAAGTCAGCCCGCCCAGCTTCATACCACCAACGAAACCAACGGACAACGCGACCAACGCACTCCTCGAATTCCTGGCGATCGAAAAAGCAACAAGGGAAGTTAACCTTAAAACTTGCAAAAACATCCTGCAAGCATATCGCTGGGAAAACGAGGGGTTGTTGAACGTGCAACTCGTGGAGGCGGAAGCGGCCATATACGACAATGACAAATCCCAAATCATCAAGGGAAAAATGTCAGGACAGTATATGGCTGCGTTCAGCTCGACGGGTGGTTTCGTTCCCCTGAACGAAAGGGAAACACAGCGGACGGGCAAACTAACATTCCTGACTCCCCCTAACGATCCCATTGTCGTAACAGCCCGGTGCACAAAGATAATGCTGCAGGAGAAAATTCTCGAGATGGCGAAAACCATCTCGGGACCACATGAACCTGCAGCGGGAAGCGAGCCCTGGACGATGCCAAACGTCACCTGGATCAACGGGGTACCTGGATGCGGCAAAACATCGTGGATTGTTGACAAATTCGACGCTGACAACGACATCATAATCACCACAACAACCGAGGCAGCCAAAGACCTGAGAGGCATTCCCGATATCAATAGACGCAGCTCTGGAAGCTCTTCCCGGATCTGAAACAGAAAAAGTAAATTAGTAGAATTTTAGTGGATTTTTGGTAGATTTTCTAAATTTTTCATACGAAATTGTTTTTTATAGGTTTTATTGCTATTACTTACCCAAATAGCAACTTTTATTTAAGGGAATCACTGCTAAGGGTGTATTAACACCCCCCCTAAATAACCCGCCCCCTTTGGGAGCGCTACGGCCCATAAAAAACAAAATATTGGCAATACAAACTTCTCATCGACATAGAAAAGTTCACCTAACCCGGTACATTTCTCATACAAATTGAATTTTGACTTTAAATTCTGGACGCTATTTAGTTGTTCCCGATATCAATAGACGCAGCTCTGGAAGCTCTTCCCGGATCTGAAACAGAAAAAGTAAATTAGTAGAATTTTAGTGGATTTTTGGTAGATTTTCTAAATTTTTCATACGAAATTGTGTTTTTTATAGGTTTTATTGCTATTACTTACCCAAATAGCAACTTTTATTTAAGGGAATCACTGCTAAGGGTGTATTAACACCCCCCCTAAATAACCCGCCCCCTTTGGGAGCGCTACGGCCCATAAAAAACAAAAATTTCGACCGCCCACCCACCCATTCTCGATCACTGACGTCGATTTTTGGCTCTTTCAGTCATATTCAAAACTACTATTTACTTGACTACGTTATATTTTGACTAATTATTGTAATTAAGACCTCATACCGTATTACACGGTACCATAATTATTAGCTCGAAGCTTCAATTATTGAAGCAGACTACATTTTTACACACTTTTGTGTAAAAACTCTGTTATTTTTGATTGACTACGTATTTTGACTTTTGATACATCTATTTTATAACTTTTACAAACCTTTTACTTCACTTTCAAATTGACCAGTTCCTCTGAACATGTTTGGGTTCCATACTCCCGCCAAAAAGACCTACCCACCTTCGTCCCAAAAATCCCCTAAAATGACCGAGAAGGCAGGACCTTCGGGGACGCAAAAACGCGACTCTAGTGTTAGACG
The DNA here is from genome assembly GCA_954871355.1 of Cabera pusaria. Classification (NCBI taxonomy): domain Eukaryota; kingdom Metazoa; phylum Arthropoda; class Insecta; order Lepidoptera; family Geometridae; genus Cabera; species Cabera pusaria. The sequence goes on from OX940896.1 coordinate 45,403, forward strand.
CAGCATCGGGGAATGGGAAGCCAACCAGCCAGAGCCGCAGCCGAAGTCGATCAGCCCTCCGGCACACGCCTCCAAGTACGCCAACCAACAAGAACCGCCGAGGCAAATGCTTGTTTGAAAAACATACATTATCACCTCGGCGAATCGCGAAACCTAAGGACGGATATAAAGGAGGGTGTGATAGAGGAGTCCTTTCGGCTTTGCAAACTCGTCAAAGAATCTGAGAAGGCCAGGATAAAGGAACAAAACGCAGCGCCGATAGAGAAAATATCAAAGGCGCAGTCATCTCAAACTTCCTTACCGCTGACCGTTGTCCCAGCATTGGAAGACAAGCCTCACTCGCCTTCCACTCCAAACCGTATCTCAGCAAACGATGACATTTCTCACTTGCTCTCCACGCTAGCTGAACATAGTAAGCTAGTGAGGGAGAGCAATGAGAGAATGGAAGTGCTAAAAAGGACATTGGATGAAAAGAAGGAACTCCTTGAGAACACGACCTACGCGAGTGTTGCATCCGGGCAACGCGGGTCCCAGCCCCCTGTGCCAACGGCACTACACTCGGTAGTCGTCACCTCCAAGGACGAGGAAGAAAGTGGAGAAGAAGTCCTCTCACGGATAAGAGAAGTCATGCAAGCCAAGGATGGATGGGTGAAGGTTGAAAAAGTGCGCAAAGCGAAGGACAGAAAGATTATATTAGGCTGTAGTACCATTGAGGAGCGGGAAAAGGTAAAAGAGAGGCTGAGGAATGCTGAAAGTCACCTCCAGGTGGAGGAGGTGAAAAATAAGGATCCTCTCTTGATGTTGAGGGACGTCTTCACCTATAATACCGATAGTGATATTATGAAGGCGCTAAAAAACCAAAATAGGGATGTACTTGGCAACATAGAACGTGACGAAACTTTAGAAATAAAGTACAGGAAGAAAGCCCGAAACCCGTTACAATGCCACATCGTCGTGAAGGTGTCCCCAAAAATATGGAAGAGATTGACAGAGTCCGGCATGGTCAACATCGACCTCCAGAGAGTGAGAGTGGTTGATCAATCGCCCCTTGTTCAGTGTTCCCTTTGCTTGGGATATGGACACGGTAGGCGATTCTGCAAGACCACCCTTGAAAAATGCAGCCACTGTGGGGGGCCCCACATGAGGAATGACTGTGCAGACTTGTTGGCTGGCGTGGCTCCCAGATGCTGTAACTGCGCACAAGCTAAACTCGACAAAGTTGACCACAATGCTTTTAGCTCGGAATGCGCAGTAAGACGCAGGTGGGATGCGTTGGCGCGGGCCACGGTCGCATACTGCTAAGGTTTCTCTTGGCGTAAACTCATTCCCAGCTAGCACGAAGCCGTACTTTGCAGTCCAGGCTAATCTCCAGCGCATGGCTCTGGCCACGCAGGAGTTGATGCTTGTGGCAAGCGAGAAAAAGGCGGCTTTTGCTCTAATCCAAGAACCGTACGTCGGGGCTATTGGTAGAATGAAGGACTACAGAGGGGTGAGGATCTTCCAGTGCACTAGTCAAGGAGACGGCGTTGTCAAAGCGGCAGTTGCAGTTTTTGACAATGACATCGACGCCGTTCAATTAGCTGATGTTACCACAAACAACATCGCGGTGGTAAAGCTCAAGACTAGTGCCTGGGAGATCATTGTGGTTTCATTCTACTTTGAGCCCGACGTACGGGAACTGGACCAATACCTGGAACAGCTGAGGAACATCAAAAATAAAGTTAGAATGCGCAGCCTCATAATTGGTGGAGATGCGAACGCCAAGAGTACCTGGTGGGGGAGCGCCACCATAGATAGAAAGGGTGAAGATCTCACTGGCACTTTGCACGAAATGGGTATGCAGGTACTCAACGATGGCGACATCCCGACGTTTGCCACTGTTAGAGGCAACAAAACGTTCAGTAGTTTCGTGGACGTAACGGCATGTACGGCGGAGATTCTGGACCTGGTGGAAGACTGGAGGGTTGATGAAGGCTTGACGAGTTCCGACCACAATGCGATTACTTTTAAAATCCGAATATCAAAGGCTAAGGGTATGGACATACAATCAACGACTAGAGTCTACAATACAAGGAAAACAAATTGGAGTCAATTTCGTGAGAAATTGGCCCAATTGCTTAATGAAAACCAAATTTATATTGACAAAATTAATAAAATAAATAATATTATAGAATTAGAACAAATAATAGTAAACTACACAAATAAAATAACAGAAGTCTGTAAAAATACAATACAATTAAAGAAAATAAATAAAGTCCATGCCTTACCTTGGTACACGCAGGAACTCGCCAACCTAAAGAAAGAGGTCACCACCAGAAAACGGAGGATTCGCTGTGCAGCGCCGGTCAGGAAACGAAGAGTCATCCTTGAGTATCTGAAATTCAAAGCAAAGTATGAGATGGAGGTCGATGCAGCTAGGATAAAAAGTTGGATGGATTTTTGTGGCAAACAGGATCGAGAAGGGATGTGGGAAGGTATCTACAGAGTCATTAATAGAACTACGAAACGGCACGAGGATATCTTGTTATCAAGGGAACGAAGAGTTTTGGACCGGAGGGATTCAGCAAAATTATTGGCAGAAACCTTCTACCCGGAGGACAGAGAAACAGAGGATGATACTAACCACCGACGGACTAGACAAACAGCTAAAACAGCAAACGACAAGGGTCATGATGAAGCTCATGACCCACCGTTTACAATGGAGGAGCTGAGAACCGCGGTGGAGAGTTTCAATCCCAAAAAGGCCCCGGGAGGAGACGGACTAACAGCCGATATATGTTGTCAAGCAATCTATACTGATCCCGAACTTTTTCTTTCCTTAATTAATAAATGCCTAGACCTCTCATACTTCCCGAAGATCTGGAAGGTAGCCACAGTGGTTGTTCTAAGGAAACCCGGGAAAGACGATTATACCAACCCTAAATCTTATAGGCCAATAGGACTGCTGCCCGTCATCGGCAAGATCTACGAAAAAATGATTATAACTCGCATCAAATGGCATCTGGTCCCCAAACTTAGTACTCGTCAGTATGGCTTTATGCCCCAAAGAAGTACCGAAGACTCCCTCTATAACCTGATAAAACACGTACGTCAAAACTTAGACCGAAAGCGGCTAGTGACAATGGTGTCGCTGGATATAGAGGGAGCCTTTGACAACGCTTGGTGGCCCGCAATCAAGGTCAGACTGGCTGAGGAAGAGTGCCCTATCAACATCCGCAGAGTAGTGGAAAGTTACCTCACCGATAGGACGGTAAATGTGAGGTACGCTGGGCAGGAGATTACCAAGACCACCAATAAAGGCTGTGTCCAAGGATCTATTGGTGGTCCGATTCTGTGGAATCTCCTCCTAGACCCACTACTCAAGGGGCTTGGGGAGCGGAAATACTACTGCCAAGCTTTTGCCGATGACGTTGTGTTGGTATTCGACGGTGACACTGCTCTGGACGTGCAAAGACAAGCCAATGCCGCTCTCGAACATGTGAGGGAGTGGGGTGTCAAAAATAAGTTAAGATTCGCGCCACAAAAAACGAAAGCGATGGTGATGACCAGAAAACTGAAATTTGACACACCACTCCTCAACATGGGCGGGATCGACATTGGCATGTCCACGGAGATCAAGATTCTGGGGCTCACGATAGATGCAAAGATGACCTTTAATAGCCATGTCTCAAACGTGTGTAGAAAAGCGATAGGTATCTACAAGCATCTGTCGAGAGCCGCCAGAATCAGTTGGGGACTAAAACCCGAAATAATACGAGCAATATATATGGCCGCCGTCGAGCCGGTGATGCTGTACGCGGCAAGCGCCTGGGCACCGGCAGCTAAAAAACTTGGGGTGAAGAAGCAGCTTAATTTGGTCCAGCGTGGCTTCGCACAAAAGCTTACCAAGGCTTACCGCACAGTTTCCCTCAACTCTGCTCTGATTTTGGCTGGTATCCTTCCGCTTGACCTCCGTATTCAAGAGGCAGCCGCCCTGTATGAGGTCAAGCGTGGAGTACCGCAGCCATTATTAGCAGACAGAGAAGTTGAGAAGAGGGTGCCATTTGCTGATTTTACCCACCCGGCAGAACATATGTGCCTCAAGTTCATTAGACTGGTAGACGGAGAGGACGTAGAGCAGAATAACACTCAGGCAGTACGGATTTATACCGATGGTAGTAAGATCGAAGGCCAGGTTGGAGCAGCGCTGTCCATATGGGACAGCAATGCCGAAACTAAGACGATCAAGCTCAAACTCGCCTCCTACTGCACCGTCTACCAGGCGGAACTTTTGGCCATATGGAAAGCCTCAGAGGAAATCCTCAAACGCAAAGAGGTGAGTTTTGGAATATATAGCGACTCGAGGTCCGCGCTCGAAACGATTGCCAATTATGCTGCAACTCACCCCCTAGCTGCCGAAACCCGCAAAAACCTGCGAGCTATCAAAGACCAAAACAAATTGGTAAACCTGTTTTGGATAAAAGCCCACGCAGGTTTAGCCGGTAACGAAAGGGCAGACGAACTTGCTAAGGAGGCAGCCTTGAAGACGAAGAGGAAGTCAGACTACGACCTGTACCCGATCTCATTCGCCAAGCGACTGATTCGCACAGACACGCTTGACGAATGGAATCGAAGGTACCAAGCAGGTGAGACTGCTGCCGTCACAAGGATGTTCCTTCCCGATGCTGTACAAGCGTACAGCATCGTAAGAAAGATCCCAATAACCGGTGTCATTACGCAAGTACTCACGGGGCACGGTGGGTTCTCCGAATACTTGAATCGCTTCAAGTGTAAGGAGAACCCATCGTGTATTTGTGAGCCTGGAATTAGTGAATCTGTTTGTCATATCATTCTAGATTGTCCTGTTTTTTGTCTGCAGAGATACAACCTTGAACAGAAGCTAAATTATAAAATAACACAAGATAATTTAAAAAATATCATGACAAATAATAAAGATAGAGAAGAACTACTAGAATACTGTACGAAAATAGCAAAGGAAGTAATAAAACGTAATAAATAGATAAAGAAAAATATGTTGAATATATATTATATGATATACTATGTCAACATATGAAAATATAGGATGAGTAAAAACAAAAAGTAAGTTAAATAAAAATACCTTTAAATAATAAAACTCACTCTTCAAGTGTTGACCGCGAAAATAAAATCGTAAATCCAAACCACCCATTTCCTGTTACGAAACATAAAAAACTTAAATGAACTCAAATTAAAAAAGTCAAAAAGGACTCTGACTTTCTTGGAGGTCAGAGGTAACAAAGTTTATAAAGAAAAAAAAAAAAAAAAAAAAAAAAACCTAACCTAACCTAACCTAACCTCACCTCACCTAAACTAACCTAACCTAACCTAACCACGGGAATCACTGCTAAGGGTATGTATACAGTACAGTAATGTATTAACATCCCCCCTAAATAACCCGCCCCCTTTGGGAGCGCTACGGTCCATAAAAAAAAACAAATTTTTCGCCCGCCCACCCTCCCAGTTTTGATAAGGGATATCGATTCTTGGTACCCCATATTATAACTAAAGTTCTTAATACTTCACCGATTCGATTGATTTTGGTTTTAAAATTTGTATAAAAAAAAGTTACTTTTATCGTAATTATATTGACATATTACGCGCCTATGGAAATTTATTTTAAATCAGTTTTATATTATAATTAAGTATATATTTACGAATTTAAATTATTATTCAATAATATTTTGACTATTTTTGATTATTTTTTGACACATGACAATTTTGGTTACTGCCCTCTACACAGTACACCAACCTTGCATTGTAAGGCCTGTAGATTCTTAAGTATATCTTATTTATCATACTTTTCATTTAGTTACTAGGTTTAAGAACTTAAGAAAATAAATACCTGACAAGACAAGGATTCTACCCTTTACATAGAATACCTAACTATTTTGACATCTTTAATTATTTTTAATTTTAAAATTGTTATATTTTTATTATTACGTTTGACCTATATACTTTAGTATATTAGCGACGGTTATAATTATTTCTATTTATACACTACAATTTATTATATTTTAAATCCCTCGTTCTATTATTATTGTATTGATTTATACATTCAACGCCTCCCATCATAATGTTTGGATTTCGAACTCCGGCTAAAGGTTGTAGCGAGCCCGCTTCCAAATCTCCGAAGCAGACAGAGAAACCTGGACCTTCCGGCGAACACCAACCCACCTCTAAGGTGAGACGGAGCATCGGAGAATGGGAGGCCAGTAATACGGAAACGCTGCCGAAATCCAAGCCAAAAACAGTTTCCCGTAGCCCAACACTGCGTGTGGTCCTGAACGACTTAGTCGCTACCCTACCCAAGCCCGTCACCAGAGTTGCTGAGGCAAGAGCTCTCCTTAATAAGGGGAAGCTCAACCTCAACAACTCCAGAAACATCAAGACGGAAATAAAGGAAGTGCTCATTGTAGTCCTAGATCGGCTCTACAAACTTGTTAAAGAGGCAGAAGAGGCAACCGCAAGTGCTAACAAGGGCCAAATAAACAAGACTGGAGAGAGGAAGGAGCAAAAAGATCCTCCTGTAATTCTTCAGCCCTTCCCTGGAACAGAGCAGATCACTCAATTGCTTTCCTCACTAGCTGAGCATACCCAGACAGTGAAGGAGAGCAATGAGAAGATGGAGAGCCTGAAAGAAATTCTGGAGAATCAGAAGGACACTCTCCAGGCAACAACTTACGCGAGTTCAGTGGTGGCACCTAGTGGAAAGCAATTTCCCGTGCCGACAGCGCTGCACTCCGTAGTAGTAACCGCTAAAGACAGCGAGAAATCCGGCGAGGAATTAATGACAAGAATAAGGGACGTTATTGACGCAAAGGATGGTTGGGTTAAAGTTGAAAGGGTCAGGAAGGCCAAAGACAGAAAAATTATCTTGGGATGCAAAACTAAGGAAGAGCGAGAAAAGGTGAAGACACGATTGACGATGTCGAAGGAATTGACCGTAGAAGAGGTCAACAATAAAAACCCTCTCTTGATTCTCAGGAACGTCTTTAATTTTAACACCAATGAAGACGTTTTGAGAGCCCTGAAGAATCAAAACGATGAACTTTTAAAGGGAGTCGAACTAGAAAATGCAATCGAGTTCAAATATCGCAAAAAGGCACGAAACCCTCACCAATGTCACATGGTTTTGCAAGTTTCCCCACAAATATGGCTGCGACTCACTGAGGCCGGATCGGTCAGCATAGATCTACAAAAGATCTATGTGGCCGATCAATCACCTTTGGTCCAGTGTTCGATGTGTCTCCAATATGGCCACAGCAAACGCTTCTGCCATGAGACCATCGAAAAATGCAGTCATTGTGGGGGACAGGACCACACGAAAGCAAAATGCGCAGACTGGCTGTCCGGCGCGGCTCCTAAATGCTGCAACTGTGTACAAGCGAAGCACGACATCGTTGCTCATAATGCTTTTAGCGAGGAATGCACAGTTAGGCGCAAGTGGGACGCGCTGGCTCGGAGCACAATTGCATACTGCTAAAGTGGCATTAGGCAAAGTTTCCTTAGTGAGAAGTCTGAGCGCAAAGGCTATAACAAATGCTGCGGCGAACAGAGGAAAATCCCCAGCCAAAACTAATTGGTATAGGTTTGGTGTGAAAACTAACCAATTAAATCAACTGGTAAAGCGAAAGGAATTGAATAAACGAAGAGCAACGGTAACGAATGAAACATTCGGGAAACCAATTATAACAGAATTGCAATACCGAAATTCAAACTTAAGAGCCTTAACACTGCGTCTCGTTGGGCAAATATGGATGAGAAAACATGAAAGCTGGTACACAAGATGGTCTTTGTCAACCGGCATTCATGCAGGTCGAACTTTGTCTGACGACGCATGCAGACGAAAAATCTCTTCGCTCAAAAACCTCAAACTCGTACGGCGCAGCAAAGCCCTAAAGATAAAAAAGAGCAATCACCAGTCTGTTAAAACGAACCTGAAATTAAAAACTCCCTTGAAATTGACCTGCTTCCTGTCTATTATAATTATTAACAAACAAAGTAAATTTGCTAAACTAAACATTAAATAAAATAAATATGAAAACATAATTGCTACCTTGTAATTTAAAGCATAAACACATTTGAATAAAATAAAAAGAAACTTTACACAGCAATAAAACAAGAAAATAAATAAAATACAATTTAATAAAACTTAACAGGCCTGAATCCCTTTTACCCCATACATGATTTTTTTTAAAAATACGAATATAACTACAAAGGCAGTAGAAAGTCTCTAAAAAATCCACTGATTAGAGGAGGAACGTATAAACACAAAAAAAAAAAAAAACCTAACCTAACCTAACCTAACCTAACCTCACCTAAACTAACCTAACCTAGCAACAAACTGTTGCAAATTTTGTAGGCATATATGTTCTACCCGTGCGAAGCCGGGGCGGGCTGCTAGTAGTCTATAAGTTAAAACAGTATATATGCGTGTATAGTCACAGTAAATACATAATTTACTGTGGTACAGTGCAACGTATCGCGCGACTTGAAAAAAACTGTTCTAAATTCGAATTTCGAATTTCGGATGTAAACAACAAGCGTCGTGCTGATGACGGTTTTAAAATGTTTACTAATTTGAATGGATGATCACTTTCACTTATAAAAAATCACTTTTAAATTCATTATCAGTCATGTAAACGAATGCCAGCCAAGTATTATATTGTTTTTGCGAGTTTATTTAAGAAGTTCCTTATATAATAGTTTAACAAACGACGCCAAAGTCCACATATTAAAACGTAATAAACATAGAAAAATCAGCAAGGATCAGTTCTTGAGGCCCACAAACACAATAAGTTATTATTTGCACTGTTTTAAGTTGATTTAGTAAACTTTTATTAGATATTATATCACTTCGAAACTATTTAAGAAAATTATTTATCGCGGGAACTGATGTTACTGCGACCGACGCGACGCCACGTCAAACGTTGATCATGAAAGTATAAGGAAGTATACCTACTTATCCAGAATTACAATTAAATACTGGTAATTTAATTTAATATTTACAGTTAACATTAATTTCAATCGAACTAATGTCAAGTTAATAGCTTTTCCACATAGTTTAAATCAATCGTCTCACTGACACACGGTTGAAGTACTTAATTATTGGCTTTTTATTGAATTTTTATACTTTATCTGTATTGCTATAATACATTACTATACTTAATACCTCTTTTGTATTCATTGTATTATGGTCATATAAGCCTAACATAAAGTTAATCTAAAAGGTACTAATACGAAATATTCATTGTCTGTTAGGTGGTACGAAATTCGCCGAGCCAGCTAGTTAAAAATAAAACAAATGGAACAATAAAAAGGACATTTAATCATGTGCCATATAAAATAGGAACAGCACGTCGAGCAAACTAATATTGAGAGATGGTGTGGTGGAGGCGGAGCGCAGCAGGCGCGGCGCCGGCGTGAGGTCGGAGGGGCGTGCCGCCAGCGCGGCCGCCGCCGCCGTGCGCGCCGACTGTGCCATGCCGCGCGCCGTGCGCGTCACCGGAGCAGGCGCCGTGTGCGTCGCCGGCGTAGGTGCCACGCTCGCTGCCAGCGCACGCTCCTCCGGCGCCGCATACTCGGCCGCGTTGTCACCGTACTCGCCCGCCTTCAAGAACACGCGGGATGTTCTCGCTGGCGAAATCTACAAGCACGCGGCCGGTGTCAGGTGGACGCGGCGACACGAGGCCGCGGCGCGACGCTCGCCGGGTGGAGCCGCGGCGGGCGCGCCCGGCGAGCGTCGCGGCGAGCGGAGACCTCACCGTAAAGTCGGCGCGGTTCGGCTCGAACTCTAACATCTGTCGCTGCGAAGAGGTATTGCCCGCCACGACGCTGGCAGCCGAGCTCGCACCCGGCCCACCCGGCCCGCCCGTACGCCCGGGAGTGCTTCCATACCAGAACGTCTCTACAATCAATGATTATTTTTATTTATTTAACAAGTACAAAAAAGCAACGAGATGTACATGGCTTAGAAAGATATGGTATTTTATGCTACTAAACAGATATCTCGTGTATTACATTTTTTCCAAAATCATCCCTTACGCGTTTGTCTGACTAATATATCGATGCATTGCCTTAACCGCTGGTCTTAGACACATAAAATTTGGAGAGTGTGTTCTTTTTGAAATGTAGGCATCCACTAAGAAATATTTTTTCAAAAATCTAAGTTATTTGCTTATCGCACACAACTCCAGTCGGCTTCGAGGAAACTTATCGTTGTGTGCGTGGCGGCGCACACAAGCGATAAAACCTGTCGGGCCGCGGTAAATACCTATTCGGCGCGTGCAGCGTTCGCACGATAGCCCCTTAATGGAAGAGAAACGGACAGACCCTTTGTCAGCTTTGTCAACTAACCAGGTGCGCAACAAAACCATAAAGATGCTGGTACAACGCGACATCCGATCCTCTAACACGCTCTTGATTAAAAAATCAATCGAGCAGAATCGGGGGTCGAAGGTGTTCACCCAGCCTCTGGGTAGAAGCCATCTCACAAAGCTGACAACATCAACTGGACTAGTCGTCGCATCCAAGTCAGAGATTCTGTCGGAAATTGAAGACTTCTACGGCAAGCTCTACGCATGGCATGCTTCAAGGCCCGTACCCGATACTGAGGATTCTAGAGCCACCTTAACCTGCCACTTCACAGAAGATCTGCCCGAAATTAGCCGAAACGAGATTGTGATGGCCCTTAAACAGCTCAAAAATGGAAAAGCCCCAGAAGAAGACGGAATCACAACAGAGCTATTAAAAACCGGGGGAGCTCCAGCAGTTCAACAGCTTCAACAGCTCTTTAATTCCGTTCTTTTCACTGGGAGAACTCTACAGGCGTGGAACAGAAGCATGGTGGTTCTGTTTTTCAAAAAAAGGAGACAAAACCCTCTTGAAAAATTACCGACCGATCTCGCTTCTGAGCCATATCTACAAACTGTTTTCAAGGTCATCACAAACAGTCTTGCGCGAAGACTCGACGAGTTCCAACCTGCAGACAGGCCGGGTTGCGAAGCGGTTACGGCACCATAGACCACATCCACACGGTGCGGCAGATTATGCAGAAGACCGAAAAGTACAATCGGCCCCAGTGCTAAGCATTTGTGGACTATGAGAAGGCCTTCGACTCAATCGTAACCTGGTCCGTTCTGGAGTCCTTGCAGCGTTGCCAAGTCGACTGGCGATATATCGAAGTGATGAGATGTCTATATAATGCCTCAACTTTCGAAGTTGTAGGCAATATAGGATGATGGGTCTGTGATTTGAGACAACTGTGGAGTCCCCATTCTCGTAGATCGGACAAACATCCGCTAGTTTTAGACAGTCTGGAACGGTTCCGTTTTCCATCTATTTTGGATTACCCTGCTCGGTCTTCTATGCATTTTATTAGATTTTTAGTTGAAATGTTTCGTCTCACCCGCGGTGTTCGCGGTCCGGAGCGGCGCGGCGGGGGGCGAGGCGGGCCACGCGGCGCGCGTCACGTTGCCCGCGGCGAGAGAGGGCTCACCGAGCCAGGTCTCGCGGCACACGGCCGCGCACTCGCCTTCCCTGCAAGCAGCGCGCAGTAAGAGGGCTCGGAAACGAGTTCGATAGAACCTAGTGCACGAGGTTATCGAAGGTATGCTGGCATAAATAGATAAATACATGTGTAAGTAGCGTACGAGTAGGTACCTGGTGCAGGCGCCGGGCGTGTGCGCGCAGTGCAGGAAGCGCCGCCAGCGCAGCACGGCGGGCGCGGCGTGCGCCGTGCCGCAGCCGGCGCCAGCCGCGGCGCGCCCGCCGCCGCCCGCCGACCGCGACACCACGCCGCACAGCTTGCCATCGCACACGACGCCAGTGCCACGGTCGCTCTGCAACACTCACACCTCTCCGAACACTCGTCCCGGCCGACAGTACCGTGCCGGCTGCCGGCCCGCAAGCGCACGATAACCTTTTTTACCGACTTCAAAACGGAGGTGGTTCTCAGTTCGTGTGTATGTATTTTTCAACTGACTTAATGAAACAGGAGGAATATTACAATGTTACTAACATTGTAATATTATCCACATCTGATAAGTATCATCAGAGATATTGAGATGAACACCTCAAACTCAGTACTTTAGGAACAACGCAATACAATATTGGAGCATTCGTTCCACCGACAACGACGACCGACACGTGCTTGATAAATTTCTTACTCGCGTTAACTTCAGTTTCTCATTTCGAAATGACTCCGTAAATGATATATCAGAATAGCTTTTATATTTTTTCTTTTGGCACAAACTTATAAAACATTCACATAAACCTTACAAATGTTCATATAAAGTGCATCTCCTATTCCCTGTTGTTATTTTACACCCTTGAGGGTAAAACTTTTACAAACGTTGAATGTCATATTTATTTATATCAAATCAACTGCTTAAAAAAAAGATCCAAGCTTCTAGCTCTAAAATGACGATACTTTCATACAACATTTCATCTCCCCTTTCCACCCCTTAAAACCCTTTTTTCGCATTAAAAAGTAGCGTATGGACTTAGGCTCTCACACACATTTCTCAGGCTGTAGACTATCTGTGTACCAAATTTAATTTAAATCGTTTCAGAAGTTTAGGCGTGAAAGCGTCACAGACAGACAGCATTTATAACATTAGTAAGGCTATATAGATGAAGAAACGAGGTGCAGCTGACCTGGCACAGCAGCGGGCCGGCGAGGCACAGCGTGTGCGCGCGCAGCGAGCTCCAACGCGGGCCGAGCGCCGCGCACGTCTCGCCGCCGTCCAGCCGCGCGTCCACGATGCGCAGCCGCGCGCCGCCCTCGGGTGCGCTGCTCGGTATACACAGCCACGTTAACGTCATTCCGCGCCGATGCTCATCTAGTTACTCCTGACTACTCGTTAAAACGAGAAAGTGACTATAAAGTAAATATATGCGGTGTTCCGGCGGCACACACCCTTCGAGAGTCAAGAGTTCAGCCATAGATTATTCTAGGCCGATTATTCTAGCGCGTTCACCATGTTCGAGCACATGATCGCTCACCACCAGGCGAGACAGTGGTCACGGTCGAAGCTCGTACAAGATATGTCGTACCCGTGCAGGCGGCGCACGAGGTGGCAGAGCGGCGGCGCGCAGTCGGCCGGCTCGGTGGCCAGCAGGATGGGGCGCGCGTGCGCCGGCGCCTCCTCCAGCTGCAGCAGCGCCAGGTCCGCCGCCACGCCGCCCCACGGGTCCCCCGCCACGCCCGCCGCGCCGCGCCCCTTCGCACACACACACACACACTGAGTACCGAGTCGTCTAAGCCGGGAGTACCCAGGTACCCAACTCGGCCGTGCCGATATTACTCCTACATATACGCAACGATGAAGAAATCCGACAAGTTCCGGGATCTCCCAGACATCATCTAGCGACTAGCTATACGTGCTACGAAGTTCGTTTGAAGCGCATCCAGCGAGCCTTCCACACGCGAAGAATTCATTAACATTATTAAAAATGAGGGTAATGGCTTATTATATAACAGCTTTGAGGGCCCAGTGGTGTCGTGGGAGATTGGTAGGTGTTTCATCTCCGAATGGCCAGGTCGGTCTGGGATGAAATTTGAAGAGAGGGTAGTGGAAGCGATTTGGTCTTCAGACTGCCTGGCAAGATTTAATCATTTTACCGCGATCTTAAGCAAAACTTGTTGCCGGAGATGCGACAAAATTTTTTTTTTTTTTTTTTTTGTTACGTAAAATCCTACTACAGAACATACGAATGCGTAAAACGAAACGTAATTTTCTTTAATTGCTTATCAATTTCAGAATTGTTAAAGTGCGTGAAAAGAAACTAAGCCGCCATTTTGTTGACATTCACAGATGCTTCTCATAAAATTAAACCGGCTAAGTCAAGTTGGACTCGCCCACCAAGGCTTCCGTACCAACGTTGGTAGGTACTAAATATTAAGCTAGACCCCTGAATTGTATGAGCCTAGGCCTATCTTAATTGGCAAAACTATGTATGTATGGGGAAACCCTTTAATATTCAACTTTTTTTTTATTTTTTGAAATTTTTCCTTTGTTTGTGCTGTAACCTTGCTTCTTGCTAAATTTCATAATTCTAGATCAATGGGAAGTACCCTATAGGTTTTCGACCCAAAAACTATAGGGTACTTCCGGTTGACCTGGAATTGTCAATTTTGGTCAAAAGCAAGGTCTTACAGCAAAAGTAAAGGAAAAATTCCGAAAAATAAAAAAAAAGTTTAAAAATGAAGTTTAAAAATAAGGTAAATTTTGGTACTTAATTAAAGATGCCTTAGAAATGGATTGGTCTCCTATTATAGATGCACGCACTATCGATGACAAGGTTGATATTTTCAATAGTAAATTATTAGGTCTTTATGATATTCACGAACCGTTACGGCCTATTAAAATCAAACATCTACCTGCCCCTTGGCTTACAACTGATATAAAAACTGTAATGCAAAAAAAACTTGTAGCCAAAACGAGATTTAAGGTGCGACCTACTGACGTAAATAAGGAAAAGTACATTGAAACCCGGAATCACTGCAATAAGGTGTGTAGGAATGCACAACGCCAGCATATTCATGATTCTGTAGAAAATGAAGATCCTTCGAAAGTATGGAAATTTCTTCGTTCGTTGGGAGTTGGTAAACAGCGTCAAAATCCTTTACATAAAAATCTTGATCTCAATTCATTAAATCAACATTTTTCTTCTTCTAGTAATTTCCATGCATCCACAAAAGTAGCTACTTTGGATCATCTTTCCTCTATTCCGACTCCCGACTACTCTTCTTTTGTCTTCCGTCAATTTACTGCTAGTGATGTTAAGAGTAGCATCTCTGCCATTGCCTCAAATGCTATCGGTAGCGACAGTATCAGTCGTAACATGATTGAGCTACTCCTGGACGAAATCCTTCCCATAATCATACATATCCTAAACGAATCTGTTACCTCTGCGTCTTTTCCATCGCTTTGGAAAGAAGCTCAGATTATACCGCTTCCTAAAAAATCCACTCCTTTGTCCTTCTCTGATTTTCGTCCTATTTTTATTTTAACTTTTCTTTCCAAAGTCCTAGAACGCCTAATTCATCAACAACTTTCCATCTTCCTTAACAGAAACAATCTATTGAATCCTTTTCAATCCGGTTTTCGTCCAGGCCATAGCACTGTTTCGGCACTGGTGAAGATCACTGATGATATTCGATATGGCATTGAAAGAGGGCATGTAACAGTGCTTTCGTTACTCGATTTTAGCAATGCCTTTAATAATGTCGACTTTGACATTTTACTGGCAATTCTCCGCTCTCTTAACGTATCTACTTCAGTAATTGACTGGTTTCGTACTTACCTGTATGGACGTCTGCAGCGTGTCCGCATTGATGATTCCTTTTCATCTTGGTGTGACACGACTGCGGGTGTCCCTCAAGGCGGCGTTCTATCTCCTCTTCTTTTCGCTATTTTCATAAACTCTATCTCTCAACAGCTTTCTACTTCCTACCACCTTTATGCAGATGATTTGCAAATTTACAGACAAGTACCACTCTCTCAGCTATCAGATGCCATCACACAGACAAATTCTGACCTAGATTGTGTTCTCAAATGGAGTAAATGGTACGGCATAAGTGTGAATCCGGTGAAAACACAATTGATAGTCATCGGCGGTTCCAGGATGATATCCAAGATTGACTGGTTCCGCCTTCCTCAGGTAATATTCGACGGAACACATATACCTATCAGCGATACAGTCAAAAACCTTGGGATACTCTTTGATAGGACATTTTCTTGGGCACCCCAAATAGCTGAAGTTAGTCGTAAGATTTTCGCATCTGCAGGTTCGTTACGACGATTACGTAATCTTCTTCCAATTTCCTCCAAAACTGCGCTTGCGCAATCCTTTTTGCTTCCTATACTAGATTATGCTGACACCTGCTATTTGGATTTAACCGAAGAACAGCTTAGTAAGCTTGAGAGACTGCAGAACCTTTGTATACGGTTCATATTTGGATTACGCAAGTATGACCACATTTCAGAATTCCGTAAAAAGCTGAAATGGTTACCTATTCGTCTTCGCCGGAATAGTCACGTCCTTTATCTTCTATACTCTATTCTATTTATCCCGTCTACCCCTTCCTACCTTAAGGAACGTTTCACGTTCCTTCACCTTTCAAATCCGTTTTCCTTGAGATCCGCTGAAACTCTACAACTTTTAACCCCTATCCATTCCTCACTTGCTTATGAAAAATATTTTACTGTGCAAGCGGTCCATTTATGGAACGCGCTACCAGTGGAGATTAGACATGCCAAATCGCTGGCTATCTTTAAATCCATGGTAAAAGCCCATTACTTGTTCCAAACATGTTAAAACTGCAACACTACTGTGATTTAATATATATGGTTATGTATATGTGTATTTAATATTATATATACATATACATGTATTTATATTAATATATTTGGGAACATTATTATATATATGTAGGGTATTTTTATGTATTATATCTTAATATACTATAATTTTAGTAGTCTATTTTGTGTATTATTATTATATATTTTTTTCTGACATCATTAATTTGTATTATACGCTACCCCCAATTTTTGTTTGTATTCTTCTTTTCCATGCCAAGGTTGTCTGGAAGAAATTGCTTTATGCAATAAGACCGTCCAAATTTGCCCAAATTTTTTTATCGAGTTGACTCAGGAGTCAGGACCTTGATTTTTATAGACCCAATAGGGACTATAGACGTCAGTATCTGGTATACATTTCAACTTGCTAGGTCCACCCGTTCCTGAGAAAATTGGTGGTGACACACGGACAGACAGACAGACAGACAGACGGACAAGAAAGTGATCTTATAAGGGTTCCTTTTTTACCTTTTAAGGTACGGAACCCTAAAAATGGGAAGTAAGCCGTTATTTATTTGTGTTATACATTTGTTGTTTATTTATGGCCCTAAAGTGAAGGTTAGGTTATGTTAGAACAGTGACCACACATCGCGCGAGCCGAGCGAGCGAAGCGAGCGTGCCGCGACAGCGGCCGGCGATGCGCTCGAAAGTAAAATGATACAAATGTATGATGAAAATATTTAAATTTAAATCTCAATAAATTTAAGAGGATTGTCCCTGAAAACGCGCCAATAGAGGTTTACGGTTTTTCAAATATTATGGAACTCGCTACACTGAGAGACACAATAAAAAAACCTCAGCTACTTATTAGATGTGTCAATAGTTTCATTGCGTTATATTAATTAATTATTATTAATTAATTAATTATTGCAATTCTAATTTTCAAGAAAAAAAAACAACAATATAATCCAAAACACGGAAATCGACCTTTTCTATTTGCCATATTTAAGCTATTCCGGAGGTCCATTTCAGTCAAAATTTCTATATTTCAGTCTTGAGACAGTAGTGTAAATATTGTATTCACTGTGTTCTTTTTCTCCATGATTGTACCAAAAATCTATAATTTAAGACAAAAATCAATATTTTTTTATCGCAAAACGCTTCCCGCTCCTGAAAATATTCAGTGCCATCCTAATATTAAAGGTCTGAGCACGTCCGTTTGTTGCGGCGATCGTCTTTTGTTTCCCTGGCATAAGGATGGGTCGCGAGTGTCGGACACAACATTTATTCTTCGAACAATTAAACTTAAACGCAATATCAGGAAAAAGATCTCTTTCTGAAAACTTTGTAATATGACAAGAAAAAAAATTATAATATACAGGCTAAATAATTATACAGTTGTGGACACAAAGTTTTTACTGACTTTAGAAAAAAGGGGGAGGTTCTCAGTTCTCCTTTGTTAAAATATTATTATTATTTTTACCCAATTACGGTGAAGCTAAAGGGAGGGTTTTTTTTACCCGACTACGGCTAAGCTATAAGGAGGGTTATGTTTTTGGCTGGTATGTGGGTATGTATGTTCACCTGCACCCTCATAACTTCTGAACTACTTATCATAATTTTACAAATTGAGGTGTCGTTGGAAGCTTCTTGTTTGTCCGCTAGTAAAAATACTCAGCGTTACGACTTGCGAAGGAAAGACTTTGAGTTTAATATAGGTGAGGCCGTTTGGAAGCGCTGTTATTTCCAAAGTGACAAAGATGCTCACTTTAGTAAAAAATTGGCACCAAAATATCAGAAATGCCGAGTTAAAGGGAAGCGTTCTCCCTTAGTCTATATCTTAGAAGACATGAATGGACGTGATCTGGGTATTTGGCATATCAAAGATCTCAAGATCGTTGGCAGCCATTCAAAGGATTGACTTTTTTTCTCTTGTTTCTTTTTTCTTAAGTTTTCGGATTTTGATAATTATATCCAAGCAAAATCCTTCTCTAAAGGAGAGGGGTACTGTAACGTAGCGTTAGCCTAAAACAAAATAAATACTTAATAATAATTAATAAATGAACTGCAGGACAGTACGATTATTTTATATAGTAATGGATGACGCTGTCTTATCGTTCGGGCGCGGTGGAGAAACCGGCCGCCGCCGCCTGCGGCCTGCATAGACGGCCCCCCGCCATTCCTCAATCGCTGTGGAGGCGAGTGCACGTCACTTTGCGCCGCGATCGCAGAGTCTCATTGAATGCGATCTTAAATTTATTAAAACTCAATCTTACTTAATTAAGTTTATAAGTGTTTCTCCATGTTCCCGTACTGGGTGAGTTGTGCAAATAAATTATATGCCGTATTTTAAGCTTGTGAATGTATTTTAGTGGTTTTATTGAGTAAACTTGCCGTCGAGTTTGAAATAACCGTTGCAACCTCACTACCCCTTATTTTTGTATTTAGTAATTTACTTATTACTGCAATTAATTAACTCGCCGTAGCTATAATGTTAATTGGTAATCTTCATAAAGTACTTTTAGTAGATATAAATGTAGTTAATAATTAATAGTTTAAATTCATAACTGTAAATAGCCGCCTAGCCGTTGCTGAAATTTGGAACTGCCACCTTGGCCATTTCTTTCCCTTGTGCTAGCTATTTGTAGATCTGGAGTGCCCCATAACCCTTAGGTCTTTCTTAAAACCTGCTAGTTAAAGGTCGTAACCACTGTGTTCGGTACAATTCCAGGAACACCCTCTAGGCTTATAATTTGAACCTGAAGATACTGAGATACTGAGAGCCAGAGCCACCTCAACTGTTGATATCGGAAGGACGAAGCACCTGGAACACCTAGAGGACTGCAAGACCGAGGAGAGTGTGGTACCCTGGAACCTAACAGTGCGCGACCTATGACCTAGGCAATATTACCTACGACCTAATAAATACTATATACTAATTCTCAATTTGCCGTGTTATTATTTACTCTGTAAATATAATTGCGACAGTACCTAGGTGTGTATATATATATGTATGCATTTATGCAAAAACTCCAAATACTTTAAATAAAAATGAGTTCCAAAACTAAACCCGAAAAATCACACTCTAAAACGTATGAAACAAGAAAATATTCTCATCTGAAATTGTTTTATAAAAACTATTCGATATGTTTTTTTTATTTATTTTTTCATTATCTTATAGGGTAGCGTTTGACCACTATCTCACCTGTTTGTAAGTGATGATGTGGTCAAAGATGGTAAGCACACTAGGCCTAGAATGGGAACTGGCTCTCAAGGATAACTGCCGGAACACATTAGATGTTTGGCGACAGATTTTCTAACTTGAGGGTGGTAGCTCGCCAGGCGGACACTACATAGTGTCCTACCACCATGCGGGGGTTTTTGGTTTCTTAATTACGTTTTTCCTTCACCAAAGGGCCACTGTGAGAAGCGCACATATTTTTTTCTATAGAAAAATTCATTGGTACACGGCGGCATTTGAACTCGGTCCCTGAGAAGAGAGAACGGTCGGCTTTGATGCCAGATCAATGCCGACCGAGCTCCCGATTACACCACCGGGCCCTCAATGTATTGTGTATTGAATAAACAACTCACTCGTGATTATAGCTCACTCGTAATAGTTTATTGTATTCCATACATATTTTGTTTCGTCCCGTGCCGTGGCGCTTCACGATTGTCGACAGTTATCTGTGGCCACCTCGCTTTCTGTTTATAAGTGACGTTTTTAAGTGAGGATTTTAGTTTGGGAACTAATTTTTTGTTTGTCTGTTACGTCACAGAACTCCGTAATTTGTTAACTAATTTGGATTTTTTTAAAGAGAATGCTTCCTATTAAGATATCAAGGGGGGCTTAGTGTACGGTTAAATAACAAGTTTGTGGGGTCGCAATCCTTGTTCCACGGCTGTCATCTTGGAAAAAGCAAGGGTGCAGATGGTTTTTATGGTTTATATGGCAATCTTTTAGTTGCACAGAAAACTGGAAAACAATTTTTGTTGCAAATTTGATTCTCTACAACTTTGGTCCTGTAACTTATAGTCGTAGAGACAAAATAAAAAAGTTATAAACGAAAATCGACAAGATACTATTTTTTTTCTTATAACTTATTATAAATGCGTTAATTTTTTTAAGGTTCCATTGCCGAATGGCAAAAAACGGAACCCTTATAGATTCGTCATGTCTGTCTGTCTGTCTGTCCGTCCGTATGTCACAGCCACTTTATTCCAAAACTATTAAGACTACACAGTTGAAACTTGGTAGGTAGGTAGGTACCGCTTTACGATTTTTATACAAAAATAAATTATTTTTGAAAAAAAAGAATAATTACATTATAAAATTTTTATTATAAAAAAATATATTATAATTATTATAAGCGCTACCCACTTATCTATATGAAGTCGGTGCCAGACAAGTCTATTAGGTAATAGATAGATACTATGTATGTAGCAAGTAGGTAGATACTTGTAGATAGTATCTTTCTACTACCTATTAGACTTGGCTAGCACCGACTTCAAACAGATGAGTACCCACCCAGCGCTCATAATAATTATATTAATTTATTTTTCGCTTTTGAGTGCCTATTTCTTGTTTTGAATTCGGTTTATTTTATTCTCAAATATAATACATTTTACAATTTTTAGTGCAAAACAAGTTTTATAAATTACTTAAATTACATGAATAAATAAAATTTCGTGTCTAGGCTGTTCATCATTGAGAAGTTTAGAACAGGCTATTACTTTTTTTTTTTTTTTTTTAATTTAGTTTCACCAAACTGGGCTTAACACAAAATATTCTTAAGTATTATAAATGTAAAATTAAAATAACAAAGTGCAAGCCCTTCTAGAGGCGAACACAGCATGCTTTTAAGGTTTTGTGTGTTTGTACACTGTCACAACAAAGTAAAGTGAGAATTAAGGACCTAAGTATATTAAGTTATTACAAAGCCAAAAATAAAGTTCAAAATGTTAAATATTTTGAGATTGATTTAAGAAAAAATCTAGTGAAATCTTTTTAACGGAAGAGGTCGAAGAACTAAAAATGTCTAAGTCTTGACAGATTTTGTTGTAGGTAAAGCATAGGCGATTTAAGGGTGCATGTTTTCCGTAGTTTGTGCGATGAAAGCAGAGGTTGAACGTTTTTCTGTTTTGAAGACGGCTGTTTAAACGAGGTACGCGAACGTCAAGTCTACTAAGTAGATCAGGACTGTCGATTTTACCGTTTATAATTTTGTGCAAAAATACGATGTCTGTCATACTTCGTCTGTATTCGAGCGGGACCATGTGGAAATAAGCAAGTCTAGCGTCATAAGATGTTAGATTGCGGCATTGGTTCAAGGCGTATGTTAGGTGGTATAAGAATTTCTTCTGTAGGCCTTCCAGGCGATTTATATGACTTGCATAGGAAGGACTCCAGATAACACTGTAATATTCTAAGTTTGACCTAACATATGAGTTAAAAAGAATTATTGGAATTTCGTAGTCTTTGAAAAATTTTGTTTGCCTAATGACAAAGCCAGCCAAACGTGAGGCTTTTTTTGATATAGCATCGATATGCTCTCGGAAATCGAGCTTAGCGTCGATTATAACACCCAAATCGCGCATACTGGAGACTTCCGAAATGGGAATATTATTTATACAATATGAGGCCGGAGTAGGATTTTGCTTTCTGGTGAATTTTAAATGAAAGCATTTGGATGTGTTCAAAGTCATAAGGTTCCTAGAGCACCAGTTGTTTATAGTATCTAGGTCGATCTGCAGAGAAGCTACGTCACTTGGATTGTTAATTACCTTATAAAGTTTGAGGTCATCAGCAAAAATTCGGTATTCGGAAGTTATACCGTGACACAAATCATTCACAAAAGTTAAGAAAAATAGTGGCCCAAGATGTGAGCCCTGGGGCACGCCAGAGGGTACGGTTCTTGCGATGGATTTGTAACCACGGACTGTCACAAGCTGGGATCGATTTTTCAAGTAAGATTTACACCATCTAAGCAAAGAACCGCAGATACCTGCATGTCCCAGTTTTTGTATAAGGTATGGTCAACCACATCAAATGCCTTTGAAAAGTCGGTGTAGATAGCGTGTACTTCCTGTTTATCTTCTAATGCATCGTTTATGTCACTGACGTAACCTAACAGATTTGATGTATTTGATCTACCGGGCAAGAATCCGTGTTGGTGTTCCATAAAGAGAGGTTTTAAATGATAAAGTAGCTCTTTTTGTACGATGGATTCGAATAGCTTGCCTATTGCTGACAGGATTTAAATTGGTCGGTAATTAGTAATGTCACTGAGATCGTCCTTTTTGTGAATTGGGGTAATGTGAGCAATTTTCCATTTTGTTGGGAACGTTCCGCAAGTAAGAGATTTGTTAAATACTAGGCTTAACAAGTTCTGATGAGCATGTTTTTAAGAACAACGGATGAATAGAGTCAGGACCAGGGCTTTTGTTTGTATCAAGCAACTGAAGTGACTTGAATATCTCAGATTCTGATATATAGCATTTACTCAGATGTCTATTCATTATATAGGGCTTACCCATAACAAGATTTGACGATGTTGACTGTGCTGCCTTATAGGTCGAATGAAAGTATTCCGAAAAGAGGTCACTTATTTTTTGACCACCTTGGACTTTGTGAGTTTTGAGAAAAATTTCATCTGGAATCTCATTACTGTTACATTTTAGGGATTTGATGAATGTCCAAAAGAATTTAGGATCTTTCTTTATAAGACTTTTGGATTCGGTTCTTAAGTAGTTTTGACACTCATCGATCATTTTATCGCATCGATCACGTAGCATTTGGTAGGTTAGACGGTCTAATGGATTATATTGATATTTTTTGTATTTTTGATGAAATTTTGCTTTTTCTTTCAGAGCTTTGAGAAGAGGGCGACTAAACCAGAAGGGGTAGTTTTTAGGACCTTTGCGGCGAGTCGGGGTATTTTTTGAAATTATTGTCTTGATTGCCGAGTAGAAAGTGTCAACCATTTCGTCTAATGTTTGTTGAGGATCGAAAACATTACATTACGGTTACAATATTGATTTTTATACTTTGTTACCCCACTTCACCCTCTTAGGGGTGGAATTCGAAAAAAGCTTACAATTCACGTATTTACTTATTTATTTACAGAAGTACTTGTGTGAAGTTTCAATAAAAAACACTATCTAATCTTGTTTCTCCATACAAACTTTGAACCCTCGTTTCATCCCCTTAAGGGGTAAATTTTAGAAAATCCTATCTTAGTACACCTTTACGTACTAAGACAAATATACCCTCTAAATTTCAAGTCTCTACGATCAGTGGTTTAGGTTGTGCGTTATCTGTCAGTATGTCAGGACAAAGATTCTTATAGTATTAGATATATAGATTACTTTATTTTATAAGTGCAATAAAGCGTATTCTATTATATAAAGTACTATTTGTACTTTAGCCAAAAAGTTTACACTGCGACCCAACCCTTTGCTGCTCATTATCGAGGTCATCGACCGTCGATTTGGCAGGTATTATTATGTGCTATGGGCCCAATTGTCACGGAGCGGTAAGCTATGGCTGCAAACATTGCGTGTTCTCTGTGACATTATTAAACATCATACCAAGATGAATGTGCGATGGATACATAACTTATTGAAATACCCAAAGTAATTTTTGTCCGTAGCCAGGGTGTGTATCTATGTTCCGCAATCCATCTGTGTGGATACAAAATGTTTATGTAGGTGTTAAAAACAAAATACCCACGCTCGCAAACGGCAGTCTTAAAAACTGCGCCTCTCCGGCAGGGAAAAACAAGTGGGGGTGGACTCCTCTTAACTCCCTCTACCTCCCCCGACTATTGCTATCTTCCTACGAAAGCAACATAATTCAAGATCTTTACCTACGATTGCGCCCGGCCGCGCTCGAGTCGTGAACAACAATACAATATTTTTTATTTTTTAAGAAACCCCGTATGTTGGTAGGACACTATCTAGTGTCCGCCTGGCCAGCTACCACCCTCAAGTTGGAAAATCTGTCGCCAAAACCTCTAATGTGTTCTGGCAGCTATCCTTGAGAGCCAGTTCCCATTCTAGGCCTAGCGTGCTACCATCACCATCAGCAGATCGACAGCATCATCACTTACCAACATGTAAGATAGTGGTCAAACGCTAGCCTATCTGATTTATTTAAAAAAAAACTTAGGGGCAGAGGACCGTAGGTACCCTGGAATTCCTAATTGCTACACGTGGCCCCTGGGTGGTGCTAAACAGGTGACAATGGAGGCTTACGCCGTGGCACATGACCACCCACTGGACTGAGTCGTAGCGCCTTGCGGCCGTTTGCCGTTATGAAGTCCGGTGTGGCCACTACAGGGAGACGATTCAGAACAGTTTCATCAAGCAAAATCTCGGGGATGCGTCATAGTGCCAGTTGGCGACCGGTGGAGAGGGGCCTATGAACTTCCCTAGGGGGATTCGGGCGTCCCCGCAGTCTCCAGTTTAGTCTCTCAACAGTGTGTGTGTTGGCTCATTGTGTGTCTGCAGGTTAAATGCTTGTGATGCCTCGTTTCACTACCGTCTTCCTACAAACCTTCACTCCCTTAACCATGACAAAAACGAAGAATAAGAGTAAGCCCAAACAGCGGCTGCACTCCCTCTCCCTAAAAGTTCAACTCACTAATATTCGTGGGTTTTTCAGGAACATGAGTCCTAAGAAGGCGCCAGGCGACGACGGTTTCACGGCTGACATCTGCTATCGATCGTATATAGCTTGCCCAGAACTTCTCCTTGGGATATACAACCGATGCCTCAACCTTGGATATTTCCCCAGGCGATGGAAAATTGCAGTTATCAAGGTTATACCAAAACCTGGAAAAGACTGTTATACCCAGCCACGGTCGTATAGACCCATAGGGTTACTACCGGTTTTTGGAAAGGTTCTGGAAAAGCTCTTTACGAACCGAATGCAATGGCAGATGGGTCATGAGAACAAAATGAGCGATCTACAGTACGGCTTCACTCCTCAAAAAAGCACAGAGGATGCACTGTGTGATGCTCTTGACATAATCAAGCAGGGAATAGCTAATAAGAAAATAGTCGTTGCAGTGTCGCTGGACATTGAAGGAGCATTTGACAATGCCTGGTGGCCAGCGATTTTGCAACAACTACAGCGAAAACAAGTAATCCCGGAAATTCGTAGTGTCATCCACAGCTACCTTGACGATAGGAACATTATTCTAAAATATGCAGGTGCTAAACTTGAAAAGAAAACTACTAAAGGGTGCATTCAGGGTTCCACATGTGGACCTATTTTGTGGAATTTTCTTCTGGATTCCTTGCTAGAGCAGACTAAGGATCTCCGCGTCCGTATACAGGCGTTCGCAGACGACATCCTTATTATCGCCCAATCCAACACTGGGAGTGAGCTAGAGGAGTTAATTAATCCAGCACTTCAAATTGTTGAGGAGTGGGGCCATCATTGTAAACTGAGATTCTCTGCTCAGAAGACTCAAGCCATCCTCATAACTAAAAAGCTAAAATACGACACCCCAAAAATTCACATGGGTGGCACAGAAATTGGTTATAGCGACACTTTGAAGATACTGGGACTCGTCATTGACAAAAGGCTTAATTTCGGCAAACATCTTAAAGAGGTGAGCAGGAAGGCAAGCAATCTATTCAAGCTCGTCTCAAAAGCAGCAAGAGCGCAATGGGGCCTTAACTCCGAAGTAGTGAGATTAATCTACATCTCAGTAATTGAACCAACAGTACTCTACGCCTCAACATGTTGGGCCGGAGTTGCATGCCGACAATACGCAAAAAAGAAACTTAACGAGTTGACGCGTCGGTTCTCAATCATGGCATCCAAGGCACACAGGACCACATCTCTGACAGCTGCTGCAGCACTGGCGCGCATAATACCGTTGGACTTAAGAGCCCTAGAAAACCATGCTCTGTATATGGCTAAAAAAGGGGAATCATTACCACAGCTGCCGGGTCTAACTCTTCAAGCACGCTCGGGTCCATTTCAACTCAAACATCCCGCCTTAAGGAGAGTATACACATTTCAGCACATTGAAAGTCAGACAGAGCTAAACAACATCAAAAACGCCTTCCCTAATATATTTACTGATGGGAGTAAAATTGAGGGGAAGGTCGGAGGCGCTCTGTCTGCATGGATCAATGGTACTGAAAAAAGAAAGGCTATTCGGGTTGGGAAACTTTTGTAGCGCTTACCAGGCTGAGCTCTTCGCGATCCTAAAGGCACTAGAGCTTATGCAGAAGTTCTCAGCTTTTAATAAGGCAAATATATTGAGTGACTCTAGATCGGCTCTTGAATCAATTACCGACAACTGCACCGTAAACCCCATTGCCGTCAACATACGAAACATTTTGGACGACATTTATGACAGCGGAGGGATGGCCGTATTGTTTTGGATCAGAGCTCATGATGGTATACCGGGCAATGAACGCGCGGATGAACTCGCCAAAAAAGCGGCGCTCCACAATAAGACAGCCCCAATCTTTGACGACTTTCCACTTTCTTGTCCTGTGCTAAGCGTCTTCTTAGAGACTCCACTCTTACGGCTTGGGAAGACCGTTACACACAAGCAATGACAGGGTCGACTACGAAAAAATTCTTCCCGAGTCCTAAGACTGCGTATAAGACCCTCGGAAGAATAATCATGACCAACCTCAGAGCTCCAGTTTATACCGGCCATGGCGGGTTTAGAGCCTACTTATACCGCTTTAAACTCGCGGACAACCCATTTTGTCTCTGCGACGATGAGACCCCTGAGACGGTCGAGCACATTCTTTTGGAATGTCCTAGATTTGGCAGAGACCGGTTTGAATGCGAGGCCAGGATGGGAATACCACTAGTTGCGGAAAATCTTGTGCAGGCAAACAATGAACCCGAATGCCGAGACCACTTCTTAGCTTTTGCCGAAAAATCTGTTAGGCAAGCAGCAAGAGCAAACGGATCAACTGTATAGGTGTAAATCAACTGTATATGTGCTAATAAGTAATAAATAATCAATACGCACTTAATAATTGAAAACACATAATGCATACTTGACAATAATTATGATAACACATAGTAAACAAATTCATTATATAATAGAGCGTATGTGTACAGTTAGAACAAATGTACTTGATATACAGTGTACAGTTAGAAGAAATGTACTTGATATACATAAGAATTTAATACGCACACTAATAATTATAAGATTATAATGATGTATTCGTTAAATTTATATTAGATTAATAAACTGTGTAATCTCATGCAATATGTAAACAAAAGAGCCTGCTGTAGGATGCTGAAGAATTCAGAAAAACACGTTATTAGTTAAGAAAAAAAAAAAAAAAAAAAAAAAAATAGAAATAGTAATATTAATAAAAAAAAAAACAGGATATAATGGTGCTGCAAAAGCAAAAGCAGCAGGTAAGCCCAGAGGGAGGGGGTTTTAGTCAGTAGAAGTCTGACATAATCGCAGCGACCATTCTGCGGTATCACAGAAGGATTTCCCCCTCCCGCTTGAAGAAAAAAAAAAAAATATATTCGTGGGTTGCACTCAAATCTCACAGCGGTCTTTCTTACCCAAGTTACACCCTGGAGCACAATTTTAAAACACGCTCCAGCGTGTGCGTGTACGCCCGTGACGAAATCTGCTGTCGGCTTCTCCGGAGTATTACATTATTTGACGAAGTATTAGACGAAGTTATTGACTCCGTTTTTTGCGTGTTATGAGTACTGCTTGATACAGGTATAGCGAAATGTCTTTATGCGTGTGTCTACATTTCATCGTCGCACAGCATAAATTAAAATAATACCAGGATCACAAAATATCTAAGTGAGGCGGCGGATGCCACTCAACAAAAATATATATACGGTCGAATTCAGAAACCTCCTCCTTTATTTGAAGTCTGTTAAAAATACCCCTCAGCCCAATTAGTGATACTGGGGGATTTCCACGCACACTACCAAGAATGGGTCTTCCCATCCCAGTGCATCGACTATGCCGGAAGAGAGACGCGTAATCTTGCTTTTGTGTTAAAACTCACCCAGGTATTGACGGTATTAGTATAGTATAGTATTAGTATAGTATTCCTGATGTTGACGGTCAAACAGCCAACTGCTTAGACTTAGACCTTCTGCTGACAACTGATCCAGACAGTGCGTGGCAGGTGTGGCGGTAAAGGCAGCAGATTGGGATGAGATGCGGTCATTTTATGCATTTTATCCTAGGCGGTATGTATGCCTTTCTTCTGATGATCCTTCGGGCATAATGGAACATGTTGTCATTTATGGCTGCTTGTCTAATCACTTGACTATGAATGCCGGTCTCCCTCAGGGGCCGGTACTCTCTGCAACAATGTTTCTGCTACTTATAAATGATCTACTGAAACCCGGTATATTTGGGTATGCAGACGATAGCCCGGTTGTAGACAGTAATATATCAAATGCACGAACCAGTGGCGCGGAAGTCCAGTGTCTTAGAGAGTCGATGACCAAGCGCTTGAATCTGTTTTTGAAGGCAGTCTCCAAATGGAGCAAAGTCAATCTAGTCAGTTTCAATACGACTAAGACCCAGGCGGGTCTATTCTGCGTCAAACGAAGGCGTCACAGCTGACTCCTACTTTCCAGAACGTATCCGTACTGATAACGGACCGCCTCAAACTTCTTGGTATCATTATAACTATCAAATTTGGCTCATATATTGAGACAAAAGCACAATTAGCAATTAGCAAGCAGTACTTCACACTGAGTCAGCTGCATAATTTATATCAAGCACAGCTCCGATCGTGTATGAAGTAGGTACTGTTCTTAACTCTGAGACGGTTACGCAAAATAGCAAATGGAAACGCTGGAGGCTATTTAGAGGAGAGCCAAAAAGCTAATTAATTATGACGAGCTCATAAGCATAAGTCTCCAAAGCCTTGAGCATTGCCGCAAAGTTGCTTATCTATCGGTTTTTGTAGGATACACTTTGGAGAGTGTGCTACCCAACTAGACGAATTAATACCGTCATCCCCCATTTTTATCGGATATCCAGATGTTACACATTACCCAGAACATTCTGGGCGCAGGTTCAGTTGCGCTAGATGTTCGTCGAGCCGTAGTGTGCGTCCGTTATACGTCGCCAGAGTCAGTGTTGGCGGCCTACCGTAGCCCGGAGATTCTTGGCACCCCCTGTCCCGTTTTAACCATGGCCACCCCCTTAGCCAGGAATAGCGAGGCATCCGGGAAATGAGCGCCATTGTTGTAGTGTGCTACCCATAAGTGGTTATGCTAATGATCACTACAGTACACGCTGGGCAGGCGAGTTGGGTGATCGCAGAACGCAGCTCTCGCTGCTGCCCGTCACCGTCATGTGGCATTCAGCTACGTCGTTTAGAATTATTATACAGCCATCGGTCAGTCGCCAGAGCCTCGTTAGCTAGTCGGCAGGATATTATTTTAATTAGTAGGATTTTAATGCCCGTCTGAGGCCGTGCGCTTAAATGTTTAACGTCGTAGAAGTGACTCGGTCGTGTGTTGGAAATGGGTGTTCGGTACCTCCTCCGTGTCTCTGTCGAGTGCGAGTACAACACGCAACACGCGGCGCGCGGCGGCACGCGCGGCCGGCGTGGCGGGCGCGGGCAGCGCCCACAGCTCGCCCCCGCCGCCCGCACACCCCGCCGAGGTGAGCGCCGTACGCAGCGACACGAGCGCCGCGCTGCACGACCCTCCGCCCGAGTGCACCACCTCCATCTGCAACACCATCTCTATCACCTACTTCACACACTACATTACCTTCCCTGAATTCATAACGATTTTCATAGCAATATTGTTAAGTCTTGGCAAAGCACATAGCAGAAAACAGTATCATTATCCAGTACTTAGGCAGAATACACTGCTCTCACTGAATCTTATACAGAAGCTGTCTAATTAGGAAACGTAATGCATAAAATTACTGATAAACAAAGATGGTGAACACACAAGGATCGTGTGCTGCCGGAACACCGTAAATGTCAGCACCGTATGTGTCAATAAGTAAGCTACTTTTCGGTAGGAAGTCAGGCAGAACATCGATGTAATGTGGTCCTGCCAGATGTGCACGATAGACAGTCGTGTCACATGGAGTGCGATGATATTCACCATGAAGGCCGCGGAGTCACTCTCGTCGTCCAGGTCGGGCTCGTCATCGGCGGCGGGCGGCGTCGCTTGCTGCCTCGCTTGCTGTCCGTCCACGCCTGTCGTCAAACATTACACGCAATGTATGGTACACTGTCTCTACTGAAACTATACCTGACATACCTAACACTGCTCAAACTAAACTTATAAGTATCTGAGATGAGAGTAGTATGGTTTCAACTGACCTCAAAGCGTGTGGAAAAACATTGGAACAACCAGAAGTGGATATTGGTCACAGTGAAATACTATAAATATACCGCGGAATTTCTTTGTAAACAATATTTTTTGTTTTTCTTTCAAGTGCTTGCTACAATCACCAGGCTGCTCTGTTGGCTTATAGTCACGAGCAGAGCACGTATAACCGACCGTGTGTTTAACACGGACAAACAGCTATGTATACTTATATTCTGGAGCAAACCACGTATAACCGACCGTGTGAATAACACGGACAAACTCCTATTCACACGGTCGCTTATACTTGAGATTTATTGATGATCATGGCAAAGCAGACTGAGAGCAAACTGCACTCTTTTTAACTCGAAGGAGTAGTTCGATAAGTCAGGGTAGTCAAATAATAGTTGGTTACATTGTTTTTAATTTTATTTAATACAGAAACAAACGCCTTTGATAAAAGTGTCTCCAAATTTTAATTGAAGAGTGTATACCAATTTATGAGGCAATCTGCTCAATTAACTCAAAAATTGGTAAACAGTCTAGTGAATCATCATTATCATCATCATCAGCCCATCTCTGTCTACTGCTGGACATCATCATCAGCATATACATGTTTCCCGCCACTGAGCACGCTCCTCGGCTACTCTAATCCAGCTATTTCTAGCCGACTTGCGAACATCATCACTCCACCTAGTCTGAGGACATAGGTCTGGACATAGGCCTCACCTATGGCACGCCACTGAGCTCGATCTTCAGCCCTCTATTTCCAACCGCTGCCAGCTAATTTGCGTATATCATCGCTCCACCTAGCTGAAGGGCGCCCTACATTACGTTTACCGAGCCGTGGTCTCCACTCTAGACCACGTCTACCCTAACGGTTATCGGTTCTACTCGACAAATGTGACCAGCCCACTGCCATTTCAGCTTGCTAATCAAATCAAATCAAATAAAGTCAAATCAAATATTTTTATTTCGGACAACAATAATCCATGGGTTGGTAAACATGTTAAACTTTTATTACTTATTTTACGGGAAGTATCTTATGAACTAAACTAAAACTAATACGAAGTTACATTTATGTAATAAATCACGTACCTTCGAGGCACCCCGTGCGGACGACTCCCAGCGGAGTTATCGTCCGATGTTTCGGTCATCGTTCGAACGAAGTGCCTCAGCACAGGCGAATGCGGATCCTCTGCCACTATTTTCAAGTTGCTATTGTTACTTCCCCGCACCTTTTAATAAGTGATGTGACTTTTTTCCGAATGACGGCATGGAAGCCGCCAGTTTGGCTTTTAACAAACATTTCGGAGGCACTGCAAAAGCGGAGAAGTCCCAACATCATCCTGAAAATGTTGTTGAATTGGACACGAAGGGTGTTCAAAATGAACCTCGAAACTCAGTCTGTTCCGGAGGCTGAAACTCGTCAAGTCTAAGCGCGAGATGATTTGTGATCACTCTCTAAAACAGCTTATAGACGTGACTCAAGAGTGAAATGGGTCGATAGTTCATCAAAAGCGGCCTTATTATCTCCTTTTTTAAAGAAGATAATAACCAAACTCTTGCACTACGCCTTTGGAGTTCTCCCTGAAAAGAGGACTCTGTGCCACAATGATGTTAGGAGCCACGGTGCCACTTGCCAGCCAGCTCGAACACGGGTCGAGACAGATGCGCTATGTACGTACCTGTCGGCACACAGCTGTATCCTGCTTCCAGAATCCAGACAAGCACGGTTCCATCTAATACCACATCGTTATTTTATATCAGGGGAGATAGTGGTCGATCACAATCAACCGTCAATAGGTAGGCAGATCAGCGCTCTAACGTATACAGAGGTATTGCTGAAAGAAACTAAATGAGCTATCTATCCAGGAGCCAGGCTATCTTATTGTATGGCTGCCCCGCCGCTCCAAGCACCCTCTCACCATCTCTCAAACTTCATAGATGGGAGCGATATGATGTGATACGACCATCTCAGCTATAGAAAATGTAAAAGAAGAATAAGAACCTATGTTATTATGTTCAAGTGGTAGGTACGTGAGAGATGCGTATATAAGTGCGGTTATGTAGAATATTTATTAGTCATCGGTTGGTGTAGTCTCCTTTGGTGATTCGATCGTCAGCACCAGTCAGCGACAACCTTCCAAAGGTAGGCAGGTTTGGTAGGATGTCGATGGCGCCAGTGTTGTAGTGCGGCACGACGGAAGGAGGCGGCGGGTACGTACCTGTGAGCAGGGCGCACATCAAGGCGGCGGGTACGTACCTGCGATCAGGGCGCACAGCAAGGCGGCGGGTACGTACCTGCGAGCAAGGGGCACAGCAAGGCGGTGGGTACGTACTTGCGAGCAGGGCGCACATCAAGGCGGCGGGTACGTACCTGCGAGCAGGGCGCACAGCAAGGCGGCGGGTACGTACCTGCGAGCAAGGCGCACAGCAAGGCGGCGGGTACGTACCTGCGAGCAGGGCGCACAGCAAGGCGGCGGGTACGTACCTGCGAGCAAGGCGCACAGC
This sequence comes from Cabera pusaria, assembly GCA_954871355.1. Lineage (NCBI taxonomy): Eukaryota > Metazoa > Arthropoda > Insecta > Lepidoptera > Geometridae > Cabera > Cabera pusaria. The sequence goes on from OX940896.1 coordinate 78,553, forward strand.
AAGGCGGTGGGTACGTACTTGCGAGCAGGGCGCACATCAAGGCGGCGGGTACGTACCTGCGAGCAGGGCGCACAGCAAGGCGGCGGGTACGTACCTGCGAGCAAGGCGCACAGCAAGGCGGTGGGTACGTACTTGCGAGCAGGGCGCACATCAAGGCGGCGGGTACGTACCTGCGAGCAGGGCGCACAGCAAGGCGGCGGGTACGTACCTGCGAGCAAGGCGCACAGCAAGGCGGTGGGTACGTACTTGCGAGCAGGGCGCACATCAAGGCGGCGGGTACGTACCTGCGAGCAGGGCGCACAGCAAGGCGGTGGGTACGTACCTGCGAGCAGGGCGCACAGCAAGGTGGCGGGTTCGTACTTGCGAGCAGGGCGCACATCAAGGCGGCGGGTACGTACCTGCGAGCAGGGCGCACAGCAAGGCGGCGGGTACGTACCTGCGAGCAGGGCGCACAGCAAGGCGGTGGGTACGTACCTGCGAGCAGGGCGCACAGCAAGGTGGCGGGTACGTACCTGCGAGCAGGGCGCACAGCAAGGTGGCGGGTACGTACTTGCGAGCAGGGCGCACATCAAGGCGGCGGGTACGTACCTGCGAGCAGGGCGCACAGCAAGGCGGTGGGTACGTACCTGCGAGCAGGGCGCACAGCAAGGCGGCGGCCAGCCCCGCGCGCGCATACACACGCATGCTGCACGCGACGCTGCGGGTCACTCCTCACACTATACCTAACTAGGTACTCGCCGAGTTCACCTTACACCACATTTTTACAATCTCAGCGGCTCAATATGACAACAAAGCATTTTACCGAACATAGATTGAATATTATTTGAAGGCTAAAGTAGAAGAGACCACTGAGAGAGCAGCAGAAATAGTCTATGAAATGTCACATCTCACAAAGCAAACAGGTCCGATAAAACTATGTAGGTTGTTCACATTCACGGAACTCGGATTACGCTACACTACGCTATTTACCTTATAAATAATAAGTAATGCGTAGTGTAAAGCCTGCCATATATTATCCTTTCTATCGTCTAATCGGCAGGGTGCTGCCGATTGGATCCAATCTGCAGTTCGTTCATATTAACCCACGATCAATTCAATCGTCCTGCCTATCGTCCAATCGGCAGCGACGTTCAGTTCAAGCCATGGCGTCACCAGTGACGGAAGACAATATTTTATTCATCTTGGGCATTTTACTTGTGTTAATACTAAATAAAAAGGCCAAGTGCAATTTGGACTTGCACTCGGGTTCCTTCCGTACCACACTAAAATATTTTATAAGATCGAGCAAAACAGAAAGACAGGCATACAGACACACAGACAGACGGACAGACTACTGCTAACATAATATTTACTAATATTTCAGAACCTAGCTAAACATTCTGTCTGATTCCAACTAGCACGCCCTAAAATTTTCCACACCGCTGCTGGATGACTGGTAGAAAATGCTTTTAGCATTAAGTCCACCTCTTGTACTTATTATTGTGCAATAAAGAATTTACAAACAAACAAACAGACTTACTAGCGGACAGACTGACAGACGGACAGACATAATAGACATACCTACCTGTATAAGGGTTCCATTTTTTGGCATTCGGCTTTGGAACCCCACAAAAGAAATGATCGTGTGGTATGTTGCAAAAATATTGAGAGAGCGCAGCACGCACGTCTACCTCAGATAAAAACTTTACTCAATTGAACTCACGTACTAACTATTATGTCATCTGTGACTGAACTGCCGAACGACGATCGCGACCGCCATCCACGGTACAAGTTTACCTGTACTCTCCTCTCCTCTCCGTCAGCTAGGTATCCAAACTATCTTCTATAACTAATACTATAATAATCTTTGTCCCGACATTCTGACAGACTGTCGCTTAGAGACAACGCACAGCCTAAACCGCTGGTCGTAGTGATAAGAGATTTGAAATTAGGAGGGTATTAGATAGTCTTTATAACCAACTTAAAAATAAACTGGCCAAGTGCAAGTCGGAATCGCACTAGTAGGGTTCCGTAACACAGTACCTAGAGTATTTTATAACTATAACTAGCATTTGACCGCGGCTTCGCTCGCGTGGCTAACAAGAAAAACAATATATATTTTTCTTCAGAAACAAATATTATATGCGCTCTCATCCCTATTAATTGAATATACAAATTACAAACTGACAAAATCCCACACAAATGCTGCTCCGTGAGCTTGCTGTGGAGTACACCACGTATTGCCAACCGTGTGAAAAGCAGTTCCCAAAGTCTACCCTTGTTAAAGTAAGTTTGGCCTTTATGATCATAGCAAAGCAGTGTTTGAAGGTAAACTTGGAAGTCGAAGGGATTGTTCGATACAGTCGGGTTAGTCAAACAATACTTGCTTAAATTGTTTTAAAGTTAAACTTTTATTACATCGCTTCAAACTTTTTCGTCCATCTATTGCATGTCGCGTGACGGTCGGCAGGGCCGTGAAAATAAAATCGGTCGGCAGGAACGATGAAATAAAATTAAATAACTGGCCAAGTGCGTGTCGGGCCACGCGCAGTGTAGGGTTCCGTAGTAGCCCGTTATTCAACGTAAGTATTTATTTGCAACCCGTTATAAACAAGCAACTAGGTACTTCGTCTTTGTCACTTTAAAGGATTTATTCTAAGGATTTTGTATTTGGTACAAAATTATCCAACACCCCAAGTTCAACGACTATTACTGCTAAACTAATAAAGTTATCTTAACCGCTATACTTTTCCTTTTATGTTCATGAAATGCACTATTATCACGAATTTTTCCAGATTTTTCAAGCCAGCAGTTTAGCTTTTAGAGGGGGGAGGGGGACGCCCTACGGGAACAAAATATTTGCACCTTAAAGTTTAGTATTTCGTAAATGGAGCATTCAATCGAAAAATGGTACTAGCAACCCTTAAGCCATTTTAAAAGACCTATTCAACGATACCCCAAACGATGGGGTAGACGACGAAAAAAAAATTCATCCCCACTTCTCATGTAGGGGAGCTACCCTAAAAAAATATTTTTCAAAATTTTATTTTACCACTGTCGGCGTAATTTATATACATACCCCTTCTAAATTACAGCTTTCTAGTATTAACGGTCTCTTAGCAAAACCTCGGACAGACAGACAGACAGACGGACATGACGAAACTTAAATCATAATCATAGTAACTATGTTCTATTCTGTGGTTTCACTGGAAATATTCTATGATTTTTCGAGACGCATAATTTTCTATCTCTGCGGTGATATCTTCTAAATTATTGATTTGAATTATATACTGTACAGGACAATTTTAATCTATAATATGTGACCAAGGTAATAAACGTAATTATTTTGATAAGGATTAATACATTATTGTAGAAAATAGACTTGGAAGTTATGTAATGTTTTTTATTTAAAAATTATATATTAAAACGGTTACCCACTGTGAGTCAACCTTAAGAGATAGACATATGCTGTCGCGGACTTTTTTATAGGTCTTATATAAATATTACATAGACACATTTCTTATATCTATTTCCGTTTAGGCAGTATCGCGTAAAAACGTGTTTTCTCAACCGTTTTATTGACGACTTAGGTTGCAAAATAGGCCTCCGCGAATGTACCTATGCTTTAAATCGTATAATATATACCTAGCCTATTTTCATTCTGAAAGTCCAATCTATATATTATCAGTGAAATAATTTTTAAAATCTATCCAGTAGTTTTTGAGCCAAAGCAATACAAACATCCATACAAAAATACAAATATATAAATGTTCTCTCTTTATAATATTATAGTATACTCGTATATATCTAGTAGGTATAGATAAAACTAATGCGTTGGGGATGATTGAAGTAAAACTGTAATACACGTGACTGTTTAGTTGAAAAGTATGTGTACCAATTTTTAAGTCGATGGAGCGACCCAGGGTATAAAAAGTTTTACTGAAAATTCAACTCCTCATAGCATGGTCTTAGGGGTGGAATTTCGAAAAACCGTTTCTTAGTCGATACTACACTTTACAAAGAAAACATCCTCCAAATTTTATGTCTCTAGAACCAGCGGTTTAGGCAGTACGTTAATCTCTTCTAATATCTAGTTATCTAATAAACGCTAAAGGCATGATTTTGGAAAAACAGTGATATAGTATATATATAATATTTATATAGTTAGGTGTACCACTTTCCAAGGCAATCGACTCATAGAATAAAAAGTTTCACAGAAAATATAAACATCCATTACACCCTCACATCATCGTCATAATCATCAGCCGGTGTCAGTCCACCGCTAGACGTACGCCTCTCCCAAGATGAGCATTCCTCCTCCATCACCTCTCACCCGGGGGCACAGATTATATAATAGTTACTACGAAACAGATATACCTACCAGTGCACGCCTGATACAGTAAAGGGTTGATTCAATGAAATAAAAAAAAGTTTACGAATTCATTTTATTTACCTCACAAAATAACATCAAAATTCCTAACTAAGAGTCGAATATTATGTTTCTTTGAAGTGTCTCACACTTTATATTTTTGTAAATTGTTAAACACAATCCAAAATTTCTAAGAGTCGAATATAAAGTCGAGAAAGTGAATTTTACGCCGTTTTGTCATTTTAGTATCTATCGTTAGCATAAAAAAATGAAACATATTATGCTTGTTTTTTGTCAAACCCGCAAAATGACTCTGAAAAACTTAAAACGTTTCTAATATAGAATACGAATGCGCAGTTGTCCCGTCTTTTAAATAATAATATACGTTGCGCGCGCGTGAGCAGTGACAACCGACTGGCAGATAGTACCGCCGGCGTACGCAGTAACTATGATATAATCTGTGCCGGCGTTGACGAAAGTTTAGGTATAAAGCGCAGTAGCTATGGGCGAGTGAGGGAGGCCTGCCGGGGGAGCGAAATGGTTATGTGGGACTCGCTGCCTGAAGGCCGGATACCGCACTAAAAATCTGGGGTGAGTCGTCATCCACCGTGGTAGGGCAAGATCGGATTGCACTAGCATTCACCAGCTTGCCCCGGTGGCAGACCCAAATGAGCATCTGCCGCTGCGGAGAGCTGACCTTGCTCACTAAGGTATACCCTCAACCGTTATGTGGGGAGTGCAAGCCGTTGAAGAGACCCCCGACTCTCGAACAGTTTCCCCACAATGACAGAGGAGTGTGGCACCTGGCCCCACATCCTCCGTCCCTCTGATGACATGTGTGCGAAGAGCAAATACCCCTACTCGCACACCGTCCGCTGTTCGACTCGCATGCCAGTGGCATGCGAGACTCCACTCATTGACCGTCAACGGCCCCACCTCTTGGTCCATTGGACCCACAACCCGGTACACAGGTGCACCCATCAATAACAGAAAAATGCGGCACGCGCTCTCCTGAACAACGCCCACATCCTCCGTCCCTCTAATGACAGGTGTGCAAATGGTAAATACCCCTATACTATATACATACTCGCACAACGTCCACCGTCTAACTCGCACGCCAATGGCATACGAGAAACCCTCCGTCGGCCGTCACCAGCCCCTCCACTTGGCTCGAGCATATGCTCGGCCCCACCGCTGGGCGGCTCCCACCACCGAGCCCGCCCCGTTCCATCACGCTGTGCCCTTTGCTGAATATCAAAGGGACACGCGGAGCCCCTCACGTCGGAACTTCGCTATCGGTCGACAACTTCACCCAGCTGACTGGGAAATGTTGTCAGCCGATACCCAGGGTACACCAGGGGGAGGTGTTCTGACCCGCACCCCGAGGGGTTAATTATCAGTTCGGCGGCAGATATGACCAGCTCACTGCCACTTCAGTTTGCTAATCCGTTGAGCTATGTCAATAACTTTAGTTCTCTGGCGAATTACTTCGTTCCGGATTCGATCCCGAAGAGAAATACTGAGCATAGCTCTCTCCATAGCTTAGCTTAGCTCTCTAACCTTGAGGCTGTACCTCTCGGTTAACCTAATTAAATCTCCAGTGTGTGACCAGGGTAGCGTATATGAGATACGCTACCCTGGTCTTACCCTAGATTTCTAAAACGTTGTCACTGAGAACCTTGTTGACCAGAAACCCGACGCCGCCTTGGGATGGCTGGTCTCCTTCTCTGTAATACATAAGATTGCCCGATTCTAGAGTTATGGTGTCCTCTCCCTGTCTTCGGACTTCACATAACCCCAAAATGTGCCATCTTATGTGTCCCAGCTCCTCCTCCAGCTGCGCCAGATGATCATCCAGCCATCCGCCAGCTGAATCGTGCGGCCATTATATGTTTCATTTCATTTCATTTCATTCGTTTATTGCGTTCTCTAAATGTTTATAAAAGATCTTATAAATAAATACAGTACATTAGAGACCCTGTCGGGCACAACAATATTAGAGCAGAGGAAGGCAAATTTTTTAAATCTAATTTAGTACATATTTGAATTTTATTTTCTGCATTACATAAAATTCTTATATTGTAATTATTAATTTAATTATTATGTCAATTTATTATACGTCAATTTGAGTATTATATTATAATATAAGTTATATTATATGTTGCGAGGGTCAGTTTATTTGGCGGCCTACTGTAGCCCGGAGTTTCTTAGCACCCCCTGCCTTGCCGTTACCGTGACCGCTGCCGTGGTCAGGAATAACAGGGCGGCCGGGAACTGGGGGCCATGGCTTTATGTGACCTTCCATCGTCATTCATCCCTTGGGAGGGATATGCTCTAATCGCCACGCTGGGCAAGCGATCGCAGGACGTAGCTTCTCGTACCGGTGACGCTGCTGCCCGTCACCGGCCTGTAGCTACGCAATAATTTGAAATGGTTATACCGCCATTTGTCGGTCGCCAGGGTGGACCTAGCAAGTTGAAATTTATAACAGATACTGAAGTCTACAGTCTCTATTAGGTGTATAAAAATCAAGGTCCTGAGTCAGCACAATAAAAAGATATGGGCAAATTTAGATTTTCGCAAAAACTTGTAAGTACCAATTTTACCTTAATTTTTAACTTATTTTATTTTTTGGATTTTTTCCTTAATTTGTGCTGTAAGACCTTGCTTCTTGCCAAATTTCATGATCTAGAATCCCTATAGGTTTTCGACCCAAAACCTATAGGGTACTTCCGGTTGACCTAGAAATGTCAATTTTGGTTAAAAGCAAGGTCTTACAGCACAAGTAAAGGAAAAATTCCGAAAAATAATAATAAGATCGTTTAAAAAACTAAAAACAACCGACTTCAATGCCGCGCTAATAATTTTCAGTGCCAATTTTGAGGTGTTTATCTCCATATCTCTGGAAATACTCATCAGACCTCGATAAAATTACCATGGTACTGTGGCGTAGGTATTGTGCGGATGGCACGACGGCGGTTGGTGAGAATCAAACGAGACGATAACAATGTACGAGGTATAATTTTGAATAAAAATGATTAACAATTAGAAACCAAAAAATAAAAACTTAGTACGTAAACAACACGTAATGAATTAGACAGATAGTTAGAACGCGGGCGTTCGCGGGTAATGCACCGGGCCGTCTGCCTTGCTGTAGGCAGATCGGTGTGTTACAGTTTCGAGCACAGTTTGTACGCGCCACTCTGCATAACCGGCTTTGTAGGAAATATATTAGTGATAAGCGCTAGCGATGAGCGGAGCGGATTAATGTAATAACAAGATATAATTATTTATGTTACTAATTAATATTGCATCGCCGGTTGTGCAGAGCGTCGTGACAAGGTACGCCACAGTACCACACTTGGGATATCACTTTTCTAACAAAAAAAGTTGAAAATTAAGGTACATTTTGGGACTAAGAAGTTTTCGCGAAAATCTAAATTTGCCCATATCTTTTTATTGTGTTGACTCAAGACCTTGATTTTTATACACCCGATAGGGACTATAGACTTCAGTATCAGGTATAAATTTCAACTTGCTAGGTCCACCAGTTCCTCAGAAAATCAGTGGTGACACACGGACAGACGGACAGACAGACAGACAGACGGACAAGAAAGTGATCTTATAAGGGTTCCTTTTTTTACTTTAAATAGTATTTATATTTATTTATACCGTATTTAGGTTTCCCCGTATTAAATACGAGGAAAAAATCACGTTTCTTGTATGGGGACCCGTTTCAATTTTTAGGTTCCGTACCTCCAAAGAAAAAGAGAAACCCTAACAGGATCACTTCGTCGTCCGTCTGTCTGTCCGTCCGTTAAAGTCGACCATTATTTCCGTGCGCCACTGGGCCCTTACATTTCCGCAAACGACATAAACCTGTCTTAGATACATTTTCACGTATTCGAAGCCGGGGGACACTGCAAATACTAAAATAAAAACGGTCTGTCAGGTCAGATAGTTAATTGTATGAAAGCGAGTGACCGTACAGTTAATAGCGGTAAGTGTAGTAATAAAACTCTTGTCCGAGAGACTGAAAAAATTTATTGTGTATCGGGAAGTGTGTCGGGCAGCTCGTCGAGCAGCGCGTGCGCGCGCAGGCCGCGCTCCAACACCGCGTCCGCCAGCGCGCCCGCCTCCGCGCCCAGCCACGCCGCGCCGCGCACGTACACCCACTGCGGACACCACGCGCCGTCGCTGTTATATGCTGTGCTAACTACATGTTCAGCACGTACACACCCCGCCCCGTCTCTGTTATATACTGTGCTAACTACATGTGCAGCACGCCCCGTCTCTGTTATATACTGTGCTAACAACATGTGCAGCACGTACACACCCCGCCCCGTCTCTGTTATATACTGTGCTAACTACATGTGCAGCACGTACACACCCCGCCCCGTCTCTGTTATATACTGTGCTAACTACATGTTCAGCACGTACACACCCCGCCCCGTCTCTGTTATATACTGTGCTAACTACATGTGCAGCACGTATACACCCCGCCCCGTCTCTGTTATATACTGTGCTAACTACATGTGCAGCACGTACACACCCCGCCCCGTCTCTGTTATATACTGTGCTAACTACATGTGCAGCACGTACACACCCCGCCCCGTCTCTGTTATATACTGTGCTAACTACATGTGCAGCACGTCCACACCCTGCCCCGTCTCTGTTATATACTGTGCTAACTACATGTGCAGCACGTACACACCCCGCCCCGTCTCTGTTATATACTGTGCTAACTACATGTGCAGCACGTACACACCCCGCCCCGTCTCTCTTATATACTGCGCTAACTACATGTGCAGCACGTACACACCCCGCCCCGTCTCTGTTATATACTGTGCTAACTACAAGTGCAGCACGTACACACCCCGCCCCGTCTCTGTTATATACTGTGCTAACTACATGTGCAGCACATACACACCCCGCCCCGTCTCTCTTATATACTGTGCTAACAAAATGTTCAGCACGTACACACCCCGCCCCGTCTCTGTTATATTCTGTGCTAACCTCATGTGCAGAACGTACACACCACGCGCCGTCTCTGTTATATACTGTGCTAACTACATGTGCAGCACGTACACACCCCGCCCCGTCTCTCTTATATACTGCGCTAACTACATGTGCAGCACGTACACACCCCGCCCCGTCTCTGTTATATACTGTGCTAACTACAAGTGCAGCACGTACACACCCCGCCCCGTCTCTGTTATATACTGTGCTAACTACATGTGCAGCACATACACACCCCGCCCCGTCTCTCTTATATACTGTGCTAACAAAATGTTCAGCACGTACACACCCCGCCCCGTCTCTGTTATATACTGTGCTAACTACATGTGCAGCACATACACACCCCGCCCCGTCTCTCTTATATACTGTGCTAACAAAATGTTCAGCACGTACACACCCCGCCCCGTCTCTGTTATATTCTGTGCTAACCTCATGTGCAGAACGTACACACCACGCGCCGTCTCTGTTATATACTGTGCTAACTACATGCGCAGCACGTACACACCCCGCCCCGTCTCTCTTATATACTGCGCTAACTACATGTGCAGCACGTACACACCCCGCCCCGTCTCTGTTATATACTGTGCTAACTACATTTGCAGCACATACACACCCCGCCCCGTCTCTCTTATATACTGTGCTAACAAAATGTTCAGCACGTACACACCCCGCCCCGTCTCTGTTATATTCTGTGCTAACCTCATGTGCAGAACGTACAAACCACGCGCCGTCTCTGTTATATACTGTGCTAACTACATGTGCAGCACGTACACACCCCGCCCCGTCTCTCTTATATACTGTGACGAAATATTCAGCACGTACACACCCCGCCCCGTCTCTGTTATATACTGTGCTAACTACATGTGCAGCACGTACACACCCCGCCCCGTCTCTCTTATATACTGTGCTAACTACATGTGCAGCACGTACACACCCCGCCTCGTCTTATACTGTGCTAACTAAATGTTCAGCACATACACACCCCGCCCCGTCTCTGTTATATACTGTGCTAACTACATGTGCAGCACGTACACACCACGCGCCGTCTCTCTTATATACTGTGCTAACTAAATGTTCAGCACGTACACACCCCGCCCCGTCTCTGTTATATACTGTGCTAACTACATGTACAGCACGTACACACCACGCGCCGTCTCTCTTATATACTGTGCTAACTAAATGTTCATCACGTACACACCCCGCCCCGTCTCTGTTATATACTGTGCTAACTAAATGTTCAGCACGTACACACCCCGCTCCGTCTCTGTTATATACTGTGCTAACTACATGTGCAGCACGTACACACCACGCGCCGTCTCTCTTATATACTGTGCTAACTAAATGTGCAGCACGTACACACCCCGCCCCGTCTCTGTTATATACTGTGCTAACTACATGTGCAGCACGTACACACCCCGCCCCGTCTCTGTTATATACTGTGCTAACTACATGTGCAGCACGTACACACCCTGCCCCGTCTCTGTTATATACCGTGCTAACTACATGTGCAGCACGTACACACCCCGCCCCGTCTCTGTTATATACTGTGCTAACTACATGTGCAGCACGTACACACCCCGCCCCGTCTCTCTTATATACTGCGCTAACTACATGTGCAGCACGTACACACCCCGCCCCGTCTCTCTTATATACTGCGCTAACTACATGTGCAGCACGTACACACCCCACCCCGTCTCTGTTATATACTGTGCTAACTACAAGTGCAGCACGTACACACCCCGCCCCGTCTCTGTTATATACTGTGCTAACTACATGTGCAGCACATACACACCCCGCCCCGTCTCTCTTATATACTGTGCTAACAAAATGTTCAGCACGTACACACCCCGCCCCGTCTCTGTTATATTCTGTGCTAACCTCATGTGCAGAACGTACACACCACGCGCCGTCTCTGTTATATACTGTGCTAACTACATGTTCAGCACGTACACACCCCGCCCCGTCTCTGTTATATACTGTGCTAACTACATGTGCAGCACGTACACATCCCGCCCCGTCTCTGTTATATACTGTGCTAACAACATGTGCAGCACGTACACACCCCGCCCCGTCTCTGTTATATACTGTGCTAACTACATGTGCAGCACGTACACACCCCGCCCCGTCTCTGTTATATACTGTGCTAACTACATGTTCAGCACGTACACACCCCGCCCCGTCTCTGTTATATTCTGTGCTAACCTCATGTGCAGAACGTACACACCACGCGCCGTCTCTGTTATATACTGTGCTAACTACATGTGCAGCACGTACACACCCCGCCCCGTCTCTCTTATATACTGTGACGAAATGTTCAGCACGTACACACCCTGCCCCGTCTCTGTTATATACTGTGCTAACTACATGTGCAGCACGTACACACCCCGCCCCGTCTCTGTTATATACTGTGCTAACTACATGTGCAGCACGTACACACCCCGCCCCGTCTCTCTTATATACTGTGCTAACTACATGTGCAGCACGTACACACCCCGCCTCGTCTTATACTGTGCTAACTAAATGTTCAGCACGTACACACCCCGCCCCGTCTCTGTTATATACTGTGCTAACTACATGTGCAGCACGTACACACCACGCGCCGTCTCTCTTATATACTGTGCTAACTAAATGTTCAGCACGTACACACCCCGCCCCGTCTCTGTTATATACTGTGCTAACTACATGTACAGCACGTACACACCACGCGCCGTCTCTCTTATATACTGTGCTAACTACATGTGCAGCACGTACACACCCCGCCCCGTCTCTGTTATATACTGTGCTAACTACATATGCAGCACGTACACACCCCGCCCCGTCTCTGTTATATACTGTGCTTACTACATGTGCAGCACGTACACACCCCGCCCCGTCTCTGTTATATACTGTGCTAATTACATGTGCAGCACGTACACACCCTGCCCCGTCTCTGTTATATACTGTGCTAATTACATGTGCAGCACGTACACACCCCGCCCCGTCTCTGTTATATACTGTGCTAACTACATGTGCAGCACGTACACACCCCGCCCCGTCTCAGTTATATACTGTGCTAACTACATGTGCAGCACGTACACACCCCGCCCCGTCTCTGTTATATACTGTGCTAACTACATGTGCAGCACGTACACACCCCGCCCCGTCTCTGTTATATACTGTGCTAACTACATGTTCAGCACGTACACACCCCGCCCCGTCTCTGTTATATACTGTGCTAACTACATGTGCAGCACGTATACACCCCGCCCCGTCTCTATTATATACTGTGCTAACTACATGTGCAGCACGTACACACCCCGCCCCGTCTCTGTTATATACTGTGCTAACTACATGTGCAGCACGTACACACCCCGCCCCGTCTCTGTTATATACTGTGCTAACTACATGTGCAGCACGTACACACCCTGCCCCGTCTCTGTTATATACTGTGCTAACTACATGTGCAGCACGTACACACCCCGCCCCGTCTCTGTTATATACTGTGCTAACTACATGTGCAGCACGTACACACCCCGCCCCGTCTCTCTTATATACTGCGCTAACTACATGTGCAGCACGTACACACCCCGCCCCGTCTCTGTTATATACTGTGCTAACTACAAGTGCAGCACGTACACACCCCGCCCCGTCTCTGTTATATACTGTGCTAACTACATGTGCAGCACATACACACCCCGCCCCGTCTCTCTTATATACTGTGCTAACAAAATGTTCAGCACGTACACACCCCGCCCCGTCTCTGTTATATACTGTGCTAACTACATGTGCAGCACGTACACACCCCGCCCCGTCTCTGTTATATACTGTGCTAACTACATGTGCAGCACGTACACACCCCGCCCCGTCTCTTTTATATATTGTGCTTACTACATGTGCAGCACGTACACACCACGCGCCGTCTCTGTTATATACTGTGCTAACTACATGTGCAGCACGTACACACCCCGCCCCGTCTCTGTTATATACTGTGCTAACGACATGTGCAGCACGTACACGACCCGCCTCGTCTCTATTATATACTGTGCTAACTACATTTGCAGCACGTACACACCCCGCCCCATCTCTGTTATATACTGTGATAACTACATATGCAGCACGTACACACCCCGACCCGTCTCTGTTATATACTGTGCTAACTACATGTGCAGCACGTACACACCCCGCCCCGTCTCTGTTATATACTGTGCTAACTACATGTGCAGCACGTACACACCCCGCCCCGTCTCTGTTATATACTGTGCTAACTACATGTGCAGCACGTACACACCCCGCCCCGTCTCTGTTATATACTGTGCTAACTACATGTGCAGCACGTACACACCCCGCCCCGTCTCTGTTATATACTGTGCTAACTACATGTGCAGCACGTACACACCCCGCCCCGTCTCTGTTATATACTGTGCTAACTACATGTGCAGCACGTACACACCCCGCCCCGTCTCTGTTATATACTGTGCTAACTACATTTGCAGCACGTACACACCCCGCTCCGTCTCTGTTATATACTGTGCTAACTACATGTGCAGCACGTACACACCCCGCCCCATCTCTGTTATATACTGTGATAACTACATGTGCAGCACGTACACACCCCGCCCCGTCTGTTATATACTGTGCGAACTACATGTGCAGCACGTACACACCCCGCCTCGTCTCTATTATATACTGTGCTAACTACATTTGCAGCACTTACACACCCCGCCCCGTCTCTGTTATATACTGTGCTAACTACATGTGCAGCACGTACACACCCCGCCCCGTCTCTGTTATATACTGTGCTTACTACATGTGCAGCACGTACACACCCCGCCCCGTCTCTATTATATACTGTGCTAACTACATGTGCAGCACGTACACACCCCGCCCCGTCTCTGTTATATACTGTGCTAACTACATGTGCAGCACGTACACACCCCGCCCCGTCTCTCTTATATACTGTGCTAACTACATGTGCAGCACGTACACACCCCGCCCCGTCTGTTATATACTGTACTAACTACATGTGCAGCACGTGCACACCCCACTCCGTCTCTGTTATATACTGTGCTCACTACATGTGCAGCACGTACACACCCCGCCCCGTCTCTCTTATATACTGTGCTAACTACATGTCCAGCACGTACACCCACTGCGGATTCGCGGAGATTCGTCGAGAGCAGCGCAGCTATGATCGATTGGTCCGTCATGTGGGCGTGTTCAGTTCCCGCGCTGTCATCGCGCCTCTACATCTGTACCGGGGTGTCATCTATTACCTTGTGGTCCGGATGTTGTGCGAGCGCGGCGTAGAGCGCGTGCTGAACGCGGCGTCTCGGAGCGCGCGCCTCCGCCTCAAGCCGAACCGTGGCCAGCAGCGCGCCGCCCGCACCGCGCGCGCTCAGCCGCGCGCACACGGCCGCCAGCCGCGCCGCCTCTGTTACACACACACACACACACACTGTAGTACCGACATGCGGGCCGTGGCTGTGTGCTCACGCATGCGTGCATGTATCACCTGCCGGCTCCACGTCGTCCTGTAGCGGCGCCCGCAGCAGGCGCGGCCACACGGCGGCGAGCGCGGCGCGCGCTCCCCGCTCCCCGCGAGGCCACGCCTCCGTCGCCACGCCGCTGGCGTCCGTGCCGGAACACGCTGAAATATTTCTTGATCAGTACTGCAGTAGCTCAGCGACCTCCGCAGTCAGTTAACACATGCCTTCGGTACGGACCAGCCACAACAGACGCGAGTTCAATACGGCCTTAATTTTATAGAACACCGTTGCAAGTTCCTCAAAAGTAAAAACGGTTTCTCCAATAAGCCGTCGCAAATGTGTTTTGGCTGATTTTACAACGGCTTCAAAAATACCACCCAGTGGGGGCAAGCTGGTGGATCAAATAGCCAGCTTATTCCACGTTTGGTCAAATTGTTACCAATGTCAGTTTGGTTTGCTGCCAGAAAGGCGTACACATCTTTCAAGTAATTGCTCGTTCCCTTGTAATGTATACCGCAGTCCGATCTAATCAAGGAGGGCAAGCCGCGCCTGGAGACAAATCTTTCCAGGGTGGCGACAAATGCCGAAATGGGTCGAAAGCGAACTGACCAATTCCAGATAGACTGCTTTGGTCGAGAGGCAGACGAAGACACACAAATAGGCCTTGAAAATCTTGGCGTTGCGAAGGGTGGACATCCGGACCGAAAATGGGCCCGCAAAATCTGTCCCGACCCCGTCGAAGGACCTCGTCACCCTGACGCGATCAGCAGGCAAGTCGCCCATCAAAGGCTGCATGGTAGAGGCCTTAAGCCTGCAACAAGGCATGCAGCGAAAGACGATGCTGCGGATCGTTCTTCGAGCCGAAAAAATCCAAAATTCTCGCTGCAAGATGGCCAGCAGGGCATTGCAGCCGGCGCGCGAGTTCATAATGTGACGATCAGTCACCAATAGGTGTACCAAGTTTCCTTACTTGGGCAACAAAAGGGGGTGACGAGCCCCGTAGGAGAGGTTGGCATTCCGAAGACGTCCTCCAACACGCAAAAGTCCGGAATCATCCAAAAAGGGGCTCAGTTTGCTGATAGCTTCCGACAATTTAGCTTTTCCTGATTGCAATATTCCAATTTCCCTTTCAAAATCGACGGCTGCACCGAACGAACCCAATAAAAGAAAGCCTTTTGTCGCTCCTGAGGAGCGAGAACCGGTGCCAAACGTTTGTCTTGTGGGTGTCGACAATTATATAAGAAGCGTTCGCAAACCGGGCAATGAAGAAGTATCCAATTCTGGTGTGCGAGGCCAATTACTCTTATGATCACTCAACCAACCCGGACCCCACCGAAGAGAGTGGTCAACCAAGGCGGAGGCCAAAATCCCCGTGACGCATAATCCGCGTTCCGGGTTCATTTCGCCGGGTACATGCCTCCAAATCGAGGGAGTCTCAGATTTTTCTCTCTCTCTCTCTCAGCGCCCGAGAACCCATGAAGGGACACGCCTTGTACTTCCCCTGTGGAAGAATAGAGCGAGGAAGCGAGACCTCATTGACCGCAGGGAGTGAAGACACAAACCGAGACCAGTATTCGACCAAAGTCCCTGGGAGAGGCTCGTCCCAACCAAGTCCAGCAGTCGTATGGGATTTTTCACAATTAATTAAAAACAAATTTTAACGTCGATTTTTTGCAAGAGATAAAACAGGAAGGGATTCAATCTGTCACAGACTGGAAAAATAACGAAGTGACCACAGGTTGTTAACCGCCCGTTACACAGGTCATGCGTTGCGGGACGCAACATATATTATTATCCAACGAATTTAACATAAAATTTTTTAATTTACTTAAATTTAAGCTATGTAGTCATTATTTTTTAATTTTCTGTAGTGTAGGCATACCTACTGCTAATTCATTAGAACTCCCCTCCGCGTTGATCGTGTCGTAATTTAGTCAGTTGAATATGAGCATTTGCATCCGAATTACATAAATATTAATTATTGTATACATTTTTGTTAGAACTTGTGTAAATAACATTATTGTAGTTGTATTATGTGTTTAAAGTTTTGTCTAATTTATTAGATTTTAATTTAGTTTATTTTAATTCACATTGTGATAATCGGTTGAGACACCGTTAAGCCCACTCAACGTATGAAAATTGTAACACATAAATGAACAGTGATATGAAGGTGACGCGGCACTCACCGAGCGCGAGGTAGGCGTTCCTCGGGAAGAGCGGCAGCAGGTCGCGCGCCACACGCACGCGCCGCGCGCCCGCCGCCGCCGCCAGCGCGCACGCCGCGACCTCCCAGTAGCGCGCGCGCCACGCGCCGCCGCCTGCACAGAGCACACGTGGTGACGTGAGACATGGTAAGTGTACCATGTCTCACTATCGTTGCTGACCGTTCTTTACACGTTAACTGGGTCACCCGTAGAACCTTCAGGGTGATAGTCTCTATCAAACATTTTATTACTTAGTTCGATTCACTCAGAATTAGGTGCAAATACGCCTTAAAAACCTACTAATATTATAAATGCGAAAGTAAGTGTGTGTGAATCTGATATAATTATCCATTTGCATGAGGGCTGCAACAACGTCACCTGTGCGCGCTGCACGCAGCAGATCGGCCAGCAGCTGCGCGCGCTGCGCCGGCGAGCTGAGCGCCACCCGCGCGGCCGGCCACTCGCCCGCGCCCGGCAGCATGGCCTCCAGGAGCTCCTCCTGCTGCTCCTCACCCTCCTCCCCCGCTCCGAGCGCCGCCTGCTGCTCCAGCTCCGCGCACCGCTCCGAGCACTGGACGTCATCGTATGTACGTGTCGGGTCATGTTTATTTATTTCAAGGAAACCTAGCAGCCAGTACATACATGAGTGTTTATTCCAGGAATCCAAAACGGGAAGATCACGGTTTTAGGAGGGAAGCGTACCGTGTCTCGTGAACTCCCGATTCCTGGGCAACCTTTACCGCGATTACGCGGCGTTATTAAGGTGGTTAAATTTGAGGTTAGGCACTAATATTGTGTGAATTTTGAATCACATGAACGAGTCACATGCGAGTGGGGGTTTCCCCTTCTTATTGGGTAAGGTGATCACTTTACTCAATAAAATTTTGTGGTACTTCCCTAACTCGAAACTGTATCGATGACCGATCCTTAGTCCAACGTGGCTGCGTTGCCCACGGGTGCACCACGATGATATTCGCGTATGATTGCCGCGAATCCAATTAAATGTTTATTAACGCAAGGAGCACGGCTCCAAAACAATCTTCACAGTCAAATTATTACGCGATGACTCGACAGCGTTCAAGGCAAAAAATTATTCGCGAACATAAAATGAACCAATATTACGCGAAGCAAAACTCGGCACGGATTATTCACACCACACAAAAAATATTCGCGTCCAACAACAACAATTAACTTGTTTTTCAACAAAATCTATCGTCTCGCAATAATTCGACACCGTGTCGTTTTCAATCCACACGGCTTAGAGACGGCGCCATGACCGCTGCCCGCACGCAAGTCCACAGATAACAAAACGCATTTAGCTCAATGTCACGCGCGCGTAGACGTATTATGCCATGGAGCAGGCAAATTTGGTACGGGACGAACAATGAGTATACAAACAAAATAACTTTAGCCTTAGGGAGCTTTCACCGATAAAAAGGTATCGTCATGTAGGGTGTGAGTACATGTTTAGGTGATAAACATGTATAACGAAGAATGTGACATTTCAAATGTAGCACGTACTAATGTGATAATGTTTAGTATATAAGATAAGTATCTTTAAGTATTTGGGTTAATCAATATAGAGCTATCATTATGTAAAGAGTATACGTTGTTTCTCTTACCCTGGTCCCCGTCCGTCGTCCGTATCGTGCTTTTTTCATACCATATATGGGCTAGAGTTCGTATGTGAGGACCTATTCACATCACAAGAGAACAGGGCCAGGTCGACCCCGACGGGACCCCTGCGGGACACCAAATCGTAAGTGATTCTCGTCGCCGATCATGCCTCTTACTTTAACGCATTATGTACGATCTGTGAGAAAGTCACGGAACACGTCTAGCGCTATGGCAAAAATTCCGATATTATTGGAATTGTAATCGCTATCGGTGATTTTCGGTACCTATCTATAATATCGAGTAAAGCGGCGCGGGGTCAGAGCGAGCGAGGTCGGGTAAAGGGGAACGTACCGCTCGCAGCGCAGCCTCCGTCACGTGTGCGGGCGGCGCGCGCTCCAGCTCGGCGGCGGGCGGCAGGGGGCGGCGCAGCGCGGCGCAGCACAGCGCCCAGCGCGCCGCCGGCCCGGGCGCCACCTCCTGCAGCACGCGCGCCGCGTACAGCGCGTGCTCAGCGCCCGCGCCCGCGCCCGCCTCGTGCAGCGCCGCGCGCGCCGCGTGCAGCGCCGCGCGCTCCGCCGAGCCGCCCGCCGCGCTCTCCAGCCGCGCGAACTGGCTGTACGCGGCCGCCGCGCCGCCCGCGTGCCGCCGCAGCACGCCGCGCGCGCACCCGCGCAACCTGCGCAAACAACACTGTCCTACACCACGGACCGCTAACCGATATATGTGGCTGCTCCGTGTCGATCACGATAACGAGGGCCGGCGCGGCGAGCGGCGAGCCGTCCGCGAGTCCACGCGCGGAGGCCGACTCTGCCCCGCCCCGGCCCGCCGCGACGCACAGAGTAAACTCCACCCCGACGTCCCGTATCGGCACTTTGGAAAAAATTCGAGAAAGTTCCGACGCTCATCGCCCTTCGGAAATTTTGTGAACGATGATCGTCAGTGGAAACGTCGAGAAGCGACAGGATGTCATCGGCCAGTACGTTCGGCGGTATCGGGCGGAGGCGGCACGAGGTCGCAGAGTGAAGGTACGCACCTGGCGGCCTCCTCGGGCGGCGCTAGCAGCGCCAGCGCGTGCAGCCAGCGCAGCCACCAGCACACGAGCGCCAGCCGCCGCGCGCCCGCCGTCCAGCCGCAGCACGCCTCCCACAGCGCGCACGTCCACCGCAGGAACCCTGCGGACGGTCACAGTCGCCGCTCACCACTCATCATCCTCATAATCACTCTGTACTGTGTAACTACATGTGTTGATTCCAGGAATCCAAAACGGGAAGATCACGGTTTTAGGATGGAAGCGTGCAGTGTCTCGTGAACTCCCGATTCCTGGGTCAACTGGTACCGCGATTGCGCGGCGTTTCTAAGGTGGTTAAATTTGAGGTTATAACCTACCGATGGTGGAGTTCGAATCTCATGCAAGTCTCCTGCGAGTGGGGTTTCCTACTACTAACACTCAAAATTGCAATGTCAATTGTTATTACTTGTAGTACTTCCCTCACTCGTTGCGATTAAGTCCACGTGGCTTGACGGTCACCAGATTCACCAAAATACACGAGGTTAAACAAATGTAGTATCACGACGGCGCCCGGTTGCGCCCAAAATCCGTGCAATCACAATATCATTTGGTATTTCGCAAACTCATCCGAATGAGTTTTTTGGCAAAAAGGTAAATACGACTGCGCCCGAGTCGTTAACAACGATACAACTTGTAAATTCGCAAGGTTATGATTACATTAAAAACAACAAAATGCATACGAGATGCCCAAGCAAAAACGATTCTAAACTCGAAAAATTCACACAGCTGGGAGCCGGCAAAAATCCCAGACCACGCTAAGTGATCACAGACTAACTCACTCGCGTTTCATTGCGCCGCGTATGGCGCGAAATCAAATTTGGTACGGGACGAAACATCTACCCGCCCCGAACGGGGAACCCGTTCGCTAATCAATTGGCAAACGAGACAAAGTTGCCACCGCTCTCTTCATCACCGAACCGTCCACCAGGACCTCCGCAAAACGGGGGACACCATCTGTGCCAACAACCAAATTAAGGATGCGCCCCCGGCGCCAACACAGTGGCGATAGGTTAGCATTCTTAATCAAAACGAGGTCCCCAATTTTCGATGGATCGGTTTTGTCAGTCCATTTGACGCGCTGCTGGAGAATATGCAAGTACTCTACACTCCAACGTTTCCAAAAGCTCTGAGTGAGCTGTTGGACAAGCTCAAAGCGTGAAAAACGATTCGAGTTCATGTCCACAAAAGGATACTCAGGCAGGGCCACAATTGGACGACCAATCAAAAAATGGCCGGGCGTAAGTGCTTCAAAATCGTTTGGGTCTGAAGAGACCGGGCACAACGGACGCGAGTTCAATACGGCCTCAATTTTGCAGAACACCGTTGCAAGTTCCTCAAAGGTTAAAACGGTTTCTCCAATAACCCGTCGCAATTGTGTTTTGGCCGATTTTACAACGGCTTCAAATATACCACCCCAATGGGGGCAAGCTGGTGGATCAAATAGCCAGCTTATTCCACGTTTGGTCAAATTATTGCCAATGTCAGTTTGGTTTGCTGCCAGAAAGGCGTACACATCTTTCAAATAATTGCTGGTGCTCTTGTAGTTTGTACCGCAGTCCGACCTAATCAAGGAGGGCAAGCCACGTCTGGAGACAAACCTGTCCAGGGTGGCGACAAATGCCGGGGTCGAAAGCGAACTGACCAATTCCAAAAGGACCGCCTTGGTCGAGAGGCAAACGAAGACACACAAATAGGCCTTGACAATCTTAGCTATGCGAATGGTGGACGTCCGGACCGAAAAAGGGCCCGCAAAATCTGTCCAAACCCACGGCGAAGGACCTGGTCTCCGTGACGCGATCAGCAGGCAAGTCGCCCATCAAAGGCTGCATGGTAGAGGCCTTAAGCCTGCAACAAGGGATGCAGCGAAAGACGATGCTGCGGATCGTTCTTCGAGCCGAAAAAATCCAAAATTATCGCTGCAAGATGGCCAGCAGGGCATTGCAGCCGGCGTGCAAATTCTTAATGTGACGATCAGTCACCAATAAGTGTACCAAGTGACATTGCTTGGGCAACAAAAGGGGGTGACGGGCCCCATAAGGGAGGTTGGCGTTCCGAAGACGTCCTCCAACACGCTAAAGTCCCGAGTCATCCAAAAAGGGGCTCAATTTGCTGATGGCTCCCGACAATTTAGCTTTCCCTGCATTCAATATTCCAATTTCCCGTTCAAAATCGACGGTTTGCACCAAACGAACCCAATGAAGGAGAGCCTCCTGTCGCTCTTGAGGAGCGAGAACCGGTGCCAAGCGTTTTTCGTGTGGGTGTCGACAATTATACATAAAGCGCTTGATCCAAGCGGTGACACCTAACAATTTGTCGAGGGAGCTGTATTTATTCAACAAGAACTCCGGGTCGACTTCAATCGGTCGCGTCTTAATAGCGAGGGTTCGCAAACCAGGCAATGAAGAAGTATCCAATTCCGGCGTACGAGTACGGCGGCCAAGTACTCTCATGATCAACCAACCAACCCGGACCCCACCAAAGAGAGTGGTCAATCAAAGCGGGGGCCAAACATCCCGTGATGCACAATCAGCAGGGTTCAATTCTCCGGGCACATGCCTCCAAATCAAGGGAGTCTCAGATTTTTGAATCTGGGAGACTCGATTAACCACAAAAACCTCTAAGGTGTGAACCGAAGTCTTCAACCAACACAAAACAATCTGACTGTCGGGCCATGCATAGGTCGCGCTAATATCAACCGAGCGGCCCAGCGTGTTCATCACGTGGTTTAGAAGACGCACAAGGAGAGCAGCTCCACACAGCTCCAACTTCGGAATGGTCAAAGCTGTCCGAAGGGGAGCAACCTTACTCTTGGCCATGACCAGGGAGACCGTCACCTGGCCCGTCGCACACACAGTGCGCAAATAAACAACTGCGGAATGACCCCACTCCGAAGCGTCCGAGAACCCATGAAGGGACGCCTTGTACCTTCCTGGTGGAAGAATAGAGCGAGGAAGCGAGACCTCATTAACCGCAGGGAGTGAGGACACAAAACGAAACCAATCCTCGACCAAAGTCCCTGAGAGAGGTTCGTCCCAACCAAGTCCAGCGGTCCAAAGCCTTTGAAGAAGGCACTTTGCCCAAAATATCACCGGACATATCCAACCATTTGGATCAAAGGTTCGAGCAACCGTGGACAGCACCAGCCGTTTGTCCATGTAGGTACCAACTCCAGGTCTACATTGTACGTGAAGACGTCTGGGACTGGGCTATACTGAACACCGAGGACCGTCATCATGGCAGGATTGTCGATATTTTCGAACAAATGTGGATCCTGTTGATGATCGTCCGGTAAATCCTTCAACAGCGCAGGTGAGTTCGACGTCCATTTGCGCAATTCATAACCTGCGGAGGCCAATATTCCAATCAATTCGTCGCGAAGAAGGATCGCTTCCTCCTCCGTGGAGGCACCTGTGCAAATATCGTCGACATACAGGTCCTCCTTCAAGATGGCGGAGGCGCGAGGAAACGTCAGGCGCTCGCGATCCGCGAGCTCCCAAAGCGCACGAATAGCCAAGAAGGGGCTTGACCATAGCCTGTACGTATTCGTGTTGAGCTCGTACACAATCGGATCCTGTGGGTTCTCGCGCCACAGAATCAGCTGATAGCGACGATCATCTGGATTGATGATCGTTTGCCGGAACATCATTTTAATGTCGGCCACAAAGACGAACTGGTGTCGTCGGAAAGACGTGATGACGTCACAAAGGTCCTTGACCAATTTAGGACCAGAATGCAAACAATTATTCAATGACACGCCCGTCGAAGTCTGCGCCGATCCGTCAAACACGGTGAGCAGCTTCCCATTGGACGCTTTAATCATCGCGTGATGCGGGAGGAAGTAATGTTCCACCGAACGCCAATCCAAGTCTGACACGGACATGTGTCCCAACTCTTCATACTCGCGCATGAAGTCAATATACTTCTCCCGGAGAAGTGTGTCTCTTGATATGCGGTGCTCCATAGCCAACAAGCGCTTTCCTGCAGTGGGCCGCGAATTACAAAGCGGCGGCCGAACTGCGAGAAACGGCAAGCGCGTTATCATACGACCAGAGCGAAAGCGACCGGTATTATTCTGAAAGAAAAGTTCGCACTCCTCATGTGCCGGAACCGTACGAGAAGCTTGAGGGGGCTCTTCCACTTCCCAAAACCTCTGAACTGCGTCAGAGAGAGCGGAGCCCACCATCAAGGCACCAACAGTTTCAGGGGGGGGGGGAGTGACCTTTCGCACTGGCCCCATCAAAGCAAAGCCAAATAAAGTGGAGATGGCAACCAAACCTCCGGCTGCAAGATGCGCTTATCACCCGCAATTATTTCGCCTAAAACATCGGCTCCAAGCAACAAATCAATTGTCCCAGGTTTATCAAAGCCGGGATCCGCCAGGTCTAAGCCCGATGTCAAATTTACAATATCGACAGACAGCCGGGTGTCTGTCCAAAATATTCTCCATTACAATAACCGAGTTACCACAAATTGGGCGTGGAGAACCATCAGGGGAGAAGGAAAAAAAAAACTTGCCCCTTGACGCTAACTACAGTAGCGTTACCAATGCCCCTGATCACGTCTGAGTACGTGTTAATACTCAGGCTCATCTGCCCCGCCTACTAAGTAGACATGATACATCCCTGGGAGCCTGTGTCCAGAATCATGCGGACAACAATAGAGGCGCCATTGCGTCCCCAAACCCTGACACACGCGGTGGGCAACAAAACGGTCAGAGTCGGGAAGGGATGTATCGGGGGGGCAGACGCCAACTTCCTATACCGCCCTGGGTGACGATCGGTCGCCAAACCCAGGGAGCGGTCGTTCTAAGTGAGGGTGTCTAAACTCCTCATACGGGCAGCGTCCCGATCGCGTCATCGCCGGCGGGTCGTATCGGTCTACCCAGCCGAAACGGGGCGGGCGCGATTCAAGCCGGGGACGCTCAGCAAGCGGCGGCGACGGCAAGCGGTGCTACGCCGGAAACCGCCGTGGGCGCTCAACAGCGCCAATATCCGCTCCAAGTCGCGGAGGAGGTGTATGTGAGGGGGGTCCCGACGTCGAACGTCATCTGAGCGGGGCGATGGGCAGAACTCCAAATTGCGGGACTCCTCCCGGTGTTCGCCCGGTCGATACCCGCCCCTGGGAGACCCTCTGCGAGCCGGTTCGCGTCCAACGTCAGCGGAGTTCGCACACAAAAAATTCAAATGTCGACCACCGCAGTGCGCGCATGGTCAAGCGGTGCGACACTCTCGCGAGAAGTGTTTGCCCAGGCACGAAAAGCACAACCGTCGCGCAAAGGCAATCCGGCGTCGCGACGCCACGTGCGAATCCAAAAACTGCCTGCAGGTTTTTATGCCGTGCAGTATGCTCGTGGCAGTACTCACAATACAACGAAGTCTGAGCCACAGCAAAACAGGGGGAACTCGCCCCTGTGGCTGTGTGCGAGCCTGAATGCGGCCCTGTGGGCGCTGCACTGGCGGCGGCTGTTGAGTAGCCGAATTGTCTAACATTCGGCACTCGTCCTCCAAAAATTGTATGAGCTCTGTAAAGAGCGGAAAATGATCCGGTGCGGTTCCACCAAACGTATGTTCAAAACGAGCTCTAAGCTCAGACGGTAATAATTTCCGTAGTACTATGTGAACCAGTAGGTACGACCACTGATCCACTGGAAATTCAAGAGTCCTTAGTGCGTTGGTTGCAACCAAAAGCGGATTCAATAGCTCAGTCTTAAGGACTGACATCCGGCTGACGACAGGTAGCGACAACAGCTGATCAATGTGGGTATCCGCTAACCCCCTTTTGTTCTGGTAGCGCCTGATCAATAGTTCTCGTGCGGTTTCATAAGAACTATCACAAACAGCCAGGTGCTGCACCAGCGAGCGCGCTTCACCAGTGAGGACTGACAACAAATATGCAAGTGTTTGAGCCGGGGACAAATCATCCCGTGCATGGACTAAACTCTCATATAACTTGAAAAAACTCAACTATTGGTCCAGACGACCATCAAAGTGCGACAATTGTAGGGTTGGCAGCTTCGAGGTGATGCCAATCGTTGAGGCCTCTGACTTGGCAGGAAGTGACCCTGAAGCCCGCTGACGACCGTTATCAATGTCAAACACAGCTTGTTCGATATCAACCGTTTCAAAATCTGGTCAAAATTGCCCGATACTACATCCCACTGGCGATGGGCGGGGCACCTAGCAAGATATAACGATAGTAGATGGACTATAGAAACGTCAATATGGAAAGGATCTGGAAAAAGACGACGAGGACGACCTACGAAAAGGTGGATAAGTGATATAATGGCAACTGCTGGAAGAGAATGGAAGACAAAAGCAAGGGATAGAGAGATTTGGAGTAAGCTGGAGGAGGCCTATGCATATCTGTATATGGGTTCATATATGTATAGGGGTTCCTACCCAAGAAGATGAAAACACCAAAGATAGTTGATTTAAATAAATATGTATAGAATATAAAATTTACTACATACATATATAGAATATATATATATTTGTATTACAATGAAATGTATGATAGAATAGAATAAAATCTAGGATAAGATTGTTTAAATAATACTAAAATCAATAACTTTAAAAATAATATTTTTGTAATATATCATTATTATTGTATTTGATTGATGTTGTTTGATATTTATAATAGCATTTGTAATTTTGTAATAAGGATGGGAAATAAATTGGCTTAATAATAATAATAACATCTCTCGATGCCTGCGGATATGCATCGAGAGGGATGTCCTCTTCCAATGCTAAAAATTTAGCAAACGCAGTCTCAACCGTGGCAGTCCGGTCTGACAATTTAGTCGCAAGTTGTAATAACGCTCCCTTGCGATCAGTTCGAGTAGTCAACGCGGCGGTATTTGCAAACCACCGTAATTCTGATTTAATTATTGAAGCATTGGCCTTCAGTTCCTTTAAATCAGCCATTTCAATTGACCACAATCAACAACAAAATCCAAAATTAATTTCAAAGGGCGAAGCCGATTAATTAGCCTAGTCTAATCAAGTTACCAAATAGTATTGTGACGGACAACCAAAACCAAGAATAAAATATATGTGTAAAATAGACCAACAATTAAATCAACAAGCAAATCCGGGTGACAACCTATATCACAACGATCAATAAGTTTAATAAACATCACAAATCATATCACAACATAAGACAAACAAACTTTAAATTAATTAATATATTGACGATGACAGGTGAATTCATGTATCAAAGTATTCTTTATGTAAGAGAAAATATAAATTCAAAATTAACTTTTGCGGATGTACATGATTACAATACTAGGCATAGAAATCGGTTAGTTACCCCACATACAAGACTAGCAAAGATAAGGAAAAGTTTTTATTGTTATGGTATAATATTTTATAATAAAATTCCAACCACGATAAAAATAAGAATAAGCAGGACTTCTGCAAGCTTATTAAAAAAGCTTGATCCAAAAAAGTTATTATAAAATTGGTGAGGCCATACAAGATAAACATATTTTTAATGACTTAATATTATAACATATTTTTTTTATTATTTTTACTATATAATATTTATTGATGACGAGTTAGAAACTACAACTTGTGTAACTTTTATTTTCTATTTTATTTTTATTATTCGATTGACATATGCATTGATTATTTTATTTTACAATTTGACGATGCTATTGCAGATACTTTCTATTGCAGATACTTTCTATTGCAGATACTTTCTTTCGATCAAAGGTGTTTTTTCATAATGACATAAAAATGTTTGTGAAACTCTGGTAACGTGTCTAAGTGCATAATATTATGTCTATGAATAAATAAATGAATTGAATTTAATTGAATTGAACTACAAGAACAAGCAATAATCCAGTTTTTATATTTTATTATAGGGAGTAGGACTTGCTACCATTACTTTTGTTATATTATGAATCAACAAACAGACAAATCTGGGTAAAACTGCAAGTTAATATCTATATCACCAAGCTTATGAATTTCACCGTTAATATTTAACTAATTTGAATTTATCAATTAATGTATCAATATACTGGTGTATCAATATACTACAACATGGTCGTTTACAGCGTACTCCAGTACGTATGGTACGACTCAAATCAAATTGCAAATGCCAGCAAGTCCTCCGCCGAGATGGGGCAAAATGGGGTCGCGCTAAAATTCACCATTCTGCCTCGACGGTAGGCCCGGATTGACACATCTAGGCCCCGGCACAAGAAGGGGTGACCTCGCTCACCAAGGCCACCCCTCAGACGTGTGGGGTCGTGCAAGCCGGCCGAAAGTCTCCCGACCTTCGGCCAGTGACGCCACTATGAGTGAGGGGGGAGGAGGCGGGCAAACCGTCTCGTCCTTCCCTCCGTACGTTTGCGCCGGATCGGGTCAGAAGAGGCATCGTCCACTCTAGCCCGCTCCGCTGTCTCCTGCGTCATCACCTCTTCGCAGAAGGAGACCGCCGCCTGCCACGATCTCTCGCTGTCGATCATGGCATTTACCATGCTCGGTAAAGAGAGATCCCGTCCTATAACTGCTGAAAGTGTGTGCCGCTGCGGGCCCCATGCGGCACACACCTCCAGCGCGTGAAGCGCCGTATTCTCTTGAGCTCTACACTCGTGGCAGGCAGGAGTCGCCTTCCGTCTCGCGATTTAATGCAGGTACTTACCGAAACATCCATGCCCGAAAAGCACCTGCACCAATCGGAAGGTCAGCGACCCAAACCGCCGCCTCACCCACCCCCGAAGGACCGGCCTGACCGCATCCACCGTCCACTGTCCAGGGACCGATGGGCCAGGTCCTCCGTCCACCGCCGCAACAGGGCGCCCGGTGCTTGCGTCCGCCTAAGACGGAATAAGAAGTCCAGACAACAGCCACCGAAGAACGCACTGAGGCCGGTTTCGTAAACATGTGTTCTTCGCTCTAAGTAAGTGTCGCCATGCACTATAAACTTGTAAATTGTTAAACACAATCAAAAATGTCATCGTACCGACGGGACTCGAACCCGCACCCCCCGGATTACACGTCCAGGTGCTCTGCCAATTAAGCCACGATTCGATCCATCGATACGACGAAATTAGTGGATTGCATTTATTAACCCAATTATGCATTGGTGGCGCCATCTATGACTACTTATTACGTAAGTTAATCATTCGGAAGAAATCATTACAGTTTTCAAATCCGACGAGAGATGTTGCACTGCGTAAATCAAATATTATGTTTCTTTGAAGTGTCACACACTTTATATTTTTGTAAATTGTTAAATGCAATCCAAAATTTCATTGTACCGACGGGACTCGAACCCGCACCCCCCGGATTACACGTCCAGGTGCTCTGCCAATTAAGCCACGGTTCGATCCATCGATACGACGAAATTAGTGGATTTCATTTGTTAACCCAATTATGCATTGGATTGTGTTTAACAATTTACAAAAATATAAAGTGTGTGACACTTCAAAGAAACATAATATTTTACTATAAACTTATTACCCTAATATATTATTGTCTATGTACTGAATGAATGGATAAGTAAATAGATAAGTAAGCATTTTTTAAAAGTGTATACCTCACTTTTAAGAGTACTGTAAGTATGTTTTCATCCCATCTATTCGAAAAACGATGGTTCCTCAATAAGTGCGCGCAAAATTGTTTTTTTCGGGGCTGGGGCGGGAAAGTGTTTTTTAAATTATTTTTTATATCTTATAGGCTAGCGTTTAACCACTATCTCGTCTGTTGGAAGTGATGATACGGTCGAAGATCATATAATTTTTGGCTTATGAATGTTCTTTTATAGTGCCCTGTCTAAGGTGGTTCAATGAAATTCCGTGTCATTTCCTGACATCACTTAACATTTTATAACATAACATAACATGACATTTTATGACATTTCATGATATTTCGTAACATTTCATGACATTTTGTAAAATTTGGTGACATTTCATATAATTGCATGACGTCTCATGATATTTCGAAACATTTCATGACATTTTAGACATTTCATGAAATTTCATGACATATTGTGACATTTGGTGACTTTTAATGACATTTCACGACGTTTCATAATATTTCGTGACATTTGTTTATGAAAATTATCGTGAGAACAACACATATAATTATTTAAAACGGCTTTACACTCACGGGTTAAGATGTCGAAATTACTCCGACACGTTTCGGACATTTAGGTAGTAACGTGCCGAATTCCATCGCGCGAGGGACGCGCGGTAGGCCTGACTCCTGTGAAAAAGGACATCAAAAATGTCCGAAACGTGTCGGAGTAATTTCGATATCTTAACCCGTGAGTGTAAAGCCGTTTTAAATAATTATATTTCGTGACATTTTAGACATTTTGTGAAGTTTCATGACATGAGAGACTTTTCATGACATAAAAGCCAATTATCATAAAATGTCATGAAATGTAACGAAATGTCACAAAATATCATGAAATGTCACGAAATGCCACGAAATGTCATGAAATGTCCTGAAATGGAATGAAATGTCACGATATATCATAAAATTTCATGAAATGTCACGAAATATCATAAGATTTTATGAAATGTCCATATATATCACGAAATGTCACAAAATGTCAGAAAATGTGACAAAACGTCGTAAAATATCACGAAATGTCATGAAATATCACAAAATATCATGAAATATAACGAAATATCATAAAAAGGCATGAAATGTTACGAAGTGTTACGAAATTTTATGAATTATCATGAAAAGGCATGAAATGTCATGAAGTGTATCGAAATGTCATATACTGTCACGAAATGTCATGAAATGTCGTGGTATGTCACAAAATGTCATAGCAAATGTCATATTATATTTAATCACCCTCACTTGAACAATATTATATCAGGTACAATTATTTATATCAGGTTAGAGCGCCAGGGCATGTGTCTCAGTAGGCGCGGGTTTGAATCCGTCATAATCCGTACATAGTATTTAAAATTAAAATTAAACTAAACTTAAATTAAGACTATGACTTCCTCAAATGTGATATAGACCCCTTGTTATGAATTGAATTCTCAAAAACTTCAAGATTTTTTCACGTATTGACACTGACTAAATACATCTAATCGTGTGGAACCATAATGAAAATATAGAACAAAATAACTTACTCAATAAACGGGGCTTCTGTCTGTCTGTCCGAGGTTTTGCTAAGAGACCGTTAATACTAGAAAGCTGTAATTTAGAAGGGGTATGTAAATAAATGACGCCGACAAAGTGCTGAAATAAAATTTTGAAAAATATTTTTTTTTAGGTTAGCTCCCCTATATGAGAAGTGGGGATGAATTTTTTTTTCATCGTTTACTCCATCGTGTGGGGTATCGTTGAATAGGTCTTTCAAAATGACTTAGGGGTTGCGAATACAATTTTTCGATGGAATTCTCCATTTACGAAATATTAAACTTTAAAGTGCAAATTTTTGTTCCAGTAGGGCCCCCCACCCCTCTAAAAGCTAAACTGCTGGATTGAAAAATCTGGAAAAATTCGTGATAATAGAGCATTTCATGAACATTAAAGGAAAACTATAGCGGTTAAGATAATTTATTAGTTGAGCGGTAATAGTGGCTGAACTTGGGTGTGGATAATTTTGTACCAAATACAAAACCCTTAGAATAAATCCTTTAAAGTTACAAAGACGGAGTACCTAGTTGCGTGTTTATAACGGGTAAAGACTTGCATTGAATAACAGGCTACTACAGAACCCTACACTGCGCGTGGCCCGACACGCACTTGGCCGGTTTTATTATGTTTACTTACGTATGAAATGTGATTCCATCCTGCTTTTTATTTTTCGAAGATTGGTCTGCACACCCTTTCACAAAACAATTCGGCATTGTTTTCCATAAAACTGTGAATTATTATAACGTGACACTCCGCGCCGGAATAGCTCGACTGACAAGGTAAGGTGTAATTTCGTTATATGCGTGTGTGTGTTACTGTGTATTGTACACGGCGTGGTGTAATTTTACCGGCCTCAGTGCGTTGTTCGGCGGGCCTCGGTCTAGACTTTTAGTCTTAGGCGTCCGCATGCGTGCAACGTCCTCCCTCGCCGGGGGCTCTCCTCGGGATCTCCTCACCGCCACGAAGTGGTAAACTTCGGCAAAGATCTCTGCTTGGAGCTCTCAGGGGGGACCAACGGCCAGCACGCACGCCGCCGTCCAGGACACAGTCCGGTATCCGGGGATTGCCATCGTCGCTACAAACCGTTCTCTTCAGGCTCTTGTTGCTACATCGGTTCTTGAGTTATAAGTATAGTAACTAACGAGACTTTCTTTTATATATATATAGATTACTAGCTGTGCCCGCGACTTCGTCCGCGTGGAATAGTGTCTTTGGGTAGCATTAACTAATAAGGCACATACGTATCCCAACTACACCGCACCGTACCACCGGAACGGGGGATTATATATGACCTTGCAGCATTTTTTTTACAACTAGCGCCGCACCCTCTATTTAATAGGACAGTAACATTTTCCATACAATATTATTATTGAATCTCCTTAGACCGGGCACTATAGAAGAACATGTTGTTTGGAATAGAAGCTATCTAATGTGCGCGCGGCCGCACGTTAGACCTCGGTGCAGGTTCACCCCCCTGCACCTCCCGCGCTCGCGGCACGCGCCGCGTGGCCTTGCCGCTTGTCGTCAATCGTGAAACGCAGTCGCCGGGCGTGCTCGTGTCAATCTGCGACCATCCGTGATACCGTTAACCGGCTGAGGACCACCGAGTTAACGCGTTCAGAACGCCGCGCCACGGTTTTTGTGATTGTGATTTGAACTATACCTGGACTGTCATTGTGCGGACACAGGACCCGAAGATTGTCGCCTTATTAGTTGGCCATCTCGTGGGAGATATTGAGAAACCTTCGGGCGGGCCCGCTAATATAGATATATATATATATATATAGTTGGGGTAAGGATACTTAATAGATTTCGGATTAGGATTTAAATAGATAAGGTTGTGCATAGGGTCATAGGACAGCACATTTGAGGATTGTTTGGTAAGTTTTTAGTACCTAAGTTAGTTTTAAGAAACGCCACGAGATTCCGTGGACAAGTTTGATAACCCGGCTCATGACGTCAAACTCGAATGAGCCCAGCTGATGAACGGCCGAGTCTAGATAATCTAGATAAAGCCAGGATCAGGATTATCAAACACATTCATAAGCCGCTGCAGATCAGGATAAAGTGTCAACACCGACGCCGCTAGCTAAGCCTTCGACATCGGACGCTTCGCCTTGTAGTCCACCTAGACCTGTGTTGATTACTCCACCTCCACCGCCCACTGAGCAAACTACCACTACGCCGGGGCAGGTAAACGAGCTATTGATACTACAGCGAACAAACTTTAGAGCTTTGAACCGTCAAGTATCCAGCATTCAAGTTGAAGAGATACGCGACAGATGGGAGATAGAGGATGAGCTACGTAGCATACAGCAGCGATGGAATGCAATCGACTCTTTGCATCTCCGAATCGATAATATCCTACAAGGATCGAATACTTCATATGAGGGCGAGTTTAGTGCCTATGAAGATACATACAAGAAGATCAAGAGAACTTTGAATCATAAGCTAGCTTCAACAGCGCATCTTCAACAGTCAACGCCACATATTGAAATTCCAACATTCACTGGCAAGTATACACAATGGCCTACTTTTTATGATCTCTACGTAGAAAGTATCCATAACAACAATCTTGTCACCAAGTCCCAGAAGATGCAACATCTAAAGGGAAAACTTCGTGGAGAAGCTGAGCGACTAATTCAGCATCTACATATCTCAGCCGATAACTATGACACTGCCTGGGAAGTACTAACTCATCGATACAACAACCCCCAGCTGCTGTTTACTAAACAGGTCGAGATATTCTTATTATATATTCTTATTATATTTAGATATTATTATATATCGAGATATTTTGGTTGTCTGGAAGAAATCGCTTTAAGCGATAAGACCGCCCTTTGCATTACTTAGAATAAGTCTGTTACCTTAAGTATTTTCTGTATTATTGGTGTGCAAATAAAGTATTTATCTATCTATCTATCTATCTATTCTTGAATCAACCGGCAGCTCACAAACAGACAGCGTTCGAGATCAAACGTCTTTACGATACATCCAAGGAGTGCATCTACGCCATACAGAACCTAGGTATCGATACAAGTACCTAGGATCCACTCTTAGTTCATCTCATTGTAAAGAAGTTAGATCCTGAGACATACAGTGACTACAAAGAATCGCGTAAGTTGCCACGTGACCTGCCGTCGCTATCGGAACTGATGGATTTTTTGGAGGGAAAATTTACTGCTCTAGAACCAATACACGAGAAGGAAAAGGAGATATATGGTAAACCTAATCAACAAAAGCTTAACAGGCCAATCCAGGCGGATATCGTTATAGTTAATTTTCAAACAAAGAACAACAAGCCAGCGCTGCATGCACAGCCAACTGTCCATTATGCAACAGCAATCATTACTTGTATAAGTGTATGAGATTCAAAAAATCGACTGCTGATGAAAAGTTAACAACTTTATCAAGATTAAATATTTGTCAGAATTGCCTATAGTCACACAACGACAATACTTGTACATCAACGAAAAAGTGCAGAGTGTGTTATAAGCGTCATCATACGATATTGCATGACGCATACGCGAATGTCAACCTTATTGATCAGACATCGAATGCACTGACCGAAGGCGCCGGGTCATTGTCCATACCTACAGCTCCAATTACGAAATCTCAACTACAAGCGCAACAACAAAGTAACAAACAACATAACGTGAATCACATCGCTACAGATGATGAAGAGATTTTACTGACGACCTTATGCATTAAAGTTAAAGCCGCTTATGGTACTTATGTGACTCTAAGTGCACTCCTTGACCAAGGCTCCCAGATATCTTTGATATCCGAAAACGCTGCTCAGAGGTAAGGGTTGCCCCGACAACGGTTCCACGCATCCGTTTCTGGCATTGGAAACGGGTCTAAACATGGTAAAGCAGTAATCACACTTGAAGGTCAGTCTATTTACGACGACTATGAGTTTACTACTCAAGCATTGGTTATTGGGCACGTCATAAATAATCTGCCTAATGTGTCCTTCAGCAAACAGTCATGGCCACATCTGCAACACATCCAGCTCGCCGACCCTGGATACAACGTTTCGAAGAGCATCGACCTACTACTAGATGCGAGCGTTTATTCACATATAATCATGAGCGGTCTCATCAAGGGCTCGAACATGGCCCCCATAGCTCAACAAACAAGGCTGGGTTGGATCCTGTCAGGAAGTGTCAAAACTTTCAATTGTCACGT
Source organism: Cabera pusaria (assembly GCA_954871355.1). NCBI lineage: Eukaryota > Metazoa > Arthropoda > Insecta > Lepidoptera > Geometridae > Cabera > Cabera pusaria. The sequence goes on from OX940896.1 coordinate 113,577, forward strand.
CGTCGTCCATAATTTGGCTGAACTATCGCAATATTGGGACTTGAAGAGATCAACGAGCAAGCTGATGAATTGACACAAGATGAACAGTACTGCGAAAATCATTATCAGTCCACTACTAGACGTTTATCAACCGGTAGATATGAAGTTGCTATCCCAATGAAACCCAACTTCAAACAAAATCTGGGTCAATCAAAATCTAAAGCAATCGCACAATTCTACAACATCGAAAACAAGATGTCAAGAAACGAAGAGTTCTCTCAAAACTATAAAAAGTTCATGCAGGACTACGAAGTACAAGGACATATCATCATCATCATCATCAGCCTGTATCAGTCCACAGCTGGACATAGGCCTCTCCCAAGATGCGCCACTGAGCCCGATCTTCGGCTCTTCTCTTCCAGTCACTGCTCACCGCTTTGCGTATGTCGTCGCTCCACCTGGTCACAGGACGTCCTACGCTACGTTTGCCGATTCGCGGTCTCCACTCTAGGACAAGTCTGCCCCAACGGTTATCAGTCCTGCGGCAGATATGACCAGCCCACTGCCACTTCAGCTTGCTAATCCGTTGAGCTATGTCGATAACTTTAGTTCTCTGGCGAATTACTTCGTTCCGGATTCGATCCCGCAGAGAAATACCGAGCATAGCTCTCTCCATAGCTCGCTGAGCGACTTTAAACTGGTGGACCAGTCGGACTGTGAGTGTCCACGTCTCGGCTCCGTATGTCATCACAGGTAGGACGCACTGGTTAAAGACTTTTGTCTTTAGACACTGTGGTATAGGCGACGAGAAGACTCGACGGAGTTTTCCGAATGCTGCCCAGCCCAGCTGAATTCTTCTCTGGATTTCCTTCTCAAAGTTATGTTTGCCTAGTTGGAGCGTTTTCCCTAGGTAAACATACTGCGTGACAAATTCGAGTGGGATTCCATCTACGGCAATCGGTTCCGGAACAACGTGCTCGTTGTACATGACTTTGGTTTTGTCCAAATTCATCCGGAGACCGATGCTACGAGAAGAATCAGCTAGGCCATTCAACATCCTTTGTAGGTCCTGCAGCGTCTCTGCCATAATGACGATGTCATCTGCGAATCGTAAGTGAGAGATGTACCTGCCGTTGATGTTAATGCCGCGATCTTTCCAGTCCAGCGTCTTAAACATATCCTCCAAGGCGTTAGTGAACAGTTTCGGGGATATGACGTCCCCCTGTCTCACTCCTCGACGCAGGTGGACATGTTTAGTTCGCTGGTTCTGTACTTGTACAGTCATCGTTGCGGCATTATATAGACATCTCATCACTTCGATATATCGCCAGTCGACTTGGCAACGCTGCAAGGACTCGAGAACAGACCAGGTTTCGATTGAGTCAAAGGCCTTCTCATAGTCCACAAATGCTATGCACAGGGGCCGATTATACTCTTCGGTCTTCTGTACAATCTGCCGCACCGTGTAGATGTGGTCTATGGTGCCGTAACCGCTTCGAAACCCGGCCTGTTCCGGAGGTTGAAACTCGTCGAGTCTTCGCGCAAGACGGTTCGTGATGACCCTTGAAAACAGCTTGTAGACATGGCTCAGAAGCGAAATTGGGCGATAGTTTTTCAATAGGGTTTTGTCTCCTTTTTTGAAAAACAAAACCACCATGCTTCTGTTCCATGCCTGTGGAGTTCTCCCAGTAAAAAGAACGAAATTAAATAGCTGCTGAAGCTGTTGAACTGCTGGAGCTCCTCCGGCTTTTAAAAGCTCCGTTGTGATTCCGTCTTCTCCTGGGGCTTTTCCATTTTTGAGTTGTTTAAGGGCCATCACGATTTCGTCTCGGCTAATTTCGGGCAGATCTTCTGTGAAGTGGCGGGTTAAGGTGGCTCTAGAATCCTCAGTATCGGGTTCGGGCCTTGAAGCATGCGATGCGTAGAGCTTGCCGTAGAAGTCTTCAACTTCCGACAGAATCTCCGGCTTGGATGCGACGACGTTCCCGGTTGACGTTGTCAGCTTTGTGAGGTGGCTTCTACCCAGAGGCTGGACGAACACTTTCGACCCCCGATTCTGCTCAATTGATTCTTTAATCAAGAGCGTGTTAGAGGATCGGAGGTCGCGTCGTACCAACTTCTTTATGGATTTGTTGCGCGCCAGGTTAGTTGACAAAGCTGACAAAGGGTATGTTCGTCTCTCTTCCATTAGCCGAAGTGTTTCTGCCGAGAGTTTGGACTTTTTGCCCGTACGCTTGCTCTCGCAAAACTTCGTCCCTTCATCCCTGAGGATTTCCACCACTTCTTCGAGTTTCTGGTCTACGTCATCTGTGGTTTCCAAGGTAGCGAATCGATTTTCCAATTTTAATTGGAATGTTTCGGACCCAACAGCGGTTTGGAGTAGGTTCGGACGGAGCGTAGACTTCATCAATCGGAATCTCTCGGCTTTAAAGTCGATATCCAGAGTGCCTCGTACAAGTCGGTGATCACTTCCAGTATTAAACCTAGTGATCACTGAGACGTCTCTGAATATGCGCCGTTTGTCCGTAATGATGAAGTCAATCTCGTTTTTAGTCACAAAGTCGGGGCTTTGCCACGTCCATTTCCTTTGGGGCTGTTTCTTGAAGAACGAGTTCATCAAGAAAAGCCCCTCTCTCTCGAGGAAATTGACGAGCATTTGTCCCCTGTGATTCCTACTCCCAAATCCGTGTGGTCCTATAGACGATTCGCCGCAAGTTTGTACTCCCACTTTGGCGTTAAAGTCTCCCATGACAACGTTGTAGTGAGCCTTGGAAGTGGTGTGTAAAGCTCTGGAGATATCTTCATACATGCTCTCCACCTCGCCATCCAAGTGTGTCGAGGTCGGTGCGTAGACCTGGATAACCTTGAGGCTGTACCTCTTGGTTAACTTAATTATGAGGTACGCTACCCTGGTCGACACACTGGAGATTTCTACAACGATGTCACTGAGAACCTTGTTGACCAGAAACCCGACGCCGCCTTGGGATGGCTGATCTCCTTCTCTGTAGTACATAAGATGGCCCGATTCTAAGGTTATGGTATCCTCTCCCTGTCTTCGGACTTCACATAACCCCAGAATGTGCCATCTTATGTGTTTCAGCTCCTCCTCTAGCTGCGCCAGATGATCGTCCAGCCGAATCGTGCGTCCATTGTACGTTGCGAGGGTCAGTTTGTTCTGGCGGCCTACCGTAACCCGGGGATTCTTAGCACCCCCTGCCCTGCCGTTACCGTGACCGCCGCCGTGGTCAGGAATAGCAGGGCGGCCGGGAACTGGGGGCCGCGGCTTATTATGACTTTCCATTTCATGCATGCATCCCTTGGGAGGGATATGCCCTAATCGCCATGCTGGGCAGGCGTGTTGGCGATCGCAGGACGTAGCTTCTCGCACCGGTGACGCTGCTGCCCGTCACCGGCCTGTAGAATTTGGCTACGCCATAGATATGAAATGGTTATACCGCCATTTGTCGGTCGCCAGAGCCCCGTCTGTTGGTCAGCAGGATGCACCACGGGCAGGTGAGGTTGGCTGGGAGCACCGAGGTCGTATTTGTGCTCCCTTACATCCCAAGGACAAGGACATATGACTCCTGTCAATTAATTCAGCGCGACATCATGTTATCTCCCTCATCACGGTGTTTTGAAAATGGATTCGACAACTACTAAACAACGAACCGTTTTCAATGCGAACTACAGAACTACAACAAGAATTAATTGATATTCTAAAGGAAGCTGGAATGAACATACGCAAGTGGTCCAGTAACACCAAGGAACTTACACAAAATCTTACTACTGAACAGCTAGATATGCCGCTAGAATTTAAGAACTCAGAGAGTAAGAAAACTTTAGGACTACGTTGGAATCCCACTTCAGATACGTTCACGTTCCAAAACCAATTTCAAGATGAAACCAGCAATGACGTCATTACAAAACGAAAATTACTATCAAATATTTCCAAGATATTCGACCCATTGGGATGGTTATCACCGCTTACGATCAGAGCTAAGCTTAATTTTAAACAAACCTGGTCTCAAAGTACTGTTGACTGGGACAGTCATGTTACAGAAAACTTAAACATAGAATGTTTTGCGACGCTTCAGAAAAGGCGTATGCCTGCATTATTTACTTTACAACACCAAACGCTAAGGGCGAGTTCACATCGACTATTGTAACCGCCAAAACAAAGCTAGCACCTTTGAAAAACAAAATGTCGTTACCTAGACTTGAACTTTGTGGAGCGTTATTGCTATCACATCTGATGAAAAAAGTCATGGAAGCACTATCAGGTGTACAAACTTTAGAAATTTACGCGTGGACCGACTCAATGGTGGTTCTTGGTTGGCTACTTGGAGACACCAATAGATGGAAACAATTTGTAGCTAACGGAGTTCGTACGATACTCAACGTCATACCATCATCATCATGGCACCATGTTCGTTCTGAAGACAACGCCGCAGACTGTGCCACAAGAGGATTGACATCGCAACAATTGTCAGAACATCCTTTGTGGTGGCAAGGCCCGCAGTGGTTGGCCACATTTAAACACGAAAACTTAGACCGCAATACATACCAACAACCGGTCATAGAAGTAAAAAAGCTTACTGTGAGCGCAGCCTTAGCTTATAAATATGAGTTCATTATTAAACTATTGAACGAATGTAGCTCGACACGGCGCATAACGACAACAATTGGCTGGCTATCGCGTTTCACCAAGAGGTTGCTGAATAAACAAACGCCTCAACATAAATACCTATCGGCATCAGAATTACAACATGCTTTATATCTAACAATTAAAACTGGGGAAAATGAAGAGCCACAACAACAAATCGAGGAAGCAAAATCAACAAAGTATGACGTCACACCGGCACTGGTCGGTTCATCGACAAATAAACGATCAGTACTCACGACATGCAGGCCTTTGAAAACTCTATTTACTATGGCAATGCTTCTCTTCTCAGTTCTACTTACCCCGGGACAGTGCTCATACAAGATTTCAACCTTCAACGACGACAGAAATATCTACTTCGATAAAATGTACGACATGAACATCTTAAGAGACGAATGGAAACTGATTGTTTACTATAACATGAGTACATATTGGTCGGGATTAGAACACATGCGAAACTACGTCAACCACTTAGAAGGATATCTACATACTATGGACACAGAACTTCCCATACAATATAAACTACGTCAACCACTTAGAAGGATATCTACATACTATGGACACAGAACTTCCCATACAATATAAACTACGTCAACCACTTAGAAGGATATCTACATACTATGGACACAGAACTTCCCATACAATATAAACTACGTCAACCACTTAGAAGGATATCTACATACTATGGACACAGAACTTCCCATACAATATAAACTACGTCAACCACTTAGAAGGATATCTACATACTATGGACACAGAACTTCCCATACAATATAAAAGCATAATATACCAACTATCCGAAATCAATTACTACAATCAGATTCTTACTAGCCTACCTACAAAAAGACCAAAAAGAGGCCTGATAAACGGCGTGGGCTATTTAGCTAACTCATTATTTGGAGTACTTGACAATAGATTCGTCAAAAAATATGAAAAGGATATAACAAAATTTTCAATGAATGAAAATCACCAGCAGCTTCTACTAAAAAACCAGACAAGCGTTATTGAAGCTCAGGCTAACGTCATGCAGAGAAATGAAATGATCATGAACAAACAGTTTGGGGTTGTACAAAACTATCTACAGAATATAACAACAACCACAAATCGTCTACAATCACTTCAAAACAATGAGAAAATAATCATAATCTCTCATCTTAAAAGCATGCAAGAGAATATAATAAACACCATAACTGACCTTAATCACAATGAAAAGTAGATGCTATCTATACTGATTTCATAAAAGCTTTTGACAAAGTTGACCACGAAATTCTACTGAACAAGATTGCGTATAACGGCATTTGTGGCGATCTTCTCCGTTGGTTCATTTCTTACATTACTAATCGCACTTAGAAAGTGGTCATAAATGGATACCAATCCCATAGTGTAATGGTAACTTTTGGAGTCCCTCAGGGCTCTATACTTGGTCCTCTCCTCTTCATCTAATATATAAAATTCTCGTGTCACAGTTTTCGTTGCCATACTCCTCCGAAACGGCTTGACCGATTTTGATGAAATTTTTTGTGCTTATCCGGTATCTATGAGAATCGGCCAACATCTATTTTTCATCCCCCTAAATGTTAGGGGTAGTCCACCCCTAAATTTTTTATTTTATTTTTTAGACAAAATTTATAATTTCTATTTTTTTATGATACAACATACAAAAATACATACAATCCTCAATTTTCACCCTTCTACGATCAACCCTTATTTTTTAATAGCCATTTTAGTAATTTAATCATTTTTCCTCCCCGGTCGAAAACTGATCAATCGTCATTTAATTAGTTAATTATTTATATGGCAAAACAACGTTTGCCGGCTATTTGTCAGCTAGTTATTTTTATAAATGACATAGATCAGTGTTTTCAAAATTCTAAGATACTACTATATGCTGACGACCTCAAAGCTTATAAACCTATTGCGTCTATTGCGGACTGTATATCTTTTCAACATGACTTAAACAGATTCACAGCCTACTGTACGTATAATAAATTACAACTTAGCATTCACAAATGTAACACCATAAGTTTCACAAAAAACAAAAATGCTACATCATTCACATATAACATCTGCGACACCCCTCTTAATATGGTTACTTCCATAAGAGATTTGGGAATTCAATTAGACAGCCAACTCTGCTTAAATGAGCACGTTGAAATGATCATCAGTAAAGCTTTCAAGATGTATGGTTTTGTCATGAGGTCATCAACTTATTTTAAAAGATACACCACATACTTGCACCTATATACAGCACTTGTACGTCCACAGTTAGAATATGCCGTATCCATTTGGAATCCATATTACAAGAAGTACATCACTACAGTCGAGAGAGTCCAACGTCAGTACCTACGCACTATGCACTATAAATGTTTCCATAGATTCACCCCTTATCCTGACTTACTTAATAAATATAAACTTTTATCTCTTGAGTCCAGACGCAAGTATCTTGAAGCTATCACCTTATTCAATATAGTCAAAAATAAAATCGATTGCATAGATTTAGTTCGAAAACTGTGCTACGTTGTTCCTAGAACAGCAAAACACGCGAGAAGCTCGAGCCCGCTCTCTTTTTGCTTTAAACACCTGCCGCACTAACTTGGGCCTTCGTTCACCTGTTCGTCGTATGGTCGAGTCCTTTAATAGGTCGATTAACAAAGACATTGATATATTTACATGTTCATTGTATGAACTCAGAACATTTTTTTTTATTTTTCTTCAAAAATGATATTCCAATATAATGGCATATCATTAATATTACAATCTAGTCTTAAGACTAATAAGTAATTTACATTTGACCTAAACTGCTAATTATTGTTAAACTAAGAATGTGTCCATTGGCACTTTTCTTATTGTCTCTATTAAGGCGAAGACACTATTGTATTGTGTTCTTTGAAAGCAGTGTTCACTAATTTAATGTCACTTCACTACACTAACTCAATAGGTTTTATCCTTTTCAGTCTTCTCACTATGTCCGTGTTGTCGAGAAGCTGGATAGCCTCGACGTTCACATGGTGATGAAGTCTACGATCGTGAGCTTCGGCATATTTTGAAATTACACTAATAACGTCATCCACTTTAAGGTCCCGATGGAGGTCATTGTTTCTGATATACCAAGGTGCATTTACGATACTTCTTAGTATTTTGTTTTGGAATCGCTGGATGATTTGGATATTGCTTTGACTGGTACAGTCCCATAGCTGAATTCCATAAGCCCATACTGGCACAAGGACTTGTTGGTATAAGAGTAATTTGTTGTGCACCGACAGCGTGGAGTGTCTTCCTAGCAGCCACTGCATCTTTTTGTAGCGAAGCTCCAACTCTTCGCGTTTCTTTTTTACGTGTGCTTTCCAGCGAAGCTTTGCGTCTAAAGTCATGCCTAAGTACTCGGTTCTATTTTCGTATGGTACTGCCTGTCCATTTATGAACACCGGGTGGTAGTGTTGTTTTTATTCGTAAAATCAATGTGGATTGATTTCGTTTCATTGAGTTTTATCCTCCATTTTTTCGTCCAGTCAAAGATAGTATTGACAGCCGTTTGAACTTGCTTTACTGCTTCCTCGTGATTGGCTCCTATAGCCATAATAGCTGTATCATCCGCAAAGGTGGCAATGATGTTATTCTCTAATTTTGGTATATCACAAGTGTATAATAAGTACAGGACCGGACCCATTACGATTCCTTGTGGTACCCCAGCTTTAATTTGCTTCAACCGCGAGTATGCATCTTCTTGTCGTACTCTAAAAGTTCTATCTGATAAGTAGGACTCCAAGATGTCAGCAAACTGTTTGGGAAGCATTTGTCTTAGCTTATATATTAGGCCTTCGTGCCAAACTTTATCGAATGCCTGCGCTACATCAAGAAAGACTGTAGAACACGCTTTCTTTTCTTCTAAAGCACTCTCTATGACTTTAGTGATTCTATGTACTACTTGGTCTATAGTAGAATATTTTTCTCTAAAACCAAACTGATAGTCAGGAATCAGATTTTGTGCTTCTATAAGGGGCTTCAAGCGTCTCAGAAGCAATTTTTCAAATAACTTCGCCATTATCGGAAGTAGTGAAATGGGTCTATACGATGTTGCTTCATGAGGTGGTTTTCCAGGCTTAGATATCATTATGACTTCGGCGACCTTCCACACTTCAGGTACATACTGAAGTCTAAATGCAGCATTGATTAACGTTGTAAGTTTGATTATAGCTTTGCGTGGGATAATTTGCAGAATTTCTCCCGTAATAAGGTCATATCCAGGAGATTTCTTTCGGTTTAGTTGTTTTATTTCTCTGACTACTTCTTTAGGTGTCACGAGTTTAATATCTTGCTCACGCAGAGTTATATTTTCTAATATGATATCAGAGTTTCCTTCGTGCGGTTGAAATATCAGTTCTAGGTGCTGGGAAAATATCTTCGCTTTTTGTTCATTATTTATAGCCCATCGCCCATCAGCTTGTTTAATGGGTGGAATTTGCATTATTGGTTTTTTGAGATGTTTAGTTGCTTTCCATAGTGAATAATCTGTGGTTTTGTCGCATGTTAGCTGGTTCAAATTTGCATTTGTTATACCATCATTAAAACGTTGAATTTCTCTGCTAAGGGATTTTGTCAAATTGTTCAGTAAACGCTTGTCATGTGGAGATCTTGTGGTTTGCCACTTCCTTCTCTGTCTCCTTTTTTCGATAATTAGATTTGTAATTACCGGTGGATAATAGAGATCTTTTATTTTTCGTTTAAAGTCAGGAGTATTATTCCAAGCACAAAATTATTGATAAGTTTATTAGTTAAGGAACACTGTACTGTTTCAAAATAGTTGAACTTCTTTCAGCTTTGTCACTTCTACTTTGTTTTAAATTTTTTGCGGAAAAATTTCAGAAAAGATTTTCCATCCCTCTAGTTGCTTTTCTATAAGTATATGTTTATATTCAATACGTGAATAACGCTGTGGACTACGTTATTAATAATACAAACATAATTGTAATTTTTGTCAATATTATATTTATAATGTAGTTGTTTGTTATTCCTAATAAATAAAATAAAATTAATCATGGCCATATGGACACACATTTATTACCGCCAAGACAACAAGAAGAACAGTTGAATACTATAAACAGCCACCTGCCATCTGACCAGACTTTACCTGCAAATAAACAAGATCACAAGGAGATATACAAATTGATGAAAGTAAAGGGACGTGTCGGTGACTCCTACTCGAAGTCAGAATACCGCTGGTAAACAAAGAGACTTTTGAGCTGGATAAAGTAATAAGCTTGCCGACACAAACTTACATAATGGAGTTTAAATCACCGTACATTGCATACAATCAACAGAAGGACTTGCTCATCACTTTCTCTGAAGCAGATATCCATAATTGTATCAAAGTAAATGTAAACTTCTGTGCCATATAAATAAACCCATGTATATGATAAGAATTAAAGAATCAATTTGTAACTTGAGTATTCATAATAAAACAATGTGTAACACAAAGAAGGCGCCATGCCACGAGCGATGGATCAAGTTACACAATGGAAACAGGTGGCTATTCTCGTGCTGTGGGAAGTGCACAGTCCGCATATTTTGCACTGATACTAGCAGCATGACTCTGAAAACTTCAACGGGAAATGGGATTTTGGATATTGGTCTAGGCTGTACAATTCAGAGTGATACAATATCTATACTTGGGCACAACAATTATTTGAGCCATACAAGTGTCCAGGAAGAGATCTACATAAGTCCAGAAACATTGCTTAATCATTACCAAGCACAAGTCCGGTCGTGTATGGAGTACTGTTCTCACCTTTGGGATGGTTCTGCTAAATACCAGCTGGAGACACTGGAAGCTATTGAGAGGAGAGCCAAAAAACTCATCAGCGATGACCTATTAGTAAGCAAGAGACTCCAGAGTCTCGCGCATCGCCGCAAAGTCGCTTGTTTATCGGTTTTCTATCGGACCCTGCCTGAGTCCGTGTTTCCGATTAAGTACAATATGGGGGTCTTCAAATCGCGAGTGAATAGGTATCTTCTGGGTAAGCACGCTACATCATCGATCGCATCATCACTTAACATCAGGTGAGATAGTGATCAAGTGCTACACAGTTCGGTATAAAAAAAAAAAAAAAAAAACATCTTTATTGAACATTTTAATAAATTCAACGGGAACAGAATTTTCTCCAGAGATGCACGACGATTAGTGGCATCGTATGGGTACAAAAATAAGAAATATGAAAGAACAAGAGAACACGCCACTCACAGTACACGACGTGCACCTGTACGCCGTAGTATATACTACATTAGGAGTGGGGGTCGCTGCACTAAGCATGTACCTGTTCAGACGATGGCGTAGAAACAAGGCTCAAGTCCGTCCTGATGTGTCTGACACTCATACGACTTCGGCGACGAAAGCAGTGGCAACGCCAACGGTGCCACCTGCCACAAACTTCGAGCTTGACGAGTTAGCTCTTGAGGTCCGACCACGATCAGTCCGTTTGGACATTCCCTTGACCCAAGATAGTGTCGTGTAGTGCAGTGTTCAAATATTTAAGAATCCGCATATTTTTTTGCACATTTTCTTATAATTCTACATTTTTACATTTGTTTACATGTTATTATTGCTTTACTTACTTTTTAACTTTTAACGCTAAGATAACTTACTATTTGTTACCTTTTGGCCGAGAGAATGTACGGAATACCGCACGATAGGTAATATTTTACTAGGTCAATGTATTGACACATATTTTGCTGCGCCTAGCGTTATTACCCGACTGCGCGACGCAAAGGAGAGGTAATGTGTTTATCAGTCTATATATATATGTATGTATGTATGTATGTATGTTTGTTCCTTTGTGGCACACTAGAGGCCAAACGCGTGGGCCGATTTTGATAATTGGCACGTGAATAGATTCGCCATGCTAGCGCGAGTGTCAACAAAAACATAAAAAAATGAAAAATTCAAAATGCCGGATTTCAGGCGCCAAAATTTAAGGTTCAAAAAAAATTTTTTTTTTCAAAACCTATCGAGTGGGTTATCGAATTAAAGGTCTTAAAATGGAGATTCAAAATATATTTAAAACAAATAATTTATGATCGTACAAATCGAAAAAAAAAAAACAATTTTACATGCCGCGTTAGTCACTTTCAGTAACAAGTTTGCGGTGCTTATCTCTGAAGTTACTTATCAGATCTCAATAAAATTACAATGAGACCAAACGAAAATCATATTAACTCAAACAAAAAAAGAATTTTCCAAATCGTTAAGAATTGATGGAGTTCTGAGGTAAATGTTGGGGTGTAACTGTCCATAAATTACAAGGTACTACCTTGGACAAAGCTGTGGTCGACTTAAGTTCACGCATTTTTGCGAAAGGTCAAGCCTATGTAGCATTGAGCCGGGTTAGATCTTTAGATGGACTAGTAATAAGTAGTTTAGATCCCCGGAAACTACTCAATAATCCACATGACATCAACTCTCTAAATTAAATGAGAAGATTACGGAATTTGCCGTCTTTTACTTAACTAAGAAGTGTAAAATAAAACATTAAATTAAAAAATCAAAAAACCCGACTGCGCAAAAAGTGCAGTGTTAAAAAACGAACTGAAAAGAAAAAAAACAAGTAAGTCTAGTAGTTTAGACTTCTGTTTAGGGATATCAAAAAACTATACCATTTAAATTCTTTCTCGGTCGATACACTCATAAAATAAATTATACATTGTTATATGGAATACAGAGACTTTAACAGTCGGGACACATTAATCCCCGTTAAGCCATTAATGTGTCCCAACTGTTAAAGTCTCTATATTCCATATAACAATGTATAATTTATTTTATGAGTGTATCGACCGAGAAAGAATTTAAATGGTATAGTTTTTGGATATCCCTAAACAGAAGTAGGTAGGTAGGTAGGTAGATTCAACAGCCATTCAGTTTTCCCCTTTTGTCCGCAGATTTTCTTTCTAGGCTTGCCATTTTTATTTTTATTTAAACAATATTATGCAGCTGACAGACGGACTATCAGTTCCATTTGGATCATGATATGTACTGTGATCGGTATGCGTTTCTCTATGTTGTGTTTCACTATTTCACTTTTTTATTTTTTTTATATAAAAATTGTCTGAAGTACTGAAACACACAGTTACATATATGGTTGGTTTTAACCTACTTTAATTTTTTTTTAATATTCTGACGTAAACGATTGGATGACAGCTGAATGGTTCATTACTTTTTTTTTCTAATTCAAAGCGTTAAATTCTGCTTTTGCTATGTTTACTTGATAATTGGTTATGATTTATTTTATGATTTATGATTTTGACGTGTATATGTGCGTATATTTATACTGCCTACATACTGAATAAATGCTTTGATTCTTTGATTAGAAGTCTAAACTACTAGACTTACTTGTTTTTTCTTAACGAGCTTTGTGAGGGCTCGCGTAGTTTTTCTGCCTGGTAATAATTTTTAAGGCAGTTTTTTTATATTAAATTGCGAATCTGCCCGACACTAAACCGTTTGCCCGTCGCAAAACACCAACCACTCCAACAAATGCATAAAATTTGCCATGATATTATTGAATTATGGCATAAAATAAGGCATAATAAAACCGGCCAAGTCGAGTTGGACTCGTCCACCGAGACTTCCGTACCAACGTTGGTTGGTACCAATTAAGCTAGACAGCTCTTACAATTTAGAGGAAATTGTAAGAGCGCTCATATAACTCAGAGGCCTATCTTGATTGGAGTGAACTATGTATGTATGGGGAAACCCTTTCATTTTAATTTTTTTTTATTTTTTTTTTTATTTTTCCTTTATTTGTGCTATGAGAACTGGCTTCTTGCCAAATTTCATGATTCTAGGTCAAAGGAAAGTACCCTATAGGTTTTCGACCCAAAATCTAAGAATACATCTACCTACCAAGTTTCAACTGTGTATTCTTAGGAATTTCGAAACTATTCTTAACTATTATACTACCTATTCCCAAATTATTAGTAGTTTTGGAAAAAAGTGGCTGTGATATACGGACGGACAGACAGACAGACATGACAAATTTATAAGAGTTCCGTTTTTTGCCATTCGGCTACGGAACCCTAATGAAGTGTCATAAAAATAATATTTTGTTCCTTGAAACATAGCTAACTAAAATTTAATAATAAAATTGATAATTGATATTTGAATGTTTTATTTATTTACTTTCACAATAGAAGCTATTGTTGTTATTTTGAAAATTAATACAATTTTTAATAAATTATGTTTTTTTTTTAATAATAGCTATTATTAGTCCTAAAGATATATAAAAAAATGGTTTAATTGCTGCAGTCTGTCTTGAATTTTTTTTTGTTTTTTACATTTTGTGTTTTAGAAAAAAAAAACCTATTGAGTTAGAGATCTCAAACATTCAGAAAATACATATTTTATTAGTACATATCGTATAAATATCAATCAAATATCTTTCGGGAACAGATTTACTGAGCATATACCCCTAGGGCCTTTCCAACCAAATAAATGCATAATAAGATTGTTATAGGTACTTTAAATAGAAACAGAAAATTGTCAAAATTCTATTTATATTTCAAAATTCATAAAAATCCTTGAAATCTGCCACTTTTTGGAATCGTCAGCTTTATTCGCATCATCATTTAACAACAGGTGAGATAGTGGTCAAACGCTAGCCTATAAGATACAAAAAAAATATTGCAAAATTTAGTCCTAAATCTGCCTAAATGGTACACTGATACCAGAGGTCATTTGGATGACAGATGTAAATTCTTTAGATTTCCAACAGATGGCGTTAGTAACCCAACATTATGTTCGCAGCGAAGTTAATTCTTTGATCTTCTAATCTAACGACCCCCCCCCCTTTAAAAGCTAAACAGCTGGCTTGGAAAATGAGGAAAAATTCGTGATAATAGTGCATTTCATGAACTTTAAAGATAAACTATAGCGGTTAAGATAACTTATTAGTTTAGCAGTAATAGTTGTTGAACTTGGGTGTTGGATAATTTTGTACCAAATACATAATCCTTAGAATAAATCCTTTAAAGTACAAAGACGAAGTACCTAGTTGCTTGCCTATGAAAAACAAAACAACAGTGCTACTGTTCCATGCCTGTGAAGTTCTAGTGAAGAGAACAGAATTGAAGAGCTGTTGGAGCTGGCTTACAGCTGGGGCTCCTCCAGCTTTTAGAAGCTACGTTTTGTGTCCGTCTTCACCTGGGGCCTTTCCATTTTTGATCTGTTTAAGGGCCATCGCGATCTCATCTCGGCTGACTTCCGGCAGGTCTTCTGTGAAGTGGCGGGTTAAGGTACAATCCTCAGTATCGGATACATGCTTTGAAGCATGCGATGCATAGAGCTTGCCGTAGAAGTATTCAACTAACGACAGAATCTCCGACTTGGATGCGACGACGTTCCCCGTTGACGTTGTCAGCTTTGTGAGGTGGCTTCTACCCAGAAGCTGGACGAACACTTTCGACCCCCAATTCTGCTCAATTGATTCTTTATCAAGAGCGTGTTAGAGGATCGGAGGACGCGTCGTGCCAGCTTCTTTCTGGTTCTGTTGCGCACCTGGTTAGCTGGGTCTGCTCCTCTCTTTTCTATTAGTCGAAGTGTTTCTGCTGAATGTTTGAACTTTTTGCCCATTCGCTTGCTCTCAGACTTCGTCCTTCTTCGTCTCAACTTCGTCCCTTCTTCCCTGAGGATGTCTACGTCTTCGGTGGTTTCGAAGGCAGTGAATCGATTTTCCAACTTTACCTGGAATATTTCAGACCCAACAACGGTTTGGAGTAGGTTCGGTCGGAGCGTGGACGTCATCAATCGAACTCCCTCGGGTTTGAAGTCAATATCTAGAGAGCCGAGAAGAACGAGTTTATCAAGAAAAGCTCCTCTTTTTCGAGTAAATTGACGAGCGTTTGCCCCCTGTGATTTCTACTCCGAAATCCGTGTTGTCGATTCGCTACAAGTCTGTACTCCCACTTAGGCGTCAAAATCTCCCATGATAACGTCGCAGGGAGCCTTAGAGGTGGTATGTAAGGCTCCGGAGATGTCTTCATACATAATCTGCACCTCGTCATCGAGCGTTTCGAGGTCGGTGCGTACACCTGGATAACCTCGAGGCTGTACCTTTCGGTTAGTTCGATTACGAGGTACGCAACCCCGGTCGACACACGTGACATTTCTACAACATTCTCACCGAGGGCCTCGTCGACCGGAAACCCGACGCCGCCTCGGGATGGCCGGTCTCCTTCTCCGTAATACATAAGAAGCTCACCCGTGGCGTCCGAGAAGTAGTGCGGCGGCTCGAGCAGCGGCGCCAGCGCGGCGCGCGCGGCGGGCGGCGCGGCGCGCGCGGGGTGCGGCGCGGGCAGGCGGCGCGCCGCGCGCACCAGCGCCGCCAGCGTCTCGGCGGCGGCGGGCTCGCCGGCGGCCGGCTCGGGCGCGGCGGCGCGCGCCACGCGCTCGGACGCGGGCAGCGCCGGCACGCGCGCCAGCCGCAGCAGCGCGGCACACAGCGCGGCGGCCGCGCGCTCGTCCGCCGCGGCGCGCAGCAGCGGCGCGGCGTCGGCGGGCGGCGGCGCGCGCTGCGGGTCCGCGTCGGCGGCGGCGGCGGCGGGCGCGGGGCGCCAGTGTGCGGCGGCGCGCAGGCGCTCGAGGCGCGCCCACACGGCGCTGCGCGGCAGGCCGCTGGCGCACAGGCGACGCTCGCGCTCCTCCTCGTCCGGAGGTGCGGGGGAGGGCGCGGGGTCGGGCGGCGGGAAGCCCGCGGCGGGGGGGAAGTTCATGGCGGCGGTCAGCTCCACCAGCTGCACCAGGCGCTCCCACAGGCCGGCGGCGCGCAGCACGCACCCTACGAAGCACACCGACACTTCTGTTTCGTTATATTTCACTCGGAGCGAGGACGTCTCGTCGTCGCCCGACCTATCGCTAGATATAGGTTCGATAACGAAGCCGAACGTCGCCGGGGTATTAACCGAACGCCTGAGTCGGCGATTCTGGCCGTTCGACGTATTGACCAAGTTATTGCATCGTTAATATCCGCGCGATTAGGATGCATTCACTGACACGTAACATTTTCTAACATTTCCCTAACCAAACGTTTAACATACAAGTAGTCCGTACTCGGCATATTAAATTAGAGCTATTTTTTTATTTATTTATTTTAAGCTATTGCATAGCTTCTATCGCGGGCTTTGAGCGTGGAGACCGAATCCAGAAATTCCGTAACGAATATAACCTAACACCCATAATTATGCCTTCTCTTTTATTCTAATTGATTCATCACGTTCAAAACAGAGACAGAGCGAATATTGGCTATAGCCATAGTTACCATTATCCAGTAACATTTCACTACTAATGATGAAACCAAAGACGACCTTATCGCTACTACGCTAAGGCTTAAAAAATGAGGTTCGTTAGATCGAACTGTAATGGACAGTTGGTTTTTGCAGTTGCACTTTGCTTTGCGCATGCGCGAAACCGAAAAGCGTTCAATAAAGCTTGACCTTTGACAGGTTTTTATAGTAACAACTTTGCACCTTACCGCTTTCAAAATAAGGTCGTAATAACTTTACGATAACTAGATAGAAGAAATGTAGAATTGATTTTTGAATGCGCGCGCAGGTGGCGGTTGGCGCCAAGACGCGTGTGTTTGTTTTCAAACATTTTAATCACTTGTTACAGTTTTTACTTCGTTCGATATGTGGTTCGATTGCTTTGAACGATTCGTGCGTGCGGTGAATTCCATATTTTTTGTGTTAATTGCTGTGTTGTGTTTTAGCCCCTAAGTGATTTAATTTAGGATTGAGTGTGTTATTGATTATTGACTAATTAAAAATGCAATTTAGAAGAGAGATTTCGAAGATACAGCCCTCTGACAGACGGACGGACGGACGGACGGACGGAATGGACGGACAGAAGGTAAAATTTGTAAATAATTTCTTAGGGAAGGTAGAGAAAGAGTTAGAGAAGTTGTTAGCGCGCCTTGTATATAAAATCATTCTATATATGGCGATTTATAAATGCGCCACAATTTTTGCACTACAGGTAAAAATTGTGCTAGTCCAAGTCCTAGAAAATTATGAAGGAAAATCGCCAATATCATACTAATCTTTTTAGTGGTTCTACTACATAAATAAAACAATCCTATGCAATAGCTTTACCGCGGCAGTCCCCGAGTGCCACACGTCTTTTTTTTATTTAAAGGTTCACAAACTGGTTAATACACATAAAAATTACAACAGAAAATACAACATTATTATTGTCTTGTGTATAACCTACTGAGAGTGAACACAACGTGCACGTGGATATCTAGTACTCTTATGGAAGATAATAAAACTATGGAGACACAAATACAAATCAAACTAATTAAGAATGAGTAAACAATTAATTGAAGTCTTGCATATAACAAAACTTCTTGAAAACACTGAGAGATGCATTGAAAATGTCTACACTACTGTCCAGATTATTGCAGAATGAGCTATCTTAACATTGACGACTTCTCTCCCTGCATATCGCACCCACCGCGACGAGCGAAGGGTTCGGGGGAGTACAGTACCCCGAGCACGAAAAACTTGCGAAAAAGTATTCGTATCGTCATCGACTTGAAAATGTATGAAATTTGTACAGCGCCCCTATCGTGCGTAAAAGTAACTAAATTCGGCAGCACGAACGATTTTGATTTGATTCGTATCGCAAACGTATCGTTACGTAAACGATACTTGAGATTTTATTAACAAAATGCGAGCATGAACTTAATTTTGACGTACGGTAATGTTAATTTCGAAGGCTGGCTATCGAGCATAGTCGAATATTTTTTCACTTAGGATTTTCCGGTGAGAAAAGTTTCGAAACTTTTTTTAACTGCATAAAACATATTTTTTGCGTGTATTAAATGCAAATACCGCCCGCTTTACCAACGTCGTTCTCTTTATTATCTTCTTGCTGCAAGTTTACTTGAAATTAAGGGAAAATAAAAACATAAAAACAACATAAAAAATCTTTCCTCATAGTTAATCCTCCTTCGAGTTAATAAAACCTTCGTTCCAAGTTGACAAGTTTCATCGTTGTCAGCGACCATATTTGATTATCAAACTTCAAATTCGACACTGTCACTATGTCATCCATCCATGTAAATAAATAAAATGTACCAAGTGTGAGTCGGGTTTCCACTAAGGGTTCCGCACAACACAATGTAATAATAAATATATGAAACTCTTAATTCACCACAACACTCTTCAATTATATGAACACTATGGCTCAATGCATATTGAATAGGCAGCGACGCGACGCGCCAAGACGATCAGAAATGACAAGACATTATAAACCTTATGAACAACGTTACAAGACAAAAAAACGCTTGATAGAATGAACGAGGTGTGGGTACGTAGTATTATTAAGTATTCTGTGATGTAGGGAAGCCTCGAGCCGTCGTTTTCCTTTCGAAATACGGAACCCAGACTCCAAAGAATCAAGTCTTTGGTGACGCTATATCTTTCGTTCATAAACGGATAAATATATTTTGAAAGGTTGCCTTTATCTTTATGTTGATTATCATCCTTTATCTTTATCTTTATGTTGATTATCCTCTAGAATAGCAGAAACTAATCGAACTCCTTTTGATTTTGCTGAAGGTGAAAGAGAATTAGTCTCTGGGTTTAATGTAGAATATAGAAGAGGAGGATTTGCTTTAATTTTTTTAGCTGAAGAAGAAGAATAAGAATTGTTAGAGGAAGTATATTAATATGATTAATTTTTTATTAACCTTTTATAATTTATTTACCTTTTAATTTAAAAATAATAGTAATTTATGTAAGAATTTTAGGGGCTATTATAGGTTATATTATTAGTAATATAAATATTTATTCTTTAAATAAATATTTATCTACTTATAATTTAAGAACATTTTTATGTGTTATATGATTTATACCTAATTTAAGTACATATGGGTTAAATTATTATTTTTTAAATTATAAAATAATTAAATTAATAATTATTCTCTTTTTCAAATAAAATGCATTTTAATATCACTCATACCGTATTTGAAGATGTTTATTCTGTTAAAGTACTTTTTTAAATATAATTTCCGATAAATAGAAAGCTAAGCCAGAAATAATAAAAAGTTCACTGTTCAATTTAATTTTTGAACGAATAATTCATTCAATAAGACGTTCATTTCATTCACAACGGCTCGTCTCTACTTACATTAGGATGACGCTACTAACATAATCGTATCGACCTCTCGATAGCTGTCAGAGTGTGCTTCGTGCTGCCGCCTATCGTAACACCACGTTATTGTATCGTTGACCCGATACCTTTACGATACGAATTCGATGATTTTTCGTGCTCGGGGTACTGAACGAGCGGGAGCGCACGACGACGTCGGGAAGTACCGGCTGTGTACAGCAGGCGCGGGTAGGCGGCGGGCAGGTGCGCGGTGTGTGAGCGCGGGGAGCACACACCGGCGGGGACGCGGGCACGTACCGGCTGTGTTCAGCAGGCGCGGGTAGGCGGCGGACAGGTGCGCGGTGTGTGAGCGCGGGGAGCACACACCGGCGGGGACGCGGGCACGTACCGGCTGTGTACAGCAGGCGCGGGTAGGCGGCGGGCAGGTGCGCGGTGTGTGAGCGCGGGGAGCACACACCGGCGGGGACGCGGGCACGTACCGGCTGTGTACAGCAGGCGCGGGTAGGCGGCGGGCAGGTGCGCGGTGTGTGAGCGCGGGGAGCACACACCGGCGGGGACGCGGGCACGTACCGGCTGTGTACAGCAGGCGCGGGTAGGCGGCGGGCAGGTGCGCGGTGTGTGAGCGCGGGGAGCACACACCGGCGGGGACGCGGGCACGTACCGGCTGTGTACAGCAGGCGCGGGTAGGCGGCGGGCAGGTGCGCGGTGTGTGAGCGCGGGGAGCACACACCGGCGGGGACGCGGGCACGTACCGGCTGTGTACAGCAGGCGCGGGTAGGCGGCGGGCAGGTGCGCGGTGTGTGAGCGCGGGGAGCACACACCGGCGGGGACGCGGGCACGTACCGGCTGTGTACAGCAGGCGCGGGTAGGCGGCGGGCAGGTGCGCGGTGTGTGAGCGCGGGGAGCACACACCGGCGGGGACGCGGGCACGTACCGGCTGTGTACAGCAGGCGCGGGTAGGCGGCGGGCAGGTGCGCGGTGTGTGAGCGCGGGGAGCACACACCGGCGGGGACGCGGGCACGTACCGGCTGTGTACAGCAGGCGCGGGTAGGCGGCGGACAGGTGCGCGGTGTGTGAGCGCGGGGAGCACACACCGGCGGGGACGCGGGCACGTACCGGCTGTGTATAGCAGGCGCGGGTAGGCGGCGGGCAGGTGCGGGGTGTGTGAGCGCGGGGAGCACACACCGGCGGGGACGCGGGCACGTACCGGCTGTGTACAGCAGGCGCGGGTAGGCGGCGGGCAGGTGCGCGGTGTGTGAGCGCGGGGAGCACACACCGGCGGGGACGCGGGCACGTACCGGCTGTGTACAGCAGGCGCGGGTAGGCGGCGGACAGGTGCGCGGTGTGTGAGCGCGGGGAGCACACACCGGCGGGGACGCGGGCACGTACCGGCTGTGTACAGCAGGCGCGGGTAGGCGGCGGACAGGTGCGCGGTGTGTGAGCGCGGGGAGCACACACCGGCGGGGACGCGGGCACGTACCGGCTGTGTATAGCAGGCGCGGGTAGGCGGCGGGCAGGTGCGGGGTGTGTGAGCGCGGGGAGCACACACCGGCGGGGACGCGGGCACGTACCGGCTGTGTACAGCAGGCGCGGGTAGGCGGCGGGCAGGTGCGCGGTGTGTGAGCGCGGGGAGCACACACCGGCGGGGACGCGGGCACGTACCGGCTGTGTACAGCAGGCGCGGGTAGGCGGCGGGCAGGTGCGCGGTGTGTGAGCGCGGGGAGCACACACCGGCGGGGACGCGGGCACGTACCGGCTGTGTACAGCAGGCGCGGGTAGGCGGCGGACAGGTGCGCGGTGTGTGAGCGCGGGGAGCACACACCGGCGGGGACGCGGGCACGTACCGGCTGTGTACAGCAGGCGCGGGTAGGCGGCGGGCAGGTGCGCGGTGTGCGCGAGCGCGGCGCCAGCGCTGCGCGTCACGTGCTCGGCGCCCGTCGCCTCCACCAGCCGCGCCCACAGCTCCACCGACACGTCGCCGCGACGCTCTGACAACACAACACCATGCCTCGTATTATACTACCTACTCTACCACACATGTTTCTATGCCTAGTTATTACATGGCCTACTGAACTTAGTTATAACAATCTATATATACAGGGTGTGGCATAAACAGTAGTCAAGCGGTCACCTGTGGGTGGAGGGTGTTTGAATTCGACCTGGCTGAATCTAGACTATATCTAGACACGGCCGACGTCAGCTGGGCCCATGAGAGTTTAACGTCTTGAGCCGAATTACCAAACTTACCACGGAATGTCGTGGCGTTGCAACTTAAGGGTGCGTTTCTTAAATACATCGGTATACATTTCGTACTACTACATGCGCATGGTCCTCACGCACACAGCGACGGGACGACGAGTCAATGAAATCATCTTGATACATTTATTATTATATTTTTTTAACTTTACTTGCATCACAGAATAATGAATAGTAGTATGTATGTACTTATTTCATATTTCCTCCCTATTTGCAATATTATTTTTTATTTTTACCTATATGGAAAACAAACAGCTTTAAAATTAGAATTCGGAAACAAATAAATAGTTCAAACAGCCTTAATTAGTTTTCACTTATGGGTACACATTAACAGAATGTTAACATATCTGGATGTAAAACAATACAAAACTAGGAGTGAGAGAAAATAATAATAGTATGTATGTATGTCAGGTAGCGATAAAATATAGAAAGAGTTGAACTCTTATCAATTAATGTATTACTAATTACTAGAGCCATATAAACTATTCACTTATTTGCATTAGAGTAGACAGATTGGAAGAAGTGTTAGTGTATTAGTTACTTTTAAAATATAAATTGTTTATAATATTCTTGAATGTGAAAGGTCTTATCGTAAAAAGGTCCACCAATTTTGAGTAGTGAAGATTGAACAATTTAGTTGTACGAATGAAATACGAGTTACGGCGATAGTTCGTTGAGCATGGAGAATGATAAAGTTTGAGTTCGTTACGACGACTGACAGCTTTTATAGGAGTGACAAATTTGATTTCGGCTAGAAGGGATGAGCAATCAATAGAATTAGACAAAATATTACTGAGAAATGTGAGATCGGCCGCTTCTCTTCTTTTATTAAGTGATAAGAAATGGTGATGTTTACAGCTATAAGTATAATCTGGACTATACATTTTATGTTTGTAATTTAGAAAACGTAAAAATGTTCGTTGAGGCTTCTCAATGATCTGTATGATGTATATTTGTCGTATTGAGGGTTCCAGACTTGCGAAGCATATTCAAGTTGACTGCGGACTAGTAACAATACAAGATTTTGAGAGTTTTTGGGGTTTGGAAATATTTTGTTACACGAAACAAGAAACCTACAGTTTTTAGTGCTTTTGACGAAATTTTATCAATATGCTTATCAATAAACGGGCAAGTGCGTGTCAGGCCACGCGCAGTGTAGGGTTCCGTACTAGCCTGTTATTCAATGCAAGTCTTTACCCGTTATAAACAAGCAACCCTAGTTGCTTGTTTATAACTCCGTCTTTGTCACTTTAAAGGATTTATTCTAAGGATTTTGTATTTGGTACAAAATTATCCAACACCCAAGTTCAACGACTATTACTGCTAAACTAATAAAGTTATCTTAACCGCTATAATTTTCCTTTAAAGTTAATGAAATGCGCTATTATCGCGAATTTTTCCAGATTTTTCAAGCCAGCAGTTTAGCTTTTAGAGGGGGGGACGCCCTACTGGAACAAAAATTTGCACTTTGAAGTGTAATATTTCGTAAATGGAGCATTCAATCGAATAAACTGGCCAAGTGCGAGTCGGACTCGCACACGTAGGACGTTCAGATTGAACAAAATTTGCCGGAAAAATTAAGTATCTACATAGTTTTAACATCGATATATATAAATACCGTGTCAATACTAAACATGCTTATTTACTACAGCGCCATCTAACGAATTTCGAACGAACTTCTAATTAACCCACCATGTGAACGTTAACACAAAGGTCAGTGACCTTTTTGTTGGTTACCATCGCTCATAGATGGCGCTATAGTAAAAACACGTTTTTTGTATAGGGACCCCCTTTAATTTTTAACTTTGTTCTGTTTTTAGTATTTGTTGTTATAGCGGCAACAGAAATACATCATCTGTGGAAATTTCAACCGTCTAACTATCACGGTTCATGAGATACAGCCTGGTGACAGACGGACGGACAGACAGACAGACAGACGGACAGACAGACGGACAGCGGAGTCTCAGTAATAGGGTTCCGTTGGTACCCTTTGGGTTCGGAACCCTAAAAATGGTAGTAGCAACCCTTAAGTCATTTTAAAAGACCTATTAAGCGATACCCCACACGATGGGGTAGACGATGAAAAAAAAA
Source organism: Cabera pusaria (assembly GCA_954871355.1). Classification (NCBI taxonomy): domain Eukaryota; kingdom Metazoa; phylum Arthropoda; class Insecta; order Lepidoptera; family Geometridae; genus Cabera; species Cabera pusaria. The sequence continues at coordinate 137,720 of OX940896.1, forward strand.
ATCATCCCCACTTCTCATATAGGAGAGCTACCCTAAAAAAAAAAATTTTTTCAAAATTTTATTTCAGCACTTTGTCGGCGTCATTTATTTACATACGCCCACAAAATTACAGCTTTCTAGTATTAACGGTCTGTTAGCAAAACCTCGGACATACAGACAGACGGACATGACGAAACTATAAGGGTTCCTTGTTTGGACTACGGAACCCTAAAAAGTAATTTAGAGTCCAGAGTGACACCAAGATTTACTACTGAGTCCGTTCGGTTAACGGATTCACCATTAACTTTGTAATTAAATATTTGGGCATTATTGGAACGACTAAAAGAGATACAAAAACATTTTTGAACATTAAGGTCGAGTTTATTTAAGGTGCAATAGCGATGTAAGTTGTTGAGATCATGTTGAAGTAGCACCGAATCCTCATATGAGTTAATAATTTTATAAATTTTCAAATCTTCGGCAAACATAAGAAATTGTGAATGTTGGAAATATAGATTGATATCGTTAATAAAGATAATGAAGAGAAGTGGGCCAAGAATCTACCCTTGTGGCACTCCGGATGGAATGGGAGACGAAACTGAAGCATAACCATTTAGTACAACCGTTTGGCAACGATTACCTACATAGGACTTAAACCACCTGAGTAGATCCCCTCGAATGCGGGCAGCTTGCAATTTGTTTAGAAGAATAATGTGATCAATTCGGTCAAAAGCTTTACTGTAGTCAGTACAGACTGTGTCTACCGGGCCCCCATGGTCCATACCAGCAGTAACAAAGTCAGTAAAAGTGACAAGATTTGTGGCGGTCGATCTTCCTCGAAGAAATCCGTGCTGTTGAGGTAAGAAGGTATGTTTTAATGCTACATAAACTTGGTCATGGATCAACTTCTCAAGCATTTGGGTTAAAACACAAAGCTTTTAAATCGGCCTGTAGTTGCATACGTCACGCTTAGAACTTTTTTTATGGATCGGTGTTATAGAAGCAGATTTCCATATCTTGGGCACTAGACCTTCACTAATTGACATATTGAACAAAATAGAAATAGGGTAAGCTATACTTTTTGCGCAGTCAAAGTCAAAGCATTTATTCAGTATATGGGCAAATTAAAAATATGCATTTACACACGTCAAATAACATTAAACAGATCATATTCAATAAAAAATATTATAGATATAACAGAAACATAACTTATTGCTTTGAATTTACAAAAAAAAACAAAGGTATTGAGCCATTCAGCTTTCATCTAGACGTCGAACGTCACACTTAAAACACATGTTTAATTACCCTGATTAATGTAGGGTTGCCAACCGTACTATTACGTGCACCCGCAACCCAGTGCATGTTTCAGTACTTCAGACAATTTTTATCCAAAAAATTGTGAAATAATGAAACATAATAAATAAATACAACGCAGACTAATTGCAGTACAAATCATATTCCGAATGGAACCGATTGTCCGTCTATCAGCTGCATAATACCGTCTCTACAGGCAACCCTAGATCTGCAAACAAAAGATGAAAACTGATTGACTGTTGAATCTACTAGTGTTTCGGAAGTACTCCCATCAGAGAAGAAACACCAAGAAACTCTATGGGGCTTGTCAATTATTTTAATTATTTTTTTTTTAATTCATATTGTTGTGTTGTGTTGTGTTGACGGAGACTTGGCTTCTTGGCGGTATTAGAACGGAGGAACTATTCAGCAGCGTGTACACGGTGTGGCGGCGCGACCGGGACTACTCTGCGTGCGGCCAGGCCCGAGGAGGCGGGGTTCTTATCGCCGCGCGCCGCGAGCTGGCTGCGCTCGCGCGTCCCGAATGGCACTCCACCGCGGAGGACGTTTGGATTACGATTGAATTTAGACAAAATAAAATGAATAAGGCTGTAAAACTACATTTAGGGTGCATTTACGTATGCGCTCAAAACCAAGGTTTATCGTTTTCATCTCAGCTTTCGAATTTCTGTGATAAAGCAGTCTCAATATCTGTTGAAAATCCCTATGATAAACTTTTAATACTCGGAGACTTTAACTTAAGCGATATCACTTGGACCACATCACGCGATCATAGTCACATGTTACCTACTTATAATATTAATAATTGTAATCATATGGAACTAATAGATCTTTTAAACTTGAGTGACCTAGGCCAATATAACAATATTCTCAACAACAACAATAAAACTCTCGACTTAGTTCTGTGTAATGACTACGTTTCTGCGTATCATTGTTTGGATCCGTTAGTAGATGAAGATGGTTACCACCCAGCATTGATCTGTAGACCGCACTTCATTAATGTTAGTATTTTACCCCCCTCACCAAGACGTAAATATTATTACACGAAGGGGGACTACACGGCCATATGCAACGAGTTAGACGAGCAGGACTGGATGTCACTCCTATCGTGCACTAGTATAGATGAAGCAGTCGAAACATTCAATTCAATATTATCTGAGCTAAGGGACAAATATGTGCCGTCTAAGTATATCAAACCTAATCAGTTTCCAGTATGGTACTCGCATGCACTACTAAAAATATTAAAAGAAAAAAATAAATTTCATCGCAAATTCAAAATTTATAACAATACTGCGGACATAAATTCATTTAAAGTACTGCGTGATCGAGCAAAGAAGGTTGAACATGAATGTTATGTCCACTATATAGCTAACGTTGAAAATTCAATACGTGACAACCCTAAATTATTTTGGTCTTTTATACAATCGCAAAAACAACATAACTCATATCCATCAACTATGACATACAAAAATCAAAGTTTATCCGCAGGCAGCAGTATTTGCAATGCCTTCGCTGACTTTTTCAACTCTAGTTACTTACCACTTACGACCTGTCCATCATCTCCCCTAACAACTCCCGCTATATCTCCATCGACTGCAGACATTACTACAGTAGAAATAGATGAATCCAGTGTACTGAAACTCCTTAAAACACTCGACTGCAATAAATCAGCTGGGCCGGACGACATACATCCACAGATGCTAACCAACTGCGCAAAAAGTATAGCTTACCCTATATCTATTTTGTTCAATCGGTCAATTAGTGCAGGTCAAGTGCCAAAGATATGGAAATCTGCTTCTATAACACCCATCCATAAAAAAGGTTCTAAACGCGACGTATGCAACTACAGGCCGATTTCAAAGCTTTGTGTTTTAGCCAAAATGTTGAAAAATTGATCCATGACCAAGTTTATGTAGCGTTGAAACATACCTTCTTACCTCAACAGCACGGATTTCTACGAGGAAGATCGACCGTCACTAATCTTGTTACATTTACTGACTTTGTTACCGCCGGTATGGACCATGGGGGCAAGGTAGACACAGTCTATACTGACTACAGTAAAGCTTTTGACCGAATTGATCACATTATTCTTATAAACAAACTGCAAGCTGCCGGCATTCGAGGAGATCTACTCAGGTGGTTTAAGTCCTATGTAGCTAATCGTTGCCAGACGGTTGTACTAAATGGTTATGCTTCAGTCTCATCTCCCATTCCATCCGGAGTGCCTCAAGGGTCGATCCTTGGCCCGCTTCTCTTCATCATCTTTATTAACGACATAAATCTATGTTTCCAACATTCACAATTTCTTATGTTTGCCGACGATTTGAAAATTTATAAGATCATCAACTCATATGAGGATTCGGTGCTACTTCAACATGATCTCAACAACTTACATCGCTATTGCACCTTAAATAAACTCGACCTTAATGTTCAAAAATGTTTTTGTATCTCTTTTAGTCGTTCCATTAATGCCCAAATATTCAATTACAAAATTAATGGTGAATCCATTAACCGAACGGACTCAGTAGTTGATCTTGGCGTTACTCTAGACTCTAAATTACTTTTTGATAAGCATATTGATAAAATTTCGTCAAAAGCACTAAAAACTCTAGGTTTTTTGTTTCGTGTAACAAAAGATTTCCAAACCCCAAAAACTCTCAAAATCTTGTATTGTTACTAGTTCGCAGTCAACTTGAATATGCTTCGCAAGTCTGGAACCCTCAATACGACAAATATATACAGATTATAGAGAAGCCTCAACGAACATTTTTACGTTTTCTAAATTACAAACATAAAATGTATAGTCCAGATTATACTTATAGCTGTAAACATCACCATTTCTTATCACTTAATAAAAGAAGAGAAGCGGCGGATCTCACATTTCTCAGTAATATTTTGTCTAATTCTATTGATTGCTCATCCCTTCTAGCCGAAATCAAATTTGTCACTCCTATAAAAGCTGTCAGTCGTCGTAACGAACTCAAACTTTATCATTCTCCATGCTCAACGAACTATCGCCGTAACTCGTATTTCATTCGTACAACTAAATCAATCTTCACTACTCAAAATTGGTGGACCTTTTTACGATAAGACCTTTCACATTCAAGAATATTATAAACAATTTATATTTTAAAAGTAACTAATACACTAACACTTCTTCCAACCTATCTACTCTAATGCAAATAACTGAATAATTTATATGGCTCTAGTAATAAGTAATTAATTCATTGAAAAAAATTAAACTTTTTTATATTTTACTGCTACATAACTTTACTTTATCATCATTTTTAGTATTATTTTCTCTCACTCCTAGTTTTATATTGTTTAACATCCAGATATGTTTACATTATGTTAACGTGTACCTATAAGTGAAAACTAATTAAGGCTACTTGATCTATTAATTTGTTTCCTGAATCTAAGTTTAAAGCTGTTTGTTTTCCATGTAAGTAAAATAAAAAAAATAAAATAAAAAAAAAAATATTAATAATTTTTTAAATTTACAACAAATAATTATGTTATCATACAATTTATATTATATCTTGGAGCTTGGGGCATTCAGGCCAAGCATTTTTGTCATTCATATAGTCATTTAATGTATAGTACGATTTCTTCATTAAATTGGATTTTACAAAGGTTTTAAATCTGCTCATCGAGATATTGATCAACTGTGATCAATATCTTTAGGAAGTTTATTATGAAATCGTATACAGTTTCCCAATAAGTTATTTTTCAAAAAAAATAAAACCGACTTCATAACCCAAAAAGGCACTCAAAAGCGAAAAATAATTTACTTAAAATTATTATAAGCGTTACCCACTTCTCTATTTGAAGTCGGTGCCAGCCAAGTCTATTGGATATTAGATAGATACTATGTATGTAGTAGTAGTAAGTAGGTACATGTAGGTTAGTAAGTAGGTAGATACATGTAGGTATTATCTATCTACTACCTATTAGACTTGGCTGGCACCGACTTCAAATAGAGAAGTGGGTAACGCTTATAATAATTTTAAGTAAATTATTTTTCGCTTTTGAGTGCCTTTTTGGGTTATGAAGTCGGTTTTATTTTTTTTGAAAAATAACTTATTTTACCCTTTTTAGTGCAAAAAAAGTTTTAATGAAATTACATGCATCTATTAAATTTCGTGTCTGGGCCGTTATACACTGACGGATATATACTTTTTGAAAATTTCAAGTATGTACCTATAACGGTTAAGAAGATACAGATCTGTAAAGTGCGCACATATAGACACACGGACGGACGGACGGACGAACAGACAACAAAGTCTCAGAAAGTGTTCATTTGGTAGCCTTTGGGTTCGGAACCTTAAAAAAATTGACTTTATATGCCGCGCTAAAGTGAAAATATTCACTAGTAATAATGATGTCATCAAGGTGTCAAAGGACAATGTCCAAAATGGCCCTGTGCAATTAAAGGATCTGACACACACGATAATTAATTGTCTATTTTATTACAATAATTCCAAATACTTTTATAACACGGAGTAGTTGTATTCCAAAATGAATATTAAAAAGTATTATTTGCGATTATTAACATTAATTGCCGCCATATGGCCAACGGAGTACTGAATCACTCTACTACGTTATAAGAGGCACTTCCCTATATTGTGGATACCCGAATTATGAAAGCAGTGTGTAGCCAACCTAACAACGGAAAGTATTATTTACGTAGTAACTATTATATAATATGTGGTTTTATGCTTATAATTTTTTTTTGCTGTGTTGATTGGTACAAAGTACGTTCATAATTCTGAGTTATTTAATTATGTATGCAGTGTCGCGGGACTGAAATGGCCGCCATCTTCGCCAAATGTCATGTCATGTCAAAAAATATTAGGTTTAAAAAAGTTTGCACCCTAACAAGACTTTGCCCGGTAGAACATTCCTGTGAAGACAAATTATTTATTTTAATATATAATTATTTATTAAGGGCCCGGTGGTGTAATTGGGAGAACGGTCGGCTTTGATGCCGTAGTACCGAGTTCAAACCGCCGTGCACCAATGAATTTTTCTATCGAAAAATATAAGTGCGCTTCTCACAGTGGCCCTCCGGTGAAGGAGAACATCGTTAAGAAACCAATAACCCCCGCATGGTGGTAGAACATATCTAGTGTCCGCCTGGCCAGCTACCACCCACGAGTCAGAAAATCTGTCGCCAAACATCTAATGTGTTCAGGCAGCTATCCTTGAGAGCCAGTTCCCATTCTAGTCCACTTCTCTATCTTCGACCACATCATCACTTAGCAACAGGTGAGATAGTGGTCAAACGCTTGCCTATAAGATATAAAAAAAAATTATCCCCACCTTTATTTCTATCTCGCTCACAGTTACCGTAAGAATATCTTATATGCAATAGCAACCTCCATTGTGTATAATCTTCTTGGGACTCTTCTACTAAAACTAGTACATTCTCTTATGTTTGAGGTATTTATCTCCATATCTCTGGTGATACTAATCAGATCTCGATAAAATTAAAATGGGACCACCTCGGAAACGTATCCTACCTATTAAAAAAAGAATCATTTGAATCCGTCCACAATTGATGGAGAAATCGCGTAACATACACACAAAAAAAAAAAACAAAAAAAACAAAAAAAAAAAAAAAAACATACAGACGAATTGAGAACCTCCTCCTTTTTTGTGAAGTCGGTTAAAAAAGAACCACTAACTTTCCACAACCTGAATTGAGCTAAAATTAATCTATTTTTGTGTCTTGTATTGAAATTATGTACATCGGACCTCAGTTGGTTAGCATCTGTGGGTGTATATCGTCCGGCCCAGCTGATTTATTGCAGTCGAGTGTTCTAAGGAGTTTAATGCGTCAACGGTGGCCGACGGATCTGGTCCCTGTTCCCAGGACACATACATGAGACGTTAGGCGTCGGTGTGAGATGCGTATAAGTCGAAACCTAACTTTTTTATCATATACTAGCAGTCCGCCCCGGCTTCGCACGGTTAGAACATATATGCCTACAAAATTTGCATCAGTTTGTTGCATCGAATATAAAATATTAACATATTTAACAATCATCGTCATATTTCAACCAATTTACACAAAACCTTAACGAATTATGCACCTAAGACCTAAACCTTCCTCATAAACACTATTGCTGAAAACCGCATGATAATCCATTCAGAAGCTATTGAGATTATTGCGAACAGATAGACAGACGCAGTGATGGACATTGTTTTATAATACTTACGTAGTGATATTGGACGGCCCTTTGGCGTAAAGGATAGTTACCCTGATTCTGACCCGACGGTCGTTGGTTCTAATCCTAGCTATATACCTACCAATGAAAGTTTTATGTGCATTCATGAATCATGGGTTTTCGTGGGATCATTAAATCTACCAATAATTAAGATAGTTTAAACACTAAAACAACTGACTTCAATGCCCCGCGAGTCAATTTCAGTAGCAAGTTTGAGACGTTTATCGTCATATCTCTGAAGATACTTATCACATCTCAATGAAATTACAATGGGATCACCTCGAAAACGTACCCTACCGATTACAAAAATAATCATTCGAATCGGTTCATAATTGACGGAGTAATCGCGTAACACACAGACACAAAAAAAGAAAGAAAAAAGAAACATACAGACGAATTGAGAACTTCCTTCTTTTTGGAAGTCGGTTGAAAAGTAGCTTACCACCACCAGGAGAACATCTGCCGCCGTAACCTTACGATGTTCCCCGACGCAAAAAGTAGGGGTATTATACGTTTAACGTGTGTATCTGTGTGTCTGTCTGTAGCATCTTAGCACCCAACCGGAGGACCCGATTTTGATTTAAAGTAGGGGTATTATACGTTTAACGTGTGTATCTTTGTGTCTGTCTGTAGCATCTTAGCATCCAACCGGAGGAACCAATTTTTTATTTTATTATTGATAGTTTTTTTATTTTTTTTATAGATGTCTTCATCGAAAGTGTTCTTAGCTTTGATTCATGAAAATTCGTTCAATCGTTATAAAACTATGAGATTTAATCAACTTTCATAGGTCTGATCAATTCGAAAATCTTCTTCTTCAACGATAGTGCGGAGTGAAATTGAACTTTGAAGTTACCATCAGCCACGTGTACCTCGAGTCAGGGAAGTACCCAAATACATATTCATTGATCTGGCCATTACGATGTATAGATAGTGGGAAACCCCACTTGCATGAGATTCGAACTCCACCATCAGGTAGGTTATAACCTCAAATTTTACCACCTCAGAACCACCGCGAATCGCGGTACAGTTTCCCCAGGATATAGAGTTACCACGTACCTAATCCACGACACACGCTTCCACTCTTAAACAGGACGTGGTACCACTCCGTTTGCAATATCCTGGTCGTAAACATTTTGGTAGCAAGAACGTGGTTAAAAATTAGACTTGTAGTCCAGTCAACGAGGATATTTGTTGTAAGGAGACTTCCGAAAAATTCTCCCGTCAATGAAAGTTGGCATGTGATGACATTAGGTAATACAGATTACAGATGTACAATAATCCAACATTTTTTTTAACGAGAAGTTAGGTATTTTTACCTAAACATGGAAATCGCTTATAACTCTCTGTGAATATTTCCTCAGACTGAAATATGAAATATATACGTTCGTATGTACTAGTTAGAATATGTATATAAAAGAATCCAACACTTTTTCGATATCAGAGTACCCCAAATTTAACTTTTAACATTTTGCGCTATAGCTTCTACTGAAAAATTGCTCTGCCAATTATTATTTTTGTATATGTTTTTATATCGTTAAATACATACTTTGGTTCAATAATCCAACATTTTTTCGACTTCAGAGTACCCCAAATATAACTTTTAACATTTTGCGCTATAATTTCTACTGAAAAATTGCTCTGCTCATTTTTATTTTTTGATACGTTTTTATATCGTTAAATACATACCTTGGTTTAATAATCCAACATTTTTTCGACTTCAGAGTACCCCAAATTTAAATTTTAACATTTTGCGCTATAACTTCTACAGAAAAATTGCTCTGCTCATTTTTATTTTTTGATATGTTTTTGTATCGTTAAACACATATCTTTATTCAATAATTCAACATATTTTCCTTTTTAAACATATATTTTTTATTTTTGCTTAATTACGTAATGTGAAAAATTTCTCCTTCCATTTTCATTCTTTTATTAGTCATACGATTTTATATTAAAACAGATTTATCAATAATCCAACAAATTTTCGAACTTTTATTATATTTTTACAAAACTTTGCTTATTTACGCTAGAGCGCAAGGGTTGACCTTGATTTGACCGTAGGCGAGGTTGGTGGCCGCCATTATATATAATTACAAATATATTTTTTTTACCTTATATGCACAAAAGTATGTAGTTAGAGTCACTGAATTATTAATTCTTTTAAAATTATTAATTAGTGTACAGTCAGCACATTGAGTTACCACAACTGCAAAATTTTATCTTTCTAGTGAACTTAACATTTTATGGTTTCTAATCATTTGGGTATCGCAGATTTTTGTATGGCATGGCACCCTTCATATCCTTTCGTCAGCCACCACTTTGATTTTTTTTTCAGAATCACGGTGTACAACGAAGGTACCCCCCCGTGCATATATGTTTAGATAGAGGACACTCATACATACAAACAAAAAATGTCTCATGTAATAATATCCTAAGGCGTCAGGTTTCGGAGTTATTTACAGTAAAAGCTCCTTATTCGCGCTTCCTTCATTCGCGTTTTCACTATTCGCGGATTAAAAAATTGTGACCCAATTCCTATATTCGCGGCAAAAAATTTCTTTATTCGCGGATCTAATCGGTACAAAGTACATACATGCATATTAATAAAAATAATTCCAATATGTATCCAACCAAATATCCTTTGTAAACGCGCCGATAAATGGACTAATAAAAAAGTAAAATAGACCTTTGTGTAAAATGAACACGGCTATCCTCTGAGCACCACTAAGAATATTTATGAAATACAATAAAATATTTATTACAAGTTAGTTGTTTGTATAATACACGATACATATTGATTAGTTTGAACTTAGCGATCTCAGATGAGAATATTTTCTTGTTTCATACTTTTTAGAGTGATTTTTCAGTAGTCTGGTTTTAGTTTTTGAACTTACTTTTTATTTAATGCATTTTGGGGTTTTTGGATAGATGTATACATGTTAACATACTTACATACATACATAGTGAGAAACAAACACATAACCCTCCCAACTGCTTCTTTGCGACGCCGTGGGGTAAAAATTAGTTTTCTTGACTTCGGCGGGATATATCTCGCCAACGCTACGCCCTACAAAAATATGATGTAATAAACCTTATCTTCATTTTAAAATCCCTATTCAACGATACCACACACGATGGGGTGGGTGAGATGTTTTTTTGTTCTGGACTTCGTCCTCTCTAGGGGGACCCACATTCAATAACTCACTGATATATCAACGCACTGCTCTAAACCACTGGTCCTAGAGACAAAATATTTGGAGGGTGTATTTTTTGTGAAGAGCAAGTATGCACTAAGATTTTTTTATTTTGAGGGCCCGGTGGCGTAATCGGGAGAACGTTCGGCTTTGATGCCGTAGTACCGAGTTCAAACCGCCGTGCACCAATGGATTTTTCTATCGAAAAAATTTATGTGCGCTTCTCACAGTGGCCCTCCGGTGAAGGAAAAACATCGTTAAGAAACCAACAAAACCCCCGCATGGTGGTAGGACACTATCTAGTGTCCGCCCGGCCAGCTACCACCCTCAAGTTAGAAAATCTGTCACCAAACATCTAATGTGTTCCGGCAGCTATCCTTGAGAGCCAGTTCCCATTCTAGGCCTAGCGTGCTTACCATCTTCGACCGCATCATCACTTACCAACAGGTGAGATAGTGGTCAAACGCTAGCCTATAACGTATAAAAAAAAAAAAATAAATAAAAAAAAAAAAATCTTTTCGAAATTCCACCCCTAAGTGGATGTCATGGAGGGTTGAAAGTCCAAAAAAACTTTTTATTCTCTCGGTCAATTCTCTCAAAAAATTGATACACATTCTCTTTAATGAAAATAGTGATTTACGGGTATCACAGTTTGTCAAAAATCATCCCCCACGCTTTTTTCTGACCGACTGAATGACTGATGACCTCTTAGAGACATGATATTTGGAAGGTGTGTTCTTTGTGAAGTGCAAGTATCCACTAAAAAATATGTTTATTTATATTGCACCCCTAGGTGGGTGAAATTGGGGGTTACATTTTCTGTAATTTTTTAATTTAATTTTCTGTAAAACTTTATATTCTCTGGGACGATGGGCTTAAAAATATGTACACAAACTCTTCAAGTAAAATTTTGAGCCAAGGGTTTTACAGTTTTCCAAAATAAAAATAAAAAAACAAATTATTCCTCACGCCTTTGTCTAATTATATGACTGATATATCTGATATACTGTTAGGGTCACAAAAAGTCATAAAAATATTTCGCGCTCGCTTCGCTCGCGCACCAATAGCGCACGCTGCGGTCGCGCAACCGTTCGCCTTATCTACTTGCGTAGGAAATATTACATACATTTTTGTGTTTTAATAGCTTCATCCATCAGAATGAGTCAAACATTTAAAGAACACAACTTGGTATACCTAACCATTCTGATAAATAAGTTTAACAACAGAGGATATTAAATTTGACATTAGAGTCATCGATAGTGACTTGATTGTTAGATAATAAAACTGTAAGGGTCATAAAAAGTCTTAAAAATGTCTACTTCTCAACATGGTATACCTCACCATAATTATTAATGACTTTAATAATAGAAAATATCGAGTTCGGCCTTGGAGTCCTCTCTAATGACTTAACTGAAGGTTATGAAGTTATAAAACTGGTAGGGTCATAAAAAGTCATGAAAACTTTCGCGCTCGCTTCGCTCGCGCTATAATAGCTCACGCTGCGCTCGCGCAACCAATCGTCTTATCTACTTTAAAAGAAATATTTAATTATTTTTTGTGTTTTAAAAGCCTCATGCATCAAAATGAGCCAAACGTTTAAATAGCACATTTTGGTCTACCTTACCATACTGATAACTAATAACTTTAACAACAGAGGATGTTGAGTTCAACCTTTGGGTCTAATGAACGAGGGAGAGCTTTACGGTAGAAAATATAAAACATGTACTGTCATTATTTTCACAAGGTAGATGCAATTTAAATACTGTAGGCGGGCAGCCCTATCGCGCGTGTACGTACCGCGCGGTGCCGCCAGGTGCCGGGTGCCGCGGCTTTTGATCTCAACGACACGCCGAGTCACAATACTGTATTATAATATTACCGTGGTATTTGTTACACAAAATCCCTCTTGACGTTTTGAGATGAATAACGACGTAAACAATTACGCAGAAAAAAAAAGCACGGTCTTAAGCGAATAAACTTGTAATAATATAGTTTTTCTTTATTAATCTAGAGTCTGGGAGTTTTTTACGATAGTGAGATGTTTTATTTGGAAACTTTTTTTTTTCAAATATAACGATATTACATTTGTTAAAATTGGTTGTTTGTACGAGTGGTGAAACAAATTTTTCTGTTTTTTGGCTCTCCTGTAAAATTACGATTTTCATAAAACCGCTTTATTCGGTGGGGGCGTCGATGTATTGTGTGTTGTATACTTACTTGTAATACATATTTTATTTTATTTCGTACATATTCTTAGTGGTGCTCAGTGGATACCTGTGGTTGCATGCTACTTTGCAGAATGTATTGTTTCGTTACGGTAGGTGACATACGACCACGGCTATCCTCTGAGCACCACTAAGAATATGTATGAAATACAATAACATATGTATTACAAGTGAACAGGGTTAGAGCGTTTGGGTGCACTCCGAGCGTAGGTCGTGAACGGAGCCTTGTTGTATAAAAATAATAAATTCCACTTATTTGGTCGCGCTAGTGTGCGCTGATCCTTAGTAATAGCAAATCTTTTGAATTAAATATAATTTCACACGGCTGTAAGATTTTACCAGGATGTATTTTATGTTTATATTAGTGTTTTAGTCAACATAACTAAACTTTATTGGTAGACGCAATTACTGAAAAAAAAGTATAAGCTAATTATTACACCTTTGAACGAAACTTTTTTTTTCGATATATCCTAAACAAGTGTTTTATTAAACATTATATTACTCATTAATTTTTTCCTCACATTTTAAAGTATAAAATGTTTATTTTAAATCCATTTCTAAACGCCGTTTCACAGCCAACAGCACATCTAGTTACAAAAAACTATTTTAAACCTTATAATATTGACAGTTAAGTTTAAAATCGAAGGAGAAAAAATGACAGTTTGTGGTTACTTGATGTGCTAATAACTCTAAATACGTTTTGCATTTAGTTAAAAAAATATCTGTTATAATAATGGCGGCCACCAAACTCACCTACGGTCAAATCAAGGTCAACCCTTGCGCTCTAGCGTAAATAAGCAAATTTTCGTAAAAATATAATAAACGTTCGAAAATTTGTTGGATTATTGATAAATCTGTTTTAATATAAAATCGTATGACTAATAAAGAAATGAAAATGGACGGAGACATTTTTCACATTACGTAATTAAGCAAAAATAAAAAATATATGTTTAAAAAGGAAAATATGTTGGATTATTGAATAAAGATATTTGTTTAACGATACAAAAACATATTAAAAAATAAAAATGAGCAGAGCAATTTTTCAGTAGAAGTTATTGCGCAAAATGTTAAAATTTAAATTTGGGGTACTCTGAAGTCGAAAAAATTTTGGATTATTAAACCAAGTTATGTATTAAACGATATAAAAACGTATCAAAAAATAAAAATGAGCAGAGCAATTTTTCAGTAGAAATTATAGCGCAAAATGTTAAAAGTTATATTTGGGGTACTCTGAAGTCGAAAAAATGTTGGATTATTGAACCAAAGTATGTATTTAACGATATAAAAACATATACAAAAATAATAATTGGCAGAGCAATTTTTCAGTAGAAGTTATAGCGCAAAATGTTAAAAGTTAAATTTGGGGTACTCTGATATCGAAAAAGTGTTGGATTCTTTTATATACATATTCTAACTAGTACATACGAACGCATATATTTCATATTTCAGTCTGAGGAAATATTCACTGAGAGTTATAAGCGATTTTCATGTTTAGGTAAAAATATCTAACTTCTCGTTAAAAAAAATGTTGGATTATTGTACATCTGTAATCTGTATTACCTTATGTTATCACATGCCAACTTTCATTGACGGGAGAATTTTTCGGAAGTCTCCTTACAACAAATATCCTCGTTGACTGGACTACAAGTCTAATTTTTAACCACGTTCTTGCTACCAAAATGTTTACGACCAGGATATTGCAAACGGAGTGGTAGGAGCATTTCTCGGGTTACAAAAGCCTCGTTGACTGGACTATTGTTTTGATAATTTGTACCCGTAATTGGCAAATGTTACACATTTGGTGACAGAGACCCCGATTGTTTGAGAATTTGTTGTGAACTTGTTTGAAAATCATTTGGCAAATGATACAGTACTATCCAGTACGCTAACTTTTGACAGTGTAGAACTTAAACCGAATATTATCTTGTATCTTGTTTGAGCTAATTGAATTAATTGTACTTCAATATTGGTAATTTAAATTTAATATAATAACCGGCCAAGTGCGTGTCAGGCCACGCGCAGTGTAGGGTTCCGTAGTAGCCTGTTATTCAATGCAAGTCTTTACCCGTTATAAACAAGCAACAAGGTACTCCGTCTTTGTCACTTTAAAGGATTTTTTCTAAGGATTTTGTATTTGGTACAAAATTATCCAATACCCAAGTTCAACGACTATTACTGCTAAACTAATAAAGTTATCTTAACCGCTATAATTTTCCTTCAAATTTCATAAAATGCGCTATTATCACGAATTTTTCCAGATTTTTCAAGCCAGCAGTTTAGCTTTTAGAGGGGGGGGGGGGGGGGGAAATTCATCCCCACTTCTCATATAGGGGAGCTACCTTAAAAAAAATATATATATAAATTATTTCAGCACTTCGTCGGCGTCATTTATTTCATAGTCATTTCGGACAGCCAGACAGACGGACATGACGAAACTATAAGGGTTCCTTGTCAGGACTACGGAACCCTAAAAATTGGTAATTGATACTTGAGATATTCACTTAATTAGACATTCATCTTAGTTCATTATATTCATATAGAATATTTGTCAGTCATACTACTTGTCGGTCTGTAAAATAACAAAATAATATAATAAACTTGGTAACTTACTTTGCATATTTGTGTATTTTGCTGGCGTTTGCAATTTGAATTGAGTACTGAGTACCTACTACCATAGTACTGAGGTACACTGTACACCAATATTGTAGTATATTGTATACTGATATATTCAAATTAGTTAATTATTAACAATAAAATTCATAACCTTGGTGTTGTGTCAGTTTTACTCTTGTTTTACTAGATTAATCTGATATGTGATGAATGACATATTATTGTATGTATTGTAGCTTGGTAACAGGTCAAGCGAGCCTTAAAATATAAATACTTAATTATTGCTTGTCCGTTGTAGTTTGTTCGTCTGAATACCTTTGTGATATGATTTGTGACCTGTGTGACGTTTATTGGAACTTATTGATCGTGTGATATAGGTTTGTCACCCGAATTTGCTTGTTGATTTAATTGTTGGTCTATTTCACACATAATTTACTTCGGTCACAATACAATTTGGTAACTTGATTTTGGGCTTTGCCCTTTTGAATTTAATTTTGGATTTTGTTGTTGATTGTGGTCAATGGATATGGCTGATTGAAAAGAACTGTAGGCCAATGTTTCAATAATTAAATCAGAATTACGGTGGTTTGCAAAGACAGCGGCGTTGGCCACTCGTACAGATCGCAAGGGAGCGTTATTACAACTTGCGACTAAATTGTCAAAGTCAAAGTCAAAGCATTTATTCAGTATATGGGCAAATTAAAAATTTGCACTTACACTCGTCAAATTACATTAAATAGATCATATTCAATAAAAAATATTATAGATACAACAGAAACATAACTTATTGCTTTGAATTTACAAAAAAAAACAAAGGTATTGAGCCATTCAGCTTTCATCTAGACGTCGAACGTCACACTTAAAACACATGTTTAATTCCCCTGATTAATGTAGGGTTGCCAACCGTACTATTACGAGCACCCGCAACCCAGTGGATGTTTCAGTACTTCAGACAATTTTTATTAAAAAAATTGTGAAATAATGAAACATAATAAATAAATAAAACGCAGACTAATTGCAGTACAAATCATATTCCGAATGGAATTGATTGTCCGTCTATCAGCTGCATAATACCGTCTTGGAAGTTTCGGAACTACTGTTTCGGAAGTACTCCCATCAGAGAAGAAACACCAAGAAACTCTATGGGGCTTGTCACTTATTTTAATTCATTTTTGTTTTAATTAATATTCAATATTTTTTAAAAGTTACAACAATAATTATGTTATCATACAATTTATATTATATCTTGGAGCTTGGGGTATTCAGGCCAAGCATTTTTGTCATTCATATAGTCATTTAATGTATAGTACGATTTCTTCATTAAATTGGATTTTACAAAGGTTTCAAATCTGCTCATAGACAGTTGATCAATATCTTTAGGAAGTTTATTATAAAATCGTATACAGTTCCCCAAAAAAGAACCACTAACTTTCCACAACCTGAATTGAGCTAAAATTAATCTATTTTTGTGTCTTGTATTGAAATTATGTACATCGGACCTCTTATCATAATCATTCAAATTTTTGCGTACATACATAATATTTTCATATATATATTATTGACATGCCACTGTGAGAATTTTAATTTCCTAAAATTTTTCACGAAGTGAGTCTCGCGACTTCATGGTATATATAGATCGAATAGCTCTTTTTTGTAAAACAAATATAGATTGGATTTCGGCGGCTTTCCCCCACAATAAAATGCCATAGGACATTATACTGTGGAAGTAGCTAAAGTAAACCAATCTAGCAGTGGATTCGTCAGTCAAGTTTCTAATTTTACGTACTGCGTATGCAGCGGAGCTCAATCTACCTGCTAGAGCCGATATTTGGGAACCCCATTGTAGCTTTGAATCCAGAGTGATGCCCAAGCATGTAGCGGATTCAACAAATTCTAGTGGTACATCGCTTATTAATATCCTGCTATCAATGACACCCTTTCTTACATTTGGCAGCGAGAATTTAATACATTTAGTTTTTTTGGCGTTCAGTAATAAGTTATTGGTTGTAAACCAATTCATAACCTGTGTGATTGATTTGTTAACATCGTCAAATTTAGGCGCAATCCTATCTATTTTGAATATTAAGGATGTATCATCCGCGAACAAAACAATGTCACATAAGTTTTGCACGAAAGACGGCAAGTCATTAATATAAACTAGAAATAAAAAAGGTCCTAAGATCGATCCCTGCGGAACTCCCATTTTTATGAGGGATCCAGATGACCTGACGCCATTGACCTCAACCATCTGTATTCTATTACAGAGGTAGGATGAGACCAGATCAAGTGCTTTTCCGTTAACGCCGTAGTGTTTTAATTTGCAAATTAGCGTTTTGTGACAGACGCAATCAAACGCTTTAGATAAGTCACAAAAAACGCCGATAGCATCTTGTCACACCGGACTGCCACGGTTGAGACTGCGTTTGCTAACTTTTTAGCATTGGAAGAGGACATCCCTCTCGATGCATATCCGCAGGCATCGAGGGAAGTTGTATCGGGCAATTTTGACCAGATGAAACTGACGACTGACATTGAACAAGCGGTTTTTGACATTAATAACGGTCGTCAGCGGGCTTCAGGGTCACTTCCTGCCAAATCAGAGGCCTTAACGATTGGCATCACCTCGAAGCTGCCAACCTTACAATTGCCGCACTTTGATCGTCGCTTGGACCAATAGTTGAGCTACTTCAACTTATATGAGAGTTTAGTCCATGCACGGGATGATTTGTCCCCGGCTCAAAAACTTGCATATTTGTTGTCAGTCCTCGCTGGTGAAGCGCGCTCGCTGGTGCAGCACCTGGCTATTTGCGATAGTTCTTATGAAACCGCACGAGAACTATTGATCAGGCGCTATCAGAATTAAAGGGGCTTAGCAGACACACATATTGATCAGCTGTTGTCGCTACATGTCGTCAACCGAATCTAGTCCTAAGGACTGAGCTATTTCCGCTTTTGGTTGCGACCAACGCGCTAAGGACTCTGGAATTTCCGGTGGATCAGTGGTCGTACTTACTGGTTCACATAGTACTACGTAAATTACCGTCTGAGCTTAGAGCTCGTTTTGAACAGACGTTGGTGGATCCTTTGCCGCTCTTTGCATAACTGATACAATTTTTGGAGAATGAGTGTCGAATGTTAGGTAATTCGGCTACTCAACAGCCGCCGCCAGTGCAGCGCCCACAGGGCCGCACTCAGGCTCGCACGCAGCCACAGGGGCTAGTTTCCCCCCATTTCTGTGGCTCAGACGGGGTCTGATTGTGGGTACTGCCACGAACCAGGACACGGAATAAAATCCTGCAGGCAGTTCTTGGATTCGCACGTGACGTCGCGACGCCGGATTGCCGGATTAAAACGCGTTAAATTGATCCCCTTGGGACGCGACTTTTGGAATTTGTGATTGAATGCGACTCTTGCGCAACCGGGCGCAGTCGTAATAAACTTTTGGTAAACTTTACGAGCGAAGTGAAGTTGAACTTTGGAGTTACCATCAGCCACGTATACGTCGAGTCAGGGAAGTACCCAAATACGTATTCATTGATCTGGCCAGTACGATGTATAGGTAGTGGGAAACCCCACTTGCATGAGATTCGAACTCCACCATCAGGTAGGTTATTACCTCAAATTAAACCACCTCAGAAATGCCGTGTATTCGCGGTGAAGTTTCCCCAGGATATCGAGTTACCACGTACCTAATCCACGACACACGCTTCCACTCTTAAACAGGACGTGGTACACTCCGTTTGCAATACTAGGCGATAGTGTAAAATCCTCCTGGGCATTGTCGGGTAAACTTAGATTTTCTTCCTGGCCGGGTAGCGGCCTTATAGGGCCGGGTTGAGATTTGAAATCCTATACATGCAGCTCGTCTTTTAGAAGACAAAAGGTAATATATCATTAAACGCAAATCTAGTGTAAAATAATATTTTAATCCTAATATTTGTAAAAGTAGGTATGGTTCATTAGTACGAATCCATAACCTCTGTATATTAAAAGACCACATTCACTTTGGAATCATAGGCGCTTGTGTGCACACAGACAGATTAAATATATAATTAAACACAACTCTAGTGTAAAATATTTTATCTATACCAATATTATAAAGAGAGAACATTTTTATTTTTGTATGTTTGTAAAGATTTGGCTAAAAAACTACTGGACCGATTTAAAAAATTCTTTCACTAATAAATAGAATGGACTTTTGGAATGAAAATAGGCTATATATTATCCCATTTAAATCAAAGGTACATTCGTGGAGACCTCATTTGCAACCTCTAAGTCGACAAAATAACGGTCGAAAAAACACGTTTCTTACGAACGCTGCTCAATTGAAAATAGATGGAAGAATATTTTCTGTGGAAGAGCTGTACAACTTAATAAGACCTAAAAAAAAGTCCGCGACAGCATATGTCTATCTCTTAAGGTTGACTCACAGTAACCATTTTAATCTTTAATTTTTTGTTAAAAAATATTACATAACTTCCAAGGCTATTTTCAAGAATATGTTATTAATCCTTATCCAAATAATTTATATAATATTATCCATTAATTAGCTTAGCGACATATTATAGATTAAAATTGTCCTTTACAGTATATAATTCAAATGAAAACTAGAAGATATCACGGATTTCACATACGCGCATCGCAAAATTAACAAAATATTTGCAGTAAACCACAGATTAGGTCATAGTTACTACGAAAATATTATAATAAGCTTAGCTATTCTGTAGATCCACACCGATCACAATAAATTTGAGGTCAATATAGTATAATAATTTTTTTTTTTTTTTTTTTTATACCGAACTGGGTAGCACTTGATCACTATCTCACCTGATGTTAAGTGATGATGCGATCGATGATGTAGCGTGCTTACCCAGAAGATACCTATTCACTCGCGATTTGAAGACCCCCATATTGTACTTAATCGGAAACACGGACTCAGGCAGGGTATTCCATTCCTTAGCGGTTCGTATGATGAACGAAGAAGCAAATCGCTTCGTTCGGGTAGATGGTATATCCACCATAAATCGGTGGCGCCTTTTAGTGTCTCTGGATGTCCGATTATAAAATGGGGATGGTGGAATCAAATCATGCAGTTCCATTGCACACTCTCCGAAATGTATCCGATAGAAAACCGATAAACAAGCGACTTTGCGGCGATGCGCGAGACTCTGGAGTCTCTTGCTTACTAATAGGTCATCGCTGATGAGTTTTTTGGCTCTCCTCTCAATAGCTTCCAGTGTCTCCAGCTGGTATTTAGCAGAACCATCCCAAAGGTGAGAACAGTACTCCATACACGACCGGACTTGTGCTTGGTAAAGATTAAGCAACTGTCCCGGTGTGAAGTACCGTCTCACCTTAGCCAAAATGCCAAGCTTTTTTGAGGCTAGCTGGGCTCTAGACTCAATATAAGAGCCGAAATTGAGAGTTGGTGTCAAAGAGATGCCAAGAAGCT
The DNA here is from genome assembly GCA_954871355.1 of Cabera pusaria. NCBI lineage: Eukaryota > Metazoa > Arthropoda > Insecta > Lepidoptera > Geometridae > Cabera > Cabera pusaria. The sequence goes on from OX940896.1 coordinate 158,724, forward strand.
CGAGATTGTTACTTATCGGAACGGACACATCCCGGAAAGTAGGAGCCAGTAGAAATGGGCTCCGTTTAGCGGAGAAAAGACACGCCTGGGTTTTCGCAGCATTGAACATGACCAGATTGGCATCGCCCCAATCAGAGACTGCCTTCAAAGAAAAGTTCAAGCGTTCGACCATCGCTTCTCTATGAGACTGGATTTGTAATGCACTGGTTCGTGCGTTGGATGTGTAACTCTCTACAACAGTGCTGTCATCTGCGTACCCAAAGATACCGGGTTTAAGAAGGTCATTAATATGCAGCAGAAAAAGTGTTGCAGAGAGTACTGATCCTTGAGGGACTCCGGCATTTATGGCCAATTGGTCGGAAGAACAGCCATCGATGACCACTCGAATCGACCGATCCCTTAAGAAATCTGCTATCCAAACACATAAACCAGTGGGCAGGCCGTATGAAGGAAGCTTGCTAATAAGGCTATCGTGCCAAACCCTGTCGAAAGCCTTCGAGATGTCAAGAGAGACGGCCAGCGCCTCGCCGTGGTTCTCGATGGCTTCGCTCCAGATGTGCGTGGCATACGCTAGAAGATCCCCAGTAGACCGGTTTCGGCGAAACCCGTATTGTCGGTCACTTAGGAGATCGTTCACTTCTAGGTATGCCAGGAGCCTGTGGTTCAGTACACGTTCCATAGTCTTACAGAGTATGGAAGTGACTGAGATAGGCCTGTAATTGACAGGGTCTACACGACTACCCTTTTTCGGCACGGGTTGCACGTTTGCTTGCTTCCAGGACTTAGGCACTTGACCAGTCGTCATAGACAAGCGAAAGAGGCGTGTCAAAATAGGAGCCAACTCAGGCGCACACGTCCTCAAGACTACAGCTGGTATACCGTCTGGACCACTAGCTTTGTTCACGTCTAGATTGCGCAACGCTTTGCGTACTTCAGTCTGACGAATGCGGATTTCCGACATAAACGTCCCGCAAGTCGGCAGACTAGAAGGTACAGCATTGCCAGCATCTAAACGTGAAGACTCCGCAAACAGAGTAGCAAATAAATTCGCTTTCTCTTCAGCCGAGTGTGCTAGTGATCCATCGGGTTTCAGTAGTGGAGGCAGTGAGGGACGGCAGAAGTTCTCTTCGATCGACTTCGCCAGGGACCAGAACGCTTTGCTACCCGAGGGGTAAGAAGCAAGTTTGTTCCCTGTTCGGCGTATGTGATCGAAGCGAGCCTTCTTGAGAGCCTTTTTGCAGGACTTGGCGGCTAAGTTAAAGGCTTTCTTCTTTTCGCGTACATCTCTAGTCTTGCGGGTTCGAGCATCAGCCCAGGCTAAGTAAGCTTCATGTTTTGATGCTTCTGTATCTCTACATTTGGCATTAAACCATGGACGAGCTTTGCTTGACACCGGAACGTCAGAAAATGGTATGAAATATTCCATACCCTGACGTAACACTTCTGTCACAGCATCCGCGCAAGCTGAGGGATCGCTCGAAGAAAAACATACCTGCCGCCAAGGACAAGACGCGAAAAAACAACGCATCTCATCCCAATCTGCTGACCTGTATCGCCACACCCGCCGGGTGCCTTTTTGGCTGGGATCGGGCGGGGAGTAGACGGATACAGACTTCACCAGACAGTGGTCGGAGCTACCTAAGGGTGATGAAACCGACACCGAGTAGCGGTCTGGTTCTGTTGTCAGCAGAAGGTCCAAGCAATTGGCTGTATGGCCATCAACGTCCGGTATCCTTGTTGCTCCCTGGACCAACTGAGTGAGGTCTAGCGTTAAAGCAAGCGTTCGCATCTCTCGACCAGCGTGGTCTGTGCTCTGGTATAGGTATAGCCAGTCTTGATGATGGGCGTTGAAATCCCCCAGAAGCACTAATTGAGCAGAAGGATACCTCTGTTGGGCCACATCAGCCGCCTCACTGAGGTGGTTTGTGAGCCTGTTTGTCTCTTCGTCTCCGCTGTGCGAACGGTAGACACTAGCATAAAGAATTTTCTCTATGCCAGTGTCCACCAAAATCCACATGACGGAAAGTTGAGGGTCTTCAAGGTTGCGGAGACGCCGATAGCAAATGTCATCGCGGGCATACATACAAATTCCCGCCCTCGCCCTAAAGTTATGCTCTAGAACATAGCCTGGGTAGGCAAGGTACGCCGCGTCAGCTGGACATTTGATCTGCGTCTCCGTGAGGAACAGAATATGCGGTTTTTCGGTCTCAAGGTGGTGGTGGACCGAGAGGATATTGGAGTGCAAGCCTCGAATGTTTGAGAGGTGCACTTGAAGGGAGAGGACGTGCTTTCGCTGTTCAACCTTTATTCTGTTTCTGCCTTTCATTTTGTGGGGAGTGAAGTTAGGTAAGGGGTTTCCCTTACCTAACTTCACTCCCGGACTCAGGAAGTGGAAACGAGGCGCTAATTACCAACCCGTGATACATATTAGGTCTTTTCACCTATTGGGAACCAATCCTGGAGACCGCGGGGACGCCCGAGCCCCCCCAGAGGTGTCCGTCGGGTCCTCTCGTCCGGTCGCCAACCGGCACGATGGCGCACCTCCGGGATTTTTCGCGAGATGGTCGATATGATCTACTGTATAAAATAATAATGATCTATATAAATAATATTATAATATTAATCCACCCCGACTGATCTATGTATAATCTTTTCATTGAAAGCATTCCAATAACTCTAAACACGACATTTAAAATCTGAGCTGTAAGTTGGTGAGGATTTGAGTATTCTGTATAGTCCAGGAGATGTCCCAGCATCAGGTCAATGCTTCCATGTTCTTACAATATCGTTGAAGAAGAAGATTTTTGAATTGATCAGACCTATGAAAGTTGATTTCATAGCGCAATTAACTACAAAAAAGCTCATAGTTTTATAACGATTGAACTAATTTTCATGAATCAAAGCTAAGAACACTCACGAAGAAGACATCTATCAAACAAAAAAAAACTATCAATAATAAATTAAAATCGGTTCATCCGGTTGGGTGCTAAGATGTTACAGACACACAGATACACACGTTAAACGTATAATACCCCTACTTATTGAGTCGGGAAACGCCGTAAGGTTACGGCGGCAGATGTTCTCCTTGGTGGTAAGCTACTTTTCAACCAACTTCCAAAAAGAAGGAGGTTCTCAATTCGTCTTTTTTTTTCTTTTATTTTGTGTGTATGTTACGCCATTACGTCAATTGTGAACCGATTCGAATGATTCTTTTTGTAATCGGTACGGTACGTTTCCAAGGTGGTCCCATTGTAATTTCAATCGAGATCTGATAAGTATCTCCAGAGATATGACGATAAACGTCTCAAACTTGCTACTGAAATAGACTCGCGGGGCATTGAAGTCGGTTGTTTAGTTTTAAAACTATCGTAATTTTTGGCAGATTTATTGATCCCACTACCTCTGTACGAAAACCCATGATTCATGAATGCCATAAAACTTTCATTGGTAGCATATAGCTAGGATTAGAACCAACGACCGTCGGGTCAGAATCAGGGTAAGTTTCCTTTACGCCAAAGGGCCGTCCAATATCACAACGTAAGTATTATAAAAGTCCATCACTGCGTCTGTCTGTCTGTTCGCAATAATCACAATAGCTACTGAACGGATTATCATGCGGTTTTCACCAACAGCCAGTGTTTATGAGGGAGATTTAGGTGCATAATTCGTTAAGGTTTTGTGTAAATTGGTTCAAATATGACGATGATTGTTATATATATTAATATTTTATATTCGATGCAACAAACTGATGCAAATTTTGTAGGCATATATGTTCCACCCGCGCGAAGCCGGGGCGGGCTGCTAGTCTATACTAATATTATAAAGAGAGAACATTTGTATTTTTGTATGTTTGTAATGATTAAGCTCAAAAACTACTGAACCGATTTAAAAAATTATTTCACTAATACATAGAATGGACTTTCGAAATGAAAATAGGCTATATATTATCCCGTTTAAATCAAAGGTACATTCGTGGAGACCTAATTTGCAACCTAAGTCGGCAAATAAACGGTCGAAAAAACACGTTTCTTACGAACGCTGCTTAATTGAAAATAGATAGAAGAATATTTTCTATGCAAGAGTTGTACAACTTAATAAGACCTACAAAAAAGTCCGCGACAGCATATGTCTATCTCTTACGGTTGACTCACAGTAACCATTTTAATCTTAAAATTTTTGTTAAAAAATAAGACATAACTTCCAAGGCTATTTTCAAGTATATAGTATTAATCCTTATCCAAATAATTACGTTAATTAGCTTGGCCACATATTATAGATCAAATTGTCCTTTACAGTATATAATTCAAATGAAAACTCTAGAAGATATCACGAATTTCACAAACACGCATCGCAAAATTAATAAAATATTTGCAGTGAAACCACAGATTAGGTCATAGTTACTACTAAAATATTATTATAAGCTTAGCTATTCTGTAGATCCACACCGATCACAATAAATTTGAGGTCAATATAGTATAATAATATGATCTACTGTATAAAATAATAATGATCTATATAAATAATATTATAATATTAATCCACCCCGACTGATCTATGTATAATAGCTTTTTCCAATGACTCTAAACACGACATTTAAAATCTGAGCTGTAAGTTGGTGAGGATTTGAGTATTCTGTAGAGTCCAGGAGGCTTCCATGTTCTTACAATATCGTTGAAGAAGATTTTCGAATTGATCAGACCTATGAAAGTTGATTTCATAGCGCAATTAACTAGAAAAAAGCTCATAATTTTATAACGATTGAACGAATTTTCATGAATCAAAGCTAAGAAAACTCTCGATGAAGACATCTATCAAACAAAAAAAAACTATCAATAATAAAAAAAAAATCGGTTCATCCGGTTAGGTGCTAAGATGCTACAGACAGACACACAGATACACACGTTAATCGTATATTACCCCTACATTTTGCGTCGGGGAACGCCGTAAGGTTACGGCGGCAGATGTACTCCTCGGTGGTAAGCTACTTTTTGGTAGATTTAATGATTCCACTACCACTGTACGAAAACTCATGATTCATGAATGCACATAAAACTTTCATTGGTAGGTATATAGCTCTAGGATTAGAACCAACGACCGTCGGGTCAGAATCAGGGTAACTATCCTTTACGCCAAAGGGCCGCCCAATATCAATACGTAAGTATTATAAAACAAAGTTCATCACTGCGTCTGTCTGTCTGTTCGCAATAATCTCAATAGCTACTGAACGGATTATCATGCGGTTTTCACCAATAGCCAGAGTGTTTATGAGGAAGGTTTAGGTGCATAATTCGTTAAGGTTTTGTGTAAATTGGATGAAATATGACGATGGTTGTTTAATATGTTCATATTTAAATTCGATGCATCAAACTGATGCAAATTTTGTAGGCATATATGTTCTACCCGTGCGAAGCCGGGGCGGGCTGCTAGTAATTAATATTTATAAAAGTAGGTATGGTTCATTAGTACGAATCCGAAACCTCTTGTGTATTAAAACGCCACGTTCACTTTAGAATTTATGGCGGTAGATTGCACACACAGATAAAATATATTATACTTCGGTGTAACATCCTCAAGATTTAAATTAACCATGTAGTCCGTCTTTCGTTGTATCGCATCGTCACACTGTTTAAAGCACATAAAATGAAAATAAAAACATTGTTCATTCGTTCAATACTCATTCACCAGCCAATATTTCGACTGAGTTCCTTCATTCGTATTTTGTGTGTAGCATCGTCCAGATGTCAGTCTGAAAGTAATTTTACAATTTTAATGTTTTAAACGTATTTGCTATAAGTTTCGTGAAGTGTTTGTTTCCTATACTTAAATATGGGTAAACGATTGTAAAGTTCTGATTGCGACGTTATCAGACGAAAAATTCGCCGGATTTTTAGGATGCGGAGAAAAATATACCGCTCCGAGCAAATTCTACCTACACCCACAAATTAAAAAGAAAAAATGTGTTGAAGTAAATAACTTATTGTCTTAACGTGATATCACACCCCGGACACTCGCTAAATCTCCATACAAACTAGCGTTTTAACGACCGACACTGTGACACCGACACAGACACTACGCACGGGTCGTTTTTCTATACGTGCATTTGTGTGCGTGATGTCTAAGGTTGTCGCCCGTAATCACCATATCACAGATTATATAATAGTCACTTCGTACATACGTACTGACTGTATGAATATTTTTTGTACACTTACCCAAAAAGCTTTTAACACTAAAAATATTAGTCGCTATTTTGTAAACCATCATCTCCAGGTCCAGTCGACTTGCATAGAACAAACTGCACCACAGTAACTATTTTTTTATTCTGTGTTGGGCGGCCAGCCAGAGCTGTACGAAACAATGTCGTGTGTCTTGCTCGCACGTTAGAGCGACATCAAGTAAAGAGAATATAAATACTACGTATCTACATCAAGTTCCCAATTGCTGTGTTATAAAAATGTTTAAACGTGAAAGTTTTTTTTAATATTTTACAAATTAAGCGTTATTTACGCACGAGTATATATATCGTTGTTTCATTGATGAAAATGAATTCTAAAATACGAATATGTAGGTATACTATATATATATACAGGTATAAAGGTATACTAATATAATTAAGTGTTTATTATATACCTACGTAAATTTGAACCTCCAGTCATAGAAAAGATAATAATACTTGATGTTCTTCTCTCCGTGAGTAGTAATTGTTCTATAGTCGTACGCGTGTGGCGTCCTTGCTCAGCGCAGCTCCTCGACAGCTCCAGAGCGGTGGCGGGGTGAGGAAGCCCGGAATTGGTGGGGGGAACAGAGTGTCCATTCTATACGTAGTATTATTATCTTTTCTATGGTGATATTATCCCGACAATAAACAAAAATAATTCCTTAAAGTGGTGCTACGAGATATCATCCCGGAATTTATTTAATACTTTCTTAATGTAGTAGTACGCGATGCTACTCAGAAAGTAAGTACCGCCTGTGTCGCATATATCTACATGGGACTTATTTGATTCTACAGATCAGAATCCAGAAACCAGAGATCAGAAACTTGCTCCACTACGGTGTTCGAGCATAAAGATAGGCAATAATAATTGCCGATAATGTTGTTACCGTTATGTTATAGCGGAATTACAGGTAAGTAATTAATTTAATCTACTTTTAACACTGGCAGAAAAACGTCAAGCGTTTAAAAGCCATAAGAAGAACAAGAACAAGAACAAGAACAAGAACCCGTATATGTCATTAAAACTCTTTGCAGATTATATGGTATGCAACCGACCACATTATAATGAATCTAGTTCCCATCTACCCAAAGATTGACTGCCAGAGATTACTCTAAGCGATAAGACATGCCCATTATTAAATAAATCTTATTATATTTTTCCTACGATAAAGGTTTTGTCTGGTATGGAATAAAGTGCTCATCTGTTTTTATACTTTCTTAGTGTGGTAGTACGCGATGCTACCCTAGAAAGTACTTCGTACTGTGTCGTATAGTACATGGGAAAGCCATTATGCAAAAGAAAGGCTACAACATAAGGTACAAAATTATTCAACCAGATATGTCTAGATGCTGTTATAGTACCTATATCGCCTGTGTATGCGATACGATTTCGGTAAAGACCTTGACCATGGCTCCAACCCGGCTAAACTCTTGGTCGAAGATTCAGCACTTGAGTCAACTAACCTAAGTCGTGCCAAATGAGATCTTGCAATGATTTAAAGCGGTCAAGAAATTTTCTCATTGATGAGGTTGAGAACACCTACAGTGATCTCTGAACGTTGAGGTAAGACTGTACTACATTACTAAAATACTAAATACACATAAACCGGTCAGAAACATAATCCTCCCTTTTGCTTCACCTTTGTCAAGTCAAAAAAGAATGAGTCATCTTAGTGATTATTTTTCTTTCGCTATTGCCACAAATGGCTAGAAAAACCACAAACTCAGGTATATCCTGGCTTCACTGACCTAGTTGACTTATGTCTTATGACTAAGTCTTGATACAGCCTACTGTTATCAAACTTAACATCTTCATGAGGTTATTTAATATCAATAACTTTTGATCAACTCTCAACTTTTGATTTGTACAACCTTGATTTTGCTAAGTTAATGAAGTCAGTAGTTATTCTGATTATGAGAAAAGGGACACACTATTGTCACCCCTTTTAATATTTTGTGCTCAGAGTACAAAACTTGCAAAAAGCAGCAAGTAAGTAGTAAACACGTCTGTGTGATCAATGATTTGATATGATAAGGAATAAATTGGAATAGAAAATGTAATATGCATTGCCGCCACAAATTTTTAGGTCTTGAGATGAATACATTCAATGGGTCATAATTAAATTAACACAAGCTCAACGTTAGTAACCGAGAATAAATTCATATACTTACGAGTTACTAAGTTACCAAATTAACTACTTCTTGCCTTGCCGCAGCAATATCAAAATATAGCCAACGGCCCATCGTTAATTATGACGTATGAATAGAGATAAATAATCATAATAATAACCACAACAACGTTTAAGTGTCTTCACAAATGTTATGCTGTAACAATACATATGACGTTTAAAGTTAAATGAAGCAACTAAGTACGCGATATTTGTAGAAATTTGATGCAATCAATTTTGTGAAGAAGTATTTACTGTATCACAGCCTGATATTCACAGATCACCAAAGGTCATCACAGGTCTAATTGGAATTCTCATGCATGTTGATTGATGATCGTCCTTCTTAATTTAGAAATATCGATAATCGAGCTCCGTAAAGTTTTAAAATAATAATATGGCGAATTCTATATTCCATATTGTATCACAGGATAAGTCTGTGCCAGATACGTATTCACAACTATGTTTTTTCTGTAATCATTTATAAAAGACCCCTAATATTATTTCACAAATCCACTATGGCACAACATTATCCTTGCTTGCATTTATAACCCGGTAGTTACAAATCGTTATAAACGTAGATACGAGGTGCATTCAATAAGTACCTAGCCTCATCGCCAGAGGGCGCTGTAGTTTCAAAAGAGTTTTACCACAGTGTAGCACATTCTTTTTTAATTCTTTTTTCAAATTTTTATTCCAATCCCTTCATTTGTTTTATTTTGACAACTTATGGAAGCGAACGTATCGATCGGTTTTACAAAAATGGAAAAAGAGCAATATCGTTCGGTGATTCGATTATTATTTTTGGAAAAGAAAACGCGCATCGAAATCAAAGAGCGCTTGGATGCTGTGTACGGTGACTCTTCTCCATCGATGGCCACCGTCAAGAATTGGTTCAACGAGTTTGCACGTAGCCGTACGTCGGTTTTTGATGAACCACGTCCAGGTGCACCGAAAAAAGCTGCTACGGAGGAAAAAATTTAAAAAATCCATGATCTCGTATTGGCAGATCGCCGATTGAAGGTTCGGGAGCTAGCTGAGACTGTAGGCATTTCAGAAGGAACAGTGCATCATATTCTTCACGAGGAACTCGGCATGAGAAAACTGTCGGCGCGATGGGTGCCGCGTTTACTCACACCGGAAAACAAGTGCAACCGTGAGACCACATCGGAGACGTGTTTGGCGCTGTTTAAGCGGAATCTAGCGGAGTTTTTGCGTCGTTTTGTGACCGTCGATGAAACCTGGATCCACTGGTACACACCAGAGATCAAGGAGCAATCAAAACAGTGGATCCAGACCGGGGAACGTGCTCCAAAGAAGGCGAAAACTGTAAAATCGGCCGGAAAAGTTATGGCCACCGTTTTCTGGGATTCACAAGGTGTGATCTACATCGATTACCTCGAGAAGGGTAAAACAATTAGAGGACTTTACTATGCCGATTTATTGGGCCGATTCAACGCCGAATTAAAGAAAAAACGACCCCATCTGGCTAAGAAAAAAGTGCTGTTTCACCACGACAACGCACCGGTTCACACGTCTGCCGTTACCATGGACAAATTGGTCGAATTACGCTACGAATTGCTGCCCCATTCACCGTATTCTCCAGATTTGGCCCCTTGTGACTTCTTTCTGTTTCCTAATTTGAAAAAATCTCTCGCCGGGAATAGATATGGATCAAATGAGGAGGTCATCGCCGCCACGGAGGCCTATTTTGCAGAGTTTGACAAAAACTATTTTTCGGACGGGTTAAAAAAGTTGGAGCATCGCTGGGCTAAGTGTATCGAACTAAAAGGAGACTATGTTGAAAAATAAATTGCCACTTTTCTAAAATTTTCGTTTACTTTTTGTAGGCTAAGTATTTATTGAATGACCCTCGTATGTACGGTATTTACCAAGACATTAATGATGATATAATTAGTCTACTAGTAATAACCATCGATAGTTTTTTTTTGTCACTAGCTATATTAGATTATTCTAATACAGTACCAAAATTATAAAAATTTTGAGATAAATCAGCGTCGAATAAAATTCTTAAAAATGGAATTTTTAAACGGAGTCTGTTATTAGTAAAAAGAAATCATACATTTATGATTTTATACTAATGATTAAACTGGCTGTGATAATCGATTGTAGGGGTGTATTTAAGTTTCTAAACATCAATCACTTGCGAATTAAATGATTATTCTTAAATCATTGTTTTATACTCTATGATTATGTTTTGCTTGATTTTTATAAAACTATTTACCTAGACAAAAATAAATTGGATAATATGCTAGCCTTGTCAAATCAAACATTTAATAATTTAATTTTCCAGAATACAATTTCACACTAAAATATCTTATGATAGATTGTAAGTTGAAGTAGCCTGCGTGCAAATGTGAAAATATTAAATAATATTACATTTTATTTATTAATGCATTTCAAATTTATTGATGCTATAGAAAGTTAGAGTATGCAGACGTTATCTGCGATATTTCTTATTTTAGCTTAAATATCTTCAAATTTGTATGTTAAACTTACTCTATGTTACAGCTTTGCAGCAGTATGCGAACGATTTTATCTACACCGTATATAGTACTATTATTTATCCTATGATAGTACGCCTCCTGGTTCTACTTCTGCTGCCAATTGATTGTCTTTATTGACGTCATCAAAAGAACAACTGTCATTGTACTTTCTATTCAAATTGTATGGGTAACGTATAACGACCAATTTTACATTCCGGAGGTCAGCCATTGTACAATATTTTTTATTTTCTTGTGTCTAATCCTAATGATTGATTTAATTCCTTACTAATAAAGGAAAATCTAAGTATTTATGCATGCACACATGCATTATGTAATCATCAAAATTTAATTTTGATCAATAACTGAGTAAATAAATAATATGAGGAGTGCTTTTATTCTGCAACAGGCGCTAAACATCTACATGGTTAATTTAAATCTTGAGGATGTTACACCGAAGTATAATATATGGTTGAAAGAACTTACCTAAGTGAATTTCAACCGGGATTATACGAGGTGTAACATCCGATGAGATTTAAACTCCCACCCACCCGTTGGATATCCTGTAGTCAATACAACTTTAAACCCAAGTGTTGCAGAATGCAGACTGATCTACTACTCTAAAACAAATGAAGGAACACAGTCGAAATATTGGCTGGTGAATGAGTATTGAACGAATGAACAATGTTTTTATTTTCATTTTATGTGCTTTAAACAGTGTGACGATGCGATACAACGAAAGACGGACTACATGGTTATTTTAAATCTTGAGGATGTTACACCTCGTATAATCCCGGTTGAAATTCACTTAGGTAAGTTCTTTCAACCATATATTATTAAACAGAACTTATGGCGTAAGATTTTTTATACATTAGTAAAAGTAGGTAGGTTCATTTGTACGAATCCATAACCTCTTGTATAATAAAAGGCCACGTTCACTTTTGAATCTAGGGCGTTAGTATGCACAGACATTACCAAGAAATGTGTTATACGTAGTGTGTTTGCCGCGTCTCAGTTGAGATCTATGACTTGCCGCGTCTCAATGGAGATCTTGGGCAAATGCACCGTACAAGACTTTCGTATCGAACAGTACTTGATTGGTATATAATTATTAAATGCATTTCACAGATATGTGTTCACAACTATCACAAATAATTTTCACTTTTGTTTATTTTTTCCGTTGTATCACTTTGATGTTATTTTATTTTAATTTAAAAAAACGAACGATTTGTATGAGGTGACGGAGCACGTGCTCTCGTTACCTCGCACGGAAAAAGAATGAGCTGTAATGGCCGCCTAGACAGGTGGTAAGCAGCGAAACCAAATCAATACTTTTAAATCGATATTTAAGTAAAAGTCGATTTACCGTATAGATAATAGCTTAGTAATTTATTAACTATTTAAAGACGTGCGAATGTTGCCTAGCAGGTCAAAGGACTACCTACCTGTTAATTTATATAGAAAATGAAACCACGAAATACTATGAGACTCGTGTTTCAGAGTTTTTCCAAAATCATCCCCGACACATTTATTTCTATTTGAAATAAATTAAAAAACAATTTAACCAACTATTCTTTGACTACTTGACCTGACTTTATCGAACTACCCCTGCGCATTCAAAAGTGTGCAGTTTTCCTTTAAAGTCTGCTTTGCCATCATAAATAATCATAAACATAAATAAATCTCAAGGTCAAACTCTTAATTTAACAGGGTAGACTGCTTTTTGTGGAAATTAAACTCAGGCCCTGGAGGGAAACTACTTTAAATCCTTAAGCTAGCTCATTTTACTTAAAGGAGACATTCCTTTATTTTTGAAAAGAAACAAATCTGCATTAAAAGTTTTTTTTAAACTCGCTTGCTTCGCCCGGGACTCGAACCAACTAAAATTAAAAAAAATAAACACTCTTTATTTTAATATACTAATCGGTAGTATTAATATTCAGGATAAAGTTTCTCTAACAAACATTAGGTCTTTAAAATAAAAATAATCGTTAAATCTAACATCAACTTTATTTTACTATCAATTTTGTAATACTTAAATTATTTAACAGATAAATTGTTCGAAATGAGCCCCGTCGTTCCGGCTACACAACATTAGTCGCCGTTGAAATTCATTTCTTGTAGCCTTCAGCAAAGTGTTGTGGTGTATGCCCCTAATAACATTTTCTATCGCAATCCTTAGCTCTTTAACGGTTTCATAGCAAGTTTCATAAACAACATTTTTTACATGACCCCATAAAAAGAAGTCCATGGGCGTCAGGTCTAGACTACTTGCAGGCCATCTAATCGTCCCGTTTGTACCTATCCAGGCATTGAAATTTTCATTAATATAGTATGCCCTAGCAATTCTGCTGTTGTGGGCAGGTGCACCATCTTGTTGAAAAATGATATTATTTCGTTCCTCTTCTGGCAGAAGGTTTAATTGATTTTGTAAAAGCTCCAATATTTCAATGTATTTTGCTGCATTCAGATGTCCTTCGTAAATATGCATCAAAACAACCATGTTACTTTTGATTCCACACCAAACATTAAACGAAAATCTGACCTGATTGTTCGTTTCACGGACACGGAATGGATTTTGACGAGACCAATAATGATTGTTATGTCTGTTATACATTCCATTATTACTAAAATTTGTTTCGTCAGACCATACAATACAGTCCAAGAAATTTGGGTTGCGGGCTATTTCTGTTTGAATATTTTCACAAAACTGTAATCTCCTGTCACTATCTCCGGGATGTAGTTTCTGCACCAATCGCCCATCACGATAACATTTGTATTTGTATTTTTCAGATTTTTTTTTTAAGTAAGTATACTAGTATGGTTGATGCCTATCTCTTGAGCAGCTTCCCTGCTTGAAGCCTTCGGGTAACACTCGAAGTATGTCAAAATGTTTAACTCAACATCGCTATAGTCCAAATTTTGTTACTGTGGGCGTCCAGTCTTCTTTTTAAAACTTCCAACGGTCAGTAAATTATTCACAATTCGAGACAAAACTTTTCTAGATGGTAGTTCTCTGTCTGGATACTTCTCGCGATACCACTGCAGAGCTAAATCGTAGCTCTTGTTGCAAACAAAGTAAGCTTCTTGAAGCGGCCAAAAATTTATATTCAACCGCTTTTTGGCGGGAGGCATTATGTACCTGAAGGTCTTATAGCGTCATTAATTTAAGTGGACTGTATTTTTCTTTTATTCGCTAGGATCACCGATTACAAATCTAAATAATCATTACATGATATATCAGGACAACTAGAGCGATTTAGGTAAGGAAAATGGAATATCCACGCACCTTCTAACTTTCCGGGAGCTCCTTCTCGTCCTGGATTGTTCAGGCTGCGCAGCACAAAATCCTCACAAATGTCCTCATCCACATTAGCATTAAAGGGGTCCAAACTTTGTATAAAAACACTGTTATCACGTACGAGGTAATGCAATAAAATAGATCACACCGAAGTGCGTTCTGCGGCGGTTTGTCCTTGAGACTGGTTTCTTGAAGGACGTCGTTGCTTCCAATACGCGCGGTGCGACGTGGATGGATATGGATATATGGCGGGGGTAAATGAGATAGGAAATCGCTCAATTAGCCTGTATTACCATGTGAAAGAAAGTGACAGCTAAAGAACGATGAAATGCATTAATATTGTGAAATACTAATTCTGGCGGTAACACTTCTAATAACTCGAATTGTTTTTGATACGCCATTATGAGATAATTTAATTACGTAAGGAAAGCAACACTACTTAAATAAAATCTGTTGATAAAAATCGTTCGAATTTTAAAATTATTGTCCCGCATTGCAAACAAAGTCAAACGTTCCATTTTTAAACTTCTCCACTGAACGCCTCGGATCATGTAAGAAGGAAATGTGCATAGAGGTATTACCACCATTGAACAATTTTCTTATCGAAGATTTCAACAAGGTACTTAACGATAAATTAGCAAGCGTGTACTTCATACGAAGTCTTTGAGTGTTGGAGAGATAACAGAACTGTTACGTGTCTTTTACTTGTTAAAAGTGAACAGTAACCAAACATTTTTTAGAGAAACTTTATCCTGAATATTAATACTACCGATTAGTATAATAAAATAAAGAGTGTTTATTTTTTTTAATTTTAGTTGGTTCGAGTCCCGGGCGAAGCAAGCGAGTTTTAAAAAATCTTTTAATGCAGATTTTTTTCTTTTCAAATATAAAGGAATGTCTCCTTTAAGTAAAATGAGCTAGCTTAAGGATTTAAAGTAGTTTCCCTCCAGGGCCTGAGTTTAATTTCCACACTGTATATTGTCAGTTTGTACATTTGTTCCTGAGAATAAAGATGTAATTTGTTTCCTGTAGTACACGCGAGCAAAGCCGCGGGCAGAAGCTAGTCTATGTATATAAAATCCAAAATCTTGACTGACTGACTGACTGACTGACTGAGATATTAACGCACAGCCCAAACCGCTGGTGCTAGACACATGAAAACCCTTAAGATGGTGAAATGGAGGGTTGAACTTTCTATTAAACTTTTAATTCTCTGGGTCAATTGTCTCGAAAATTGGTAAACATACTCTTTAATTAAAATTGTGAGTTACGTGTGTCACAGTTTTTAAAAATCAACGCACTGCTTAAACCACTGGTCCTAGAGACATGACATTTGAAGGGTGTGTTCTTTGTGCGGTGCAAGTATCCACATAAAAATCGATTTTCGAAATTCCACCCCTAAGTGGGTGAAATGGAGGGTTGAACTTTCTATGAAACTTTTAATTCTCTGGGTCAATTGTCTCGAAAATTAGTACACATACTCTTTAATTAATATGGTGAGTTGATATTTGGAGGGTGTGTTAAAAGGGTGTGTTAAAGACCTTAGGGGCGGAATGGAGGGTTGAACTTTCTATGAAACTTTATAGTATCTGGGTCAATTGTCTCGAAAATTGGTACACATACTCTTGAATTAAAATTATGAGACACGTGTTTCACAGTTTTTCCAAAATCATCAATGGAAAGTGGTAATCATTCTCTGTAATTTAAATAATGATACATGTAAATCACTGTTTTTCCAAAATCATCCCTTTAGCGTTTGTGCGAGTGTGTGGTTTTTGTAAAGTGTGTGAGTAAGGTCATAGAAAAGATAATAATACTACGTATAGAACGGACACTCTGTTCCCCCCACCAATTCCGGGCTTCCTCACCCCGCCACCGCTCTGGAGCTGTCGAGGAGCTGCGCTGAGCAAGGACGCCACACGCGTACGACTATAGAACAATTACTACTCACGGAGAGAAGAACATCAACTTTATTTATGTTGGGACCAGTAGACACTGGAGGTTCAAATTTACGTAGGTTCTTATTACGTAGGTATATAATAAACACTTAATTATATTAGTATACCTACCTACATATTCGTATTTTAGAATTCATTTTGATAAATGAAACAACGATGTATATACTCGTGCGTAAATAACGCTTAATTTGTAAAATATTTAAAAAAACTTTCACTTTTAAACATTTTTATAACACAGCAATTGGGAACTTGATGTAGGTACGTAGTATTTATATTCTCTTTACTTGATGTCGCTCTAACGTGCGAGCAAGACACACGACATTGTTTCGTACAGCTCTGGCTGGCCGCCCAACACAGAATAAAAAATAGTTACTGTGGTGCAATTTGTTCTATGCAAGTCGACTGGACCTGGAGATGATGGTTTACGAAATAGCGACTAATATTTTTAGTGTTAAAAGCTTTTTGGGTAAGTGTACAAAAAAATATTCATACAGTCAGTACGTAGTACGTATGTACGAAGTAACTATTATATAATCTGTGATACGGTGATTACCGGCGACAACCTTAGACATCACGCACACAAAATGCACGTATAGAAAAACGACCCGTGTGTAGTGTCTGTGTCGGTGTCACAGTGTCGGTCGTTAAAACGCTAGTTTGTATGGAGATTTAGCGAGTGTCCGGGGTGTGGTAAGGTATCAACTAAGAGGTGGTTTTTCGAAACTCCACCTCTAATGGTCGGTTTTTAGGTACATTAAAAAAAAGTTTATCTACTCAAATGTATCATTATTGAATAGATAAACTCTCAATAAAAAGTTTCATAGAAAGTACAACCCTCCATTTCACCCACTTAGGAGTGGAATATCGAAAAACTATTTATTAGTAGATACTTGCATTTCACAAAGAACTCACCCTCCAAATATCGTGTCTCTAGGACCAGTGGTTTATGCAGCGCGTCGATATATCAGGCAGTCATTCAGTTAGTCAGAAAAACGCGTGGGGGATGATTTTGGAAAAACTATGATACCCGTAACTCACTACTTGAACTAAAGAGTATGTGTGCCAATTTTCGAGACAATTAACCCAGAGAATAAAAAGTTTCATAGAAAGTTCAACCCTTCATTTCACACACTCATGGGTGGAATTTCGGAAAATGCTTTCACTTCACAAAGAACACAGCCCTCGAAATGTCATGTTCCTAGGAGCAGCGGTTTAGGCTGTGCGTTGCTATCTCAGTCAGTCAGTCAGGACTTTAGATTTTATAATATAGACTAGAAGTACCCCGCGGCTTCGTCCGTGTTAAGAACTTCTTTTATTTAATTAAAACTTTTCTTTCGTAAAAATCTTTCCATCATAAAAACACTTCAAAAAATAAATAGCTATAGTATCGGTCCACCCGTTTTCAAATTATCGCGTGACTAAGGGAAATAGGTGTAGGTAGGAAATTCCTCCGGTGAAGGAAAACATCGTTAAGAAACCAACAACCCCCGCATGGTGGTAGGACACTATCTAGTGTCCGCCTGGCCAGCTACCACCCTCAAGTTAGGAAATCTGTCACCAAAACATCTAATGTGTTCCGGCAGCTATCCTTGAGAGCCAGTTCTCATTCTAGGCCTAGCGTGCTTACCATCTTCAACCGCATCATCACTTACCAACAGGTGAGATAGTGGTCAAACGTTAGCCTATAAAGTATGACAAAAAAAAAAAAAATAAGGATACATTTTTATAAAACCCAAAAAACCACATTGATTTTCAGACTTTTTTCTTTTTTTTACCCCATTACACCCTCTTAGGGGTGGAGTTCCGAAAAAACCCTGCAACACGTATTTATTTATTGATTTGCAGAAATACTTACTTATGTGAAGTACCTACCGAGCATAACAGACTATCTAATCATTGTTTCTCCATACAAACTTTAAGCCCCCGTGCCATCTCCTTTAGGGAAGAATTTTGGCAAATCCTTTTTTCGCGGATAATAATAACTATATGCATGCCAAATTTCAGCGCAATCCGAAACAGTATTGATTTTCAGACTTTGTTACCCCACTTCACCCTCATAGTGGTGGAATTTCTAAAAAGCCTGAAACACGTGTTTAATTATTTATTTACAGAAGTACTTGTATGAAGTTTCGAATAAAAAAGACTATCTAATTTTGTTTTTCCATACAAACTTTGAACCCCTGTTTCATCGCCTTTAGGGGTGAATTAGGAAAATCCTTTCTTAATATACACCCTTACATACTAAGATAAATATACCCTCAATATCAACTCTCTACGACCAGTGGTTTAGGCTGAGCATTGTCTGTCAGTCAGTATGTCAGGAAGATTCTTATAGTATTAGAAGATACATAATTTTTGTTGTAATTTTGTGTTATAAGTTTCGGCCGCCCTCGGGACCCACCCGTTAATTATTTTGTTTACGCTCGTTTTCGTGTAATCGCTATGTTCATACAAATAATTTGTTGATATCGGTCGGTCTAAGCTAGATTTGATTCTATCGTTAACTAGGGGAGTTGCCCAACTATTTTGTTGTTAGTATACAAATATGTATCGGGTGGCACCTGCGGCGAGGTCGTCCCGCAGGTCCGCGCGCAGCCGGTCCGGCGTCAGGTGTCGCAGCCGCGCGGCGTGCAGCGCGGCGCGCACTCGCCGCGTGTCGCACGCCGCCGCCGCCTCGCGCGCCGCCGCCAGCGCCGCGCCCTCCGCGCCCCACTCCTCCTGCGTACCACACGTCACATTACATGACAACACTCGCCGCGTGCCCCCGCGTGTCGCGCGGAGCGTCACTCTCGTACCTGGAACTGTATGTAGGTGAGCCACAGGTCCTCGTCGGAGGGTCGGCGCGCGAGCGCGGCGCGCAGGTGGTGGCGGCGCTCGGCGGCCGCGGCGGCGGGCGGCGCGGCTGCGGTCGGCTGCTGCCAGTAGCGACGCGCGCGCGCGCCTCGCCGCCGCGCCGCCGCCGCGCCCAGCGCGCTCCGATCCCGCTCACATTTGTACCTGCCACATATTATATTCTCTTTGTCCTGGCCGTCGATTTGACAGTTAATGCTAGAATGTGATCACCGAGATTTGCCATTTCATCGAGGATAGATTTAAGCCTCATTTCGAAAATCATGGAGCAGTCCAAAACTAATCTTGTGCCATGCCCATTTTACGGTTGACACGGTCATCCGAGCGAGTTATTCGGAAAACACTGCATCGTTTTGGCACTCTTATAGGTACCGGGTGGCCACTAAAATAACTAAATGCTGGATACTACACAGTGGCCGAACGAACAACATTGAATTCTCCGTTGAGGGAGCAACTATTACAGCTGTATAGATGCATACTACGACCTAAACCCTACACCCTATGAGTGCGAGTCCAACTTGCACTTGGCCAGTTTATTATGAACCTAATAGGGTTTATATAATTATAAACCTATTAGGGATTATAGACATCAGTATCTGGTATACATTTCAACTTTCTAGGTCCACCCACTCCCGAGAAAATCGGTGGTGACACACGGACGTACAGACAGACAGACAGACGGACAAGAGAGTGATCTTATAGAATCAAAGAAGAATCAAAGAATCAAAGCATGGGGTTAATTTTCAACTAAATTCCAAAAAGAAGGACATTCTCAATTCATCTGTATGTTTTTTTTTTATGTATGTTACGCGATTACTCCATCAATTGTGAACCGATTCAAATTATTTTTATATTACACTAATCGGTAGGGTACATTTCCGAGGTAGTCCCATCGTAATTTCATCGAGATCTGATAAGAATAAAGTATCTCCAGAGATATGACGATAAACGTCTCAAACTTGCTACTGATTGACTCGCGGGACATGTAAGTCAGTTGTTTAAACTTTTTTACTATCTTAATCATTTTACCTTTGAGGTACTGAACCCTAAAAATGTATCAGCAAGCTTTCTTCATATTCAGGAAGGTTATGATATTAACACTGAATACTCACTGATACTTTAATTGGTGATCCAGTATATTTTGAGAAGGTTATGATATTAACACTGAATACTCACCGATACTTTAATTGGTGATCCAGTATATTTTGAGAAGGTTATGATATTAACACTGAATACTCACCGATACTTTAATTGGTGATCCAGTATATTTTGAGAAGGTTATGATATTAACACTGAATACTCACCGATACTTTAATTGGTAATCCAGTATATTTTGAGAAGGTTATGATATTAACACTGAATACTCACCGATACTTTAATTGGTGATCCAGTATATTTTGAGAAGGTTATGATATTAACACTGAATACTCACCGATACTTTAATTGGTGATCCAGTATAATTTGAGAAGGTTATGATATTAACACTGAATACTCACCGATACTTTAATTGGTGATCCAGTATAATTTGAGAAGGTTATGATATTAACACTGAATACTCACCGATACTATAATTGGTGATCCAGTATAATTTGAGAAGGTTATGATATTAACACTGAATACTCACCGATACTATAATTGGTGATCCAGTATAATTTGAGAAGGTTATGATATTAACACTGAATACTCACCAATACTTTAATTGGTGATCCAGTATAATTCGAGAAGGTTATGATATTAACACTGAATACTCACCGATACTTTAATTGGTGATCCAGTATATTTTGAGAAGGTTATGATATTAACACTGAATACTCACCGATACTTTAATTGGTGATCCAGTATATTTTGAGAAGGAAGTGAACTTCCTTGGTGAATATGCAAATTACACTGGGGTATCATTTGACAGAAGTAATGTAGTGTCACGGTCCCAATCAACAGAAGTGACATTAACTTCATGCAATATTTTATATTTATAAACGCCTACTATTGTGGAACAGCATAACTATGAAGACGTTCGCTATCTTTGGGCATTCGTCCCACTAAGTTCAACACATGGTGTTGTACAAAAATAATTAGTAATTATTGTGTAATGTAGCACCGATTTAACCTTTCGTATGCCTGCTGGTATATTTAAGTATTTGTTGGAATTCATACAGTACATCCCTAGGAAGTTGAACAACAAAATTTCCCTGGACTGAACGGTGTAAGGTATTCACGTGAAGAATAATACTGACTCTGGTCTACCCGGGTAGTAAAGTGTGGAGACGTGCAGGTTGCCGTAGTCGATCTTGGTGTCGAGGTAGAAGGGCTCGTCGGCGGCGGGCGCCGTCGCGGGCGCGGGCGGCACGGCGCACTCCTCGTCGCCCTCGCTGCCCAGCAATTGTGTCTCCAGCGCCGCGGGCACCGAGCCGCAGCTCTCCTCGCCACTAGCTGCGGACCACCAACATCTTGGTTCACATTCACCTCATGACTGCATATAAGTACTTACATCGCCTGCGGCCAGCGGCCTGCTACCTCAGAGATACTTACACGTGCACACTTCTTCTACATGTTTCAGTAATTCAGGCGAAGTGCCATACGCTGGAAAGAGAGACATATCCGAGAGGGAACTTGTGGCCTGGCAGTTGTGTTGTGGCGTAGCCGGATAACAAGTGGCGGAGCGGTTTATAATATAACGATTCAGCAGATTTCTGACGTACGAATAAAACAACGTATACGGAATAATTACAGAATTATTGCTAGTCAATAAGTCTGAAGAAGACCATTCGATTAGCAATTAGCAATAGCTAGCAAAGGCAACGCACGCTGAGTATTTATTTAGTAAATAAAGAACACAGACTACAGAGGGGGGTTTATAAAGAAGGTTAGATAGTCAGTTCTTTATTATTTTCATAATGGCTCCACACGATTAATATATTTAGCCAGTGTATTAAATTTATTCAAGTTTTTCGCAAAGATCTTCGAGCATTTACGAATGGAGATGTTGACGTTGTAATCCGCAAACATTTTTTTCTGCTGATACTTGCGGGGGACGAGGTAAACACGTATTGCACACACACAAATCACTCACTTTAACGATCCCGCACACTAGCTTGATACAATAAATACAGGGCAGTTACGCACGCTCATATGGCCAATAATAGCTATATGGCCAGCAGAGTGGTACGCCTTGCATTGACATCTCCATTGGTAAATGCTCGAAGTCAAAGACCAAGTCATGGATAGATAGACAGATCAACACTTTATTGCACTTAAGAAATATACATAATAATTTATAAACAATTAACTAGATCAAATAAGTACAATCGGCGGCCTTATAGCTAAGCAGCGATCTCTTCCAGGCAACCGAGGTACGAATGGAAACACATACTTGTAGATCGATGGCAGTGTGCTGATAAAATAAATCAGAATAACTGTAGAAAATAATGAATTTAACAATACAAATCTATAACTAGTAGTAATATTATATCTAAATAAATAAATATCAGAAATTGTATTTACTTATATACTCACATAGAAATACATACAAACACATATATAAATATACATACATATATATGTGGGATGGGTGGGGTAGAGCTTGCTGTCCAGTAAAAGGCTGTTTTGCAGAAGCTTTTTCACTTTATTTCAGTAATTCTTAATATTTAACGATACAATTCCGAACACACACGTTCTTTCTTCGTCGTGAAAAAATTAGAGAGAGAGCAACTAGATTTTCTTACTCGCTTACACTTTTGATGTTCCACGTACAAATAAAACAGGCTTTGGATGTAAAGCATAAAAACGTTCCAAAGATTACACAGATAATATATCTTCGTCTACAAATTAGTGTTGCTATCTATCGAAATGAAAAATCCTACAACTCGGCCTTCCTGCAATATAGTCTGGCCTCAGACTGCTTCTACGTTAAGTTAAACAAAAACAAATTTAGCTCTCATATGACTCTACGTTACAATATTACAAATTTCTCTTCGCTTTACAATTTAAACAAAACTCTTATACTGATCTTCATAAAATACACAAAACTATTAACTGATGCTTAACTTCGACACAATATTGACTCTTAACATAAACTATTCTGCATTAAAACTTACATCTTAAATAACTTAATAACTGGTGCCAATGTACTTATTATAAATTAATAATCTACTTTCTTACAGCTTATTTTAACTTGAAACCCTTTTTTACACAATACACTATTTGAAACTAATCTCTTATTATTTCTTACCCATAACCATATCCTTAACAATTATTAATTAACAAACGACTTAAACATAACTTCTATTCTTTTAACTAACTTCTCATTAAAACATACATAGGTTATTTTAAAATTATGCAACTAGGTAGTAAGGTTTAGGTTTTAACTATAAGTAGTAAATATACAATCTTATCTTAACATGCATCTTATTTAAATAGATTAGAAAACATACATTATTTTAGGTTTACATACAAATTACATCTTTGAAACATAATTCTTCATTTACATAGAACAAATAAGTACATACTATTTGTTATGAGCTTCTTAACACCAAAGGTTTTGCCCTTATGTGTTGTTACAATCACAACTCTTTCTACTTGAATACATACATTGTTTCAATATGTAGTATAATTATACAGAATTCAATAACAATTTTGTTGTTTCTTCATGAATTTAAGTTATAACAATAATGAGATAGAGTGCCATGCCCAATATGCTTTCAAGTATTTTAAAATAAATTTTAATGTAAAGTAGATGACTTTATACAGGTAAGTTTGAACTAAGGCCACCGCTTCATGTAGTCTACTCCGGATGTGGTCTTTGTCGGTCCTTCCTTACCTCGGTCTAGCTTTTCGACCTCATATCTATCTTTTCCTAGCTCCTTTGTGATTTTGTATGGTCCGTAGAATTTTGGTTTTAATTTTAAAGTATTTCCAAATTGCGTCCTTTGTATGGCTACTATATCGCCTATTTTGTACTTTTCTCCGTCTTTCCGGTTTTTATTATAGGTTTTTCTATTTTCCTCTTGAATCTTTAATATTTGAGCTTTTGCTTGCTTTCTTAATTCTTCTCTTCTCTCTGTAAATTCTTTGATATTTTCTTCTTCTAAGTATTCTAAAATTTTGATGTCTTCATTTAGTCTTAACTTGGTTCCCATTAACAGTTCAAATGGTGATGTTTTGATAGATCGCTGGTATGTACTGTTGATAACTCTCTGAAGTTTGCTGACATACTTGTACCAATGTCCTGGTTCTTCTATACACATTTTAGCCAGTACAGATATAATAATTTGGTTCATCCTTTCTACCTGACCGTTACCACGTGGGATTCCTGTTGTTATGGTAAGGTGTTCAATTTCTTCTTCTAAACAATACTGCTGAAATTCATTTCCTGTAAAAGCTGTACCTCGATCAGTTATTATTCGTCTTGGGTTGCCATAATCTTTTTGATGTTGTTTAATTTTGTCTACGGTTTCTTTAGCTGTCACCGTTTTTACTGGATAAATCCAAACAAATTTTGTATATCCGTCAATCACCGTTAGTATATAATTATATAACTTCTTGGTTGCATCTAATGGTCCTAAATGATCACAATGCAAAGTATATAATGGTAAATCTCCTTTTTCTATAGGGTTTAAAAGTCCTTCTTTCTTTCCTGCTTTTCGGCTTGCCAGTAAACATGGTACACATGTTGATATAACTTTTTCAGTTTTACTATCCAACTGGTTTATATAATAATCTCGTTCTATTATATCTTTGATTTTCTTCTTCCCAAAATGTCCTCCTCCGTGCACTCTTCTGATCATTTCTAAGTCCATAATCTCTGGTAACACCAACTTCTTCTGTACTCCTTTATAAATTACATCATTTTCTAAAAAATAATCTTCATATTCACTCTTCTTGAGAACTTCTTTAATTGCTTTTAAGCTGTTGTCTTCATCTTGAGCTTTCTTTATTCTAGCATGTAGTTCTGTATTCACCACACATATATTTCTGCTAAGCGCATCGACATGTTGCATTTTATCACCTTTTCTATGCTCAATAACGTAGTTGAAATCTTGTAGGAACAATATCCATCTAGCTACTTTAGCTGATACATCTTTTTTGTAAAGTGTTTTCTGAAATGCTTCACAATCTGTTACAATCTTAAATGGAATTCCAATTAGATATCTTCGAAATTTCTTCACCGCTTCTATAACAGCCATTGCTTCTAGTTCATAGCTACTATATTTTTGCTGAGACTCTGTCGTCTTTCTGCTCATGTAATGAACTGGATGCATACTACAATCTACCGGATCTTTTTGAATTAAAATGCCTGCATATCCATGCTTAGATGCGTCCGTGTGAAGTTCTGTCTCTAGCTGCACATCAAAAATTTTAAGAACAGGTTCACAACATAATTTACCTTTTAATTTTTCAAATGCACATCTTTGTTCTTGATCAAAATAGAATTCTCCTCGTTTTAGTAAATCACTCAGTGGCTTAGCAATCGTAGCATAATCTTGAATAAATTTTCTGAAATAGGATGTCAATCCGATGAAACTATGTACTTCTTTTAAACTCTTTGGCTCTGGAAATCTCATAACTGCGTTAGTCTTCTCTGATGATGGTTTAACCGTTCCATTTGAAACAATGTGTCCTAGGTATTCGACTGATTGCTGTAGTATTTGTGTCTTCTTCCAGTTGATTTCAAGACCATATTCAGCTGCAACTTTCAAGACATCTTGGAGTCTCTGAACTGCTTGATCTTCGTCTTCTGCTAATATAATTATATCATCGATGAAAATTAAAATAATTCCTTTTCTTATAAAATCTGAGAATATAATGTTTATAAACCGTGTAAAATATTTTGGACATATTGAGAGTCCAAATGGTGCTCTTAGGAACTCATATTGACCTTCAGGGTTGTTGGTCACAAACGCTGTGTATTTTATCGAGTCTTCTTCAATCGGCAAATGAAAAAATCCATTTTTGAGATCTATCGTACTAAATACTCGAGCCTTGCTCAACTTATCTATCTGATCATCAATAATCGGTAAAGGATATTCATCCTTAACCATCTTCTGGTTAATTTTTCTGAAATCAACACAAACTCGGTTGGTTCCATCTTTCTTCTTTACTAATACAAGTGGACTTGCATATTCTGAATAACTGGGGCGTATAATGCCTTTTTCTAACCACTCATCAATCTGATGCTTCACAACTTCTTCTTCAGTCAGAGCGAGTCGTCTTGGTCGCTGTGTGACAGGTATATCGTCTTTTAAAATTATCTTCATCTTTATAGGGGCTTCTTTAGTTTGTATCGGCCTATAATTTTTTATTATATCCTGAACGATAGGTTTTTCGCTGGAAATAGCTATATCTTCTTCTGAAGAAAGCACACACATCAGGTATGAACTATCATAAAACTGTGGCCTTACTTCAATTTCACCTTTATCAATTACTGTAATTGTATTCATCAAAAAAGGTTGACCTAATATCACCGTATACGGAATAACATTAGTTGGAACAATGTAAAACATAACATCATAGCTGTGGCCATCTATCTTCATTTGAATATTGAATTTACCAATCGAATAAACTTTACATGAACCCAGTCCCGTCATTAACATCTCTTCAGCATCATACTTAGTTACATTTAATTTACTAAATAAATCCAACGTTAACAAATTTAACTCGCTACCTGTATCTATTAAACAGTTATCTACAGTTATGTTTTTAATCTGAATACTCTTAACGCTCTGATTTAAATTTGAACACTTTCCGACATTAAGAACATTTATATTTTGACTATGTGAACACTGACCGCATTGACTGACATTTAAATAGTCTGAACGCTCACCTGAAGCAATATCACATATTGATTTCTCAGTGTTTACCGTTCTTTCCGAGGACTCTTGTTGTATGAGCATCGACCGCTGGCCCATGGTTGACTTCTGACTCGTAGACGGTGGTATATCTCTCTGTATAACATTAGTACAATCTTTGCCTATATGACCATAGCCGTTACATCTGAAACATTTAATCTTATGAGAACATGTACTAGAAAGATGCCCTAACTCGCCACACTTGAAGCAGCGTTGTGTTGTTTTTCCATCTGCTTCTTTGACTTTGGTCGGTTTCATAATTGTCCGCTGACTCTTTAATTCTTGTTTTTTACTCTTTTCTTTGAATGTTTCATAAAGAGATAGTTTCTCTTTGAGGAGTGTATACGTCGTCACCCCATAGAACATAATTTTGTTTATCTCAGTATCCATGATGCCATCTATAATGTACTGCACCGCAACATAATCGGGGAATTTTGCTCGTTTACCAAGTTCTTTCATAGTTAATAAATATTGGTAGTAAGTTTCTCCAGCACGCTTTTTTCGGCTGCTCATTATCTCGTGCATACGCTTACTATCGATGACCTCAGGAAATTCACGCAGCAGTGCCGCCTTTAATTCATCGTATGTTTTAAAAGTTCTTTCAGTCTTCAACCATAATTCAGCTGTTCCTTTAAGCGATCTACGAGCTATTATCAGCTTCTGTTGCGCTGACCATCCAAAGATCTCCGCATTATCTTCTAGATCTTGCGTCCATTTTGTGGACGTATAGGTTAAGTCGTCTCCGGTGTATGTTGGAACTGCATCCATCGTCGTAAAACATTTTGCGTCGTTGTGCGTATTTTTGCCGTCTGCCGATTCCGCCATCGTTGTTTTTCTTCGTCTTATTGTGGTAAAAGAGCCGGCCAGCCACGTCTTACAGCTGCCTTCTTTGCCACGTTTTTGTCGTCGTCACACCCAAACTTTTTTCTCGGAATAATCCCGGACGAGAGTTTTGGGATGGGTGGGGTAGAGCTTGCTGTCCAGTAAAAGGCTGTTTTGCAGAAGCTTTTTCACTTTATTTCAGTAATTCTTAATATTTAACGATACAATTCCGAACACACACGTTCTTTCTTCGTCGTGAAAAAATTAGAGAGAGAGCAACTAGATTTTCTTACTCGCTTACACTTTTGATGTTCCACGTACAAATAAAACAGGCTTTGGATGTAAAGCATAAAAACGTTCCAAAGATTACACAGATAATATATCTTCGTCTACAAATTAGTGTTGCTATCTATCGAAATGAAAAATCCTACATATATATAATTAAATATATATAAAATATACACAATATACCATACCATACCATAAAATATGCACAATATACTCGTACATATAAACATAACAACAGCTAAATAATTCTTAGATTGAGCTATAAAGGATATAACAGCGACATTTTGACAACTAAGACCAAGCTATGAGTAACATATAGACAAATAGTAGTTCTTTACACGATTAATAAATATATTTAGTGAAGTAGCAGTTCTAATATCCACTGGCAACTAGTTCCATAATCGAGCGGCTTCAACTGTAATCGACTTTTCATATAATGAACTCGTGTGTTGTGGAATAGGTACAGAGTGTTAGATTTTCAAGTTTTAGACCGCAGGTCGTGGCTAGAGCAATATAAGAATTCGAAACGATCTTTAAGATAGCGGGGGTAAGAAGGGACAAAGAGTATACTATAGAGAAGAGAGAGGATGTGAGTATTCCGGCGAAGATGAATGGGGAGCCACTTGAGCTTTTTGCGAAAGTGTGAGACATGGTCATACTTGCGCAAGCCAAATATGAACCGGATGCATAGATTTTGAATGCGCTCAAGCTTGTCTAATTGCTCTTCGGAGAGATTAAGGTAACTGGCGTCGGCATAATCAAGGATAGGAAGAAGGAGGGTTTGGGCAAGCGCAATTTTAGTGGCTATAGGAAGAAAGTTTCGTAATCGTCGAACTGAACCAGCAGAAGCAAACATTTTACAACTTCATGACTCAAGTTGGGGAGCCCAAGATAAGTTTTGATCAATTAGAACGCCGAGATTTTTTACGACTTTACTATCATCATCATCATTATCAGTCGGTATCAGTCCACTGCTGGACGTAGGCCTCCCCCAAGACACGCCACTGAGTCCGGTCTTCGGCTCTTTGTTTCCAGTCACTGCCCACCGCTTTGCGAATGTCGTCGCTCCACCTAGTCACAGGGCGTCCTACTCTTCGTTTGCCGATTCGCGGTCTCCACTCTAGAACCAGTCTGCCCCAACGGTTATCGGTCCTACGGCAGATATGACCAGCCCACTGCCACTTCAGTTTGCTAATCCGCTGAGCTATGTCGATCACTTTAGTTCTCTGGCGAATTACTTCGTTCCGGATTCGATCCCGCAGAGAAACACCGAGCCATAGCAAAGATAATAATGCTAGGTATAGAACGGACAGTCTGTTCCCCCCACCAATTCCGGGCTTCCTCACCCCGCCAACGACTCTGGAGCTGTCGAGGAGCTGCGCTGAGCAAGGACGCCACACGCGTACGACTATAGAACAATTACTACTCACGGAGAGAAGAACATCAACTTTATTTATGTTGGGACCAGTAGACACTGGAGGTTCAAATTTACGTAGGTTCTTATTACGTAGGTATATAATAAACACTTAATTATATTAGTATACCTACCTACATATTCGTATTTTAGAATTCATTTTCATAAATGAAACAACGATGTATATACTCGTGCGTAAATAACGCTTAATTTGTAAAATATTTAAAAAAACTTTCACGTTTAAACATTTTTATAACACAGCAATTGGGAACTTGATGTAGGTACGTAGTATTTATATTCTCTTTACTTGATGTCGCTCTAACGTGCGAGCAAGACACACGACATTGTTTCGTACAGCTCTGGCTGGCCGCCCAACACAGAATAAAAAATAGTTACTGTGGTGCAGTTTGTTCTATGCAAGTCGACTGGACCTGGAGATGATGGTTTACGAAATAGCGACTAATATTTTTAGTGTTAAAAGCTTTTTGGGTAAGTGTACAAAAAATATTCATACGGTCAGTACGTAGTACGTATGTACGAAGTAACTATTATATAATCTGTGATACGGTGATTACGGGCGACAACCTTAGACATCACGCACACAAATGCACGTATAGAAAAACGACCCATACGACCCCCCGAATGTGTAGTGTCTGTGTCGGTGTCAGTGTCGGTCGTTAAAACGCTAGTTTGTATGGAGATTTAGCGAGTGTCCGGGGTGTGACCGAGCATAGCTCTCTCCATAGCTCGCTGAGCGACTTTAAACTGGTGGACTAGTCGAACCGTGAGTGTCCACGTCTCGGCTCCGTATGTCATGACAGGTAGGACGCACTGATTAAAGACTTTTGTCTTTAGGCACTGTGGTATAGGCGACGAGAAGACTCGACGGAGTTTCCCAAATGCTGCCCAGCCCAGCTGTATTCTTCTCTGGATTTCCTTCTCGAAGTTGTGTTTGCCTAGTTGGAGCGTTTGCCCTAGGTAAACATACTGCGTGACAACTTCGAGTGGGATCCCATCTACGGCAATCGGTTCCGGAACAACGTGCTAGTTGTACATGACTTTGGTTTTATCCAAATTCATCCGGAGACCGATGCGACGAGAAGAATCAGCTAGGTCATTCAACATCCTTTGTAGGTCCTGCAGCGTCTCTGCCATAATGACGATGTCATCTGCGAATCGTAAGTGAGAGATGTACTTGCCGTTAATGTTGATGCCACAATCTTTCCAGTCCAGCGTCTTAAACATATCCTCTAAGGCATTAGTTAACAGTTTCGGGGATATGACGTCCCCCTGTCTCACTCCTCGACGCAGGTGAATATGTTTAGTACGCTGGTTCTGTACTTGTACTGACATCGTTGCGGCATTATATAGACATTTTGTGGGGAACCCTAAGCCCAGCGGTGGAGCAGTGGACTGTATTTCTTCGGGATGAGGCCTTCGGATTCCCACACTTATACTATGAAGCTTTTAGCTGGGATTTAAACACGTCTTCAAGCCTTCAAACGTTAATTTATTCCTTCTTCACAATCTTCTTATAGCTACTGAGCTATTCACTAGGCACTATCACCATTTACTATTCTTCCTAGTTTTCCTTTCTTCTTTCTTCTAGAGCCGCCGTTGGTGAACTGAACAATTTGGCACGGTAGCGACGCTCTATTTATACTGTTGTTGGTACTTGCAAAAGAGCGAGAGGTCGATAGTCTGGGAGCGCCCGCACTCTGTCTCGCGGGGCGTGTCCCTGTGTGGGCGCACGCACGAGATGCCGACTTTTCGGAGATATACTCTCCCGAGATGCTATTCAGTCGAGCGCTAACCATCAGAGAGTGCGGAGCTCTCCCAGACCTATGCTATTTGCAAGTACCAACCCTCGACGGCGGAAGCGGCTGTTGTAGACCCGCCATCGATGGTTGTTGCACGAAGTTAGGCTTGTTGCGTAGCTCGTAGCACTGTTGTAGCCCTTGGCTACGCCGTAGCGGACGTAGCTCGTAGCCCTGTTGTAGCTCCTTGCTACGCCGTAGCTGCAGTTGCTCGTAGCTCTGTTGTAGCTCCTGGCTACGCCGTAGCTCGTAGCCCTGTTGTAGATCCTGGCTACGCCGTAGCTCGAAGTCCTGTTGTAGCTCCTGGCTACGCCGTAGCTCGAAGTCCTGTAGCTGTTGGTAGCTTCTGTCTTGAAGCTCGGGTCCCGCTGGTAGCAGCGCGCGTGGAGAATCACGTGGCACAGGCGGTGTCAGCGGCGGCTGTGGCACGGAGAGCAGCGGTCCACGCGGCTCAGGTGGGCACGTCGAATGGTAGCTCTGCTCGGCGCGGAGCTCGAAACTCGCTGGCGGCGACACACGTGGGTGATCACGTGACACGGCGGCGGTCGGCGGCGGTGGCACGGAGGGTAGCGGCTCACGTGGCGTCTCAGCTGGGCGGAGGGTCTCATTGGCCATAGCCAACAAGACCGGCGGCGGTGCGGCCTGGTTGTCCAACCAGGCATCGATGCGTTGCTGTGTCTCAGGCTCGGTGTACACCGAACCGTCGTCGATGTCTTCCTCGACGTCGGAGTCGCGCTCGAGCGCGGCCAGGCGGGCCGCAGCGAACTCGATGCGCAGCTGTAGCAGCTCCAACTTCGCCTTGGAGATGCGCTGTGAGCGACGAGATTCCGCACGATGGCTGCGTGCACGCTGCTCGACTGCTCGACTGACTGCTCGAAGCTCGTACTGTTGCCTGATGTGCGGTTCAGCTCCCAACGGCGGTACCCGCGGCGTCACGGCGGCGGCGTTGTGATGCGCGGCGGCGTGCGGCGCGGGGGAGTGCGCGGCGGCGTGCGGCGCGGGGGGGTGCGTGGCGGCGTGCGGCGCGGGGGGGTGCGCGGCGGCGTGCGGCGTGGGGGGGTGCGCGGCGGCAGGCGGCGCGGCGATCGATGCGGAGGTAGGTACCGGTGGCGCCATCACGGCGGCGGGGGGCGGCACGGTCGCGGTGTGATGCTCTGGAACGGCGTGTGGCGCCGTCGCGGCGGACGCGGAGCTGTAGGATGCCCGTCGCATTGGTGAGACCACAGCCGCTGACGCGTAGCCGCTGGTCGAAGGTTGCTCCTCCGTGATGACTGTTGCCCCGGTGCGCGAAGTACCCGATGTTGACGCCGTTGTACCCGATGTCGTGGTCTCGGCGGATGACTCTTGCTCGGAGGCCGGCGCTCGTCCTCTTCCTGTTGAGCGGGTGACCGGCATGGTAGCGAATATCGGATCGAAGAGTCAACGAAGTCTTGAAAAAGACTGTTAGCGGCGTTTGTTATCGGAGTCGACGAGAAGTAGTCTTAAAAAAGACTTTTTACGGCGTTTAAATTAACGTTTAGTCTTGAAAAAGACTGTTAAGGTCCCAATTATCCGGCCACGAAGGTCCAAAAATGTGGGGAACCCTAAGCCCAGCGGTGGAGCAGTGGACTGTATTTCTTCGGGATGAGGCCTTCGGATTCCCACACTTATACTATGAAGCTTTTAGCTGGGATTTAAACACGTCTTCAAGCCTTCAAACGTTAATTTATTCCTTCTTCACAATCTTCTTATAGCTACTGAGCTATTCACTAGGCACTATCACTATTTACTATTCTTCCTAGTTTTCCTTTCTTCTTTCTTCTAGAGCCGCCACACGAACGATCTTCTCACACCAACTGGTGTGGGGATAGGGGGTCAGGGCTTTACCCTCTGCCCCTGGCTTGTCTGCGCCTACCACTGTAGGCGCGTCTCTGTTTGGGGGGAATAGAGTATCCCCCCTGTGTGCGGTCTTCTCGGGCGGAGCGGACCGGTAGCCGCTACGTGTAGGGGCGACAGGGCCCTGCCAGGTGATTCCCCGTTCGGGGAGGCCCAGCGAACCCGTCAGCAGACCCTACAGCGGCCGCCGGTGGCGCCGCCCTATCTTCTTCTTCTTCTTCGGCTTCGGTGTTTTGGCAGAATTCTCTGAGGTAGGCTTTTGATTTCCGTTTGCCAGGTGGGTCGGGAGGTCTCGCGTGCAGCGGCGCTATGTTGCGGATGTGGTCGTGCCCGGATACGTCCGCTCTCCGGTACAGTGTTCTAGCAAGGTGGCGGATGAATTCCTCTAATGTTTCCATTTGTAAGTCTCTTCGGATTGTTGTGTTCCGGACGTATCGCGGGGCACAAACCAATCTCCTCAGGCTGATGTTCTCTTGCGACTGGAGTTTCTTCTTGTTTGACTTTGATAGGAGTGGGTACCACGCCGGACCAGCGTACGTGAGGCGGGATCTAATGTACGTTTTATATAACATGAGCTTGGTCCGGAGTGGTAGCTTTGAGCGCAGTATTGGCATCAATTTTGCTCTGGCGGCTTTGACTTTTCCCACGACTTCTTCTATATGCTTTTGGAAGCATAGGCGCCTGTCGATCGTCACGCCAAGGTACTTCACGTAGGGCGCCCATGGGATGTCTTGGCCCTTCAGGGAAAGTTCTTTTGGCAGTCTGTTGTTTCCTGTGAGGATTGCCTGGGTCTTCCCCACGTTTATGGACATCCTCCATTTTTCGAGCCATTCTGGCAAGGCGTCCAATGTCGGCTGGAGTTTTTCAACTGCGTGCGCGGTCTTGAACGACTTGGCGAAGTAAGCGGCGTCATCTGCGTAAAGTGCCAGCTGCGCCTGCCCGACGACAGGAATGTCGTCGGTGTACCAGGCATAGCAGACTGGCGACAGACAACTGCCCTGCGGT
Organism: Cabera pusaria; assembly: GCA_954871355.1. Taxonomy (NCBI): domain Eukaryota; kingdom Metazoa; phylum Arthropoda; class Insecta; order Lepidoptera; family Geometridae; genus Cabera; species Cabera pusaria. Next base: position 192,781 of record OX940896.1, read on the forward strand.
ACTCCGGCTTCTATTGGCTTCTCCGACGATTCAGTGTTTTCGACCGCGACTTTGAATTTTCGGTCCTTCAAGAAGGATGCCAAGATCTGGACGATTCTTTTGGGCATGGAGGACGCCGACAGTTTGTGCAACAGCCCCTCATGCCACACCCTGTCGAACGCCTTCTCCATGTCCAGGAAGACTGCTGCGACGAACTCCTTTTTGTTATGGCAAGTGGTCATTTCGTTTATGATTCTTATTGCCTGGAGGGTGGTGGAGTGTTCTGGCCTGAAGCCGAACTGCTCCGCCCTGGGCGTTAAGTGTGGGCCCATCAGCTGTAGGAGTAATTTCTCGACGAGCTTGGACATAGTGTTCAGCAGCGTGATGGGCCGGTAGCTTTCGGGCTTCTTGGTGTCCTTGCCCGGCTTTGGCAGCATCACCACCCTTCCAGTTTTCCAGCTGGTTGGGAAATGACCACTGCGGAGGATGCCGTTTGTAATCCTCGCCAGAGCTGCGACTGCCTTCAGTGGGAGGTTCTTTAGGGCTTCGTTCGGTATTCTGTCGGGGCCTGGCGCCTTTCTGTTCTTCAGTTTCTGGATTGCGGTTTTGACCTTGAAGGGACTGAAGAAGGTGATGCTTTCTGTCCCTTCAGTATCTGGTGAGTCCAGGTATTCGCGGAGCTCCGTTTCGATTTTCTTCACATGATCCGGCACTGTGGTCGGGTTCGGTTTAAACTGTTGTTCGAGACAGTCTGCGAAGATTTCCGCGCGGTCTTTAGCCTCAAATTTAAGATGACCGTCGTCTCCGATTAGTGGTCTTATCGGCTGTTCTGAGCTTGACAGCTGTTTACATAAACGGTGCACAGACGGTATGTGTTCGCCTATGGAGTTTATGTGCTCCTCCCATCCTTGAGCGGCATTTATCGTGAGAGCCTTTTTCACTCTTTCCACGAGGTTGTTCAACTCGGCTTTCCGTCTCGGGCAGCGGGTGTCCTGCCACTCTTTCCTCTTGTCTCTCTTTTCGCGTATGAGGTTCCTGATCCGCGCCGGGAGTGGGTCTAGCCTTCCTCTCGACGCGGTGGTGAGCGTTGCTGTTTCCAGAGACAATTGGATGGCTTCAGTAATGTCACCCACTGCCTTATCGACGTCGCTTGCGTCGTTTACTGGTGCGATCGTGGTGCGTTTTTCGACTTCGCTTGTGAAGGTGTTCCAGCTTATTTTCTTTTTTTTTTTTTTTTTTTTTTTTTTTTTTTTTTTTTTTTTTTTTTTTTCCCTAGGTGGTGGCGCAACTCGGCTCAGGGTCTCCTCCATGGTCATCAACACCGGTCTGTGGTCAGAGGGCAAGTCTATTAGGGCTGTGAGTGTTGGTGGAGTCACGAGCCCTTGGTAGACGGCCAGGTCGATGATGTCGCCGGTCCCGTCTACTACATGGTAGTGTGTAGGTTCAGTTGGTGCAGTCACCTCGTAGTGATGGTGCAGCGCGTCTTCGTAAAGAATCTTCCCGTTCGGATTTGTGTTGGAGGAGTTCCAGTGGGGGTGCTTGGCGTTATAGTCGCCGGCCACTATCGTCGGGGTCTCGTTCATCACAATTTTCCTCAGCTCTGTGGTGTTTAGTCTTTCGCTCGGAGGCTTGTATATTGCGAAGAGCCTTCTTCTTTGGCCGGAGACATTTATCAGTATCCCCAGTGCCTGGAATGACTGGAACTCCTCTGGCGGGATCAGTTGGTGTACAACTCTGCGCTGCACCAACACCGCTAGGCCCCTGTAGGCGCTTCCGTCACTCCTCTTTTCATCCTTCCTATACGTTATGTAATTAGGAATTTTGAAGGCTTCATTTTCGTTGAGCATTGTTTCGCTGACCAGCATGACGTCTATGTTCTGCTCGCGGAGGAAGACGGTCAGCAGCTTTTTCTTCCCCGCGAGCGATTGAGCATTCCAAAATACGCATCTAATCTGTACCCCCATTATTTTTGTTAAGTATGCGCATTAGGCCCATCAGGGTTGCGGTTTCTGCGTCGGTGCCTGCCTGCACCGCTTCTAAAATTTGCTTTAGTACCCCGATGGTCTGCCCGAGGGAGTCTCTGCGGGCTGCGGGGGTGGGGGCGGATGCTATTTGCAAGTACCAACCGTATTCCTAAACCTAACCTGGTCTAGGTTGACTATCTGTTACATCTATTAAAGCCGAACATGCTTTATTCTTATCTATTACCTATCTACTTAGGTTGTACGAATGACCTGTCTTAAGTCCTATAAGACCTATTTTACTATTACAAACCTTATACGAGTTATATTCCTATGTTCTAATAAGAATCTAACAAAATCTATCTATAATAAGGCTGTTTACGAATGCGATACAATTACAAATATGTCTATCTATACGAAGCTATAACGAAATGCGAACTCTATACATGGCAAAGTACCCTACCTATCCTAGAGTACTAAGCTAAAACTTATCTTTATTATATACATCTTATAACTATATATCTATCTCTATATGCTGTCGGAGTACGAAGCTGTCCGGAACACATTTCATCAATTCGATATATCGCCAGTCGACTTGGCAACGCTGCAGGGACTCAAGAACCGACCAGGTTTCGATTGAGTCGAAGGCCTTCTCATAGTCCACAAATGCTAAGCACAGGGGCCGATTGTACTCTTCGGTCTTCTGTACAATCTGCCGCACCGTGTGGATGTGGTCTATGGTGCCGTAACCGCTTCGAAACCCGGCCTGTTCCGGAGGTTGAACACCAACGTCGGCTGCCATATAGGAAACGTGTGTGTCAACAACCTGAGTTATGCGGACGATATGGTGCTCCTCAGCCCCTCTGTCAAGGGGTTGAGTAGGCTACTTTCCGTCTGTGAGCATTATGCCAATGCTCATGGACTGAAATACAATGTCGCTAAAACCGAGATGATGGTGTTCGCGTCGGGTCGGGGTCCGGACAGGGTACCCGAGGTGTATTTGAACGGAACAGCGGTTAAGGTTGTGAAACAATTTAAATACTTAGGGCATTTGTTGACGGAGCGGCTGCAGGACGATGAGGACGTGGAGCGGGAGAGGAGGGCCCTGGCCGTCAGGGGAAACATGCTCGCTCGCCGGTTTGCCAAGTGTAGTAACGACGTAAAGACCACACTGTTCAAAGCGTATTGCTTATGCATGTATACCTGCCAGCTGTGGATAACGTTTACACAAAAAGCAATGAACAGGATAAAAGTCCAGTATAATGACGTATTCCGGGCTCTTATGAGGCTTCCGCGGTACTGCAGTGCTTCGAGCATGTTTGCTGAAGCGGGGGTCCCTGACATTTTTGCTGTGATTCGATCTAGGGTGGCTTCGTTTTGGCATCGCCTGCGCCGCTCCACCAATGAAATTCTCGTGGCTGTCTCTGACGACATTAGGGGTCCTGCGTTTAAGCGCTGGATCTCTGTGCACATGGATCAGAACAAAAAATGATTCAGCACTAGTGTAGTGCTACGACTTATTTTGGTTTATTTTTTTTAGTTGTATTTTATTTTTACTTGGCACCCCTTTACAGTGTTCAAATTTTGTTTTAAGACAACTATGTATATACCTATGGGTTTTTTTTGCCTGAAATAAATCATTATTATTCACGTTATTTATTTTCTTTCTTAGTTTTAGGTTTTTTTACAATAAAGATATCCAAACAAAAATAGAAAAAAATCATTACAAATAAACAATATTATAAAAAAACCTAAACCTAGAGTGCCGCCAGCAGCGGGGCAGGGCCCAAGCTACCGGTGGTTAGGGCTGCAGAGAGAGGAACCTTCTGACGATGCGTGCCGTGTCAAGAAGTACTGCCTTCTGTATCCAGCCGTCTAGCGAGAGTCTCTTGAGATGTTGGTCGAGACTCTTCGCTATTAGGCCGTTCGCAGAAACGACTATTGGGACAATGCTAGTCGAATCAACATCCCACATGGCGGTAACCTCGAAAGACAAGTCAAGGTACTTGCTGATCTTGTCCTTTTCAGCCTTCACGAGGTTCTCGTCATGCGGGATGGTGATGTCAACTAACACTGCCCGCCGCTGGGACCGGTCGACTATCACGATATCAGGTTTATTGGCGACAATAGTCCTGTCCGTGATAACCGATCGGTCCCAATAGAGCAAAGCATGACCATTTTCAAGAACTGGCGCAGGTGCGTACTTATAGTACGGCACCTCAGACTCGACAAGGCCGTATTGAAGAGCAAGTTGCTGGTGGATGATCCTGGCTACGAGGTTATGTCTGTGCAAGTACTCGGAGTTAGCAAGATGAGAACAACCGGAAATGATATGTCTGAGTGACTCTCCGGGACGGCGGCATGCCCGACATATGTCGACCGTACCGTCCTTCATAATCATTATTATTATTCAATTTAACTCACGGGTCGTACACGCCCGGTCTTTTGGAGGGCATTGATGGAGCCGAAGCCAACATCAAGAGGCCCTTTACAATGTTTACTTAGGTATTATTAATGGATGAGGAGGAGATATGGGAAACTATATTATAAAAAGATGGTACATTATATTATGAGACTATTGGGTGAGCTGATTAATGTCGGATTGCTGGTCTATGGGATGAGGTACGGCACCCGCCAATTATGCCTCATTACAAAATATTTAGGCGGGTGGTGACTTGCCACCCACTGAATGGACCCCCCATAAAGGCGGACCGTTATGTCGGCGCCGAGGGGCAACATTGGCGTGGATAGCTAAGGGTGTTGAGAGGTGTGCTGCACTTTCACTAAACGCTACTAGCGGCTTTATGCCTTTAACACTTCCACCCTGGAGCTTAGGTCTTAGCTCTTGCGATTCCCACCACCGGCCGGCCGGTCAAGGCAAGCCGGGTGTCAGAGGGTCTCATTTAGCCCTCACGGGATAGGGGTACGCGGTGTCGCCACTCACCGTCGGCTCGCCACAAAGCCGCCCCTGCGCTATTATTAATAATAATAATTATTATTATTATTATAAGATGGCCTGATTCTAGAGTTATGGTGTCCTCTCCCTGTCTTCGGACTTCACATAACCCCAGAATGTGCCATCTTATGTGTCCCAGCTCCTCCTCCAGCTGCGTCAGATGCTCATCCAGCCGAATCGTGCGTCCATTAAACGAAGCGAGGGTCAGTTTCTTTTGGCGGCCTACCGTAACCCGGGGATTCTTAGCGACCCCTGCCCTGCCGTTACCATGACCGCCGCCGTGGTCAGGAATAGCAGGGCGGCCGGGAACTGGGGGCCGCGGCTTATTGTGACTTTCCATGATGGGGGGGGGGGGGTTGCCCTAATCGCCACACTGGGCAGGCGTGTTGGCGATCGCAGGACGTAGCTTCTCGCACCGGTGACGCTGCTGCCCGTCACCAGCCTGTAGTATTTAGCTACGCCATAATTTTGAAATGGTTATACCGCCATTTGTCGGTCGCCAGAGCCTCGTTGGTTTGTCAGCAGGATGCACCACGGGCAGGTGAGGTTGGCTGGGAGCACTGAGGTGGTATTCTTTCTCCCTTACATCCCACTTTACTATACGGTATCGTAACACCGTCAAAAACTACATTAGAGAGTTGGGTCCAGTCTATTTTCTAAACCATGCGAGAGCTCCCTACAATCATTACCTGCGTCTTGGCAGCGTTGACCTTAAGTCCAAATGTAGTGGTCCATAGCGATATGCGATTAAGATCAGTGTTAATTATGTTAATGGCATCAGAAAGGTTGGCTAGGGAGGATTGGGAATAGATTTGGAGATCATCTGCGTAAAGCTGGTAGGAAGAAGAGAGATTTTGAGAGATGGAGTTTATAAAAATAGCGAAAAGAAGGGGAGAAAGAACACCGCCCTGCGGTACGCCAGCCGACGTATCGCACCAAGAAGAGAACTTCTCTTCAAGACGTACACGCTGCCGCCGTCCGTACAGATAACTATGGAACCAATCGGTGGCCGCTTCAGAAATGGTAATAGTGCGCAGAATTCCTAAAAGGACATCGAAATCAATCGTATTGAACGCATTACTAAAATCTGGCAGAGTCAATACGGTAAGTTGACCATGGTCCATGCCCAACCGGATATCGTCTGTAACTTTAGTCAAGGCAGTGACGGTACTATGGCCTGGACGGAAACCTGACTGATATGGATTTAGGAGATTATTACGTGTAAGAAAGGAACTGAGCTGGGAGTGAACGAGCCGTTCAAGGACTTTGGACAGGAATGGGAGAATTGAGATAGGACGATACTCAGAAAATGACTTTGGATTTGACTTTTTCGGTATAGGGATTATTTGCGCTTCCTTCCATAAGGAAGGGAAGTCACCGTAAGTTATTGAGTGGTTTAAGATATGTGTTAGGATTGGAAGGATCTGGTCAAGGATGGGCATTATCATGTTTCGGCTTATACCGTCACTGCCAACTGCGTTAGAAACTATAGATGCTACGCTTTTTTTTTAATTATCGGCTGAAAATTGAGTGAAGACAAAAGAAGGAAGACTAGAAGTTGAAATGGAGGAAAGATTTTGAAGGGTGTGGGAATTAGTAACCCCGTCAAAATTTGATGAAGAAGAAAAGTGTAAATTTAAAGAATCGATATCTAAATCCCTAGGGATAGAATTTTGACGGGATTTGCCAATTCCTAAAGATCTAAGAAATTTCCAGACCTTAGCTGGATCTTCGTTCTCAACAGATTTATGGATGCTGACGCTGAGCATCCCTACACACCTTGTTGCAGTGATTCCTGGAGCGGGAGTATTTGGCTTTAGTGGAATCAGTAATTAATAAAATTAATAAAATTATCAGTAACATTTTGGTGAGAACTGTTAGAGGTTGCATTATAATAAGTATGTATTGGATTAGAAAAAACTTTTGTGTTGTCAATATATATAGATTTGTCAGTGAGAGAAAAAATGTCCCATGTGTCAAAATAAAATGGTAAAAGTAATTTAATCTGAAATAGCTATTTATTATTCGCCCTCAATTCTGCTATATATATATAAAACTAACTTAACAAAGTGCTGGTGGGTTTCCCAGCTATAATAAGAACTGATTACCCAAATAGCATGTTTATATTTTAGGGTTTAGTGTCAAAGGTTAGCCTTTGGGTACGGAACCCGGGACGGGACACTATTACTAAGACTCCGCTGTCCGTCTGTCACCAGGCTGTATTTCAGTAACCCGTAGGAAGTATATTCTCTCTACGCAGTAACCGTGATAGTTTAAATTCATCCCCGCCGCGACAGCGTGCTGTGCTGTCAGCTGTCTGTGTCTTTGGTTGGCATGCGTAGTATCCGTAGTAGTCTGTCTGTGGTCTTTGGTTTGGCTGTGTGTAGACTCCCTATATATTCAATGTACTCTGTGTATATATTCAATGTACTCTGTGTATATATTCAATGTACTCTGTGTATATATTCAATGTACTCTGTGTATATATTCAATGTACTCTGTGGTGTAGACCACACATATAGTAATCTGTGGTGTAGTAGACTGTGGAGTGTGATGATATATTTCTATTTTTCTTTGAACCCTACAAAATTCCACTAATGTACAATGTCTAAACCAACCGCTAAAGTCGGCAAGGGCAAGACCAACGAAGAAATCTTTGCCCAATTTCAAGAGCTTCGCAGCGAACAAAGACTCCTCGCCAACAAGCTCTCGGAGCTCGGCATGGACCTCAACGAGCACAAGTAAGTGTCAATAGTCACGGCTCGAACGTCGTCGGCGGTACCGGTAGTGTAATATAACGTGGTGTCCGCCTGCAGGATCGTGATCGAGACGCTGCGCGGCGTGGAGCCGGGCCGCAAGTGTTTCCGCATGGTGGGCGGCGTGCTCATCGAGCGCACCGTGGCCGAGGTGCTGCCCGAGCTGGAGAACAACTGCGAGCAGCTGCCGCGCGCCATGCGCGCGCTCGAGGACCAGCTCAGCAGGAAGGGCGAGGACATCAACGGCTACATCCAGAGCCACGACATCCGCGTGCAGCGCCTCGACCGCGCGCCGCCCGCCGCCGACGACCAGCCCGCCAAGTCCAACGTGCTGGTCGCCAGCGGCTGATGCTTGTTGTGAACTAGTGTTAGTTCTCTGCGTGCTCTTCTAGTATTATATCTATGACTAATGACTCTGCTTGTTAATACAAATAATACAACAGTTCTGTATATGTAATATATTTATCCTTAATTACTAAATATGAATATAAAAATATAAAACAGCTGAATAATTTTCAGTTGGTACTTTTGGAAGACTTCAGCTCAATTTACACCACCGCGGAATGAAATGGAAGCGACTTTTTGCAATGAAATTGTACATAGCATAAAGAATTTCATGTCAATTGTATAAAATATGAAATAAATAGGAGACTTAAAAAGGTCAGTGTCTTGTGTCTTGGTCAATCCTCCCGTATTCTCGAGAATTCCCCTTGCTACTGTCGGCACCATCAGTAGAATCTGCAGGAAGTGGCACGAACGGGGAGTCATTCTTGTCAAGTAATAGATCTAGCTGAACATGACAAGGCACAGTCACGCAAATTCGCTGAATTCACGAGAATACTTGAGAATTCCAGCGAATTCACACGTCATGAGGCGAAATTGACAGTGTAAATTGAGCCCTTATGCTAAATTAATGATTAAAATGTAACTAAATTTGTATATAAGTTAACAAATAAAGATTTTAACATAGCTTTTATCCCAGTGGGACCTTATTTTAAGTATAACCACTAATTGGTTCTGTCCAACATTTTGGTGCAATCGTCATCACTTTATTTCGATCAGAATAACGTGCATCCTTTAACCTTTTGAGCATCAAAGTCCATTTATGTGACAAGCACTGGTGAGCCCTGTACGTGTGTCCTCTGTAGATGACAAAAACCATACAAAACTGTTCCGCTCGGCGTACAGGGCGCGGGAGTGCATTTGTAGCGTGGCGCTCAAAAGGTTAAGGTGAGACTGCAACCGAGTCAAAGTTATGGCACCAAGTCGAGATTTGGTAGAGCTCTTATTTCAGAATAAATATTAACCTTTTGAGGCGCCAAAGTCACATATATGTGACAAGTACTCATGGGCTCCGTACTCCAGAGTCTTCTATAGAAGACAAAAATCATACCACTCTGCATACAGGGCACAGGAGTGCGTCTGTAGAGTAGCACTCAAGGTTAAATGCATAAAATTTATATAAATTCATATCTTGTGCTGTTTTAAGCTAAGGCAAATTTCTTTTTCTTTTTCATCAAATTAAAGTGTCAGAGGAACACTTCAAATTTGTAAACTGTGATTATAATATAAAACAAGAGTCCACAGCGGGTGCCCCGGCCCCGTACAACAATCAGAGATTCATCATAGACTATCACATTCCACCACTATCTCGCTACCACTAGATATGCAACGAGCGGCATCGACGCGAGCTAGAAGTGCATAAAGTTGGTGGGCGCGTAGGGCTCCTCCTCGCCGACGGGGCGCGGGCGCGGCTCGCGCAGCGGCGGCGGCGGCGGAGGCGCGGGGCGCGCGTCGCTGCGGCCGCCCGACTTGTGCACCAGCCGCAGGTCCGTGATGCGCATGTCGCGGTCCACCGACTTGCACATGTCGTAGAGCGCCAGCGCCGCCACCGCGCAGCCGGTCAGCGCCTCCATCTCCGCGCCCGTGCGCGCCGTGACGCGCACCTCGCACGCCACCAGCAGCGCGCGCTCCGCGCCCTCGGGCGGCAGCTCCACGGACACGCGCGCCACGTCCAGCGGCAGCGGGTGGCACAGCGGCAGCAGGTCGGCGGTGCGCTTGGCGGCCAGCGCGCCCGCCACGCGCGCCACGCACAGCGCGTCCCCCTTGGGCAGGCGCGCGTCGCGCAGCACTCGCAGCAGCCGCGCGCCCACCTCCAGGCGGCACTCGGCCCGCGCCGCGCGCCGCGTCACCGGCTTGTCGGCCACGTCCACCATGCGCGCGCGCCCCGCGCCGTCCAGGTGCGACAGGCCGCCCGCGCCGGCCGCGTCGCACAGCCCGCGCGCCGCTAGCCGCCGATGAGGATCATGGGCCGCGAGTCCGCGCGCGCCAGCTCCCGCATGCCTGGCGAGCGGAGAGCGCGTTACTACCGGGCCGGGCGCCCGCCGCGCGCCCGCCCGGACGTACTCACCGGCGTGCTGCGGCTTCTTGTTGCGCAGCGCGGCGCGCACGAGCCCGTCCACCGCGGCGTCCGACGCGCCGCCGCGCAGCGCGTCCCGCAGCGACACCTCGCCGGCGCCGAACAGACACACCTGCGGCACGAGCACGCGCATTATCGAGGGCCGCACGACCGCGGCGGACACGCGCGCCGTGTCGAAGAGACGCGTCACCTTGAGGTTGCCGTCGGCGGTGAGGCGCAGGCGGTTGCAGGTCCCGCAGAAGTGGTCCGTCATGGAGGTGATGAAGCCGACGCGGCCCACGTGCCCGGCGGCGCGCCACACCTGCGACACACGGACACGTACAGAGGGCGGGGGCGGGGGCGGGGCGCGGGGGTGCGCGGGCGGGGGCGTCGCGCGGCGTACCTTGGCGGTGTCGTTGTCGCGGGCGGGCTCGGGCGCGAGCTCTCCGGCGGCGGCGGCGGCCCGCAGCGCGGCGCGGTACGGCACCAGCTTGTCGCGCTGCCACCGGTTCCCGCTGAACGGCATGAACTCGATGAACCTGCGCACGTCACGTCACGTCACGCCCCACACTCACAGTCGCACGCTCGCACGCACGCAGTCACACTTACCGCACCTCGACGTCACGGTTCCGCGTGTACCGCACGAAGTCCCCCACCTCGTCATCGTTGAACCCTGCACACACGCGGCACACATTGTAATTTAATAAGGACACATTTGTCTCCAATACGGTAAGGTAGGTGGTACTTAACATTTAACAGTCTACACTCTGGCAAGTTCGCTAAACACGTACCTACATTTGAAACGAGACAGGTAGATGTTTTTCGGCTTTATTAAGGCTCAGAATGTAACGGGACTCCTACGAGTCGTTATAAGATAAGTAGGTAAGTAGTGGGAAAGTTAACGTCGAAACAAAACCCACGAGTGTTCGTTTCACACTGATTTAATTAAGTAATATAACAAATAAAATAACGCTAGGCGCAGCAAAATACGTGTCAATACATTGACCTAGTAAAATATTACCTATCGTGCGGTATTCCGTACATTCTCCCGGCCAAAAGGTAACAAATAGTAAGTTATCTTAGCGTTAAAAGTTAGAAAGTACCTAAGTAAAGCAATAATAACATGTAAACAAATGTAAAAATTTAGAACTATAAGTAAACATATGGGCACAGAAGTTTGTCTGACTGTACATTGATACAAATTATTGCTTTTTGCTTCAGATTTGTTGTTGTGACTCTTCATTTTTCACAGGTAGGAGTGACAACTTTAGGATTGGCCTCTTCATAATCCCGTTTTTCGTTTTGACGGACACAACTCGTACGTATCCGTCTTTCCCAGGGTGTACTTCTATGATTTTGCCCATTGCCCACTTTCCAGGAGGGAGGTTCTCATCCTTTATTAGAACAATGTCATTAACCTCAACATTTTTGGATGGTGTTCTCCACTTAGAGCGAATTTGAAGTTGTTGAAGATAATGAGATGAGCACTTCTTCCAGAATTGTTTATTGTTGAAGATAATGAGATGAGCACTTCTTCCAGAATTGTTTATTGTTGAAGATAATGAGATGAGCACTTCTTCCAGAATTGTTTATTGTTGAAGATAATGAGATGAGCACTTCTTCCAGAATTGTTTATTGTTGAAGATAATGAGATGAGCACTTCTTCCAGAATTGTTTATTGTTGAAGATAATGAGATGAGCACTTCTTCCAGAATTGTTTATTGTTGAAGATAATGAGATGAGCACTTCTTCCAGAATTGTTTGTTCATGGCTTGTATTAACTGCCATTTTGTAGTCAAGTTCATGTGATCGGAATCCGTTTGTGGTCTTGATATTAGTGATCCTCCAATAAGGAAGTGTCCCGGAGATAGATATTCGTCATCTGGGTCTTCTCTTAAGGCAACTAAGGGTCGTGAATTGAGACAGGCTTCGATTTGATGTAGTAAGGTGATGAACTCTTCGTACGTAAGTTTTTGTTTACCTATGACTCTTCGAATGTGGTGTTTAAAACTTTTAACTGCAGCTTCCCAAAGACCCCCTGCTGAAGGGTATGCCGGTGCGTTAAAGTGCCATTGTATATCGTAATAATTTATCTTGCTCAGCGTAACTCCATCAATTGTTTCAAGTATCTGTTTATACTCCTTTTTCAATAATCTGTTTGCTCCTATGAAATTTCTGCCCAGGTCACTGTACATATGTTTCGGAACGCCTCTCCTAGCGCAAAAGCGACGAAATGCAGCCAAAAATCCAGGCGTGGTGAGATCGGATACCAGCTCTAGATGAACAGCTTTTGTTGCCAGACATACAAACACTGCAACGTAACCTTTATGAGTTCGCACTCCTCTGAGCAGCGTTTTCGGATATCAAAGATATCTGGGAGCCTTGGTCAAGTAGAGGTCTTAGGGTCACATAAGTACCATCAGCGGCCTTGACTTTGATGCATAAGGTCGTCAGTAAAATCTCTTCATCATCTGTAGCGACGTGATTCGCGCTATGTTGTTTGTTACTTTGTTGTTGCGCTTGTAGTTGAGATTTCGTAATTGGAGCTGTAGGTATGGACCGGACCCGGCGCCTTCGGTCAGTGCATTCGATGTCTGATCAATAAGGTTGACATTCGCGTATGCGTCATGCAATATCGTATGATGACGCTTATAACACACTCTGCACTTTTTCGTTGATGTACAATTATTGTCATTGTGTGAGTATAGGCAATTCTGACAAATATTTAATCTTGATACAGTTGTTACCTTTTCATCAGCAGTCGATTTTATGAATCTCATACACTTATACAAGTAATTATTGCTGTTGCATAATGGACAGTTGGCTGTGCATGCAGCGCTAGCTTGTTGTTCTTTGTTTGAAAATTTACTAAAACGATATTCGCCTGTATTAGGTTTGTTAAGTTTTTGTTGATTGGGTTTACCATATATCTCCTTTTCATCTCGTGTGTTGGTTCTAGATCAGTAAATGTTCCCTCCAAAAAATCCATCAGTTCCGATAGCGACGGCAGGTCACGTGGCAACTTACGCGATTCTTTGTAGTCACTGTATGTCTCAGGATCTAACTTCTTTATAATGAGATGAACTAAGATTGGATCCCAGGTACCTGTATCGATACCTAGGTTCTGTATGGCGTAGATGCACTCCTTGGATGTATCGTAAAGACGTTTGATCTCGAACGCTGTCTGTTTGTGAGCTGCCGGTTGATTCAAGAATATCTCGACCTGTTTAGTAAACAGCAGCTGGGGGTTGTTGTATCGATGAGTTAGTACTTCCCAGGCAGTGTCATAGTTATCGGCTGAGATATGTAGATGCTGAATTAGTCGCTCAGCTTCTCCGCGAAGTTTTCCCTTTAGATGTTGCATCTTCTGGGACTTGGTGACAAGATTGTTGTTGTGGATGCTTTCTACGTAGAGATCATAAAAAGTAGGCCATTGTGTATACTTGCCAGTAAATGTTGGAATTTCAATATGTGGCGTTGACTGTTGAAGATACGCTGTTGAAGCTAGCTTATGATTCAAAGTTCTCTTGATCTTCTTGTATGTATCTTCATAGGCACTAAACTCGCCCTCATATGAAGTATCCGATCGATTGTAGGATATTATCGATTCGGAGATGCAAAGAGTCGATTGCATTCCATCGCTGCTGTATGCTACGTAGCTCATCCTCTATCTCCATCTGTCGCGTATCTCTTTAACTTGAATGCTGGATACTTGACGGTTAAAAGCTCTAAATTTTGTTCGCTGTAGTATCAATAGCTCGTTTACCTGCCCAATCAATCAAGCCCAATGTGGAGCAATCGACACAGGTCTAGGTGGACGACAAGGCGAAGCCTCCGATGTCGAAGGTTTGGCTAGCGGCGAAGGTGTTGAAACTTTATCCTGATCTGCAGCGGCAGGTAGGAAGGACGATATCTTGACCCGAACTGATTCAAAGTACGCTCTCATTTGGGTGAATTGATCTTCAACGAAGTATGGATCGATGTTATTTTCATAAGCAGTCAGCTTGTAGTTATTGGACTGGAACTCTGCCCATAGCTTATCGAGGGTGTCCAGTCGCTCGTCTAGGTATTTACGGGTCTTGCGATTCGCAGAATCCTTGCTGAAGTTGCGTTCTAATTGCTTGATAGCTTCAACAATGTCGTGTTGTCGCTGAAGTAGATTTTCCATGTTTTTTGTTGTAGGTAAGCACTTATGAAATATGTCCAGTTGACTCACCAGAGTACTTGTGGAATTAACACAACCTTTAAGCACTTTCTCAAATGACTGGTGAGACCCGCTGGTGGGAGGCCAGTCAACCGATTCGCAGTCGTGTAATCCACTAGACACTCAACACTAATAAATGTTAGCACTGTTTCCCTGTTATATCAATCGTCGATGATACTTTGCAGGAACTAGATAGACTGTATACCGATTGTAAGCCGTATCTCCCGAACGTCGACAAGAGATGGCAACGTCACTGGTAATCGCTGTAAATCTCGAAGGACCAAAAACTGTAGCGTTTGCACAGTTATAAGATAAGTAGGTAAGTAGTGGGCAAGTTAACGTCGAAACAAAACCCACGAGTGTTCGTTTCACACTGATTTAATTAAGTAATATAACAAATAAAATAACGCTAGGCGCAGCAAAATACGTGTCAATACATTGACCTAGTAAAATATTACCTATCGTGCGGTATTCCGTACAATCTCTGCATAACATGTATTTCTATTCACTTATATTCTGTCAATGCTTTTTCAAAAATTGCTAATTTCCAAATATCTCGTAAACTATAACTTTCAGACATATATTGGAGGGTCTCAATATGTTGAATTTTAGCCCCCGTCTGCGCCTGCGGGAATACGTCGAATTACCAATAACCCTGTATGTTAGAGGGGAGCGTTTTACCAGTAGGTAGGTGGCGTTACTATTATGTTATTTAAGTTCGCGCGCCCCGCTCAATGAGTCAGTCGCCAATACAACTTGCAATCGGCACCACGCATTTCATTTCACCTGATCCTATTCAAAACTAGACCTTATTACATACACCATAAATTTGGTCCAAACGACCCGAATATAAGAATCGGCTGTAACAGTGAAGTGAAAAAAAGACAAGTTTTTTTTTTTTGGACAAAAATCTACGTAAATACGTGAAGTGAAATCAGTGCGAGTGACAATGGCGCCTTCATCCGAACAAGACAATATTTTACCTATTTTGGAAGACAGTGCAGAAAAACTAAGAAGAACTCAAATAAATTTAAAAAAGGCTTCTAAAACAAGATTGACAAAAGGATATATACAAACGCGAATAAGTCTCGTAAAAGAATATTGGACAACATTTAAAAATGCACACGATGAGTTGGTAAAATCTACGCCCAAAGCGCAAAAAGTAGTACTGCCATATTTTGCAAATGAAGAATTTTACGGGACAGAAGAATTGTATAACGATTTACTAGGTGAGCTCAATGATTTATTGGATCCTGAAATAAGTAACATTGGCTCCAACCTTGGTTCCAACTCCCACAATACGTTTGTACATTTACCTAAAATTCAATTGCCTACGTTTACGAGCACTTATGAAGGATGGCCAGCATTTAAGGATTTATTTAATTCACTCGTCAATGAAAATTCTGCGTTGAGCGATGTGCAGAAGCTACACTATTTGAAGACCAGTGTCACGGGAGATGCAGAGGTACTCTTAAAACACATACAAGTTACTTCCGCAAACTATAAAACAGCTTGGGAATTATTGAACAACAGATATGGTAACAAACGTTTGATTATTAATAACATAATGAAAAAATTATTCAATCAAAAAAAAGTAACCGCTCAATCAGGGTTGCAAATAAAATCACTGATAGACACCACGGTAGAATGCTTGAATAATTTACAAAATATGGAAATACAAACAAGTTCCTGGGATTTAATTATTATACATCTGCTTGTACAAAAACTGGATCCAGAAACCCACAAAGACTGGGAGGAACATATCAGCTACAAGATAACGGAAGATTTGCCGACATGGAAGCAGTTTCAGACATTTATGGAGTCGAAATTCCGTACATTAGAACTAGTAGCTGCAAGTACTTCTCAGACGAAGCCTATAAAGGAACATCGAACACAACGATCATTTCACGTTGCCACACCTGTTAATGAAAAATCATGTAGCATCTGCAAGGAGAATCACACTCTGTGTCATTGTAAGCAGTTTGCAAAGATGGAACCTGCGAAGAGAATCGAGTATGTAAAGGATAAATATTTGTGTTACAACTGCTTAGCTCCAGGACACACGGTTACCCGTTGTAAGGTACCCGTTTCCTGTCGCATATGTAAGAGACGACATCATTCGCTATTGCATGAAAACAAAGAGAAAACTACGGAAGCAGAGTCTTCAACACAAGTACATCATGCAATAGACGAAGTAGAAGTGCAAGTCAATACAATGATATCGTCACACTATACAGCTGGGCAAGGAAAAGCACTACTGGCAACAGCGCTAGTGGAAACAACAAGCGAGGATGGTCATACAACTTCACTACGCGCGCTGGTAGATCCAGGTTCACATGCATCTTTTATAAGTGAGAGGGCGACTCAATTATTACAACTAAGGCGAGAACCAGTGAACGCAAGTGCATCGGGATTGGGGTCTATGAGAACCAGGATTAAACATGCAGTACAAATAAAAATCGGATCAAGACTGAACCTAAACTTTAGCTTACCTTTTCAAGCTTACGTGGTATCAAAGGTCTCTTCCACTGCTAAACACAACATAATCTCAGCACAACAATGGCCTCATCTCAATGGTTTGAAACTCGCCGATCCAAATTATCTTGAGGCAGGGCCTATAGACATGCTGTTGGGAGTTAAACAATATAATAAAATAATACAAGACGGCTTGATAAGAGGACCTCCTGATACACCATCAGCTCAAAATACAACTTTGGGTTGGATTATCTTTGGAGATTTACCTGACAATCCAGAAACCTCAGATGATACAGACTACCATGTCATGCATGTTGAGTTCGATGAGCTGATGAAGACTATGTGGGAAATAGAGCCCGACGACAACCGAAGACAAACACGAGAAGAACAGATTTGCGAAGAAATTTACAAAAATACGACGAAACGAAATGAAGAAGGGCGATACATGGTAAACTTACCTTTCAATACATACAGTCCAAAAGCTCCTGAAGGAAATACGAAAGATATAGCGACACGAAGATTTCTTCAGCTGGAAAGGACATTTCTAAGAACACCGAATCTGAAAGAAGAATACACAAAGGTCATTAATGATTACATAGAACAAAATCATATGGAAGAAATACCAAAAGAGGAAAGAAAAGTAGAGAAATCAGTCTACTTACCTCATCACGCTGTAGTTCGCAACGACAAAGAAACCTCCAAGACACGCGTAGTATTCGACGCTTCCTGCAAAGGCACAAATAACATATCATTAAATGATGAATTACACGTCGGTCCCCAGCTACAAGATGACCTGAGAAATCTTCTGATAAGATGGCGATTAAAACAAGTCTGCTTCATGGCTGATATCAAACAAATGTACCGCCAAATACTTGTGACCAAAGAAGACGCAGATTACCAGAGGATACTTTGGCGAGCGGACGAAGATGACGACCTGAAAGAATATCGTCTTCTTCGAGTAACGTTTGGAACTGCACCTGCACCGTATCTAGCAGTTAGAACATTGCACCAAGTCGCAAATGATGAGGGATCGAACAATCCGTTGGCTGTTCAAAGTATCAAAACAAATTTTTACATGGATGACTGGTTAGACGGCGCAGATGATACCAAGTCTGCCATAACGCTAGCAATGGAAGTTACCCAAACACTACGAAGAGGAGGATTTGAACTTACCAAGTGGTCTTCAAACAATGTTGAGTTCATGAAAAGCATAGACCAAGACAAACGATCAACCAAAGCACATGTAGATATGAACCTAGATGGAACAATCAAAGCACTAGGAATAGTGTGGAATCTCAGCAACGACAGTTTCCATTACAACTTTGAACTTCCTCCTTCAACTAGCCATGACGTCACCAAAAGAGAAATTTTATCTGATATTCAAAAATTATTTGACCCATTGGGTTGGATAGCTCCAAGCACTGTACTAGCCAAGTTATTGATGCAGAAATTGTGGCTTGAGAAATTATCCTGGGATGAATACGTCAGCAATGATCTACAAGAAGAATGGTTACGAATCAGAGATGACTTCACCAACGTCAACAGTATACAAATCCCGAGATGGCTATACACTACAGAGAAGACTAAAGCAGAGAATCAGCTTCACGGATTTAGCGATGCCTCGATGCGCGCATATTCGGCTACAGTATATTTGAGAACCAACGCTGAAACTCGAATCGTAACAAGACTAGTTGCTGCGAAAACTAGAGTAGCACCTTTAAAAACTGTCTCACTGCCACGTTTAGAATTACTTGGACTATTACTTCTCTCAAAACTAATGAAACAAGTTGGACAAGCAATGGAAATACCTACCTCGAATATGTACTCCTGGACAGATTCTTCAATCGTTGTCGCATGGATGGCTGGTGAACCTGGAAGATGGAAACCCTTTGTGGCCAACCGTGTCGTAGAAATATCTGAAAATCTAAAAACTAAGCAAGTATATCACGTCGAATCTTCTCAGAATCCAGCTGACTTGGCTTCACGAGGTATGCTGCTGTCCGAGTTGAACACTGCTGCCTTGTGGTGGAACGGCCCGAACTGGTTATCTGAAACAGAAATAAGGTTTAATAAACAAGAAGTAATACCTACAGAGCTAGAAATGAAACAAGTCAAGTTGAAGACATACCTGAACACAGAAGATGAAAAATCGCCATTTCAAACATTGATGTCCAAAGGCAGAGGGTCTAAAACTGTGAAGACGTATGTTGCTATCTTCGTAGACATGGCCACAACTGCTATACACATTGAACTGGTCGGAGATCTTACTTCTAAAAGTTTCATTGGTGCATTCAGACGTTTTGTAGCCAGAAGAGGCAAATGCAACCACCTCTGGAGCGACCAGGGTCGAAACTTCGTTGGAGCCAACAAAGTATTGCGTGAAGCATGGAACGAGGCAAAACTGCAATTTACGGGTGAAATCGCGCAGACATTGGCTACAGATGGGACACAATGGCATTTTATTCCAGCCTACAGCCCTTCATTTGGTGGTTTATGGGAGACTGGTGTCAAGTCAATCAAACATCATCTTAAAAGAATCGTCACTACACACCTAACATACGAAGAAATGACGACAGTACTTTGCCAGATCGAAGCCTGCTTAAACTCACGTCCATTATGCCCAATTGATGACACGGATCCAGACAACACTGATCCACTTACACCAGGACATTTTTTAATCAGTGAAGCACCTATAGTTGTTCCGGCACCTGATATGAAAAACGTGAGAATGACGACTTTATCCAGATGGCGACACACACAGAAATTGCTGAATGATTTCTGGCGGCGATGGCAAGATGAACACCTGACTAGACTCCAACAACGTCCAAAATGGTTGAAGAAAGAGAAGGAGTTTGAGATCGGAGACATAGTTTTGATCAAAACTGACAATCTGCCACCTGGAAAATGGTCGCTTGGTCGAATTCTCGACAAACATCCCGGATCTGACGGTTTAACCAGAGTGTATAGTGTTAAATCTGGTGATTTAGTAACAAAGAGAACAATTACGAAACTTTGTGCATTACCCATTGACTCAAAATAAAGTCTTAGTGCAGTGAAAGTGTTCAATTCAAGTTAACATTTCATGTAATATTTTTAAATTACTGCAAATTGCAATACATTTACAATGTGTACGAATACTGTATATTTTCAATTAGTAAGTTATACTTCTATAAAACTTGTTGCAAATGTTGAGGTTAAATATCTTAGTTTCAAAGATATGAATTTTTTAAGTTTTTTTTTTGATAACTCAATTACAAATGTTTCTCAGCATTATTCACTAAAAAGATTAAAATATATCATTTTGTAACTCTGTATTTTCTACATACTTAATATAACCCGTACAATATTTGTAGATAGCAAAATGTTCGTCATAAATTTATGTTACGTTTTAATTTTAATTGTATCAATTTTGAAATTTTGTTTTCGAAATTCAAAATAATGAATTTACATATCAAAATTGTTACGTAAAATTATTGTCAAGTTAAAAAATTGTAAGTTTTCATATGCCACTTTATTCGTCTAAATCCACAACTAAGTTGTTTACACCGCCGCGTCGTGAGGTGTCAGTCGGAAATAATTATTACCCTACCTACCTACCTTATTTTTTTTTCACTACATTTTGTTGTATGGTTATTTTATACAAGTAATTTATGTTTGTAAGGTAAATTTTAAGTTGATTTAAAAGGCCTATAGTCCTTTTGGTGGGCGGTATGGCGTTACTATTATGTTATTTAAGTTCGCGCGCCCCGCTCAATGAGTCAGTCGCCAATACAACTTGCAATCGGCACCACGCATTTCATTTCACCTGATCCTATTCAAAACTAGACCTTATTACATACACCAGTAGGTATCTCACCGGTGGGCAAGCGACGACGCAGGCGGCGAGGACGATAGCACGCTAGGCCTAGAAGGTCAGATATAACGGTACATTCTGGCAATACAGTTTTACGTGCTACAGTTTTATCGTATAGGCAATCGTCATCGCTTACCATTAGGCGAGCGTAGTGCACATCAGTGAACATCCCACATTTGAGTGAAAACATTTAGAAGAGCTACAAATGTTCCATTCAGTCGTGCCCACAACAAACGAGGCGAGTCATTTCCGCGAGGTCGTCGGAGCGTACGACCGGTTTCTTGATAACGGCCGTACAGTTTAGAAAGCGACGCGCTCGCTCGGTGCCCTTTTACAACCGAAATAGGCAGATAAGAAATGAACAAACTGCGCGCTTCAATATTTGACAGGAAATTAATGTCGTCGGATCCTTGAACCGTGTCCGTGTGGGACGGTAGGTAGGGAGGTACCTACTTACACGCAGACATTCACAAAGATACCCAAGGAGGCAAGAAATCAACATTGGATGCCAAGAACTGGAAAATAAACGTTCGGCTTCCATTAGCCGCACCCCGCGGCTTCGCTCGCGTTCATAATAATCTTCTAAGAAAACCCAGGTTATAAACCGTGCCTATTACGTTCAGCCGTTTTTGCAAGCTTTATTTAACTTGCAATGTATGTGTCTGATGTTCGGGTGGAATCTTGGAAGCAAAATTAGACCCACTTCGCGATGTGGACTCAAATGTTGTGTACTTATGTATCTTCGGTGACAATGCAATAGTACCATGGAGCTGGTCTGATGATGGAGACGGAAGGTGGTCACGGCATCTCTGTGATAAAACAACATAACCCTACCGAGTTTGGGCTCGATTGATTCATCTTGAAGAGAACTTTACATTTAATCGATATCCAGGATCTGATGATGAAGCTGTAAGGTGGCCATGGCATTTCTGTGATAAAAATAACATAGCCCCACCGAGTCGATTGATTTTCCTTGAAGAGCACTTTACCCATGATCACATTAAATATCTGTTGAATATTTTAAAACATCACATCTTCTCTTAAATACTTTGGTAGTAGGTAGGTATTCGGTATCTATACCTACTTACTAAAAAGTTAAAAATATGTTAAAAACAAGCTTTTGTCTGGGACAATGAACTAAAATGTTAAAAATAAAAGCCTGTAAAACGGGTAGTGTTTCAAGCTTTTAAGAATATAGGTGAGGTGACACGCCAAATACTTACTAGAATTTATTTTTAACATTTTAGTTCATTGTCCTAGATCAGTGGTTCCCAATTAGATTTCTTCATCTCGCGTATCCCTTAAGCTGCAAAATGTACCCCTGCCTTTTGCAGGCCAGGACAGACGATGTAGCAGACTAGAAGATGGTCAAGAGATTACCACATGTGCCCCTTCAAGTTACTTTACGTACCCCCAGGGGTACGCGTACCACTAATTGGGAAACACTGTCCTAGATAAATGATTGTTTTTAAAAATATTTTTTACTTTTAATTTATTGCGTGTTTGAAGAACAAACATAGGTACAAACTGACATTCATAATATCAGCCAGCTGGATGTAGCAAATGCAAAAAGTGAGGGTGAGGGGATGCGGGAGGAGGGTCGCGGGGAGCGGGGACCGGGCACGTACCCTTCATGAGCACCACGTTGATCTTGACGGGCGAGTACCCCAGCTGCAGCGCCAGGTCGATGCCGGCCAGCACGCGCGCCAGTCCCTGCAACGAGCGGCCGGCGTCAGTCAGACAGTCAGCGAGCACAGTACACAGTGGCAGGCAGGACGTACCGGGCGGCGCGCCATGGTCTCGTAGCGGTCCGGCCGCAGCGAGTCCAGCGACACGTTGAGGTGCGTGAGGCCGGCGCGCTGCAGCGCGGGCAGGCGCCGCGTCAGCACCAGCCCATTGGTGGTGAGCGCCAGGTGCCGCACGCCCGGCACGGCCGCCAGCTCCGCCAGCAGGTCGGGCAGGTCGCGGCGCAGCGTGGGCTCGCCGCCCGTCAGCCGCACCTTGCACACGCCGGCGGCCGCGAACACGCGCACCAGCCGCGCCAGCTCGCCGCGCGACAGCAGCGCGGCGCGCGCAGACAGCGGCACGCCCTCCGCCGGCATGCAGTACTGGCCTGCCCACACCATACACTACATGTACTGATCGCTCGCACTCACCTACTGATCGCTCTCAGAACTGTACCGAGAAACGATCACTTCCCGGGAATTCTAGTAAGGTCAACATTGGGAAGACTGTCTATGAGGCAAGATCGTCTCCGCGCAATAACTTTCGTTTTTGAGGAGTATCTATGCAGTTTGCATTGACAGTATCGATATACGACAGTATTATAGTTTGGTTCAATTTTGTATCATAAATGTCTCTACTACGATACTAAACTGAGAGAAAATTTTTATTATAAAAACTCACGTTCATTTTAAACTTATAGATTAAAGACGGGAATTTAACGTGACTTACGCGATGTCGATATAACGATCGACATGTTAAATTCCCGTCTTTAATCTATAAGTTTGAGAGAAAAATAGCTATAATATACAATCTATATGCTATAAGTTTTTGACCCAAAACCTATAAGAGTACTTCTGGTTGACCTAGAATTGTCAATTTTGGTTAAAAGCAAGGTCTTACAGCACAAGAAAGGAAAAAATCTGAAAAATAAAAACAACTTGTAAGTACCAAAATTTACATTAATTTTCAACTGTTTTTATTTTTCGGATTTTTTTGCGAAAATCTAAATTTGCCCATAACTTTAATCGTGTTGACTCAAGACCTTTATTTTTATACACCTAATAGGGACTATAGACCTCAGTATTTTGTATAAATTTCAACTTGCTAGGTCTACCTGTTCCTGAGAAAATCGGTGGTGACACACGGACAGATAGACAGACAGACGGACAAGAAAGTGATCTTATAAGGGTTCCGTTTTTACCTTTTAAGGTACGGAACCTTAAAAAGGAACCCTTATAGGATCACTTTGTTGTCTGTCTGTCCATCTGTGGAGACCCTTTTTCTCAGGAACGCATAGAGGTATCGAGTTTAAACCTATATCTAATACTCGGGTCTATGATAATGAAACTTGGAAGTATGCTTAATTTTGCCAATTTTTCCATACATTGCTATCTAGAACTGCTAGGACTAACATGCTTTGTGCAAAAATTTCAAGTCTCTATATATTATGGTTCATAAGATCAAGCAAAACAAAACCGGCCTAGTCAAGTTGGACTCGCCCACCGAGGCTTCCGTACCAACTTCTCAGACTAGGTTAGAGGACAAACTTATCCACTTCGGCGAAATAATATACTTTTTAGTTCTTCAGTCATTATTTTCAAAGCACCTAAATCAGCCTTGGAGCTGTCAAAAAGGAAATAAATGGTAAAGATCTTGAATCAAGTCGCCTTCGTAGGAGGGGTGGGTGGAGAAGGTGGAGGGGGAAGGGGAAGGGAGTCCCCTCCACTTGTTTCCCCCTGCCGGAGATGCGTAGATTTTTTATTATTTTAATATCAAAGTTCATTGACGCTACTCTATTAAAATACCGTTGATTTAAGAGGGGGAAAGTGAGGGGGGGGAAGGGGTAGAACCCCTTCCTTCAGGAGATATGAGTATTTTAAAATGTTGAGGTTAAGTATTAAGAAATGTTTATTTAAGAAAGGTTTTCTGTACCTTCAGTTAAAAGCCTAATAGCATTGGTTCTGGAGACGGCAGTCTAATATTTACATTCATTTCAAGCATTTGCAAGTTTTTCACGCAAATTAAAATAAAGAAAAATAATAATTTAAAATATATTGACTTTACTCCGGCAGCTGAAATCGAACCGGGAGGATCAAGACAAAACCCCTTGACCGTCCTACATTAACAGTTTACTCCAATTCAGGCGACTCGATATAAGATTCAACCCAAATAAATAGTTGGATGAAGTACCTACAGCAATATTTTTCATGTGTAAGTTTTCTAGGACAGCTGCACCATTAAGAGGGTTGCCGGCGCAGGCACCCCGCTCCAGGTACTGTTGTGTCTTTTGATAGAGCAGCACTGAATTAGGCGAATCCCCCGACGCACGCATCGAAGACAAATAGCTCGTCACGGGAGCCTGCTTAACGGTGCGGACACCCCTAAGAGATAACGATTGAGGCCGTCAAGGCCGCAGCAGTGTTGCGAGCGTGTAGTGCGAACGGTGCGGACACCCCTAAGAGATAACGATTGAGGCCGTCAAGGCCGCAGCAGTGTTGCGAGCGTGTAGTGCGAACGGTGCGGACACCCCTAAGAGATAACGATTGAGGCCGTCAAGGCCGCAGCAGTGTTGCGAGCGTGTAGTGCGAACGGTGCGGACACCCCTAAGAGATAACGATTGAGGCCGTCAAGGCCGCAGCAGTGTTGCGAGCGTGTAGTGCGGAGTGTCAAGTGTAAGTACAGGTACTCACAGCGCAGGTTGCATCGCTCCGTTAGCGATATGCGCAAGTAATTGTGACGTCGGCCGTGCAGGTCGAACAGCGGCTCGACGGTCGCGCGCTCCGTCGTCATCTCAGCCGCGCTGCCGCTGCTCTGCAAACACACACCGACCACGACTACACTTACTATAATTCTTATCACTTGTGAACAGTTTAAATTCTTTTTATGTTCGCCGATGGTTGCTATACCTCATAGAAAGACCTTTTACTTGTGCGCTGGAGTAGTATTCTTGTAGTATTTATTCTGACAACGCTCTGCATTAGAGGCCATCTCAAATTAATTTTATGAAAGCGAAATCTCATTTTATCTAATATTTTGATTCTGTTCTAACTAGGCAATCGCGATCACACGCGATCGCATTCGCAAACTGTCGAAACGAAACGAAAGTGACACAACACAGACACTGGTCACTGACAGTCTGAACTGCCACGTGTAAAACTGCCTTTAGCAGTTTTACACGTGGCAGTTGTTGTGAAGTAATGTCACATCACTGTTATTTACTCGGAACTATGACGAGGTTATTTAGCTGTGTGAATTACTTCTCTGGTATAGGACTCTGTGGACTTGTGCTGTGGACGCAGCGAGCAAAGAGTAACATAATATATACAGTCCGGCAAGTATAACTTGGCGCGGCTGTGCGCCACTGTGCTTTTACTTTGTACTTTGATAACAGTTTCTCTTAAACCACTCTTAATTACTTTTGGCATTATTGAACTATTTTAATGTAGCAGATTTATCAACAATAATGTCGCGGTAATCTCTCAAACGTCAAACTAACATTTTCAAGAGAGCGGAATTAGTCCCAAAAACCACCACCGCCAAGTTATACTTGTGGGACTTGTACTGACTGCAGCGAGATTGACAAGACAAGTAGCAATGTCGCAATTATAATGAAGAAATAACTAATATTCTCCCTCAAGTCTTCGTCTTCATCTGACCCTTAATCCTCAATAGGTTATGGGCCCAGAATACGCAAGAGACGTGGCGGTAAAGCAATAGCTGAGGATTAAAATAGTTTTTTGTTGCAGTACCTGAAAATATACAAAAGGCGATGGTGGTTGTGTCATTGGGTTTTTTTGAAAATCAAAGTAAATATTTTTGCAGCACAGCGGCGGTAAATGCGACGTGTTGCGGAACATGGCAGGGCAGACGGATCATAAGTATGTTGTATTGAACGGAAAAAACTGGGTTGCATCAAAATTCCAGGTGTCAGTAATATTGAAGTCATAGAAATGGTTTGGAGTGGTATCGGGAAGTGAAAGAGTGGATGATCAGTCCAAGGAGAAAGATGTAGAAGTATGGCAGGACAAGGACAATAAAGCCAAGAAATTTTAGTAACAAGAGTGGAAGAAAAAGTAATGACATATTTGTCATCGTGTACGACGAGCAGACAGATGTGGGAACTGTTAAGTACTCTTTATTTACCATCATCTACGGTTAGCGTTCATCTTATCCAACAACGGTTTTTTAATCTGCCTTTTGAGGAGCCTTTGATGATTTTTATATCAAAATTAGAAGAAATCACTTATCAGTTGCGAACTATGGGTGAAGCGCCATCAGACAAGATGATAATAACTAAGGTTTTGATGTCGTTACCAGAAAAATACCGGCAGTTTGTAAGTGCATGGGAGTCAGTTCCAGAAAGTAAGCAAGATATGAAAGAACTTACATCTAGATTACTCATTGCAGAAGAACGTAGTTGTCAGGAGACCAGACCAAGTACATCGGCTTTTGTGTCAAGAACGAACCCCACAAAATCGCCGGTAGAGTATTCAAGCAAGCGTAAGTGTTTTACATGCGGTAAAACTGGACACTACAAGCGTGACGGCTACTTAAGAAAGTGCTTTCGGTGTAATAAGACTGGACACATAGCCGCAAAATGTAGTCTCATGAAATGTTATCGTTGTAACAGAATAGGACATCAAGCGAAAGACTGGAGTGAGTCCATAGATAATAATAAAGCAAAAGGTAAAAACGCGTTTATTGTACAGGAACCATTGTGTAATGGTCAAGAAAAATTAAATTTTACTATGGATTCAGGATCTAGTGATCATATGACTTACAATAGAGAGTTGTTATGTAATTACAGGAAAATGGATAAACAGGTAATTGTAAGAGATGGTAATAGATTAAACGTTGAAGTTGAATAGGAGACATTCACATTTTAGCATTTGATGGATCAACTTACGTACAGTCAGTAATGTGCAATGTTTTGTATGTTCCAACTTTACATGCAAACCTGTTTTCATTGTGTAGTGCAGTAGATCGTGGCTATACAGTTATGTCAGGAGAAAAGCAATGTAAATTCTTACGTGATGGTACTGTAGTAGCATTGGCTACTCTAGTAGGCAGCTTATATACAATGGAATTTATAATTGAAAGTAATACTGATAATAATAATGAAGTTGCTTTAATAAGTTTGTGCACATGGCACGAAAGGTTAGCTCATCAAAATTTTGAACATGTAAAAGAAATCTTACACAAAAATAATGTTAACTATGAAGGGCAGATTGATCAGTGTATATCTTGTATTGACGGAAAGCAGCAGGAGTCTAGAAGAGCTGATTCATGCAGACTTATGTGGTCCTATGGAAGTATGTTCGTTGGGTAAGTCTTCTTATTTCTTACTGCTGAAGGATGATTACAGTAACTACAGGTTCATATATTTTATTAAAAATAAGTATGAGACTAAGGATAGGATTACAGAGTTTTTAGAGCTTATTGAAAATCATCACGGATATAAGGTAAAAAGGTTTAGATCAGATGGAGGAGGTGAGTTTACGAATAGATATGTTGAATCATTGTTTAAACGGAAAGGAATTGTGCATACGACAACTATTGCTTATACTCCTGAACAAAACGGAAGAATAGAAAGAGAGATGAGAACGGTTGTAGAATCTGCAAAGACGATGATTATTAGTGCTGGAGTGAGTAAGGAATTTTGGGCGAAAGCAGTATTACAAAATTCAACCGTATACCAACGTAATACGATTGAATTTCGTAGTACGAAATTTGAATCTCACCGCGGATTCCGCTATCGAGATAGCTTACAGAATAGCCTAGCTGACCAAAATTACTGACGATATTCGCTTGGGCATGGAGCATGATGTCATCTGCGAATCGTAAGTGAGAGAGATGTACCTGCCGTTGATGTTAATGCCACGATCTTTCCAGTCCAGCGTCTTAAACATATCCTCCAAGGCGTTAGTGAACAGTTTCGGGGATATGATGTCCCCCTGTCTCACTCCTCGACGCAGGTGGACATGTTTAGTTCGCTGGTTCTGTACTTGTACAGTCATCTTTGCGGCATTATATAGACATCTCATCATTTCGATATATCGCCAGTCGACTTGGCAATGCTGCAAGGACTCGAGAACAGACCAGGTTTCGATTTAGTCAAAGGCCTTCTCATAGTCCACAAATGCTAAGCACAGGGGCCGATTATACTCTTCGGTCTTCTGTACAATCTGCCGCACCGTGTGGATGTGGTCTATGGTGCCGTAACCGCTTCGAAACCCGGCCTGTTCCGGAGGTTGAAACTCGTCGAGTCTTTGCGCAAGACGGTTCGTGATGACCCTTGAAAACAGCTTGTAGACATGGCTCAGAAGCGAAATCGGGCGATAGTTTTTCAATAGGGTTTTGTCTCCTTTTTTGAAAAACAAAACCACCATGCTTCTGTTCCATGCCTGTGGAGTTCTCCCAGTAAAAAGAACGGAATTAAATAGCTGCTGAAGCTGTTGAACTGCTGGAGCTCCTCCGGCTTTTAAAAGCTCCGTTGTGATTCCGTCTTCTCCTGGGGCTTTTCCATTTTTGAGTTGTTTAAGGGCCATCACGATTTCGTCTCGGCTAATTTCGGGCAGATCTTCTGTGAAGTGGCGGGTTAAGGTGGCTCTAGAATCCTCAGTATCGGGTTCGGGCCTTGAAGCATGCGATGCGTAGAGCTTGCCGTAGAAGTCTTCAACTTCCGACAGAATCTCCAGCTTGGATGCGACGACGTTCCCCGTTGACGTTGTCAGCTTTGTGAGGTGGCTTCTACCCAGAGGCTGGACGAACACTTTCGACCCCGGATTCTGCTCAATTGATTCTTTAATCAAGAGCGTGTTAGAGGATCGGAGGTCGCGTCATACCAGCTTCTTTATGGATTTGTTGCGCACCAGGTTAGTTGACAAAGCTGACAAAGGGTCTGTTCGTCTCTCTTTCATAAGCCGAAGTGTTTCTGCCGAGAGTTTGGACTTTTTGCCCGTACGCTTGCTCTCGCAAAACTGCGTCCCTTCATCCCTGAGGATTTCCACCACTTCTTCGAGTTTCTGGTCTACGTCATCTGTGGTTTCCAAGGCAGCGAATCGATTTTCCAATTTTAATTGGAATGTTTCGGACCCAACAACGGTTTGGAGTAGGTTCGGACGGAGCGTAGACTTCATCAATCGGAATCTCTCGGCTTTAAAGTCGATATCCAGAGTGCCTCGTACAAGTCGGTGATCACTTCCAGTATTAAACCTAGTGATCACTGAGACGTCTCTGAATATGCGCTGTTTGTCCGTAATGATGAAGTCAATCTCGTTTTTAGTCACAAAGTCGGGGCTTTGCCACGTCCATTTCCTTTGGGGCTGTTTCTTGAAGAACGAGTTCATCAAGAAAAGCCCCTCTCTCTCGAGGAAATTGACGAGCATTTGTCCCCTGTGATTCCTACTCCCAAATCCGTGGGGTCCTATAGACGATTCGCCGCAAGTTTGTACTCCCACTTTGGCGTTAGAGTCTCCCAAGACAACGTTGTAGTGAGCCTTGGAGGTGGTGTGTAAAGCTCTGGAGATATCTTCATACATGCTCTCCACCTCATCATCCAAGTGTGTCGAGATCGGTGCGTAGACCTGGATAACCTTGAGGCTGTACCTCTTGGTTAACTTAATTATGAGATACGCTACCCTGGTCGACACACTGGAGATTTCTACAACGTTGTCACTGAGAACCTTGTTGACCAGAAACCCGACGCCGCCTTGGGATGGCTGATCTCCTTCTCTGTAGTACATAAGATGGTCCGATTCTAAGGTTATGGTGTCCGCTCCCTGTCTTCGGACTTCACATAACCCCAGAATGTGCCATCTTATGTGTTTCAGCTCCTCCTCTAGCTGCGCCAGATGATCGTCCAGCCGAATCGTGCGTCCATTGTACGTTGCGAGGGTCAGTTTGTTCTGGCGGCCTACCGTAACCCGGGGATTCTTAGCACCCCCTGCCCTGCCGTTACCGTGACCGCCGCCGTGGTCAGGAATAGCAGGGCGGCCGGGAACTGGGGGCCGCGGCTTATTATGACTTTTCATTTCATGCATGCATCCCTTGGGAGGGATATGCCCTAATCGCCATGCTGGGCAGGCGTGTTGGCGATCGCAGGACGTAGCTTCTCGCACCGGTGACGCTGCTGCCCGTCACCGGCCTGTAGAATTTGGCTTCGCCATAGATATGAAATGGTTATACCGCCATTTGTCGGTCGCCAGAGCCCCGTCTGTTGGTCAGCAGGATGCACCACGGGCAGGTGAGGTTGGCTGGGAGCACCAAGGTCGTATTTGTGCTCCCATCACATCCCATCCCATCCCATCTTGCATCATGACAAACGTAAATTTTCTCAACAAATTATTTAGTTTTATTTTTTGCTGTTTTCGAGAATTTATTTTTTCGCACTGACTTTACAAACGTGTGTACACCGAAACTACTGTACCTCGACTACTGACGAAATACTGACTGCGTCTAAATAGCACGACTCAGTTTTTGGCGCCAGCACTGAAGTCAGTTACTGCCACTGTGTAAAAATGCCTTAAGTGTGAGTCCTGTGAAAAAGGACATCAAAAATGTCCGAAACGTGTCGGAGTAATTTCGACATCTTAACCCGTGAGTGTAAAGCCGTTTTAAATAATTATATAAGTGTGAGTAGTTGAGTACTGACGTTACGTCACTGCTAGGCTGTCTGTGATAAGGCATAACACACTGACTAGTAAACACGTAGTAAAGTTTTGGCGGGAACGTGAAAAAGTGTGTCATTGTATATTTTTCTAAAACTTGTGCTCTTCCGTGACTAAATGTGTGTTCATGATTTTTAACCTATATCAAATAATATCATTTAAAAACTAAAAAAGAACCGACTTCAATGCCGCGCTATTCATTTTCAGTACCAATTTTGAGATGTTTATCTCAATATCTCTGGAGTTACTTATCAGACCTCGATAAAATTACCGTGGTGCCATACTTGGGATATCTCCTTTCGAACAAAAAAATAATAATTCAAAGGAGGTTTCTCAATTCGATCGTATATATATATATATATATATATTTTTTATGTTTGTTCGCGGATAACTTCGTCGTTTATGAACCGATTTTGTTCATTCTTTTTTTGTTGGAAAGGAGATATCCCAAGTGTGGTACCATGGTAATTTTATTGAGGTCTGATAAGTATCTTCAGAGATATTGAGATAAACACCTCAAAATTGGTACTGAAAATGAATAGCGCGGCATTGAAGTCGGTTCTTTTTAACCGACTTCAAAAAAAGGAGGAGGTTACTCAATTCGACCGTATATATATATATTTTTGTTTGTTCGTGGATAACTTCGTCGTTTATGAACCGATTTTGTTTATTCCTTTTTTGTTGGAAAGGAGATATCCCAAGTGTGGTACCATGGTAATTTTATCGAGCTCTGATAAGTATCTCCAGAGATATTGAGATAAACATCTCAAAATTGGTACTGAAAATGAATAGCGCGGCATTGAAGTAGGTTCTTTTTTAGTTTTTAAACGATATTATTTAGTTTTTAAACGATATTATAGTCGGGTTATATTATATCTCTATAGCTATTTCATTCGCATACGCGAATGTTCTCTCTACATATATATATACTTTCTCTATGTTTAGAACACAGACTTACTGTATGTGTATAGCTTGTTGAGAGAAAATTAAATAGCAAGAACATTAGCGTATGCGAATGAAATTGCTATAGAGATATAATCCGACTAAAATGATGAACACGTGATACATATGCCAGCTATAAGATAAAATGAACAACGTAATTTGGTCGGGTCATACATGACAGCGGGTGAGAGCACCCATTAGGGGTGCACTAGAACTTGGTTCCATACAGTGCTGGAACCAGTTTAATCGCATACGCAGAGACGATACTATGTATGTGTGGGGCATCCTTTAATTTTCAATATTTTTTATTTTTTCCTTAATTTTTGCTGTATTTAACCTAACTGTGAACCTAAGAATGTCAACTTGCTAGGTACAGAGAAAATCAGTGATGACACATGGACAGATGGACAGACAGACAGACAGACGGCCAAGATCACTTTCTTGTAAGGGTTCCTTTTTTACCTTTTGAGGTACGGCACCCTAAAAAGTACTCTGTGGTGTGTCACGCTGTGTCAGTACAGACTATAGTAGACATATAGTAATCTGTGCAGTAGAGTAGTACTGTCAGCGCACTGTCAGCTTTTTAAGTTTATACCTCTGACACATATAGTAATCTGTGGTTTATACCTTTTTTTTTCCCCCAATCCTGGGATTTTAGGCGCCGCACATTCTGTGCATTTGCCAGAGTCATGTTTTAGGTTTAGCTTCTATCTTGCAGTGATCTTGCATGTTCATTGTTCATGAGTTGTTTTCATTTTTACAGGATGGATTGGTTGAATTTCGATGACATTAAAACGAGGGAAACCATGACAATGTAAAAAATAATTTAACAAATACGATAAACAAAGAATTAGTTAACTATCAGGAGAGAAGAATGATAAATAATTTATGAACAAGTAAAACTAAACTATATACATTATAAAATATTTACAAGTTACATTCAATATACAATTTACTATAATTTTATATTATTTATATCTATGTATTCAGCTAGTGCTTTATACACATTTGGCTGAAAATCTGTGAGTAAGCAATTAATATTAGTGGAAAATTGAATCTTAAGATTTCTTAGAGTCTCATACAACATATCAGAATCAAAAAGAGGGCATGATAGAATTAAATGATTTAGGTCTGAAATCATTTCTCCGCATTCACAAGATGGCGAACTTACAATTTTAAGTCTAGCAAGATGTGCCGGACTTCAGACGTGACCCAAGCGCATTCTTATGAGAGTAGAAGTTGCTCTTTTACCAAGTTTAAGAACAGTAAACCATGGTTTGTGTTTGGAAATGGATTTTTAAAATATTGAAATAATGTTTGCCTTTTTGGCGAGTGCTTTCAGACCAAGCTCTACTCCAAGATTCCTGGAGAGAAATTGTAGCTAAAGATATAAGATCATGATAATAGTTTTTATATGGAAAAATATCTCCACACACGACTGCTTCATTCGCCAAGCGGTCAGCAATCTCATTGCCTTTAATACCACAATGGCTTGGTATCCACGCAAAAGCCACGGTGAAACCCAATATTTTACACTGATACAATTTATACCTAGATTGTGTAATAATAGGAATATGTACTTGTGATTTAAATGGAAATTTTGAAAGCGACTGTAGGGCACTAAGAGAATCACAGAAGATAATTGTTTTGGGGAGTTTCATCAAAATAATATATTTTAGCGCTTTTAATATTCCAAAACATTCAGCAGTAAATACAGATGTTTCGGGTGGAAATTTAATTTTTTGTACAATCTTGAATTGTGGATGGTATACTCCAACACCAAAACAATCAGAAGGCTTATGCTTCAATGCATCTGTGTACATTTGATGCCATCCATCCCAATAGCTATTAACAACGGAATTAAAATGTGAGTTTGCAGTAGGATCACTTTTATCAATGTCGATATTATAAACTATGTTAGGCGACATAATTAAACATTCGTAATCAACAAGATATATAGACAGTTTGTTGATGCGGTGGGTAGGAGCCTTCAAATTATTATTTAAATTTGTCCAACTGTAAACCAGTAATCAGCACCTGAGACAATGACATCAGATAACAGTTGCAATTTTAAAAACAAAGGATGATCAGATAATCTTAGCGAACGATAAATAAATTTATCTGAAAGATATTGTCGCCGCAATTGAAGTGGTGGTTCACCACATTCAACCTGTAAGGCATTTATAGGACTCGACTTCATAGCTCCCGAAATTACCCTCAAAGCCTTGGCCTGGATGGCATCTAGCTTCTTCAGTCCAGCTGAGCTACAAGGCTCTAACAAGAATGAGCCATAATCTATGACACTTCTTATCAAAGCATTGTAGACAAGCCTTAAAGAAGAGGGATGCGCACCCCACCAAACTCCCGAGAGGCATCTCAAGAGATTGAGAAGCCTTTCACATCTGACACTAAGGTACTCACAGTGAGGAAGGAATGTCAATTTTGAGTCAAGTACTATACCTAAAAATTTTGTTTCATTACGAACGGGAATATTATCCCCGTTGTAAGAGATAGCAGGATGTAAGGGATTACGTTGTCTAGAAAATACTACTACATTACTTTTCAGAGCAGAAAGCTCAAGACCGTTATTTTCCATCCAATTTCAAATTATTCAAAGCAGATGAAATGAGCAAACTGGCTTTATCAATGGAGGTATCAGCACAATAAATGAGCAGGTCATCGGCATATTGAAGGACTTTTACAGGGCTATCTATCGTTCTATCATGACGGCTGATGACGGATCCTTGTGGAAGGCCTTTCCAAACATATCTTATTTCATTGTAGTTGTCTAACTTAACTGATCTACCGTAAAGCATGTTTATAATAAAATTTGAAAGTGTTGATGGAACATTTACAGATTGTAATTTAGCGGTCAAAAATGGTAGTAATAGTACGCTATCATACGCAGAATTAACATCGAGAAAAGCTGCAACAACAGATTCTTTACGGGAGAATGCCATGCGAATATCTGTTACGAAAATGCTTAAGCTGTCTAAAGTGCTTCTTCCTTTACGGAAACCATATTGTGATTCAGACAGAATAGCATGACTCTCTATAAACCATTCTAAGCGATTTTTAATGAGGTGCTCTGCAATTTTTGCTATAACTGAAGAGAGCGCTATAGGTCGGTATGATGCTATGAGTGCCGGTGATTTGTCTGGTTTTAAAATTGGCAAAATAATTTGTGATTTCCAGGCATTTGGAACATTGTTAGACATCATTACAGAATTTATTAAATTAAGGTAGTACATAAGTGTTTGATCTCCTAAATTGCGCAAGAACGAATATGGTATACCGTCTTCCCCTGGAGCTGAATCACGTAAGTTCGAAAGAACCCCTTTAAGTTCCATTAAAGAAAAGGCCGAATAAAGATTTTGTGTATGAGATGGGATAGGCATTATTAATGATTGTAAGGAAGGAGCAACGTATGGGGGCGCAAGATTACTTAGATACAAATCACACAATGATCGAGGGAGAATGCAGCGATTAGTATTAGACATTCCAGACTTGAAGCGCCTAATGTTGTTCCAAACAATAGATGGGTGTGTGTTTGGAGAAATAGACACACAGAAATGTCTCCAACTTAAAAACTTTTTTTTCTTAAAGAGCGTTTTAGATTCTTCTATTGTTTCTATAAGGGTTTTATAATTGTCTTTTGTCATATCATCATTATATACAATTTCAGCTAATTTTCGTTTATTCGCGGCACCAGTACACTCACTGTCCCACCATGGAGGAGAAGGTATTTTACCAATGGCTGCATTTTTCAGTGAAAAAATGTCATCAGCCGCTGACAAGATTGCTTTTGATAAAGCCTCAGAGCAAATACTACTGTTATTTGAGGTAATAGACGGCAGATTCAAGCATTTGTTTTCTACACATGATTTAAATGTATCCCAATGCTTATCGTTTATTTTATATTTAAGACGAGGTTTTTGAACGGTCATTGGTGGAGTTTTCTTTAAACTGGAAATAATTATTGGGAAATGGTCACTACCAAAAGTTGATAATAGGGTACTCCAAGAAAATTGCGTTGCTAAATCTGGAGTACAAATTGTTAAATCAATGGCACTAACATTTTCATTAGGGTTAGTGCGCCGTGTAGCGGCACCGGTGTTTAGTAAACATAAGTTATGGTTGTCTATAATATCTATCAAATCTTCACCGTAACCACTAGAAACAGAACTCCCCCAGGACTGATGCTGAATATTGAAATCCCCTAAAATAACAAACGGTTTAGGAAGCAATGATAGCAGAGAATCAAAATGATTTAATATATTTGATGAAGGTCGCGGAATATATAAAGAAACATGGCAAATGCCATTTACTAATACGGCAGAAGCACTATAATCATCATGATGTGGCAGAGAGATTGGTTTATGAAAAGATTACTTTTAAAGAGTATGGCTACACCGCCATATCCGTCAGTCCTATCTTGTCGATAGCAAGAGTAACTATTTAATTTGAAAACAGAGCCTGGTTTAAGCCAAGTCTCTGCTAAGGCAATAATCGAAGGGTTACATTTATTTACAAGGTAAATGATTTCGTGTTTTTTACTAATCGCACTTCGGCAGTTCCACTGCATCATCACACAATTGGTGCGATGCCGAACCGCCGAAATACGACTACAGCTAGGCTATTCTGTAAGCTATCTCGACAACGGAATCCGCGGTGAGATTAGAATTTCGTACTACGAAATTCAATCGTATCACGTTCGTAATACGGTTGAATTTCGTAATAGGAATTTCAAATCTCACCGCGGATTCCGCTGTCGAGATAGCTTACAGAATAGCCTAGCAGTTCGTGTTCATTTGAGGGCTTAGATCCATTATGGATCTGTATGATTTTTTTTAGTAATTCTATTATGGGGGCAGCGTTGTCCGGTTTCAATAGGTTGGTCTGAGATAATGTGCTAATTAAAGCGACTTCAACTTCAACTTCTTCTTTTTTGGCTTTTGCAGTGTTGCCGCAATTTTGCCAATGTCGCGTGGATAGAGTAGACAACAAGCGTATAAGTATGCCCGGTATGCTGGTTTTGATCGGTTGAATTTGTCTGAGATCTGGAAATAAACATTTAAGGACAACACAAGACAACACAGTTATATTACTATATACACAATACTTATGATAATATTACTGTTATTTAATTAGATTTTGAATTATTTATAACTTTATTTTATTAATTTTAATAAAGTTAGATATAGTATAGATAAAAGGAGTGGAAACCAAGGATAATAGGGAAACAAAGTTTGTAGGACGGGGTATTTCAGGTGGAAGAGTATCATATAAAGAGTAGCGCAGCTTCGAGCAATTGAAAAAAATGTGGTCTAGATCCCCTTCAACTAGCCCACATTCACAAATGGAGTGGTCTCTTACACGAATTTTGGCTAAGAAGACAGGTGAGCAGACATGACCCAACCTCAATCGACAAATTATTAATGTTGTTTTTTTGTCAAGTTTTTTTAACTTAAAAAACCACGGTTTGTGAGGTATGTCATTTTGTATGAATCCATATTGTTTGCCCTTAATCATTCTAGATTTGTGCCAAAGGGTATCCCAATTCTTGTATAGTTCTGTTTGGCACATGTTAGCTAAGTCATGGCAGTAAATTTTGTAGTGGTCCATGTTACCAGTTGAAGTTGCCTGTTTGGCGCAGGAGTCTGCAACTTCATTGCCTGAAATTCCCGAGTGACCAGGAATCCAGGCTAACACTACACTAATACTATTTTGATGGCATTTGAATAGAGCTTCTTTGATCTTAATGATAATGGGGAGTTTAATTTTAGTTTTTAATTGGTTGGCTTTAATGGCCTGGAGACAACTCTTACTGTCTGAAAGTATCAGAGCTTTGTGAATTCTGTGAGAAAGTATGTATAAAATACATTCTAAAATCGCAACCGCTTCTCCTGTGAAGACGGATGTTTCTGGTGGGCATTTGTGAGCAATTATAATTTTATATTTAGGGAGCCATACTGCTGTACCAACATTTGTGTCTTTTGTTAATTTGGATGCATCTGTGAAGAAGGTAAGCCAATCATGCCAATGAGTGCTGATGGTATCCTGAAATTTGGAGGAAGGGTCTAGTGTGGATTTATCTATTCCGAAGTCTAGAATGATTTTAGGTTGGAAGATTATGGCAAAGTAGCTAGAGGTAAATAGGGGATTGAGAGGAAATTGGGCAACTGGGCTGTTGATCTGAGTGAATTTGACGTAGCTGCGAATTATACAAGGGAGACTTATTTCTGGTTTGGACCTAATTTTTGCATACAAATTTTCCAGTTTACTTTTAAGTGAGTGATTGGTATTTTGTAGCAGTTTAAAAATGAATTTATCTGACAGGTATTGTCTTCGGAGGTGTAAGGGGGGTTCCGCACATTCTACCTGCATGGCATTGATTGGAGATGATTTCATTGCACCTAGTATGATGCGGAGACATTTGGACTGAACTTTGGAAAGTTTATCAAGGCTAGCTTTATTGGAAGGGTCTAATAAAAAGGATGCATAGTCTAAGTGGCTACGGATAATTGAATTATATAGGATTTTTTGACAAAAAGGATGTGATCCCCACCAAGCACCCGATAAGGCACGAAGAATGTTGATATTTTTTTCACATTTATCAACAATAGAATTAACATGAGGAGCACCAGATAGTCTTGTGTCTAACCACACACCAAGAAATTTTGCAGAATTTTCTTGGGGGATGTCTTCCTCATGGATTTGAAGTTTTAATATGGGTATACTCCGTCTTTTGGTAAAGACAACAAACCTACTTTTGGAAGCTGACAATGATAGACCATGGTCAAACAGCCAGTTGTCCAAGTATTCCAGAGCTTTATTTAGACAATCTTCAGCTTCAATAGCTGTTTTCGTTGTACAATAAATGGCCAAGTCATCAGCATATTGAAGAAAGTTGCAAAAGGGGTTAACAGTAAGTTCAAGGTCATAGGTGTAAATGTTATACAAGAGGGGGCTGAGGACAGAACCTTGTGGGAGGCCTTTCCATACTGTCTTAGGGGGCAATTTTGTATCTTGGGATTTTACTATAACAGTTCTCTGCATAAGGAAACAAAAAATAATGCGAATAATCCTCTCAGGTATACTCAGCTGCAACATTTTGTTTCTGAGTGCCGGAAGACAAACATTATCATAAGCTGCTTCAATATCAAGGAAGACCCCTGTGAGGTATTCCTTGCTCTCAAATGCGCTACGTATCTCTGTTGTGATTATGCTAAGACTATCTATTGTACCCATGTTTTTTCTAAATCCGTACTGTGAGTTCGCTAAGATGCCATTCCTCTCTGCGTACCACTCTAATCTATTCTTGATGAGGTGCTCAGTAATTTTGCCCAGGACACATGATAGGGCGATGGGTCTATAGGAATTATGGCTAGTGGGATTTTTGCCAGGTTTCAAAATTGGAATTATTATTTGTGTACTCCATGATTCTGGGATTAATCCATTTTCATAAAACTGGTTGATTAGTGATAAAAAGTATTTTTTAGTATTTGTTGAGGATTTTGTTATGAAAGAATAGGTGATGCCGTCTAAGCCTGGAGAGGAATCCTCCATTCCATCCAGCACCAACTCTAGTTCTTCAAACGAAAAATATATGTCTAATGAGTCTGAGTTACAAGGGGTGATGTTAGGTGGTATGTTGAAGGAAAGAGTCATATGTACAAAGGGGGGGGCAAGATTATTAGAAAATGATTCTAACCATGAAGAAGGGTCATTTGATGAAATATTCCTGTTCGATCTCTGCAAGTATTTGAGGGTAGTTAGAAAAAACTGCGTCAATACTTTATATTCTACACCGCTTGTATGCGGATGACATTGGTTCGCGGACCGCGCCGAGAGCACGTTGTTCTCAAACCTGCCGGTTTATTACCTTTCCTTCGTCTCTTGGAACGACTTTGGATTAAAACCACCGAAGTGCTGCTTGTGTAAAAGTTTACATACTAGGATACCGATCGCAGTCTGGACGTTGCCTGGATTGCTACCTGTGCTGCTGCTATATCGGCGGGCGTGGATAAAAGGTTGGTGGAGTATCTTTATTACCTTTCATAGCTTGCAGGGATCGATGATCTGTTCCTCACCTAACGACGCACCTCATACAGTCCATTCATTTATAAAAACAAATTAATTACCTCCCCCGAGACTGTATGTGTACCGTACATTCTTTTGTGGTCACTTCGAGCCCAGATGTGGCTATGTGGACCTATGACTAGATGAATTATAGTCCTCTGGATCTACTCACCTCGCTTTTGAATTAGTAATTCATAGCCTAATATAGTGCAGACGTTCTGTACCTATATTTTCTCTGACCGTGTCAGATTACCTCACGTAATTATCGTTGCCGTGCAACTTAATTACAATTGTTAAGACGTCCTTAACTTATCTATATATATATATATATTTTGGCCGTGCAAATTACCTCTTATAATCCCCATAAATTATAATTTGAAATTTGATTTGAAATTACGTGATTTACGTAAGAGTAGACGTTCTACCTACTTGATTATTTTAAAACCCTATTCTGCACTGGTACATATTACACGTACACTAAAAACACATAATCTTGTCGTACAAGTATTTATATATGTATTGTGTAATTAATTTGCATTAAATATAAGCATATTTAACGAAAATATTGTAAAATCAATTTTATCTATCGCTAAATTGTGTGTAGGTAGTTTTTAAAAATGGCTCCACCTAAAGAACAAATAGAATTATCTGGAACTTCAGATCGTGAATTAACCGTGTTAATTCATCGAAAACAACGTTTGTTTCAACAAATGCAAACAGTTTATGATATGTCCCGTGAATTAAGTGATAACGAATCTATAGAAATATTTTTAATGCATGTGAACGAAATTATCGACTTACGTAGTTCATTTGAGAAAATAATATTTCAAATATTCGAAAAGGAACTTGAACTCCAACCTAAATCAAACCTTAGAAGTCATGAATTAAAGAGTTTTGACGATCTTTATTTTCGAGTTAAGATGTGTGCATCCAAATATAAGCCGAAGGCTGAAGATGTTAAGAGCGAAAATCCTTCGCACTCTGTGAAGTCCCGACCAAGATTACCTAAGTTAGAATTGTTTACGTTCGATTCTAATGTTGAGAATTTCAATACGTTCTATGAGACATTCTGTTCCTTGGTTCATAATCAAAGTCATATTCCGAAAATAGATAAATTCCATTACTTGTTGTCATGCACGAAAGGTCCAGCATTAAACATTGTAAAAAGTGTTCCGATTTCCGCCAACAATTACGATTTAGTCTGGCAAAGTTTAATAGATAAATATCAAGATAACAGATTGTTGGTCGGTAGGTATTTAGATAAAATGCTGAACTTTTCGCCGCTGCAGAAGGAAACTTCTAATAATTTGAATATGTTTATTGAGAACTTTGAACATTCATATAAAGCTATTCAATCGCTTAACATTCCAGACTTGAACAGTTATGTAATGTGTCATATTGCATTGAGGGCGTTGGACCCGCACACTCGGAAATGTTTTGAACAAAAATTAGATCAAACCTCGATACCTCAATTTAATGAATTAATGTCATTTGTTCACAATCAGATCAAAGTGTTAGATCATTCTGCGTCGTATTCTGCTTCTAATGTGCAACCTCATAAACCTGGGGGTAAACACCATGGTACCTCGAAACAAAGTAATTTGGGAAATTACTCGCATTCTTCTACATGCTCTAAAGTTGTGTGTGTACATTGTGGAGAAGGTCATATGGTCTTCCGTTGTGATAAGTTTCGTAAACTATCAAACGTTCAACGCATTAGCCGTGCTAATGAATTAAGGTTGTGTCACAATTGCCTAAAACCGAACCATATTTCAAAGGCGTGTAAAAGTAACTTTAAATGCTTGATATGTAAATTACCTCATCACGTATTGTTGCACCGCGATGTTAGCGTGAACGATAACAAACCGGTATCAAGTCAAATTCCAGTTTCACCTGTGGCTATGCCGGTACAAAGTTTGATTCCCGCTGCGCCTACGCCAGTGCCGTGCACGGAGGACGTGCCAGCCGTTATCAACACTTGTCATGTTACGTC
Organism: Cabera pusaria; assembly: GCA_954871355.1. Lineage (NCBI taxonomy): Eukaryota > Metazoa > Arthropoda > Insecta > Lepidoptera > Geometridae > Cabera > Cabera pusaria. The sequence continues at coordinate 234,774 of OX940896.1, forward strand.
ATCGCATGCGAACTATGCAGTTATACTTGGGACGGCCGTTGTGCATGTTTTAGATTCCTTTAATAATTATCAACCCTGTCGGGTATTGATCGACTCGGGCGCACAATCGAGTTTTATTTCGGTTGATTGTTATCAACGGTTAGGACTGACTGCAAATAAATGTCCGTATAATATATTCGGTCTCGGCGGTGAATACGTAAAAAATTACGGGATGGCTTCGTGTGCCATTAGACCGCGTCATTGTTCTGCGCCGACTTTTAATTTCGATGCCGTGATTTTACCTAAAATTACCTCTGATTTGCCGACCGTGCCTATTCCGGATAAAGTAGTAAATGAATATAAAAATTTGCAGTTAGCCGATCCGTATTTTTATCAGAAATCGCCGATTGATATAATATTATCGGGTGATATGTTTCCCTATGTTTATGACGGGAAGAAATTTATAGTAAATAGTGATGTGCCAGTTGCATTAGGGAGTGTATTTGGTCATGTGATAACCGGAAGACTAGAGATGAGTTCCTCTAGCAACCTGAATGTTGTACCGTGTACAACCTCGTTAGTGTCGTACACTACCGAAAGTACCTCTTTGAACGATACTCTCAAGCGGTTTTGGGAGATGGAATCTTTGCCGTGCGAAGTTCCTATGGACCCGCTTGACGAGTTAGCTGAAAAAATATATGCTGATAAGCATTATAGTGATGAAACCGGTCGTTACGTTTCTCCGATTTTATTGAACCCAGATCATGCGCCTATCGGTGACTCACATGATGTGGCCTTGAAACGACTCAACCAGGTCGAGCGCCGCCTCGCTCGATCCCCAGACCTTCGTAAGGCTTACGTTGAGTTCATGAGAGAATATGAGACCCTCGGGCATATGGAACGGTATCAAGGTTCAGAACCCTCAACATTTGTTATACCGCACCATTGCGTTCTCCGTCCTTCGTCGACTAGCACGCCTCTTCGTGTCGTGTTCGATGGATCAGCGCGACCTAGTAATGGAACCTCCCTCAATGATGCTCTTCTGACAGGCAGAAAACTACACCAAGACTTATTACAAATTATTATTAATTTTCGTTTGTATGAAGTGTGTTTTACTGCAGACGTGTCGAAGATGTATAGGGCGGTTCTCATTGACCCCGCTGATCGGAAGTATCAGCACATTCTATGGCGTGAGTCGCCGACGGAACCGGTGCACACATATGAGTTAAAGACGAATACCTATGGTCTTCGTAGTGCACCATATGTTGCTGTACGCACACTGTATCAGCTGGCCGAGGACGAGCTGACTCGCACTGAGCAGCCGAGGTCCGAAGCAGCCAGGGTACTCACTCAAGGTTTCTACGTCGATGATTTGTTGTGGTCATGTCAAACGAAAGAAGCCGCTTGTACGTTACAAGACGACTTAACATCACTTCTTAAAAGTGGTGGGTTTGACTTAAGAAAGTGGGCGAGTAACTGTCCCGAGTTACTGTCTCGGATGCAAACGGACCAGGTTTCATGTATCGACTTTCAAGACGATACGTTATCGTCATCTCTCAAGGTTCTAGGATTGACATGGTTACCTCCTTGTGATAGCTTTGCATTTAATTACAACATGACTGACGCCAAACAAACCAAACGATCCGTGCTTAAATTACTTGCGAGTATTTTTGATCCCGTTGGACTTATTTCGCCTTGTACGTTTGTCGCGAAATGTATTATGCAAGATCTCTGGAAATTAGGTATCGGATGGGATGACCAGTTGCCGCCGGAGCCGTGCTCTCAGTGGAACCGATTTATCTCCGACTTGCCGCTCTTATCGGAAGTGCGTTTCGAGCGTCACGTCTTAATACCTAACTTCCGTGAGGTGCAATTGATTGCATTCTGCGATGGATCGTCGCGCGGATTCGCGACTTGTTTATACTTGCGTAGCGTAGATAACGTAGGTAACGTGAAGGTCAGGTTGTTGACTAGCAAGTCAAAAGTTGCGCCGCTTAATCCGCTCTTGTCAATACCTAGACTTGAACTCGAAGCAGCCGTGCTGCTTAGTAAACTTGTCAGTTTTGTCAGACAAAACTTAAGTGATTTAAAATATTCGATAGTCGCCCTTAGCGACTCGAAGAACGTATTAGCGTGGATTCAGACGTCACCTTATATGTTAAAAACATTTGTGGCTAACCGTGTTAGTCAGCTGACAGCTGTGGTGCCGCCCAGCTGTTGGTTTCATGTTAGAAGCGAGAATAATTGTGCAGACATTTGTTCTCGTGGCGCGCTGCCGGCTCGCTTTGTGGAGGAAGCCACGGAGTGGACCAATGGCCCCGCCTGGTTATATGAAGATAGACAGAAATGGCCGATCGAAGCATTTTATGTCAAGAAAGAATTTAAGGTTCCCGAGCTTAAATCGAACAATGCAACGTTTGCATTTAATTCATGTGAAGACAGACACGTTTTCTGTAATAACCTCGAAGAAACTTTCGACAAGTTTTCTTCTTTTAATCGATTACAGCGTGTAATCTCATCGTGTCATAGGTTCGTGAATAATCTAAGACTTAAAAATTCAGAGCGGTCTATAGGACCTCTGAATACTTCTGAGCTTAAGCAAGCTAACAGCACGATTATTCGCGTACTTCAATTGAACCATTTCGATGCAGAGATTTCATCTTTGAAGAAAGGTAAATATGTTGTCTCGTTACGGAAGTTGTCACCTTTCGTAGATTCTCAAAATTTCCTCAGGGTGGGGGGTCGCCTTTTGCAAAGCGACCTTCCATACAATGCAAAGCACCCGGTTTTGCTTCCAAAATGTCATACGAGCAACTTATTAATTGAGCATTTGCATCGAACGTATTTACATGTAGGCCCTCGTACGTTACAAGGGATATTGTGTAAAAAATATTGGCTCGTTGGTGCTCGTAGCACTATTCGATCAGTTTTGACCAAATGTAAAATTTGCTTTAAATGTCGACCTACCGCGTTACAGCCTCAGATGGGTACGTTACCCGCACCTAGGCTCATGCCCGATAAGATCTTCAATCACGTTGGTTGTGACCTAGGTGGTCCTTTTTTTGTAAAGGAAAGTTTACGACGTAATGCTAAGGTTCACAAGGCATATCTATGCCTGTTTGTTTGTTTTTCGACAAAGGCAGTGCATTGTGAAGTGCTGACCGACTTGTCATGTGAATGTTTCTTAGCTGCATTCGATCGTTTTGTAGCTCGCCGCGGGCTTTGTTCGTGCTTGTATTCAGATTGCGGCACCAATTTTATCGCTGCAGCTAAGCACCTCAAAGAAGTAGCAAACTTTTTGAATAATAAGAGGAATCAAGATGAGATTCTTACTGGATTGACAGTTCGTCAGGTTGAGTGGCGAACGAATCCGCCTAGTGCTCCATCCATGGGTGGACTTTGGGAGGCCGGTATTCGTTCTGCGAAACATCTTCTCCTTCGTTCTGTAGCTGACAGATCTCTGACGTTCGAAGAGTTGACAACCGTGTTCTGCAGAGTTGAAGCAGTTTTAAACTCTCGACCTTTGTGTCCGTTGTCGGATAACCCTAACGAGTTCGATGTGTTAACCGCTGGTCATTTTCTTATTGGTCAAGGTCTAGTAGCCGTACCGGAATATGATTTTGAGGACGTTCCTCAGAATAGATTGTCACGTTGGCAATCAATTCAGAAGGTTTCACAGTCATTCTGGAGACGTTGGTCTGATGATTACCTTCACACTCTTCAACAGAGAGCGAAGTGGTTTTCCTCACCTCCTAACGTCAAGGTCGGAGATTTAGTTCTACTAAAATCAAATTTAACTAAACCCTTACAGTGGCCTCTAGGCATAATAGAAAAGATACATCATGGCGTTGATAAAATTGTGCGTGTTGTAACTCTACGAACCAAAAATGGTCTGATTAAAAGACCAGTGAACAAGATTTGCCCGTTACCATATGCAAATTAATTACTTGTCTCATAATACGAGTATTATAGATTCCTAAGTTAGTTATACTTTACCTCTATAAGTTACTACCTATACAGTTTACACTTAGATATAGGTACACCTCACTAATAAGCTTCGTAAGTTTATTTAGTATTTATGTTTATTTTTAATTTTGATTGCATATCCCTTACACTCTACATGCATTAAGGTTTAGGGAATTCATCATGATGAATTCGGTGAGGGGTATGTTCGATCTCTGCAAGTATTTGAGGGTAGTTAGAAAAAACTCCGTCAATACTTTATATTCTACACCGCTTGTATGCGGATGACATTGGTTCGCGGACCGCGCCGAGAGCACGTTGTTCTCAAACCTGCCGGTTTATTACCTTTCCTTCGTCTCTTGGAACGACTTTGGATTAAAACCACCGAAGTGCTGCTTGTGTAAAAGTTTACATACTAGGATACCGATCGCAGTCTGGACGTTGCCTGGATTGCTACCTGTGCTGCTGCTATATCGGCGGGCGTGGATAAAAGGTTGGTGGAGTATCTTTATTACCTTTCATAGCTTGCAGGGATCGATGATCTGTTCCTCACCTAACGACGCACCTCATACAGTCCATTCATTTATAAAAACAAATTAATTACCTCCCCCGAGACTGTACGTGTACCGTAAAATTCCTATAGTTATGATATCCTCTGAACCTACGTATCTGCCTCCAGATGAGAGAAGGTGGAGTATCCGGTGCCAGGCTTTCACAGAATTTAGTCCATCATAATTTCTTTTTTGTTGACAGAGTTTTTCTGGCTTTTGCTGCATGTTTTTGATATGCTAAATAATTCCTAAGGGACATATCTGAATTATAGACCAGTTCTGACTCATTTCGGTACCTTACCCTAACTGTGCATTCTTGGTCCCACCAAGGTGGAGAAAATGAGATCCGCTTTTGTTTTTTTAAGGGAATTGTTTCGTTTGCTGATTGTAAAATAGATTTGGCTAATTCATCATAACATGAAATGGGATTAGTAATGTTGGGAAGGCAAGAAATTTGTTTTCCAGAGACGAAGAGTACGCCTCCCAGTCTGCCCCCGAGAGTCTGTGCATAAGAAGGGATTGGGGTACGTTTAAGGGTGGGGATCTATGAGGGAGCTGGATTATGATGGGGTAGTGGTCACTGCCATATGATAGTGGGAGAATTTCCCAGGTGAGGATTGAGGAGAGGGAAGAGGAACAGATAGTTAGATCAACTGCACTTTTAGGATTTTGAGTAGGAAAGACCCTGCGCGTTGGAGAACCGTCATTGATAACACATAGGTTGACCTCATCAATAGCATCTAACAGTGTGTATCCAAACATATCACAACTAGCAGAACCCCAGGAGGTGTGATGAGCGTTAAAGTCGCCCATTACTATAATTGGAGATGGAATGGAGGAGAAGATGAGAAGGATATCGGGGATCAAAGAGGAATGAGGATGGGGAATATAAATAGATAGGAAGGAAATATTAAATGCTCTGACAGCAACAGCGTTGATGTCTGAGCTGTGAGAGGGCAGGGCTATTTGCGAAAAGGTCAAGCTACGCTTGACCAGTAACGCACATCCTGCATACCCGTCCTGACGGTCATCCCGAAGGCAGGAGTAACCCGACACTCGATAGTGAGTATTGGGAACCAGCCATGTCTCCGAGACGGCCACCAGGACGGGCGAAAACTGTCTTATCAGGTGATAAAGCTCATGAGTCTTTGGACGAAGACTCTTGCAGTTCCACTGGATTAGTCGGGTGGACTGATCCATATTTATGGGACAGGATAGAGGAGAGTTGGGTGATCATGTGGGCAACGTTGGACGGTAGGTTATGATTATTTTTTGTGATTAGGTCGATAATTATAGTAATGAGCTGAATTAACAGCTGATCTTGAGGTTCGTTGTGGAGAGGGTTTGGGTTTTGTTGGGAAATTTGAAGGCAATGTCCATTAGGGAGGGATGGGCGAGGTTCTGATATCAGGGAATTGTGAGCTATTCTGTCATACGACTTCTCCCGAAGAACTCTAGGAGATGGAATTGAGTATGTAGTTTTTTTGTAGGATCGGGAGGGAGTTGTTGAAGGTGGATTATGTACACTATGAGCTAGTGTATCAGAGTTTTGGGGATTGTCTTTTGTGACATTATTGGAAGCTCTCATAGATTTTGGCATCTGTGTGGAGGCTTCTTCATATGACAAACCATCTCTAGACATAATAACTTTAATGGCTTTCTGTCTCTCCTGTTCCGGGCAGGACCTATTTGTCGAGAAGTGTCGTCCCGAACAGTATAGGCAAGAAGCCTCCTGTTCTGGGATGGCACATCCATCCCCACCGTGGGGTTGGGCACACCTATAGCATCGCGGGTTGGACCTGCACTGTGCCTTGATATGACCAAATCTACAACAACTCATACACTGGATGGTTGGGAAGTGGTAGGTTTCAACTGGTAATGAGGAATAATATGAATAGACTCTCGTGGGAAGCTGTTGTCCTCTGAATGTCAATACAACTGTCTGGGTGTGCTGCCATTTGATTTCATTTCCTTCTTTAACTTTTCTGTTAAGACGCCTCGCTTTGACAATTTTAATGCCATAGCCAGGAATCCGGACCGACTGCACAAATTCCTCCATGGACCATTCAACGGGGACTCCTCTTACTATTCCCATCCGTGTGACATTATATGCAGGGATGGCGGCCTCATATTTGTAATGCTTGAGCATTGGGTTTTCAATGAAATTATTTGCTCCCGTAGCAGATTTAAATGTAATGGCTATTTTATTTCTACCAACCTTCTTGACACCATCTTGACAGATATTTTCAATTTTGTTGTTGTATAGAAATTGTCCGAATTTAATCGGTTTAATTGTAATGCCTGAGGCTGGGTCAGGGTCTGCACGTGATACGTGAATAATGTAAGGACCGGAATCACAGTCCTCGTATTGCCTAATGCCGAGGATCGTCATTTCGGGAACACTAAAAACGTTTTGGATGGAAGCTGTCGCTAATTCTTTATCCACAATAGTTTTTTTGACCGGTCCAGTTTCTCGTTCAGACATCTCTCTTTGTCTTTTTTTACTAGGTGGATGGGCTGGGACCCACGGGGCCGCGTCTGTAGCTGCCTCCATGGACGTAACGCCAATGTCCGGCGATACATCCATGGATGCAACCTCACCGTCCGGTGGGTCAGGGGGTTCAGGGGAAATGGGATCCATTTCCCCCAAAATTAGTAAGTGTTAGTATCTAAAACTCACCAACACCGACACAGAATATTCCCGAACTCAGAACACACCGAAATAATTGGCTTAAGGCTCTAAATCTAAAATTGTTTTGAAAACACGCGTGTCACCTATCACACCAGATTTCGTTACTCTAATTAAAGCGACAATAATGTTTGTCAAAGATTGTTGTTCAGTGTCAGTACTACTTTGTGCTTTCAACGCACAACCATTGGCAGGAGGTGGCATATCATAGTCTTTTATGAGTTGTTGGTGAACCGCTTGGTCATACCCTTTAGGGGGCTGACGGGCTGAACGCGGTTTTAATAAGACAGTTTTTCTATAAGTCATATTAGAAGAGGACGGTGGCGGCATTTTTCCGATCACCGGTGTTGTGCGACTAGTGGCAATGACATCAGCGTAAGATTTAGACACTTGAGGATGCAGTTTGCAAGCCTCAGAGTATGAAATGCAACATTCTGCCAAGGATTGCTTGATAAGCTTTTGTCGATCGAGCTCAGGACAAGACTTACTAGTAGCAAAGTGCGAGCCTGAACAGAGGCAACATGAAGAACAATCCTCTTCAATGCTACAACTATCCGCAGTATGATCTAGACCGCACTTAAAGCAGCGAGGTTTAGACCTGCACTGCATTTTAGTATGGCCAAAACGGTTGTAGCATTGTATTGACGGATAAGTATAAAGTTCTACCGGCATGTTTGAGATGGCTTCCAGACTGGGGACCCATTGACAGTTGTCTTATAATTCAGACGTCTAATCTTAATAATTTTACCACATCCTACGGGAACATTGATATTTTCGGTAACCTCTTCCGGGGACCACTCAGCTGGTACACCTCGTATAAGGCCCATGCGCGTCAAATTGAATGTTGGTATGAATGCTTTTAACTTATTTTTAGGCAAACTATCGTGGCGCAGGAATGTATTTGCAGCATCAAAGTGCGTGAAAGCAAGAGCTATTTTGTTTCTGCCTATGCTTTTTAAACTACCATTTACAATATTTGTAAATTGTTGCTTCTGTAATAATTTACCGAACGCGATGGGATGTAAAACAGTGTTGTCGTCAGGATTAGACTCCCTTTGAATGTGAACTAGGTATGGTGCTACATCTGTGGATTCGTAAAATTCCCTACCGATTGGTGAGGGACGAGGATGTGTATTATCATTTGTGAAAACAGGAGTTGAAGCTGGTTTTTTGTCCAATTGTTTCTTTATCATAGGTGTCTCGGCAATTATTTCCGTTGTATTACAAATGCAGTCATTTTCCTTTGGTTCTGACACTGAATTACGTTTACGTCTACGCTTATTACAGTGCCGGCATATCTTGCTAGGTCGAGATCGTTTTAAGGCTCTATTCCATCCCACGGAGCCATCGGTGTTCGATGCAGACACAGGTGCAGTTGAATTTGGCATTACTAATGAAGAAGATGCGATAGTAGTCTCAATAGTGATATCATTGCCCCGAGGTCGGGGGGCTCCTCCATCGCAGAAAAAAACAAAGAAAAAGTGCTTACCGACAGATAATTCAAGCAACTAATTAAACTATATACAAAAAAAATTAAAACGATTCACAGTTTCAACTCTCCTGACCAATATTTACAAGGTAAAATATTATTTCCTATTTCACAAATTTAAAACACGCCCGCCAAGTTGGAGAGTTTCCCGCGCTTTTTTCGGTTTATACCTTATTTTGTTTGACTCCCCGAGTAAATAGTATTCTGTGGTTTGATTTGATTTGACATATGACACATATAGTAAGTAATCTGTGATCACAAATTTATATTTTAGAATTTAGATTATTATTTACATATACCTAGTATTATATTCTCTTTGATTATTTAGAATTACTTTTAATTCGTTTGATCCCTATGGCTACAGCTAAAGATATAGCGGTGAATTTAAAAAACAAAATTGTTAGAGAATAAGCCGAATGGAGTACAGCATACACTTGTACAATTTGTGTAAAGTTTATTTTGTACAGTAAATATGAAACTCGAAGAAACTTCTCTCCAGAGAGAATGGGATAGTAGCAAGGAGCATCCAGATATGGTAACTCAAATTATGATCTATTGATGAACTTATAATAAGTAACAAGTCAGAATGTATATTATTTTAAAATAATCAGTAATCACCAAAGAAGAATAAACTCTCCTGCGGATTTCCGCCCCCTCTGGTTACAACACCATACTAAGGAGACTCTTTTCAATCCTTTATAAATTGTTGTTACATATTTTATTTTCACATTTACTTAAAACAAACAGCTTTAAATGTAGCTTTTGGAATCAAATTAATCGTACAAATAGCCTTCAAATAACAATAAACTGTGGCCTAGCCTGCAGCTGCTTTTTTTTATGATATAAGGAAACAGAACAAGTGTGTCGCTCACTCATGGTAAGCGATAATGTCTACCTATTACAGATACTGCGGAATTCAAAATTCTGAAATGCCAGAATTTTGTATGGCACTGCACTGCGCCTGTTACCTTGAGACATAAAGCTGTTGAGTCTCACATGCCCTGTAATTTCACTGGACACCTTGCCATTTCAACCGAAAAACATTCCTATTTCACAGCTGAAAATTAATTGGCAAAGTGGTGGTACCGCCCCAGGTGGACTACGAATAATAAATTATACATAGCTACGGAATAAACAAATACATACAAGAATAATTAATTAGTAAAGGAAAATACTTACATGTCAGCTGGTGCTGCGGCTATATAAAAACCTGTCCTGCATCAGCGAGCACAATAGGACAAGCCGCCAAAATAAGAAACCACACGGCCGTCAGCTTACTCGGAAGGCCCTCACTGCAGCACCAGTTCGCGAAGTCCACCATGCGGGCGCATGCCACCCATTTTCTCGATATTTAATTCTACAATCACGTTTTGAACCATTATATATTTTAACCTCTTTGACCAAATTTATTTTAATTAACATCATTTTTTATTATCATTGGTGATATTTCATGTATTTCTACATTCACCCAAGTCACCAACATACTTGCTATAGTATAAAACAAATACAATTATTGAATAATTGCAAACATGCATAGCATGGTGCTGTCGCCGAGTCTCACAAAAATAAACAGTACCTGTATCGAAATATGTTTCAAATTCCAAATATCACACCTTCCTACACGCTCGTCTAGTATTGACTTAATATGATGATGATGTGATGTGTGCAACTCATCTCTCCTATGATTATATTAGTCTCTCTCTTCTCTGCATATGGACTTTCGTACCGTACTGTTTGTGTAATATGTGATGTTTGAATTTCTCGTATAATGTGTGATGTTGCTTTACTTGGCCGTGTAATATCCTTTGTAATATTACATGCATTACCGTCACATGTCTACTGTGAAGTATGGAGACTTAGTATCTCCTTAGTTGTCTGTGGTTTGGAATGTCATGGAAGTGCGCGTGTGGGATTTATTTCTGTATCCAAAAGAGGACATAGGAGGGGGAGAGGGAAGTGAGGGGAAGGGGATGGGGAGAGGAGTGGGGGAGGGGAGGGGAAGGGGAGGGATTAGCGCTGCATGGTACGGTGTGGTGTAGGTGGGATACATCATCATCATCATCATCATTATCAGCCAATTTCCGTCCACTGCTGGACATAGGCCTCTCCCATGGCACGCCACTGAGCTCGATCTTCAGCTATTTGTTTCCAACCGCTGCCAGCCAACTTGCGTATATCATCGCTTCACCTAGCTGGAGGGCGTCCTACACTTTTTTCTACTTGCCGAGCCGTGGTCTCCACTCTAGAACTCGTCTACCCCAACGGTTATCGGTTCTACGACAGATGTGACCAGCTCACTGCCATTTCAGCTTGCTAATCCTTTGAGCGATGTCGATAATTTTGGTTCTCTGACGGATGACTTCGTTTCGAATTCGATCCTTCACTCCGAGCATAGCCCTCTCCATAGCTCGCTGAGCGACTTTGAATTGGTGAACTAGTCGCACCCTCAGTGTCCACGTCTCGGCTCCGTAAGTAATAACAGGTAGAACGCACTCGTTAAAGACTTTCGTCTTTAGGCTTTGTGGTATGGGCGACGAAAAGACTCGCCGAAGTTTTCCGAATGCTGCCCATCCCAACTGTATCCTTCTCGAAGTTGTTTCTACCCAATTGCAAGATTTGCCCAAGGTAGACGTATTCGTGAACAACTTCGAAAGGAACTCCGTTTAGGGCAATCGGTTCCGGAATAACATGTTCGTTGAACATGATCTTGGTCTTATCCAAGTTCATCCGTAGACCGATGCGTGCAGATGAATCAGCAAGGGTAGTCAGCATGTGTTGCAAGTCCTGCACGGTTTCAGCCATGATGACGATATCATCTGCAAATCTCAAGTGTGAGAGGTAATTGCCATTGATATTTATGCCCCGTCCTTTCCAGTTCAGCGTTTTGAACATATCCTCTAGAGCATTTGTGAACAATTTGGGGGAAATAACGTCCCCTTGTCTCACACCTCTATGTAAGTGGATATGTTCAGTCTGCTGATTTTGTACTTGGACGGTCATAGTCGCGGCGTCATACAGACCTCTCAACACTTGCACGTATCGCCAATCAACTTGGCACCGTTGCAGAGACTCCAGAACAGACCAGCTAGGCTATTCTGTAAGCTATCTCGACAGCGGAATCCGCGGTGAGATTCGAATTTTGTACTACAAAATTCAATGGTATGACGTTCGTAATACGGTTGAATTTCGTAGTACAAAATTCGTATCTCACCGCGGATTCCGCTGTCGAGATAGCTTACAGAATAGCCTAGCAGGTTTCAATTGAGTCAAAAGCTTTCTCATAGTCCACAAACGCTAAACACAGGGGCTGGTTATACTCTTCGGTCTTCTGTATAACCTGCCGCACTGTGTGAATGTGGTCTATGGTGCCGTATCGTCCTCGAAACCCAGCCTGCTCGGGAGGCTGAAATTCGTCGAGCCTGCGCGCGAGACGATTTGTGATCACTCTCGAAAAAAGCTTATAGACATTGCTTAAGAGGGAGATAGGTCGATAATTCTTCAAAAAGGTTTTGTCTCCCTTTTTGAAGAACATAACAACCACGCTTTTACTCCATGTCTTCGGAGTTCTCCCCGAAAAGAGGACGGAATTAAAAATACGCTGAAGCTGTAGTAGCGTAGGAGTTCCACCGGCTTTTAAGAGCTCCGTTGTAATTCCATCCTCTCCGGGGGCTTTTCCGTTATTAAGCTGTCTGAGAGCCATCACAATTTCATCTAGGCTGATGTCTGGCAGATCTTCGGTATAGTGGCGGGTTAGAGTGGCTCTAGAGTCCTCAATACCGGGTTGGGGAAGGGACGCTTGTGAGGTGTATAATTGGCTGTAGAAGTCTTTTACTTCCTTAAGAATCTCCGGCTTAGAAGCGACGACACTCCCTCTAGAAGTGGTCAACTTCGTCAGATGGCTTCGGCCCAGCTGTTGGACAAAGACTTTTGAACCCCGGTTTTGCTCTATCGCTTCTTTAATTGTGCGTGTGTTGGAGTTCCGGAGGTCTCGTCGTACCAATTTAAAAATCTTTTTGTTGAGAGTCCGTTGATCTGACGAAGTGATTGCGGGGTTTTCACGTCGCTTCTGCATTAGCTGTAGAGATTCTTCTGAACTTAGACTTCTTGCCAGCACCTCGCGTCTCACAGAGTTTTGTACCCTCCTCCCTGAGGATACCCACCACATGGTCGAGATCCTGGTCAACGTCAACGTCAATTGTGGTTTCCAGTGCAGCGAATCGGTTCTCCAGTTTCAGCTGGAACGTTTCGGACCCGACCACGGATTGTAGCATTTTGGGTCGGAGCGTGGACTTCATTAGACGAACACGTTCAAGCTTGCAGTCGATATCTAGAGATCCTCGGACTAGTCGGTGATCACTGCCGGTTTTAAACCTAGTGATCACTGAGACATCTCTAAATATGCGCTTTTTATCCGTCATAATGAAGTCGATCTCGTTTTTGGTCATAGCGTCGGGGCTTTGCCACGTCCACTTCCGCTGGGGGTCTTTCTGAAAGAAGGAGTTCATCAGAAAAAGCCCCTCTTTTTCTAGGAAGTTGACGAGCATTTGCCCCCTATGATTTCTGCTTCCCAATCCGTGTGGTCCTACTACCGATTCGCCGCTTGTTTGTACTCCCACTTTAGCGTTAAGGTCTCCCATGACAACGTTGAAGTGGGCCTTTTGGGTGGTATGCAAGGCCTTAGAAATGTCCTCGTACATTTCCTCCACTTCATCGTCCGAGTGTGCCGAAGTCGGTGCGTATACTTGGATAACCTTGAGGTTATACCTCTCGGTGAGTTTGATCACAAGATACGCTACCCTTGTCGACACACTGGAGATTTCTAGAACGTTGTCAGAGAGGATCTTGTGGACCAAGAACCCGACGCCACCTTGGGATGGTTGTTCTCCCTCTCTGAAATACATAAGATGGCCCGATTCTAGGGTAACGGTGTCCTCCCCCTCTCTTCGGACTTCACATAACCCTAGAATATGCCATCTTATGTTTTTCAGCTCCTCTTCCAGTAGTGCCAAGTGTGCATCAAGCCGTAGCGTGCGTCCATTAAACGTTGCCAGTGTCAGTCGGTGTTGGCGGCCTACCGTAGCCCGGGGATTCTTACCACCCCCTGCCCCGCCGTTACCGTAACCGCCGCCTTGGTTAGGAATAGCGGGGCGACCGGGAACTGGGGGCCGTTGTAATTTTGTGCTTGCCATGCAGGTTTTGCCCAAATAATCACCACGCGTGGGATACGCTTGTATCTAATTTGTAAAATAATTAGCTTAAATCATTAAAAATACTACCCAAAGACACTATTCCACGCGGACGAAGTCACAGGCACAGCTAGTATGGTAATAAATAATTGTGGTCTCTAAGCAAAACTCGTACGGAATGATGGAATATTCCACTTAAGATGGTGATGTGTCCTGACAGCCTTTGTTAATTTTTTAGGTGCTTGCTTACGGAATCTTAAGCCAGTGGCCAGTATGAACAGTTGTCTAACTGATAGAAATTTATATTCCTGGTACAATTAGCTGGTAGGGTACCTGAACGGTTTATTAAATGCAACTTTTAGTAAATCTCTTTGTGTTCTTTCTGCTCTTACAAGGTGAGTAATGCATAGACAGTGACACAGTAGGTGATAACAGACTGACATAATGATGTATAAACTAATTTTATGATATCCTGGTCTGCAGATTGTCAAAGTTTTAGAAAAACATATTTTAGTTTCCTTACACGTGAGCAGATGAGGTCAATGTGTTCCTGCCACTTCAACCTATCGTCAATAAGAACACCCAAGTACTTGATGCAACTTACTTACTTACTTACACTTAGTTAAAGTACTCACTTACTTACTTAAAGCGGAAGACGCGGAAGTCCAGAGGTAGAATACCTTAAGGGGTATCCAAATCACCCCCATGTATGTGCCGCGATTTTTGGTAGTTTAGGTATGGGAACCCCCTATAATTTTAAACTTTATTCCGATTTTAGTATTTGTTGTTATAGTGGCAACAGAAATACATCATCTGTGAAAATGTCAACTGTCTAACTATCACGGTTCATGAGATACAGCCTGGTGACAGACGGACAGACAGACAGACAGCGGAGTCTTAGTAATAGGGTCCCGTTTTACCCTTTGGGTACAGAACCCTAAAAAAAACAGACGAATTGAGAACCTCCATCTTTTTGGGAAGTCGGTTGAAGAACATCTCTGTAGTCGTAATTTAGTAGAAATTGTTAAAAAAGGCCATAACTCCTAAACTACCAAAAATCGCGGAATATACATGGGGATGATTTGGATACCCCTTGAAGTGTTCTACCTCTGGACCTCCGCTTGACACTACTTTCTGGGACACCCTGTATATAGCGCTACAGCAAACTTCACCCCCTATGCTCTCCACTCCACTCACCCTTCTTGGATTTTTTTTTCGCCACATCTTATGTAGAATGAAGTCTTTAGTGTGCCTCTCAAATTTGATTGAAATCCGTCTATAAATGTCGCCACAGCAATCCTCCCCCCATATCCCTCCCCTCCACTCCCCTTTTTTGAATTTTGTTTCGCAACATGTGTAGAATGAAGTCCTTAGTGTGCCTTTGCAATTTGACTAAAATCCGTTGATAAATAACGCTACAGGAAACTTCTTCTTTCCCCCCCCCCCCCCTATTTCCCCCCAATCAAAAAAACGCGATCGAAAAAAATTCTTAAATAAATCAAGGAACTCGTGTGCCAATTTTCGTCAAAATTGGTGGAGTAATGCAACCTGTTAATTGTAATATTATTTATTCTGTATTTGTATGAGAACAGACAGACAAACGTTCGGACAAAAGTGAGACGCTCTGCTCGCTCGGTGAATTATTCAATACGTTATGTATAATACAAATACCTATATAGCTTCATTGAGTTGAACAGCACTTCGTGTATGAACGACATTTCCGACAAAGAGTGATGAAGGTGATGATGTTAGCCCAAAGGCTCCTCGAGCAAAAGTGAGCAAAGTGACGTTTCTACCGCCTTTATAAAGCATCAGTCGAACAGAAAACCAAGAGAGCGGCTTGACATCTCGTGATATTTAGTTTACGTTCAAAACTATACTCCAAAACAGTTTTGGCTTTCAATCGTAGAATTATGGATGGTTTTTACTACTACTACTAGTACTATAAAAATGTGTAACACGCGCTCGCGCACAGCGACGCTGTGCTCGCTAAGCCTAACAAAATGTGACAGATACCGATTACCGATCTATGGGAATGTGTCAGATCGGTGTCGGCGCGGACGCGGCCTCCGAGGCGGCGCTCGGCGCGCTGCTCGAGAGCGCCGGCGCCGCCGACGACGACCCCGAGCGCCGCGTGGCGCGCCTCGGCGGCCAGTTGGCGCGCCTCGACGCGCTCAACGTGGCTGGCATGCTCGGCGCGGCCACCGACGGCGGCGGCGCCGCGCTCGCCGCGCGCCTCGACGCCGGCCTGGCCGCCGCCGCCGGGCTCGCCGCGAGACGCGCGCGCTGCGACGCGCTGGCGCGCGGCGCGCCCGACGCCGTGCACGCGCGCTCCGGCGCCGCGCGCGCCGACGCCAACGCTCGGGAGCTGCTGCGCCACCTCGCCGACCTGTACGCGTGGCTGGACGCGCCGCCGCTGCGCGACCTCGACGCGCTCGCCGACCCACCGCTCGCTACCGCGGAGGGCCGCGCGCGCGCGCAGGCCGCCTGCGAGGCGCTCCGCGCCGCCCTACGCGCGGAGGCCATCGCGCCGCCGTACGCGCGCCGCCTGGCCGCCGTGCGCGAGCGGCTGCGGCGCCTGGCGCGCGCGCGCGACCAGCTGGCGGCCGGCGTGGTGCGCCACGTCAACAACCTGCTCATCCACCTCGGCAACGAGGCGGCGGCGGGCGGCGCGTCGGCCGCGGGCGCCGGCGCCGCGCGACACCACGCCGAGCTGCTGCCGCTGGCGCCGTTCATGCGCTGCCTCAAAGACATGGACGAGCGCGCGTTCGACGGGCTCGCCAAGGTGAGCGGCCGTCCACAGCGTTGGCGGCCCCCGCCCCCCGCCCCGCGCCCCGCCCGCTAACGGTGGTCGTGTTGCAGGTGTACACGACGCAGCGGGCGCGCGCGCTGGAGCGCGAGACGCGCGGTGCGTGCGAGGCGGCGCGCGCCGCGCTGGCCGCGCCCGCGCCGCCGGAGAAGGCCGACGAGCTGCTGGACGGGGTGAGAGTCGTCCCCCGCGCCGTCTCCTGCGACCGCTGCGACGTTCACTAATGGCGTGTCCCGGTGCAGGTGCTGAGCCAGGTGGAGGCGCTGTGTAACGCGGAGCAGGACTTTTGCTCGCAGTTCTTCTTCCTGGACGTGGACGTGAAGGTGAGTGCGGGGCGCGGGGCGCGGGGTGCGTGGCGCGGGGCGGTGGGAGTGACGCGCGCGAGTGTTGCAGGCGGACGGCAGTGACGGCGAGGGCGGCGAGGCGCGCGCGCGCGGCGGCCCGGAGTCGCGCCGGTTCATGGCGGCGCTGTTCCCGGCGCTGGAGCCCGCGCTGCTGGCGCTCACGCACCACATCGAGAAGCACGACCAGTAGTACGTATATTATAATAATAGCAATGTGTTTATTTCAGGCATCATAACATTAGCCCATATTAATACATAGATAGATAAACACTTTTTTACACCATACAAGTTAAAAGTAAAAAATGGTAAATAAAACATAATGTGGCAACAGGCGGTCTTATCGCTTAAAGCGATCTCTTCCAGACAACCTTAGGGTGGAAAAGAATATATGGTAATAGGAATTAGCATACATGGCGGTACAGAATTGTGATCTTATTGTATTAATTTCCAAATATTGTGTTTGCCGCGTATTATTGTGCAAAAACGTATATTACTAACCATTTAATATAGATAAAAGTGAGTACGAGATTAGAGAAACTGTATATTTTAATAAAAACATGCCATTGGCTAAATACAATAATCGCGCGGAGTATTAGTTAAAAAAAAAAAAGCTAGTTTGCTTCAAGCGGCGTGTGTCTGACGTAAGTGCCTGACGTCACAATGCACTACCAAAGAGCCCGGGAAATGGTGGCGTTTAAACTGCTCAAATTTATTTGTATATTTAAACGTTTATTTCAAAAATAATTAGACTAATTCCAGCAGTATTTTATTTTTTTATTATGTTATATGGATGTAATGAGTGAAATAAAAATATTTAAAAAAAACATGCATATTCCCTATTTTGGTTATAAGCAAGGTCTTAGAGCACAAGTAAAGGGAAAATCCCGAAAAATAAAAAAAAGTTGAAAATTAAGGTACATTTTGGTACTAACAAGTTTTCGCGAAAATCTAAATTTGCCCATATCTTTTTTAATGTGTTGACTCAAGACCTTGATTTTTGTACACCCAATAGGGACTATAGACCTCAATATCGGGTATAAATTTCAACTTGCTAGGTCCACCCGTTCCTGAGAAAATCAGTGGTGACACACGGACACACGGACAAACGGACAGACAGACAGACAGACGGACAAGAAAGTGATCTTATAAGCGTTCCTTTTTTTGACCTTTTGAGGTACGGCACCCTAAAAACATACAGACGAGTTTAGAACCTCCTTCTGTTTGGAAGTCGGTTGAAAATGCATGGTATGTTTTAATTTTAAAATTATCGTGAATTTGTAACATTATTATTGTTATATACCGGCTGTAATTCACGTACCTTTAGTCGAATTTTCTCGAGCTAGGTTTCGAGCGAGTCAGTCGCTCTTCCTCGGGAGTGAGGTCACGCGGTGAGATCGCGATGTTCACTGTGAACATCGCGATCTCACCGCGTGACCTACAGCCGGTATATAACAATAATAATGCATGGTATGTGGTCGAAAAACAGCACAATTAATATCTTAATACTATAAGAATCTTTGTCCTGACATACTGACTCACTGACAGACAACGCACAGCCTAAACCGCTGATCGTAGAGACTTGAAATTTGGAGGGTATATTTGTCTTAGTACGTAGGGGTGTACTAGAAAGGATTTTTCAAAATTCACCCCTTAAGGGGATGTAATAGGGGTTCACAGTTTGTATGGAGAAACAGGATTAGATAGTCTTTTCTATCCGAAACTTCACACAAGTGCTGCAGTACAAAAATAAATAAATACGTGTTTCAGGTTTTTTTTAAATTCCACCCCTAAGAGGGTGAAATGGGGTAACAAAGTGTGAAAATCAGTATTTTTTCGGATTGCGCTGAAATTTGGCATGCAGATAGTTATTACAACGTTAGTGCCCTCTGAGAAAAGATTTTCCAAAATTCACCCCTGAAAGGGATGAAACGGGGGTTCAAAGTTTGTATGGAGAAACAAGATTAGATAGTATTTTCTATTCGAAACTTCATACAAGTGCTCGAGTAAAAAAATAAGTAAATACGTGTTTCAGGTTTTTTTTAAATTACACCCCTAAGAGGGTGAAATGGGTTAACAAAGTGTGAAAATCAATATTGTTTCGGATTACGCTGAAATTTGGCATGCAGATAGTTATTACGAAGTTAGTACCCTCTGAGAAAGTATTTTCCAAAATTCACCCCTGAAGGGCATGAAACGGGGGTTCAAAGTGTGTATGGAGAAACAAGATTAGATAGTCTTTTATATTTGAAACTTAACACAAGTACTTAAGTAAGTAAATACGTGTTTCATGCTCTTTCGAAATTCCACCCCTAAAAGGGTGAAGAGGGGTAACAAAGTCTGAAATCAATATTGTTTCGGATTGCGCTGAAATTTGGCATGCAGATAGTTATTTTGACATAGGTTAAGAAATAATTTTTCAAAATTCACTCTTCAAGGGGATGAAGCAGGTTCAAAGTTTGGATAGTCATTTTATTCGACATTTCACACAAGTACTTCTGTAAATAAATAAATAAATACGAGTTTCAGACTTTTCCAAAATGCCACCCTAACAGGATAAACAAAGTCTAAAAATCAATATTGTTTCGGATTGCGCTGAAATTTAGAATGCAGATAGTTATTATGACGTAGGTATCCGCTCAGAAAAGATTTTCTAAAAATTCCTCCCGTATACGGAACGGGGAATCATAGTTTGTATGGCGAAGCAAGATGAGATAAAGTACGTGTTGTAGGATTTTTCAAAATGGGGTAGGCAACAAAGTCTGAAACTTTGGGTTTTTCGGGTTTTATAAATATGAATCCCGAATTGCCTTAGTCACGCAATAACATGAAAAAAATAACATCAAACGGGTGAACCGATTTGGCTAATTCTTTTTTGATGTCTTTATTGATAGAATCGTTTTTACGATAGAAAAGTTTTAAGTAAATAAAAGAATTTTTAACGCGGGCGAAGCCGCGGGACACTTCTAGTGGTAAAATAAAAAATATATATCAGTGAACTCTCAAATTAGCTCCTCTTAAAAATTGATTTACATGCAACTAACTTGAACATTAACGTTATGCATTTGGTCTACTCTCCCTCCGTATTACGAAATATCGATCAGATCACGTGTCCTGACGCGAGTTTAACATTTTTACACATCCCAATAACAGTTTCTACTCTTCCTCCGTCTTACGAATTTTCGATCAGATCACGTCTCCCAACGCGATGTCCTGACGCGAGTTTAACATATTTTACCCATCCCATTCCATTATTTGCTTTTATAGCGCCCATAGTAACACATACTTTGTGAACATTTCAAGTAGAACGTTTAACCTGGACATAGTCACATAACCATTATGTATAGCTAACATTTGTCTGTAATATTTTTATTTTATATCTTACAGTCTAGCGTTTCACCACTATACCACCTGGTGGCAAGTGATATCTAGAGCAATTTGAAGTACCTACAATGATAAAAGTAACATATACACTTTGTAGAAAATTAAATAAATGAAAACGCGATAAATATCGATATCGATAGACATCACTAGACTATCGATACCCATTATCGACAATTATCACTTCCTTAAATGTATACGTGTCAATTTCACCCTCCCTCACCTCCAGGCCTCCAGCCTTCCCCCGAAGAGTGCGATAGGGACAACTGCAGCTCAGACCCATTTTGCCTACAAAATTAAGAGTAAAATAAGGTTTTGTATTCCCGTGTTTTCTCCTCGAAAACTGATCCGATCAATTTATTATTTTCACGATATTTTTGCAGATGAGTGCATCCGTGCTTCTATCATTTTGTTTTGTCTTAAAACCTTTTAGAACTTGTCTGGTAGCCGTCTAGATCAGGGCAGTAAAATGGGTAATTTTCCAGGTTTTTGAAGGGTTATATTTCTTTTTGCAAATGTATGATGAAAAAAAGGAAATTATAGGGGTATAGCTATAGTAGACCTTGATTTTTCGTAGAAAAAAATTTTGCTCTAGAAGCATTTTCCAGGGAGGAAAATGGGGAATACATTTGTATGGAAAAATGTACCACGCGTTTGCTCTTAACAACTTCGAGAAACCAAAGCCCTGAACTGCTGCCCGCACACGTCTGCGGGACTTCATTCGTAGCGGGGACTTTTACAGCTTTGTGATGCCATGTTGCAAAAAGTACTCGATGTTGAAAAAAGATCGATGTTTCTTACCGATGCATCGGAAAATATCGATACATAGCCTCGGTGTAGGTATTGCATAAAATAAAAAAAATCGATTTATTTTCTAAGTGGACGATACAACGGATAGTAGGGACGTTGTATCGTGGACCATAGGTATCGGTCGCGTGTCCTGGAGCGAGTGAGTGACGCCTGGTATTGCGGTGCGCAGAGATAAAATACCTCGGGATAGGATAGATAGTAGTTTCAGCCGGAAGAAGCAACGAGAAGCACTCATACCTAGGGTAAATAAACTCGGGGCGATCGGGCTTTTTTAGGGTTCCGTACCCAAAGGATAAAACGGGACCGAAAAACAAAATAAAGTTAAAAATTATAGGGGGTCCCCATACAAGAAACGTGTTTTTTTCGGCATTTCAATATAACGCCATCTATGCACGCTTAGGTAAACGTCCATAGATGGCGTTATATCGAAATTTTATTAATTATAATTTTTCGCTGGCGAAAAATTAGGTATAGTGGTATTCTTTGCTCGATCTTATAAAATACTGTAGTGTGGTACGGAACCCTACGAGTGCGAGTCCGACTTGCACTCGGCCAGTTTATTAATAAGATACTTTTCGGAGAGGGTGCGATCGAATCCCATTCCGCTTTTTACAATCGGATAAGAAAATAAATGATCGTCTTCGTCTCCTCGATCGTCGTGCTGGAATATCCATAACGATCGGCGACGTATTAGGGCGGTGTCGTGCATAGAGAGGTGTGCGTGATACGATCGTGTGCGTGCAGCGGCGCGTTCCGCGTGCTCGCGTGCATCGGGCGGCGCGTGCTGGGCGCCGAGGGCGCGGCGGCGGAGGGGGGCGGCGGCGAGGCGCGGTGGGCGCGCGCCGCGCTGGCCGGCGCGGCCGTGGCGGCCAAGCGGCAGGCGGACCGCGCCGTGGCCGCGCGCGCCGCCGCGCTCGGGGACGCCGTGCGCGCCGCGCAGCGCCGCCCCAAGTGCGCCGTGCTGCCCTTCGTGGGCGAGTTCTCGGAGATGGCGGCGGCCTGCGAGCGCATCTTCCTGGGCGGGCGGCGCGCCGACCTGGAGCGCTGGTACGTGTCGCTGGCCGGCGCCATGCTGGCGGCCGTGCGGCACGCGGAGCACCCGCGCACGCCGCGCGCCGTGCTGCAGCTGGAGAACTACCACGCGCTGCACGCGGCGCTGTCCGCGCTGCGCGTGCCGGCGCTGGACGCGGCGCGGCGGGACGCGCGCGCGCGCTACGAGGACGCGCTGCGGGCCTACGTCACGCAGTACTTCGGTCGGCCGCTCGAGAAGCTCACGCTCTTCTTCGAGGTGAGTCGTTGTCCTGCGCCTGTCACAGTGTCTTGTCTTCTAAACCGTTATACGTAGGTAGACACTTGACATTTTCACAAAGTGTGTATTACTATGGCCGCTATGACAATAGATACTAAAAACAATAAAATTAAATATTAAACTGGGTCCCCATACAAGTAACGTGTTTTTTAGGCATTTTTTTGCTTGAACTTATGAACCGTAACAGATAGAGACTTGAATCTTCACAAAGTAGGTAGGTATGTATTACTACGACCGCTACTCACAATATATACAAAAATAAATAAAATTGGCAACCCTGAAAGATCTGCGGCCAAAAGGGGAATGAAAATCTCAATGAATCTACCAGTGTTTCGATAATCCTCTCATCAGAGAAGAAACACAAATTGATGTTAATATCACTTACGACTTGAAGCTACGAAAACTTGATAGTATCGTGTAACTTTGACACTGGCTAAATACACTAATCGTGTGAGTGGAGCCATAATTTTACTTAAAAAATAATTAAGAAAATTAATTCCAACGGTTAAAGTATTATTAACAATTGGATGTATAAGAATAAGTGTGGCGTGTGTGTCAGGGCGTGTCGGAGGCGGTGGCGGCGGGGTGCCGCGAGGACGAGGTGTGCTACCGCGCCGCGTTCTCGAAGCACGAGCTGCGGCGCGTGCTGGCGCTGTACCCGGCCGGCGAGGTGCGGCGCGCGCTGCACCGCCTGTACCGCACCGTGGACAAGCACCTCTCGGAGGAGGGCGGCCTGCTGCAGGTCGTGTGGCGCGCCATGCAGGAGGAGTTCATGGCGCAGCACCAGGCGTTGCAGGTACCTCACTCTCTCTCTCTCTACTCACACATCACTGAATACATTCCATGTGTACCTCTCTACTAGCACTGTTCACGGAATACATTCCATGTGTACATCTGTACTAGCACTGTTCACGGAATACATTCCATATGTACATCTCTACTAACACTGTTCACGGAATACTTTCCATGTGTACATCTCTACTAACACTGTTCACGAAATACTTTCCATGTGTACATCTCTACTAACACTGTTCACGAAATACTTTCCATGTGTACATTTCTACTAACACTGTTCACGGAATACTTTCCATGTGTACATCTGTACTAGCACTGTTCACGGAATACATTCCATATGTACATCTCTACTAACACTGTTCACGGAATACTTTCCATGTGTACCTCTCTACTAGCACTGTTCACGAAATACTTTCCATGTGTACATCTCTACTAACACTGTTCACGGAATACATTCCATATGTACATCTCTACTAACACTGTTCACGGAATACATTCCATGTGTACATCTGTACTAGCACTGTTCACGGAATACATTCCATATGTACATCTCTACTAACACTGTTCACGGAATACTTTCCATGTGTACATCTCTACTAACACTGTTCACGGAATACTTTCCATGTGTACATCTCTACTAACACTGTTCACGAAATACTTTCCATGTGTACATCTCTACTAACACTGTTCACGAAATACTTTCCATGTGTACATTTCTACTAACACTGTTCACGGAATACTTTCCATGTGTACATCTGTACTAGCACTGTTCACGGAATACATTCCATATGTACATCTCTACTAACACTGTTCACGGAATACTTTCCATGTGTACCTCTCTACTAGCACTGTTCACGGAATACATTCCATGTGTACATCTGTACTAGCACTGTTCACGGAATACATTCCATATGTACATCTCTACTAACACTGTTCACGGAATACATTCCATGTGTACATCTGTACTAGCACTGTTCACGGAATACATTCCATATGTACATCTCTACTAACACTGTTCACGGAATAATTTCCATGTGTACATCTCTACTAACACTGTTCACGGAATACTTTCCATGTGTACATCTCTACTAACACTGTTCACGAAATACTTTCCATGTGTACATCTCTACTAACACTGTTCACGAAATACTTTCCATGTGTACATTTCTACTAACACTGTTCACGGAATACTTTCCATGTGTACATCTGTACTAGCACTGTTCACGGAATACATTCCATATGTACATCTCTACTAACACTGTTCACGGAATACTTTCCATGTGTACCTCTCTACTAGCACTGTTCACGGAATACATTCCATGTGTACATCTGTACTAGCACTGTTCACGGAATACATTCCATATGTACATCTCTACTAACACTGTTCACGGAATACATTCCATGTGTACATCTGTACTAGCACTGTTCACGGAATACATTCCATATGTACATCTCTACTAACACTGTTCACGGAATACTTTCCATGTGTACATCTCTACTAACACTGTTCACGGAATACTTTCCATGTGTACATCTCTACTAACACTGTTCACGAAATACTTTCCATGTGTACATCTCTACTAACACTGTTCACGAAATACTTTCCATGTGTACATTTCTACTAACACTGTTCACGGAATACTTTCCATGTGTACATCTGTACTAGCACTGTTCACGGAATACATTTCATATGTACATCTCTACTAACACTGTTCACGGAATACTTTCCATGTGTACATCTCTACTAACACTGTTCACGGAATACTTTCCATGTGTACATCTCTACTAACACTGTTCACGGAATACATTCCATATGTACATCTCTACTAACACTGTTCACGGAATACTTTCCATGTGTACATCTCTACTAACACTGTTCACGGAATACTTTCCATGTGTACATCTCTACTAACACTGTTCACGGAATACATTCCATATGTACATCTCTACTAACACTGTTCACGGAATACATTCCATGTGTACATCTGTACTAGCACTGTTCACGGAATACATTTCATATGTACATCTCTACTAACACTGTTCACGGAATACTTTCCATGTGTACATCTCTACTAACACTGTTCACGGAATACTTTCCATGTGTACATCTCTACTAACACTGTTCACGAAATACTTTCCATGTGTACATTTCTACTAACACTGTTCACGGAATACTTTCCATGTGTACATCTCTACTAACACTTTCACGGAATACTGTCCATGTGTACCTCTCTACTAACACGGCTACTATTTCCAAACAAGCACGCTTCCATCTTAGAATGCATCGTCGTTTAACATCAGATGATATAGTGTCAAGTGTATGTCAGTCCAAAATTAAAATAACATCTAAAACAGATGTTTTTAAAACATGTTTTGCAAGGACGGAAGGCAGTCATGCTGACAGAACATACTAGCCGGACTGTCCTAGCCTGTTTGTAATAAATGTTAGTGAAATTAATTGAAGTAAATGTTAGTGAACGGTATATATGCAAAAAGAGAACCGTCGTATAAATTCAAGGCGCGCGTGTTGATTTTTCTAATTCACTGTTTTTGTTGATTTGACAACATTGCTCATTGCCAATACGACTAAAAATGATATAAAAACGATAGATTGATAACTTGGTAGGTACCTACTCGTATCATTATCTGGTGTTACTAGTACTAGGTAGGTGTACCTTCCTTCCTTACCTTTGAATGTAAGTTCATGGTAAAGCCACGAGGGTTATCTTTTTGCAGAGAGTGTATGGTTATGTATGGTTGTATTGTATGTGCGCAGACTCACGTTGTATTGTATGTGCTACCCGGCCGCCGGGCTCACGTTGTATTGTATGTGCTACCCGGCCGCCGGGCTCACGTTGTATTGTATGTGCTACCCGGCCGCCGGGCTCACGTTGTATTGTATGTGCTACCCGGCCGCCGGGCTCACGTTGTATTGTATGTGCTACCCGGCGGGCTCACGTTGTATTGTATGTGCTACCCGGCCGCCGGGCTCACGTTGTATTGTATGTGCGCAGGCTCGCATCGCGGCCTGCTACCCGGCCGCCGGGCTCACGTTGTATTGTATGTGCTACCCGGCCGCCGGGCTCACGTTGTATTGTATGTGCTACCCGGCCGCCGGGCTCACGTTGTATTGTATGTACGCAGGCTCGCATCGCGGCCTGCTACCCGGCCGCCGGGCTCACGTTGTATTGTATGTGCTACCCGGCCGCCGGGCTCACGTTGTATTGTATGTGCTACCCGGCCGCCGGGCTCACGTTGTATTGTATGTGCTACCCGGCCGCCGGGCTCACGTTGTATTGTATGTGCGCAGGCTCGCATCGCGGCCTGCTACCCGGCCGCCGGGCTCACGTTGTATTGTATGTGCTACCCGGCCGCCGGGCTCACGTTGTATTGTATGTGCGCAGGCTCGCATCGCGGCCTGCTACCCGGCCGCCGGGCTCACGTTGTATTGTATGTGCTACCCGGCCGCCGGGCTCACGTTGTATTGTATGTGCTACCCGGCCGCCGGGCTCACGTTGTATTGTATGTGCTACCCGGCCGCCGGGCTCACGTTGTATTGTATGTGCTACCCGGCCGCCGGGCTCACGTTGTATTGTATGTGCGCAGGCTCGCATCGCGGCCTGCTACCCGGCCGCCGGGCTCACGTTGTATTGTATGTGCTATCCGGCCGCCGGGCTCACGTTGTATTGTATGTGCGCAGGCTCGCATCGCGGCCTGCTACCCGGCCGCCGGGCTCACGTTGTATTGTATGTGCTACCCGGCCGCCGGGCTCACGTTGTATTGTATGTGCTACCCGGCCGCCGGGCTCACGTTGTATTGTATGTGCGCAGGCTCGCATCGCGGCCTGCTACCCGGCCGCCGGGCTCACGTTGCCGCTCACCACGCAGCACATCCTGGACGCGTTCTCAGACATCGCGCGCGACCACTGACCACTCACCACTGACCACTCACCACTGACCACAACACCTCTCCTACCCTTTATACTCGCTACACATACCATCTCCGATTTTAACGGACGAAAGAGAGGCGGATATGCAACCGCTTCAATAAGTTCGAACGAATAAAATGGTAGAGCTGATCTTATAATGTGCTAAACAGATAAGTACCTTCGAAAAAAATGTTCTATTTACTGGAAATGCAAGCAAAATAATTCTAGAGATTTTACTTATTTTAGTATCAAAGTTGTTTGTGTTCAATTGATGATGTATATTGCGTATAAATTATGCAATATGAACTGTGGTAGCAGTGCTCTCTTAAGAGTAAACTCGTACCTGGCGACATAAACATCTTGCATACTGTCATTATATTGTACCAATCACTTGACTTATTTTAGGTATGTATTTAATAAATATTTTATTAAATTATTTAAGCGAGCAATTTAGGGCCAGTTTCATGGGTTCCTGATAATGCGTTAGATAGGCTATTATGCGTTACATGGCGCCATATAAGCTGTCAGATTTCTTCATATTAGCGCTATCAGGAACCCGTGAAACTGGCCCTTTATATCATAAAATGATGTAAATATTATTCGTACTTTAAGTAATAAAAGCATAAGTTTTATATTTATCGTTTTAATCCTCCTGAATTAATCTAATAACATAAATTACACTAAGGTCGACATTTGCACGCCACCCGGCTAGTCGGGGAAATAATAACAATTGATCACAAGTAAACCCAAGGAGTTATAAAGTATATTGTTCAGTTGGTAACAGAGACTATACAAATGTTTTGGAGACGGGCACCGCTTAGTCCAGAGACTTGGGAGGGTAGTAGTTCAGATAGATCAGTCCCGAGCTCTTCGCCTGAAACAAACATTTATTCACATCTTGTAAAATTACTAGTCTCACCGTTGATACCACACATTATATGACCAACAATGATCGTTCAGATGGCTCTCAGTTCTCAATGTTATGAATAAAAACAAATAACAATTTTTTTTCTGGGTTATCCCTTCTTGCTCATTTACTGATCGGCATTGTATGTAAATTGTAAATTTTATTTTTACACTGAACTGTGTAGCACTTGATCACTATCTCACCTGATGTTAAGTGATGATGCGATCCATGATGGAGTGTGCTTACCCAGAAGATATCTATTCACTCGCAATTTGAAGACCCCCATATTGTACTTAACGAGAAACACATACTCAGGCTACGAGGGTCGTTCAATAAATACTTAGCCTACAAAAGAAAAACGAATATTTTCGAAAAGTGCCGATTTATTTTTCTACATAATCTCCTTTTTAACCGACTTCAAAAAAAGGAGGAGGTTTCTCAATTCGACCGTATATTAAAAAAAAAAAAATTTTTATGTTTGTTTGCGGATAACTTCGTCGTTTATGAACCGATTTTGATTATTCTTTTTTGTTCGAAAGGAGATATCCCAAGTGTGGTACCATGGTAATTTTACTGAGGTATGATAAGTATCTCCAGAGATATTGTGATAAACATCTCAAAATTGGTACTGAAAATGAATAGCGCGGCATTGAAGTCGGTTGTTTTTTAGTTTTTAAACGATATTATAACTCAATACACTTGGCCTAGCGATGCTCCAACTTATTTGACCCGTCTAAAAAATACGTTTTCCTGAAGTCTGCAAAATAGGCCTCCGTGGCGGTGATGACCTCCTCATTCACCCAAATCTTTTTCCGGCGAGTGACTTTTTCAGGTTTGGAAACAAAAAGAAGTCACAGGGGGCCAAGTCTGGAGAGGAAGGTGGATGGGGCTGCAATTCGTAGCGCAATTTGAATAATTTGGCCATGGCGACGGCAGAGGTGTGAGCCGGCGCGTTGTCGTGGTTGTTGTCCAGTGTGAGCAAACGCGGCACCCATCGCGCTGACAGCTTTCTCATGCCCAGTTCTTCGTGGAGAATATGATGCACCGTTCCTTCTGCAATGCCCACAGTGTCAGCTATCTCGCGAATCTTCAATCGGCGGTCTGCCAACACGAGATCGTGGATTTTTTTATGTTTTCCTCCGTAGTAGCCATTTTCGGGGCACCTGGGCGTGGCTCATCAAAAACCGACTTGCGGCCACGAGCAAACTCGTTAAACCAATTCTTGACGGTTGCCATCGAAGGAGAAGAGTCACTGTACACAGCATCCAAGCGATTTTTAATTTCACTGCGTGTTTTCCCTTCCAAAAATAAAAATCGAATCACCGAACGATACTGCTCTTTTTCCATTTTAGTTAAACTGACCGACACATTCGCTTTCAAAGGCTATTAAAACATAAGTTATTTTTCAAAAAAAATAAAACCGACTTCATAACTACAAAGAGGCACTGAAAAGCGAAAAATAATTTACTTAAAATTATTATAAGCGTTACCCACGTCTCTATTTGAAGTCGGTGCCAGCCAAGTCTAATAGGTAGTAGATAGATAATACCTACGAGTACATGTATCTACCTACTTACTAACCTACATGTACCTACTTACTTCTACTACATACATAGCATCTATCTAATATCCAATAGACTTGGCTGGCACCGACTTCAAATAGAGACGTGGGTAACGCTTATAATAATTTTAAGTAAATTATTTTTCGCTTTTCAGTGCCTCTTTGTGGTTATGAAGTCGGTTTTATTTTTTTTGAAAAATAACTTATTTTACCCTTTTTAGTGCAAAAAAAGTTTTAATGAAATTACATGCATCTATTAAATTTCGTGTCTGGGCCGTTATACACTGACGGATATATACTTTTTGAAAATTTCAAGTGTGTACCTATAACGGTTAAGAAGATACAGATCTGTAAAGTGCGCACATATAGACACACGGACGGACGGACGGACGGACGGACGAACAGACAACAAAGTCTCAGAAAGTGTTCATTTGGTAGCCTTTGGGTTCGGAACCCTAAAAAATTGACTTTAAATGCCGCGCTAAAGTGAAAATATTCACTAGTAATAATGATGTCATCAAGGTATCATAGGACAATGTCCAAAATGGCCCTGTGCAATAAAAGCATCTGACACACGATAATTAATTGTCTATTTTATTACAATAATTCCAAATACTTTTATAACACGGACTAGTTGTATTCCAAAATGAATATAAAAAAGTATTATTTGCGATTATTAACATTAATTGCCGCCATATGGCCAACAGGGTACTGAATCACTCTACTACGTTATAAGAGGCACTTCCCTATATTGTGGATACCCGAATTATGTAAGCACTGTGTAGCCAACCTAACAACGGAAAGTATTATTTACGTAGTAACTATTATATAATATGTGGTTTTATGCTTATAATTTTTTTTTGCTGTGTTGATTGGTACAAAGTACGTTCATGATTCTGAGTTATTTAATTATGTATGCAGTGTCGCGGGACTGAAATGGCCGCCATCTTCGCCAAATGTCATGTCATGTCAAAAAATATTAGGTATGTTTAAAAAAGTTTGCACTCTAACAAGACTTTGCCCGGTAGAACATTCCTGTGAAGACAAATTATTTATATTTATACATAATTATTTATTATAATTATTAATATATAATTATTTATTGAGGGCCCGGTGGCGTAATTGGGAGAACAGTCGGCTTTGATGCCGTGGTACCGAGTTCAAACCGCCGTGCACCAATGAATTTTTCTATCGAAAAATATATGTGCGCTTCTCACAGTGGCCCTCCCGTGAAGGAAAACATCGTTAAGAAACCGATAACCGCATGGTGGTAGAACATATCTGGTGTCCGCCTGGCCAGCTACCACCCTCAAGTCAGAAAATCTGTCGCCAAACATCTAATGTGTTCCGGCAGCTATCCTTGAGAGCCAGTTCCCATTCTAGTCCACTTCTCTATCTTCGACCGCATCATCACTTAGCAACAGGTGAGATAGTGGTCAAACGCTTGCCTATAAGATATTACAAAAAAAATTTCCCCACCTTTATTTCTATCTCGCTCACAGTTACCGTAAGAATATCTTATATGCAATAGCAACCTCCATTGTGTATAATCTTCTTGGGACTCTTCTACTAAAACTAGTACAATCTCCTATGTTTGGGGTATTTATCTCCATATCTCTGGTGATACTAATCAGATTTCGATAAAATTAAAATGGGACCACCTCGGAAACGTATCCTACCAATTAAAAAAAGAATCATTTGAATCCGTTCACAATTGATGGAGAAATCGCGTAACATACACAAAAAAAAAAAAAAAAAAAAACATACAGACGAATTGAGAACCTCCTCCTTTTTTGTGAAGTCGGTTAAAAACTAATAGAGGTCATTGTTTAAAACTTTGACAATAGGCTTCAAAAACATTGCACTGTACTATGGTAAAAATTTTTTGTAATCGCAGTGCCATTGGGCGATGAGGCTAAGTACTTGTTGAATGACCCTCGTATATCATGTGCTAGTGAGGTTGGCATTTTGAATACTTAGATGAAGTCTAGACTGACAGTGCTGCAATCTAAAGATCATATGTGGTCCAATATCTAATGAACCTATGTTATGAAAGTTTTGAGAGTAGTCAGTACTTACAACAACGAAGGTGAATGCAGTGAAGGCGAGGCCGGCGAACAGAGCGGCGTTGTAGCCGCGCTGCTTGGCGTCATAGTGTGCCTGCCACGACCCCTTGGGCACCGGCAGGTCGTCCATGGTGGGTGGCTTCACATGGCCCTCCCCGTGGTAGCGCCGCACTGTACACATACAACTACATGTTTTACTTACACATTTAAACTTCTTTTCTACAGCTCTGATGTTTATGGAATAGTACCTAGCGAGAAAAGAGGTTGCATATAGAATGAACACTTCAAATTGATTTATTTCTTGATAGAATGTGGTGAATTGATATGTCTTCACAGCAACATTCTACCTTGCAATGTCTAGCTAAAGAGTAACATTATTGGCACCTAGTGTTAATGCATGACAGTTCAGTTGTTTGTGCCCCCTACAATATAAACAGTATTCACAACTATTCATTGTGTAACTTTCCACTTGTGCTAGGAGCATACTATACATATGTTCCACCTGACTTGCTACTAAACAGTAGCTTACCACCATCAGCGCAATAGATCTGCTGCCATAACCTTACGGTGTTCCGGCAGCACACAGCCCTTGACAGTCAAGAGTAGTCTAGGTCTACCATCTTCGACCACATCATCGCTTACCACCAGGTGAGATAGTGGTCAAATGCTAGCCTATAATATATTTAAAAAAATAGAATCAACCAAAGAATGTATTCAGTATGTAGGCAGTATTAATATACTCACATATACACATCAAAATCATAATTCATAAAATAAATCATAATCAATTATCACGTAAACATAGCAAAAGCAGAATTATAACGCTTTGAATTTTAAAAAAAAACAAAAGTAATGAACCATACAGATTCAATGACGTGCTGCAAAAAAATATATACGGTCGAATTGAGAAACCTCCTCCTTTTTTTGAAGTCGGTTAAAAATGTATGTTACGTGTAATTGTGTACAGATGAGAGCCAAGCTAACACCAAGTGATTTAACATTTTGAACACCAAAGTTACATATATGTGACAAGCACTTGCAGGCCCTATACGCCAAACGAGGTCTATAAAAGACAAAAACTGTACAATACCGTACCGTTTGGTGTACAGGACAAGAGAGTGCATTAGTCAATCGTAGTGAGGCGCTCAAAAGGTTTAACTGATATCACAAAACAGATAATAATACTACGTTCATATGGTAAGTAACATTCATTCATACATTTTAAAATAAACATACAGCAACAAGCTTAGAAATAGGTGCACGGCGATTCACTGGCTTATTATAAATAGCATTCTATTCTATAGGATACATAAAAAAATGGTAGGTACCACACCTATTTAATGTCCCATTCTGAAAATAAGGTTATCTCTTAGCGACGTTATGTAACAACTCTTCAAATAATTCAAGGAATAACAATTGAAGAGGGTTGATAGATTCGTTTTGATTAGATAGAATTAACTTATAAATAATTGAAAATATAACAAACGCTAAACGCGTAGTAATTAGATTAAATACAATATTTAAAAAATTGACGATCGATCTGTCTTGAGGATACGTAGCCCCATAATAATATGTATTCACCTGTTTGCTGCAGCAGCCTTGACATAATAGGGCGTGCATTCATTTTGATTTTCTCTTCTACCTTGAAATGCAAAATCGATCACAAAACCTTAAAATCAACTCAGATTTTTACTAAAGAAGAAGATACCCGAACCGAATCGAAAAAGTTGAGTTGGATCCAGCCACCTTATCACGAGAATCTGAAATTTGACAGTTGATTATTGAATGAACTAAATGACGGAGACGCAGTTATGCAGATTGTATAGTTCCATCTCTGTCATTTCGTTCATTTCAATCCCTATCAAATTTCGTGATAAGCCTGCAGCCAGACTGAACCACAGATTACTATATGGGACTGAGTGAACTGCAGGCCTAGGCCTAGAGTCTGTGCAAAAAGCATTGACGTAATATAAATCGATTGTGCACTGCAGATGTTTTGACAAATTCAATTTAATCCGTATCCACCAAACATAAGGTTGTAATTGCTTTGTACAATAAAACGGCCCAAACGAAACACACCTAGGTGGGAGTGTGTCCTTGTCTAACAAATTGCCATTGCAAAAAAATAATTAAGTTTGGTAGAAGTTTAAAAAGAACGACGTCATTCACTAGACTTGGAAGTCTATTCTTTTTTAATTCTACGTTGTTTGTTAACAATATAACCTAAATCAGTAATCAATCATTTGTTATTTACGTGCTTGGCATGTAAATAACTTTTTTTTACCATTGCCACTCAAAAAAGAGCACTTTATTCATCGATAGCAGTGAATAAAACGCTCTTTTACTCAGTATTCGGTGAATAAAAACATTTTAAATTTGGAACAAGCACAAAATACGAATTATGTACAGTGCCACAAGTATAACTTGGCGGTGGTGGTTTTTGGAACTAATTCTTTTAATTGAAACTGTGAGTTTGACGTTTGAGAGATTACCGCGACATTATTGTTGATAAATCTGCTATATTAAAATAGTTCAATAATGCCAAAAGTAATTAAAAGTGGTTTGAGAGAAACTGTTATCAAAGTACAAAGTAAAAGCACAGTGGCGCACAGGCACGCCAAGTTATACTTGCCGGACTTTATAAAAAATGAATAAAACTTGGTGAAAGTTCCTGGCTAAAGCCGCTAAAGGGCCTAGCTGGCTAAATGGAGGTATACCATTGAAGCCATATAATTAAATTAAGCTTTTATTTAACTTGCAATGTATGTATGTACGTATGTATGTATGTACGTATGTCACTATGTATGTTCGGGTGGAATCTTGGAAGCTAAATTAGTCCCACTTCCCGATGTCCGATTGGACTCAAATTTGGTGTACTTATGTATCTTCGGTGACAATACAATGATATGGTATCATGTAGCTGGTCTGATGATAAAGCTGGAAGGTGGCCACGGTATCTCTGTGATGAATCAACATAACTCAACCGAGTTTGGGCTCGATTGATTCTTCTTGAAGAGAACTTTTCACCTAGATGATATCCAAGGTCTGATGATGAAGCTGGAAGGTGGCCACGGCATCTCTGTGATAAATCAACATGACTCTACCGAGTTTGGGCTCGATTGATTCGTCTTGAAGAGAACTTTTCACCTAGATGATATCCAGGGTCTGATGATGAAGCTGAAAGATGGCCACGGCATCTCTGTGATAAATCAACGTAACTCTACCGAGTTTGGGCTCGATTGATTCGTCTTGAAGAGAACTTTACACCTAGATAATATCCAGGGTCTGATGATGAAGCTGAAAGGTGGCCACGGTTTCTCTGTGATAAATCAACGTAACTCAACTTAGTTTAGGCTCGATTGATTCGTCTTGAGGAGAACTTTACACCTAGATGATATTTAGCGACTGGTGATGAATCTGGAAGGTGGCCACGGCATCTCTGTGATAAATCAACGTAACTCTACCGAGTTTGGGCTCAAATGATTCGTCTTGAGGAGCACTTTACACTTAAATGATAGCCAGGATCTGATGATGAAGCTGTAAGGTGGCCATGGCATTTCTGTTATAAAGCAACATAGGGTGGGGACCGAGTCATTTGATTTTCCTTGAAGAGCACTTTACCCATAATCATATCAAATATCCGTGGAATATTTTAAAACACCATGCCTTCTTTTAAATACTTAGGTAGTAGGTAGGTAGTCGGTATCTATACCTACCTACTAAAAAGTTAAAAATAAATTATGATTAAAAAATATTTTTAAAAACAAGCTTTTATCTGGGACAATGAACTAAAATGTTAAAAATAAATTCTAGTAAGTATTTGGCGTTTAGGTACTTACCTATATTTTTAAAAGCTTGAGGCACTGAAGTATAGTAATTACCTAGCCTGAAAAACGGGTAGTGCTTCAAGCTTTTAAGAATATAGGTAAGTACCTACACGCCAAATACTTACTAGAATTTATTTTTAACATTTTAGTTCATTGTCCCAGATAAAAGCTTGTTTTAAAAAATATTTTTTGCTCATAATTTATTTTTTTGTTTTCGTTTTGCTCTACACAATAAGTGTATTCAGCCAGCCAGAATAAAGCATAAAATGTATTCAAGTTTTTGTAAATTCAAGTCGTAATGTTGAGTCAAAGTCTCATTTCTGATCAAGTTAGAGTCACAGTCTAGTCCAAATCATACCCTTAGTAAAGAAGTAAACTTTACTGAAGATTTTCAGTGCAATTTTGGTAAGAATGCATGCATGCATATACAGGGTGTCGGGTTTCATATGGTCCAAACGAAAACCATCGATGGAGGACTCTAAGGTCTACCCCGAGAACCCCCATGTACACACATCAACACTGTCTAGGGATATTTTGTAAAAATTTCTTAAACTCATAAAATACTGGCCGGTTTAAAAATATTTTAATGTAAGCTTATTTTGTAGGTTTTAATGAATGATTCCAAATTGAATTTGAAAAATAAGTTAAAAACAAAAGATATGCGCGGCATAATTGTAGCGAAGTTCGAATGTTTTTATTTACCTAACCTAGTTTTTGTTTTTTTTTTTTGTTTCAAATTAAAATTAATCGGTTAATTTCGAATTTATGTACCTGTATGCATCATGCAGCGGCGCCATTTAACGAGAGACGAGATGTTAAGGGCAGTAAGCATGCTTCAAGCTGGGGCTTCTCAACGGAGTATAGCCGAGGAGATTTGAACAAGACAAAACGTGATATCAAGGTTTTGGTCACATTATCGTACCACTGGTGAAGTGGCTGAAAGGCACCTAGGCGGGAAGCGCATAACCACCCAAAGACAGGACCAATTTTTGCAAGTGGCCGCGAGAAGACAACCTAATGTTACGGCCATGCAGTTGGTTCAAAGGCTCTAGTAGTACCAGTTGCTTGTCAGTAAACAAACTGTGAGGAGAAGACTGCATGAGGCTAACCTTCATGCTCGCAGGCCGCTTCGTACTCTAGCACTACGCAGAGGAAATCGCGGACGAAGATTAGAGAGGGCTCCAGAACATTTGCTCTAGGAAGATAACCAATGGTCTGTAGTGCTGTTTACCGATGAGTCCCGATTCGGTTTTTATCCTAATTTACGAAGAGTACGTGTATCGCGAGCTCCTGGACGTGAGCGTCTGCAACACCCTCAGGAAGTCCATCCATACCACGGCGTGACAATTACGGTTTGGGCGGGTATTCGTGTTGGTGGAAGAAAAGACCTCGTTTGGATAAGAAACACCATGACTGCAGAAAAATACCGAAATCTGGAGCTAGCACAAATAATCTATCCTCATCGAATGCAAATGGGCCAATCTTTCACGCTCATGCACGACAACGCTCATCCACACACTGTGCGAGTGGTCACCGGTTGGCTGCAGGAGCACGACGTGTCGTTCTTAGACTGGCCCGCGCAATCACCAGACCTAAACCCCATAGAGCACGCGTGGGACATGCTCCAAAGAAGGGCTTACAGGAATTTTCCTCCAAACGTTGCGACTGAAAAGCAACTTTTTTTGCATCTTAGCAGGACCTGGGACAATATCCCGCAGTAGACTTCGATAACTTGATTCGAAGCGTGAAAAACCGTTGCAGGACCGTGATTAACGTCATGGGTGGTTTTACTGACTACTAATTTTTCGGGTAACTGCAAAGAACCTGATAATTTCGCTTTACTTTCACTTTTTTTTTAAAGAAGTTCATCTTTAGGTTTACAATTATTTCACTTTTTGTCTTTATTTCATAAAAACAATATTTACGCACAACATATAACTTTGTTTTATTCTAAAGCATAGTCTGATGAATGGGCTCTTTAAAAATATACACATGTTGTGTGTTAGTTGTAACACGTTTGGAAAAAATTGAGAAAATCAGAATACCCCTAGACAGTGTTGATGTATGTTCCGCAACAATCTATAGTTTTCGAGAAAATTGCGTTTTACTTGTTCAATCAATCAATCAATCAAATCATTTATTTGCAAGAATACTTATATACAAGATCTTAAATTCTATTTGCTGAGACAGTATTCCATCTGCAAGCAGACGTGCAAATATTTTGTTAATAATACTAATTAATCTCTAAAAATACACTTTTAAACAACATTCATTAAATTCCTTAATATTATAAAAACATTTATTGAGAAACCAATCTGTCAAAAAATTATTAAATGTATTATTTTCTAAAATGTTTAATTCATTCGGTAAACTATTGAATATTGATATACACATATTATATGTTTTCGAGTTAGTCCCCGAAATGTTGCAATTTATTAAAATTTTCTCCCAAGCTATAAATGCCGGAGCCCTAGTTTTTTTGTGGGACTATGAACAATGAATAGGCTTTTCAGGGTAAACTAAATCTTTTTATTTAGGCTTATTATTTTCTGAGAAAAAAAATAAGACAACACATTTTATTATTTAGACGATATTCAAACTTTTACTTTGGACAGGCTTTTCTCTAAAAAAACACAGAATAAAAAAAGTTACAACCGATGTTAAAAACTTGTCTGGTTTATGGACCTGCTGCTTGCCAAATTTCATACGGCTACGACAAGAGGTTCAGGTCTCAAAACATGATTAAGAAATGGAAAAGATTTCAATTTTCAAATAATTTCTTCTGAAATACATTTTGGTAATCTCTTTTCAAAACCTTTTTTTTTAAATGTAGGCGTGACGTGACCGCGGGCGCGGGCCGAACCGGGCGCGCACAACAATCCTTGTTTACTTACAGCGAGCGGCGCGGCGAGTCACTGCTGTCAGTGACGGTCAGGTCAGTCAGTCAGTGCCAGCGCGGGAGTCGGGCGAGGCGCGCGCAGTTTGCGCAGCATGTGAGTGCCATGGAGTGGTTCAAGCGAGGCGCGCGCGGCGTCGCCCGCCCGGAGCCGGCCGGCCTCGAGCCCGAGCACGCCGGCCTCGAGACGGAGCAGGAGCGCCGCGAGCGCTGGCGCAGCGTCTACGTCATCTACTTCACCATGTTCCAGATGTCGCTCGGGTTCAGCATCGTGCTGACGGGCGTGTGGCCCTACCTCGACAAGGTACAGATACGCTATCTCTCAGCTGCGCCTTCCCCGAGTTCAAGCACGTTCACTGACACCGGACACGCCAAG
The DNA here is from genome assembly GCA_954871355.1 of Cabera pusaria. NCBI lineage: Eukaryota > Metazoa > Arthropoda > Insecta > Lepidoptera > Geometridae > Cabera > Cabera pusaria. The sequence continues at coordinate 273,637 of OX940896.1, forward strand.
AAAGTCGCCGGATGCCGCGCTCGCGAACAATCATACCACTCGAATATCGACCGACTCAAACATTGCACTTGCTTTTCAATGCATTCGGAGGTTTTATTATTATTGTTTACAAGCGTGATAACGATGTAAACAACATTTTCATGTGGTACCTTTATTAAGTGCATAGGCTTAGACTTTTAACTTGACCAATAGATATAAAAATGATTTATTGTTACACACACCATAACATAACTTAACTGAGTTGTGCTAAGATTTATTTGAAAGACTGAGATTTCTTATAACTATAATTACTCGTATTATACTATAATTGTAATTACTCGTATATTTATTTACCTACGTGATTTTTCTTTGTGTTTCCAATGTCAAAACATTACCTTCCTTAGAGAAACACTAACCTACCTCTCTGTTCATAAGAGAAGGAGTCAGACAACTTGTTCAAACAAACGTTATGCATGTATTTATTTTTTTATACCAAACATAATTTACCCCACTCTACGCTGTTTTTCAAACTTCAGCTATAAGTGTAAATCTAGGTTCCTAATTTTCTTACACAATTTAAAAAAAACCCTTTGAAACGAAAAGTAAGGAATAGCATACCTACTTGGATTCTCTCGTTTCTTATCCGGCGAAAAAGATTAATTCGCGTCCTAATTTTTCTGTAATATTTCCAAATCCATACAATCTTAATAGTCTTTGTTCTGGAACATGAAGTCGGAGAAAAAGTTTCTTCGAATTTGAAATACTTATTTATACAAGTTCCAGATATTTTTTCTTTCAAAGTTATACATACAGGGTGTCGGGTTTCATATGGTCCAAACGAAAACCATCGATGGAGGACTCCAAGGGCTACCCACAGAACCCCCATATATTATGTTCCGCGAAAATCTATAGTTTTCTATAAAATTGCGTTTTACTTGTTTTCGAGTTAGGTAGTGTGCCCCGAAATGTTGATATTTATTTAAATTTTCTCCCAAACTATTATATAAAGCCCAGAGCCTTTGTTTTTTTTTGTGAGACTATGAACAATGAATAGGTATTTCAAGGTTAACTATGATTTTTTATTTAGACTTATTATTTTCTGAGAAAAAAAATAATACATCAAATTTTTTTATTTAGACGATATTTGAACTTTTATTTTGGGCAGGCTTTTCTCCAAAAAATCACAGAATAAAAAAAAAGTTAAAACCGATTTTAAAAACTTGTCTGTTTTATAGACCTGCTGCTTACCGAATTTCATACGGCTACGACAAGAGGTTCAGGTCAGGTCTAAAAACATAATTAACGAAATAGAAAGGATTTCAATTTTCAAATAATTCTTCTGAAATATACTCTGGTAATCTCTTTTTCAACCGACTTCCAAGAAGAAGAAGGTTCTCAATTCGTCTGTATGTTTTTGTTTTTTTTTTGTGTATATGTTACGCGATTACTCCGTCAATTGTGAACCGATTCGAATGATTCATTTTGTAATCGGTAGGGTACGTTTTCGAGGTGGTCCCATTGTAATTTCATCGAGATCTGATAAGTATCTTCAGACATATGACGATAAACGTCTCAAACTTGCTACTGAAACTGACTCGCGGGGCATGGCAAGTCGGTTGTTTTAGTTTCTCTTATCTCTTTCTTTTCTCTTTCTTTTTCTTCTTCTTATCTTAATTATTATTACAGAATTATCTCATATGAAGGAAATAAGTTGTAATAAAAGACCAACATCTTTGAATTAAAAGGTTTCATGTTGAATAATATCGACAATTTTCTTAATTTTCTTGTCAAATATAAAAGTTCAAAGTGTCCCTTTACAGCAATGCAAGCAAAGTGACTCTTTACAGCAATGTACATTATTGCACATACGATTACGCTTTAATAAGTTTCTTCTGATATGATCAAAGAAGTCATTGTCTTCACTTCTCTTCTTGTGTGCATCTGTTAGTTAAAGTTGATATTTATTATTATTCATTTCGCTGGAGAAGTGAAATCTTTAGACACTTGGTGACACTTACACAAGTTGATGTATCCGGCACGATGGATCTGTCTCTAGCCATCAAGATGCCTGACCTCAAATTATTTGATTTTTCGTCGTCTCGTGACCACGATCAATGCAACTTGGTCGAAACGTCGAGTTAAATAAAAAATTGTTTATGGCGCAATAAGTCCTGTATTTTAATATTTATAACTATATTTGATTTTTTATATGGGAGAACGACCCAATCTCGCGAGTGTAAAAGTATCGTCTAAGAAAGCGAGCATCATGGTCGATCTGGTGATCGACCATCATCACATATCATCAAGTGAGATAGTGGTCAAACGTTTGCCTATTACGTAAATTAAACACCAAACTAAAATAATCATAGAAAAGAAAACTAAACGTGATCACCCCTTTTATCATCTAAAAAGAAACTTTATTAAGCGATATCATGTGCGCAGCTGTAACTTTGAACTTTTATTATAAAAATGTCAAAAGATAGGTAAGGAAAATTGACCATATGTTTCAAGATAAAATCACAATGTTTACTCTTAAAATTTTCCTTAATTCAAAGATTTTGGGCGTTTATTACAACTTATTTTCTTCACATGAGTTGATTCTGTAAAAAAGAGATTACCTGACTGTATTTCAGAATAATTGATATCCTCTCTATTTTGTTCATTATGTTTTTAGACCTGAACCTCTTGTCGTAGCCGTATGAAATTTGGCAAGCAGCAGGTTCATAAAATAGACAAGTTTTTAAAATCGGTTGTAACTTTTTTTATTCTGTGTTTTTGGAGAAAAGCCTGCCCAAAGTATAAGTTCAAATATCGTCTAAATAAAAAATGTATTGTCTTATTTTTTTCTCAGAAAATAATAATCCTAAATAAAAAATCATAGTTTACCCTGAAAGACCTATTCATTCTTCACACACAAAAAATGAGGGTTCCGGCTTTTATAGTTTGGGAGAAAATTTAAATCAATTGCAACATTTCGGGGACTGACTCGAAAACAAGTAAATCGCCATTTTCTTGTAAACTATATATTGTCGCGGAACATACATGGGGGTTCTCTGGGTAGCCCTTGAAGTCCTCCATCAATGGTTTTCGTTTGGACTATATGAAACCCGACACCCTGTATATGTGCAATTTTATTCGATTTTACGTGTTGCTATCTTGTAGGTAGTGACATAATCCCGTTGCTCTAGAAATTTTGGGATTTTTGATCCAAAAAATGCGACAAGTAATTTTGACAGTTCTTTCTTGATGCTATCCTAACACTATAAAAGAGTTGTGAAGAGACCGAAACAGGTGAACATCTGAGGGTGCTAGGTCAGGACTATAATAATATGGTGGACGCATTAACACTTCCCAACCATACTCTCTCAATTTTTGATTTGTGGCCATAGATGTGTGTGGTCTGGTATCATCGTGATGAAAGACCACCCCTTTTCTGTTGATCGATTTGGACCGTTTTTAGTGTTTCGTACCTCAAAAGGAAATTATAGGATCACTTACTCTTCACTAGGATCACTCGCTTATAGGATCACTTTGTTGTCCGTCTGTCTGTCTGTCTTGTCAGTCCGTCTGTCGAGAACCTTTTTCTCGAGAGGTATCAACTATCAAGTTGCAATTATATCAATACTCGGTTGTACAGTATCTTTCAGTTGTACAAAAATCAAACATGTAAGTCAACGCAATCAAAACGTTCACAAGGGAATCAAAACCTATAGTAGGTACCTGCTTGTTCTATTATTTATTCTGTGCCTATAGGGTACTTCTCGTTGACTTACAATCTCAAATTTGGCAAGAAGCACTTATAAGCTTTGCAGCACTTATAAAGGAACAATTGAAAACTGTAAATATGTAATAGAGCGACCTCTGTAGAGAGTACAATAAAATCTTGTAACTCTATAATACATTTTTAATTTATAGTTTTTATATATATATAATTATTTCGCCTTACTCGTTAACTACTACCTACAATGTGTCGATACTAACAGCAGTCGGTGCACAATGCTATCAAATCAATGCGCTCGACGCTAAGTACTTCTACTATTCATTATTCTGTGGCTAAGCTGCTATTACTGCAGGTGTAATGAGGGGAGGGTCCCGGTCCCGCGCGGTTCACACGCGATCTCTGATCGCTGTGCCCCGTCATCTCTGTAACGGCAGGGTACTTGTGCCTTTGGTGCCTTGTTGACCTCTGTGAGCCGGCGTTCACAATTTTACAAATTGTTACGTCTCTGAGGTCAAATATAATGAGGTGGCGCGGCCGGCGGCGTCCACTGACAGCTCGATTGTTTCCTACCGCGGTCTAATAGGGCATTTAATTACAGCTCAGAGCTCTACCTAGGTATATATCAATAGGTAACAATGATCTACGCAAGTAAACCTATCTGATGAGCTATATTATACCTTCATATATTTAGGTAGGTAATAAAATACATAATATAACATCTCAATCAACATAGAATTTATCGTCACTTAACAACAGAGAACAACACATGAAAAAAAGTATTAGTCCTTTTTAACCCATAAAGCATTACCATTTGCATAAAGAGGTGTATACATGTGACGTGTCTGTCTGCGTATGTGTGTCTGTCTGTGGCATCGTATTTTCTAAACGAATAAACCCATTTCGATGCAATTGTTTTGTTTGATAGTAGGTTATAATTCGATGTTGATAGGTAACTCAATGGAGAGTGTTTTAAGCTTAGTCTTAAAATCATCGTATAGCTGTTTGAAGACTATGAGCTCTTTCCCAGTAGATGAGGCTATGAGAGCAACTTTCACAGGCCTGATCAATTCATGAGATATTATACTTCAATCATTTTGCAAGAACATGGTAACTTTGACCCGATTCTGGGGCATCTCCTAGAATCTGCAGATTACTCCACTCCTCACCAACTTACAGCTGATATGTCGTGTTCGGGCTCATTGGAATGGTCTCAATGAACAGATTAAGCATGAATAGATCAGTTGGGGTGGTTTAAAATTTTAAATGTATGTACTTTCCCGCGACCCGCCCCGGCTTCGCACGGGTAGAACATAATTATATGGCTACATTTTTGCTTCAGTTTGTTGCGGCGACTATGAATTAACATCTTCAACAATCATCGTCGTATTTTTTTATATATCTTATAGGCTAGCGTTTCACCACTATCTCACCTGTTGGTATTTCAACCAATTTACACAAAACCTTAACGAATTATACATTTAAACCTTCGTCATGAATCTCTCTGGCTATTGGTAAAAACCGCTTGAAAATCCGTTCAGTCGTTTTTAGGGTTCCGTAGCCGAATGGCAAAAAACAGAACCCTTATAGATTCGTCATGTCTGTCTGTCTGTCTGTCTGTCTGTCTGTCTGTCTGTCCGTCCGTCCGTATGTCACAGCCATTTTATTCCGAAACTGTTAGGACTACAGAATTGAAACTTGGAAAGTAGATGTATTCTGTGAACCGCTTTCCGATTTTTATACAAACGTAAAAAAAATATAAGTTTAAGGGGGGCATCCCATACATGGAACTGAAACAAAAACATTTTTTTTTTCTTCAAACCTATACGTGTGGGGTGTCTATGGATAGGTCTTTAAAAATGACATTGAGGTTTCTAAAATCATTTTTTCTCAAAGTCAATCATTTGAAAGATAGACGCGTCTAAAGTGGTAAAATGTGTGTCCCCCCCCTCTAACTTTTAAAGTATGGGAGTGCAAAATAAAAAAAAAATATATGCTGTAGATCTCAATAAAAACTAACAACGAAAATTGGTTTGAACGAGATACAGCCAGCAGTTTTTGAGATATGGCGACCGCAAAGATAACATTGTTTTTCATACAAACACTATGAAAAACAAAGTTAATTTTGTAGTTGCGAAAAATCATAGTTATGGAATACTTAACTGTGTTACGGAACCCTACGAGTGCAAGTCTAACTTGCACTTGGCCAGATTTTTTGAGTTTATCGCGTACCTACAGACAGAAAGACGCGGCGGGGGACTTTGTTTTATAATATAATAATAATATATGTATAATACAATATAATAGTGGTCAATAGTGTTTGTATGACAATACGTAACAACGAGGTAACAGGACAAACAACAACACAACCTCGCCTGATGTTAAGCAATGTCTATTGTCTTTAGAAACCAATCAAAACCGAGCTATCGGAAAGTTTGAAATAAATACGACAACGGAGAGTATGGCGACACACAATAATAACAATGAATATAATATACCTAATAATGACAAACTGGGGAATAGGACGTGAGTCAGATACGTAAAATCCCTGCCTACTTCGTACTGAGAGAGACATCCCGCTGGCTCAGATAACGAGTCAACACCGACTCGCTACGCACAAACAAATTTCAAAACAATACTTATACCTAGTTACTGATAACGTAACGCAATAAGCCGACATGTAAATATTACACGTAGTCTGTAGCGAGTAGATACCTACCTGCCAACGCGTGACTTTAACTTAATTCATCTGTGAGAATCATTATAGCATAAACACAATTAGAGATCGTAGCATTCAGTCGCCCGCTTTATGACTCATTCCACAGAATAAAGCATAGTAGGTGATACGTTCTCACTCATGCGAAGTTACATCACGTTACATTGTTTGAACAACACAGCAGCGACAATGTTATTGTAGTATAATATCATTTAGATCGTTTAATAATATCGTTTAAAAACTAAAAAGAACCGACTTCAATGCCACGCTATTCATTTTCAGTACCAATTTTGAGATGTTTATCTCAATCAAATGTATATCTCTGGAGATACTTATCAGACCTCGATAAAATTACCATGGTACCACACTTGAGATCTCTCCTTTCGAACAAAAAAAGAATAATCAAAATCGGTTCATAAACGACGAAGTTATCCGCGAACAAACATAAAAAAAAAAAAAAAATATACGGTCGAATTGAGAAACCTCCTCCTTTTTTTGAAGTCGGTTAAAAAACTCAAAGAACCGATTTCAAATGTTGCACTAGTCATTTTTAGTACCAAGTTTGAGGTGTCTATCTTCATATATCTGGAGATACTCACATCTCGATTAAATTTAAATGGGACCACCTAAAAAGTATACTATTTCAAACGAAAAAAGAATTTTCTAAATCGGTCCTGGACATCTCTGAGTAATTGGGAAACATAAACAAAAATAAAAGGCGACAAATTGAAAAGCACCGTCAAACATCATCGAGCTAATCCTTATCCACTGTAGTAGCCTAGATACATCGATTTATAACCTATACAATTCGATGCCTAGATACTTGCGCTGAATTAAAGTATTGGATGCACATCAATAGGTGTATAATACCTACCTACAAGCTACCACCGTAGCGTGGCCTTCAACATTCCTCCTAGAACCGGTTTGTCACTATCATAGTATTAATGACATTGGGAATCAGTTCACGAGATGACCGTCTGTGAGTCAATACCGTTTCTCTATAAATAATGATCGCCTGCGTCGCGGTCGCGGCCGGCGGCGTCGAGGACGCTTCATTCTGCATCTGAGCAAAATATATTTGTTAATATTGTTATATACAATCCAAAATTTCACCGTGCACCGAAAACATACTAAAAGTATAGTGACAAATAAAAAAACATAATAAAATCTTTCATTTGTGTTCTCTTCTAATAGCTGCAAAACATAGTCATTGCTGAAATGTAGATACACTGTCCTAGCTAGTGAACGACTGTCACATTTGCACAGTATTTGCACCTCGTGAAGTAGGTAACGACTTGACATCAATCGAGTTATGTCGTAGCTCGGTGTTAAAGCATTGTTCCGAGTGTCGTAGATTGATTGTGTCGTTTTGATAAGATAACATACATGGGCTTGATACCAACTATTATCTTTTATGTGTCGATACTGTAAAAATGTAGTACTGTACTTAAATGTAGAGTTCATAGATTACAGCGCGACTTCGCGAACTAACTTCTACACTGATAAGTATAGATAAGGCGGACGACAATACAGCAGAGTTGTCTTGTGATTACGACGAGTATATAATCAAAGGTTGTGTCATATTGTATGTTCTCTGGTCGTGTACAGTACACGGAGACAGTCAAGATATGGTTGACAAGTCCGACTGGCAAGACTCCAACCTCCCAACTACGAGAAACATGCATTCCGTGAGGTACTACTACTACTAACCTATACAAAATAAATATCTGATCATCACGTGCACTGCGTACACTTTATAGTATAATATACCCACCTACTATAGCATCTGTTTTGTATGTACTTATATATTTTGGAGGATAATATTTTGTCTGGTGTGAACAAATTGAGGATTTCAAAGGAGTTAAAGTATTTCTATATACTTGTAAAACTTACTTGACGTTTCGTTATATTAAAACTAACCATTACAATATTTTAGCAAACTAATGCAATAAAGGCCGATTTCACCAGCGAATATAAACGCGATCAGGTCGACTTGAAATTGGTTTATGTGTTTAACTGAGATTAAACCGGCATTTTGCATACCAACACAAACTGAACGCGGTTACAGTTGAAACGAGTTCTAATTCTGAACTACCGATTTTGGGCGTGTAGCGCTCTTGATCCCGTTTACACAGTTTACAGCCACTGCCACTCGTATTTTGCGCGTTCGTTTCCGTGTCCGTGAATGGCATAACAAGACGAGACGTCTTGTTATTTATTTTTCATTTCTATTAAAATTATAAATATTTTAATTCCTTTGGCTACATTTTAAAATTCACGATTCTGAACACAAAAAAAATAAAAAATCATATAGACGAATTGAGAACCTCCTCCTTTTTTGTGAAGCCGGTTAAAAATATATACCGTGCACGGACACGAAACGAATTTGGTGATATGAATTTGTCAGTTTGACAATGCCAAAACAATCTAATACCTACGACAGCTCTATGACGACATTCATGCCATAGGTGCGTTAGCGATGTGTGACACGAGTAACTCGAGTTGAGTTGCAAGGGGTAATTAAAAGTACGGAACCCCCAGCAGTTTCTCTGCTTAGTTAGTGCCAATAGTTTTTGAGATACATTTACAGGTACCTCTAAATTTTCTACTTTACATAGATCAGGTGTTAGAAGCGGCTAGGCAATGGTAGATGTAGCATGTTGGTACAATGAGCCCGAGCGCACTGAGTGAGGCGGGTGTGGTTGCAGCTGGAGCCGGGGTCACAGAAGGAGGTGCTAGGGCTGGCGGTGGGTGCCAACCCCCTGGGGCAGTTGCTGTTCTCTCCGCTGGTGGGGCTGTGGGCGAACCGCGCGGGCGCGGCGCGGCCGCCCATGCTGGCCACGCTGGCGCTGTTTGTGGTGGCCAGCGCGCTCTACTCGCAGCTGCACCTCACGCGCCCGCACGCCAAGTACTGGATGGTGTTCGCCAGGTTCCTCGTCGGCGTCAGCTCGGGTATGATACCTTCTCTTCACATGTTCCCCAGATTTCACCCTTACATACATACATACATACATACATACATACATACAATCACGCCTTTTTCCCGTTGGGGTAGGCAGAGACTACTTCTTTCCACATGCTACGATCCTGACATACCTCCTTCGCTTCTTCCACTTACATGAGCGTCTTCATACATGCTCGCCGGTTATAGGTACTTTTGACTTGGCCTTTTTTTAAAACGTCTCCGATCTGGTCGTGATACGTTCGCCTAGGTCGGCCTCTACCAACTGGCCCATTCACACACGTCTCATAAATCTGTTTCGTCAATCTTTCTTCATCCATCCTCTCTAGATGTCCAAACCATCTAAGTATCCCTTTCTCTATCTTTGTCACTACATCTTCTACCACACCACAACATTCCCTTATCACGCTGTTCTCCAACTTATCCATCAGAGTCACTCCGATCATACTTCTCAAACTTCTCATTTATCATTTCACCTCAGTTCACCCTTAGTTTTCTTTATTCGCCTACAAACAAGTGGAAGTGGCTGACTGACGATGCGGTCCAGGATGTCGTGCTCCTCGTGCAGTGGAAGATGACAGTGAGCCGAGGTGCAAGACTCTCGACACAATTATGTCGAACCACATAACGCAACTGTTACAACCCGTCTGGTTCACATACATTTCGTTATATCTTTATCACAATTAATTATTATATATCTATTGTGACGATGGCGTTCATACAGACGAAATATCGGTTCTACCTTCCTAAGTAATATTGGATAGAAAATGTATTCCTGTTAGCAAAATCATTAAGCATCGTGGGGTACTTTTTGTGAAACCTGTGTGATGTTCCCGATCTCTTAACATTCAACAGAATGATATCAATCTTATCACCCCATGTATCTTGTATCTTGTATCTTGTATCTTGACTACTTCACTTGATTCAACTAAGGTATTGTAATTCTTGTACGCGAGTAAAGGTAAAAAAATATAAAATTCGCTGGCGCAGGTGTATGTATGTGTGTGTGTGTGCAGCGAACATCGCCGTGGCGCGGTCGTACCTGTCGGCGGCGACGCTAGTGTCGGAGCGCACGCGGTGCGTGGCGGCGGTGTCGCTGGCGCAGCTGTATGTATGTATGTGTGTGTGTGTGCAGCGAACATCGCCGTGGCGCGGTCGTACCTGTCGGCGGCGACGCTAGTGTCGGAGCGCACGCGGTGCGTGGCGGCGGTGTCGCTGGCGCAGCTGTATGTATGTATGTGTGTGTGTGTGCAGCGAACATCGCCGTGGCGCGGTCGTACCTGTCGGCGGCGACGCTAGTGTCGGAGCGCACGCGGTGCGTGGCGGCGGTGTCGCTGGCGCAGCTGTATGTATGTATGTGTGTGTGTGTGCAGCGAACATCGCCGTGGCGCGGTCGTACCTGTCGGCGGCGACGCTAGTGTCGGAGCGCACGCGGTGCGTGGCGGCGGTGTCGCTGGCGCAGCTGTATGTATGTATGTGTGTGTGTGTGCAGCGAACATCGCCGTGGCGCGGTCGTACCTGTCGGCGGCGACGCTAGTGTCGGAGCGCACGCGGTGCGTGGCGGCGGTGTCGCTGGCGCAGCTGTATGTATGTATGTGTGTGTGTGTGCAGCGAACATCGCCGTGGCGCGGTCGTACCTGTCGGCGGCGACGCTAGTGTCGGAGCGCACGCGGTGCGTGGCGGCGGTGTCGCTGGCGCAGCTGTATGTATGTATGTGTGTGTGTGTGCAGCGAACATCGCCGTGGCGCGGTCGTACCTGTCGGCGGCGACGCTAGTGTCGGAGCGCACGCGGTGCGTGGCGGCGGTGTCGCTGGCGCAGCTGTATGTATGTATGTGTGTGTGTGTGCAGCGAACATCGCCGTGGCGCGGTCGTACCTGTCGGCGGCGACGCTAGTGTCGGAGCGCACGCGGTGCGTGGCGGCGGTGTCGCTGGCGCAGCTGTATGTATGTATGTGTGTGTGTGTGCAGCGAACATCGCCGTGGCGCGGTCGTACCTGTCGGCGGCGACGCTAGTGTCGGAGCGCACGCGGTGCGTGGCGGCGGTGTCGCTGGCGCAGCTGTATGTATGTATGTGTGTGTGTGTGCAGCGAACATCGCCGTGGCGCGGTCGTACCTGTCGGCGGCGACGCTAGTGTCGGAGCGCACGCGGTGCGTGGCGGCGGTGTCGCTGGCGCAGCTGTATGTATGTATGTGTGTGTGTGTGCAGCGAACATCGCCGTGGCGCGGTCGTACCTGTCGGCGGCGACGCTAGTGTCGGAGCGCACGCGGTGCGTGGCGGCGGTGTCGCTGGCGCAGCTGTATGTATGTATGTGTGTGTGTGTGCAGCGAACATCGCCGTGGCGCGGTCGTACCTGTCGGCGGCGACGCTAGTGTCGGAGCGCACGCGGTGCGTGGCGGCGGTGTCGCTGGCGCAGCTGTATGTATGTATGTGTGTGTGTGTGCAGCGAACATCGCCGTGGCGCGGTCGTACCTGTCGGCGGCGACGCTGGTGTCAGAGCGCACGCGGTGCGTAGCGGCGGTGTCGCTGGCGCAGGTGCTGGGCTTCGTGGTGGGCCCGGCGCTGCAGGCCGCCGCCGCGCCGCTGGGCCCGGGCGCGCCGTACGCCGCACGCGCGGCGCTGCGCCTCGACATGTACTCCGCGCCCGGCCTGCTCAACGCGCTCCTCGGCGCCGCCAACCTGCTGCTCTTCCTGCCCTGCTGCTTCAAGGAGCGCAACATCGCCGCCAGGGAGGCCATGCTCGCACAGGGGAAGGACTCGGGTCAGTTCTCTCGTTGCTTACGTCTCACCTTGTACATTTTCGTGCTAACTAGATTTGTTCTATTTGAGAGCCCATTGGTGTAGTGGGAGAATGGTCGGCTTTGAAGGCAGAGGCACCGAGTTCAATCCCCGTCGAGCACCAATGGTCTTTTCTATCTATAAAAAAATATGTTTGCTTTTCACGGTGGCTCTCCGGTGAAGGAAAAACATCGTTAAGAAATCCCGAACGACACTGTCTGCTGTCTAGTGTCCGCTTGGCCAGCTACCACCCTCAAGTTAGAAAATGTGTCGCCAAACATATAATGTGTTCCAGCAGCTATCCTTGAGAGCCAGTTCTCAATCTAGGCCTAGCATGCTACCATCCTAGACCGCATCATCACTTACCAACAGGTGAGATAGTGGTCAAACACTATATATGTATAATATGAAACAAAAAAAATCGGTTAGTGGCTATATGATAGGTATCGATTTAGATGCACAAAAGGCTCTTTTAAATCTCATCGCTAAATAAGAGGAGATGATCGGAATAACTGACCAACTCAATCAGTTTTTTAAATGGTACAACAGTGACAGAACTATCCACATAGTTAACCTGACGAAGATCGTGAACGTTCCAGAAGAAGAAGCCCTGAAGTCGCTGAAGCCGGACCTGGTGAGCAGCTGGACGCTGATCGTGGCGTTCTTCGTGCTGGTGTTCAACTTCGTGCTGCTGGAGACGCTGGCCACGTCGCTGACGATGGACCAGTTCGCGTGGAGCAAGCAGCAGGCGCTCGAGTACATGGGCGCGCTCATGTCGGCCGGCGCCGTGCTGGCCTGCCTCACCTTCGCCTGCATCACTCCGCTTACTAACATTTTTGAGGAGCGGTCGGTATACATATACTTCTCGTAGCTTACTCTCACATTGTCAAATTGGCATTTTAAATAATCCAGTCCAGTCTATTGTACTCGATGTTGAGCGACGACGCGGTCGTAAGAAGGAATATTGTATTTCTGTAAGTGTAATTTTCTGGAAGTGGTAATTGGTATTATAGACTCCAATGTGATGCGGCATTGGATGCCCGGTGATGACATCAGTATAAAAAGTAACTCTATGGATGACATGACCACTCTTCGTGCCGTCATTATTTTGTTATAATCTGTGTATCACATTGGTTCGGATCGCCGGTCTTTGGCGAGTCGACTCGTCTTGTGTGTGACTTGTTGTGTTAAGGCAGTTTAACACAGGGTCAGTAACTATCGTCAGTGCTGGCGCTGAAAACTGAGTTGTGCTATTTATACGCAGTCAGTATTTCGTCAGTAGTCGAGGTACAGTAGTTTCTGTGTACACACGTTTGTAAAGTCAGTGCGGAAAAATGAATTCTCGAAAACAGCAATAAGTAGAACTAAATAATTTATTGAGAAAATTTAAGTTTTTCATGATGCAAGAAGTAACTGGTAAGTTAGAAGAAGAATTATCCAAACAGAAAAGTCATTGTGTGATGCGGTGCGAGTGGTGCGACGCAGCGTGGTCACCGTACAATACAGTGGCAGCGACTGACCAGCGACTGATTCGACATTTGACACGGCGTCAGTTGCGCTGGCGCGGGTGGCGGGGGGAGCGGACTGACGCCGATAATATGAAGCGGGAATATTGAAGTCAGTGCTGACGCAACAGTACTATACTGACTTGAAATCAATTTACACGATGGCAGTGCCAGGTGAGCACTGCCTCGGCAGTCGACTGACGTAAGCTACTGACCCTGTGTAAAACTGCCTTTAAGTGCAACCCTTCGATGTTCGAGACGCAGACTGTTGGTAGGAGAAGACCAGAAACTCTAAAACACCAAGTAGGTAGAACAAAACAATTCCACAACAGCGTGTTTTGTATGGCACCCACCTACTAAAAATCCCGCAAGAAGTTATGTGTAACACCAACGTAAAGAAATATATTCAAAAAGATGCATAAAAATACATTTTACAGCATTGGCGACTTTTTAAATTAAATACTGAAATTGTACTTATCAAACTAAAATACCATTTTATTACATGTTACTACGTGCTTATAGACTTTACGAAGCGGATCTAGCGGCTTGTCTTATATTGTAACACCACTGAATGTAATACCTAGACCACAAGCCAATAAATCATTTCATTTCATTTCTTTTTTTTCTGTTGGAAGGTCAACCTACCAACAGTGGTCAGCTTAGGAAGGTCAACCTACCAACAGTGGTCAGCTTAGGAAGGTCAACCTACCAACAGTGGTCAGCTTAGGAAGGTCAACCTACCAACAGTGGTCAGCTTAGGAAGGTCAACCTACCAACAGTGGTCAGCTTAGGAAGGTCAACCTACCAACAGTGGTCAGCTTAGGAAGGTCAACCTACCAACAGTGGTCAGCTTAGGAAGGTCAACCTACCAACAGTGGTCAGCTTAGGCTTATAGTCAGAAGAGAGTGCTGTAAAATATCCGACGTTTGACAAAATATTCAACGACCACCATTAATTTGCCTTTTTTTAACCATCTTATGATGTTAGCATCTACCCGCGTTCACGGCTTCACCAGCGGCGGGCGAGGAACGAACCACATCTCAACTCTAGGTTTGTGAGGAGTACCTCCAAGGAGACGTAAGAAGCGCGAACCTCGGCTCGGAGCATCACCCGGTGATGGTGCAGCGTGTGTTCGCAGTGCGCTGTTGCTGTGGGGCGGGTTCCTGCTGACCGGGCTAGCGTCCGTGCTGTGCATCCCGTGGGGCCCGGGCGGGCCGCCGCTGGGCGCGGCGGGCGCGGGCGAGGCGGCGGGCGGGTGCCCGGCGCTGACGCAGCCCTGGTGCCTGGAGTCGCGCGCGCTCACCCTCACGCAGTTCCTGCTGGGGTACGCCTGCGTCTCCGTGGGGTACTCGCTCGGGGTCACGCTCATACAGACCATCTTCTCCAAGGTACGAAGTCAACGCTGCGCTCGAATACTGCCGTTTACAACAGACTTCCAAAAAGGAGGAGGTTCACACTTGCGTGGCATTTGACGTCGATTTTGTTCGTTTTTAAACGATCCTAACTACCACAGACGGTGGACGTATATAATGTCGATGTTTCGCCTGTCTTGCTACCAAATATAACCATAGCTTACCACCATCGAGAAGAAAATCTGTCGCCAAACCTTACGGTGTTCCAGCACACAGCCCTTCAGTATTCTAGGCCTAGCGTGTTCACCATCCTCGACCACATCATCGTTTTCCACCAGGCGTGATAGTGCTTTAATTCTAGCCACATAGGTATAAAGAAACATTTTAATCATACTTTAGTTTTTTAATATAATATGGGAAAGACATTCACTTCCCCACCATCTCTCCTGACGTAATGTGACGATGCGGTCTAACATGTGATGGTGCTCGTGTGACGACGACACACGGCACTGACACGAGCCACGAAGCGATTGTTCTAACCCGTCTGTCCAGCACACGACAAGCCATTTTTGTTTTCGATTTCTCTTAAAGGTTGTTCTTTTATATACTAGAATACTAGAAAGCGAGTCCTCAACCAATACAACTTAAGGTTGTAACGGGAGATCTCGTATCTGATATAGTTCGAGAACTAACATTTTCGGCTTTAGTTAAACAATAATAGATGACTCAGGTTCGTGCAATTATTGACGTTCGTAGACCTGACGAAGAAAACCGACGATGTGCTCCGCCTGGAAGCGGCACATAGCCCGCTGTACGAGTGACCATCGTTCCGTCCACGAAGCACAGCTATCCCCCTACTAACGAAACAAAACTAGCGATGGCGTAGCTCAGCGACACAATCGGTTACATACATAACATACTGTCAATGGCCATCGAAGTCGGCAATATCAAAAATGTATATGATCGAATCCTCTGAGAAAAGTGTAGGAAGCAGTGAAAGCATATTTTCACTGGTAAGAAGTAAGTAATGTCGGTGTGTGTCGTATGCAGGTGCTGGGCCCGCGGCCGCAGGGCGTGTGGATGGGCGTGCTGACGGGCGCGGGGTGCGTGTCGCGCGCGCTGGGGCCCGTGTTCGTGGCCGCGGTGTACGCGCGCCGCGGGCCCGCCGCCACCTTCGGCACCACGGCCGCGCTCACCTTCGCCGCGCTGGCGGGCCTCCGCCTCGTCTACGCCAGGCTGAGGCCCCCGCCCCTCCCCTCGCCCGCGCACGCGATGCAGCCCCTCACCTCTCCGAGCAAGCCGCCGGCCACGCTCGACGTCACCACCGAGAGGGATCTCTCCGCGCAGCCGTTGTTGACGCGACACCTTCCCGCCGAGAGGAGCGTGCCGGCGCCTGACACGGAGCGAGCGCCGGCGGGCACGTCACGGCACGGTACGTCGCAGGACACCGGCGGCAGTGACACGCAGCACCACAAGCAGCTTGAGAAAGAATCGCTCGTTCACAACACGTGACGATTGCTGTCGGCGGAACCGCCGCCCGTCCTAGTTACTGTTTTATTATATAATACTATATTGTAGCTAGCTACATGTAGAATTACCTAAGTTATGACTGCAGTAGTGATCGTTAAACATGTGACGTAAGTATTGAGTTTGATGAGTGTTGTTATTATTAGAATCTTGCCATTACGAGTACATATAATATATTAGTAAAGCTAAGTGGAACACATATTTAGTAGTCGATTTATTTGAGTTCAACCTAAATTAAATCGAGTTAAAAACTTTCCGCAGTCGAGTGAATGGAAATTTCGTTTCGGTCCAAAATAAAAATTGATTAGTAGATTGTGAACGATCGAGTCGGGTGTAACATTGTACACTCAATATTCGTATTCGTGTGTGAAGTCGTAAAGTAACCCATTTCCATATGAAACGAGCATTGTATGTAAAGAGGCTTGCACCTGATTTTGTGTACAATCTAAGTAGAAGTAATAATAATGTACATATATATACCACGTAGACATAACACTGAGTACATATATACTAACCTAACAGTATGTTGTTCACAGCTCGTCGACTCTGAGCCTTTAACGATACGAGACACTTTATGAGTTGATATTGTACCTAGATATTTTGTAGTTTGTGTTGTAGATGGAAATCTAGGTCGCGGTTGTATTATTATTTATCTTTAAAAGATATACATAAATGGAGATGGAATATGCTTATATTGTATTTAATCAACACTTATATACTGAGTCGTGTGCCTTTGTAGATAGATAGGTATGTTATACATATCATGTATATTCGCAGACATTTTATTTGAATATTTGACTGTTATTTTCCCAATAATGTAGTAACATGATCGTATTGCATCTTATTTTCTACTATCAAATTGATATTTTACACAGATTTAGGAAAACATTTGTTTTTATGGATTAATATAAAATTAGTTATAATCTTCGATATAACTTAGGAGTAAGTTTAACAATACAGGGTTGAAAGTGAATGCCATACTACATACTACATACTACATACTACATAAGTAAAACAGTGTGTGTATACACATTATAACAGTTATATTTATGTAATCGAAAGGGACTGTACACAAATATAATATTGTTAGTATGGATAAGTAGTAAAACTCATAAGGTACTGTATATTTTTGTAAACATTTTATTATCTCAATCTTGACTTATTTAGTTAGTTCTATGAATTATATTTGTAATTAAAAAGAAATCTTAAATAAGCACAGGTACCACGTTTTATTTCATCATCATCATCAGCTTGTCCACAGCTGGACATACGAATATAATGTAAGGATAATGGATACACGTCTTATTTTGATTTTTGTAATTCCTCTTCATTCAAAATATGTTAGCTCTTATTTTTCTCGCACACAAGAATTAATTGAAGAAATGTAAATAAATTATTGTTAAAAAACCTTTATAGATATAAAAAAATTAAGTTGAGTATTTTTAAGTACCTAACTACTTTAATAATGGCCGGTTTCTGAATACATTTATCGAGAGTTTATCTATTCAATAACGGTACAAATGAGTAGATAAACTCTCAATAATCCGACCTCAGAAACCGAACATTAATAAATTGTCCTATTAATAAATGAGTTATCACATCATCACAAAATATTATCTAAAAACTTCTAAATATCTGATCACTGAACTGACATGAGACAACAAGGTACATCTACACAGTACCGCGCTGGTCACACGACATGAACGTACCGCCGCCACGTGCGACCGAGAGAGGTGTTCACATAGACGTCGAGATCACGTGTGACCGAGAGAGGTGTTCACATAGACGTCGAGATCACGTGTGACCGAGAGAGGTGTTCACATAGACGTCGAGATCACGTGTGACCGAGAGAGGTGTTCACATAGACGTCGAGATCACGTGTCACTGGCTCGAGTTGTGGTCGCATATTCT
This sequence comes from Cabera pusaria, assembly GCA_954871355.1. Lineage (NCBI taxonomy): Eukaryota > Metazoa > Arthropoda > Insecta > Lepidoptera > Geometridae > Cabera > Cabera pusaria. Next base: position 292,083 of record OX940896.1, read on the forward strand.
TGCGTCGGTGATGTGATCATCGAGTCGTTCCTAACAGGTAGGTAGAGGTAGGATTTGTTCGTGGCTCGAACCACTCAGTAAAGGAAGTCATGTCGCCAATGTCATCACCGATCGGGTGCCGGCTAGTGTGGAGGACGCTAGTGTTGGGACAGTAGCTATGGACAGTAGTGGTGCGGACGACATGTCGGCTGACCGGCGCCTCGTCCTCGACGAGTGGTGTCATAAGGTGTACCTACATTCGTAGGTCTGACCGGACCTGGGATCCCCCACTGACAAGTCAGTTTGTGCCTGTACAGGTGAGAGGCAGACAGCCACTGTTAAAACTACCACTTGTCTCGTAGATACATTGTAAGTGTGAAGTAACACCGGCAATTTAATTAAGTATCAGCGGAGAAGACGCGCGGGGGCCGCGGGGGCGCGGGCGGCGGCAGCGAGGGGCGGGGGGCGCGGATGTGCTCCGCGGCCGCCACGTCGTGCGGCAGCCGCGCGTGCCGCGTCTCCGGCGCCAGCAGCACGGCCAGCGCGGCCAGCACGGAGCACGCGCCGTACAGCACCGCCTGCAGCTCGCCGCTCTGTCGGTGGAGGAAGGAACAATACGTGACACACACTATAACTACAACTCTAACGAATTATGAAACACGTCTCAAATAACTTGGGACAAGGTGCAGAGCAATGTTACGCATTATTCTGACATACAGATCTGCGACGCACTCTATCCCTCGCAGGCAGACGTCGCAGTTTACCGACAGGGTTGGTACATTATATACTAGCTTTTGTCCACGAATTCATCCGCGTAGAATTAGGTAATAAATTAGGTAGGTAATTCCCTTCTTACATATTATGTTTGGTATCTACATACGTATCTCTTCTAAGCATATGGTAATCTACTAATCTGTGTCAGTCGTTAGCAAAGATATGATAATATAAAGTTAAGTAGGTAAGTATAATACCATAGATATTAATATGATCTACTAAGTTTAGCTGTACTTACAAGCAGCGGAGTCTGCGGCGCGAGCACGGAGCCGAGCCGGCCTACCAGCGAGCACGCTGACAGCGCGGAGGATCGCACGGCTGTAGGGAACAGTTCCGCCGTGAACACGTACATCGAGTTGAAGGCAAATGTGATGGACAGCTTGCCCGTGAAGTACAGCCCCAGCACCGCACCCGAGTGAGCTGCAACACACAACACATGCTCTCGGTTAGCGCACTGTATGATGTTCAATATTACGTTTTTCTTTTGATTTTAAAATTATCGTGAATTTGTAACGCGGTGAACATCGCGATCTCACCGCGTGACCTCACTCCCGAGGAAGAGCGACTGACTCGCTCGAAACCTAGGTCGAGAAAATTCGACTAAAGGTACGTGAATTACAGCCGGTATATAACAATAATAAAATTACGTTTTTCGTCCCTTAGAGGCTTTACCAACTTATCATCATCATAATCAGCCAACAAACCATATAACCAGCCACATAGTCTCTCCTACGGCACGCCACTGAGCTCGATCACTACGTTTGCCGAGCCGTGGTCTCCAACTCGTCTACCCCGACGATTATCGATTCTACGACAGATACCATATAATTAAATTAATATATGTTCGTTATGTTCGTCAATGTTATGATCCACAAGCAAGTTCTAAAGCATGATTTTCAATGTATATTCAAAGAAGGGATCGAGTTCCAGCCTCGTCCGAAATGAGCATGAGATAAGACAACACAAGCACGTGTGTCGTATTGACGACGACGTCAGTTAGATCAGTGACGTGGGAGACTGACATATAAAGAAGGGCGAGCAGCAGGCGAGGCCGCAGAGCAGGAAGGCCGCGAAGATGCTCCACTTCCTGCCGAACCGCTCCAGCGCCATCACCAGCAGCAGCGACGCCACCACCTCCATCGCCATGTTCAGAGCGAAGTTCACGTATCTGGATCACAAAACAAGCTCCTCAGACACATATAAAACAAACATATTGTGCACTGATAGTTTCACGAGTTGCTTATAAAGGTGACAGATGAAGACGCTCGCCTCATGGTAAGATAGTAGTCATTACGCTTGACGGAAGAAGCAACTGCAAGACTGGTCTATTTGCTACTTCCACGGTCTTGTGGCATTTTATGTATGTACAATTTTTATTACATATAAGCTAGCGTTTGATTACCATTTCGCATGGTAGTAAGCGATGATGTGGTCGAAGATGGTTACCTAACACGCTGGACCTAGAATACTGTGAATCTCAAAATCTGTGCCTGTACCTAAAGTATTTATTTACAAAATAAACTACATAGCTACGTGTTATATATTACTTCCAATTGTTCCTCCGTTGTCGCCTCCCAGACGTTTATATTGAGAGTATGATAGATGTGTGTCCTAGTAGTGTAGGACGTACAATAGGCAGCGGCTGGAAATAAGGAGTCGAAGATCTAGCTCAGTAGCGTGCCGTATGTGATGATGATGCAGACAGATGACGTACTTATCCCCTGATAAGGCGACGGAGTTGATGGTGAGTCCATAGTAGACGAAGGCGACGGCGACCCAGCACCACGAGCAGACAGCGAACCTTCCGAGCAGCACCCGCGACCGCAGCAGACGGCGCCACTGGCCCGCGGTCGAGGAGGCGGTCTTGTCGTCGCCGCCCTCCGCCAGCCGCTTCATCACCTCCTCGTCCAGTGTGACCTGGGTACAGGAGAACAGGACCAGCTTCATAATTATCGTTTAGTTTTGTCGTTTGCAATATTTAGCGTGTCCCAGAACTAACGGATCATAAAAGGTGTTTGTTGTTCTAATAATAGATAATCATACCTACATATACTTAAGATTGTTTGCAAACTAAAAAAAAATCACATACCGCTCGAATAGGTTTCAGTAGCAACTTTGAGATGTTTATTTCAATTTCTCTCATCATCGCTTACCACCAGGCGAGATAGTGGTCAAACGCTTATTTATCATGACCTATATCGGCTGTTTTATACATACAGTGACACGCAACCGGCAGCATACCTTGTTCCACCTGGCAGCTTTCCTGATGATCTTGGCGGCTTGTTCCCCCCGGCCCCGCACGTGCAGCCAGCGCCAGCTCTCGTCCAGCAGCAGCCAGTAGAGCGGCAGCAGCAGCGCGGGCCCGTGCGCCGCCCACAGCACGCGCCGCCAGCTCGCCGCGCGCCACGCCAGCCAGGACAGCAGCATGCCGCCCACACCGTACGCCACGCCCGTCGCGCACGCGAACGCGGCACGCTGCGCCGGACGTGCCAGCTCCACCACTGAAACACCACCGTATAAATCGTGAGAACATTTAATTTACTTACATTATCTAATACTATAAGTATCTTTGTCCTGACATACTGACTGACTGACTCACTGACAGACAACGCACAGCCTAAACCACTGGTCGTAGAGACTTGAAATTTGGAGGGTATATTTGTCTTAGTACGTAGGGGTGTACTAAGACAGGATTTTCCAAAATTCACCCCTTAAGGGGATGAAATGGGGGTTCAAAGTTTGTATGGAGAAACAAGATTAGATAGTCTTTTCTATCCAAAACTTCACACAAGTGCTTTAGTAACAAAATAAGTAAATACGTGTTTCTGGTTTTTTTGAAAATTCACCCCTAAAAGGGTGAAATGGGGTAACAAAGTGTGAAAATCAATATTGTTTCGGATTGCGCAAAAATTTGGCATGCAAATAGTTATTACAACGTTAGTTAAATCTGAAAAAGTATTTTTAAAATTTCACCTCTGAAGGGGATGAAACGGGGGTTCAAAGTTTGTATGGAGAAACAAGATTAGATAGTATTTTCTATTCGAAACTTCATACAAGTGCTCCAGTAAAAAAAAAGTAAATACGTGTTTCAGGTTTTTTTTTAATTACACCCCTAAGAGGGTGAAATGGGGTAACAAAGTGTGAAAATTAATATTGTTTCTGATTGCGCTGAAATTTGGCATGCAGATAGTTATTACGACGTAAGAGCCATCTGAGAAAGGATTTTCCAAAATTCACCCCTGGAGGGGATGAAACGGGGGTTCAAAGTTTGTATGGAGAAACAAGATTAGATAGTATTTTCTATTCGAAACTTCATACAAGTGCTTCAGTAAAAAAATTAGGAAAATACATGTTTCAGGTTTTTTTAAATTACACCCCTAAGAGGGTGAAATGTGGTAACAAAGTTTGAAAATCAATATTGTTTCGAATTGCGCTGAAATTTGGCATGCAGATAGTTATTACGAAGTTAGTTGCCTCTGAGAAAGTATATTCCAAAATTCACCCCTGAAGGGGATGAAACGGGGGTCCTAAGTTTGTATGGAGAAACAATATTAGATAGTCTTTTATATTTGAATTTTAACACAAGTACTTAGGTAAGTAAATACGTGTTACAGGCTCTTTCGAAATTGCACCCCTAAAAGGGTGAAGTGGGGTAACGAAGTCTTAAATCAATATTGTTTCGGATTGCGCTGAAATTTGGCATGCAGATAGTTATTTTGACTTAGGTATCTAAGAAAGAATGTTTCAAAATTCACTCTTCAACGGGATGAAGCGGGGGTTCGAAGTTTGGATAGTCATTTTATTCGACATTTCACACAAGTACTTCTGTAAATAAATAAGACGAGTTTCAGACTTTTTCAAAATGCCACCCAATAAGAGGATAAACTGGGTTAACAAAGTCTAAAAATCAATATTGTTTCGGATTGCGCTGAAATTTAGAATGCAGATAGTTATTATGACGTAGGTATCCGCTCAGAAAGGATTTTCTAAAAATTCCTCCCGGATACGGAACGGGGATTCAAAGTTTGTATGGCGAAATAAGATGAGATACAGTATGTGTTGTAGGATTTTTTGGAATGGGGTAGGTAACAAAGTTTAAAAATTTGGGTTTTCCTTTTTTATAAATATGAATCCCGAATTGCCTTAGTCACGCGATAACATGAAAACGGGTGAACCGATTTGGCGAATTCTTATTTGATGTATTTAATGATAGAAAAGTTTTTACAAAAGAATAGTTTTGAGTTAACAAAAGAAGTTTTTAACGCGGGCGAAGCCGCGGGGCACTTCTATAAGTTACATATGAGCAGTCTCTCAACACATTATAAGTGACAATGCGGTCTAAGATAGAAACGTGTGTGTTTGGAAGACGGCAGTAAAGCGAGCTACCGTGCCATCCAACGAGTCCAACTATAAACCATCTGCCAAACTGGCTGGGCATTTAGTGAACCGATTGGTAAGCATCTTTGATAGGTGGGTCGCTTGAGCCACGGCTGAAGCCTAAACGAAGTCATATATTTAGCACCACTCGAGGATCATATGCAGGGTTAATTAATGTTTAAGCCTATGGTTGTAGGAAGGTAACATGACTCCTGATGATGATGATGATGGTATGACAATACTGACTCATGACATAGGCGGCGCTGTTGAACCCGTACCCCAGCATGGCCTCGAGGAACTCCATGGCGAGGAACATGTAGTAGTTGATGGAGAAGCCCTTCACCACGCCGAGCACGCCGGAGCACAGTGAGAACACGCACAGCGCACTAACACGACCATATCTGGAATGTATATTACGTACCATTTTACACACCTTTGTGATAGTCAAGCATCCAATACTATTTATACCTACTATCCAATACTCAACTCTACCTATCCCGAATACTCTAAACGGATGCTTTGTTAGCAGGCACTCCTGATAGAATATCCTTCAATCATCAATGGCGCCTCAAATTATTGTAAGGTACCTAGGTATAATTTATGAACCTGCATGTACGCACCGATCGGAGAGGAATCCAGTAAGCACCAGCGCTATAGGCAGTGCTATGCCGCGCACCGAGCCCACCGCCGTACGCAGCCACTCCCGACATGCCAGGTTGAACTACAATGAAACAATACATAGCTTTACATAGAATCACATATTATTATGTAGAGGTTGACTATTGACATGACATATATAGACTTTTGTATTGTAGAGGTAGGTTGTAGGTGTCAGCCTATGCTACTCATCAATTCATCATCTTTAGATTATGACGAATTGATATCAGATAATAGTTTCGGTGGTCTCATACAACAGTCACGATCTTCACATCTACATGATGTTATAAGGTTTAAGCTATGTGCATATAAACTGAGTGATGAACTTCATGCCGCTCTCCCGCAGTGTTACCTCTGCGTATATAGTCTCCTGGTTGAGATAGACGAAGTGGTCGCAGTCGATGGTGTCCTGCAGGAAGTCCTGAGGGTCGCAGGAGTGGTTGCCGGGACGCAGGGGCGCGTACCGCTGGCAGGCCCCGGCTGGGAGCAACGCCGACACCGTCTCGTTAAAGAACCCACCTCCGGCAGCACTCACTTCGCACTCAGGCACGGCGCATCTACAAGTGGAAAATAAGAACTCTATAATTTAAAAAATATATAATGCAGAACATATAAAGAGGACGGGGCACCGACGGGTCTTTGTCCGACATCTGATGTCTCTCAATCAGTTCCATTCGGAATATGATTTGTACTGCAATTAGTCTGCGTTTTATTTATTTATTATATTTCATTATTTCACAATTTTTTGGATAAAAATTGTCTGAAATACTGAAATATGCACTGGGTTGCGGGTGCACGTAATAGTATGGTTGGCAACCCTACATTGATCAGGGGAATAAAACATGTGTTTTAAGTGTGACGTTCGACGTCTAGATGAAAGCTGAATGGCTCAATACCTTTGTTTTTTTTTTTGTAAATTCAAAGCAATAAGTTATATTTCTGTTATATCTATAATATTTTTTATTGAATATGATCGATTTAATGTAATTTGACGTGTGTAAGTGCAATTTTTTTAATTTGTCCATATCTATACTAATATTATAAAGAGAGAACATTTGTATTTTTGTATTTTTGTATGTTTGTAATGATTTGGCTCAAAAACTACTGAACCGATTTAAAAAATTCTTTCACTAATACGTAGAATGGACTTTCTGAATGAAAATAGGTTATATATATTCCGTTTAAATCAAAGGTACATTCGTGGAGACCTAATTTGCAACCTAAGTCGGCAAAAAAACGGTCGAAAAAACACGTTTCTTACGAACGCTGCTTAATTGAAAATAGATAGAAGAATATTTTTTATGCAAGAGTTGTACAACTTAATAAGACCTACAAGAAAGTCCGCGACAGCATATGTCTATCTCTTAAGGTTGACTCACCATTTTAATCATAAAATTTTTGTTAAAAAATATTACATAACTTCCAAGGCTATTTTCAAGTATATAATATTACTCCTTATCCAAATAATTACGTTAATTAGCTTGGCCACATATTATAGATTAAAATTGTCTTTTACAGTATTTAATTCAAATAAAAACTCTAGAAGATAACACGAATTTCACATACACACATCGCAAAATTAATAAAATATTTGCAGTGAAACCACAGCTTAGGTCATAGTTACTACGAAAATATTATTATAGGCTTAGCTATGCTGTAGATCCCCACCGATCACAATCAATTCGTAGTCAATATAGTATAATAATATGATCTATTGTATAAAATAATATTCATCTATATATATAATAATATAATATTTTAAACCACCCCGACTGATCTATGTATAATCTTTTCATTAAAAGCATTCCAATGACTCTAAACACGACATTTAAAATCTGAGCTGTAAGTTGGTGAGGATTTGAGTATTCTGTAGATTCCAGGAGATATCCCAGCATCAGGTCAATGCTTCCATGTTCTTACAATATCGTTGAAGAAGAAGATTTTCGAATTGATCAGACCTATGAAAGTTGATTTCATAGCGCAATTAACTAGAAAAAAGCTCATAGTGTTATAACGATTGAACGAATTTTCATGAATCAAAGCTAAGAAAACTCTCGATGAAGACATCTATCAAACAAAAAAAAAACTATCAATAATAAAAACAAAATCGGTTCATCCGGTTAGGTGCTAAGATGCTACAGACAGACACACAGATGCACACGTTAAACGTATATTACCCCTACATTTTGCGTCGGGGAACGCGTAAGGTTACGGCGGCAGATATTCACCTTTTTTTTTATATCTTATAGGCTAGCGTTTGACCACTATCTCACCTGTTGGTAAGTAATGATGCGGTCGAAGATGGTAAACACGCTAGGCCTAGACTGGGGAACTGGCTCTCAAGGATAGCTGCCGGAACACATTAGATGTTTTTGGCGACAGATTTTCTAAGTTGAGGGTGGTAGCTGGCCAGGCGGACACTAGATAGTGTCCTACCACTATGCGGGGGTTGTCGGTTTCTTAACGATGTTTTCCTTCACCGGACGGGCCACTGTGAGAAGCGCACATACATTTTTCGATGGAAAAATCCATTGGTGCACGGTAAGGTTTGAACTCGGTACCACGGCATCAAAGCCGACCGTTCTCCCGATTACGCCACCGGGCCCGGGCTCGTTGGTGGTAAGCTACTTTTTGGTAGATTTAATGATCCCACTACCACTGTACGAAAACTCATGATTCATGAATGCACATAAAACTTTCATTGGTAGGTATATAGCTAGGATTAGAACCAACGACCGTCGGGTCAGAATCAGGGTAACTATCCTTTACGCTAAAGGGCCGTCCAATATCACTACGTAAGTATTATAAAACAAAGTCCATCACTGCGTCTGTCTGTCTGTTCTGCAATAATCTCAATAGCTACTGAACGGATTATCATGCGGTTTTCACCAATAGCCAGAGTGTTTATGAGGAAGGTTTAGGTGCATAATTTGTTAAGGTTTTGTGTGAATTGTATGAAATATGACGATTATTGTTAAATATGTTCATATTTTATATTCGATGCAACAAACTGATGCAAATTTTGTAGGCATATATGTTCTACCCGTGCGAAGCCGGGGCGGGCTGCTAGTACTGAATAAATGCTTTGACTTTTGACTTTTGACTTTCTCCTGTCTGGTTTGCGTCTTCGATATTTATGCTTGTGGTAGATATCTTTTGGGTTAATTAAAATGATAATTTATCCGATTGTACAACGTTGTTGACGGTGTTTGTATTTAGTACAATTTTAAATTAACATTTTTAACCTATTACAATAACTATTACTAGTATTAAATCCTGAATATCGGTTCTCAACGCGATCTCTATAAGAGTTGAGCTCTTAAAACAACTCTGGATGCACGCGTTGATGTCTTCTGTAGGGAATAAACGGGAACCTGCTATGGGCACTGATATAAATCACGCGTCAACAATAAATAAATTATAAATAAAAATATTTTTACAAACAAGTTCTGTGACCTAGACCTAGGCTTCGTTCATGTCCGATGTACTTCCTTCTTCGGGAGTTTACGCAGCTAGATCGCGATGAGCTGACGACTGAAGTGCTAAGTTTACGCAGCTAGATCGCGATGAGCTGACGACTGAAGTGCTAAGTTTACGCAGCTAGATCGCGATGAGCTGACGACTGAAGTGCTAAGTTTACGCAGCTAGATCGCGATGAGCTGACGACTGAAGTGCTAAGTTTACGCAGCTAGATCGCGATGAGCTGACGACTGAAGTGCTAAGTTTACGCAGCTAGATCGCGATGAGCTGACGACTGAAGTGCTAAGTTTACGCAGCTAGATCGCGATGAGCTGACGACTGAAGTGCTAAGTTTACGCAGCTAGATCGCGATGAGCTGACGACTGAAGTGCTAAGTTTACGCAGCTAGATCGCGATGAGCTGACGACTGAAGTGCTAAGTTTACGCAGCTAGATCGCGATGAGCTGACGACTGAAGTGCTAAGTTTACGCAGCTAGATCGCGATGAGCTGACAACTGAAGTGCTAAGTTTACGCAGCTAGATCGCGATGAGCTGACGACTGAAGTGCTAAGTTTACGCAGCTAGATCGCGATGAGCTGACGACTGAAGTGCTAAGTTTACGCAGCTAGATCGCGATGAGCTGACGACTGAAGTGCTAAGTTTACGCAGCTAGATCGCGATGAGCTGACGACTGAAGTGCTAAGTTTACGCAGCTAGATCGCGATGAGCTGACGACTGAAGTGCTAAGTTTACGCAGCTAGATCGCGATGAGCTGACGACTGAAGTGCTAAGTTTACGCAGCTAGATCGCGATGAGCTGACGACTGAAGTGCTAAGTTTACGCAGCTAGATCGCGATGAGCTGACGACTGAAGTGCTAAGTTTACGCAGCTAGATCGCGATGAGCTGACGACTGAAGTGCTAAGTTTACGCAGCTAGATCGCGATGAGCTGACGACTGAAGTGCTAAGTTTACGCAGCTAGATCGCGATGAGCTGACGACTGAAGTGCTAAGTTTACGCAGCTAGATCGCGATGAGCTGACAACTGAAGTGCTAAGTTTACGCAGCTAGATCGCGATGAGCTGACGACTGAAGTGCTAAGTTTACGCAGCTAGATCGCGATGAGCTGACGACTGAAGTGCTAAGTTTACGCAGCTAGATCGCGATGAGCTGACAACTGAAGTGCTAAGTTTACGCAGCTAGATCGCGATGAGCTGACGACTGAAGTGCTAAGTTTACGCAGCTAGATCGCGATGAGCTGACGACTGAAGTGCTAAGTTTACGCAGCTAGATCGCGATGAGCTGACGACTGAAGTGCTAAGTTTACGCAGCTAGATCGCGATGAGCTGACGACTGAAGTGCTAAGTTTACGCAGCTAGATCGCGATGAGCTGACGACTGAAGTGCTAAGTTTACGCAGCTAGATCGCGATGAGCTGACGACTGAAGTGCTAAGTTTACGCAGCTAGATCGCGATGAGCTGACGACTGAAGTGCTAAGTTTACGCAGCTAGATCGCGATGAGCTGACGACTGAAGTGCTAAGTTTACGCAGCTAGATCGCGATGAGCTGACGACTGAAGTGCTAAGTCGAGACAGTCGACATCAAATAGTAGTGAGTATAATAGTCGGTACTTTTATAATCATGAATCAACCTCACTATAACTATATATCTAAAATACTAAATTCTTGGTGCACGGTACGTGAACGAAGTCGCGGGTGTCTTACATGCCTACATACTTACATAAAATCAGAAAAATTAACTTGTCTTTGAAATTCCCTCATTTTTAGGGTTCCGTACCCAAAGGGTACAACGGGACCCTATTACTAAGACTCCGCTGTCTGTCCGTCTGTCACCAGGCTATAGCTCATTAACCGTGATAGTTAGACAGTTGAAATTTTCACAAATGGTGTATTTCTGTTGCCGCTAGAACAACAAATACTAAAAGCAAAATAAAGTTAAAAATTAAACGTGTTTTTAAACGCCATCTATCTAATTTAAAAGTTAAAGTTTCGGCAAAATGACATAGATGGCGCTAGTAAACGAGCCCCGTCTTCTTAGATCGTGACCAAACCAAATATTCTTTGTAATATCAATTAATCAAATATATGAGGTTGAAACTCTGTTATGTTTCGTATTGTACGGAACCCTCCCTAAGTGTGGGATAAGAGACGCGATGCTGACTCGCACTTGGCCAGTTTTATTCCTATTACAACCAACTTGTATTTGCGTAGTACAGAAGGAATGTTGCCGACACGCACTTGACCGGTTTTTATGTAGTTGTGCTTCGATTGTAGGTACAGACAGCTGCTCTGCTGTCCCTTACAATCCAACATATAAAATAGGTATTACAAATTTAGATATCGCGTAATTGATAACATATCATAATATATCGGGAAAACCCGCGAGTGACAGTTTTGTTTATATCTACCAGAGTTATTGTTAAATATTGTTTCTTGAAGTATTACACGCTTTATATTTTTGTACATTTTGGATTGTGTGTATCAATGAGTTAATGTTATCTATATCAACATTATTATCCAACTATTTGTAATCGTTAAATGACTTTAAATTCCTAAATTCCGCAGATCTGATAAAGTGTAATGAATGATCACAATATCTCCAGACAAGATAACGATATCAGTAATGAACTACAAGAGACACATGCTACAAATACAACCACCACAAGCAAGGTCACTAGGCCCGCATTCCACGGAGGCGGAGAGGAGACCCGACCGGAGATGTGTGACCACTATTTCATTTCATTTACATTTCAAATTTCATTTATTTCATAAGCATTAAGAATGACAATTATTAAACTAGCATAATATAGTATAAATTCATTGAGATTATTAGACATTATATTAATATGATTGCTAAATCTACATATCTCTACATCTCTACATATCTCCAGAGTCTCGCGCATCGCCGCAAAGTCGCTTGTTTATCGGTTTTCTATCGGATACATTTCGGAGAGTGTGCAATGGAACTGCATGATTTGATTCCACCATCCCCATTTTATAATCGGACATCCAGAGACACTAAAAGGCGCCACCGATTTATGGTGGATATACCATCTACCCGAACGAAGCGATTTGCTTCTTCGTTCATCATACGAACCGCTAAGGAATGGAATACCCTGCCTGAGTCCGTGTTTCCGATTAAGTACAATATGGGGGTCTTCAAATCGCGAGTGAATAGGTATCTTCTGGGTAAGCACGCTACATCATCGATCGCATCATCACTTAACATCAGGTGAGATAGTGATCAAGTGCTACCCAGTTCGGTATAAAAAAAAAAAAAAAAAAAAATATCTGAGCTAGACTAGAATCCTGTATTGCAGAGGTACGAGTATGTTACCCCCATCACAGTGACAATATCTTTCTGATTGTTTCGTGCTTATTTGTTTTGTAGTGGTAGGACTTCTGCTAGTCCGCCTAGGGCGGTACCACTACTTTTCCAATTAATTTTCAGCCGTGAAATAGAAATGTTTTTCGGTTGAATTGGCAAGGTCTCCAGTGAAATTACAGGGCATGTGAGACTCAACATCTTTATGTCTCAAGGTAACAGGGGCAGTGAAGTGACATGCAAAATTCTGGACTTCCAGAATTTTGCATGCCGATGTATCTGTAATAGGTAAACGTCATCGCTTACCATCAGGCGAGCGTCGTGCTTGTCCTGTTACATTTTATAATAAAACAAAAAAAAAATTCAACCATCACTAACCACACAAAATCTGTGTCAATAACATTCGAATACAAATACACACATCAACACTGTCTAGGGATATTCTGATTTTCTCAATTTTTTCCGAATGTGTTACAACTAACATACAACATATATATATTTTTATAGAGCCCATTTATCAGACTGTGCTTTAGAGTAAAACAAAGTTATTTGTTTTGCGTAAATATTTTTTTTATGAAATAAAGACAAAAAGTGAAATAATGGTAAACCTATAGATGAATTTCTTTTAAAGAAAAAAGTAAAAGTAAAGCGAAATTTTTAGGTTTTTTGCAGTTACCCGAAAAATTAGTAGTCAGTAAAACCGCCCATGACGTTAACCATGGTCCTGCACCGGTTTTTCACGCTTCGAATCAAGTTATCAAAGTCTGCTGCGGGATATTGTCCCAAGTCCTGCTAAGATGCAAAAAAAGTTGATTTTCAGTCGCACTGTTTAGAAGAAAATTCCTCAAAGCCCTTCTTTGGAGCATGTCCCACGCGTGCTCCATGGGGTTTAGGTCTGGTGAATGCGCGGGCCAGTCTAAGACCGACACGTCGTGCTCCTGTAGCCAGCTGGTGACCACTCGCGCAGTGTGTGGACGAGCGTTGTCGTGCATGAGCGTGAAAGCTTGGCCCATTTGCATTCGATGAGGATAGATTATTAGTGCTAGCTCCTGATTTCGGTATTTTTCTGCAGTCATGGTGTGTCTGATCCAAACGAGGTCTATTCTTCCACCAACACAAATACCCACCCAAACCAAAATTATTCCGCCGTGGTATGGATGGACTTCCTGAAGTTGTTGCAGACGCTTCTCACATCCAGGAACTTGCTATACACGTACTCTTCGTGAATCAGGATAAAAACCGAATCGAAACTCATCGGTAAACAGCACTACAGACCATTGGATATCTTCCCAGAGCAAATGTTCTCGAGCCCACTCTAATCTTCGTCCGCGATTTCCTCTGCGTAGTGCTAGAGTGCAAAGCGGCCTGCGAGCATGAAGGTTTGCCTTATGCAGTCTTCTCCTCACAGTTTGGTCACTGACAAGCAACTGGTGCTCTGATTGGAGCCTATGAACCAACTGCATGGCCGTAGCATTAGGTTGTCTTCTCGCGGCCACTTGCAAAAATCGGTCATGTCTTTGGGTGGTTATGCGCTTCCCGCCTAGGGGCCTTTCAGCCACTTCACTAGTGGTACGATAACGTAACCACAACCTTGATATCACGTTTTGTCTTGTACCAATCTCCTCGGCTATACTCCGTTGAGTAGCCCCAGCTTGAAGCATGCCTACTGCCCTTAACATCTCGTCTCTCGTTAAATGGCGCCGCTGCATGATGCATACAGTTACATAAATTCGAAATTAAACGATGATTTTTTATTAAAACTTTAATTTGAAACAAAAAAAATACCAAAAACTAGGTTAGGTAATTGAAAACATTCGAACTTCGCTACAATTATGGCGGGCAAATCTTTTGTTTTTAATTTATTTTTCAAATTCAAATTTGTAATTGTTCATTAAAACCTACAAAATAAGCTTACATTCAAATATTTTTAAACCGTCCAGTATTTTATGAGTTTATGACATTTTTACGAAATATCCCTAGACAGTGTTGATGTGTGTACATTTAGTGCTAATTACAGAAAATAAATACATTAAATTACTTAAATATTAACAATTTTAACAAATATAATATATTTGGCCAGGATAAAAACAGCACTGTACTGCGTAAACTGGGCTGATTTTCAGTTTATCCCATTTCCGCACTAAGTAACTAAGGTGGTCGTCGGGCGTGGAGGGAGAAAGCGGAACTTATAAAGATAATATACTTTTTTAAAACATTGCTGTAATCTACTCTATAAAAAATAAAAAATTGCCGCACTATATTTGAAGCTACCTTTGAACCTGCTCGTGTTGTGACTGTGTACTGACAGCGTGCATGTCGAGAGTTTACATTTGTCCTCCAGACTAGTAGGTACTGACAGCGTGCATGTCGAGAGTTTACATTTGTCCTCCAGACTAGTAGGTACTGACAGCGTGCATGTCGAGAGTTTACATTTGTCCTCCAGACTAGTAGGTACTGACAGCGTGCATGTCGAGAGTTTACATTTGTCCTCCAGACTAGTAGGTACTGACAGCGTGCATGTCGAGAGTTTACATTTGTCCTCCAGACTAGTAGGTACTGACAGCGTGCATGTCGAGAGTTTACATTTGTCCTCCAGACTAGTAGGTACTGACAGCGTGCATGTCGAGAGTTTACATTTGTCCTCCAGACTAGTAGGTACTGACAGCGTGCATGTCGAGAGTTTACATTTGTCCTCCAGACTAGTAGGTACTGACAGCGTGCATGTCGAGAGTTTACATTTGTCCTCCAGACTAGTAGGTACTGACAGCGTGCATGTCGAGAGTTTACATTTGTCCTCCAGACTAGTAGGTACTGACAGCGTGCATGTCGAGAGTTTACATTTGTCCTCCAGACTAGTAGGTACTGACAGCGTGCATGTCGAGAGTTTACATTTGTCCTCCAGACTAGTAGGTACTGACAGCGTGCATGTCGAGAGTTTACATTTGTCCTCCAGACTAGTAGGTACTGACAGCGTGCATGTCGAGAGTTTACATTTGTCCTCCAGACTAGTAGGTACTGACAGCGTGCATGTCGAGAGTTTACATTTGTCCTCCAGACTAGTAGGTACTGACAGCGTGCATGTCGAGAGTTTACATTTGTCCTCCAGACTAGTAGGTACTGACAGCGTGCATGTCGAGAGTTTACATTTGTCCTCCAGACTAGTAGGTACTGACAGCGTGCATGTCGAGAGTTTACATTTGTCCTCCAGACTAGTAGGTACTGACAGCGTGCATGTCGAGAGTTTACATTTGTCCTCCAGACTAGTAGGTACTGACAGCGTGCATGTCGAGAGTTTACATTTGTCCTCCAGACTAGTAGGTACTGACAGCGTGCATGTCGAGAGTTTACATTTGTCCGACTAGTAGGTACTGACAGCGTGCATGTCGAGAGTTTACATTTGTCCTCCAGACTCACTGACTACTGCTAGTCAGTGTCCAGACTAGATTCCAAACAGGTACTTTGGATTTTTGTTCTAGAGTACCTTCTGAACAACACGTGCTAAATTACCGTTCCTGTCACACATTCACCGGTTTCTGACATATCACGCCACAGCTGTTGTTTATTTGGCAGATAAGCTTCTCGAATAGGCTCTCAGGGACTCTGTCAGGATGCGGTGAGACTGGACCTAAATCATGCTAACTATCAGTAATGATCAGCTGCACTTCCAAATCCTTATGGTTGTTGACACATCTCTTTTACTTCTTA
The DNA here is from genome assembly GCA_954871355.1 of Cabera pusaria. Classification (NCBI taxonomy): domain Eukaryota; kingdom Metazoa; phylum Arthropoda; class Insecta; order Lepidoptera; family Geometridae; genus Cabera; species Cabera pusaria. The sequence goes on from OX940896.1 coordinate 308,377, forward strand.
GCTTCAGTGGAGTGTGGTCCTAATGTGCACAAAGTCATCGGCATATAAATAAAGCATCCTAAAACGTGTAGAACCAGTGTGACCACTCTAGTCACGTGACGTTTTTACAGACTCCAACACGAAACACTTGTCTGCTATTATATGTGTCACGATTTTTGATTCTTTACAAAATAGTTTTAATTTTCAACGACTTCCAAAAAGGAGGAGGCTCTCAATTCATCTGTATTGTTTTTTTGTACGTATGTTACGTCGTTACTCCGTAAATTGTGAACCGATTCGAATGATTCTTTTTTAATCGGTAGGATATATTTCCGAGGTGATGTCATTGTAATTTCATCGAAATCTGATAAGTATCTTCAGAGATATGACGATAAACGTCTCAAAGTTGCTACTGAAATTGACTCGCGGAGCATGGAAGTCGGTTGATTTAGTTTTTAATCATTAATCATTGATGATCACTGTGTACAACTTATGTACTTACTACAGTAAAATAAGAAATACAAGTTACTACCTTAATTTGAAACAATAAAGTGGTAGCCCATTCCTCGTGAATAAAGATACAGAAACTGTCTGCATTACGATGAACTCATTGTTCGCATGATACCGGATCCACACCAAGATAAAGAAGACGAACGAACGGCAAAATCACGTTTTAAGAAGAACATGACGGATATTTTTCCTTAAATTAACTTAAAATTTGAACTCAAAGATGCATCGATGAAGGAAAGCATATAGCACGTAGGAGGCAGAGACAGGAGAGCGAGCTCACCGGAAGGGCACCTGATCGGCCACGAACACGTAGCTGAGACCGTGCATGGCGGCCAGCAGGCTGGGCACGCAGAGCAGTGCCAGCGAGTACCGCTGGTACAGACCGAACGGTCCCAGCCGGTCCACCGCCAGCTCCAGCGCCTCGCTGGACGGCAAGCCGGACACAGGGGCAGGCACGGGCGAGCCGCCACGTGCCTCACTTACACCAGTAGTAGCGTCACTTGGTAGGGCTGCTGGAACGTCTGTCTGCGCGTCAGGCGGGCGGGGCCCGGCGGCGCGCGCGCTCGCACTCATCACGCCGCGTACAGTGCCCGCGGCCGCGCCGCTACCTGCGCCGCAGATACACTCTCCACTATCTGAGGCTTCTACGTGACGTGCGCGATAACGTCGACCACCTCTCGATGGAATTTAGGTTTTATTATCAACGCGCGGATATACCGCCCGCCGCCCGGCACCGTGGGAATCTGACTGATATCGCTGCTGAGATATTATTTTTTTATATCTGATAGGCTGCGTCCGACTACTATCTCCCCTGGTGGTAAGCGATAATGTGGTCGAAGATGGCGAAGCGTTAGGCCTAGAATAGTCTGACTCTCGAGAGCTGTGCAGGCTACCGGAACACCGTAAGGAAATTATGGCAGCAGATTTTCTCCTTGACGTAAACGTTACTTTTTGATAGCAAGTCAGCCAGAATCTTCCCACCACCTGTGAACGAACACCCACGATAAAGGAATGCACATTCAAAAATCAGATAATCGAATAGTCTATGGCCAATAGTCTATGTCTAGGATAAGAACCAGCGACCTCCGAGCTAGAAGTCTAGGTATCTATCTTTTACGCCAACGGGTCGTACGATGTATAGTATAAATTTCAGTCGTGCGGAGCTGGGGCGGGTTGCTAGGCCTTTGTAAAGTTTCATACAACTTATCACTACGTTAGACGTGACCTCAGTTAATATGAGAGAAAACAAGTCGTCAAAAGCATATCATACTCTGTCAATCACATAAAGTTTGACTGATCCTACCTTTGTTTGGCAGTGTTACTGTCGTTTCATTGTGTTGCCGCAGAACGCTTGCTATCATTATAAATCAAGGCGCCAAACACTCAATCTCAATATAATAAAGGTAGTAAGTACATTTTAAACTTTCGCGATTTACACACATACAAAATAATAATTGTAATTATATTGTAATACGGGACTTATCGCGCTAAAAACATAATTTTATTTACCTCGACGTTTCGATCAAGTTGCATTGACCGTGGTCACGAGAAGACTGAAGTTGTGGGTATCAGCATTGTTATGATTGAGAGTAGTTTGAAACTACCCTCATTTGATCTTGATCGGAGTTTTTTTTTTAGTTTTATTATGGCTCCACACGATTAGTGTATTTAGCCAGTGTCAAGTATTGGAATTCTTCAATTTTTAGGAATTTTTGTCGTAGAGATGGGTCAAAGTCACATTTCAGGTCAGTTTTCAAGTAAAAGTCTAGTCTAGGTCATACCTTCAGTAAAGATGTGGTGTTTACTGAAGATTTTCAGTGGAATTTTGGTGAGAACGCAAATAGCATGTTTTTCAACATTGTACTGTTTCCCTACACTCGCACACATTCACCAGCACTTAATGGTTAATAGTCCACATTTATTACATTAACACGCGGAAGAACACAAGTTTTAGGAAAAAATACAATGAGATCACACACACTTTTCCACGTTCCCGCGAAAACTCTTGATCGGATTTGCCATTGCGACACACAATACTGATTATATCGGCAGATTTCCGTTGATATAAACTTCGACTGGAACACTTGCTAATCACTGGGTTCCAAGTTGTGGCTAACCTAAAACCATCCTCCCGGTTGAAATTCGGATGTTTTTTTATTTCAACCGCTTCACGTACAATACGGGAGTAATAGTAACGTTCGGTGGAGAGAATTTTAGGGTCGTGAAGTTCAATCCAGTGATTAGGTCCTGAATCTAGCAAATGCTCGGCGATGGCGGACTAATTAACATGGCGGATTTTACAGCTGCAATAATGTTCTTTGATTCTTTCTGCTGTTGTGCGCTTTGTTTGTCCAATATACGATTTTCCGCTGCTGCAATCAACTTTATACACACCAGGTGTCTGAAACGGTACCACGTCTTTCGGTGAACGTATCTGCACTGTTACCTTCGATAAAGGGGTGAAAACTGTCCTAATAGAATATTTTTGTAACACAGCTCCGACCTTGTCCGTCACTCCCTTCACGTACCTACGGCATGAATGCGGGCTGCCTTTCAACTTTAATGGTCCCTTTCTTAAATCTGGGTCTTGGTTGGCCTCTTCCCTTTACCTTGTAGCCGTTTTTAACGAGTACCTTCTGAACATGTGCGATTTCCTCTTCCAGATGTTCAGGGTCACAGAGGTCATGAGCTCTGTCCATCATAGACCTAGCTATAGATCCTTAGTGTCGGGGGTAATGGTGTGATTAGGCATTTAGATATCTGTCTGTATGCGTCGCTTTCCTAAAAACAGAGTGAGATAGCGAACCATCTGGTCTCACCATTACTTTTACATCTAGGAAAGGTAGTGTCTTGTTAGTTTCCAGCTCGTAGGTAAACTTCATGTTTGCGTGGATCGAGTTAAGCTTATCTGCAAAAGCGGCTACCGTCTGTTCATCTCCCGTCATGATGCAGAAGACGTCATCAACATAACGCTTCCACACCTTCACCGATGAAGACTGTAGGTCTATGGCTTTCTCGATATGTTCCATCCAGATGTTGGCGAGAACCGGTGCCACAGGACTTTCCATGGCAACACCATCCACCTGGAGGTAATGCTGACCACTGTACCGGAAATAATTTCCCTCCAAACAATTTATCAAAAGCACTAAAAATGTTTCTGGAAAATCGAGGTAAATAAAATGATGTTTTTAGCGCGATAAGTCCCGTATTACAATATAATTATAATAATGGTAACTTTGAATCCAGACTAATCTTGTAAAAACGTTTGTAACTCTGTCGTTCTGTCTGTTTGTCCAGACTATTATCATAAAAACGTTTGTAACTCTGTCACTCTGTACCTAATCACGCCTAAACGGTCGATCCGATCTTACTGAAATTAAACAAGGAGATACTTCATAGTATGAGGAGGACTTTTTCTGAAAATAATATCATGATTTTGACACTTGCTTCACTTAAATAACTCAGATAACACAAATAATGATTGACAGACTTTTACAGTGATAAAATTCCTTGAACAGTCAAAAGTCGAAAGTCAAAGCAGAAATTCAAGAAATTCAGTAGTGGGCAAATTAAAAATTTGCACTAACACACGTCAAATAACATTAAATAGATCATATTCAAAAATAATTATTATAATATAACAGAAACATAGCCTAGTGCTTTGAATTTATAAAAAAAAACAAAAGTATTGAGCCATTCAGCTTTCATCTAGACGTCGAACGTCACACTTAAAACAAATGTTTAATTGCCCTGATTAATGTAGGGTTGCCAACCGTACTGAGACGTGCACCCGCATCCCAGTGCATGTCTCAGTACTTCAGACAATTTTTACCCTCGACGGGATGGAGACTGTATATGCGTTTGAGGTGAGAGGATGTTTGTTTGTTTGTTTGTGTGTGCAAATCCATGTTGCCATTTTTCTCCTAAACTACTAGTCCGATTTTGATGTGGTGGTGGGTGTAATTGTTGCATGTTTTTAGATAGGTGTTACGGTGACAGCTCACCAGGGGGCGCTGCAGTAATCATTTGTTGGTGCAAATCGATGTTGCAAAAACTTTACAAATGATTTTTCTTCAAAACGACTGGTCCGATTTTGATGCAGGTTTCAGTTATGGGTTCGTGTTTGATTTATGCATGTTCTTATATAGGCGTTACGGTGTCAACTCACCAGGGGGCGCTGCAGTAAACATTTGTTTATGCAAATCCATGTTGCCATTTTTCTTCAAAACTAGTTCGATTTTGTGTTTAAACGGTTCGTAATTCATCAGTAGTGGTTCTTAGATAGACGTTATGGTGTTAATTTTCTGAAGGACATTGTCGTGGGTGTTTATTCAAAATTTTAATTTGGTTACTTGTCATCTAAAAAAATGTGAAATAATGAAACACAATAAATAAATAAAACGCAAACTAATCGCAGCACAAATCATATTCCGAATGGAACTGATTGTCCAGAACAAAGTCGCGGGTACCAGCTAGTAAAAGATAATGAATGGAATAATACGAGTCGTGTAATTAATGACATGATTGCGTTGTCGAAGTATTAAATGGACCTGGCATTAATAAACAATAATAATATGAAAAGGATACAATTATAAAATCACTAGTATGAGAGAGCAAAATGGACAACACATTTTTATCCTTCTCTGCATATGCGATTTTATTGTTTGGAGCCAGCTCTGGCTCCCAGTTCTAGTGCGCCCGTTGGCTTTCACCAGCTGTCATGTATGACCCGACCAAATTACGTTGTTCATTTTATCTTATAGCTGTCATATGTATCACGTGTTCATCATTTTAGTCGGGTTATACATATCTCTATAGCTATTTTATTCGCATACGCTAATGTCTTCTCTATTTAGTTTTCCCTGTACGCTTGATCGCCAACCCGCCTGCCCAGCTTGCGTTCGCCATGCACGCTGGCATATCCCTCCCAATGAGCTGAAGATCGAGTTCAGTGGCGTATCTTGGTAGAGGCCTACGTCCAGCAGTAGACTGACACTGGCTGATTATGATAATGATGATATAATAACAGGCGCGTTAAAGCCGCAAGTAACAAACAAAAACCCTTAAGCAACTATGATGATGCAATCCTGGCTGGTTTCAATTACGATGATAGGTACTGCTGTTATTTTATTTGTAAGTAACTAGTCACGTCCTACGGCTTCACCCGTGTTATAAATATGCCATGGCACAGAATAAGTAATAGTACATACATGGGCCATAAGTACAACTGGCAAGGACTGCATGCCGAGAGCAGGTGTTACATGTGAGGATATCGTTGTTTAAGTTTCTTTTTTCTTATAAAGCTTACTAACAATGCGTGTTGCACATTACTAGTAGTCTTGTTACCCACTCCAACTAAGCTAAATATGTTTGTGTCTGGAGTGAGTTTACGTCAAATTGACGTCGTCAATAGTGCAATGATCATGAGCGGGGATCGACCAGGCCGACGCCTTAGCCATTGGGCTATTGCCGCTTAGTTACGAAAGCGGTTCATCCTTGATGCGGTCTCACTTAGTATCAAGATCTTTTATTTCTCTTTTGTCCCTATTCTAGCCGGTTAAGTGTTTCGTTTCCCTCGTAGAGGATTCAATTCCAAACCATCAGAAATAGGCTGCCGTGCCGCTTTCGCTTACCACAAGTGCCTACAGAATACTTGATACAGACATACTTTATTTATAAAATGCGCTTCCCCACTCTTTCTGCGGGCACACTGCAGTACACCTAGTAAAGCAGTACTACGTTGATCTCCGGTTGCTGTGATGTTAAGTGTGAAGCGTGGAATTAACCCCCCCCCCCCCCCCCCTACTTACTAGTCTGTATACTGTAAGCTCCTCGGCATGTGCTCTATATTTATATGTATATATATATATATAAGAAGGTATACATAAGTATGGGCAGATATCAGCACCGTCTCCTCGGAATGATGTCTATTCTTGTGCGGTGTAAATAACACTCTATTGTTAGCCATCTATAACTGGTAGCACGGATTCGTTAGGGGTTACGAATATAACATGAGAACATGACGCATGCTTGGAACTAGTGTCACGTGACTGATTCAGTGCAGCCACCTGACCGTCTGTTCACATCTGTCGGGTGTCGGATCCGATGTTTAATCGGATGTTCCAGTGGCAGAACATTTTATATAAAGCTATTCAACACCTTGTCCGCCCGATTTTGTCGTTTGTTTTGACAACCAGATTAAAACTTGGATCCGACATGACAGATGTAACCAGGCGGCAACACCACATCTGTACTCATGTGGGCTACAAGTTGTAAAACTAACCAGGTTTGAGATGCTTATCTTTTATTTTTTTATATCTTATAGGCTAGCATTTGACCACTATCTCATCTGTTGGTAAGTGATGATGCGGTCGAAGATGGTAAGCACGCTAGGCTTAGAATGGGAACTGGCTCTCAAGGATAGCTGCCAGAACACATTAGATGTTTGGAGACAGATTTTCTAACTTGAGGTAGCCGGCCAGGCGGACACTAGATAGTAACTACTGGACGGCTGGACTAGGACCTACACCACCATGCGAGGGTTGTTGGTTTCTTAACGATGTTTTTTCTTCATCGGAGGGCCACTGTGAGAAGCGCACATAAATGTTTCGATAGAAAAATCGATTGGGGCACGGCGGGCCTCTGAACTCGGTACCTCTGGCATCAAAGCCGACCGTTCTCCCGATTACCTCAAAATTGGTATCAAAGCCATTACCACGGTAACATATTATCGTGCAATTACACGACAATCGCTTCCCTGGGATCATGTTGTGTTGGTCGCAGCACCACAATGTTATGTTAATGCCTACCGCCGTATCAAGGTGCATGGCCGATAATTTATAATGGTGTAATAAGTGGGTATATCATTATATTGATATAGCCTTTTTACCTGCAAAGGGTTTGCTGCAAAATGCGGCAGGTAGCACTCGTCACATGGAGGAAATTGTTATCTTGTGATTTTGAGATCATTTTGATTCTATTGAAAATGAATTAGCGTTTGTGTTTCTAGCAAGAACATTGTTTGAAATATTTAGGAACGACGAGTAATCCGCAGGCAGGTAAACATTTCCACATGACCGAGTACTATTAAGTATTCTTTGACATGCCCCATGATAAGAAGGTTACGTACAAAGGTTTATTAGATTATTTGCAACTAAGTAAGCAGCCGGACTCGGCGGAGCAGCGGTTCTACAAGGGCTCATCGAGGAAAATGTTCAAGGTAATTTATATTTTCCTAAGACTATTCAGATACGTATCGTCGAGCAACATTTATTTCCGCGATAACGAGAACGACCTCTCTCAGAAATATAGGTCCGTGCGTCGCGCCGCGGGACGGCTCTCGTGCCAGATAGTCGAGTATTAGCCTGAACCTGAAAACGCGAGTCGCGTAAGCTAAATAAAACGGATAACGAATCCCTTCCGGGGCGGCACGCCGCGCGCCCGTGAGTCCCACATATTTATTTCTGTGTTTATCTGTCGAGCACGTGGCGATAGTATGAGGCGAGCTTTCGATCGCGAATCTCACTCGCGCCGCTGGAAAACTGGCCTTATGTTCGAGGAGTAGGGTCCGTTTCGAGGGGAAGGCTCGCCCGGTGGTATCGGGCCGGCGGCCGGCGTCGCACTCAGACGGTCGGAACCGGCGCCAGCGCGCGGTCTAGTCGCGCGCATCTCCCGCTACCGTCGATCGTGGGTCGTGTGTGGACATGTGTCAGAAGTCGGAGCAGGGCGAGGAGTGGTGCTCGGGCTGGGGCCGCTGGCAGGCGCGGCTGGCGCTGCTGCTGGCGCTGCCGGTGCTGCTCACCGGGGCCTACGGGACCAACTACGTGTTCCTGGCGGCGCCCGCCGACTACAGGTGACTGTCCGAACCGACGCATGTCCTGCACACGGTCACGTCAGGCTGCGTGACCGTCAGCCGTAGTGCCGCTGCAGGGTTGTACTCAATCATTCGAAAGCAAATTCGTATTCGGAAACTGTCTCTCCTTTGACTTGAATCTTTGCAATTCATAATCTTCCGATCGGTTACTTTTGATATATCGATTTAAAAAATCTGTGATTTTAATAGGAAAGGTGTCCGCGACAATATTTATATCTCACGGATTTATTAATATTAAAAATGAAGCTTCCGAATCCGAATAAGTTTTTAAATGATTGAGAATCAGGGGGCTGATGTGATAGCACGGAAGACATCTCTTTTGTTACTTACGTTCCTGGTAAACTATGTCTGTGACTCGACCATACGCACAAAAGTTTTGCATTCTATGAAGCGAATATTTCTGGAAACAACGTTTTAAAATATTTTTATTTTAGTTCGCCAACAGATCTTTCTTTATACCTTGTTTATTAGATCTATTTAGAGATATAATATGCAGTTGGAACTAAGCCTTTGACATAAATTTACGTCAAAATGAGTACCTATAATAAAACTCATTAGGTTGAAAATGACTAGTTTTTTTAGTTAGGTTCGCCGACGTAAATACTTTTAATTTAATACTTTTATACTCAAGGTCATGTCATTTTGTTAGTAAAATTAAGCAGGTACTCAAATAAATTAACATTTAAATAACACGAAACTTAATTCAATGGATCAGAAGAATGAATCATTTCTACCTGAGTTGACTTGTTTTGATCAGATTTTATGGAATTTTCTGATGTCCTACAAAGTTTACCGCGACAAGTGCGTGTTGTTTCTGCATTCATATTTATATTTCTTATGATCTATTTATCTCCATTCTGCATTTTTTTAATATTATATAGGCTAGCGTTAGACCACTATCTCATCTGTTGGTAAGTGACGATGATGTGGAGGATGGTAGCACGCTAGGCCTAGAATGGGAACTGGCTCTCAAGGATAGCTGCCGGAACACATTAGATGTTTGGAGACAGATTTTCTAACTTGAGGGTGGTAGCTGGCCAGGTGGACACTCGATAGTGTCCTACCACTATGCGGGGGTTGTTGATTTCTTAACAATGTTTTTTCTTCACCGGAGGGCCACTGTGAGAAGCGCACATAAATGTTTCGATAGAAAAATCTATTGGTGCACGGCGGGCTTTGAACTCGGTACCTCTGGTATCAAAGCCGAAGGAATCGGTTAAAATGGGAAGTGGCTCTCAAGGATTTACGGTTAAATCCTTGAGAGCCAGTTCCCATTTTAACCGATTCTTTTCATAACTTAGCTAGTGATGAAAAAAAATGGTAATAACAAGTACAGTAGAACTCCAATTATCCGAACTCCGACTATCCGAATCGCCGATTATCCGAATCACAAATAATATCGTTTAAAAACTAAAAAAGAACCGACATCAATGCCGCGCTATTCATTTTCAGTACCAATTTTGAGGTGTTTATCTCAATATCTCTGGAGATACTTATCAGACCTCGATAAAATTACCATGGTACCACACTTGGGATATCTCCTTTCCAACAAAAAAAGAATAATCAAAATCGGTTCATAAACGACGAAGTTATCCGCGAACAAACATAAAAAAAAAAAAAAAAAAAAAAATACGGTCGAATTGAGAAACCTCCTCCTTTTTTTGAAGTCGGTTAAAAATTGTCCAAAAAAAAGTCTAAGTGCGCTATTATTCTTCCCCCCGCGAAGCCAGTGTTTGCGCGTCAAGTCTTGACTTGACTTGTCTTGTCTTATTTATATTTAAAACATGTGAAAATTTCATGTTTCTTTCATTTAATTCAATAAAAAAATAGTGCAATATCAAAACGTAGCTTTTATTCTCTCCAATGGCAATTTTTTTCAAAAAAATCCGATTATCCGAATATTTGATTATCCGAATGGGTCCCGGTCCCCATTAATTCGGATAATTGGAGTTCTACTGTACAGTGCTCGGTTGTTGCAAGTCACCAAATAATTCAGTAGTACTCGTAGGTACCTACTGTTGACTATTTTAATTTTCTTTTCAAATAAAAAATTACCAAAGAAAAGCATTTGATTAGTATCCATTATGTAACTACATCTTTATTTAGGGTTCCGTAGCCAAATGGCAAAAATCGGAACCCTTATAGTTTCATCATGTCTGTCTGTCTGTCCGTCCGCATGTCAAAGCCATTTTATTCCGAAACGATTAGGACTACCAAATTGAAACTTGGTAGGTAGATGTATTCTGTGAACCGCTTTTAGATTTTTATACAAAAATAAAAAATATATAAGTTTAAGGGGTGAATCCCTATTTTCATAGGCGCGTCTAAAGTGGTAACATGTGTGTGTCCCCTTTAACTTTTAAAGTAAGGGAGTTAAAAATATATTTTGTAGATCTCAATAAAAACTTTAAACGAAAATTGGTTTGAACGAGATACAGCCAGTATCTCGTATGTATGTTAGTCAGTATGTTAGTAGTTTTTGAGATATAGCGACCGCAAATATACCTTTGTTTTTCATACAAACACCATGAAAAACGAAGTAAAATTTTTTGGTTGCTTTCGCAATCATAGTTATAGAATACTCTACTGTGTAACGGAACCCTACGAGTGGGAGTCCGACTTGCACTTGGCCAGTTTATTTTGCTTAGTATCTAGTAAACATTGTCAAGGTTCAATCACAGCAAGTCTAACATTACAGAAATTAAGCTTCATATTAGGCACGCTCGAGTCACACCTCAAGTTCACACAACCTCTTCAACATCTACGAGTTAAGAGGTATCATCAATTAAAATGGTATCATTGCCATTCAAGAATAAAAATATGTATAAAATATGCTATCTTTGTCAACGATGTAGATGTTCGGTGACATTAATAAACCCACTCGAGCCCTAACCACAGAAGATATATTAGTCCTACGGCCCCAACAACCCGCCGGTGTGTTATTATCAAATTTGCGAAGAAAATGGCCTGAAAATTCGCTAATGACATTCATGGTCTGAGGGGGAAAAATTGTTGTTTGATGTTTGGATGGTTTAATGGAAAACTATTTAATTGTTTTAGCACTGTTTATTTAACCTGGTTTTATAATATTTTATATTTTCTTATTTTTTACGATCTTTTAAACTTCATCTTACAATGGCGTACGCAGAGAGAGAGATGCTTGACATTGACAGTTAAACTACGGAGTAGTGTTGCCCGTAGTTAAGCACAAATATTACTAACATAGCTTACTAAGGTCAACAAAAATATGTCAAACATCGAATCGAATAATTGTTTTAAAGCAAGACGGCGCTCACTGAGCCAGCTCCTAATGAATGGAACGGATGGAATGCCATAGATATCAATTAGCGGTAAGTACATGTTTATCTGGAGTAATAGCACAATAGTCATGTCGGACACTACTTAAAACATGTCAATTGTTATTGTTTATTTTTATCATTTTTACCACTCCAATACGAGTAGCGGGGATCAAGTATGTAACCCCGTGTGTGTAGACTATCACTTGAGATGTCCATTGGTAGGGGGTCGCCGACTCTAGGAGTAACGTTCTGTGTGCGCTTCGTCGGATATATGTAGGGGGTCGCCGACTCTAGGAGTAACGTTCTGTGTGCGCTTCGTCGGATATATGTAGGGGGTCGCCGACTCTAGGAGTAACGTTCTGTGTGCGCTTCGTCGGATATATGTAGGGGGTCGCCGACTCTAGGAGTAACGTTCTGTGTGCGCTTCGTCGGATATATGTAGGGGGTCGCCGACTCTAGGAGTAACGTTCTGTGTGCGCTTCGTCGGATATATGTAGGGGGTCGCCGACTCTAGGAGTAACGTTCTGTGTGCGCTTCGTCGGATATATGTAGGGGGTCGCCGACTCTAGGAGTAACGTTCTGTGTGCGCTTCGTCGGATATATGTAGGGGGTCGCCGACTTTAGGAGTAACGTTCTGTGTGTGCTTCGTCGGATATATGTAGGGGGTCGCCGACTCTAGGAGTAACGTTCTGTGTGCGCTTCGTCGGATATATGTAGGGGGTCGCCGACTTTAGGAGTAACGTTCTGTGTGTGCTTCGTCGGATATATGTAGGGGGTCGCCGACTCTAGGAGTAACGTTCTGTGTGCGCTTCGTCGGATATATGTAGGGGGTCGCCGACTCTAGGAGTAACGTTCTGTGTGCGCTTCGTCGGATATATGTAGGGGGTCGCCGACTCTAGGAGTAACGTTCTGTGTGCGCTTCGTCGGATATATGTAGGGGGTCGCCGACTCTAGGAGTAACGTTCTGTGTGCGCTTCGTCGGATATATGTAGGGGGCCGCCGACTCTAGGAGTAACGTTCTGTGTGCGCTTCGTCGGATATATGTAGGGGGTCGCCGACTCTAGGAGTAACGTTCTGTGTGCGCTTCGTCGGATATATGCGGACTTAGATAATACATCCGCCTACATCCCGCATTAAACGCACGGAACGCCCAACTACCATAAATGGTAAATTCAAAATTTAAAACCGCCCTTGACTGATTTATGTACAATCTGTTCAATGAGTTGAGAACCTTTGAATGAACACAAACACGACATTAACATCCTAGTAAGGATTTTTTTACTTGGGCGAATGCAATGATAAAGTCAGTAAAGACACACCAACAAAATTAACAAAAAAACTCATTTTTTCTTTTTATAAGCGATACCCTCAGACTGAATAGACTTCTTATTCCGTCTGAGGCTGTACCTTGTACTATTCATTATTCTGTGGCTGTACCAACTATTAACAGTAGGTCTCGTGTTCAATAACGACCACTTATTACAGTATAATGACACTTCGAAGCCGGTAGGTATCAAAGTAACAGTTTGGTGTCAAAACAGATACCGATAGATAAATAAAATAAACATAAAAGACCGAAATAATCTTATTTATTTTGACCAACTTTTTTACATGTCGTTATCTTCTCGTGTCACAATGGTCGCGCTCCAGCTATGGTAGTGGTAGGCCGGGAGACATCGCAACACGAGCCTACAGAGTACAGACTGTCAACAGTCGTTAATATCATAAGATGTTGATAGCTCGTATCACTATAATTACACAGAGAGCTTCAGAAGCCGGCTCATTACTGGTGTCGATAACGAACAAACAAAGAACTCAGACAGGCACGTAGATATCATACTATTGACAATGCTTCCAGCGTGCACGTGTTATCATGTACCCATCTTCTGGTTTCACTGTTACAACATGAACAAATGTAACGGAAACAGCCCGTGAAATACATTTGAGATGTAATGTTTCAAGGAGCACATCAATCGTGGATAAAGGTACGGCCACACTGCGGCGTCTTGCGATCTGCGGGCGCGATCTCAGTACTTTACTACTATTCAATTGTTTTCTGATCACGTTTGGTGTAAACACTGGTTCGCGATACAAATCATATGTCGATGGTACAAATACTAGTGCGCTATCTGATCTCCGCCTAGATTGCGCACGCAGGATCTGTGGTATGTCCGTACCTTAAATCCAAGCCTACATGAGGTCCTATAGTTAAGTGTAATGTGTTTACTCGCGATAGCCGCTAGATATGTTTTCATTGTTTATATTAACTTTACCAGGTTCACACCAGACTTTTTTATTGTTCTACTTCCTAGGGATGTACGAGTTACAACAAATAGCCATTTGATAATTTTCTATCGATTAAATCGCGCTTGATTAGCCAATCATATAGCTTATTCTTAAAATGTTCTTTCGAGGCAAATCATTGAGTTGGAGGAGCAGCCATTGAATATGAGCACGTCCGCACTGGTGATAGTATCTATCCGCACTGGTGATAGTATCTATCCGCACTGGTGATAGTATCTATCCGCACTGGTGATAGTATCTATCCGCACTGGTGATAGTATCTATCCACACTGGTGATAGTATCTATCCGCACTGGTGATAGTATCTATCCGCACTGGTGATAGTATCTATCCGCACTGATGATAGTATCTATCCGCACTGGTGATAGTATCTATCCGCACTGGTGATAGTATCTATCTGCACTGGTGATAGTATCTATCCGAACTGGTGATAGTATCTATCCGCACTGGTGATAGTATCTATCCGCACTGGTGATAGTATCTATCCGCACTGGTGATAGTATCTATCCGCACTGGTGATAGTATCTATCCGCACTGGTGATAGTATCTATCCGCACCGGTGATAGTATCTATCGCACACGATCACGTGTGTAGCTGGACACATACAGTATTATAGAACACTAGCTGTGCCCCACGGCTTTGCCAGCGTTTAAAAGTGTCCTATAGCCCAATCCATAGTGCTGGCTATCCTTTCCCTGTACTAAATTTCAGCTAAATCGGTCCAGCTATTTACCCGTGGAGAAGTCTCAAACAAACAGACATAATTAAACTGACTTTCGCATTTATAATATTCGTGTTGATGACTGCGTGATTTCGGGTGGCGTTATGGCGGATGGCGTAGCAATTATACATACCTATGCCTTCGAGCATTTACCAAAGAAGATGTTAACACAAGGCGTACCCCTCTGCTGGCCATATAGCCATTTTTGGCCATATTAACTTGCGTAACTACGCTGTATTTTTAATACTGTGTGCGTGTTTCAAGCTAGTGTGTGGGATCGTTAAAGTGATTTGTGTGTGTGCAATGCGTGTTTACCTCGTCCCCCGTAAGTATCGGAAGAAAAAAATGTTTGCGGATAACAACGTTAACATCTCCATTGGTAAATGCTCGAAGACCTATGCCTATGTTTGACGTTTTACCTAGTCTTCGTGTTACAAACTAAACTATTTCTATTAACATTTTAGCGTTTATAGTTTAAGGTACCAGGGAAACAAAATTTGCGCCTGCATATGGAAGCCATGTCAGCCTATGACATATATTGTGGCACCGCACTGCGCCTGTTACCTTGATACATAGGTACTATATTACGTCTTTGAGAGGTAACTTCATGTACTTCCGTCACGTGATTTCACAGGACACTTTGTTCTTCAAACCGACAAATATTTCTACTTGACGAATAATGAGCAGACCAGCCGGTGGTACCGGACCAGCAGAAGTCCTCCCACTGTCGCAAACGTACTTATGTAAAAAGGTAGGTAGGGGAATGATGTGTGTCAATAGAATGAGTAGGTACAGTAGGAAACGGGTGTGAAAGTGATATCTTATCGAATAGTAATCGGGAGCTCGCGGCCGCACCTTGTAGTGGACCGTTCTCCGGCGGCACAACTTTCAATCGTTGTTTCTTGGAAATGCGGTTAAAGCCACCACTACCCACTACCCCACTACCCACTACCGAAATCGAAGCGATTTGCTTCCACATTTATCATACGTACCGCCAGGGATTGGAACTCCTTGCCTGAGTCTGTGTTTCCGGAAAGGTACCATCTAGGGGTCTTCAAGTCACGAGTGAATAGGTATCTTCTAGCCAAGCGTGCTACATCGTCGACCACATCGTCACTTGACATCAGGTGAGATAGTGGTCAAACGCTTGACTATAACGAATAAAAAAAAAAAACCAATACCCACCTGCCGGCGCTTGCTGCACGACCCGACACACGGGTTCTATATATGTTTGTTTGTACACATATTATGTCGTGATATTTAAATAATGAATCACACGATACTAGGCGACATCGGTTTGATAATTCACGAATCTTACTCAACACCAATCAATATCAACACCATTATGATAAATGCGAAAGTCAGTTTGTAAATTAGTCTGTTTGTGATCTCTTCACGGTCAAGCGGCTGGAGCGATTTGGCTTGCACGTTTTATATGGTGTGAAATCAAATTATGAGACTCAACAGCTTATTGTGTGAAGTGCGCAGAGCTGTGACGCACCAAATTTTTTTTCAATCCATTTTGAGTGGCTCAGTTTGTGAATATGGCAGAAATAATGGCTGTCCACCAAGCAACTTGTTCTCCTACCTCATAAACTAACATGGTGTTTAAAACCGATATATTTATTCGTTGAAAACTTCTAATGGTTCTAAACTTACCTCCGATGTTGTGAACGTACCACGAGGATCGCCACAGGGATCAATTCTGAGTCCGATCCTGTTTTCCATATTTACAGCTGATATGCCAGAGAGTATTAAAACATGTAAATATCATCTGTATGCTGGCGACACACAGATATACCACAGCTTTGATTCGAACAATACACAGGATGCTATTGCAAAGATAAGTGCTGACTTACAGGCGATCTTTAATTGGGCGAGACGCAATTCTCTTATCCTCAACCCGGCAAAGTCAAATATCTTAGTTCTCGGAACAAAAAAACAAGTAAAAAGAGTGTTAGATCACAATCCCAGAGTATGCATAAATAATATTGATATTCCTATAGAATCGGATGCGAGAAATCTAGGGCTGGTTCTCGATAATGGTATGAGATACATTAAACACATTAATGAAAAAATTAAAAACGCATTCTATAAACTTAAAGTCTTGTATAGTATTCGCAAAAATATTTCGGAGGAAGTGCGGCTGCTATTGTGTGACCGTTTGGTGCTCTCTCCGTTTACATACTGCAGCGCGGTGTATGGGCCTAGGTTGTGGGCCAAAACCGAAAAAGCCGTTCAACGTGTGCAAAACGCCGCTTTTGTTTTAATATACCACGGAGAGACCACGTTAGCCCATACCTTGTTGAAAAGTGTATATTAAATATGAAATCGCGAAGGGAGCTTCACATAGCTTGCACATCACAAAAGATTCTTTGGAACAAAAAACCTGAATATCTGTTCGAAAAATTCACTTGGTTCAAAGATGTCTACACACGAAACACGCGTTCTACACTATCCAATCGTCTTTACATCCCGGAACATAAAACTGCCGGCTTTAAAGGCTGTTTCAAATACAGCGCCTCGAAAATATGGAATGATCTGCCAGCTCCTTTGAGGAGAAAAATTAGCTGCAACACTTTTAAATCGCGTCTAAAATTATTGTTATTGTTAAAGGAAAAACATATTTTTGAAACAACATTTAAAACATAAGCAATTTCACACACACACTCACACACACACGCACACTCACAACACACACACTTAAACACAAGATGTACATAATTGTTTCGTTTTTCTTCCTAATATTATTATAGAACTACTATTTTTGTCTGTCAATCATAAAACTAATAAGTATTTCTTACTGCAATGTTGTTGTTTACCTTATATAATTTTGTATTTTTAACCGACTTCAAAAAAAGGAGGAGGTTTCTCAATTCGACCGTATATATATATATATTTTTTTTTTTATGTTTGTTCGGGGATAACTTCGTCATTTATGCACCGATTTTGATTATTCTTTTTTTGTTCGAAAGGAGATATCCCAAGTGTGGTACCATGGTAATTTTATCGAGGTTTGATAAGTATCTCCAGAGATATTGAGATAAACATCTCAAAATTGGTACTGAAAATGAACATTGAAGTCGGTTCTTTTTTAGTTTTTAAACGATATTATTTTGTTGTATAATAATTAGCCCGCTTAGACTTATAACATCTCGGCAAAGACCCTAGCCCGAGCTTTGGGTCAAATTGTAAACCAGCGCTGCGTGTGCAAGTAATTGTACACGTAGCAGAAGCTGAACTTGATTCTGTTGCCTTCTTTTTTAATTATATATAAGTGTATCTTTAATGTATTTCTTTTTTTATGGCAATAAACGATTATTATTATTATTCTTATTATTGTTATTCGTTTTGTTGTATGAAATGGGGCGACTATATTATATCTGTACATTTTCAAAGTCTGAACAACTCAAATACAATGAACAGTATCCTCAAAAGTTGTATACAGCCTGTAGCCTGTGTACAGCTTTATCTAATAGATCCATCCTGTCTAAGTAGAGACGTATTTAATGAGTAGTGTCGGCGGCGACAGGTCATGGCGAAACATGGATTATCTGCGTGGTCAGTATGTTATCTGGTGTCGCCCCGTGCCCTTTATCAGCCCGCCCGTTCTATCCGCTTGCTATCTTCGCGGATATCAATAACAACTTTACTGTTGCCAATTATCTTCTTTTCTTTGTAATTGTTAGTGTTTATGAAAGATAAGAGTTCGACTTCTCGTCACGATCGAGTCAGATACACTTTAACCCTTTCTGTGCTGTGAGCTGTACTGCACGCCGGGCTTTGTCACAAGCCGCCTCTCTGTGAACGTGTCCTAGGAAACAGCATCGGACATAGTCGAAGTTAACATTAAGATATTGTTTATTACAGATATCAATCAATCAAATAATGATAAAATAATATTAAGGTACGGACACACCGCAGCGTCCTGCGTGCGCGGTCTAGGCAGCGATCAGATAGCCCAGTAGTATTTGTATACGACTGGTTTACACCAAACGCGATCTAAAAAGAATAGAAACTGTACTGAGTACTGAGATCGCGCCCGCAGATCGCAGGACGCCGCGGTGTGGCCGAACCTTTATAGTAAGGTACCACTAGCTTGAGTATAAATAGGCATGAATATGATAAAATATAAATATAATAGGAATGAATGTACGGTTACCCTGCCGACGGACCAGCCCCCCCTACAAAAAAACAAATTTCTGTTCCATTCACGCTAACGCAATTTCAACATGTATTGGAATGACAACTTTTTTGCGGAAAAATAAATGCAATTACCATACATTTTGATCTTGCGTCAGCGTGAATCGAAACAGAAATTGGATTTTGTCTAGCGGGGCTGGGATACGACATTTGAAAGTTTGTACGTTAGTCGAGAGGATAATGTCACGACACGGCTGTACAGCCAGCATTTCGCTTCCTTCAGAGCAGTATTAGGTACAATAACACAATACTTATAAATAATAGTACCTACTACGTTCTGAGAGAAGTCCGGCACTCGCAGGGCGCCGTGTACTTAGTTATGATGATGTTTTCATGAAATCTCATGAAGTCTTATGAAGTCTCATGCAGTCTCATGAAGCTTACGCTGGCGCTGAATTTAAAGAAAATAAATACTGAAAGCGACTCTTATATTTTCTTTAATGTTTATTCTCTGAAACAACACGATCGAACCCTGCCTAATATTTCATCAATGTAAAACATCACTGTGCAAAGAATCAGAAAGCGAGGGAAGTCACGCGCCGCTACTACATTAAAACATAGCTCTATTAGCGTCAAAGTAATATATAATACTTAAATTCAAAAATTAAAACGACGTCGACTGAGTTGTATACCAATGTATAATTTGTTAATTAAGAACATTCCAATGAGCTTAAATACGACATCGCAGACGAGGAGTTGAGAGTGAAGAGAGACTTGTCTCAGCATTAGATCAAGTTTACCATATTCTTGCAATATCATTGAAGTAACAGGATACTGAATTTTAAATTAATCCATTTGGTTTGACTCATGTAAACTACGCTAAACAGACGGCAGCAGTGTGACAGGTACAGTCCGGCAAGTATAACTTGGCGTGCCTGTGCGCCACTGTGCTTTTACTTTGTACTTTGATAATAGTTTCTCTTAAACCACTTTTAATTACTTTTGGCATTATTGAACTATTTTAATGTAGCAGATTTATCAACAATAATGTCGCGGTAATCTCTCAAACGTCAAACTCACAGTTTCAATTAAAATAATTAGTTCCAAAAACCACCACCGCCAAGTTATACTTGCCGGACTGTAAGTAGTGCGCAGAAGCGCCATTTTGATTTTTTTGACGTCCGCGGTGAAAGGACTACTAGTTTACGAAAGTTGCCATCGTAATCTTTTCAAGCAAAAAAGAGCTGATAATATTTAAACGGATGAACAGATTTTCATGAAACAAAGCTAGGAACACTGTGTCTAAAGTAAAAATATTTGTCGGTTTGATGAAGACAGGTGTCTGCATCGAGAGTATGAAAATCTGATCAAACCAAAAATCAAAATCAAAATCGGTTTATCCGTTTGGGCGCTACGATGCCACAGACAGACACACATATACACAGATACACACGTCAAACTTATAACACCCCTTCTTTTTGCGTCAGGGTTAAAATAATATTTGGGTAAGTAATATCTAGTAATATCTGGTGCGACGTCTCCAACTGTACAAAGAAGGTAGGCTGTTTGAGGCCGCGGAGTAGAGACGGGCGCGGGGCCCGATCACCCACACCATCATAAAAATGTGTTAAATTAAACAAAAGTGACCATTTGCAACACACGAGGGACATTTACATACGACGACACATCCTCATTCTAGTTCAAGGAGACCCGCTTCTTTGTATTTTGTAAACCTAATAGTGTTTCAATAGACTATTAATTTCATCGCATTAATTCGTTCATCGTATTTCCCTGTTTTTTTCGTAATGTACTGTGTTTAGTTGTGCGACGCAGTTTCAGTGAGTATTTGTTGAATATCTGTCGAGTTTTTGTTGATTCAGGTCGGTAATAGGTTTCAGTGGATTGTTTATCGACGACCGTGAACTAGAGGCTTTATGCATGACTGCTGCAAAAAGTATGAACTTCACAAAAACGTCATTTGATCGTTATTATTAAAATTATCTACAACAAAAAGCTAACAAGTAGTCGGGCACCAGACCAGCGTGGCTGTTCAATGTCACCATGTAAACAAAACAAACATGACGCATAGCAGGAGACTCGGATAGACGGATAGACATACGAGTAGGGGCAGGTCACAATAAGTCACACATAAATATACAAACAGTCATAAATGACTAAGCTATTGTGACCTGTCCCCACAACTGACCTGTGTAATAACATCCCTTAAATTCCATGAAACTCAAGAATAATTCACATTTAAAGTCATCCCCAACCGATCGTTTCATGTTCCGCTCATATTCATTGAGATCAAATGAATCCAATGTGCCCAAACTTTACATCTCTGCTGTAAGTTGGTAAGGATTTGAGTATTCTGCAGATTCCAGGAGAGTGCCAGCATCATGTCAACGCTATCAAGTTGTAACAATATCGTTGAAGTAAGAGTATATACCGAATTTTGAATTAATCAGACCAACAAATGTTAATTTCATAGCATCATCATCTAGAAAAATTTCACAGTCTTAAAACGCCTGAACGGATTTTAATTAATCATAGCTAAGAACACATATCGATTTAGACACCTATCTAACAAAAAAAAAACAGAATTGGTTCTTCCATTTGGGCGTAGATACAAATATATACACGTCAAAGTTATAACACCCCTTCTTTTTGCGTCGGGGGTTAAAAATAGTCTATCAATGGACGGTCTCTTTGATAATAGAAAATCTATTCCAACTCTTCTACAAACTTTGGATGGAACAAAATGAATTACAGGATCATCCAATGAAATACTCGTACATACCATCGAGGCAGTGCAATTTTTAAACAAAACGAGGGATATATACATTTCTAGCTGACCCGGCGAACTTCGTACCGCGAATATAAATAAACTGTCCAAGTGCGAGTCGGACCCACACACGCAGGGTTCCGATTGAACAATATTTGCCGGAAAAATCGTTTCTCGTATCTCCCTCTTTTATATTTAATTTAGTTTTTATTATTTGATCTTATAGCAGCCATTGCAATATACACCATGAGTAAATTTCAAGTCTTTACCTATTAAGGTTTGTAAGATCGAGCATAATAAAGCCTCAAAAACACGTGTCATGTATGATTATATACCGCCCTCTATTATTTTATTTTATTTTTTATCAAAAACACGTGTCATGTATGTATATACCCCCTCTATTATTTTATGTTATTTTTATCAAAAACACGTGTCATGTATGTATATACCCCCCTCTATTATTTTATTTTATTTTTATCAAAAACACGTGTCATGTATGTATATACCCCCCTCTATTATTTTATTTTATTTTTATCAAAAACACGTGTCATGTATGTATATACCCCCCTCTATTATTTTATTTTATTTTTATCAAAAACACGTGTCATGTATGTATATACCACCCTCTATTATTTTAATCAAAAACACGTGTCATGTATGTATATACCCCCTCTATTATTTTATGTTATTTTTATCAAAAACACGTGTCATGTATGTATATACCCCCCTCTATTATTTTATTTTATTTTTATCAAAAATACGTGTCATGTATGTATATACCACCCTCTATTATTTTAATCAAAAACACGTGTCATGTATGTATATACCCCCCTCTATTATTTTATGTTATTTTTATCAAAAACACGTGTCATGTATGTATATACCCCCCTCTATTATTTTATTTTATTTTTATCAAAAATACGTGTCATGTATGTATATACCACCCTCTATTATTTTAATCAAAAACACGTGTCATGTATGTATATACCCCCCTCTATTATTTTCAAAACTTTGATGAAAAAATGATGGTGAAACTTTGACTTCTAAAAAACAAAGGAGGTTTTTGGTTTGGTTTTTTGTGTGTATGTTACGCGATTGCTTCGTCAATTCTGAACCGATTCGAATGATTATTTTTGTTATCGGTAGTGCACGTTTTCGAGGTGGTCCCATTGTAATTTCATCGAGATCTGATAAGTATCTCCAGAGTTATGAAGATAAACGTCTCAAACTTGCTACTGAAATTGACTCGCGGGGCATTGAAGTCGGTTGTTTTAGTTTTTAAACTATCTTAATTATTATACACAAATAGCGAATACCCATGTATGGAAGTGCCTTATTGACAACCATCAAAATATGTCAATACAATGACAAAAATGTCTGAATGAACAACAATGAAAACCTGGGACAACCATCAAAAATCAAAATATTAAAATTTAAATACCTACGCGGTAATATCGAGTATTGTGGGTATATTATGTTGTCGATTCAAAACCCCTAATTTAACACGTGCTTCAAATTTCAATTCGAGAGTGGAACAGAGTCTACCCTACCGTACCGAAGGGACGAACGTCAAATGTTTGTCAGGAAAGTAGGTAGAACAATTTACATGGGAAAAATGAAATTGTTGTTTTTACTATCTTCCTCGCAATTTTCCCAAATTTTCTCAAAACCGTTAAAACCTTCCCTGGACTACGACAAACATTTCAAAACCAAAATCGGCTAAATCAGCTAAAACGAACAGCAATTGATTTTTATATATAAGAATATTATAATTTATTTTTATCTTAGTTTTCACAGTTAAATCGTAATTAAAAAAAATGCATATCTTTCCTCTTAATATTAGTTTAGATTTAACTTTTTAAAATAATAAGATCTTTGTAGTTTTTTAGTCGATCCATTTTGTGATAAAAAATGCATAGATAATGAGGCAACAATGTACATGCAAGCTAGTGCTCAGACTTCATGTCTATATTATAGTAATTATCTATGGAAGGCCTTACCCTTCATAGTTCTGTGGACAATATACCTACTGTAGTGACTGTGACTGTACTGCTGCACGAATACTATTTTTGGGAAAGGTTTTTTTATCACCGTCTCATTGCACATACTGCGAATATTTAACAATGGTTAGAGATACAACGCATTCTTCATATCCACGAGTTGAAAATGAAAATAACCGGCCAAGTGCGTGTTGGGCCACGCGCAATGTAGGGTTCCGTAGTAGCCCGCTATTCAATGCAAGTCTTTGCTCGTTATATACAAGCAACTAGGTACTTCGTCTTTGTCACTTTAAAGCTTTTAGAGGGGGGGGTTAGATATTTTAAACTGCGCAACCTTATTTATGAATATTTCTGTGTGTTTTTCTGTGCGTTTTTCATCAATAAATGGAGTGATTCGTGATTTTTTGTTTCTTTATGTACACAGGTTAATAAGAAAGGGGCAATAATAGGAAAGAGGAAAATCAGCGCACTGCTGCAGTCACTGTAGTGACGCATTATGCTGAACATGTGCTCTTTTCGTAGCCAACTATATTAACTTACCGATATTGTTACTACTAACATTTTGTTTTATGGCTATGAATAAACGTATTTTCTTTCTTTCTTTCTGATTCAAGGGGAAGATTTATAACCAGGATTAAACGGGGGTAAAGCTGCGGGGTGCAGCAAGTATATAATAAGGCAAAGCAAAAGTAATGTAAATCCATCAGATGCCGCGTGCCCGAGTGCGAAGGCAACACCAGCGTGGTGAACACGTCGCTGTGGTCTCCGGCGTGGACCGAGCACGCGCTGCCGGCCGGCGAGCGTTGCCACCGCTGGACGCCGCTGGACGGCAGCTGCCGCGCCGGCGCCTTCGACAACACCTCGCTCCTCGCCTGCCACGAATACGTCTACGGAGCCAGCGGCAGCATCGTTCTTGAGGTAATTGGAATAATCAGGTGAAAATACCAATAGCGCACTAGCGGCCGGGTCGCAGCGGCCAGCGAGATACATACATTAGTATGGAATCGCCACGAAGCACCTGGCCGCACGCGGCCAGCGGCCACAGCGAACTGCAGCGGCCAGCGAGATAGAAGCGACGCGCGGTTGGTCGCGACGCTTGCGGCCTGGTCGCGCGACCTGCCGCTGCGGCCTTTAAATAATTATTTAAATAATTTAAGATCGTTCGCAAAACGAAAATAACTGAATTCAAATGCCGCGATAGTTATTGTCAGTTTGAAGTGTTTATCTCCGTATCTCTGAAGATACTTGTCAGATCTCAATAAATTACAATGGGACAAAACGGGAATCATACTCTCGCTCTTTAAAAAGAATTTTCCAAATTCGGTTAAGATATAACGGAGTTCTAAGGTTACACAAAAAAAAAATAGAAGCGAATTAAGAACCCCCTCTTTTTTAACCAACCTCGCAAAGAAGAAGGAGATTCTTAATTTAACGGATTTTTTTTCATGTTAGTTACCTCAGAACTCCGCCAAATCTTAACCAATTTGAAACATTTTTTTTTTTGAGAGATTATGCCCTCTGTTTGGTCCCATTAAAATTTTATTGAGGTCTGATAATCATCTCTGGAGATATCGAGATAAACACTATAAACAAACTTGATACCTTGATGGCAATATTATGGCTAGTGGATATTTTCACTACCGCGGCATGTGAAATCGGTTTTTTAGTTTTCTACGATCATAAATTATCTGTGAAGTAGATTGAAAACAAAGGAGTTGATACTTTACTTTCCTGTCTCATTCGGAAGGGGTGAGCTTCCTGCCTCGCAGTTAGATGTTATTGAGATGGCGTCGCAATCAGGAGAGATGAACTGCTGTGGGACGAATACTAGGTGCTTGAACACAAACATTCAACGCCAGTGGAATGTTTATGGCGTGGATTATTTGTAGATTTATGAACCTTTATTTTGAAAAACCTACATTTTATTCATATATCATTCCAAAAACGATATTTCTTTAAATAGGAAATGTACAGGAAGTAAAATTGACGTTATTGTCCAGAAATCTTTGTTGTTTGCTTTTTAATCGTAAATTGGGTCAGTGGAACATTGATACGTTTCAAACATAGCTTAAATGTAAAAAAAAATACGCTGAAAGTTAAATAAAATTGAATAATTATTTACCAATAAGTGTGGTCGTCTTAGGAACAGATCGACTGTCAACTAGTGTTTGTTGGAGCTAGGCCATCGTACCGAGTGTTATCATGATGACCAGTGATCAGACATAAATGTGTGTATTCCAGTTCGGGCTGGCGTGCCAGGAGTGGAAGCGGTCGCTGGTGGGCACGGTGCACAACGTGGGCATGCTCATCTCACTGCCCATCATCGGGTTCATCTCGGACAGGTATGTGGTCACGTGACGTCACTGCCTGTGCCCTGCGGTATCACCCGGGTAGACATCGTTCCTGTGGGAATACCGGGATAAAAAGTAGCCTATGTGTTATTCCTGGGTCTAGGCTATCCCGATACATACCAAATATCTGCTCCATCGCTGGAGTTGTTTTTACGTGAAGAAGTAACAAACATGCACACAAACTTTCGCCTAAAGGAAGGAAATAAGAAGATTTTTTTTATTTTTATTTTTTTTAAATAAAGATTACTCGCAATGTGGTTGGGTTGCACATTCCTAGACTCACG
This sequence comes from Cabera pusaria, assembly GCA_954871355.1. Lineage (NCBI taxonomy): Eukaryota > Metazoa > Arthropoda > Insecta > Lepidoptera > Geometridae > Cabera > Cabera pusaria. The sequence goes on from OX940896.1 coordinate 334,625, forward strand.
ACCTCTCGATCGCCAGTCCCACACCTTATCCATTGGGCTATTGCCGCCTAATTGTATTAATACGTTTGTTATTTATTTCATACGTTACTTGTCTCACTTTAAAAAACCATCGCCTTTCATGATTGTAATGTTTTTTGGAACTTTACATGCATGTTTTTTGGAACATATCGCTTTAAGCGATAAGACCGCCCATCGATAGGTAGAAATTTACTACGATGACATGACCCGCCCCTCCAAAATTCAAAACGTTTGAAAGTATTTGTGAAAGTATTTACAACGCACCACCACGCATGTGTGCGTACTGGTACTGCCGGCCTGCTACTGAAGACGAATCATTACAACTACATACAAACTCTTTCGTAAGGATGTGACTACACACATTAAAACAGTAATTTGGAGTGGCGGGTCATGTTATCGTAGTAGATTTCTAATTTTTTAAAATATTTGATAGCCTAGCGTTTGACCACTATCTCACCTGTTGGTGGGTGATGGTGCGATCGAAGATGGTAAGCACGCTAGGCCTAGAATGGGAACTGGCTCTCAAGGATAGCTGCCGGAACACATTAGATGTTTGGCGACAGATTTTCTATCTTGAGGGTGGTAGCTGGCCAGGAAGTCACTAGATAGAGTCCTACCACCATGCAGGGGTTGTTGGTTTCTTAACAATGTTTTTCCTTCACCGGAGGGCCATTATGAAAAGCGCTCATACATTTTTCGATAGAAAAAGCCATTGGTGCACGGCGGGGTTTGAACTCGGTAACTCTGGCATCAAAGCCGACCCTTCTCCCGATTACGGCACCGGGCCATCATTACGTTACCGGGCCTTAGATTAAAATTGCATAGTTTCTAAGTATTTTTTTTAAAGTAGTAATCAATAAAGCGTTTATCTATCTGTCTTTTACTCATAATCGACTGAACGGATTCGGTTGACACGACCGGTCGCCGCTATTCTCGTACACTTGTCCCATTCTTGGGCGAGTCTCTCTTAACGAGAATTTCTAAACAGAACCGTGTCAGGAGTGAACTTGGTCTACACTGTTAAACTTAAATCGCACAGTTAGTACTACGTGAAAGTTGGAAGTATTAATGTTGAAAGTCAACTCTCATAGCTGACCTACGACTCCTACGAGTACATCATTTAAGATCGCGTACAAACTACAAACCGACTTCAATGCTGCGCTAGCAATATAGCTATGACATTCTTGGTCATTGATCGATGAAAGGAAGAGATAAAAACAACGAAGTATGTAATGTAAACCTACTTAGGTTTATCAAAGTATTGCATGTGATCAGATGGGGGCGGCGCGCGGCGCTGGTGGTGAGTGGGTGCGGCGCAGGCGTGCTGGGGCTGCTGAAGTCCTTCGTCACCTCCTACCCCATGTACCTGGCGGGGGAACTGCTCGAGACCATCTTCGGAGCCAGCGTCTACCCGGCCGCTTTCGTACTCAGTCAGTATCACCGCACTTTCCATCATCATCAGCTATATTCTTTTTTTTATATTTTATAGGCTAGCGTTTGATCACTATCTCATCTGTTGGTAAGTGATGAAGTGGTCGAAGATGGTAAGCAACGCTAGGCCTAGAATGGGAACTGGCTCTCAAGGATAGCTGCCGGAACACATTAGATGTTTGGTGACAGATTTTTCTAACTTGAGGGACCACCCTACCAGCCAGCCACCCACCCGCCACCCGCCAGGCCAGCTACCAAGCTGGCCTGGCGGACACTAGATAGTGTCCTACCACCATGCGGGGGTTGTTGGTTTCTTAACGATGTTTTCCTTCACCGGAGGGCCACTGTGAGAAGCGCACATACATTTTTCGATAGAAAAATCCATTGGTGCAAGGCGGTTTGAACTCGGTACCACGGCATCAAAGCCGACCGTTCTTCCGATTACGCCACCGGGCCCTCAAAGAAATTCCACCATCAGCGTCCTTTTGTGCGTGCCATTTGTACCAGTCCTGTGCAAAATTGTGTCAGCTATGACGTCACCGGCGATATTAGTTACGTCATCAACCTATATTGCTGGCAGACAATCACCTATTCTTTGACGTAAAGTAGGTACAGGCTTTATTTCCTACTTGAGAGTTGAGACTTTGCATTGAAGCATGACTACATCAGAACCGTGTCTTCTGACGTTTGATTTAGAGCTGAGCTATGTGGCAGCCTTCGCTCAGTCAGCTCCACACTTATTCACAATCTCTTCTGATAATTAGGCTGACTTTTGTTGGAACTCTAGGAAGGTGTAGGTGCCGTGTAAGCTGATAGCTTTAAGTACAGGTGAAAATTGAGTAAGTTCAATCACATCACAAGTGTACGATTTGTAGGTTTATTTCTGTTTGTCTTTTTAAGTGGACAAACGGGTAGTGTATGCAGGCCTCAACTGAGAAAGTGTTTTGCAAAAATTGCTTCTCTTAGCATCACATTGATATAGTGCGTAAACCCATAGGTACTGTAATATAATGAAGAAAATAAAATACAATAATTAAACACCAAACTTTTAAAAATAACCACTTAAAATCTAAACAATTAAGCATTGTGCTAAAGCACTGAGCACAATTTTCGGGTTGTTCACCAAGGGCTGGTTTTCAGCGATATATTTACACAGAGATAAGTACATGTATAATAAAATACATGTATAGTAAATAGAGTAGAAATAAATAGGCGCGCCACTATTGCTATATACTAGTAACCCCGATAGCAGAGAGAGTGGCGGTAAACTTTAAAATTACTTCTTTAGTGGAACTACGGATAGTCTTATTCATGTTAAAACATCTTTAAGTCGCGTAGGTTACGGAAAATATTAAAATACTACTATTAAGTTGCACAAAAAAACTTTGTTCATAAATTTTCAGTCACTGACCACAGTTAACTTAGAACATTTTATCACAGATTAGATTATTGCCAAGCCAGAAAACAATAGTTCCGTTTCAAGACGTTTTTGCCAACCTGTAGTTGAATGGTTGTTGTTGCACGCAGTGATCGAGTGGCTGGGCGTGCAGCACCGCATCCTGGCCAGCCTGGTGCTGGGCGTGCCGCTGGCGCTGGGCTACGCGTCCCTCTCCCTGCTGGACTACCTGACGGGCTACTGGCGCAGCTGGGCGCGCTGGGCCTACCCGCCCTCCTTCCTGCTGCTGCTCTACCCCTGGCTGCTGCCCGAGAGCGTGCGCTGGCTGGTGACGCAGGGCCGCCGCGACGACGCGCTCGCGGTCATCCAGCGCGCGGCCAGGTGTAACCGGGTCGACTTCTGCGAGGAAACTCTCAAGAAGACGTTCGCAGAGGAGAAGGATGTCTTAGACGAGTCGGAGAGGGAAGCAGAGGAGAGCTTGCTGAAAGCGCTCGTCAAGTAAGTTTCGTTTTGATGTTATGGTAAACGAATTTGTGTCATGGAAAGCGATAAGAGATCTTTAGGGGTAAACTAATATATTATATAAGGTAAAATATATTATCCAATCTCAGCTTAGAATAAGTAGCTGATTTAATTGCTAACTCTATGATATATCTCATCGATATATCTCATCAAAATGACGAATAACCAGTGGTGTGAGACATCCTCCTCTGAAATAAGCGCTTGAATATTTTGAGCGAAAAATATAATACAAACGATGTGCCATGACATAAAACCAAACGTATAAATCTTGAGCCTCGGTAGTTAAACATTCGGATATGAGCACGAGTTGACTGGGTGACCGTACCATTGCAGATACGGCGCGCTGCGATGTCGCCTGGGGGTGTGCTTCGTGTGGTGGACGTCGGCAGTGTTCGTGTTCTACGGGCTGGCGGTGAACGCGCACGCGCTGTCGGGGTCGGCGCACGTCAACTACGCGCTGCTGGCGCTGGCGCAGCTGCCGGCGCTGCTCGCCAACACGCTGCTGCTGGACCGCGTGGGCCGCCGCCCGCTGCTCACCGCCGCCTTCCTCGTCACCGCCGCCGCGCTCATCGCCATGTCCTGCTTGCCCACGTGTAACCTTCTCACTTTATCTCGTGTCTTTGTACCTTGCAGCACCCGCGGCTGTGCTTGCTTTCAAAATGTACATTACGTCCTATTTAATCGTATTGTATTGTACTTAATAGGCCTAGCGTGTTCACCATCTTCGACCACATCATCGCTTACCGCCAGGCGAGATAGTGGTCTAACTCGTGCCTATGAGATATATAAAAAAATTGGCTATATTCATCGATATATATAAAAAAGGGGAGATAAGGTACCGCTCCTCAATGAGAATCGTATGAATTCGGTTCGCGAACCTAATTTCACCTCAGTCACAATCGAACTGCGTTTGTGTAGCACGTACAGAATCATATGTGAAATTATCGCAGATCCGTTTAAATAATTAGCAACAATGCTTCCTCTGTTCTTCATGCACATCACGAATTTGTTCTTCATGAACAATAAGAGACAACAATGCGCTGCTATGGACGGAGTAATGCTGGCTGTAAATAATACGAGTAACAGGCGGAACCATTTCTACGACAGATGTGACCAGCCCACTGCCACATCAACTTCTTTTTATTCATTTTTTTATATAGCTAGCGTTTGACCACTATCTCACCTGTTGGTAAGTGATGATGAAACGAAACGAAACTAGCATCCTTTGAGCCATGTCGATAACGTTGGTTCTCTGACGGATGACTTCATTTCGAATTCGATCCTTCAGAGAAACTCCGAGCATAGACCATTATTGATTGTGACATATTCCGTGTGTATGGTTCCAGCGGCTACAGCGGCGAGCACGGCCCTGTACCTGTGCGGGCAGGTGGGCGCCACCATGTCCCTGAACGCGCTGTACGTGTACACGGCCGAGCTGTTCCCGACGCGCGCGCGGCACCGCCTGCTGGCGGCCTGCTCCACCTGCGGCCGGCTCGGGGCCATCCTGGCGCCGCTCACGCCGCTGCTGGTCGGTACACCTCCTAACTTGGAAACCTCTACAATGCAAAAGATAGTTTACTCAACGCTCATGGTTGCATGCTGGTAGGACACTATCTATTGTCCGCCTGGCCAGCTACCACCCTCAAGTTAGAAAATCTGTCGCCAAACATCTAATTTGTTCCGGCAGCTATCCTTGAGAGCCAGTTCCCATTCTAGGCCTAGCGTGCTTACCATCTTCGACCGCATCATCACTTACCAACAGGTTAGATAGTGGTCACATGCTAGCCTATAAGATATTAAAAAAAAACGTTCATTCTAAACCATTTGACGGGAATATTTTTGAAAGGAAATATTCCATTAGTACCCAGTCCTATAATTATATTCTGGATCTGCTCCTCTTAGTTCACAAACAAACGGAAAAAGAGGGTGCGTATAAAGCTACGCGTTAGAAGTGAAACATTCAATTTCATTCAATTTGTTTCTCAACATCACTAATTTTTTATTTTGTACAACTCCATCTGTCGAACTTATCGGGACGAATTTCCGAGTGATAGCGAATACATCTTCGTAGTTACGCCGATCTACAATAGAGGGCGTTTATAAATATAAAATATTGCATGACGCTTACGTCACTTCCGTTGATTAGGACCGTGACGCTACGTGACTTCCGGCAAACTTTACCCGAGTGCATCTAAAGAGGTTTCACTTTAAAAAGAAATGAGATTGGCTCTCGGTATCGCTTAATTAGCGCACTTATGTAAGTTAATCCAGAGTTTTGTGTGACACAGTTTTGTTTATAGGCAAACCTTATAGCTACGTTCAGTACCCTTAGTACGAGTTTTCATACCAAATTCGATATCGTATATCGAACAAATTTTGTATGAAAATGGTTTTCACACTTCACTAAATTTAGACCAATAAGGGAGCCAGAATAAGTCAAAAACTATGTGAGATCTGTCAAAAGCGTTTACGATGAAAACTCGTACTAAGGGTCTGGTACTAGTCTTGCGTCAGCGACTTCTTTGTGTTGTTACCTTGTTAGAAAGTCTGTCGCCAAAAATGGAATGTGTTCCGGCAGCTATCCTTGAGAGCTAGTTCCCATTCTAGGCTCAGCGTGCTACCATCCTCGACCGCATCATCACTTACCACCAGGTGAGATAGTGGTCAAAAGCTAGTCTATATGATGTAAAAAAACCTCATATTATAGAAACCTTCAAAAGTGTATTTAACCGCATCGTTTCGATGTCCAGGCGCAGTACAAAGCGTGGGCGCCGACGGTGCTGTTCGGAGCGCTGCCCCTGCTCAGCGCCGTGCTGACGCGGGCGGTGCCCGACACGCTGCACCGTCCTCTGCCGGACTCGTTCGCCGCGCTCGCCAGACCCGACGCGCGCATCAGAGACGCTCTCTGATGCCGGCTTACCTTTCACGGACTGGATGTGGCTTCTAAAGAACACTGCAGCATTTTCTATCGAGTGCAATTAATTTAAACAAGAAAGACGAGTGATACGATACCCTACTCCGTCAGTCTACTAAGATTCCAAATAATGCTGTAATACGGCAGTCGTTACTGTGAAAATTAATTAGTTAACATAATTAGATAGTATCATGAGTGATTTTCCGAAAGTAGTCCAACTTTATCCGCTGCATACTGTTGAGAACAGAACTGAGGTGTGAAGCCTCGGCCGACAGAGCCGGGTCGCGGGCTGCGGGACCAGGACACGCCCGGACTGCTCGGTGGGTGACATGTCCAGGTTGCCGGGTCGCGGGCTGCGGGACCAGGACACGCCCGGACTGCTCGGTGGGTGACATGTCCAGGTTGCCGACTCGCACGTGTTTATAATTGTCTTCGTCTATATTTAGCAGTGAGTACGTTTGTGCGGCGTTTCGTCGGCTGGACGCGCATCGCTTGAACTCAAACGGGTACATTGATCGCAGTTATATTATTTATAGTTGCTAAGCAACCGTCGCGAAATCATCGATATATCGATTTATAATATTTAATTTTTGAATGTGTATTCGTCTAAAAGACCGACCACTTGTTGATAAAAGACTGCACTGTACAGTGAATTTAAGGTCCAATGCGGTGCTAATGAAATTAGCACAATTAGTAATCTAATTATAATTAGCTAAGTAGGTGATACCTACTGTAAGTATTTGTTTATATGCTAATATAGTTTGTGTATTATAATAGTTCGCAGTGAGACGACGAGAACACGTATTGATTTAAGTAAACGCTCATATTAATATTGTATAATAATTTTATTCAGCTTTATTAAAAAGTATTTTTGTTACTAAGTATATTTTATGTATTTGGTGCTAATTGTTAATATACTGTTTAAAACACCATAGCTAAAGTCTTTGACATTATATCCGTTTGCTAAAAAGATCAGTTAGGCGTTATTGAGGATATTCTTTACTCTTTTGCTGGCTGCCATCCGTCAGGTCCACTTTTTATTCTGCAGAAGATACCTGGCGGGTGCGGAATGGGTGACTTTGGCTTCGGCTGTGAGGATAAAACTAATACTCACATATCGCTGTGTGTGTGCATCGATTTTTATAATTCGATGTGTGTGTGTGTGTGTGTGTGTAAGTGAGTAGTACGTGTACAATTACTACTTTTGGCAAGTCTTTCTGATTCGTTTTATGGCAGAGCCAGCAGCCACCTTTTATGTTTGGATTTTGCCTGAGGATATGAGCAGTTTTATAATATATAATGATATACTATTTACATTATTGTACGTGTTTGTACGTGTAGACACAGCATAATGCATAGTACAAGTAGTGTAGATGAGAGCGATGTTGTTCTTATTTTTGAGATTTCTTGCTTTGTGGACGTTTTCACCTACCGATGTCTGTTTGTACAAGGTGTGGGTGTGTGAGACGGTATATATACTTATCTATAGTTCGTGCCATGAAGAGCTGACAGACTGTTTGGAGCTCTGGATTGAAGTGTCTTTGTAAAGCTGTTCAGTAGAGTATCGCTGAGGTTTGTCTGTCATCACTATGACGACAGCTCGTGCACGTTTGAGCTCAAATATGAGGAACTTTGCAGCTCCACTTCCCACACCGAAGCAGTATCTACTGAAGAACAAACTGACGCAGTGATACTGACAGATGTGAACTTACTCGTATACAAGTTTTTTGACTTCTGGCGATGCGATATTATTAGATATTATTAATTTGCTTTTTGAAGGTTAGTTTCAGGTCAAATAACACTCGTAGGTGCGTCTGTAATATGTGAGTGCAAACTAAAATGTATCCTAAAATACAATGACGTACCTATTATTACAAGTACTCTGTGTAAGACTCAATACAAATACCTACCCTTTATTTTTATTGAATTTTCCGTTGTTAAAGTTATTTTTAATTTAACTTAAACGGTCCTAGATAGTACAGAATTAGCGCCGGATGTGGTGTACCCACGTCACATTATTACAACTGCAGTAACTAATAGACGACAATTAGCCGCGACGAAGCGGTTATTACATTACATAGGGAGATCGCATATGATTTGATGCAATTATATGGTACTGCGTATTTCTAGTGATTCGGTTAGTTTCGCTCAGATAAGACTGAGATTGAACAACGGTTAACGTGACAAAAATAAATCGTGCGTCCTACCCGTCAAGACATACGAAGCCGAGACGTGAACAGTCACGGTTCGACAAGTCCACCAATTTAAAGACGTGTTCCACTAACTTTAGTTGAATCCATACAGTGTCACTAAATCAACCGTCTTCCGAGCTGGCTGCAATAAAACAACATGACGGTATTCGGCACACCGATTGCTGTTATGTGTTTGTTCGATGGGCGGTTCGAGCCGCGACCGAAATAGACGAGGTAGCAATGGTCCCTCCCGTGAGTGACACCACTATGTGAGTTAGATACCTTTTTGCTGGTAAAAGCATAACCTTGGTAGTGCAGTGTCGCCACTCGCCACCTGCCTATTACCTTGTGAATAGCAGCACAACTGAAATTTAATGACCACAATAAGAACTACTAATAACCTAATCATAAAGCTATAATGAGAACCAATAAAACTCTGTAATTATTGTGTGCACTTTTGTGATTGTTGGCCCATGAGATGCCGACATTGATAAATCTAATTGGTTCATTTTAATAGGTGAGGTATGCACATAGTATGAATACTATACAGTTGAATGTTTATATCTATATCAATAATAGATATTTTGTTTAAAACATTTACAAAACAAAGAAATTTTACTTAACTATTTCAGTTTGCTCGGTGTAAATAATTGTGGAATGTAAACGGGACCGCATCGTCCGTGACTAATGACGATCAAGAGATGACAGACTATTTAGCTTACTGTTCAAAATAGCGGACATTGTCCACCAGTTCAATGATAATTAATCCAATTATATTTCAATTTGTTACAAAGGCGCAGTTTCTTTTACTCGGTCAAAGATCAGATACATTTGTCAATAACCAAAGATTTCTCTGGTATAGTCAAATCAGTGTTTGAGTTCGCGCCACGGTCTGGTCACGTGTCGAGCGGAGTCGCGGGCGAAAGCCGCTGGTCGGTCGCACTGTAACTCTACAGCGGAACCGTTGATTCGGAACCTAATTGTCCCCGCCTACTTATTGACCGATCACAATGACGAGAGGCAACACAATTTGCGATCAACGCTTGATTGACAATCGGCCGGCCCCGACCTGAATGCTTTCTAACTGGATGACATTGCGGCGAGGGTACCGCTCCACCGCCACTACGCTCGCCGACACTCCTGCTGCCGGTGCTCCGCCGACCACCACCATCGACCTCGGTGACTCTCAGCACCTCTCACACACTTCCATTGCATATCGAACGTGCACATTTACCAGTCTGTGAAGTTCCGGCTGGTACATCGTGAACCCGAGTTATCAATGACAATAATGAGCATAAAGTCAGCCGGTAGCGTGCCGCGTTAACGATATTACAATAGTCCGGTGCGTTGCAGTATCAATAGAGTAGTACTAGTGCTAGAGTAGTACCTACTTAGAACATCGGTTCGGAGCGCCGCGTGCGTGGGATACGCGTGTCGCAGTGATATCAGCGATCGGTGACATGGGAGGACGAGAAGATTCCACGAAAGTGAACTCGGAGGGGAGCCTGGCGTGCGGAGTGGACGTGGAGTCAGTGTACAGACAGCTGGGGCAGGCGGGACGGTTCCACGTGCGGAGCCTGGCGCTGGCGGCGCTGTGTGCCGTGCAGGTCGGCCTGCTACATACCACCTACATCTTCCTCGCTGCAGACGTACCTTACAGGTTGGTGTGTTCCGCTTTTATACCACAAGTAAACTGTTCGAGAGCGTCTGAATGCAGTCGATACTTTTGTAAAGTTAAGGGGATTTACTGTTTTTTGTTGTTGGGATTTACAGTCGGTACAAATATTACTGCGCTATCTGATCGCCGCCTAGATCGCGCACGCAGGACGCTGCGGTGTGTCCGTGCCTTAACACATCTGAGAAGAAAGTAATGCCGCAGTCCCAGAAGGATTGTAAACATCTGCCGCCATTGTTGTCTAATCTACGAGTGCACAGGATGGGAGGAAATTTTGTATCATTCTATTGTATGGACTCCGGGTTAGATTTCCTCTCCCAGGCAACTCTGATCACGGCTGCGCTACTATCATTGACACAAATTGATCTGTGTGCCTGCAAACAGTGCAACATGTGTAAGAGTTCACGGCAGGTATTTTATATTCATGATCATGATCGTGGTTATTGACTTGATGGCTGGTAGAGGCTAGTAGGTGATTATTGGCAGGTTTGGGACGTGGCCACAGAATAATGAATAGTATGACGTGGCTTAGACCGCTCACGTAAAAGGGCTTGTCGTCAATTGGCTTACCTTATGTTGACATGCTCTGCCGGATAGTTGGGACGAAGAAGCGGGATAGTAGCGCTCTTATATCATTTGCTCCGACCGAAGTGAATTCTTCCGCTATTTCAATATTTCATTTCATTTCCTTCTATCTTTCCTTAACGTTAGGTTAGAACGTAGGTAAGTAATTTCTCCAATCAAAAATATGAGTGACGTACATCGAAAACATAGTTTTACACGTTACCTTAGTTGTTATTTTTAGTGCAATTGTAATAGGCTATTGTCGGGCCGCAGATGTCGTTGTATAATGGATCATTAAACATCACTCGTTTCCCATCAGCTATTGTTATAATATAACACATAGAACAGAGTATACATGTAGGTGTGTATCTATGAATGATGGTTCTCCTGGGCCGGTAATGTCGCACCAATATCATAAATAGATCTCGTTCTGGGACCAACAATGACTGATTTTTTTTTTCGTGCATAAAACTCATAAATGTAGGCTTTTGGATGTAACACCTGATAACCAATATCTTATTTACGAAACTAATATAATGTATTTAATCCATACAATTATTATAAAAATTGTGTAACTCTGTCACTCAGCCCGTTTTGTTTATTACGTAATTTCACGCCTAAACGGTGAACATGAACGAAGTCGCGGGTTAATGTCAGTGGTAAATGTCAGGTTTGTGGAAGATACGATTATGTCATTCAAATAAATAAGTAACAGATTTGGCTAAAATTTTGCACACAGATAGCCAGTATAGTGGATTAGGACATTGGATACTTTTTAAGGCGGGTGAAGCTGTGGTTCGCCGCTAGTGTCTATATAATTTATTTAATATCGCTATCTCATCTTACCTGATGTTGAGTAAAGATGCGGTCCAGATTGATTCGTGTTTGTTTGGGGATTGTAGCTGGCACCAGACATCATGCCGCCTGGTGGTACAAACCGGCGATACTTAACTGACCATCCTTAGTCGGTATGTTTCATTGTTGTACCAGCGGTATCATGCACCATCTGTAGAGGGGTCAACTCACATCACACGTTTGAAAGGTTTTTGTGTGGTGGGCTACACTAATTATATTATTTGATAAAATATTTTTTGAAAACTCACATCGTAAAGTTACGATTATACTACATTTAAAAATAGTAGCATAATGACAGACTTCATGCATGTATAATTTAAATGAAATTAAAAAGTTTTAAAACACTGGTATGATACTATTGAAAACACTCACTCCTGTTTAAACACCTCTCATTATGCAACAGTTTCATAAACAACTATTGTATTAGTTACCTAGTCGCTAAAAGAAAGCACCGGCTGGCCGAATCTTGCCAGCATTCACTTGTTTCGCCAGCAACACTGCTTTACGTGTGCACATTTCAAAATCACTTTTTCAAAAACCGTAAGAACTATTTTACGATGGCAGCGCAAAAAACCCACAAATATCAAATAAATGTCAAATAAAATGTCAACTGTCAATGGTACTCTTATAGGCTAGATATGTTTATGGGAATTACCGCAACATAAATAATGTTTTTACCTCTACTTTTTGCGATAACTCCCGTATTTCCTCAATCAGATCGCGAAATGCTTTTCTTTTTTATGCTAAATAGACAAGGGAATGAACACAATCTCACCTGATGCTAAGTGACGTAAGTTCTAATTAGGTGTCGTAATTATCCAATAACAATTTTACATTCTGGCATCCAGTGGTAGGTCTGTGTAATCCTCATACAAATGTAGTATACAACAAGAAGCGTGAAGATACTGTGAGTTTTGTGTGTCGTGAACGAGTTTCATCGATAACAAATGGTAGGGGCACCGAACGACCGAAACGAGTACAAAAGCGGGTAGATCGCTTTGTTTGCTCCTGATACTCTCTTCACCCGCAATCTTCAGTTTGTCCGTGAACATGGTGCTTGTAACAGCACCGAAATATCGGAAACTCGTTTTAAAAGAAAAACATGGTAAATATCCCGTAAACAAAACTAATGATAGTGTCAGCGACCATGAAAACTTAAAAACTTAAATTCATTATGTTATATTCTTAATTATATATTTAAAAAAATAGTCATAGTGTTCCAATGTCAAGTATAAAACTTTTTAACAAAAAAATTAAACCGCCGAAAAAACTGAAAAGCAAAAAATAATTAAACTTTTTTATTTAACCTTAACCGCCGACTCAAAATTACTTTGGTATACATACTTACATTAGTTAAAGAACTTAGTTATAATGTTTAGTTAAAAACTCAAAACAATTACAAAAATATCTAATTAGGAATACTAACAGTAGTTTAAGAACTTCGTCATTAAGGTTAAATAAACAAGTTTAATTATATTTTGCTTTTTAGTTTTTTCGGCGGTTTATTTTTTTTGTTAAAAAATTTTATTTTATAATTTTCTGTGGCCATAATCTACTATGTTAAAAGCAGGCGTCATTGTTTACCCCCCAGGCCTCGACAAACGTTATATAAAACGTTTATGCTCTATACTAATAATAAAATTAATTCAAGATCACATAAAAAACTACAAAAACCGACTTCCAACGTCACGCTAGTCAATTTCAATACTAAGTTTGAGGTGTTTATCTTCATATCTCTGGAGATACTGAACATATCTCGATGAAATTTAAATTGTACCACCTGTAAAATAATATCATCATCATCATAATCAGCCGGTATCAGTCCACTGCTGGACATATGCCTCTCTCAAGACACGCAACTGAGCCCGATTTTCGGCTCTTTGTTTTTTCCAGTGTTTTGTTGTCATACATTGATGATATGATAAAATCATCAAAATAATGATACTTTTATCCATTATTTTTGTTGATTTATTCAAAACGGCTCGACGATTTCGTTAAAATTTAAATGGGACTCCCCTTTCCAATAAAAAAAGAATTATCGAAATCAGACTATTCTGTAAAAAGTTATGCGTGGTCATACATAAAAAAAAATATATACGCGTCGACTTGATAACCTCCTTTACTTTTTTTTCGTCGGTTAAAAATCGTAAAATCAAACATTGAAAATATAGAAAATGGTCACAAAAAGATAAATAAGACACAAAAATGCCACTCGCATTCACATGAGAAATATGAATTCATTTTAATTTGGTAGCAAATCGCTACGTTCGTTTTGACGGAATATGCACCATGTAGCATTATGTACTCGTAGCATGTACGAATGTTTAAAATGATACTATACATTAGGCAAATAATGTCGAGTGCAAGTCATATACGAGTAATTTGTGCTTAGATTACATTACAAAATATGAAAGCCCACAACTGGGTATCATGTTACTGAGTATAACAAATGTTTTTTTTAAATAGAGGCGTATTTTACTGATTCTGACGTGTCGCGTGCCGTGATCATTCAAACAACATTCATAAAAAAAGTACGCCTGTGCAAGAGCAAACTTTGGAACCTACCGCATTAGGCTACCGTTTGACCACAATCTCGTCTTGTAGAAAACGATGATGTGGTCGAACATGGTGAACGCGCTAGGCCTAGAATGGAGCGACTCTCAAGGCTGTGCGTGCTGCCGACTCTCAGGGCTGTGCGTGCTGCCGGAATACCGGAAGGTTATTCAATTCAATTCAATAGTTTATTTTCAGAATCAGTTCCATTGTATTAGTAAAAACCGTCTTATATCTAATGTTAGTATCCATCTCATATCAATTACAATAAATTATAATATATTAATACCGTACCGACCATGTCTAAAAATAAAATAAAATCTAATACACATATTTCATATTTAAAGTATTAATTACAAGTACGGTTTGACGCCATGACTTGCGTTTTGGTCCAGTGTCTGAGTATGGGGCCATCCACCCTCTCAGCCATAGTACGCAGGAGACTGTTGGCGCTGTCCCGCACCCGCCGCATCAGGGAGGCGACACGCTTCCGCATGATAGCGTAGAAGTCGTCCACCCGTGCCTCCGCGAACATACCTGACGCGCTACAGTGGCGGGGCAGCCCCAGCAGTGCTCTGAACGCATTATTATACTGGACGCGCAGGACGCTGTAAGCCCTCTGAGTGTAGTCAATCCAAAGGCTGCAGGTATAAAACGATTGGCAAAATGCCCGAAATAATGTTAATTTTGCACCTTTAGAGCACCTTGCAAACCTTCGGATCAACATATTACTCCTGACTACCAGCGCCCTGCGTTCCCGTTCCAAATCCACAACGTCAGTCTGCGTCGCTGTGACCCAGTGCCCCAGGTACTTAAATTGCGACAGAAATTGAAGCGCGGTCCCTCCAAGTGTGTTAGACGGTACCTCCGTATAGGTTTTAGAGCCCGCCTTGAATAAAACACACTCGCTCTTTTTTGCGTTGTACCTAAGACCATGAGCCTCCGCGTATCGCTCACATATAGACAGAAGCTTTCTAAGGGCGCTGATTGACGGGGCCAGCAGCACCATGTCATCGGCATAACTGATATTATTGACCACGGTCCCGTCACTTGAACAGCCTAGGTCACGGTGCTACTGAGCTCACGGATAAGCCGATCTATGTATAGACTGAAGAGGCGGGGCGAAGTCAGACCTCCCTGTCTGACCCCACACTCCAGTCCATACGAGTCGGACAACGAGCCTGCCCACCGTACCACATTGCTCTGATGACCGTACCAGAATCTGAATAATTCTATCAGCTCTCCAGGCAATGTTGTTTCCTCGTACATTTTCCTCCATAAGACATCATAGGACACCAAATCGAAGGTCTAGAAAACACGCGTAAACGGGTAGTTTTCTATCGGTGTAGTATCGGACAGTATGCTTGAGACACAGAACAGCCGTTTCAGTAGAAAGACCAGCCCTAAAGCCAAACTGAGCATCGTGAAGTGAAAGATGTTTGTTCAGCTGTTTGTCAAGCACACTGTCCACCACCTTGGCGATAATAGGCGTGACGAAACATTTTGAAATCCTCTTCCGTAATGTGGGACACATTTACTAATCACGAAAAAACCTATATTTCGGTAATTAACTTATGTTTAATAAAGTTTAAAGCAATTTTTCTAATATTTTTGCAATAGTGCGCAAAAACAGCTCACATATTTCATGGCCTCGGCTGTGACGTCACGCATACCTAAATGACATAATTTACGCAGTAACTATTATATAATCTGTGACAATGAATACATGGGTTTTCCAAAATATAATAACATTTTCAAGAATACCTCATAAGAGGATATAGTCGTGACGTCATGCGCTGTGATTGGTGTTTCAATCAAAATGGCCGATAGCAGTATTTTAATGTTTTATTTTACTGAAAATCTTAATAATCTCAATTTTTTTAATAAAACTAAACTAGTGTTTTAAATTGTTTTAATATGTATTTTCCCCTAAAATCATCAAATCTTTGATTTTTTGATACTATCGTCATGCCTATTGTAGCCAACGATATGGGCCTATAATTACTCATGTCAGAAGCGACACTAGTTCGGTTTTTCACAATCGGCACCACCAAAGTCTTCATCAGGTCTTCAGGCAGACGGCAGATTTTCTCTTTGATGGTGGTAAGCTACTTTTTTGTAGCAAGTCAGGCGGAACATCGATATAATATGCTCCTGCCTCCTGTGGATCTCATCTGATGCTAAGTGATGATGCGGTCTGGCAGTGTATGACGGTAATAAGAGTGCAGCTATCCCAACCCGTCTTTCATTCTCACTTGAGGTGATTGTCACCCACGGTGCCGTCATTGTTACCTTCCAGGGAACTTAACCAGTGGTAGTGGTAACTTAACCGGTAGACTTTGATTGTGGCTCGAACCACTCGAACCAATCGAGCCATGGCCGGAGACTACCGCTAGTTGTCACCACCCGCGGGCATCACGGTACTTAATAAAGGTCAGAGCTTGATATATTTTCTGAAACCTTATCTATGTATCACCTTATCATCGTTACTTGTTCTCAGACCGAACAGTGTTCAAGAGCATGTGTGTTTGTCGTACGAAATCGGCTAAGTGGTAGTCGGACTGGTATACAAAGGGTGTCCGTAACACGGTACAATTCTACTATAATCATTACAAAGTATAAAACAAAGTAGCTTTCCGCCGCTGAGATGTAAGGGAACCATTGTTCCCTTACATCTCGGCATCTCTTAAGGTACGGCCACACCGCGCGTCCTGCGATCTGCGGGCGCCATCTGAGTACTTTTCAATTGTTTTCTGATCGCGTTTGGTGTGAATCAGTCGGTGCAAATACTACTGCGCTGGTCTATCGATCTATATAATATCTGATCGCCGCCTAGATCGTGCACGCAGGACGCTGCGGTGTGTCCGTCCGTACCTTTAAACTACGCAACGGACTTAATGCGGTTTTCGGTTGCGGTTAATAGAATGTTTCAATTGGAAGGTATAAACCTTCCAATAACAAAGACTAAACGCCCAGCCTGGGCCTAGAATGGGAACTGGATAGTTTACCCATAGACAGTTTACTCTCAAGGATAGCTGCCGGAACAAATTAGATTTTTTTGAAAATGTACATATTATATTCATTGTACAGTTTGCAGATACAAGCCCGGCAAAACACAGTCTCTGTAATGTGATCACGTTGTTACCCTACAAATAAGGTTTATTTTCTTTGCAAACAAGGCGTTCCTTTAAAATATATTTATAATAAATATAAGTGTTCCTCTTCATAGAGAGGTATTATCTTGAGATCTGACCGCGAACAGATTACTTTATTTAGGCTTTACCTTGGTCTCGCTTTATTTATTATTTATTTAATTTTAGATAAAAAATTGTGTAAAAAGCAAGGTATTTCCTATGAAGATCTACTGAAATGTTTGAAGATGTTCTATTCAACCAGTTTTCGGTAGTAGAGGTGGAGGTACTCAGCCACGATTTAGGTCCTATTTAATTTTTTTATAGCTTTTAGAGATTATGAACACAACACACATTCACATTATTAGAACAGTAATAACGCTCAGGCTTAATTCTAGGGCAAGTATGAAAATTGAGATTCTGCTCTTCACCGTTCTTCGCCCGATTAACTTAGCCTCAAACGCCCTGAAATTTATGTCTTAAAGTTTGTCCATTTCTGAATATATATTTTGAATATCAAAGCCAAGTTAAGCCACACAACCATGGTGGTGGACTAAAAGAAGTTCTGCCACTAAGAAGTAGTAGATTGAATTGAATTGAAGTAGAAGTCCTCCTACTAGGAAATGTTATAACCGTATCAGTTGTAGAGTCGTAGCCGTGCCTCTACGATGGGGTTTGAAAAAATGTTGAGTGACATTTATTTCAATAATAAATGAATAATGAAATAAATAATATTTAACCATCGTTAAATAAATGCTAAATTTATTTGTGACATGAGTAGTTCGTGTTGCCTGAGTCAAGTCCAAAATAGCTGGGTTACGGGTGCACGTAATAGTACGGTTGGCAACCCTAAATTAATCAGAGGAATTATACATGTGTTTTAAGTGTGACGTTTGATGTTTAGATGCTAGATACCTTTGTTTTTTTTTGTAAATTCAAAGCAATAAGTTATGTTTCTGTTATATCTTTAATATTTTTTATTGAATATGATCTATTTAATGTTATTTGACGTGTGTAAGTGCTAATTTTTAATTTGCCCATATATTGAATAAATGCTTTGACTTTTGACTTTTAAATAAATTGGGACGCAGAGGATAAAAAAGAGGGTGCGTAGAAAACTACGCGTTATAAGTGAAACTTCCAAGTTCATTCAATTTATTTCTCAACATCACTCATTATTTTTTGTGCAACTCCATCTGTGGAACTTTAGCGAATACGTCTTTATAGTTACGTCGCTCTACAATAGAGGGCGTTTATAAATGTACAACATACGTCACTTCCGTCAAGTTTGAGCGCAGAGTAGCGATGGGTCGTTGACGTATTTTTGTAAACGCAACTACACCGTTGAATTAACCTCCGTCAACTAGTCGATTAACTAGTTGAATCGATTAACTAGTTAATGCTTTAACCATAGTCCATTTCGCAGTGCTCGTATGAATTCAACCGTTATCGTAGTATTGATTCATTCAATCGTTTAAATCTCAATAGCGCTGTACGTTAATTGTATTTTAATTTTTTCAGCAATAAATATATTTTGATTTTATGTAGGTATGTTTTAGTTTTACATCATGACGTAAATTTCTAAGAAATTTAAATACTAAATCTTTGCATTTAGAGCTATTAATATTACTAAATACGTATATTAAATACATTATTTCCTACTTTTTTTTAAATAAAAATTACCTACGTAATTGCAATTCCCATTTCTTTTACCGAATTGAGCCGTCTAACAACAAATGTTACCGTTCGAAATCAAGTTGACAGTTAATCGCGTGGCGCGCCTCCGTTCGTTGACGTCAACTGATAAGTTTCTCTGTACTCTTGAAATTTGCCGTCTATGGATTCAACTAGTTGATCGGTAAACGATTAACGGTCGAAACGTTGACAGTCGATGGACGGTTTTTTCAATTAGTTCGTTTAATCAACGCCCATCTCTACCCCAGAGAGCTTAATGAAGTTTCACTACAAAAAAGAAGATTATGTTCGTAACATAAATGTTGCAGGTCAGAGAACTACTTCCTATTAGTGACTACTAGTGATAGATTCTAGTCATAGCGCGCATGCACTCCACCCGCCGAACTAAAACATTATGATAGTTGTACAGAACATCCAATAGTATAATTGTTTTTAATGTTATTGAGGCGTAACCATCAGCTCAGTGTCTTGCTTGTTCTGATATCTCGTATCATAAACAAACCGTACCTATCTACATTTTCTACAATTAAACAAAATGTGGTCAGTTCGATTAACATTATGGAGCCAGCATTCACTTACGTAACGTGTGCCAGAACCACCGATAAAAGTCGACGGAAATTAATTGAAAAATCACTTGAAAACCAAAACGTAATTTATTCTGCTACAATTGGGTGCATACATAATCACCCCCATGCATGATTCTATTGTGGTTGTTATTCAATCACACGAAAACGACTGAATGAATTTGGATGTAATTTGACACACACATAGATTATGACCAATCATTTCATTTTCAAAGCGCTTGTTACAGGTGAAAGCTGCATTGTACGCTGGTACAATGAGTTAACAAAAATATAAATTATCAAATATATTATTATACATGTAATATAATTACTTCACATACTCTTTGAAAGCGCTACAAACCGCGCACGAAGCCGCAGGACCCACCTAGTCATGCACAAGGAAGCTACGTAGACTTCTTCACACGTGCTACGCTACGAGTACCATCAATTAATTTATACCTTCGTGGGGATTTACTTATTAACATGCGAATACATTTACAGTTTTTTACGTTCTAATGCTTTTAGAGGAAATATTTCCCTGTGTGGTGAGGACTGAGGACTTCATGTGCAATCTCAGTGGCGGTAGTTGTGACTTGTTAGTGTGGTGTGGTCGGAGGGAGGTCGGCGTGACGGTCGCATGCGGCGCGCAGTCGGCATCGGACTACTGCGCGCACGCTGCACGCGCGGACGCGGCCGTCACGTATATACGATCGTGTTCGATACTTACAATATAAAATAATAAAATTGTTTAACAAACATTTACTCTTCTAAATAAAATTCAAATTTTGTAAGACTACTTCAATCATAATAATTATTTTTAATCTTACGCAAAATATTCAATTATAATAATAAAACAATTCCAAAAACTAAAATAAAGACGCGCTAATATTGTACGAATTTACCTATAAATAGTAAGTTAGGAAATCCCGCGATGTCTAAGAAGGAGGCGCCGCTGACAGCATCCGGCGGCGTGGACACGGAGCGCGTCATGCAGGAGCTGGGTCAGTTCAAGAGGTTCCACCTGATGAACTTCCTCCTGCTCGCCATCGCCGGCTTCTCCGCCGCCATCTACGCCATCAACTACGTGTTCCTGGCCGCAGATGTTGACTACAGGTACCACACACTCATCCCAACCTGTGTGCCTCTGACCGCGGCGCCTTATTCTCAAACATTCCATAGTAAGCGTTATAAGTAAATGCTACCTTATTAGCACCTTTCTTATTTGATATTCAGAAACATTCCTTAGTGACAGTGAATGGTAGCTTAATAGCATCTTCCTTATTTATCATGTAACTGTCACCACCGACCGCTCTTATATGGCTGGTCTTTAATGATATGAAGCATTTTGATGATGAATATAAATAATTTGTCAAATATATTTGTAGTACATTTTTAGAACAGTATTTGAACATTTATTTGGAACAAAATCTGTTAAGTTGTTAGTTCTTTTTTTTTTTTTTTATACGTTATTAGGCTAGCGTTTAACCACTATCTCACCTGTTGGTAAGTGATGATGCGGTCGAAGATGGTAAGCACGCTAGGCCTAGAATGGGAACTGGCTCTCAAGGATAGCTGCCGGAACACATTAGATGTTTCGTGACAGATTTTCTAACTTGAGGGTGGTAGCTGGCCAGGCGGACACCAGATAGTGTCCTACCACCATGCGGGGGTTGTTGGTTTTTTAACGATGTTTTTCCTTCACCGGAGGGCCACTGTGAAGAGCGCACATAAATTTTTCGATGGAAAAATGCATTGGTGCACGGCGGTTTGAACTTGGTACCTCTGGCATCAAAGGCAAGCGTTCTCCCGATTGCGCCACCGGGCCCTCAGTTGTAAGTTAACAAAAGGTGTTAAGTTTTAAAATTGATCGTGATCATTTTAATACATCGCGACATGCAAATGAGATGCTCATATTAGTGTAAATATTCAAAAGAGTGTAAATATTCAAAAGAGTGTAAAATTCTATAATTTATCGTATATGTTGCCCTGACATCAAATTTGGCACGCATTGCATTGGGATTATGATAAAATCATTGCTAGAGAAATCGAATGGTATTTCATGCACTGTTTTTTTTTTACTTTTAGTTTACAAGCAATGTGGGTTGCACTTTACTAGTATTTTTGGTAACCCCTCCAACTAATGCTTGTGCCTGGAGTGGGTTCACGTCAATAGTGCAATGGGTGAAGATCAACTTACGACCTCTCGATCGCCAGGCCCGACGCCTTAGCCATCAGGCTATTGCCGCTTTTAAGGGTTCCGTACCTCAAAAGGTAAAAAACTGGCCAAGTGCAAGTCGGACTCGCACTCGTAGGGTTCCGTAACACAGTTAAATATTCCATAACTATGATTTTTCGCAACTACAAACTTAAATTTGTTTTTCATAGTGTTTGTATGAAAAACAAAGTTATTTTTGCGGTCGCCATATCTCTAAAACTGCTGACTGTATCTCGTTCAAACCAATTTTCGTTGTTAGTTTTTATTGAGATCTACACCATATATTTTTTTTTAGATTTTTCACTCCCATACTTTAAAAGTTAGAGGGGGGGGGGGGGGGGGGGGAGGGGACACACATTTTACCACTTTAGACGCGCCTATCTTTCAAATGATTGACTTTGATAAAACATGATTTTAGAAACCTCAATGTCATTTTTGAAAACCTATCCATAGACATCCCACACGTATAGGATTGAAGAAATTTTTTTTTTTTTCATTTTCATGTATGGGTGCCCCTTAAACTTTTATGTTTTTTATTTTTGTATAATAATCGGAAAGCGGTTTACAGAATACATCTACCTACAAAGTTTCAATTCTGTAGTCCTAACGGTTTCGGAATAAAATGGCTGTGACATACGGACGGACAGACAGACATACATGACGAATCTATAAGGGTTCCGTTTTTTGCCATTCGGCTACGGAACCCTAAAAAAGGAACCCTTATAAGATCACTTTCTTTCTTGTCCGTCTGTCTGTCCGTCTGTCTGTCTGTCTGTC
The DNA here is from genome assembly GCA_954871355.1 of Cabera pusaria. Classification (NCBI taxonomy): domain Eukaryota; kingdom Metazoa; phylum Arthropoda; class Insecta; order Lepidoptera; family Geometridae; genus Cabera; species Cabera pusaria. The sequence goes on from OX940896.1 coordinate 357,126, forward strand.
TGTCTGTCTGTCTGTCTGTGTGTCATCATTGATTTTCTCAGAAACGGGTGGGCCTAGTAAGTTAAATTTATACAAGATACTGAGGTCTATAGTCCCTATTAGGTGTATACAAATCAAGGTCCTGAGTCAACACGATAAAAAGATATGGGCAAATTTAGATTTTCGCGAAAACTTGTAAGTACCAACATTTACCTTCATTTTCAACTTTTTTGTTTTTCGGAATTTTTGCTTTATTTGTGCTGTAAGACCTTGCTTTTGACAAAAATCGAAGTACACTAGAAGTACCCTTTAGGTTTTGGGTCGAAAACCTATAGGGTACTTCCCGTTGATCTAGAATCATGAAATTTGGCAAGAAGCAAGGTCTTACAGCACAAATAAAGGAAAAATTCCAAAAATAAAAAAATAAAAAAAATAAAGTGTGTCCCTTATACATACACAGTCTCGCCAATTAAGATAGGCCTCTGAGTTATATGAGCGCTCATACAATTTAAAGGTCTAGCTTTATTGGTACCTACCAACGTTGGTACGGAAGCCTCGGTGGGCGAGTCCAACTCGATTTAGCCGGTTTTATTCATATATGTATATCCTAATTTAAAACTTATCATCGCCCTACACTCAACATCCTAAAGACCGAATTCTGGGATATTCTGTGGTAGCCAGTTGTGAAAATGAGTTCAAGAAGTTATATTATTAATTGCAACTTCCAAATCCAGACAAGAAAGAAAATACATAGTATCGTACTATGTATTTTCTTTCTTTATGATATAAGGTGAAAATAACAGAACAAGCACGACGCTTGCCTGATGGTAAACGATGACGTCTACCAATTACAGATATAAGCGGCAAGCAAAATACTGGATACCCAGAATTTTGCTCGTCACTGCACTGCGCCTTTTATCTGGAGACAAAAAAATCTGACATGCCCTGTAATATCACTGGACATTATTTTAAATATTAATTTAATAAACCGAAAAACATACCTTCTTCACAGCAGTGAAGAAGGTATGTTTTTCGGTTTATTAAAAATTCAGCAGAATTAATTGGCAAAGTGGTGGTACCGCCCCAGGCGGACTAGTAAAACTCCTGCCACTACAAGGCAATGTTCAAATGCTGTGAATGCAAGAATAAGGTGTGATAGACCAGATAGTTATATAAAGAGATAGTGATTGACCGTTTGTGGTGTGTTTGTTGATGTTTGGTCGATATCGTTATTGCGTAGTGAGTAACTTATTGCTGATCTCGGATTTGTATGTACTCGTACGAGCAGGTATAAGATATTGCTGTGAGAAAACGTCGAGAAACGTCCAATTTGTTCCGGCAGCTATCCTTGAGAGCCAGTTCCCATTTTAGGCCTAGCGTGCTACCATCTTCGACAGCATCATCACTTACCAACAGGTGAGATAGTGGTCAAACGCAAGCCTTTATTGCCAGATAGCTAGATATACATATATCATCGACATCTTAACCATGTCGATGACGATCGTCGATAATATAGATAAAAATATTTTTAAAAAAACGTATCTTTTCGGAACTTTGAACTATTGTTATTTTGGGTAAAAAAGTTGACGCTGTAGCTTGTCCTGCCTGTATATAACACTCAGTTGGATGAGGGGCTGACATCAGGTGGTCATTTCCGTTCCGAGTCAGTTGCGGCAATCAAATACTGAAGGTTGCTGGTCCGGTGCTCATTGATCAATACGAGAGCACAATACATCCGTGCCTTTTAAACCGACATCAAATAAAAAGGAGGTTGTCATTTCGTCGGAATATTTTTAATTGTTCCATGTTTACTCAATGATATCTGGACCGATTTAGAAAATTCTTATTTGGTTTAAAAGGGTATACTTTCCAAGTGGTCCCATTTAAATTTCATAGAGATCTGTTGAGTGTCTCCAGAGATATGGAGATAAAAACTTCAAACTTTGAACTGAAAATGACTAGCGCGGGATTTTGAAGTTTTATTTCAGTTTTTTAAATGATCGTGAGTTTTTGATCTTATATATTTTTGGCAAAGTTGAAAATGAGAATGAAAGATGTATATATTCAAGCTATGTATACCGTCAATGCTTGATGTTGCAATGACATCCAAGCAGAACAACTGCCGGATGAATCTTTTTGACCACCACAAAATATGTTCGCTCGGCTTAATAGGCTTAATAAATTAGGATACATCGCTAGTCATTTGGCCAACTTCCGCCAAGATGTTCAGTCAGTTTGGATAAGGGGTGGTTTCTATAGGGCGCTTTAATTGACACATCCTCACTCAACATCAGGTGAGATTGGTCTTGGGTCAAATAAAATTATTTCCTCTTTCTTTTAATTACTTACCAACTAGAATTTCCAGTAGGTTCAGGTAGGAGTGAAATCGCAGCGATGGTTCCGTATAAGGGGTTAGGAGAAACATCACCGTTCGATCTTCAGATACGGCTAGTGTGCCAACCGCAAATAACAAATTTGTAGTAGTAAATTCGCTTTTGTTTGCTATTAAACTACATATTTACTGTTTTCTGTATATTTCTTTTACAAGTGCTGTAGACATTGCTTCTTGCCAATGTCCATGGTTCAAAGTCAACGGAAAGTACACGATAGGTTTAGATTCCTTTGTAAAATTGCAATATACGCGAAAATAACATGCGAAATAAACGATCATATCTCGTGATTGCGTTGACTTACAAGTTTGTTGTTTCCACAGCTGAAATATACCGTAGATTTGAGTATTTGACATACATTTGAATTCGATACTTCTACGCGTTTCTGAAAAAAAGATCCTCGACAGACAGACATACAGATAGAGGACAGACAGCCAGATATACAACGAAGTGAACCTATAGGGGTGATCCTTTTTACCTTTTGAGGTACAGAATCCTAAAAATCTTTCGCTTCTATACGTACTCGTAACAGGGTAAGGTCAACGTCTTGAATAATGCATTAATCTTGCGCTGGGTGGAATAAAATAATAAGCTGCTGATCATGAAAGGTTAATGATTCATATAAATATACACTACAGTGGATTTCTGCAAAGCAGGCAGCTTTTATTGTCTCTAGTGGTGGAAGGACACTATCTAGTGTCCGCTTGGCCAGCTACCACCCTCAAGTTAGAAAATCTGTCGTTAAACATCTAATGTGTTCCGGCAGCTATCCTTGAGAGCCAGTTCCCATTCTAGGCCTAGCGGGCTTACCATCTTCGACCGCATCATCACTTACCAACAGGTTAGATAGTGGTCAAACGCTAGCCTATATGATTTAAAAAAAAAATAGTGTATAGTATTTATTTCATCGTAGAGTTGCCATAATTCGTTAGAAATGAGAATAGTAAGAAGTGAGTCATTTAAACATGTGCAATATGATGACAGGTATTATGTTGGCCTAAATAAGGTTCAAACCGGTATAATACTTAACTAGATAATTATGTAAGTAATCACACCAATAATTACTTATGCATTTTTCTTTATCTAGCGAACACATTACCCCTCATGGTTACTGTACAATGTACCTGTCGTGTAAGCTCATATTAGGTGATCATCTTTATCTAGCGAACACATTACCCCTCACGGTTACTGTACAATGTACCTGTCGTGTAAGCTCATATTAGGTGATCATCTTTATCTAGCGAACACATTACCCCTCACGGTTACTGTACAATGTACCTGTCGTGTAAGCTCATATTAGGTGATCATCACCTATACATATCATTAATGCAAAAATCAGTTTAAATATTCGTTTGTTTGTAACCCTGAAACTATTTAACTGAAATTTTGCAGAAGAAAAACTAATAATTTATGAATAAACTAGCCACGGCTCGCGGCTTCACCCGTGATATCAAGTATATTATATTCTATTCAACTATATATAATAGGACATAACATAATTTTAACGCGGGTGAAGCCGTGGTTAGTTTTCTTATAAATAAAATTGTCTAACAATTAAAATAACTTAATCTGCATGCAGTGTCTTGAAAAATATTTAAATGTTCAGCATTTGTCACACTAATAGAAAAATAGTATAACACAATGGATTAATTCATAACTTTTAATCAAAAATGATAATCTCACATAAAAAAATCATAATTAAGATTACCGACTGCACATGTCGCGCGAGTCAGTTTCAGTAGCAAGTGTGAGATGTTTATCTTCATATCTCTGGAGATACTCATCAGATCTCAATGAATTGTATAATGGAACCACAGTGAAAATGTACCCTACACATGAAAAAAAAGAATTATGCGTATCGGTTTATAATTGGCGAAGTAATCACGTAGCAAACATACAAAAATGACATACAGACCAATTGACAACCTCCTTCTTTTTGGAAGTCGCTTGATAAAGGGTCGTTCAACCGCCAACCTTTTAATTTGCACTTGGATGCATAAAATGAATCGCAGTGGAACCACAGAATACGTAATAGTACTACGACGGATCTTGCATCTTTTGATAGGGTAACTTATTGAAAATATAAGAACCAATCAATTAAACAGACATCCTCGAGTTTTAGACCGTGACCTTTTTATTATTACAAGCTTTATCTCTACTTCACGGCCAATTTGTCCGTCACAAATCTTGCGATTTATTCTAGAGCGACAACCAGGGGTTCGATTGAGCTGAAATTTTGCATACATGTGTAAGTCGCGTGACAGTGTAATATTATGATGACATGGTGCTGATTTGATGATGGAGCTGGATGGTGGCCAAAGGAACTCCTAAACTACACATGTTATAACCGTCGTGTTTGGGCTCGTTGGATTTGTCTTGACTTACTCTGGTCCTAGGTTATGTAAAAGCTTGTGTATAAAAAGGTTTTTAAAATATTACTTGTTATTAGTGAGCTTGTATTTGTTTCACGTGGAGTGGTTGTGACGCGAGCAGAGCTCAAACAATGTGATCCTATGAGAAATAATGAAGTACAGGTAATCTATGTCTCGGGCACTTCCAGCTTAACTGGCCTAATTCCACGTCCTGTCTCCAACATGACGCATCGCTCTACTACACAGATGAGAACCGCTTCCAGGCGGCACGATAGTTAACGACCTGAAGTACTAACACAAGTGGTTACTGAAGAATGTGCCGCTTTTAATTGTGTGTCTTAGTGCCTGTATTTTAGGGTATACTATAGAACATCACAGATGTAAAATCTAAAACCTCACAATATCAATATAACGTCTGCCCTGTCATCTGCTTAATTTGCGTTGATAACTTTATACGTGATATTTTTTTTGAATATGTACTTTTAGCTTTTTGCGGGCGAAGCCCCCGCTACAACTAGTATAGTAGGTAAATTTTAATATTATTAGATAGAGGTCAATTGTGCAATGTTCAGCAATACTGTAACCTCCGGTGAAGTGGTTGACCACCAGCAAGTCGTATTAGCATTACTGATGACACACATCGCGGTGCGGCGCCGCATGCTTGCACACTGAGAGAGTGGCTTCTGGCTCCTCGACTAGCTCAAATTACACCATACATATATTATTTATACTACTAGGTAAACCTTTTTTATATTGGGGTTTGTATATTTTTAATATTGTCATTATATAATTATTTTTTTGTTGTTTAAATAAATAAAATGACTAGGGGTATAATATGTTATGTCGCAGGCTGATAGCTTAATTTGCCGTTCAATTAAACACCTAGCCTCTTATCTAAGCAGCGCCGTTCAACTAGATTCCTGATATCCAGCCATTAGATCAAACAGCCAGGCAAGTGACTTGGATCGATGACGTTTCATTACTTGCCTAGCCATTTCATCAAACAGCTAGGCAATTGAATTGGATCGATGACGTTTCATTACGTGCCTAGCCATTTGATCATCGTGACGCTCGGCCGCTGCCGCAGCTCCCCTCCGGCGCTATACGGTCGTCGGCGCACGTCATGCGGTGGTCACTGTTTCTAGTGTGTTGCCTTAGTGTCAGATTAAGACATTATGTGATTGGCCTAAGCATTAGCCAGCCAGTTTATTAAATGTAGTAACAAACGCTTCGGCTGGATATCATTCAGGAATTGATCGGCGCTGTTTAGTTCAGAGGCTAGGCGTTTAATTGAGGGCCCGGTGGCGTAATCGGGAGAACGGTCGGCTTTGATGCCGTGGTACCGAGTTCAAACCGCCGTGCACCAATGGATTTTATTTATGTGCGCTTTTCACAGTGGCCCTCCGGTGAAGGAAAACATCGTTAAGAAACCAACAACCCTCGCATGGTGGTAGGACACTATCTAGTCTCCGCCTGGCCAGCTACCACCCTCAAGTTCAAAATCTGTCACCAAAACATCTAATGTGTTCCGGCAGCCATCCTTGAGAGCCAGTTCCCATTCTAGGCCTAGCGTGCTTACCATCTTCGACCGCATCATGACTTACCAATAGGTGAGATAGTGGTCAAACGCTAGCCTATAAAGTGTAAAAAAAAAACGGCTAATTAAGCTGCCTGCGATATTTACATATTTTTATATACATAGTATAATTAGGATAAAATAATTTTGTATATTTTTGAACTTTGTTAATTTAAAGAATTTCTATATAGTTGTAATATACTAGAAGTGCCCCGCGTCTTCGCCCGCGTTAAAAAAACTCCTTTTATTTACTTAAAACCTTTCTTTTGTAAAAACTATTTTATCATTAAAGACATCAAATAAGAATTAGTTTTAAATCAGTTTTCATGGCATTTTAATCGGCACCCGATTTCATGTTATCGCGTGACTAAGGCAAATCGGGATTCATATTTATAAAACCCGAAAAACCCAAATTTTGAGACTTTGTTACCTACTCCATTTCGAAAGATCCTACAACGCGTACTTACTTATTTATTTACAGAAGTACTTATGTGTAAGGTTTCGAATAAAACAGGCTATCTCATCTTGTTTCGCTGTATAAACTTTGAATTCCCGTTCCGTGACCGGGAGGAATTTTTAGAAAATCCTTTGTAAGCATTGCATAATAACTATCTGCATTTTAAATTTTAGCGCAATCCGAAACAATATTGATTTTCAGACTTTGTTACCCCAGTTCACCCTCTTTGGGGTGGCATTTTGAAAAAGTCTGAAAGTCGTATTTACTTATTTATTTACAGAAGTACTTGTGTGAAATGTCGAATAAAATGACTATCCAAACATTGAACCCCCGTTTCATCCCCTTAAAAAATAAATTTTGTAAAATCCTTTCCTAGCGCATACCTACTTCAAAATAAATATCTGCATGCCAAATTTCAGCGCAATCCAATAATATTGATTTCAGACTTTGTTACCCCACTTCACCCTTTTAGGGGTGGCATTTCAAAAAAGTCTAAAACACGTATTTACTTATTTATTTACTAAAGCACTTGTGTGAAGTTTGGAATAGAAAAAAAAACTATTTACTATTATTATATTACACAGGCTGCAGTTACCGACGACCTCTTCACAAAGTGGTTCATCTTACTGCCATTGGTAGTTTGAAATCATTCTTGTCTGGAGTCTAGGATATGATTACGTTGGTAGCTATGTTATTTGAATTAATTAGTTTATGATAGCGTGGGATTATCTTTGTATACATAATTCTGGTATATTGTCCTTATCACTAAGTCGCGTCTATCTAATAATAGAGCGCGCAAGAAGTTACATAAAAACTAAACTTATAGAGTATCGCCGACCGGAGATAAGTATAGCCAGTAATGGTTACCTACGTATTACACCGACCAGACCTGGTTACAGTTAGTTAGAATAGACTGGATTAGTGCTTGGCTGTTCGGCGTTAAATTAACTAAAAACTAGTAGTTCTATCAGAACTGTAGACCTTGCCCTTACCCTTTTAAACCTTTTTTACCCTTATAAAAATCGAAATCGTCCATATATAACGCTACATCGAACTTCCCCCTTTTTCCCTCTACCGCTCCCCGTTTATGAATTTTTTTTGCAACATTTTGTGTAGAATGAAGTTCTTAGTGTGCCTTTCCGATATGACTGAATTTCGTCGATAAAACGCTACTACTACTAATAAATTAAGGAACTCATGCGCCGAATTTCGCCAAAATCGGTTGAAAATGCGACCTGTAGGCGAGAACCGAGAACAGACAAACATCCGGACAAAAGCATTTTTGATCAATCTCGAAACAGAGACCCTTCGCTCGCTCGGTCCATTACAGCATAGTTCATCGTTCATTTATTCCATGTATCGTGTGTACAGATTGTTAGTGATCATTATTAAATGATAATTATTACATTAAATAACAAGTATGCTTGCTTCATTACCTTAATATGACTTAAATAGATATTTTAAAGTACTTACGTTATTGTATTTTCCTATAGAATCATTGTTACCTTAGTAATTGTATTCTCTTTGAATTGTTTTAGTTTAGTTGAGTGGGTAGGTAGGTAGTTTAAGGTTATAATATTCGTGTCTGATAAACGTAAGAAAATATTATACAAAGTTTATTTTCAAGCTTACGAGCAATGTGTCTTGCACATTACTAAGTAGCATTGCTAACCCCTCCAACTAAGCTAAATATGCTTGTGTCTGGCGTGGGTTCACGGCAATAGTGCAATGGTTGGGGATCCAACTCACGACCTCTCGATCGCCGAGCCCGACACCTTAGCCATTGGGCTATTGCCGATTTTTAATATTTTTCTGTGCATGAGATCTGTGTGGTAGGTTCCAGGCCTGGCCTCGTCACTCTGTCACTCTGCTGACAATGGTTACTATCTATTTAATTGTATATTTGTATATACGTGATAAAGTAGACCTGTGTCGATCGTTCATTTGTCGTGACCCGGGTTGTTCGTGAGTTTCGTGACCGACTTATATAGTGATCGGGTCTAAAAGATTCGATCATTTCGGTCATTTCGGTCGATGGTAGCAGTTCGTTAGTTTGTGTTACAAAGTACAAACGAACTGCGACCCAAATGATCGAAATTGTACTTTTTTGTATTGTGTGAGTATAACCGAATGACTGAACGGACTGCTGCACTGAACGGATGATGGTTAGAATCATGATATTAATGTTATTTGTCATGATGAAAACACATTACAAACACAAGTTTGTAAAGTATCGTAATTAATGATTACTTAGACATTCAATCATGTCGCGACATTCAGACTAAGCATTAGATCACGAGACCGAGACTGATATTCGAGATCGAGTCAAATAAGATCGAATCTGTTAGAGATCCATGATTGTATCACTCACGTACAGGTCGCGATCGAATCAAAAAGATTCGATCAATCACGATCGACACAGGTCTATGATGAAGAAGCTGGGTATCGGTCGGTGCTGCGTCATGTAAACACTCCGAGATGGATGATGTCTGTAATGATGTCAATCAAGTAGTGACCGACACTATAATGACTAAATTAATGTCATTTTCGTTTCTTGTTCGCAGAGGATAATTGAAATACATTGTCAATTGGTATTCACTAGGAAATAGCCACTTTGTGTGATGTACTCACTCGTTTTACTCTAATGAGTGCCTTATCATCTAAGCTCAAATATATAGTTTTGTGGAGATGCTAGAAAATCCTGAAAATTACTATATCTCAAACAACTGTCTTGATTGTTATTGAAGACAGACAGAAACTCGGCCACGGTTACGATGTTGTCTCTAATGGCGTACTTAACACATTGTACATAATGCAACTAGATATTGGACATCTCCGACCGATGTCTCAAACAGTTGGCTGAAATACAGCGAGCCGATTACCGACACATCTATGCCATGTTCAACAGAAGCCAGCCACTAACACCGTGGGTCGATTCTCGTATATAATGTGTAGGACTAACTCTAGATAATGGTATCGACGATGACTGCTCGAAATTTCATTCAAATTCTTTGTTAAAACGGTTTATAATGGCTATTAATGAACTTTGCTAAGTGACAGTAATACTTTTTAAAAATAAATATCTTATAGGCTAGCGTTTGACCAATATTCGCCCGGTAATAAGCGATGATGTAATCCAAGATGGTTAGCGTGTTAACCATCTTAGGCCTAGAATACTCTGAAAAATCGATATAATATGCTCCTTCAATCTGTGACGAACACCTGTGCTAGGAATTGAACCGGACACCTCTCGCTTAGAAGTCAACCCATCTATCCTTCACGCCAACGTGGTCACACTATTAAACAAGTACTGAATGTGATTCACTATCGTACATATTATTATAGAGTGTATGAACTTTATAGATGTATCTTCGTTTACATCTACATCAGACGTAAACAAAGAAACTTCTCAAGTATTGGTCATTTGATTACAGCCTCATAAATTTCCTTTATTATTTTTTCCTATATCACAGAAAAGATACTAGTCCTTATTATAGAAAAGACACAGTTTTACAATCCAAAAGATAATGTTTATATATGACACATACTTTTCTGTCCCGTCCCTACTACATAGTTATGCACGCACCTGGCAGAATCATAACAACTGTTTCTTAAGAAACTGCTAACGTGTCATAACACTCCTCGGATCACATTGCGTGGGATGATGCCCGGTAGAGATAAGGTTGTTATGATGTTAATAGCAATAAGTTTGATTCATTCGTTTAGAGCATCCTCTTTTGTTCAGACGTATCTTATAAATGTTTAATTAAATCATTTTAAATTTAAAAAGTGTTTTTAAAAAGTGCTTTTGCGCTCCCCGCAACTTGACTGGCGCAGCCGGTAGGATTGTCACGTTAGCTGCGCCGTCTTTCGCGAAAAAACTTCGTAATAAGTTATTAGTTGTGAGCATCGAAAACGCGATTCTAAAAGTGCGTGCTTACAATCCGCGACTGTTCGGCGCGTGTGGCGATCCTCGAACAAAACAAATCTGTCAAGATTAACAAGGAGCATGTTCCAGATTGGCTGGTGAGTGAACTTTTTGCCATCCTCTCTTATCCTTTTTGTGTTATATATTGAATTGAACATCTTCTATTATAACGTGATCTGGTTTACCTCAAATAGGTTTTGTTATTTTTAAGTTAGAATTTATATAAATTGTGCAAAATGGCAACTCCACCTCCAGAGGGAATAACCCTGAAGGTTATTCCAAACGAGATGCTTAAACTTATCCCAATATTTGGTGGGGATAAGCGTCATTTAAATTTATTTTTAAGAAAGTGTGAATATGTTATAAACAGCTACCGCGGGAGTCATGATCAAAATGTATACGTTATGGCCTCCATAACGAGTAGGTTAGTAGATGAGGCAGCAGCTCTAGTTAGTGAAAGAGCTGATATAGAGACATGGACAACATTTAAAGAATTAATGATACAGCATTTTGGTGATCCTAGAAGCGAAGAGTGTATCGCTATACAATTAGAAAGCTTAAAAATGAAGCAAGGGGAAAGTTATATAGACTTGTGCAATCGTATTCAATCCATCAGAGCAGTATTGATATCAAAAGTGAACCAATTGACAGACGAAGATATGAAACAAGCTAAAGTTACAATTTATAATAATACATCACTTAATGTATTCCTATATAATTTACCCGAAAACCTTATTCGAATTGTCAGGCTAAAGTCACCACAAACTTTAGAAAAGGCGTTAGAGTATGTCCTTGAGGAAGTTAACTTTTATGAGCAGTATAATATGAGAAATAAAATAAATAGACAGCAAATTTTAGGAACACCGCAACCATTTAAATTCGGCATTTCTAATGTACAGCCAAGTACGCCCAACATGCCTAACATGGCCAACATGTCTAGCATGGCTAACATGCCTCGCATGCCTATGCAGCCTAGTGGCTTTAAACCAATGTTACCAATGCAAATGCCGCCGCGGTTTAATTTCGGCATCCCTAATAATCAGATGAAATTACCCCAAATTAACCCTCAACCACAATTTGGTTACAAATATAATGCTCCTCAACAACAATTTGGATATAAACCACAATTAGCCCAGCAGTCATCAGGCATGCAACAGAGATTTATGCCACCGGGTCAGTTCAATGCGAGACCCCAGCAACAATTTGGGTATCGCCCACAATTTGGCCAAGGTCAGTTCGGGTACCGACCTCCTCAGCAAAATAACAAAGTCATTGACAGTGACGTGTCTATGCGTACTGCACCACCGTTGAAACCACAGGGACAGCCACAACCTCAAGGGTTTCGACTCAATGAATTAGAATTAGGGGAAACAGGTTTTTATGAAAATGGTGAGAATGCGTACGGGTATGATGGTCAGGAATGCTGGCAACAGGATGAAAGAATGTATTACGTAGATGATTCACAGCAGGAGATGTACATGAATGAGCATGAAAGCGATAGCGTAAATGAGACGGATGAAAGTACACCTGAAAATGTCCAAAATTTTCACATCCAGGCCTCAATGAAAAGCGGGAAATAGTACATTTAAATTGCGATGTAAAACTTAAGCTTCCTTATGTATACATACCGGAAATAGACTCAAAACTTATGATTGACACAGGTAGCACCAGGTCATTCATAAGCTCTCGCAAAGCTCGCGAATATTTCGAGCCTTATACAATTTGTGAACCGTTCACAGTTATTAGCACACATGCATCAAGCACACATGACAAAGTGGTCCAAATTCCACTAATGCCATCTTTTAATAGCTATGAGTGTCACAAATTTTATGTTTATGATGTGGACGAAAAATACGATGGATTAATCGGTAATGACCTTTTAATGCAATTGGAAGCCGTTATAGACCTGAAAAATTCAAAATTAATTACAAAGGCTACAACTCTTCCAATAGTAAATGATGGTAATTTCGAGATAGAATTAGACTCAAGAATGGAACAACGTGTTAAGCTACCAACGGATCAATTTTCCGGAGCAGCTATTATCACCTTTACGAAATTCTGTGAGGGTGTTAGGATGCCATCAGCCATCGTTAACTGTGAGAATGGATATGCGACTACCATTATACAAAATACATTAGAACAACCAATGACTTTGACTATTACAGCACCTTTCAAGGTTACAAAGTATTTAGACAATGCTAAAAGCATAAACTGTACTGATGTAGAGATGAGAGATTTAGAAGTGGACATAATACTTGACGAAAATCTGACTAGACTGAGACTTGATCACATGAATGAGGAGGAGAAAGAAAGTATAAGTAAATTGTGCAAAGAATACAAGGACATATTTTATAGTGACCAATTACCTTTGACATTCACTAACAATGTGAAACACAGTATCAGGACTAAAAACGAGGACCCAATATATGTAAGACCATACAGACAGCCCCCAGTACAAGCCGAAGAAATAAAAAACCAGGTAGAGAAACTTTTAAAAAACAAAGTGATTAGGGAATCCTACTCACCCTGGAATGCACCAGTTCATCTTGTACCTAAGAAGATGGACGCATCAGGTGAGGTCAAATATCGCATGGTCATAGATTACAGACGATTGAACGACATAACTGTAGACGACAAATACCCATTACCAAACATAACAGACTTATTTGACAAATTAGGCAAAAGTAAATACTTTACGACGCTAGATCTCGCTAATGGTTACCACCAAATTGAAATTGAAGAGAGGGACCGACATAAGACAGCATTTAGCGCGAACGGACACTATGAGTTTCTGAGAATGCCATTTGGGCTAAAAACCGCCCCAGCGACATTTCAGAGAACAATGGACAATGTTCTTAGGGGATTACAAGGACACCACTGTCTTGTTTATATGGATGACATAATAATTTACAGCCCCAGCTTACAAGACCACATTCATGACTTACGAGCTGTATTTGACCGACTTAGGGAGACGAACCTTAAAGTACAACTCGATAAGTCCGAGTTTGTGCGAAAAGAGGTACTATACTTGGGACATACGATTACCGATAAAGGACTTAAACCTAATGACGCAAAAATCAAAGCTGTTCTAGACTATCCCCTACCTAAAACAACAACCGAGATAAAAAGCTTTTTAGGACTAATAGGCTACTACCGACGATTTATTAAAGACTTTGCAAAAATTACGCAACCATTGACAGTTTGCTTGAAAAAACGTAATAAAATTGTGATCGACCAAAACTACATAGACGCATTTGAACGCTGCAAGGAACTTCTGACAAATTCACCCCTTCTACAATATCCTGACCAGACTAAACCATATATTTTGACAACTGACGCTTCAAATGTAGCCTTGGGTGCGGTATTATCCCAAGGTACTATAGGCAACGACAAACCAGTCGCTTACGCAAGTAGAACGCTGAGTGACACTGAAATGCGCTACAGTACTATAGAGCGCGAATTACTGGCTATTATATGGGCAGTAAAACATTTTAGACCCTACCTGTATGGAAATACATTCACCATTTTTACAGACCACCGACCATTAGCATGGTTGTATTCTCTCAAAGAGCCTAACAGCAAGTTAACTCGCTGGAGGCTCCGTTTACAGGAATATGACTTCAAAATAGTTTACAAAAATGGGAAGCAAAATACAAATGCAGACGCATTGTCACGCATAAAATTAAACGCCTTAAGTGACACTGACGACATTTCTATGCAGGTAAACTTAGATGAAAACGAGAGAAAGAAATTACAGGACCACTTAAAGGAAATAGACGATAGGATAGAGATTCTAGCAAAACGAAAAGACAGCGAGGAAACTATAACCATATCCGATAGCTCAGAAACTATTACTATCAGTGACGAATCTGAAGTAGACAAACAATATCCCGTTCCATCAATAGGCAGTAGCACTGAAACAGCCCACTCAGCCATAGAACTAGAAAATAAAGGAATCCCGATTCTACACGAGGCGATTGACACTAAACCTAATCAAATTATGGTATTTACGTGGTTCAAAAATAACATGCAGGTTAAAGACATCTCAACAGATAAACAAAAAATACTTGAGGTACATTTGCCCCTAAACAAAGAAGAACTAATTAAAGAATTTTTAAAAAAATATATTAAACCTAAAATTAAATACTTCATATACTTTGAAAACGAAAATCATAGGAAGGAATTTAACCGAGTAATCATTTCACTGTTCAAGGAAGGTATGGTAGAGTTTTATGAATGTACGCTTAGGGTCGTAAATGTAGAGAATGAAGAGGAACAAAAGGCTGTAACAATCAAACATCATGAAGGAAAAACGTGTCATCGGGGAATTAAAGAAACTGTAATGAGAATTAAAAGAAACTATTATTGGCCTAATATGCAAGAGTCAGTATCAGCAATAATAAATGGATGTGAAGCATGTAGGAAATTAAAATATGACAGAAAACCATTAAAGCCAACAGTACAATTAACTCAAACTCAGGATGCTCCCTTCCAGGAAATCTTTATCGATACTTTTAGTATAGAAAGCCGACAATACTTAACCATCGTAGACGCTTTTAGCAAATTGGCACAAGCTATTGAGATAAACAATAAGTCAACTGCGGAAGTGATTCGCGCGTTAATTAAATACTTCTCAATTTATGGTATACCAAAAAAGATCAGTAGCGACCCAGGATCAGAGTTCAATAACGAACTTATGAGGGAAATGGCTTTAATGTACAAAATTGATTTGCACATATGCACTACAAATAATCCCAACTCTACAGGCATTGTAGAGCGTTTTCATTCAACCCTTATTGAAATATATCGTCTAGCTAAATATGACCAAAAATGTACAGACGCGGCCTCAATCATGACTTACAGCATAATGGCGTACAATAATACGATACATACAACAACTGGTCTGACTCCGTTTGAAATCGTTTTTGGGCACACAGATTCCAGTAAAGCATTTGATGGTGAATTTGAAAAAAGTTACACACAACAACTACTTAAAGATCATGCTAAACGCACAAAATATCTTTATAATTACATATCTGATAAGATGCTTGAAGCAAAAGAGAAAATCAGAGAAAAGCAAATAGGTGAGAATGTAGAATTTAGGGAAGGTGACGTAGTATTTACTAAAGATATTAACAAGAGAAGTAGTAAGGACAAAGCTAGGTATAAAAAGGCAACTGTAACAGGAAAGGTAGAGAGAAACGTTTTACCGGTAGAAATAGGAAAACGACAGACAAAAGTAGCAATAAAGAATGTTAAACGTCCTCCACAGGTGGTGCGTGGTCGTAATGGCCCTTCTTCCCCAGAGCCAGGGCCTTCATCTTCAAAAACTTAAACAGAACCCAAGAATGCTACCAGTTAAAGAAGGGCAAGCTTATAGGCAAGAAGATAAATGGATTATTGTTAAAAGATTTGATTTAAATGAGTTAGGAAATGAATTAACTTTAAATACGAATAAATATATGGAATTCATTAAATTAGTCAATTCAAATAAAACATTTATAAACGAGTTTGTTAATATTAAAAATCAAGCAGAGCATTTGAATAATGCAACAATTTCTAAATTCTGGCAATTGGTTCCTTCACGTAGGATGAAACGAGGTCTTATTAACCCTCTTGGTTCACTCATTAAAATAATTTCCGGAAATCTGGATAACGATGATGCTATTCGTTACGACAAAGACATATCTATGCTTAGTAATAAGGATATAGTTCTGCAAAGGAAAATGACTCTTGTAACAAAAGTACTAGATAATTTTGTAAACAGTACAGGAACTTTAAATGACAATATTTTA
Source organism: Cabera pusaria (assembly GCA_954871355.1). Classification (NCBI taxonomy): domain Eukaryota; kingdom Metazoa; phylum Arthropoda; class Insecta; order Lepidoptera; family Geometridae; genus Cabera; species Cabera pusaria. Next base: position 373,623 of record OX940896.1, read on the forward strand.
ATAATAGATAAGAGATTAAAGGCAATTGAGAATATTATAAATGAAACGTCAACTAAGGAAAATACTTATTTATATCTGACTCATGTTTTAAACATGTTTAACACTTTTATGAATACATTTAGAACAATTTATGATATATTAAATGAAATCGAAACTGCATTAGCATTCACCAAGGTCTCTGTACTACACCAGACAATTGTTAACTCTACGGAGTTGTTGTATTTACTTAAATCAATAGAACAGACTCACAATTTATTATATGATGTAAATGAAAGTAATCTACTAAAATTTGAGCGTATAATTAAGGTAAAAGCATATGTGAAGGAAAGCCAGATAACGTTTATTCTAGAAGTACCGCTAACTGATAAAATAATTTTTGATTATTATAAATTATACTCATTACCCTTTTATAATGGATCAATCAACAAAACTATTGTTGTTTTTCCCGATTTCCCTTACCTTTTGGCAAAAAGCTCAAAATACTTACCTGTAACAAAGCCATGCGAGAGAATAGACAATGAAAAATTCCTTTGTGCAGAAGACAATGTCGTACAGTTTCAAACACTAACGTGTGCTGAGCAGCTTCTAGAGTACCAGAACCCTACCAAATGTGTACAGTATATCGTCGAAGTAGAAGATGTTAAAGTCCAACGGATAGGTTTGGATAGTTGGATAATTTTTACACGAAAACCAACAGAAATGGCAGAGAAATGTGAAAATGAGAACACCAAAGAGACTCTCCAAGGAACCTACATTATTACCACAAAAGAAAAATGCGTTATATTCATAAAGAATTTAAAGCTGGTACATCAACGAACATTTGCCGAAAATCTGCAGTATAAAATAATGCCAATTATTGCATTACCAGACTTGAAACCCAGAAACCCCAAATCATTAACATCCGTGAATATCAAGAATATGAACCTGGAGGAGATGCGACACTTATCGTATATTTTGAAATTGAAGAAAAGTGATGTGTTTAGTGAAGGGCATTATAGTGAAAGTGGAAAAGTGAAAATTGACACTAAAAGCGTTAGTTTAGCAACTGTTTTATTGTATGTGTTTCTAATTTTTATTTCTATTTTTCTTGTAATGTATTATTTTATATATAAATTTAAGCGAAATCATCGAAACCCGATCCAAATTTCCACGGTTTCAGATAATTTCGCACTTGATGAGGGAGGAGTTATGCACGCACCTGGCAGAATCATAACAACTGTTTCTTAAGAAACTGCTAACGTGTCATAACACTCCTCGGATCACATTGCGTGGGATGATGCCCGGTAGAGATAAGGTTGTTATGATGTTAATAGCAATAAGTTTGATTCATTCGTTTAGAGCATCCTCTTTTGTTCAGACGTATCTTATAAATGTTTAATTAAATCATTTTAAATTTAAAAAGTGTTTTTAAAAAGTGCTTTTGCGCTCCCCGCAACTTGACTACATACACTTCCTCACTATAATAATAACGATGGGATGTCCACATACAATATTTTTTTAAGTTAAGCTTGCTAAGGGCCCTGGGATAAAATTTGACGGAAGTCACGTCAGTGTCATGTTATATATTATATTATTAAACGCCCTCTATTGTAGAACGGCGTAACTACTAAGACATATTCGCTATCATTCAAAAAATAATTTGTGGTGTTGGGAAATAAATTGAATGAACTAGGAACTACAAGAACTAGAACTAGAACTTTCACTTTTAACGAGTAGTTTTTCTACGCCCTCTTTTTTAGGGTTCCGTACCTCAAAAGGTAAAAAAAAGAACCCTTATAAGATCACTTTCTTGTCCGTCTGTCTGTCTGTCTGTCTGTCCGTCTGTCTGTCCGTCTGTCTGTCCGTGTGTCACCACTGAATTTCTCAAGAACAGGTGGACCTAGCAATTTGAAATTGATACCTGATACTGAAGTCTATAGTCCCTATTGGGTGTATAAAAATCAAGGTCTTGAGTCAACACAATAAAAAGATATGGGCAAATTAAGATTTTCGCGAAAACTTCATAGTACCAAAATGTGCCTTAATTTTTTTCAATTTTTTTTATTTTTTGGAATTTTTCCTTTACTTGTAAGACCTTGCTCTTAACCAAAATTAACAATTCTAGGTCTACCGGAAGTACCCTATAGGTTTTGGGTCGAAAACCTATAGGGTACTTCCCGTTGACCTAGAATCATGAAATTTGTCAAGAAGCAAGGTCTACAGCACAAATTAAGGAAAAAATCCAAAAAATAAAAAAAGTTGAAAATTAAAGGGTACATACATACATAGTTTACGCCAATTAAGGTAGACCTCTGAGTTATATGAGCGCTGATACAATTTAGAGGTCTAGCTTAATTGGTACATACCAACGTTGGTACGGAAGCCTCGGTGGGTGAGTTCAACTCCACTTGGCCGGTTTTTATTTACTTCTTAAATCTTAGAGCACATTATCAAATGGACAAGAATGAAAAAGATGGACAAGTCCTTGTCTTTCTGCAATAAAAAAAAGTATTCTGAAATATAAATCCAGATTATGTTTTGTTCAAGATGTGTGGTCCCCGAGTGTGAGAGCGCCAACAGCACGGAGTACACCCCGGCGTGGCTGGCAGGCGCGCTCCCCCCGAGCGGCAGAAATGCGCGGTGCACACGCCGTGTGCCGCTCGCCGACGTGTGCGAGGACGGCACGCTCTTCAGCGAGGAGCTGCAGCCGTGCGACCAGTGGCTCTACGCAGCCAACGACACCATCGTTACTGAGGTTACTTACTGTATTCTACTAGCAGCGCCTCGCGGCTTTCCCCGCGGAGTTCCCGTTCCTGTGAGAATATGGGAATAAAATATAGCCTATGTTACTCGCTGATAATGTAGCTTTCAAATTGTAAAAGAATTTTTGAGATCGGTCCAGTAGTTTTTGAGTTAAATCGTAACAAACAAAAATAAAATCTTTTCTCTTTATAATATTAGTTTAGATATAACATAACATAACACTTGTATTAAATTGAAGCTTATTAGTATTTAGTTTTTCTTACATTCATTACCTTTTTAGGATTCCGTAGCCGAATAGCAAAAAACGGAACCCTTATAGATTCGTCATGTCTGTCTGTCTGTCTGTCTGTCTGTCCGTCCGTATGTCACAGCCATTTTATTCCGAAACTGTTAGGACTGCAGAATTGAAACTTGGTAAGTAGATGTATTCTGTGAACCGCTTTCCGATTTTGATACAAAAATAAAAAATATAAAAGTTTAAGGGGGGCATCCCATACATAGAACTGAAACAAAAAAAATTTTTTTCTTCAAACCTATACGTGTGAGGTGTCTATGGATAGGTCTTTGAAAATGCCTAAAGTGGTAAAATGTGTGTCCTCCCCCCTCTAACTTTTAAAGTATGGGAGTGAAAAATCTAAAAAAAAAAATATGCTGTAGATCTCAATAAAAACTATCAACGAAAATTGGTTTGAACGAGATACAGTCAGCAGTTTTAGAGATATGGCGACCGCAAAGATAACTTTGTTTTTCATACAAACACTATTAAAAACAAAGTTATTTTGTGGCCAAGTGCAAGTCGGACTCGCACACGTAGGGTTCCGTAATACAGTAGAGTATTCTATAACTATGATTTTTCGCAACTACAAAAATAACTTTGTTTTTCATAGTGTTTGTATGAAAAACAAAGTTATACTTGCGGTCGCTATATCTCAACAACTGCTGACTGTAGATACAGTCATACATCTCGTTGAAACCAATTTTCATTGATAGTTTTTATTGAGATCTACAGAATATATTTTTTCTAGATTTTTCACTCCCTTACTTTAGAAGTTAGAGGGGGGGGGGACACACATTTTACCACTTTAGACGCGCCTATCTTTTAAATGATTGACTTTGAGAAAAAATGATTTGAGAAACCTCAATATAATTTTTAAAGAGCTATCCATAGACACCCCACACGTATAGGTTTGAAGAAAAAATTTTTTTTTGTTCCAGTTCCATGTATGGGATGCCCCCCCTTAAACTATTATTTTTTTTATTTATGTATAAAAATCGGAAAGCGGTTTACAGAATACATCTACCTACCAAGTTTCAATTCTGTAGTCCTAATAGTTTCGGAATAAAATGGCTGTGACATACGGACGGACAGACAGACAGACAGACAGACAGACAGATAGACATGGCGAATCTATAAGGGTTCCGTTTTTTGCCATTCGGCTACTGAACCCTAAAAAGCCATGCAAAATGAAACAAACATACAACCAATAATATATAATAGAGGTACTTGTTCAATATCGTAGCTAGAATTAAAGCCAACATTAATGTTCACAAGTAAGACTATCAACACCATCCACACCTAGTCTCCGGAAAAAAACGGGCAAAAATATTGGTTGTCAAAGCAGTCGTACTTAAATATTGCGCCATTAACAGTCATAATAATCTAAAAGATTAACACACATAACCGCAAGTTGACAAATAGAGCAACACAAAATATTGATAGAATCCAATGTGTCAAATATGTCGAGTGCATAACAAACTCTTATTGATTTAAAATAAGGTACATTAACCACGTCACGCGTTGCCACGTGACTTTACCATTATGGCATGGCTGGCTTACGAAAATGTTATAACATTCCTTCAGATTCCCCTGGTATTATTGTATAACATAGGTATACTTACTTTAGTCTGTCCACCTCAGACTGTGCTGTAATGTCGGCACTTGTAGGTAGATGAGTTGACGCTCCTTTGAGATGACCGAGCAGCAAGAGTTATTGTCAATACTGGTATAGTTCAGTCAGATATAGAGTAGGGGAGACTGCATTGTTCTTTTTAGCTACTAGATCCTCTGACGTGATTATTTTTAGCTACTAGATCCTCTGACGTGATTATTTTTAGCTACTAGATCCTCTGACGTGATTATTTTTAGCTACTAGATCCTCTGACGTGATTATTTTTAGCTACTAGATCCTCTGACGTGATTATTTTTAGCTACTAGATCCTCTGACGTGATTATTTTTAGCTACTAGATCCTCTGACGTGATTATTTTTAGCTACTAGATCCTCTGACGTGATTATTTTTAGCTACTAGATCCTCTGACGTGATTATTTTTAGCTACTAGATCCTCTGACGTGATTATTTTTAGCTACTAGATCCTCTGACGTGATTATTTTTAGCTACTAGATCCTCTGACGTGATTATCATCATCAGCAGCCCGTGTTAGTCTACGGCTGGACATAGGCCTCTCATGCTTGCTACTGAGATAGATTTCCGGCTATTCGAATCCAATGACCGATAGCAACCTTGCGCAGATCGTCGCTGCATCACACGGGAGGGCGACTGTAGGTCTGTGTGATTATAATTGAACGGAGTTAAGAATTAGGTCCGCGTTTGACTCTTATCTCTGAGCTGCATGCTATCAAGTATCAAGCTCCAGTGAGTACGTAGGTACCTGTGCGGCGGGCCGTGACAATGGGCTGCAGTTAGCTCACCACTTCATAAGCTAACAATGACTTCTGTACTCTTTACCTACAGTTAACTATACTCAGATATTAGCTTGTGATAAACTTCTACGTAATTAATCCTGAGTTGGACATTGTTTTATATACTTGTTACTCGTGTGTGTAATATTAATCGTGCATACAACTTTATGACAGTTTTTCGATGGAAGGTTAAAGTCACGTGATCACATGTAGTTAGCTGCCTATTTATTGAAATTACCGTCAGAATAACACTTATAATTACCAGTTACGAGGGAGAAGCGTGAAGCCTGACTCCTGTGTTAAAGGACTTCAATAATTTAGGATTGTATTTTTTTTAAATGCCGCAGTAGTCATTTTCAGTATAAAGTATTTTTGGTATAATGTCTCTGGGCGTTTATCTCCATATCTCTGGAGATACTCATCAGATCTCGATTAGATTACAACATGAACACCTTGGGATATACCTATGGCACCAATTAAGAAAATAACAATTCGAATCGTTTCACAATTGGGGAAGAAATTGCGTAACAACCATATAAAAAATAAAACATACAGACGAATCTAAAACCTCTTCCTTTTTGGAAGTCGGTTGAAAATATTCAAATCAGAATAAGTTTGGTATTTCATTTTAAATATTTATTAAAGTTATCCATCAGCTATGTCAACCAAGAATCCACGTGAATCCACCTGAAGCAGGAAGGAAGCTTACTCACAATGTACAATTATCTTGTTGATGTTTGTTGAAGAATTGTCGTTGACGGCAACAACTGATTACTGTTTATTGACGCCTCGTCAACATTCATACTCACTGGAAAATTACAATACTAAACGGGGCTAGACAAACTGTGGAATATGTTCGATTAAACGGAGATTTTTGTCGTGGTCAAAGTCGTCGTCTATATGTATTTGTAAGTGATGGGTGATGTATTGACATCGAGGTACATACAATACAAGGTAGATACCTTTCGGTACAAACTATTTAGGATACCTATCGTAAAAATTAATCCGATTTCGTTCAAGGTCATTATTTTCCAACATAGATTTTCACCAAATTCCTATTTAAAGATTTATTTAGACAAAATGACTAAAATCATCATGAGATGTAGTAGGAGCAAAATGATGATTATGCTAAAGTAGGTACAAAGCAGAATCGAACGCTAATAAAAACGGAACGAACCGGGCAAGGCACGAGAGCACGAGACTCCGATGTAATTGCAGTTCACCATGAAGTTAATGTATCCGATCATGGCATTACGTTCACGTACCTGTAAGTTGTCGATGTAAATATACCGGTCAATACTCTTGCAATGGAATTGTAGAGAAAGGTCATATTTGCATTGCGACGATAAGTTCGAAAGTAAACGATTTGTAAGTGCTGCAGTAGGTACCTGCGTTATCTGCCGCGATGAATGATCTCCACAGATAATACAATATTATAATAATAGAACTATTGTGACAGCCGATAGGAGAATTTATAAGCACAGTTGATGTTCGACGTGCGATATCTCATGTTGTTCATTACGCAGATAGGACGTACATAGCCGCAGACAATGTTTGTTGTGGAAGGTTGAAGCTCTCTTATCGATGGAGAATACAGCTTGCCTATTATTAGGATGTAAAGGCATTCTAATTTATTTGCATATATATTTGTATTTTTCATATCTGCATTAGAATCTTAAAGACGTGCTAAGTTTAGAACGGTGGAGCTAAACGTATAATTGAACAATATGATGACAAGTTAACTTAACGACGAGACTCGAATATTAGCAGCAATAGCTGACGAGTTACGTACAGCGGTAAAAAGCAAACAAGCAATGCAAAAAGCGACTATTATTCAAAAATCATCACAATAGCTACAAAAAGCTTTGCAAAAAATGTAAGGCGAGTAAATGAATTAGCAGTAAGAAGTGTACCTAATTATTTGGTTGTGTCCTCGCAGTCACGGTATCCAGGGCCACGGGTCAGTGGCGATGCTGTGTTTGACTCTTCTCAGTGCTATGTTCATCATAGTCATCATATGCCGTGAATTGCCGCGGGACCGTGGTATTTAATTAAATTTAAGTAAATTAAAGTAACTAAAACGTTGGCCGTTAAAGAATTTTGGCTTGAGTCAATGTTGATGTTGATATTTCTCAATTCGGCCGTAAATATATATTTTTTTTAGGGTTCCGTACCCAAAGGGTACCAACAGAACCCTATTACTGAGACTCCGCTGTCCGTCTGTCTGTCTGTCTGTCAGTCTGTCTGTCTGTCTGTCTGTCTGTCTGTCTGTCTGTCTGTCCGTCTGTCACCAAGCTGTATCTCATGAACCGTGATAGTTAGACAGTTGAAATTTTCACAGATGATGTATTTCTGTTGCCGCTATTACAACAAATACTAAAAACAGAATAAAGTTAAAGATAATAGAGGGTCCCCATACAAGAAACGTGTTTTTTCGGCATTTCAAGCCATCTATGAACGCTTAGTTAGGCAAACGTCCCATAGATGGCGTTATATTGAAATGTCGATCCCTAACACCTTTGTTAGACGTTAGATGGCGTTTTAAGAAACGAAATGTTTATTAATTATTATTTTTTGCTGGCGAAAAATGATAGTGGTATTTTTTGCTCGATCTTATAAAATACTGTAGTGTGGTACGGAACCCTACGAGTGCGAGTCCGACTTGCACTTGGCCAGTTTATTTTAATAATGTCCCTTAAGATTTCAGGTAACAGCTAAATATAACAATCAAATAGAGAGTTGCAATTTTAAAAAATGTATTTTTATAAATATCTTATAGGCAAGCGTTTGACTATCTCACCTGTTGGTAAGTGATGATGCGGTCGAAGATGGTAAGCACGCTAGGCCTAGAATGGGAACTGTCTCTCAAGGATAGCTGCCGGAACACATTAGATGTTTGGCGACAGATTTTTCTAGCTTGAGGGTGGTAGATGGCCAGGCGGACACTACATAGTGTCCTACCACAATGCGGGGGTTTTTGGTTTCATAACGATGTTTTTCCTTCACTGGTTCACGAGGACCACTGTGAGAAGTGCACATAAATTTTTCTATAGAAAAATCCATTGGTGCACGGCGGGATTTGAACTCAGTACCGCTTGCATCAAATGAAACGAAATGAATGTTTATTTCACAAAAAATAGAGTTAACATTTGGGTGTTCATCATTATTGCAAGTCCGTCTATTTTGTCATATTTATGACATGTGAAAGCGTACACAAATAAATAAAAAAAAGCGTAATTTAATATTAACATTTCATAAATAAAAATCATCAAGATATCAGAAATATAAAAAGAAAAAATGGAAATAATAAGGTTACAGACATATCATTATTAACTTAATTTTTAAAATAAGATTTAAAGTCATGATTATAATATGAATTATACAAAATTACGTCTTGAAGAATTACATTCTAAAAAGTCATTTACACAATAATATGTTTGGTCCAATAACCAGGATTTTAGCTTCTTTTTAAAACATTGTAAAAGGTGTCGTATGTCTGCTGGGATTCTATCATAGACCTTAATGCACCTTACTTTCACTTACCACTTAATAAACCACATAGAATAACAATTCTTACTGAATAAAGTAGTTATTGGTGTAACGTTAAGAACTAGTCTGTCACTATTTCTGGTGTTTCTCAGATACACGGCTTTTGCTTTTGTGAATAACTCAGGATGATTTCTTACAAATATGCCAATTTCAAAAATGTACATAGATGCGAAAACCGACCGTTCTCCCGATTACACCACCGGGCCCACAACCGACCGTTCTCCCGATTACACCACCGGGCCCACAACCGACCGTTCTCCCGATTACACCACCGGGCCCACAACCGACCGTTCTCCCGATTACACCACCGGGCCCACAACCGACCGTTCTCCCGATTACACCACCGGGCCCACAACCGACCGTTCTCCCGATTACACCACCGGGCCCACAACCGACCGTTCTCCCGATTACACCACCGGGCCCACAACCGACCGTTCTCCCGATTACACCACCGGGCCCACAACCGACCGTTCTCCCGATTACACCACCGGGCCCACAACCGACCGTTCTCCCGATTACACCACCGGGCCCACAACCGACCGTTCTCCCGATTACACCACCGGGCCCACTAGTTAGTTCGTGTATCATAGTTCACCGTGATCATAATAGGTATGTGATTTAATAATTTCAGTTCAACCTGGCGTGCCAGGAGTGGAAGCGCACCCTGGTGGGCACCATCCACAACATCGGCATGCTCGTGTCGCTTCCCATCCTCGGATACATCTCGGATCGGTAAACACTAAAACATTTAATCCATCTATACTATCCATGCTTATTTATTAATATTATAAAAACGTTTGTAACTATGTCACTCTGTCTGTTTGTTACCTAATCACGCCTAAACGGACGATCCGATCTTACTGAAATGTAACTAGGAGATATTTTATAGCATGAGAATGTACATAGGCTATTAAATTCTTGATGAACGTGAACGAAGTCGCGGGTATCAACTAGTTGTATTGTACTTTTATGTATAAGTACGTGTTTTTAGAAAACGGCAGTGTAATATAATTATATTTGTACTTATTATATTTCAGTTGGGGCAGGAAACGTGCCCTTATACTTAGCTGTACTCTGGTGGGAGCTATCGGCTCCTTGAAGGCGTTCTCCATCTCGTACGAGATGTACGTCATCGTAGAGTTCTTGGAGACGGTGGCTGGCGCCAGTGTCTTCCCGGCAGCTTATATCCTGAGTATGACCAGTTTTTTCAACATTAGTTAAGAATGAGTATAATAATGTCGAGGTGAGAGCTATGTACCCCCTATAAAACGAAATTTTAAATGCTTGTTCTCTAAAATAAAACGCAAATGTATGTCTTTTTCAGCAATCGAACTGCTCGGCCAAGACAAACGAGTGCTGACAACAGCATTTCTCGGAATAATGCTCGTAATAGGAGGCATAAGCTTCGCTCTTCTCGCTAAAACGTTCAAATACTGGCGAACCTTTATCCTCGTGGTGTATCCACCGTCGTTGCTGTTCCTGTCCTACATTTACCTTCTGCCAGAGAGTATTCGATGGTTGCTATCGAACGGCCGAAAAGACGAAGCCGTGGAGATCATAATGAAGGCGGCCAAGATTAACAAGGTGACGTTATCCGAAGAAACGATGAGGCAGCTGACCGAGGAGAAGCCGAAATTGACAGAGAAGAACGAGGCGGAGAGTCAGGGGCTGTGGAGGCAGGTGCTGAAGTCGCCGATTATAATGACGCGGCTGGCGATCTGCTCGTGGTGGTGGGTGACCTGCACCTTCGTGTTCTACGGGCTGGCCATCAACTCGGTGTCGCTGGCGGGAGACAAGTACACCAACTACATGCTGGTGGTCAGCGTGGAGGTCATCGCGGTCGTCACCAACGCGCTCGTGCTCGACCGCATCGGCAGGAAGAAAACACTGCTCATAGCGTACGTCGTCTGCGGGCTGGCCTGCGTAGTCATACCCTTCATTCCTGAATGTAAGTTTGGAAATCTAGTATCTCACCGAACGTGCCTAATATATTGATTATAAACAATGTCATTAAATATGTATCACTCGATGAATCTATCAGTGTAACCAGATTTTCCTCATGTTAGTTCACGTCTCATCTCCTTTCCGGCTCGTTTTGGTGAGACGTTCGTGACATGATCATTAGTTCCGCATGATGACATTATAGCTTCGAGTGTGTCCTTCTGACGGTCGACTGGTCTAAATACCTCTGTAACCTTTAGAAACTTTAGTACTGCATCACACAATTTATCACTGAGAGCTCTTGACATACTCATTTGAAGAGAAGTTATCAATTCTATTAAGGTCTAGTGATTTGGCCTTTCAAAAATATCAAACATTGTCAAGCATTCGCCAAATCAATATAATTGATATATAATATAATCATTATGATTATAATGAGAATAATTATAATGTTTTGATCAACTTTAAATGTATGAATGCAATACCTAAAAAAAATTAAGTATGTAATCTGAAAACGCAATAAACTGATTGGTGAAATATCTTTGTTTAGTGGGCGGTTCCAACCACGGTCAAAGTCCACCAGTATTCATATATTGTATAACGGATCAAACAAACTTTGGAATCCATTAATGAAACAAAAAAAAAAACAAATGTTCCAGCGCTGCCGTGGCTGGCGACGCTGCTGTACCTGGTGGGCAAGGTGGCCATCACGCAGGCGTTCAGCGGCATCTACATGTACACGTCGGAACTATTCCCCACGCATGCGCGCCACAGCTTGCTCGGCTTCTGCTCCATGGTGGGACGCATCGGTTCCATCGTCGCGCCACAGATGCCGCTACTGGTTTGTACTCATGTTTACATTATACTAGCTACACCCAGCGGCTTTTCCCGTGATAAAGTATGTGTTAATCCAGATTATAAACTAACTATATGGTAAATTTCATCCAAATCTGTTCAGCCATATTTTTATCAATAACAATTTACGATGGTGGACAGTCGTATCGTGACATTTCTATCTATCCGTCGTAAAATGCATTAATCAGTTTGTTTGTTTATTTGTTCCCTCTTTTAAGTCTTATGGCTTGACCGATTTTGCTAAAATATTACACAGGGATAGCTAATACGGTAGAGGAGGACATTATGATTCTTTTTGAGGTGGGCGAGGCCGCAGGTACAGCTAATGTTCATTATAAGCAGACGCTATCATGCAAGCCGTTGTAGTGACTGTCCACTACCCAACAAACACATAAAGAGGTGGTACTACTGTTTGCTAAGTGACATAAAGTAGCGCAAGTATAACTCGGCGTGCCAGTGCGTCACTGTGCTTTTAGCAAGAACTTTGATAACAGTTTCTCTTGAACCGCTTTACTTTAGTTTCGGCATTATTGAAATATTTTAATATAGCAGATTTATCAACAATAATGTCGCGGTAATCTCTCAAACGTCAAACTGACAGTTAAGAATTAGTTCCAAAAACCACCACCGCCAAGTAATAGTTGTTGCACGACAATGAGCGAGCACGTACTCGGCAGGCAATCTACGTAGAATGGCTGCCGTCGGTGCTGTTCGGTGGTGCGGCGCTGGTGGCGGGCGGCCTGATGCTGACCACGCCGGAGACCCTCAACACGCGGCTGCCGGACACCATCGCGGAGGCGGAGCACATCTCCAAGAACGTCATCACGAGGCAAGAGGACATACAGATGAACGACTCCAAGCTTTGATCTTTGGGGAACATTTTATAGTTGATTATAAATAAAACTTAATATTAAGTAAACCGCTATAACTTGGCCGTCCGTCTAATATGGTCCCTGATTTTCAATCATTCGAAATCCTATTCGCATTCGGAAGCTTCATTTTTAATTTTGAATACTGATAAATTCATGAGTTATTTTGTCGCGGAAACCTTTCCGATCCGAATTAATGCTTTTTCGAATTGAAATATCAAAAGTAACCGATCGGAGCATTGTGTACGTGTTGCAAAAATTCAAGTCGAACAGGCAATTTCCGAATTCGAATTTGGTTTCGAATGATTGAGAATAACCCTGCTGAACATCGTACGTATCGGTGTTTCGTTTATCGGTAATTTTTTTCCGTGTAATAGATTTTTTTATGATTCATGCTGATTTTAGTTTTCAGGATAAAGGTTGACCTGGGCGATTATTTTAAAAGTAACTATTTTATTTATTTTTCAAAGTTCAAAACGATGTCTAGGGCAGCCGAGTTATAAAATAACAACCAACTTGTACTTGAATTATTTGATATTATGCGTCAGGGTTCATGGTAAGTGCCTTACTGGGTACCATTCCCAGTTTTTTATTTGTACATCGGATATAGTTTACCAAGGGGAATACTTTTATCAGTAATTATAATGAACTGAAGTTTGTGCAGGATCACAAAATAAATAGCCGTCAAAAGTAGGTAAAGAGAAATGACAATGTGTGGATAATGTTACTTAGAAATTTACTTTTATAGAATACTATTATGTATTGTGAATGAATGTATCGAATTATATTTTAGCTTTTTGTGATAACTTGGGGTTCCTAAACCGTTGATAATACAATCACTCGCAATGCAGCATCTGATGAAAATGTCGTATCATAGATAAATCATCATTGACTGAATTCGCCTGAAAATGTTTTCGAAATACTTTTAAATTTATTTGACAATATAGCGCCTGCCTGAAATTTCATAGCAATACTTAAGATTTCCATTGCTATCGAATAAATAACAGTTATAAAATTATAATCATAGCAATTATTATAATAATTAAATTAATTAAGAAATAATAAGAAAGTTGATTCAAAGTAGCAGTTATAAAAAAAAACATCTGTCGTTGCTAGACAAATATCTGATTACGTACAAAATGTAACTAAGTATAAGTAACAATGTAACTTTATAAACCAGTAAGTATAACATCACTGCAGACCATTTCTCCGCCGTACATCACAAATATAGTTCAGCCCCTGATTCGTAATTATTTGAAAGCAAATTCGGATTTGGAAACAGCCTCTCCTTCGACTCAGATCTTTGCAATTCAATGCTCTGTGGTAATAAGCATCCATAATATTTAGATATTATAATTTGTAAAATTTGTGATTCTAATCGGAAAGGTTTCCGCGACTAAATAGCTCGCGGAACAATAAATATTCGAAATTCAAAATGACACTTCCGAATGTATCCGAATGAAATGAGAATCAGAGGACCGTGTATAGTTTAATCCATATGTAGAATATAACGTATATATACGAGTAGGTCTACAATAAAAAGTGTTAGTAGCGCGCCAATACACCTGTGATATTATCCTATACTATTCGTACTTTTATGTTACATTCCATTGTGTCCTATTCAAGTAAGTTTTTGAGGGCCCAATCGCGCGGTGGGAGAATGGTCGGCTTTAACGCCAGAGGTAGTGGGTTTAAATCCCCGCCGTGCACCTATGGATATTTCGATCGATATGTGCGCTTTTCACAGTGGCCTTCCGGAAAGCCGGCATCGTGATAGTACCACAGTAAGACACAGTCTAGTGTCCGCCGGCAGCTTTCTTTTTGTTATCTGATAGCCTAGCGTTTGACCACTATATCGCCTAATAGTATGATAAACAATGAGCTGTGGTCGAGGATGGTGAACACGCTAGGACTAGAAAGGTCTGACTCTCAAGAGCTGTGCGCTGCTGGACCTACCGTAAGATAAGGCGACAGATTTTCTCCTACATGGTGGAAAGCTACTTTTTGGTCGCAAGCAACGCGGAACATCGATATAATACTCATAACACCCTCAATTTAGAAAATCTGACGTCAAACATTTAAAGTGTTCCGGCAGCTATTCCTGAGAGTCAATTCCCATTCCAAGCCTAGCGTGCTACCATCCTCGACCGCATCATCACTTAGCAACAGGTGATATGGTCAAACGTTAGTCTATTCGAGATGTTTAAAAAATGTATAGTTGTAATGAACCGTCTACGATCCCTCGTGTACAACAGATAACATACATAGTTGTAGTTTGATTACAATGTAGTCTACAATTATATTTATTTATTCCTGACGCTATGTTTGTATAAATATTAATAATTACATAGTTTATGTGAATGTATCTAATGTTATACTAATTTAAGATATTTTTAAGTACCTACCTTCGTTCGTTATTATCATATTCTGTATAGTAATTGTAAAATATAGTTTTTTAATTATTTATAACTTTGTCATTAAGCTCCTCATCATGGCCTTTGGGCCATGTCTGAAACCAATTTATACAAATAAATATGTACAATAAAACACAGTTTTCTTGAATAAACATTAATTTTGTCATTATCTCATTTATTAGAATAATTTGTGGATTATCTGGATGTCTGTGTATTTGTTCATTGGTCTCCGATCGCATAAAAGCCACTGAATGGATTTAGATGACATTTGACACACTGATAGATATAACCTGAATTGACACAGATACTGTATGACTCAAACAAAGCCGCAGGGCACAGGTTAATACTAAAATGAAGATAATTTGAGATAGTTTACAAAAGGAAAAAAAACCGACTTCAAATGCCGTGCTAGTCATTTTCAGTACTAAGTTTAGGGTGTTTATCTCAATATCTCTGTAGACACTTTTCTGATCTCAATGATATTACAATGAGGCCACCTTGGAAATGTACTCTACCAATTATATAAAAGAATCATTCGAATCGGTTCTCAATTGACGGAGTAATAGCGTATCATATGTACAACATGTTATTTTTTGAGAACTGAGAACCTTTTTCTTTTTGAAAGTCATTTGAAAATACAATGAATTTCCAGGCACTATAAAAATGTAATCTGAAGCAGCCGATACATAGCCGCACTGCTCTGTAGGTAGCTCGTGATCTACCTGTGACTTGTTGCAGTCTAATTTTAGTCGATATGACCAGTGCATGGATTTATTCGATATTGGCGAGTAATCGTCGTTTGATCGTAAACCCGAAGAGTGGCGCGAGCGCACATCCCTGGAGGCAGCCAGTGGGACTACCGCGAGCCGTAACGTGCGCGCGCGCAGCGTAAATATTACCAACGATATATCATAACAACGTCCGCACGGATCATAGCAATTATATTCATTGTAAAAATGATGTTTCTTGTGAGTGCTGTGTAAACACAAGGATTTATTTTGATGAACATCAAAGGAGATGTAAATCATAAAAGTTTGATGGATCGGTGATAGTGAAAGATGGAGTGCGGGCGCTCGTCGGTAGACAAGTTTATATGATAGCGGTGAGAGTGAGGAAAGACCGGGGTCATGTCGCGGCGGGAGGTTCGACCCGACCATGGGGAGTACCCTCTACCTCCTCCCAGCAAATGCGCCAAAGTAAGTTCACAAAAATACTTTTTAGTTAGCTCAAATGAATTTCGTTCTAAATATTAAAGGTGCCTACACCTAGCTTTATAACATATGTATAGTCTTTATATACGTGATGGTCCCCTTTGTTATCTGAACTTGGGAGATGAAGAAGCATTAAAACAATAACTATAATTATCCTTATAATAATACCATGTATATAAAAATTAGATAAAATATCACACGGCTTAAACTAATCTAAATAAGAAATATCTGTCGCCAAAACATCTAATGTGTTTCGGCAGGTACCCTTGAGAGCCAGCTCCCATTCTAGGGCCTAGCGTGCTTACCATCTTCGACCGCATCATCACTTGCCAACAGGTGGTATAGAGGTCAAACGCTAGCTTATATGCTATTTAAAAAAGCTTGATTTTAAAAAATATATACAATAACAAAGATGGTTTCCTTCAATGACAGAAAATGAAACTATTCGTAGACGATAATAGACTTCAAACGACTTGATTTTTCCAGATAGATTGATACATTACTTAGAATAGTGTAGTTATCACGCCGATAGAAATACTGAACTGATTTTTGACACATTTCTTATGAATCATTCATCATTAACGCATTTTCATCAGAGTGGATTCGAGAGACCGTGAGGTGCAATAAATATATGGTATATTAGTACTGAGCAAAAGCACCTCTTGTTATATCATCTCCTCGTGGCTATCGTCAAATCAACTACGAGATATAATATTAGATGGTTTAGACGTAGGCTTGCGGGTAGGCCCTATGTTAAATAACATTCTTAAATATTAGATGGTTTAGACGTAGGCTTGCGGGTAGGCCCTATGTTAAATAACATTCTTAAATATTAGATGGTTTAGAAGTAGGCTTGCGGGTAGGCCCTATGTTAAATAACATTCTTAAATATTAGATGGTTTAGACGTAGGCTTGCGGGTAGGCCCTATGTTAAATAACATTCTTAAATATTAGATGGTTTAGACGTAGGCTTGCGGGTAGGCCCTATGTTAAATAACATTCTTAAATATTAGACGGTTTAGACGTAGGCTTGCGGGTAGGCCCTATGTTAAATAACATTCTTAAATATTAGATGGTTTAGACGTAGGCTTGCGGGTAGGCCCTATGTTAAATAACATTCTTAAATATTAGACGGTTTAGACGTAGCCTTGCGGGTAGGCCCTATGTTAAATAACATTCTTAAATATTAGACAGTTTAGACGTAGGCTTGCGGGTAGGCCCTATGTTAAATAACATTCTTAAATATTAGATGGTTTAGACGTAGGCTTGCGGGTAGGCCCTATGTTAAATAACATTCTTAAATATTAGATGGTTTAGACGTAGGCTTGCGGGTAGGCCCTATGTTAAATAACATTCTTAAATATTAGATGGTTTAGACGTAGGCTTGCGGGTAGGCCCTATGTTAAATAACATTCTTAAATATTAGACGGTTTAGACGTAGGCTTGCGGGTAGGCCCTATGTTAAATAACATTCTTAAATATTAGATGGTTTAGACGTAGGCTTGCGGGTAGGCCCTATGTTAAATAACATTCTTAAATATTAGACGGTTTAGACGTAGGCTTGCGGGTAGGCCCTATGTTAAATAACATTCTTAAATATTAGATGGTTTAGACGTAGGCTTGCGGGTAGGCCCTATGTTAAATAACATTCTTAAATATTAGACGGTTTAGACGTAGGCTTGCGGGTAGGCCCTATGTTAAATAACATTCTTAAATATTAGATGGTTTAGACGTAGGCTTGCGGGTAGGCCCTATGTTAAATAACATTCTTAAATATTAGATGGTTTAGACGTAGGCTTGCGGGTAGGCCCTATGTTAAATAAAATTCTTAAATATTAGATGGTTTAGACGTAGGCTTGCGGGTAGGCCCTATGTTAAATAACATTCTTAAATATTAGATGGTTTAGACGTAGCCTTGCGGGTAGGCCCTATGTTAAATAACATTCTTAAATATTAGATGGTTTAGACGTAGGCTTGCGGGTAGGCCCTATGTTAAATAACATTCTTAAATATTAGATGGTTTAGACGTAGGCTTGCGGGTAGGCCCTATGTTAAATAACATTCTTAAATATTAGATGGTTTAGACGTAGGCTTGCGGGTAGGCCCTATGTTAAATAACATTCTTAAATATTAGATGGTTTAGACGTAGGCTTGCGGGTAGGCCCTATGTTAAATAACATTCTTAAATATTAGATGGTTTAGAAGTAGGCTTGCGGGTAGGCCCTATGTTAAATAACATTCTTAAATATTAGATGGTTTAGACGTAGGCTTGCGGGTAGGCCCTATGTTAAATAACATTCTTAAATATTAGATGGTTTAGACGTAGGCTTGCGGGTAGGCCCTATGTTAAATAACATTCTTAAATATTAGACGGTTTAGACGTAGGCTTGCGGGTAGGCCCTATGTTAAATAACATTCTTAAATATTAGATGGTTTAGACGTAGGCTTGCGGGTAGGCCCTATGTTAAATAACATTCTTAAATATTAGACGGTTTAGACGTAGCCTTGCGGGTAGGCCCTATGTTAAATAACATTCTTAAATATTAGACAGTTTAGACGTAGGCTTGCGGGTAGGCCCTATGTTAAATAACATTCTTAAATATTAGATGGTTTAGACGTAGGCTTGCGGGTAGGCCCTATGTTAAATAACATTCTTAAATATTAGATGGTTTAGACGTAGGCTTGCGGGTAGGCCCTATGTTAAATAACATTCTTAAATATTAGATGGTTTAGACGTAGGCTTGCGGGTAGGCCCTATGTTAAATAACATTCTTAAATATTAGATGGTTTAGACGTAGGGGGACGTAAGAGAGCATAAGGGATGTAAGGGAGCATAAGGGATGTAAGGAAGCATAATTCCACCTGATTGCTCTCAGCTAACCTCTCCTGCACGTGGTGCATCCTGCCGATCAGCGAACGAGGCTCTGGCGACCGACAAATGGCGGGATATCCATTCAGAAAGACGTAGCTAAATACCACAGGCCGGTGACGGGCAGCAGCGTCACCGGTGTGAGAAGCTACGTCCTGCGATCACCCAACCCGACTGCCCAGCGCGTGGTGATTATTTGGGCAAACCCTTCATGGCAGACACAACCACACAACGGCCCCCAGTTTCCGGTCGCCCCGCTATTCCTGACCAAGGCGGCGGTTACGGTAACGGCGGGGCAGGGGGTGCTAAGAATCCCCGGGCGACGGAAGGCCGCCAAAACCGACTGACCCTGGCTACATTTAACGGACGCACGCTACGGCTCGATACACACTTGGCACTTCTGCAGGAAGAGCTGAAAAACATAAGATGGCATATTCTGGGGTTATGTGAAGTCCGAAGAGAGGGGGAGGACACCGTTTCCCTAGAATCAGGCCATCTTATGTATTTCAGAGAGGGAGAACAACCATCCCAAGGTGGAGTCGGGTTCTTTGTCCACAGGATTCTCTCTGATAACGTTTTAGAAATCTCCAGTGTGTCGACAAGGGTAGCGTATCTTGTGATTAAACTCACCGAGAGGTAAGAGCAAGGTTATCCAAGTATACGCACCGACTTCGGCACACTCGGACGATGAAGTGGAGGAAATGTACGAGGACATTTCCAAAGCCTTGCACAGAACCCAAAAGGCCCACTTCAACGTTGTCATGGGGGATCTCAACGCAAAAGTGGGAGTACAAACAAGCGGTGAATCGGTAGTAGGACCACACGGATTGGGAAGCAGAAATCATAGGGGGCAAATGCTCGTCAACTTCCTAGAAAAAGAGGGGCTTTTTCTGATGAACTCTTTCTTCCAGAAAGATCCCCAGCGGAAGTGGACGTGGCAAAGCCCCGACGCTATGACCAAAAATGAGATCGACTTCATTATGACGGACAAAAAGCGCATATTTAGGGATGTCTCAGTGATCACTAGGTTTAAAACCGGCAGTGATCACCGACTAGTCCGAGGCTCTCTAGATATTGACTGCAAACTTGAACGTGTTCGTCTAATGAAGTCCACGCTCCGACCCAATATGCTACAATCCGTGGTCGGGTCTGAAACGTTCCAGCTGAAACTGGAAAACCGATTTGCTGCACTGGAAACCACAATTGACGTTGACCAGGATCTCGACCATGTGGTGGACATCCTCAGGGAGGAAGGGACAAAATTCTGTGAGACGCGAGGTGCTGGCAAGAACTCCAAGTTTTCAGAGGAATCTCTGCAGCTAATACAAAAGCGACGTGATAACCCCGCAGTCACTTCGTCAGATCAACGGACCCTAAATAAAAAGATTTTTAAATTGGTACGACGTGACCTCCGGAGCTCCAACACACGCTCAATTAAAGAAGCGATCGAGCAAAACCGGGGGTCAAAAGTCTTTGTCCAACAGCTGGGCCGAAGCCATCTGACGAAGTTGACCACTTGTAGCGGGAGTGTCGTCGCTTCTAAGCCGGAGATTCTTAGGGAAGTAAAAGACTTCTACAGCCAATTATATACCTCACAAGCGTCCCTTCCCCAACCCGGCATCGAGGATCCTAGAGCCACTCTGACCCGCCACTACACCGAAGATTTGCCAGAAATCAGCCTAGATGAAATTGTGATGGCTCTCAGGCAGCTTAAAAACGGAAAAGCCCCCGGAGAGGATGGAATTACAACGGAGCTCTTAAAAGCCGGTGGAACTCCTACGCTACTACAGCTTCAGCGTATTTTCAATTCCGTCCTCTTTTCGGGGAGAACTCCGAAGATATGGAGTAAGAGTGTGGTTGTTATGTTCTTCAAAAAGGGAGACAAAACCCTTTTGAAGAACTATCGACCTATCTCGCTCTTAAGCCATGTCTATAAGTTGTTTTCTAGAGTCATCACAAATCGTCTCGCGCGTAGGCTCGACGAATTTCAACCCCCCGAGCAGGCTGGGTTTCGAGGAGGATACGGCACCATAGACCACATCCACACAGTGCGGCAGGTTATACAGAAGACTGAAGAGTATAGCCAGCCCCTGTGCTTAGCGTTTGTGGACTATGAGAAAGCCTTTGACTCCATTGAAACCTGGTCTGTTATAGAGTCTCTGCAACGGTGCCAAGTTGATTGGCGATACGTCCAAGTGTTGAGAGGTCTATATGACGCCGCGACTATGACCGTCCAAGTACAAAATCAGCAGACTGAACATATCCACTTACATCGAGGAGTGAGACAAGGAGACGTTATTTCCCCCAAATTATTCACAAACGCTCTAGAGGATATGTTCAAAACGCTGAACTGGAAAGGACGGGGCATAAATGTCAATGGCAATTACCTCTCACACTTGAGATTTGCGGACGACATCGTCATCATGGCTGAAACCGTGCAGGACCTGCAATACATGCTGACCACCCTCGCTGATTCTTCTGCACGCATCGGTCTCCGGATGAACTTGGATAAGACCAAGATCATGTTCAACGAACATGTTATTCCGGAACCGATTGCCTTAAATGAAGTCCCTCTCGAAGTTGTTGACGAATATGTCTACCTTGGGCAAATCTTGCAATTGGGCAGAAACAACTTCGAGAAGGAAGCTCGCAGAAGGATACAGCTTGGATGGGCAGCATTCGGAAAACTTCGTCGAGTCTTTACATCGCCCATACCACAAAGCCTGAAGACGAAAGTCTTTAACGAGTGCGTCCTACCTGTTATTACCTACGGAGCCGAGACGTGGACACTGACAGTGCGACTAGCTCACCAATTCAAAGTCGCTCAGCGAGCTATGGAGAGGGCTATGCTCGGAGTTTCTCTGAAGGATCGAATTCGAAACGAAGTCATCCGTCAGAGAACCAAAGTAATCGACATAGCTCAGAGAATTAGCAAGCTGAAATGGCAGTGGGCCGGTCACATCTGTCGCAGAACCGATAACCGTTGGGGTAAACGAGTTCTAGAGTGGAGACCACGGCTCGGCAAACGTAGTGTGGGACGCCCTCCAACTAGATAGAGCGATGATATACGCAAGCTGGCTGGCAGCGGTTGGAAACGAATAGCTGAAGATCGAGCTCAGTGGCATGCCATGGGAGAGGCCTATGTCCAGCAGTGGACGGAAATTGGCTGATAATGATGATGATGATGATGATGAGACGTAGGCTTGCGGGTAGGCCCTATGTTAAATAACATTCTTAAATATTAGATGGTTTAGACGTAGGCTTGCGGGTAGGCCCTATGTTAAATAACATTCTTAAATATTAGATGGTTTAGACGTAGCCTTGCGGGTAGGCCCTATGTTAAATAACATTCTTAAATATTAGATGGTTTAGACGTAGCCTTGCGGGTAGGCCCTATGTTAAATATTATTCTTAAATATTAGATGGTTTAGACGTAGCCTTGCGGGTAGGCCCTATGTTAAATAACATTCTTAAATATTAGATGGTTTAGACGTAGGCTTGCGGGTAGGCCCTATGTTAAATAACATTCTTAAATATTAGATGGTTTAGACGTAGGCTTGCGGGTAGGCCCTATGTTAAATAACATTCTTAAATATTAGACGGTTTAGACGTAGGCTTGCGGGTAGGCCTTATGTTAAATAACATTCTTAAATATTAGATAGTTTAGACGTAGGCTTGCGGGTAGGCCCTATGTTAAATAACATTCTTAAATATTAGATGGTTTAGACGTAGGCTTGCGGGTAGGCCCTATGTTAAATAACATTCTTAAATATTAGATGGTTTAGACGTAGGCTTGCGGGTAGGCCCTATGTTAAATAACATTCTTAAATATTAGATGGTTTAGACGTAGGCTTGCGGGTAGGCCCTATGTTAAATAACATTCTTAAATATTAGATGGTTTAGACGTAGCCTTGCGGGTAGGCCCTATGTTAAATAACATTCTTAAATATTAGATGGTTTAGACGTAGGCTTGCGGGTAGGCCCTATGTTAAATAACATTCTTAAATATTAGATGGTTTAGACGTAGCCTTGCGGGTAGGCCCTATGTTAAATAACATTCTTAAATATTAGATGGTTTAGACGTAGGCTTGCGGGTAGGCCCTATGTTAAATAACATTCTTAAATATTAGATGGTTTAGACGTAGGCTTGCGGGTAGGCCCTATGTTAAATAACATTCTTAAATATTAGATGGTTTAGACGTAGCCTTGCGGGTAGGCCCTATGTTAAATAACATTCTTAAATATTAGATGGTTTAGACGTAGGCTTGCGGGTAGGCCCTATGTTAAATAACATTCTTAAATATTAGATGGTTTAGACGTAGGCTTGCGGGTAGGCCCTATGTTAAATAACATTCTTAAATATTAGATGGTTTAGACGTAGGCTTGCGGGTAGGCCCTATGTTAAATAACATTCTTAAATATTAGACGGTTTAGACGTAAGCTTGCGGGTAGGCCCTATGTTAAATAACATTCTTAAATATTAGATGGTTTAGACGTAGGCTTGCGGGTAGGCCCTATGTTAAATAACATTCTTAAATATGATCGGAGTCGATCACGCACTTCACTGCGTAATATAGGTACGCTAAAAGTTTTCATCATTACAATACTTCATGTTACCTCGATTCCAATAAAGCTCCCGAACATCTCGAGAAGGAGACATGTGATCAACAAACTCACTCCCTCTGTCCAGTTCCTGTACTACACGTGGAAGCTGTGCTCGGTGGTGTTCTCCCACTTCGTGATGATCAGTCTGGTGGTGGCTTACTGCATCCTCGGCGCCGCAACCTTCGAGCAGCTTGAGGCGCAGCATGAGCGGGAAGTTCGTATCTCATCCTACGCTTTGTCTCATAGATCAATAAGTTGATATTATAATTTGGCCATTTTAACAAACGTTGAATTCACTAATCGATGCATGAAACTGCTCAGTCTTGGTTTTGCATGCACACGAGACAATAAAAGAACAGTAGTGACAAAGATAGAGAAAGGGATGCTTAGATGGGTTGGACATCTATAATATATAGAGAGGATTGCTAAAGGAAACAGATTTATAAGACGAGTGTGAATGGGCCAGCCGGTAGATACTGACTTAAGCGAAAGTATCACGACCACATTGGAGACGTTTTAAAGAAAGGCCAAGTCAAAAGTACCTATAACCGGCGAGCATGTATGCAGGCAGTGATGAAAGTGGAAGAAGCGAAAGAGGTAAGTCAGGATCGTAGCATGTGGAAAGAAGTAGTCTTTACCTACCCTAACGACAAATAGGCGTTTAATTAATAAGGAGATTTAGATTTAAAAAAACCGAGTGATATATCTTTGTCATTCATCATCATAAACAGCGAGTATTTGACGTGATTCGTCTACTGTTGGACATAGGCCTCTTCTGTGGCACGCCACTGAGCTCGATATTCATCTATTTGTTTCCAACGGCTGCCAGCCAGCTTTCCATCCCTTGCCTCCATCTAGCTGGAGGGCGTCCTATGCTTCGTTTACAGAGACGTGGTCTCCAATCGAGAACACGTCTACCCACCGGTTATCTAATCCTTTGAACTATGTCGATAACCTTGGTTCTCTGTCGGATGATTTCATTTCGGATTCGATCTTATTCTATCTTTGTCATTATAACTAATTAACCAAATTATAACTATACATGTAGTGCAAGCATAGACACTAGACCGACCAATGATGGGACATCTCATCCGCGGCGATGAAAATGTCCACTCAGATTTGTAGAAAGTTTACTTTTTTATTTTTTAGTAACAATTGTATGAAAAACTTTGAAGAATTCAAGAAGCATTTTAAATAAAACTTGCAAATTATATATCACACATTTAACACATATAAAATGGTACACATTTAAATCTTTAGTATTGTCATAACACAAACTTAACAAACCTTTTCATTCGTCCGCGTCATTAGAATATAAGTACTGTAATTTCCTGTAATATTTCACACAGCGAGCTTTATTGTTGATGATAGTATTATTTACGTTTCCTCGGTAGGTACATTTAATTCGAAGTTGTGATATTCGTGGCGCGCTAACACAAACGTAAGACAATTTATGACGCCTCACCCGAGTCCAGCTATTCATAGAATGCTCTACAAGAATGTCTACTATTTCAGCACAAACGGCGAGACGGGTTACTAAACATAACCGGCACAAACACAACATTAGGAAATGTCTTGGAGTTATCGATGATGCTCAATGTAAGCATGAACCACAAAGAAAATGATCTAAGGGCTATTTTCACCGGTTCCTGATAGCGCTAAAATGAAGAAATTTGACAGATTTTTGACAACATTTATATAGCGTCATGTGTCAGATAACTATCGAACGTATTATCAGGAACCGGTGAAACTGGCCCTAAGTATGCTTAACTGTACAGAAAAGAAAAAAATACATAAAACTATTGTGTTGTGAAATAATTATGGAATAACTTAAGATTAATTTAAAAGATTAAGAACGAAAAAACCCGACTTCAAATGCCGCGCTAGTCATTTATAAGTTTGAGTTGTTTATCTCCATATCTCTGGAGATATTTGCCAGATCTCAATGATATTACAATGGGACCACGTTGCAAATATACCCAATTAAAAAATAATCCTTTGAATCAGTACACAATTGTCGGAGTAATCGCGTAACATACATACAAACGATGAATACAAATGATGAACGATTCAGATGAATTGAGAACCTCCTCCTTTGTGTAAGTCGGTTGAAAATGAGAACACGTTGATTGACAGAATAGTGATTGGAGAATATCAGTGATCGCCAATGTGTGGAATAGAGCTTTCGGCAGTTAACAGTAAAGCTGTCAGCAGATATTTGTTGGCACCTCGTCGGATGCATGCTTGCTGGTAGTGGCGCTTTAATTGGTACTTTTTGACATTAAAATATCGAATAGTTAAAGTAATTGGTACTTTTTGCCATTCAATATTTTCCGAATAGTGTAGATTTAGGTATTTCTGGCAAAATGCCACATGGGAGTACTAGCAATGTATTTAAATGTTGACATTTATTTTCAGTGCGATATATTAATTAGTAACGATAAGTTATATTTTTCCCGCGACTTCGTTCACGTACACTAATGCCCGTTTGCACTAAACTTAAGAATCGCCTAAGTTTTCAAAATATCTCAATTAAAGCAACATCGGGAATCAAAATCCCAAAATATATCTTGCAGATAGGCTAATGATCCTATATTTATCTATATTTTGAGATTTTAGTAGCCGGATTATTTTATTTTGTGATATTTTGACAAGCAAAGGCGATTCTTAAGTTTAGTGCAAACGGGCATAATAATTGTATCACTGTAAAACCTGCCTATGTCAACCTATGTCAATCTGTCAATCAACATTTGTGTGATCTGCGTTATTAAAATGTGTAAAAACCATGATTTTCTTTTCTCAAAAAAGTAGCCTGAGTTAAATTTCAGTAAGATCGGATCCTCCGTATCCGTATCTTTCAGACCGTCCGTGATTAGGTAACGAAGAGACAGAGTGACAGAGTAAGTTTTTATAATATTAGTCTGGATAAGTGTAAATGTTACCAACCAGTGAACAATACTAACATTGGTACACCGTCTGCAGGTGAAGATGAACATCTCGCAGATCCGCAGCAACACGACGCAGAGCATCTGGTCGATGACGCGGCGGGTGCCGCTGCTGAGCAGAGTGAACTGGACTGTCGAAGTGGTCGACATGCTCAAGGTAAAACGTAAATAGATAGATAACTAGATAAACTCTTTGAGGGCCCGGTGATGTAAGTGGGGGAATGGTCAGCTTTGATGCCAGATGTACTGAGTTCAATCATGTTCAGTTCAAAAAAAAATTATGTGCACTTTTCACAGTGACCCTCCGGCGAAGGAAAAATGTATGTGCACTTTTCACAGTGGCCCTCCGGCGAAGGAAAAATGTATGTGCACTTCTCACAGTGGCCTTCCGGTGAAGGAAAAATGAATGTGCACTTTTCACAGTAGCCCTCCGGCGAAGGAAAAATGTATGCGCACTTTTCACAGAGGCCCTCCGGCGAAGGAAAAATGTATGTGCACTTTTCACAGTGGCCCTCCGGCGAAGGAAAAATGTATGTGCACTTTTCACAGTGGCCTTCCGGTGAAGGAAAAATGTATGTGCACTTTTCACAGTGGCCTTCCGGTGAAGGAAAAATGTATGTGAACTTTTCACAGTGGCCTTCCGGTGAAGGAAAAATGTATGTGCACTTTTCACAGTGGCTCTCCGGTGAAGGAAAACATCGTTAAGAAACCAACAACCCCCGCATGGTGGTACCCTAGAATCTGTTAGGTTTAATATTCATGATTAGGAGGTAGTTTTAAGTTACTTATATGTCACCGTCTTTCTAGGCGGTAGATTAATAAATCAGTCAGCTCTCAACCACGGCCTTTCGTTGATGTTCCAGAACCCTACCACTCTCACAGGACTAGTATCTTTTCTGTGCCTCAAGTTAGAAAATCTGTCGCCGAACATCTAATGTGTTCCAGAAGCTATCCTTGAGAGCATCTTCGACCGCATCATCACTTACCAACAAGTGCAATAGTGGTCAAACGCTAGCCTATTATAATATATAAAAAAAAATTCTTTATTACACATCAAAGATACAGACACATAATACACAGCATATATTGTTACAATGTGTGGTGCATTTACTTATATAAAAATACAACATAACTGATCCTATCCTTATTATTGTTATATACTGGCTGTAATTCACGTACCTTTAGTCGAATTTTCTCGACCTAGGTTTCGTGAATTACAGCCGGTATATAACAATAATAATGTTACAAATTCACGATGATCCTATCCTCATAAATTTAAGGATTTAAAATAAAAAAATAGTAGGAAGAAGCAAGATGATGGAAAATATGGTTGTCAGTATGCTGTCTCAATGCAAATCAGGAATTCCTGACAAGACATTATGCATTCACTGTTGTTAGGTGTACAGTAGAGACCTAAGAATACTTAAAGGGGCTAAGCTACCTCCATCATGTTGCATAATTATGCAATTTTATGCTTTTATAAATTGCACTACTACAATATGCAGGATTTATAAAAAGTTCTAAAACTAGATTACACATTTTATTTACAATTATACCTCTGAAAACATTTTTCGAACCTATACTACTACTACTAACTATACCTAACAGTTTCGACTTAATTACGGGAGTCATACCGATTTTTAGTCAAATAGTTAAAGTTAATAAGAAGCTCGTATTTCAAAACAAAAAATGCCAACCTCTCAAATACAAATTTCTCGTAGTTCAACCAAATAATAAAAGCGCTTCGAGTATTAATAATATGTGTTCCAATCCATGCAATAAATATAGATCGTAAATTGTTCACCACATTCCGGATAGTGTTGAATCAAACTGAGACGCAGGTGGGAGAAGCAAGGGCACGTAAATTATAGTTATCCATAGTCGTTTGATGGCACGCGTTTACTGAAACACTTGCCAGGTGATATGGTTGAAAGGTATTTCTCGTACAAATATACATACGCAATGATCAATGCGGTAGTGTCCAATGTATGTCGAGCTTGTAGATTTTTTTTTAATATATAGGTTAGCGTTTGACTACTATCTCATCTGTTAGTAAGTTATGATGCAGTCGATACTAATATGTAAAAGATGTCTAATGTCTGATCTAATACAACTACTGGATTTTTGTTTGAAATCATTAAAGTCAGTTAAAGCATTTGTTTTATGTAACAGTATTATATAATTTAAGATTATTTACAAAACGAAAAAAACGGCCAACAATAGATTGTAATGGGACCAAACGGAAAGTATACTCTGTCAAACAAAACAGAATATCCAAATCTGTTATTAAATGACGGCTGAGGTAACAAATAAATAAAAAAATCGAATTAAGAACCTCCCTTCTTTTTTGTAAAGTCAGTTAAAAATATAAGAACTTATGCACGTCGAATCATTTAATGCTCTGATGCCATAAATTCAATTAAATCCAAGCACTGAAGAATTAGGACCAAACGGTCAGATTCACCGATTACTGCTAAAGTCCATAAAAACCCATTAGGAAACCAACTGCCAATTAAAAACTTTTTACTTTTTTATAAAAACCAACTTTTTTGCCGTTACATGTCAAATAACTATCTGAAACCTTATCAGGAACCGCTAAAACCGGGCTTTATTGTCTTGGAATGTATTATTACGTAATATTAAATTTCAAAGCTATAGTTCTAATCAAATGCAGTGGTTACGAAAATAGTTCAACATTTTAAATTTTGCCTTTCGTCAACTGATACTATCCGCAGTAGTTAATTCTCCTTATCAGCACTGTCTCTGTTATCAGCACTGTCTCTATTATCAGCAACATGACGTCTATCTATGTTATCCAGGACTTCGAGAACGCCATTCTGACTGAGATGAAGATCCGAGGATGGGACGGCAACGAGAGCACGGAGCACATCCAGTGGACCTTCACCGGGGCCCTGTTCTACTCCATCATCGTCATCACGACCATCGGTGAGCTGTATGTCTCATTTTGATCGGAGCATAAGGACTTGCATTTACGTATCGATTGTGGTACAATTACTATTACATCGCTTGGCTGGCTACTCGTATAAATATTGTACAAATATAATGGCATGTTTATGATTTTAAAAAATTTCATGAATATTAAAAAGAGGGTTTGTCAACTATCAAATGTTTGCCTAAATATGATGACGACTAGAAGTGTATTCCAGAAAAAATATGCACAACAAGATAAGGAGGCTCAACTCCGCACAACAATTTAATATGAAAAAGGAATCTATTTTACCCTTTAAGAACCATTTGTATGTACCGGAAACAGCAGAATTACTTTATGTCCTAATACATACATATTAATTGCCACCATTGCTTTACCAAATAATCGTGTTTCCTTAAACTAAAATTAGTTGTTGATCGGAAATTGACAAACGGCTTAAATTAGAATCTGGGTTAATAACTTCGTTCGAGTCGTTCCAAAACTGTGATTTTCGGCAATAACTCCACCAGAGCAGGAGTGTACACCCGTCGGTCACAGTCGGCGCGGAGGCGGACTTGGGACGTTGCCAGTGTCGGCCGCTTTCTTTACTAGGGATCCGTCCTCCTCAACCAAAACCTGAGGATATCTATTTCGAGGATGGAGGATACCTATATCTATTTCGTCTATTTGATCAAATCATGTTTTACTTACGGCAAAGTCTCCGTAGTTGGAACTGTCAGGGGGTTTTGGATTCGTTTTTTGGTTTATCCACTAATAAAAATTAATCGATCGCTGTTTTTTAGGGTTCCGTACCTCAAAAGGTAATAAAAAGGAACCCTTATAAGATCACTTTCTTATCCGTCTGTCTGTCTGTCTGTCTGTCCGTCTGTCTGTCCGTCCGTCCGTGTGTCACCACTGATTTTCTCAGGAACGGGTGGACTTTAGCAAGTTGAAATTTATACCTGATACTGAAGTCTATAGTCGCTATTGGGTGTATAAAAACCAAGGTCTTGAGTCAACACAATAAAAAGATATGGGCATATTTAGATTTTCGCGAAAACTTGTTAGTACCAAAATGTACCTTACTTTTTTTATTTATCGGAATTTTTCCTTTACTTGTGTTGTAAGACCTTGCTTTTAACCAAAATTGACAATTCTAGGTCAACCGGAAGTACCCTATAGGTTTTGGGTCGAAAACCTATATGGTACTTCCCGTTGACCTAGAATCATGAAATTTGGCAAGAAGCAAGGTCTTACAGCACAAATAAAGGAAAAAATCCAAAAAAATTAAAAAAGTTGAAAACTAAAGGGTGCCCCCATACACACATAGTATACGGTAAGGTAGGTTAAGGTAGACCTCTGAGTTATATGAGCGCTGATACAATTTTGAGGTCTAGCTTAATTGATACATACCAACGTTGGTACGGAAGCCTCGGTGGGCGAGTTCAGCTCGACTTGGCCGGGTTTTTATAATCGGATAATATTCTTAAAGAGTGCAGAACCCTACACTGTCGTGAGCGGACACACAGGAGTATGTTTTTTTGTTACTCTAGTAGTGAGTTTTCAGCTATATAATTCGGCCGGTGCGTTCCCCTGCGATACACATTTATCATCCGGCGAGGCGCGCGTGCGCAGCTCGTCTTTTTAATTACCCTGATTTATGATTTGTTGGAGGAATATAAAATAACACTAAATCTAAAATATTGTACCTTTTATTCTAGCTTATATTTACACAGATTCTGTTTCAGTATAATTTAGAACTACTAGTAGAAATGAATCGTCGTACATATGTTTAATATGTAAAATACTACTGCGCTATCTGATCGCCGCCTAGATCGCGCACGCAGGACGCTGCGGTGTGTCCGTACCTTTAGTGTTGTTGTGAGATTTGTGTGGAATAACTAATACGTGGAGTAATAGCTCTGATCATTATTTTGAAAATTATGAAATGGGTGGCGTTGCTTCGAAAGAAACGAATATAAGTCAGAACCGTCAACATTCGTAAAATATTATCACAATAATATGTACACGAGCACTCCGGCACGTCTTCGTAGAGACCAAACAACTCTCGCTACACAGTTGTCATTCACAAGTCCTGTCGTCACTGTTCACCTTTATCCGAAGTAGCCGGCGGGTCCGATACTGCCGGTTGGGCCGCCAGGGCCGGTCAATATGGCTCGACCCGGCCCGATGATGCCAGTCGGACCGCCTGGCCCCGTCAGAATGCCCGGCCTCTGTCTGTCCATGTACTGGTTAAAGTACCCTCGCATGCGAGGGCCGACAATCCCCGTGGGGCCTCCGGGGCCGATAAGCACCGGACGCTGGAAGCCTCGAGGGCCGATGACTCCAGTAGGCCCGCCGGGTCCGACTAGCACCCCGCGCTGGGCCGTCCCGCTGTGCCCCACGTCTCTAGGTCCTTCCGGACCGACGAGCAAGTTCTTGTCCGGCTTGACGGAAGCCGGGCCGACTATGCCGGTGGGACCTCCGGGACCGACGAGCACGTCTCTCGTCCGAGGGTCATCACCGTGGCCGAGAGGACCGATGACGCCGGACGGTCCGCCGGAGCCGACGAGCAGGCCCGAGTTGCCGATGACGCCCACGGGTCCAGCGGGGCCCACCAGCACACCGTTGTTGCCACCTAGGGGGCCATCACGTCTATAATCCGGCCCCAACACGCCGTCATCGATCCCTGGGTACGGGTGTGCGAACGGCGACGCTAGCTCTTGGCGCCCCGGTAGCAACGAGGGACGCTCGTCGTCGATCTCGTTGAAGAATTCTGAAAGATTTTACATTGATATTACATCTTTATATACTGCCTCATCACAATAGCCCAATGGATAGGGTGTCGGACTGGCGATCGAGCGATCGTGAGTTCGATCCCCACCCCACCCATTGCACTATTGACGTGAATCCACTCCAGACACAAACATATTTAGCTTAGTTGGAGGGGTTAACAAGAATACTAGTAATGTGCAACCCACATTGCGAGTAATCTTAAAATATATATATATATATATATATATATAT
Source organism: Cabera pusaria (assembly GCA_954871355.1). NCBI lineage: Eukaryota > Metazoa > Arthropoda > Insecta > Lepidoptera > Geometridae > Cabera > Cabera pusaria. The sequence goes on from OX940896.1 coordinate 406,279, forward strand.
AGCCTATATATATATATATATATATAGCCTATATATATATATATATATATATATATAGGCTTGGACAATTAGCGTTACATACTGGTTTACATACATTGTTTATCGTTTACGGCTCAGTCGTCAGCTGTGCTGAGTCTGTGATGCTATGAGTTATGTTAGAGTAATTATCATGACTGCCTCTCAGACCACAACCATCGCCTTCCATCGTGGTTGATCAACTGATCACGTTCAAGTGCTTAACTGTATCCAAACAAATAAATATGCTGTATTATGTAGTACCTGTTCTCTGAGGGTTATGTTTGTTCGCTCGTTTGTAGCAGCACAGGAACTGGCCTGACCCACACGCGCGCTGTAACATATAACGGTTTAAAGCTATTCATTTCATATTCACAATATAGCATGCATCGTAAGCTAGTTAGAGCACGATAGTAAAAGCATGCATCGTAAGCTAGCTAGAGTACGATAGTAAAAGCATGCATCGTAAGCTAGCTAGAGTACGATAGTAAAAGCATGCATCGTAAGCTAGCTAGAGTACGATAGTAAAAGCATGCATCGTAAGCTAGTTAGAGCACGATAGTAAAAGCATGCATCGTAAGCTAGCTAGAGTACGATAGTAAAAGCATGCATCGTAAGCTAGCTAGAGTACGATAGTAAAAGCATGCATCGTAAGCTAGCTAGAGTACGATAGTAAAAGCATGCATCGTAAGCTAGTTAGAGCACGATAGTAAAAGCATGCATCGTAAGCTAGCTAGAGTACGATAGTAAAAGCATGCATCGTAAGCTAGCTAGAGTACGATAGTAAAAGCATGCATCGTAAGCTAGCTAGAGTACGATAGTAAAAGCATGCATCGTAAGCTAGCTAGAGTACGATATTAAAAATACGTGTTTCAAAGAAAAAGTATCTTTTCTAAATAATATTTTTTGAACATAAAGAAAATTGAAAAAAAAAAGATTATAACTTTCAAATGAGATCCTGCATAACAAAAAAATTAGCTACAACCCGTGATATTTAACCATTTTTAGGGTTCCGTAGCCGAATGGCAAAAAACGGAACCCTTATAGATTCGCCGTGTCTGTCTGTCTGTCTGTCTGTCTGTCTGTCTGTATGTCTGTCTGTCCGTCTGTCCGTCCGTATGTCACAGTGATTTTATTCCGAAATTATTAGGACTACACAATTGAAACTTGGTAGGTAGATGTATTCTGTAAACCGCTTTCTGATTTTTATACAAAAGTAAAAAATATAAAAGTTTAAGGGGGGGTATCCCATGCATGAAACTGGAACAAAAAAAAAATTTTCTTCAAACCTATACGTGTGTCTATCGATAGGTCTTTAAAAATGACATTGAGCATCCTACAATCATTTTTTCTCAAAGTTAATAATTTAAAAGATAGGCGCGTCTAAAGTGGTAAAATGTGTGCCCCCCCCCCCCCTCTAACTTAGTAAGGGAGTGAAAAATCTAGAATAAATATATTTTGTAGATCTTAATAAAAACGAAAACGAAAATTAGTTTGACCGAGATACAGTCAGCAGTTGTTGAGATATAGCGACCGCAAGTATAACTTTGTTTTTCATACAAACACTGTGAAAAACAAAGTTATTTTTGTTGTTGCGAAAAATCATAGTTATAGAATACTCTACTGTGTTACGGAACCCTACGAGTGCGAGTCCGACTTGCACTTGGCCAGTTTTTTTTTCCACTGTTTATGAGGTCGGGATATTGTGGTGCAGTTACAATTGCCATGTTCACGACACGAAGAACCTCATATTCGACACACATTCAACATTCTCACATTCGACTAAAGGAACGTGAGTTACAGCCGGTATATTATTATAATGATCATTTATAAGGAACCTCATAAATCGAGGACAGCATGGTAAATAAAACTCGTTCAAATTATCTTGTTAGTTATTGACTATAATTATGATAGTTTAAGAACTAAAACTAAAACTACCGACTACCATGCCCCGCGAGTCAATTTCAGCAGCAAGTTTGAGACGTTTACCATCATATCTCTGATGATGCTTATCAGATCTCGATGAAATTTCAATTGGACCACCTGAGAAATGTACCCTACCGATTAAACAATGAATCATCCGAATCGGTTAACATACATATAGTATACATATGTTTTATAGTGGTAGGACTTCTGCTAGTCCGCCTGGGGCGGTACCACTACTTTGTCAATTAATTTTCAGCGTTGAAATAGGAATGTTGTGAATAGACAAGGTGTCCAGTGTAATTACAGGGCATGTGAGACTCATCATCTTTATGTCTCAAGGTAACAGGCGCAGTGCAGTGACATGCAAAATTCTGGCAGTCCAGAATGTTGCATTCCGCTATATCTGTCATAGGTAGACGTCATCGTTTACCATCAGGCGAGCGTCGTGCTTTTCCTGTTGCCTTTTACCACAAAAAAATTATAAAAGAAATATAAACAACATACAGACGAATTGAGAACCTCCTCCTTTTTTAGTCGGTTGAAAAGTTAAACATAAACGCTTTTATAACAAAGTGTAAACATACGTTGGAGTCATGTCGTGGGTTGCAGTCGGGAGTGTTGACACACTTGCAGTACTGCAGGGAGTCGAGGGTTCCGTCACTGCCGCCTCTGTAATGTTACACAAACTAGATAAATTTAGTTGGTATGTCGTATGCAAACAACGAGTTTTTCAGATTGTAATAAGAGTTGAGAAATAGAAGTGGTTCGATGCTCCTGTATTTTCAGTAAAGTACTTATTTTTAATCATCTAATGGCTTTATCATTTGTTGCTCATGTAGCTTGCTAGAATATGAACTGAACTTATCTGGTCTAGATGATTATATAAAGGTTCATTGGTAGCCACAAACAGAACTTGTTTTCTTCTTATTTCTCCGGGCTATTGTTACCAATTTATTAGGGGATAGCCTAGTAGTAGCCTTCTAGTAACTTTGCGCCACATCGCACGACTGTGGATAGTCATCTGTTGCATTCAAAGTTTTTAGTTCGTCCTGTGTTGTCTTCATCCATGTAACTTGGGGTCGAGCGCAGGCTCGCCTAACTTCTTCGATATATATTTTTTTATAATATGGATTGGCTAACAGGTAATGTGTAGCATGGATTTTGTCATGCGGTCATCATTCCGTCTCATCATATGGCCATACCAATGCTTTCTGTTCTCTTTTAATTTCATTATAAATTATATCTCTCTTTTAATTATACTTTCATGTAACTAGTAATTATTTATATAAGTACTTGTATATTCACACATCTATGCTTTTAGATACTTCACAAAAGTACCTATAACCGGCGAGCATGTATGAAGGCGCTCATGAAAGTGGAAAAAGCGAAAGAGGTATGTAAGGATCGTAGCATGTGGTAAGAAGTAGTCTCTGGCTACCCCAACGGGAAAAAGGCGTGATTGTATATATGTATGCTATTATAATGTTAGGCAATAGTGTAGGTAATGTATTGGCTAGAAACTTACGATGTCTGTGATCTGTAAGGGTGTGTCTCCACCCGGACGGGGTAGCGGCCGGCGCCGGGGGGTTGGTTGTAGAAGCCGGCCGTCTCGTCGGCCTGGTGGAAGGCCGCTGAGTCGTCCTGCAGTGGAGACCGCTTTAATCTGCGGAACGGTCGTTGACATCTATCAGAGATCAGTCTTTGACTGGGACAATTGAGAGTAGAAGGGAACGGACGAGAACATATCGTAACTAGCAATAATTTACGGAATTTAGAATTGGGTTTGGCTTTGCAGTTTTAGGGCTGAGGGGTTACAACGTAGAAACTATGATGCAATCTTCTTGTGCATTGCTCTTTAATGTCACAACACGTAGTGTGCGATGATTTTTGTTAATTTCTACTCTTAGCTACATCCAGTATGTTCATGTACCATCTCATTCTCATGAATGTCATGACATCATCATTTTTATTATTATTTTTTAATGATTTCTCACAACCATTACACTCTAGCCGTATAACAACTAGGCTAATGAGTAATTTGATTTTTACTTAAATTACTCTTAGAATATTACTAACAAATGTGTCCAGTAATAGGTCTCTATAAAGGTACGGACACACCGCAGCGTCCTGCGTGCGCGATCTAGGCGGCGATTAGATAGCGCAGTAGTATTTGTACCGACTGTGGCCGTACCTATAGAGACATGTTACTGGACACATTCTTAGTAATATTCTTAGAGTAAATTAAGTAAAAATCTAATTAGGGGAAGACACTGACATCTGACATCATCATGGCGACAACAAATTCATAGCGCTATTGCTTTTGCCGACGATTTATGCAAAATTTACGTTACTAATTTATTATGACTCAAGAAGTAGGTTATAAAATTAAGAAATCTAATTTATAAACCGTAGGTTCAGTTTTGCAACTGTATCTTACGTTAATAATAACAGTAGCATAGTTACTATACTGTTCTGTGAGTAACTGTTGCACGTCGGCTTACAACACAAAGTTACCAAACGCTTACAACAGATACCTACAACACTAGGTACCGTTTCAATGAACTTCATTTAAATCATAACAAATATATTTTTCTTTTACTTTAACGGTGTTCCGGCAGCACACAGACCTTGGGGTATTTACGACCACATCATCGCTTACCACCAGGCGAGATAGTGGTCAAACGCTAGGCTCTAAGACACAAAAAATAAATGTTATTTGTTTTGGTAGAATTTTTGTCTGTTTCAATTTAATAAATTACGAGTCATGATTTAGAAACTGCGCGATCGTAAAGGAAATCACTAATCACGATTGAAGTTCAAATTGGCTGAGTTTTTTTCGATTGTGAACACGCGCACGTACCTGTTTAAATCTAATTATGTGTAGTATTGTATGACAAGGCTATTAAGGAATATTACTGAGACAAGATATTCGCTGTAGGAGCATTGCAACGGAAGGTAGTATTACCAAATGACGCAAGTGCATCTATTCTAGTGTCAGAGAGTAATGTGGGAGAACTGGGCCCATTGTTCCGAGAGGAGAACAATATGTGGGTACCTTGTGTTGGCACCTGTACGTATCGCGAACATATCGGCCAAGGAGCCTGAGGCTAGTCGACTAGAACTATATTGTTCAATGTTGGGATATTTTTATTTAGCACTTTCACTTATATTGCTAAATATTGATCGGCCATTTGGTATATTACTAGATGCAAATAGGTGCTTTTGATTATCTACTCGGGAATTTGGTATAATTGTAGAATAAAAGGTACAGGTACAGTTCTGTCCATACAAAGGTTGTCTGGTAGAGATCGCTAATAGCGATAAGACCGCCCATTGTAATACCGCATAGACATAATTTTTGATTTTTGTAATAGATATGTACCTAATTGGTTTGCAATAACGAGTTTTTGAATTGTATTGTATTGTATTGTACAGGTAAATGATGAAAGATGAAATTACTTACAAGATACATGTAGGTGCAATAAACAAAAAAAAAACACAGACGAATTGAGAGCCTTCTCCTTTTTTGTAAAGACGGTTAATCAAAAAAAAAAACACACACACACACACACACACTAACTTAATACAATTTTAAAATTCTATAATAGTTAAATATACACGTAAATAAATAATAATAATTAAGATCGTTTAAAAAATTAAAAGAACCGACTTCAAACGTCGCGCTAGTCAAAGTAGCCAGTAGACGAAGTAACTATTACATAATCTGTGTCAGTAGTTAGTAGTAAGTCGTCGAGATAAGTAAACGCGTCGTAATACAAATGTTTATATATTAAAAACGGCTCGACCAATTTCGTTAAAATTTAAATGGGACCACCTAGGAAGGGAACAAAAAAGAATTTTTCAAATCGGTTCAGGAATCTTCGAGTAATCGGTGAACATACATACAAAAAAAGATCCCGACGAATTGAGAACCTCCTCCTTTTTTGTGAAGTCAGTAAAAAAACCAATGAATTCAAATCCCTGCGAGTCAATTTCAGTAGCAAGTTTGAGACGTTTATCGTCATATCTCTGGAGACACTTATCAGATCTCGATGAAATTACAAAGGGACCACCTCGGAAACGTACCCTACCGATTACAAAAAGAATCACTCGAATCGGATCAAAATTTACGGAGTAATCGCGTAAAATACGCACAAAAAAAAAGAAAAAGAAAAAAAAACCCTTACAGACGAATTGAGAACCTCCTTCTTTTTGGAAATTTTGATAAAATAATACATACATCTGTAGATATTACATATGACGGAACTACTCGGCTAGGCTAGCTACCTATTTTATAAAAAAAATATTTTAAGATGAAGTTGGTGTCTCAAGACAGCAAAGCTTGTGACGTCATCAGATGTAAGTTTACGCAACAAGTTAAAGCTTCGTGGAGGCTACGCGATCTGGGACAAAGTCAAGGTTCGACACTCACGGCAATGTGAGAATTCTGAGACAAACATTGTTATGTTTGTACCGTAAACAAATAATTACGTTCGCTCATTATACTGCTTTTTGTAAAATACATAAATTGTAAATGATAGTTTTAACTTTATTAACAGAAAGACGCTACAGCCTGATGGTAAGCCTCTGATGTTCTATGACGTTGCGACAAACCATAACCACAGAATAATGAATAGTACAACCATAACATAATTATGTAAAACCAGATCAGTATATATCAACATATTTTTTTCATTAAATACTTTATTTTATTACTATTACCTACACCTTGATACTCAGTAGGTATTTTATGATCAATTATTACACTTTTCTTTAATCTGAAGATAGTATGAATTCTTTCAAAAGAAGCGTCAAAAAAATTTTATTATAAAAACTCACGTTCATTTTAAACTTATAGATTTGAGACGGGAATTTAACGTGACTTACGCGATGTCGATATAGCGATCGACATATGTTTCGGCCTCATCCGGAGGCCTTCTTCAGGATCTTGAGTGCGCGTTCAGCCTCGCACTCTCAACGCGTCGGCGAGCGCCCCGCACTCAAGATCCTGAAGAAGGCCTCCGGATGAGGCCGAAACATATGTCAATCGCTATATCGACATCGCGTAAGTCACGTTAAATTCCCGTCTCAAATCTATAAACGTCAAAAAAATCTTGAAAAGTCAGCAACGTATGACAGTGACACCCTTAGTAGACCACTTCCCACCAGGTGGGCCGTGGGCTTGCTTGCCACCATTATATACCATTTTAGTGTATAATTGAAAGATTTAAAAATACTAAGCGGTGACGTTTTCAAGCGTAAAGTTAGCCAATGGCTTTTGGAAAAATGTTTTTACAGCGTAAAAGAATGTCTATGTTATAAAAAATCTATGAATATGTTAGACTGAAATTAAAGTAAAAATATGAATGTTATCTAAACTTAATTGTAGATATGACAAACCAATATTTGTAAGTTGCTTGCAGGCTGGACACATGTACATTTTTATTTTATAAGACCTGAAATTGTAATAATTTAAAATGATGTGATCTGACAAATAAACAATTGATTTTGATTTTGATTTACCTAGATATCATAAACAAAGTATTTGTTGATATAGAAATCTCAACGAAGAAAATGTTAAATATTATGTTTCTTTAAATGTCTTTTGAAGTCTTTCTTGATGTCTCTTTCAAGATTTCTTGAAGTCTTTCTTGATGTCTCTTTCAAGATTTCTTGAAGTCTTTCTTGATGTCTCTTTCAAGATTTTTTGAAATGTTACACACTTTGTATTTTCAACCGACTTCCAAAAAGAAGGAGGTTCTCAATTCATCTGTATGTTTTTTTAAATTACCGACGGGACTAGAACCCGCATCCCCCGAATTACACGTGCGTGTCCGTACATATCAAACCGTGGCTTAATTAGCAGAGCAACTGGAAGAAAATGTTACCTATACCTAATCATATTCATAACAAATGGCAGCTTACGTGGTGAATACATCTTCATCAGAGAAGTGCACCTTGGTATCTATCTTGACAGAGGCAGCTTGCTCGGGCCACTTCCACCGCTCCGCTCTGCTCGCTGCTACCACCACCAGCACACACCACCAACTTCCTGGAATTACAAAAAGACGTTACCCTCGGCTATAGTTATCCTTGACACTACACGTGATCCCTGGAAGGCATATTTTTTATGGTAAAAGGTAACAGGACTAGCACGACGCTCGCCTGATGGTAAGCGATGACGTCTACCTATTACAGATACAGCGGCATGCAAAATTCTGGCAGTCCAGAATTTTGCATGTCACTCCACTGCGCCTGCTACCCTGAGACATAAAGATGTTGAGTCTCACATGCCCTGTAATTTCACTGGACACCTTGCCATTTCAACCGAAAAACATTCCTATTTCACGGCTGAAAATTAATTGGCAAAGTGGTGGTACCGCCCCAGGCGGACTAGCAGAAGTCCTACCACTACAGAAATTGTCAGATTGTAAGCATTACATGACTACATTCGGAACACCGATGGGCGAGTAAATAATCCCTTCGGTGTTCTAAATGTTGTCATGTCCGCAGGTGATGGCATGCACAACTCGTGGCACTACGAACATTCTACTGTCATCACTAGTACAAGACCTCCTCTCATCCCATCTTTCTCTACCACTTTCGTATTCGTATTCACCGATTTACTTATTTATTTCCAATCATCATCTTCGGTTTGGTACATGTATATGAAAATATTTGAATATTATTCACTGCAAAAATAATATTTATTTATTTATTTATTAATAGATCGCCAACATAATAATCATCGTTATATACCTTTTAAAATAAAATATTAGTACTCTTATGCTAAATGTTATTATAATTACAGACGAAGACTGCATGCACATAAAATTATAGACGAGTAACATTTTAGAATGAAGTTAAAAATTAAAATGTAATTTTGTGCAAAAAGAAAAAAAAAGTGATTGCTACAATTAATTTTAAAATTTTATAATTTTAAAAAGAAAGAATCTCATTTAATAAATTTAAACGCTACAATTATGTTACATAACAACAACATGTCAATTATCGTTACATAAAAAAAAAGTATACATACAATTTAAAATTTAAAATAAATTACGTTTTTAAAGAATATCACAGAGACTTGATTGCAACTTTAAAATTATCGATGTTATCATAGAATAGATCGACAGACTCATGCTTCGATATAAGTTGGAACTGACGAATCTAAGAAGGCTATAATCCGTGAGACATAAATAACACGGAGAAACAATATAATACCTCACGGCAAGGATCAGTCCTCGCAAATGTTTATAATTTTGGAGATACAATGTCAAGTATGACTCAACAATGCGGCATTGAATACCAAATTTGTCATTTCCCGATGCGAAAGATGATTTTACAAAATATGTTTAATCGATTGTATCTGTCATACAATATTATTTAATAATTTTATGTTATGAATTGTATTTATAAAAAGTGCTTTCTTTCTTACGACATTGACCAAGTAGAAGAGGTAAGTAAGTAGTAAGTACTACCACAGAATAATAAATAGTACAAGCACTACATAGTAGTACTACGTAGAAGTAGAGAAGGTAAGTACTTTATATTCGTAGGCTACCTAGATTCGAGTATTTCTAAAAACACGCGTAGACAGAAAGATCCTGATAGTAATTTTAGTTTAAGATATCAATAAAAAAATGGCCAAGTGCAAGTCGGACTCGCACTCGTAGGGTTCCGTAACACGGTAGAGTATTCTATAACTATGATTTTTCTCAACCAAAAAATTAACTTTTTTTTTCATAGTGTTTGTATGAAAAACAAAGTTATATTTGCGGTCGCTATATCTGAAAAACTGGTGACTCTCGTTCAAACCAATTTTCGTTGTTCGTTTTTATTGAGATCTACAGCATATATTTTTTTAGATTTTTTCACTCCCATACTTTAAAAGATAGAGGGGGGGCAACCATATTACAACTTTAGACGCGCCTATATTTCAAATGATTGACTTTGAGAAAAAATGATTTTAGAAATCTGAATGTCATTTTTAAAGACCTATCCGTAGACACGTATAGGTTTGAAGAAAAGTTTTTTTTTGTTTCAGTTCCATGGATGGGATTCCCCCCCTTAAACGTTTATATTATTTATTTTTGTATAAAAATCGGAAAGCGGTTCACAGAATACATCTATCTACCAAGTTTCAATTCTGTAGTCCTAACAGTTTCGGAATAAAATGGCTGTGACATACGGACGGACAGACAGACAGACAGACATGACGAACCTATAAGGGTTCCGTTTTTTGCCATTCGGCTACGGAACCCTAAAATTGTAAGACGTAAAAACTAAATAGCCTTATTACTCTAGTTATTAGTACTGCGGTTCTCAGATAGAGAGATATCAAAAAGTCATATTTTTATTCACTATATAAAGAACAAGTACTTTCAACACAAACCTACATATCATTAGCAAAGGTCCCTCAGAAAATAAGACGTCAGCAGGACATAACCCATGTGTAACCGTCAGGCACGCCTCACTGATTCAGTCGTTCAGTCACAGTATCGCGTTTACATGTAACGTAGTAGTCGGTACCTACCAGTAGATGGCTTGTAACAATGGTGTCCTGTGCACTCATCTTGCATAATTCTTACTTATTAAAACTGTGAGGTCAGCTGGAGATGACACGATATGCAGCTACGATAATTCTATACTATTAAACATCACAATTGTATGTATGTTCATAGAAAATATAATGAAAATTTACTCAGAAACTATTAACTCTCAAAATTGCAACACGCGCTTAACACACTGAGTATAATTGTACCTGTGCCCTTAGTACGAGTTTTCATACCAAATTCGATATCGTATATCGAGTAAATGTTGTATGAAAAACAGTACAGCGCCTCTAGTGGTTACTACACTTAACTTAATTTAGACCAATCAGGGAGCTAGAATAAGTCGAAAACTATGTGAGATCTGTCAAAAGCGTTTACGATGAAAACTCGTACTAGGGGTACTGTTTACATTTAGAACAAATACCACATAAAATTTTTAATACTAGAAATATTTCTTTCTCACATTAATCTTTACGTACTTACCGGTATTTTTATGACTTTTACTGGTCAAAAACGACCACAACACAAAAAAAATCGATTCTATGTATTTCATTTTTCATGTTTTTGCGTCTCTACGGGTAAATTGAAAAGTTAGTGTTATGCATGCTCTTAAGGTACGGACACACCGCAGCGTCCTGCGTGTGCGATCTAGGTGGCGATCAGATAGCGCAGTAGTATTTGTACCGAATGGTTCACATCAAACGTGATCAGATAACAATTAAAAAGTACTGAGATCGCACCCGTACCGCGTAACCGCCGCGGTGTGGCCTTACCTTTACTGAATCTTCTTCTATTGTTATTCATTTTGAAATTCGAATTTCAAAATTGAAAAAAACTTTTCTATATGTAGATTTTTTCTCTAACCTTGTTCAGTTACGTATTCAATTCCACTATGTTCTTAGGGTTCCGCGTAATATAACTTCATAATGTTACAACATTACAAAAGTGTACAATTTACGGGTGATTACTACTAATTACTCGTAGTAATGTCACGCTATTGTCTCGAGCAGGGCTTCAGTGACTCACTGTGAATCACGGCACTCACTTACGTTGATGGTATTTCATAACATAGCACCAAGTTTATCACTGAACGATTAAATTAATAGAGCGTGTTTATAATACCTAATCAGTCAGTATAGGGCCGTTGAAATCAACTGTGATACGTATTGGGATGTATGTAATAGCGCTGTGAAGTTTGCACTAACGTCAGTCAAAACACAATTTAATGTTAGACTTAATTCAAATTTGACCATTTTAACTCACCAAAGTTTCGTTTTCTTACGATGTCGAAATCAAATAATTTAATATTTTTATTGGCAGTGGTCCGGCTCGAAGGACCAATATCTGGCGTTTGAAGAGGTTAAATATTTTGTGCAGTCAGTATGACATAAAATGTAAAATATACTATTTTACTACAAAAAAATGATAACGTTTTGCTGGTTTCTGGTGATTTGTGTTTCCAAATTAATTTCCGGAAACCTTTAATCGATATAGATTATGATGTTACTGTACTAATTATGTGACCAAAAACACGTGTGTCTTTTTATCCTAGAGTTTAAACGTGATAAGAAAAGCAGAAATCTGTAGAGCAATAAGAAAGTCAGGATGTTTGGGAAACAACGTTTTGTTTACCTTGGCGATGTAAACACTAAATGGCTTATCAGGAAAACCGACACTTTCTTAAATTTTAACATTTTGTTTCAATTCGAGGCGATTTGAGTTATAAAATAATCTAACATATTAGTATTCTAATCAAAGAACCTAGCCTGCGTTGAGTTTGGGCGCGAGCCGTGGGCGGGCGGGGTTGCGCAAACGCAGCCTCGATGTATATTATTAAATTGGCCAATAAAACCTTTTCTGTGATAGTTGAACGTTGCCATTATTGCGATAATATGATATTAGAAATATTATTAAATTTTATGAATAAGTTAAGTACGTAAATTATGCTTTTGGTGCAATGGATTAGTTAAGCTATTATATTTAACGTCTATCTATATTATGAAACTATGATAACTAAAAGGCGTAAATTATTTCAAGTTTTAATTTAATTTAATTTTCTTAAGTTTGTTTTTGTAATAATTCATTTGAAAGTTTTTATTAACTATGTTTCTGATTAATACCGTATGCATACAATAAAATTAAAAAATTTTGAACAGTGGCAAAATTATCACGAAAAATACGCATAAGGGTTGAAGCAAAGCAAGGCATACATTTTTGCAGTACTAAAATAAACAAAAAATGAATACAAGTACAAACCGATGTTCATAATCCTGTTCAATAATTAATTCACTTTTAATAGAATAAAACTTTGCCACAAAAAACCAATAAATCACTAGACGAGTGTTCACCGCGCCCTCTATTATGTAACTGAGGTGCGCACGCGCAAGTTTCAGCGCCTAGCAGTCAGCGAGAGGCTGCGCATGTTTTATATTGTACCCTTAATGTTCCCGCGCGTGGTTAGATCGCTATCGATGGTCGCGGGTGGTTACCTGTCGCTGAACGAGTGCCGAGACCACTGAAATACTTACCTCAACCTCGGTATAGCTCACATTACCGCGCCTGAACTACGCTTACATTACGAGATGTGAAAGTGTTGCTCGATTGAAGAACGATTGTTGAAATTAACATTGATACTGTTACCAATAAACTGGCAGTCTTGCAATAGATACGATTTTAGTTTCGTTAGAATAAAAACTGAGTTTTCTTTTTAAATATAAGAGGTAGGGTTGACACATCAAGTTAATGAAAAGATATATACTTATTATATTAAAAAAAGAAAGCTATTTTAGTTGGAATTTAAAAGACTACTTCAAGCCGTAATATTTTTTTATTATCTGATAGGCTAGCGTTTGACCACTATCTTACCTGGTGGTAAGCTACAATGTGGTCTCATCTCAAACCTGAGTTTGGTCGTTAGACAAAAGCACCTATATAGAAGTGCGGATCTCGCATTGGACCTTCGTTGCCAGCTCATTTTAAAACCGAAAGAATTATATAAAGAATAAACAAATAGAAACATACCTACATAAAGTAGGTGGTGGTAAGTAAATAAGTCCATCTTCAACACAAAGTACTTACCAAATAGTGTTGTTTTATAAACAGCTACTGACAATGGGTTCACAGCATTGACAAGCAATAAGTTATGTTTATAAACAGGACATTATAAGTTTTGTAATACCTACGTATATATATATATATATAATATCTGCGCACCGGGGCTTTACCCGCGTTTGAATCACTCTATCTATATTGCTGAAAACTGCAAGAGTACAGACGGTGGGAGCGAGTTTTTGGGAGTCTCCTATTCGCCTACCGTAGCTTGATGATGATGTTGTGTAGTCAGCACGTTTACTTTTATTGTAAGGGTCATTTTAATATATAATAACTGGAGAAATAGTTATTTGAATGCAAAGTAAAACTTACGAATAATGAAGACATGATTTGACATAGTCCCGTCGGTACGATGGAATTTTGGATTGAGTTTAACAATTTACAAAAATATAAAGTGTGTGTGACACTTCAAAGAAACATAATATTTGATTTGACATGTTTACTATAAATGTTTCTTACTTCAGACTGAATATTAATGTTTAATGTATTTTAAATGTAATAATAATCTAAATTATGATTAAAGTATTTACAAATAATTTTATGAATCTTAAAGTAGTTAAAATAATATTTGTATGGTTCATATAAGTTTAATCTTGGCGAATGTCAAGTTCCAGCTAGCTACTTTCTGTTGCGTACGCCGGACAGTTGGAAGAAGATCTGAAGCAGACATTCGCTATGGAGGCAAACACGAGACAAGTCGCTGTCATAAGTTAGATATTGTTTTTACTTAAGCGCGATTTTAGGATAAAATAACAATGAGGAGTTTTGTAAGAGTGGCAAATAAAATTTTGTTATGAAATAACTTGATGTTTGAACTTTTGGCTCCCCAAAAGTATTCTAATTGATGATAGGGGCGACCAGACCTGCACTGACGACCCGCTTGGGGTGTATTGTGCATTTACTAATTTTATAAGCTGTGTTTGTATACTCGAGGGTGCTGGCGGTGCTAAGGCAGAAACCGATAATGTTGATAGTTATGGTGATACTGTTGATAGTTGTGGTGATACTGTTGATAGTTGTGGTGATACTGTTGATAGTTGTGGTGATACTGTTGATAGTTATGGTGATACTGTTGATAGTTGTCGTTGTGGTTGCCGCGATTGGAGTCCTCCATCTGTGTTTATGGTTTAAGACATTTATTTTCTCTTAAGATTACAAATCACTTAACAGAGAAAATACTAGAATTACTTACAAATAGAGTGTACAAAACTTAAATAAAAAATATAGATTTTTATTACCTTACAACAATATACGTATAAATAAATATGTAGTAGTTAGGTACTTAATGTATGATAAAACAAATAAATTAAAATACCTACAATAAAAAAAAATTAAAAAGTTAAATGTAGGTAGTTTTAGAATAACCATTGGGAACTCGAACGAATAAGACAATTGTCATAGAAATCGGCGTTCATTACGTATCTCACTGCTATCTGGTTGTGTTTAGTTTCTATTGCCTTTGGCTATTTTATTTTAATAGGATGTTAAATTTAGTTATGTAAATGAATATTAATTATAAATTTATAATCGTTTAGTATTATTGTAGAATATTGTATTAATTTATTGTGATTGTGAGAAAATGAGTGTTTTTATGAATGTGTGTTTATGTGTCTCGGTCGTATAACCCGACTGTGGCTGTTAACTCATCCAGGACCGGGCACTGTGAGATCATATGTGCCACGGCCTCGTTTCCAAGCATGCAGTCTCCACACAGAAAATCTGTGGCGCCAATTTATTAGGAGCGAAAATGTTGATGACAGTTTCCCGTGATGAGGCCTTCTATTATACAAAGGTCATGCCTTTGAAATTTTATCAGTCTATTTTTGTTGTATTAATTAGTTTTGATATTGTATAATTAGGTATAAGATATTTTTAACGCTGTTTTAACATTTCTCCAAAAGCCATTGGCTAACGTTATGCTTGAAAACATCTCCGCTTAGTATTTTAAAAACTTCTGGCAAATCGATTATTATCGATTATACATTATACACTGAATCATATAACTGACAATTATAACTGATGTCGATTGTACACTGAAATGGACATGTTGTGTACATACCCTTTATATATATCAGTTCGTAGTACTTTTTACTATCTAGATGAGTTCTGGTTATCTTTTACGTGCCTTTACTGGCTTTCGGATAATTATTGTCGTCTCTTTTGACAGTATTTTGCAGTGGATTGTGGTCGTTTCTGTGCCTATCCAATGTGTTTGCAAATTTTATTATAATCGCGGAAGGCATTGCTTCCTGTTGTATATGCAGGTGCAACGGTGTCATGCCTAAGATAACGTTTAACGCGTCCGACGGTGTCGTCTTCGTGCAGCCACTGATAAGTGTGGTTTCAGACCCCAGTTTCAGCCAATTGCTCTCATGATGTTCGTTGCTTTTGTAGTGGTATGGTATAGGTGTTTAGTCTATGGAAGTATACTGTCTAGCCACTTAAAGACTTGTTCAGGTATCTATGCTCGAATCAAATCAAATCAAATGGGAAATCGATGGCACCGAGTCGTATTTATAAGCCGTGATCCGTGAGTGCTGTTAAATGGATGACCGCTAACTGCTAGCTTCGGCCTTGGCATCTTCACTTAATATTAGGTGAGATAGTGGTCCAGTGCTTCCAATACAATTGAATATAGTTAGTTAGCCCTGTTCCTTAGTAGTTGTGGTATCGATATTTGATCGCATGATCGAAAGCCTGAAGGCCGCCGGGCCGCCGCCGCCGGGGAAACACTAAGGTCGATCTGACGCAACGCACCTTGGTGCCTTCACCGCACCGCACCACCTTTCTTGCTGTCGGTTTTGTGGGAAATTTTTAATTATTTTTGTATTACTTAGCGGTATACTAAGTCATTGATTATTATTTTTACTTTAAGGCCAAAGCAATAAACTTAGGTTTAAATGGTTGAAGTCTCGGCGTTTAAGTTCGGGGTTTCTACAGAGATTTTCAATGATTTTTTATTACAACCTGGTTATGATTTATGACTGTTATGAAGTTACGAGTATGATATTGTGCTCAAGTTATTATGGTCTAAATATGTAGGTATGGTTATTTCTCTAGGACAAACATATCGTCGCCCGTTTAGGCGTGATTAGGTAACAAACAGACTGAGTGACAGAGTTACAAACGTTTTTATAATATTATACCTATACCTATGTTAGTATTGATTGATTATGATTATATACTTTTTATCGATCTTCATAGCTAATAGCTACTACCCGCTATCTAGTATCATCAACATCAAAGCATGGGCCAGCCTTCTACTGGAGCTCAGATCCTGTCATTAACTAATAATTCCCAAATAAGCCAGATATCTCATTGTGCTTACAATAGTCCATCATGGAGGCAAGGATCCGACCTTGCTGGTATCCGTTACAAATGACCAACGGAAATCACTTCGATTTCGCAAAAAATAATAAATTAGATAAATACGGACTGTGATCAGACAGTGGTTTAAACGCACTGCGCGTTTAGTATCAATTACCTGACTACAGCAAAACTGTGGTCTGTAACGAGGGTTATGTGGAAGGTATATGTATTCTGTGTAGGTTTTGACTGTTATATATGTTCATCAGGTTCCCAATCTCTTTACCATACATAATCTGACAAACAAGGTACTTCTCGTTAGAAGCGTCTCGATTGTCCGCTGGTTATATTTGGCTATGTGATGTCACATTTAGGGCAGAGAATAATGAATATTACAAGTATTTAAGGCAAGTTTCACCGGTTCCTGATAGCGCTAAAATGAAAGAAATCTGACAGATATTTGACAGGTTTCATATGGCGTCATGTGTCAGATAACTATCCAACGCATCATCAGGAACCGGTGAAACTGGCCCTAAATTGATTATTATAACGCCGCTCTCTATGAGATAAGTCATGAATTTAAAAAATATATGCCGTAATTGGTATCAAATGAAAGGCACATTTCAATATAATAATTTCTAAAATAAAAGTTTGTTATGTATTTCAAAAGTCTGGTTTTAGTTTTTGGACATAGTCTTTATACTATACCTACTTGTATTCATAACAAGGTTATGTATGAAGGATATAATTGTATTGGTTGTAATAATATGTTGGTGTCTTTTGACCTTTTCATAATAACTTATATCCAGTTTTGATGGTATCTAATTAAAGGGAATAACTACCGGGCTAGTTGTTATAAATGTGTTTTGATGTTTTGTGGTTAGGTATAATGTATACATACTTCGTACAACTCGTGCTTAAGTTCATAATTATGCTATCTCAGTATAAACCTTAAACGATAACTTTCTTGTACCAAGACTTTGTTATATTTACTGCGCAGGGGTGGAAGTCTCTAGATTGATATCGACGCGTCCTGTCATCCCAAACGTCTAGTAGAGTGAGATGCAGCTAGACGACAGCTGTATACTTGCATCTCTGTTCATAACGAAGATCATCGGTCGAAATTCATCGCTATTCAGTAGAGACTAACGGCTGGTTTAGATTTAAAAAGAGATTGTGTTTTTAATAAAATACATGGATACGTAAAAAATAAATTTATCATTTACAAAAAGTACTGCATCGACCGGGAATCGAACCCGGGCCGCCCGCGTGGCAGGCGAGCATTCTACCACTGAACCATCGATGCTTGCAAAGTGATGCCAAAAGAGACAACCGGTATCAAATATACAAAATGACGTCACCATCGCCTTCGCTTGCGTAGCTGGCGATATTGTAATCACATTGAAGTAATAGCTATTTTGAAACAATTTCGATAGTCATTTCTATATTTTTATTCATTCAGCATTCGTCCACTGGGAGTTAAACCCTACTTATGAATAAGATCGTTCAAAAAACTAAAAAGAACCGACTTCAAC
Organism: Cabera pusaria; assembly: GCA_954871355.1. Lineage (NCBI taxonomy): Eukaryota > Metazoa > Arthropoda > Insecta > Lepidoptera > Geometridae > Cabera > Cabera pusaria. Next base: position 424,727 of record OX940896.1, read on the forward strand.
GCCGTGTTATTAATTTTCAGTACCAATTTTCAAGTGTTTATCTCCATATCTCTGGAGATAGTTATCAGACCTCGATAAAATTACCATGGTACTACACTTGGGATATCTCCTTTCCAACAAAAAAATAAAAATGAAAATCGGTTCATAAACGACGAAGTTATCCGCGAACAAACATGAAAATATATATATATATATATACGGCCCAATAAAGAAACATCCTCCTTTTTTTGAAGTCAGTTAAAAAAAACTCATCATTCAAATTGGTTCACAAATGGCCGAGTAACAGCGTAACAAATATATACCTACATAAAATCACGCCTTTTTCCCGTTGAGGTAGGCAGAGACTACTTTTTTCCACATGCTACGAACCTGACATACTTCTTTCGCTTCTTCGCGTTACAAACATACAAAATAAAAGTTAAGACGATACATAAGTAAGATAGGTAATCTTAGATCTGTCACGTTTGCAGGGTACGGGCACATTGCTCCGAAGACACAGACAGGCAAAGTGGTGACCATCTTCTACGCCATCCTCGGGATACCGCTGATGCTGCTCTGTCTCTCCAACATCGGCGACGTCATGGCTTCCTCCTTCAGGTCTGTCAGCATCATGATGTATGTGCCTACACACCTAACAGTACCTAATATTATGTTTCTTTGAAGTGTTTCACACTTTATATTTTTGTAATGCAATCCACTAATTTCGTCGTAACGATACTTCGCACCGTGGCTTAATTGGCAAATCTCCGGAACATGTTATTCCGGAGGTTGCGGGTTCAAGTCCCGTCGGTACGATGAAATTTTGGATTGTGTTTAACAATAACAGTACCTAATTACGAGTATGGTAAATGTACATCCGAGAACTTGAAACTTGGTTTGATCATTAGCTTTTACCAGTTACCGAATAGATATAGCTACCTTCTTATATAACTAGTAGCTCTGTGAGCTGGTACACCTTACATACCTTAAAACTAAATAACACACTTTTTAATTTTTATCTGAGGGATTGCATCTGAAACGAAGTAATTCGCCAGAGTATTAAAGTGATCGACATAGCTCAACGGATTAGCAAACTAAATTGGCAGAGGGCTGATCATATCTCTTATCTTATCTTTAAATTATGTTACTTAAGACTATTTATATTTATGAAATGCTGTTTTTATCATGATGTGTGCGTATAATATTGGACTATGGAATCGTCATTATATTTTCACCTTGTTATTTAATTATAATTATTTTTCTGTAATCTGTGGTATGCACGAAATAAATTAAATAAATAAATAAATATCTGCCGCAGGACTGATAATCGTTGGGGTAGGCTGGTTCTAGAGTGGAGACTGCAAATCGGCAAAAGTGGCAAAGCAAAGCAGTGGGCAGTGACTGGAATCAAAGAGCCGAAGATCGGGCTCAGTGGCGTGACTTGGGAGCGGCCTACGTCCAGCAGTGGACTGATACCGGCTGATTATGATGATGATGAAATAACACACCCCGACATCTTGAAGTTTATCGGATAAAAAAGCTTTTTAGATAAAAAAATGACTAGCGAAATGGCCGAAATATTTTTATACGTTTTCAACCCTCATATCTCCATATGAGGGGTAATTAAAACGCCATTTTGAAAAAGGCCAAAAAACTGAATCATGCTCACAAAATTTCACGAGAATAGGTTGTATTTCTCAACCTATTCTCGTGTCGCCTTGTAAGGGAGAACAGACATCTGCAGGCAACAGGCAACGCAGACCTTCACTCTGCTCGATCAAATAATATACATCATGGCAATGGAAATAGATAAACAGATATACAGGAGCGGAGCATGATACTGATCAAACGCTACTCTCATCTGTTTCCAGCAAGCATGCCGTCATCACTGATCATCGGTCTTCAATCTGACGGGCTCCGAAGCCAACCTGCCCGCGTTACTTTGACGATCTCTGTCTTCCACTAATATGTTATACATCAACAACGATAACTACCTCTAGCAGTAAAATAGTACTATAACTATTATAATTGTTATCAACCGAACTCCACGCCACGCGACTCATTGTCAGTACTAAGTTTGAGGTGTTTATCTGCATATCTCTGGAGATACTTATTAGATCTCGAAGAAATTAAAATGGGACCACCTTGGAAATTTACCCTACCAATCAAAAAATAATCATTCGAATCAGATCACAATCAACGGAGTAATAGCGTAACATACATACAAAAAAAGCATATAGACGCATTCATAACCTCCTCCTTTTTGGAAGTCGGTTATAGGTGTGAAGCCGCTTCACCACACTCGGTCTCCACTCACAAGGTTATTTCATCTCGACTTGGCTTTCATATATACAACAATTTTATAATGCCTAAAACATTTATCAAACAGTCATTTTTAAATAATTGCCAATTCAAAAAAGTATAGGCGTAAATAATGTCCTTTGTCAAAAAATCCTTCCCATGGATATACCTCATTTTGCTTTGCGTTAGCGGTTTCCATTTTTATGTGAGAGCACTTTAATTGATTTTTTTTGTTTAAGTAAGTAACCGAATAGTTTCTCGATTAATAAAAGAAAAAAGAAAGTTAGAAAATACATTTATTCATAGCCATAACAAAACTGTTAATAGTAACAACATTGGTTGTATTAATAATAGTTGGCTACGAAAAGGGCACATGCTTTGCATAATGCATCTAAAGAGAAAAAACTGTTGAAACACGCATCTAACACAAGACCTTGTTTGTATTCATGTACTTACTTTACACAGTTACTGTAATACATAACATTCTATTCTATTCATCACTACAGTGACTACAGCAGTCCGCTGATTTTCAGCAGTACCATTTTTTTGTTTTTTAACCGACTTCACAAAAAAGGAGGAGGTTCTCAATTCGTCTGTATGTTTTTTTCTTTTTTTTGTGTGTATGTTACGCGATTTTCCGTCAATAGTGAACGGATCCAAATGATTATTTTTTTAGTAGGTAGGATACGTTTCCGAGGTGGTCCCATTTTAATTTTATCGAGATCTGATAAGTATCTCCAGAGATATGGAGATAAATACCTCAAACATAGGAGAATGTACTAGTTTTATTAGAAGAGTCCCAAGAAGATTATACACAATGGAGGTTGCTATTGGATATACTTTTGAAGACTAAAAAATATGACCTTGAATAATGTTTTTACATCTTTCTTCTCGTTGATTTTGGTTTTTGACAGATATTCTTACGGTAACTGTGAGCGAGATAGAAATAAAGGTGGGGATAATAACTTTTTTAAAAAATATCTTATAGGCTAGCGTTTGACAACTATCTCACCTGTTGCTAAGTGATGATGCGGTCGAAGATAGAGAAGTGGACTACAATGGGAACTGGCTCTCAAGGATAGCTGCCTGAACACATAAGATGTTTGGCGACAGATTTTCTAACTTGAGGGTGGTAGCTGGCCAGGCGGACACTAGATATGTCCTACCACCATGCGGGGGTTGTTGGTTGCTTAACGATGTTTTCCTTCACCGGAGGGCAACTGTGAGAAGCGCACATATATTTTTCGATCGAAAAATTCATTGGTGCACGGCGGTTTGAACTCGGTACCACGGCATCAAAGCCGACTGTTCTCCCAATAACGCCACCGGGCCCTCAATAAATAATTATATATTAATAATTAGAATAAAAAAATATACATAAATATAAATAATTTATCTTCACAGGAATGTTCTACCTGGCAAAGTCTTGTTAGGGTGCAAACTTTTTTAAACATACCTAAGATTTTTTGACATGACATGACGTTTGCCGAAGATGGCGGCCATTTCAGTCCCGCAACACTGCATACATTAATCTAAATAACTCAGAATTATGAACGTACTTTGTACCAACCAACACTGCAAAAAAAATTTATAAGCATAATACCACAGATCATATAATAGTTACTACGTAAAAAATACTTTCCGTTGTTAGGTTGGCTACACAGTGCTCTCATAATTCGGGTTTCAACAATATAGGGAAGTGCCTCTTATAACGTAGTAGAGTGATTCAGTACTCTGTTGGCCATATGGCGGCAAGTAATGTTAATAATCGCAAATAATACTTTTTTATATTCATTTTGGAATACAACTAGTCCGTGTTATAAAAGTTTTTGGAATTATTGTAATAAAATAGACAATTAATTATCGTGTGTGTCAGATACTTTAATTGCACAGGGCCATTTTGGACATTGTCCTTTGATACCTTGATGACATAATTATTCCTAGTGAATATTATCACTTTAGCGCGGCATTTAAAGTCAATTTTTTTAGGGTTCCGAACCCAAAGGGTACCAAATGAACACTTTCTGAGACTTTGTTGTCCGTTCGTCCGTCCGTCCGTCCGTGTGTCTATACATATGTGCGCACTTTACAGATCTGTATCATCTTAACCGTTATAGGTACATACTTGAAAATTTCAAAAAGTATATATCCGTCAGTGTATAACGGCCCAGACACCAAATGTAATAGATGCATGTAATTTAATTAAAACTTGTTACGCACTAAAAAGGGTAAAATAAGTTATTTTTCAAAAAAAATAAAACCGACTTCATAATCACAAACAGGCACTCAAAAGCGAAAAATAAATTACTTAAAATTATTATAAGCGCTACCCACTTATCTATTTGAAGTCGGTGCCAGCCAAGTCTATTGGATAGTAGATAGATACTATGTATGTAGTAGTAGTAAGTAGGTACATGTAGGTTAGTAAGTAGGTAGATACATGTAGGTATTATCTATCTACTACCTATTAGACTTGGCTGGCACCGACTTCAAATAGATAAGTGGGTAGCGCTTATAATAATTATAAGTAATTTATTTTTCGCTTTTGAGTGCCTGTTTGTGATTATGAAGTCTGTTTTATTTTTTTTGAAAAATAACTTATTCTTAAAAATGATTATAAGTATCGTTTGTTTGTTTGGTTCCAGATTCCTATACTGGCGCGTTTGTTGCTACGTGTGCACACGCCCGCCCAAACGTAAACATCGACATCATCAGTCCGTGAGGTACCTACCTAACATATTATATTTTGTGTTAGACTGCTGTTAGTTGGACTAACGCTGCTGTGTAAAGTCATATTTTAATTTTTTTGGTACGGCGGCACCGAACATAACGCCCCCGGTGCCAACTGGTGCTTAAGAAGTATGGTAAGGACCTAAGGACGCATACCTTGCTGCGTCCTTCGTCAACGATGTCCTGCATCAACGTTCAACTTTAATGGAAACCAACTCGAGTAGAAACCACATAAATCATCTTCTAAACATGTGTATGTACCAGTACACAAAACTATGCTGGATGAAGGTAATGGCATAGAAAAGATAATGTAATGGTCAACAGTGATCAACATTTGATCTTCACAAAACGAGCTTTAAAAGGTACTGTGTGCGTAGTATAGCGTGAATTACTTTGCTGTAAAGTAAAATCAACTTTTATTTAATTCTGGTAATTTATTGGAATTCGAGGCAACGAGGTGATGAGTTCGTTGATGATCATCGTGCTTCAAGTTGTATTAGTAACCTATTTCATAATTACTGCGGACAAGCGGCCGCTTTTAGCTCTATCGGCAGGGTTAAATAATAATAATGGAATTATTAACGAAACATAAACATGGAATGGTTGATTAGAGGGTGAGAACATAATTATTATAATTATCAATAGTATTGTAACGAATTGTAAATAACATTTGCACGCCCGAAAGGGTATAAATAAGAGGACCTATTGTTATAATGTATTTTACCTTTGTGACCTTATTTATAGCAAATAAATAATTGATTGATTGATTGATTGGTATATTCTTAATCATTCGAAAGAAAATTAGGATTCGGAAACTGTCTTTACTTCGACTTGGATCTTTGCAATTCACAATAATGCGATCGGTTACTTTTGATATTTCAATACGAATAAAACTGGCCAAGTGCGAGTCAGCATCGCGTCTCTTATCGCACACTTAGGGAGGGTTCCGTACAGTACGAAACATAACAGAGTTTCAACCTCATATATTTGATTAATTGATATTACCCAGAATATTTGGTTTGGTCGCGATCTAGAAAGACGGGGCTCGTATACTAGCGCCATCTATGTCATTTTGCCGAAACTAATTAGATAGATGGCGGACCCCTTTTAATTTTTAATTTTATTCTGTTTTTAGTATTTGTTGTTCTAGCGGCAACAGAAATACACCATCTGTGAAAATTTCAACTGTCTAACTATCACGGTTAATGAGCTATAGCCTGGTGACAGACGGACAGACAGACAGACAGACAGATAGACAGACAGACAGACAGACGGACAGCGGAGTCTTAGTAATAGGGTCCCGTTTTACCCTTTGGAAACGAAACCCTAAAAATGAGTGATTCTAATTGGAAAGGTTTCCGCGACAAAATAACTCACAGATTTATCAATATTTAAAATGAAAATTAAGTAAAATACAAATTATTTTTTGAGAATTATTAGAATAAAGGAAATTAAGCTTCCGAATCGAATAGGTTTTCGAATCATTGAAAATCACGAGGCATTAGGCTAGTCTAATTGCTGACTAGTTGCCCCGTACTCATGCTCTGCGAATATTGACAGGCGCTCGGTGCGAGGCGGCAGTGGTAGAGGAGGTTCCACACGTAAAAAGACCCGCCCTATCGAAAGGGCTCACTCTGATACTGACTGCAGGTAAATATGTTTGCATTATTGTTAAAACACGAACAAAGCTTAAATGCATTCTTTCTACTGAAATAACTCAATAAGGTGTACCTGTTCTTTATCCTAATAAGTTTAAGAAACTGGATGCTGATGCAAACTATAAGTGTTTTTTAATATACGCAGATACCGTGACAGTGGCTACAGCAGCGGGCGCATGAAGCGTCCCCGACAGATGGTAGCACCCGCGCCCTCGCAACACGCCGCCTCTCTGCCGAGGACCAGGTCACAGCCTCCGCACCTCAAGAGACAAGGTTTACTAGCGCACATTCTAAATACTAGCTCATTTTGTATGGTGGAGTGGCCAGCACTTTTCACCACTGTCTCGCTTGATAAAGTGACGACGCGGTCGATGCTTGGGTCATGCTTGTCTAAACTTGCAAGACGGCAGTGAGTTGAGGCGCTGAAAAAACAATTTGTTCGAATCCGAATAGTGCAACTATTCCAACACTGCACTGATCTACCTTACCCTTATGGGTACCGAACATCATGCTAAATCTCGACGAAACCATTTTGTTTTCGGTTTGCTAGTTAATGCCTTGGAGGAAACCCTGCAATGAAGGAATGTAGCAGAAGTGAACGGTATTCTAGAAATATGTATGTTGAATGTTTCAGACTCTATAGATTTTGATCCCGAAGATTGTTCACCAGTTCAGTGTGACAAACGTGGACGAAGATCTGAGTTTTATGAAGAAGAAGAAGAAGGTATTGTTATTAATTGCATTTTTAATTAACATTACCTAACCATTTCAGATTTATAGTTATAGTGAGTTCGAATCATGATTATAAAAGTACCGACTATTGGAGTGGTCGTCGCGATCTTGCTGCGTAAACTCCCGAGGAAGTACATCGGACATGCACAAAACCTAGGTCGAGACAGTCGACATCAATAGAGTATAATAATAGGTACTTTTATATCTAATCATAATATTACAAAATAACTAACTAAGTTTATCGTAGGTATCTTTTTCAGATGATTTCCCAAAGATTTCTTTGCCATTACAAGATCTCGCAGCAGCACTGAGAGATCTAGAAGATCACAACGTGAGTAGAGCTTCGAAATCCGAGCTGAGAAGTAAATCATTACCCCGTCCCGCTAAAGCTAAGCTTGACTACGGTCCGAGGAGAGACTTCGACGACCAGCGACATTATGAACCCGACGAACCTGTAGACATGCTTGAAATGCATGACTTACATGACGTGGACTATGAAAATTATAAAGAAAGGAAGGCGCTCGAGAAAGAAAAGAGAAAAGACAGAGAAGATTATGGATACAGAGATCGAGGGTACGATCCTGAGGATGAAGACTTTGAGTTCGATGCCCCGAGGAGTAGAAAGAATCGCCGCGATATGAGGTATGCCGTCAACAATATCTGCTTTGATTATGTAGAGAATGGAAGCTGGAATTTCAATAGTGGGTTATCTTTTATTTTATTCAGGCAAACATTTTATCATTACCTCACCATGTAAGTCTTTAGAAACTGACGATGTAGTGGGAAATGGAATCGTGCTTGTCTGTTCATGGAATCAGACAGGGCAATGAGGCGCTGAACATCTAAATTTACTCCAACCCACGTTCTGCAACTATCCAAACTGGCTGACACTATACATCATGCTGGAACTCTGCGATTTAATGGGCGATATTTTGCTCAGCGAATTGTTCGAGACACGGCTGAAACTTACTAGCACCACGTACTTACGTAGTATTATTATCTGTTCTGTGCCAGTAGTTACCAATTTAGTGCAACCCCGGAGGTTCACGTGAGGGGATACGGGCAGGTTAAAAGACTCTTTTGTAGGTGACAATGACAATGCTCCCCATACTGATAATTTAAAGTCGATTAAAAAATAATTTCCTTTCGTTCATTCTCAGATCCCTTCGTGGTCGATCGGAATACTTCGAGCGAGACCGAGAAGACTACGGGTATGACAAAAGAAACCGACGTGCCAAGAGTGCTATGTACGACTATAACCACCGCGACCGGTGGGAAGACGAGAGGGACGACCGACGGATGGAGAGGGTTGAGAAGGTAGACGTGGAGGCTGGCAGGGGCCGACGGCTGAGGAGGCTTCATACTGTTGATGATAGCCAGATGCCTTATAGATACGTAAGTCCTTTAATGTTGGTATTACATTTTGAATGTAACATTGAATGTCCGATGTAAGTAAAATGCCATAGAATACAGTTGCAATGTGACCTAGCATTATATTTAACTAGGCAGTTACGGCAATAATCTCTTCATCATCAGCCATAGTCACTAGTTCACTGCTGATAATAGGCCTATCTAACTGCATGCTACTGTGTAATTTTTATTCTGTGGGTGCTTGAAAGTTTCAATAAAAAGTAAGTATCTATGCTAAGCGATATCTTTAATCAAATAACTGACTTGCAGAGTCCATCACCAGATAGAGAGGAATGGAGTGACGAAGTTACGGTAGTACCGAGAAGAAGTCGGCCACCCCAAGGTATACCTACACACTGTTTGTATTTATATATATCACACAATGTATGTATCAATAATGTAGTGTGATATGTAGAGTGTTATAGAAAAGGAAAGGCTCCTTTAGTAGTGTCCGCAAGTATTGACTCGCGTAAACTAGGTATTATATTAAAATCTTCTGTTGCAGCATGGGGATCTAGACAGTCAGAATTATATCCTGTGGCATCTGAAACTCCAAAAGAGGAGGTCAGTGTTTAATAAATATTAGTCTCTTCCACAGAAATCGTTGCGCAGCGTAGCATCATCCGAAATCTGTGCCATCTATATCTGCTGATGAATCAGCACCATCCTCGGCTACTCTCATCCAGCTCTTGCAAGCTGCTTTCTAAAGATCAACGCTCCAGCTGGTCTGAGGGCGTTCTACACTCCACTCGCCGATTATTTAAAATTGATATATTTATAATATACTTGGAGATGTATCAATGCCTGACTTTATTAACCGACTTAAAAAAAAGGAGGAGGTTTCTCAATTCGATTATATTTTATGTTGTACGCAGTTAACTTCGTCGTTTATGAACCGATTTGATTATTATTTTTTTGTTGGAAAGGAAATATCCCAAGTGTACCATGGTAATGAAATATATATATACCGTACCGGTACCATGGTAATTTCATCGAGGTCTGATAAGTACCTCCAGATATATCGAGATAAACACCTCAAAATTGGTACTGAAAATTAATAGCGCGGCATTGAAATCGGTTATTTTTAGTTTTTTAAACGTTCTTATTAAATAAACATATTTGATGATAAGTGGTTACCGCCGCCTATTAATACCTGCAATACCAGGGGTAAACTGGTGCGTTGCCTGTTCTTTTGAAAGAAGAATCTGTTAACTCTCCTTTTGAAGCAACTGATATCCACCTTCTGTAGGAAAATATCGGAAGGAAGGTAATTAATTACAAGGTCAAGGTCAGACTTGCCAGCACAATTATATATTTTTCCATATAGACTTAGATAAATTTAATTGTAAAGCGATGATGATCCAGGAGGTGTTGATTGCAGATAAAGCCGGTCCCGATCTGGTTGTGCGTGTTCTTAGTGGCTTCGTATATAGTGGCCGGCACTTTCCTGTTCAAGCGGTGGGAGAACTGGGCCTACCTGGATGCTGCCTACTTCTGTTTCATCACACTCACCACCATCGGGTTCGGAGACTTCGTGCCGGCACAGGTGAGCGACTATTGGAAGTAACGTACACTTATTCCACACAATAAACAGACACGTCCACTACGCGCTTGGTCAAGTCCCGATCAAAGTCGTTACTTGGATTTTATCGAGGAATTATATCCATACTCGTACCAGTGCACAAACACAATCATGCTTACTAACTAGCCCGACAGTGTTGCCTTCACCGGGAATCGAATAACCGATAGCTCCCAAAGATAACAAGATTGATGTTTCAACCATAATATCTAGAATATATCGTGTTAACATTACAATCGTAATTACGGTCATCGTCAGAAAACCCATCCACGCATATATATATATATATATACACGGTAGTCTTTGCATACAACTCGTTCTACACGATTGTTTTTCCACGTACACGAAATGAGAGTTCTCACTAATGAGAGATACACCTGCAAAACTCAGGTATTGCAGATGCTGATTGGCAGCAGTGACCACTTACCATGAGATAGGCCACCAGCTTATTCGCCGCTCTGTATTTTAAAGAGAGTCTTCCCATATAAGTAACACTAGCTGTGCCCGCGACTTCGTCCGCGTCGAATAGTGTCTTTGGGTAGCATTCACTAATAAGACACATGCGTATCCCAACTACACCGCACCGCACCACGCCACGCTAATCCCCCCTTCCCCCTTCCCTCACTTCCCCTCCCCTCCCTCTTCCCCTCACACAAACGATATTTTCTGCGATATTGAAACTAATGCTTCACTTGCTTCGAGATTAAACATCTCAAAAGTTGAACTAGTTTAAAAACGTTTTCTTTTTATAATATTGGTCTGGATAGTCTGGATTATACTTACTATAGCGACCCTCTCCGGCTCACGGATAGAGCATATGACTGCATTTTTGCATCAGTTTGTTGCGTCGAGTATGAATAAAGTCTTTAACAATCATCGTAATATTTTAACTAATTCACACAACATCTTTCCTAATTATACTCATAAACCTTTCTCATGATTCACTCTGTCTATTAGTGAAAACTGCATAAAAATCCAATCAGCTAGGCTATTCTGTAAGCTATCTCGACAGCGGAATCCGCGGTGAGTTTTGAATTTCGTACTACGAAATTCAACCGTATTACGATCGTGATACGATTGAATTTCGTAGTACGAAATTCGAATCTCACCGCGGATTCCGCTGTCGAAATAGCTTACAGAATAGCCTAGCAGTAGTTTTTGAGTTTATCGCGACAAACGCGGCGGGGGACTTTGTTTTATAGTACCTATGTAGTGATGATATGGAATAAGGTATCGTGCTCGTTTCCAGGGTCAACGCGTAGACGACCCGACGGTAGCCGTCCACTCCATTGCCTTGTGCTCGCTGTACCTGCTTTTCGGGATCGCTCTGCTGGCGATGTCCTTCAACCTGGTGCAGGAGGAGGTGCGAGCCAACGTCGCCGCGCTCGCCACCAAGCTCGGCATCATCAAGGCGAGGGACACTCGTCGGAACTCCGACAGCGAATACTGATACTGATGCACACGATTTTTGAAGTTACTAGTTTACTTAAGAAACGGTTATCATATTTAGCCCACGGCATAAACATTATATGAGAAGTAAAAGAGCGTTAACTAAAAGTGAGGCGTTACGTTCCTTTGCACAACCTATTTTGCGCACCTTTTACTTCGATATAATTATATGTATGTGTGTATATACAAAGTATACTGGAGTTTGCAACTTATTTTCGTATTTTGCCCCCTTGATCTTGACCTTTGACCTTGACCTTAACCTTGACCTCGATCTTGACCACAATAATAATAATTCTTAACTTCAATAGTGAGTTGGATCTGACACACACACTTTGTTTTCGTTATCCGTTGTAAATCGGCCTGTTTAAATATTACATTAATAGCCTTTTGACATTGTTTCTTTCGGTAAATCTTTATGTCATATTTAAAGCGAGTAGTTGTCGCGTGAAATAATATGAAACAATGGAACATGGAATTCCATCTTTAGCTGATTTGCTGCATCATCGTTGTAGGTAGCGGATCGATAATTAGTTCAGACAAGATCGAAAGTGGCAAGCACGACACTCCCTTGATGATAAGCTATGACGCCGGCCTAGATAAAACTGCCATCAATTAGTTTAGTTTACCAGTTTATAGTTCATAAGCTTAAATTGTTACGAAAAATTGTGCTCCTGAAATATAAAAAAATAGCGAGACACTGTACTGGATCCGTTATTATTACATTACACTGACATAATGCTGCGACTTCCGGACAAAGAAAGTTCACGCTGTCCCCCTACTCGTAGCAAGGGGACAAAAGCCCCGTTTTTAATGTCTCCAGTTTGGAAAACGGGTCAAAATTCCAAACAAATGCGTACATAAACGAGTATGATTAAAATAAAACGTTTTCAAAAAACTTTCTCATTAGACATTGATTCTGACTACTGTAGTTTTGTAGTGGTAGGACTTCTGCCTGAGGCGGTACCACTACTTTGCTAATTAAGTCAGCCATGACATTTACAAAAAACCGTCCTATTGGACAGTTTTTTGGTTTGAATGAAAAGTCTCCTGTAAAATTACAGGGCATGTCAGACTTAACGTCTTTTTGTCTCGAGGTAACATGCACAGTTCAGTGGCATGCAAAATTCTGGCTATCCAGAATTTTGCATGCTGCTGTATCTGTAATAGGTAGACGTCATCGCTTACCATCAGGCAAACGTTGTGCTTGTCCTGTTGCCTTATATCTTAAAAGAAGTTGGGTCACATCATGGTCTTGTTTATGTCTTTCCACCGCTTTTAAATTTTCCAATAAATCTACCATAGTTAATTTTATGTTAATGTTATTTATGTGGAATTGTTAGTTGTAATTTTATATATTTATTTCTTTTTTCCGAATATGATATCCCAATATGATGGCACATCATTAATATTACAATCTAGTCTTAAGACTAATAAGTATTTAAATTTGACAAAAATGCTAATTATTGTTAAACTAAGAATATGTCCAATAGCACTTTACTTATTGTCTCTATTAAGGCGAAGACACTATTTTATTGTATTTTATAAAATAATAAACAAAATACCTACTTAATAATGGTGTCGGTTATTTCGTTCCGTAAGTGGTGACAAATCAAAACAACAAATCCAAGTATAGTATACCTATCTAGGTAGCTACCTAATCGAAAATAGTCGGTATCTAATCCTATAACCACAGTTTTACAATCATATTGTTAATACATTAAGCACTAGTAATATAGCACAGTAAGTATATTTCTAATACTACTTGGGTAGTAACCTATTACTATTCTTGCTTAGACTTCTCACCACAATCATTACATAACTTAAAGTACCTATAGGTATCTTCTAGGCAAACGTGCTACATCTAGACCACATCGTCACTTACCATCAGGTGAGATAGTGGTCAATCGCTTGCCTATTGAGCATTTAAAACAATGTTATAATTAAATAGTTACCTATCTATACTAATACTAGCTGACCCGGCAAACGTTGTTTTGCCATATAAATAATTAACTAATTAAATGACGATTGATCAGTTTTCGACCGGAGAGGAAAAATGATTAAATTACTAAAATGGCTATTAAAAAATAAGGGTTGATCGTAGAAGGGAGAAAATTAAGGATTGTATGTATTTTTGTATGTTGTATCATAAAAAAACAGGAATTAAAAATTTTGTCTAAAAAAAAAAAAAAAAAGTTTAGGGCTGGACTACCCCTAACATTTAAGGGGATGAAAAATAGATGTAGGCCGATTCTCATAGATACCGGATAAGCACAAAAAATTTCATCAAAATCGGTCAAGCCGTTTCGGAGGAGTATGGCAACGAAAACTGTGACACGAGAATTTTATATATTAGATTATAAAGAGAGAACATTTGTATTTTTGTATGTTTGTAATGATTTGGCTCAAAAACTACTGGACTGATTTAAAAATTCTTTCACTAATATATAGAATTGACTTTCGGAATGAAAATAGGCTATATATTATCCCGTTTAAATCAAAGGTACATTCGTGGTGACCTAATTTTCAACCTAAGTCGACAAAAAAACGGTCCAAAAAACACGTTTCTTACGAACGCTGCTCAATTGAAAACAGATGGAAGAATATTTTCTATGGCAGAGTTGTACAACATAATGAGACCTACAAAAAAATCCGCAACAGCATATGTCTATCTCTTAAGGTTGACTCACAGTAACCATTTTAATCTTTGATTTTTTGTTAAAAAAATATTACATAACTTCCAGGGCTATTTTCAAGTATATAGTATTAATCTTTATCCAAATAATTACGTTAATTAGCTTGGCCACATATTATAAATTAAAATTGTCCTTTGCAGTTTATAATTATAATGAAAACTCTAGAAGATATCACGGATTTCACATACACGCATCGCAAAATTAATAAAATATTTGCAGTCCAACCACAGAATAGGTCATAGTTACTACGAAATTATTATTATAAGCTTAGCTTTTCTGTAGATTTCCACCGATCGCAATCAATTTGAAGTCAATATAGTAAAATAATAGGATCTATTTTATAAAATAATAATTATCTATATATAAAATATAATATTTTATACCACCCCGATTGATCTATGTATAATCTTTTCATTAAAAGCATTCCAATGACTCTAAACACAACATTTAAAATCTGAGCTGTAAGTTGGTAAGGATTTGAGTATTCTGTAGAGTCCAGGAGATGTCCCAGCATCAGGTCAATGCTTCCATGTTCTTACAATATCGTTGAAGAAGAAGATTTTCGAATTGATCAGACCTATGAAAGTTGATTAAAGCTCATAGTTTTATAACGATTGAACGAATTTTCATGAATCAAAGCTAAGAACACTCTCGATGAAGACATCTATAAAAAAAAACTATCAATAATAAAATCAGAATCGGTTCATCCGGTTGGGTGCTCAGATGCTACAGACAGACACACAGATACACACGTTAAACGAATAATACCCCTACTGTTAGCTAACAGATGTTCTCCTTGGTGGTGGTAAGCTACTTTTCAACCGACTTCCAAAAAGAAGGAAGTTCTCAATTCGTCTGTATATTTCTTTTTTCATTCTTTTTTTGTGTGTGTATGTTACGCGATTACTCCGTCAATTGTGAACCGATCCGAATGATTATTTTTGTAATCGGTAGGGTAAGTTTCCGAGGTAGACCCATTATTATTTCATTGAGATGTGATAAGTATCTTCAGAGATATGACGATAAATGTCTCAAACTTGCTACTGAAATTGACTCGCGGGGCATTGAAGTCAGTTGTTTTAGTGTTTAAACTATCTTAATTATTGGTAGATTTAATGATCCCACGAAAACCCATGATTTATGAATGCAGATAAAACTTTCATTGGTAGGTATATAGCTAGGATTAGAACCAACGACCCTCGGGTCAGAATCAGGGTAACTATCCTTTACGCCAAAGGGCCGTCCAATATCACTACGTAAGTGTTATAAAACAATGTCCATCACTGCGTCTGTCTGTCTGTTCGCAATAATCTCAATAGCTTCTGAACGGATTATCATGCGGTTTTCACCAATAGCCAGAGTGTTTATGAGGAAGGTTTAGGTCTTAGGTGCATAATTCGTTAAGGTTTTGTGTAAATTGGTTGACATATGACGATGATTGTTAAATATGTTAATATTTTATATTCGATACAACAAACTGATGAAAATGTTGTAGGCATATATGTTCTACCCGTGCGAAGCCGGGGCGGGCTGCTAGTATTACAATAAAGTAGTTAGTATCTAGTAGATATTTTGAGACTTTTTTTTAATTGAACTTGACTTCAACATAATATTTTATTCAAAATAATTCAATCAAATGATGTAGGTTAATTCAGTCTATTCCATTCCGTATCGAGCCCTGGCAGTTAGGTACTTTAAAGCGAGCATGTCAAAAATCACGAAGGTACCATAGTAATGATCACCTACTAACGAACTACTAAATAAAACACGAACATAACGTCACAAAAGATAGCTTGCCGTGACTATGGCCCGTGACACTGAATAGTTAACAGAACAAATACAGAACTTCAGATCATCCGGTCCGGACACTGGCTAGTAGTCGTAACTAACACACTGTCTGTGCCCCGGCTTCCCCCCGCTCGTGTGCCGGCCGCGCCCCGCCCCGCACCGCCCCGGCCCCCTCTCGGCCCGGCCCCGGTTCCGGCCCGGTCGGCAGTGCTCGCCGGACCGGCACCACAACACCGGGTCTGTACGCGATTTACACCGACTATTTTAAAAAGAAAGAAGTCAACAGAAATACCCTTAAATTCCTGTATTCATTGGAAGTGTTTTCTCTAATTCTGTTAAAGAGAAGTTTCCGCTAGCCGGTTAGTTGTGCGTCGGTTTGAAGTGGTTTGTCGAGTCGGTCGCCTTCACCCGTCGCGACCGTATCCGGGCCACGATGTCGGACAAGGAGGGGTGAGTCACCACTTTATGTGTATTACATTAAGGTAGGTAATATTTTAGCTATGTTATTACAAATATCCATCTATTTATCCATCCATCCTTACAAACATTCGCTTTTATTATGATCATGTTTATTATGTTATTATGCCATGGACACAAAAGTTTTTCAGCGACGGCCGGTAACTTTTAATCGATGCCGCGGAATAATTAGGTATATACCTACTTGTACATAACAAGCAGCGCCTCGCGGTTTTACCCGCGTAGTTCCCTTTTCCTTGATATACATGAAAAAAAAAATAGTTTATGTTACTTGCTGATAAAGTAACTTTTCATTAGTGAAAGAATTATTGAAATCGGTCCAGTTACCTACCTAACAAAGACACAAACAAAATATCAAATCTTTTCTCTGTTTAAAGTTAATTTTGATGAATTTTTTTATTTGCATTTCGGTGTGGTAATTAGTGACAGCTATCTGATAGGAAGTAAGTAATAGATGACTTTGCAGCATGGTTCGTAAATCATCGGTGGTGGAGACGTCGCAGCTGATAGAGCTGGTGCGGCGGCAGGCGTGTCTCTGGGACCGGCGGGACCCCTCCTACCGCAACCGTCAGGAGAAGTACCGCGCCTGGGAGGAGATCAACCGAGCCATCGACCCCTCATACGACGACATGCCGAGGTCAGACCAGCGAGAGTTCGGTGAGATGTTCCCCGTGTCTCTATCTAACCCCAGCCCCGTTACCACCCACTTTGACAGTTGGTTACTGAAAGAGGTAAATTAACTAAACGACAGAGCTGCAACTATGCAGGCTGTATATCTCCATCCAGCTCTACTTTAACACAAAACAATATAAAACTAAGTATACCATACTTATCTATGCCTGTTATACGTACACTCCAGTTAGATATGTTTTGATTGAAACCGCTGTGGAGGTCTCCACGGATAGTTTAAATATTTAACCGTAAAGAGGGACAGATTGTGGGAAACGCTTTCAGCTATGTATTTAACCGACATCAAAAATAAGGAGTAGGTTTCTCAATTCGACCGTATCCAAAATCCAAAACTATTAGGAATATCGAAAAGTGGTACTGAAAGGAGTTTCGGGCCCGATTTTGATGAAAACCTAAAACTGCATTATTGGATTTTTGAAATTTCAACATTTATAGCCAGGAATCGAACCAGTTAATTTTGAAAAACAAAAACAAAACAACCTGTATAATACTAATACAACTATCGATAGTGTCGCTAATGAGGAACGTATTATGGGAAGTAATAACAAACGGAAAATTTAAGGAAAACGTTGGATTTTATTAAACTTTATAGACAATGTCTAATAATAGAATAGAAAATAGAATAGAAAAACTCTTTATTGTACACCAATAAAGAGAAACAAAATATCAAAGAAAACTTAACTAGGATAGTACAATGGGCGGTCTTATCGCTTGAAGCGATCTCTTCCAGACAACCTTAGGATGGACAGAATTTAAAGCAGACAAACACGGTGGTACAATGCATAGCATACAACTATAGTTAAAAATAATAATAATAATTAATTAACCTATTAAGACCTTCTCATAGTCCACAAATGCTAAGCACAGGGGCCGATTGTACTCTTCAGTCTTCTGTACAATCTGCCGCACCGTGGGATGTGGTCTGTGGTGCCGTAACCGCTTCGAAACCCGGCCTGTTCCGGAGGTTGAAACTCGTCGAGTCTTTGCGCAAGACGGTTCGTGATGACCCTTGAAAACAGCTTGTAGACATGGCTCAGAAGCGAAATCGGGCGGTAGTTTAACCCGCAGGGGCGGCTTTGTGGCGAGCCGACGGTGAGTGGCGACACCGCGTCCCCTATCCCGTGAGGGCTAAACGAGACCCTCTGACCCCCGGCTTGCCTTGACCGGCCGGCCGGTGGTGGGAATCGCAAGAGCTAAGACCTAAGCTCCAGGGTGGAAGTGTTAAAGGCATAAAGCCGCTAGTAGCGTTTAGTGAAAGTGCAGCACACCTCTCAACACCCTTAGCTATCCACGCCAATGTTGCCCCTCGACGCCGATATAACGGTCCGCCTTTATGGGGGGCCCTTTCAGTGTTTAGCAAGTCACCACCCGCCTTATATTTTGTAATGAGGCATAATTGGCGGGTGCCGTACCTCGTCCCATAGTCCAGACCACTGACCATTAAGAATTCATAACAATAGCCTATATGTTGTACCATCTTTCCATAGTTTATCATATCCTCCCATCCATACACAATAATTTATAATTAATATAATACATTGTAAAGGGCCTCTTGACGTTGGCTTCGGCTTCGTCAATGCCTTCCAAAGGTCCGGGCGTCTTACGACCCGAGAGATTTCATATAATAATAATAATTAATAAATAACAACAATCAAAAACCAATATTTTTGTAATAATATTGATATGGTATATTTCAATAGGTACACACAAATAAACATCAATATAATATAAGAAAGTATATAAATACATACTACATTACACAAATACATATACATATATAATATACATACATATAGATATATACATACATATACCATACATACATACATACATAGACAATAAAATGACACCTTTGATATGGATATATCAAATATATTAATATGTTTAGTACGCTGGTTCTGTACTTGTACTGACATCGTTGCGGCATTATATAGACATTTCATCACTTCGATATATCGCCAGTCGACTTGGCAACGCTGCAGGGACTCAAGAACCGACCAGGTTTTGATTGAGTCGAAGGCCTTCTCATAGTCCACAAATGCTAAGCACAGGGGCCGATTGTACTCTTCGGTCTTCTGTACAATCTGCCGCACCGTGTGGATGTGGTCTTTGGTGCCGTAACCGCTTCGAAACCCGGCCTGTTCCGGAGGTTGAAACTCGTCGAGTCTTCGCGCAAGACGGTTCGTGATGACCCTTGAAAACAGCTTGTAGACATGGCTCAGAAGCGAAATCGGGCGGTAGTTTAACCCGCAGGGGCGGCTTTGTGGCGAGCCGACGGTGAGTGGCGACACCGCGTCCCCTATCCCGTGAGGGCTAAACGAGACCCTCTGACCCCCGGCTTGCCTTCACCGGCCGGCCGGTGGTGGGAATCGCAAGAGCTAAGACCTAAGCTCCAGGGTGGAAGTGTTAAAGGCATAAAGCCGCTAGTAGCGTTTAGTGAAAGTGCAGCACACCTCTCAACACCCTTAGCTATCCACGCCAATGTTGCCCCTCGACGCCGATATAACGGTCCGCCTTTATAGGGGCCCATTCAGTGTTTAGCAAGTCACCACCCACCTTATATTTTGTAATGAGGCATAATTGGCGGGTGCCGTACCTCATCTCATAGTCCAGACCACTGACCATTAAGAATTCATAACAATAGCCTATATGTTGTACCATCTTTCCATAGTTTATCATATCCTCCCATCCATACACAATAATTTATAATTAATATAATACATTGTAAAGGGCCTCTTGACGTTGGCTTCGGCTTCGTCAATGCCTTCCAGAGGTCCGGGCGTCTTACGACCCGAGAGATTTCATATAATAATAATAATTAATAAATAACAACAATCAAAAATCAATATTTTTGTAATAATATTGATATGGTATATTTCAATAGGTACACACAAATAAACATCAATATAATATAAGAAAGTATATAAATACATACTACATTACACAAATACATATACATATATAATATACATACATATAGATATATACATACATATACCATACATACATACATACATAGACCATAAAATGACACCTTTGATATGGATATATCAAATATATTAATATGTTTAGTACGCTGGTTCTGTACTTGTACTGACATCGTTGCGGCATTATATAGACATTTCATCACTTCGATATATCGCCAGTCGACTTGGCAACGCTGCAGGGACTCAAGAACCGACCAGGTTTCGATTGAGTCGAAGGGCTTCTCATAGTCCACAAATGCTAAGCACAGGGGCCGATTGTACTCTTCGGTCTTCTGTACAATCTGCCGCACCGTGTGGATGTGGTCTATGGTGCCGTAACCGCTTCGAAACCCGGCCTGTTCCGGAGGTTGAAACTCGTCGAGTCTTCGCGCAAGACGGTTCGTGATGACCCTTGAAAACAGCTTGTAGACATGGCTCAGAAGCGAAATCGGGCGGTAGTTTTTCAATAGGGTTTTATCTCCTTTTTTGAAAAACAAAACAACCATGCTTCTGTTCCATGCCTGTGGAGTTCTACCAGTGAAGAGAACAGAATTGAAGAGCTGTTGCAGCTGGCTTACAGCTGGAGCTCCTCCGGCTTTTAGAAGCTCCGTTGTGATTCCGTCCTCACCTGGGGCTTTTCCATTTTTGAGCTGTCTAAGGGCCATCACGATCTCATCTCGGCTGACTTCGGGCAGGTCTTCTGTGAAGTGGCGGGTTAAGGTGGCTCTGCAATCCTCAGTATCGAGTTCGGGCCTTGAAGCATGCGATGCGTAGAGCTTGCTGTAGAAGTCTTCAACTTCCGACAGAATCTCCGGCTTGGATGCGACGACGTTCCCCGTTGATGTTGTCAGCTTTGTGAGGTGGCTTCTACCTAGAGGCTGGACGAACACTTTCGACCCCCGATTCTGCTCAATTGATTCTTTAATCAAGAGCGTGTTAGAGGATCGGAGGTCGCGTCGTACCAGCTTCTTAATAGTTTTGTTGCGCACCTGGTTACAAAGCTGACAATGGGTTTGTTCGTCTCTCTTCCATTAGTTGAAGTGTTTCTGCCGAAAGCTTGGACTTTTTGCCCGTACGCTTGCTCTCGCAAAACTTCGTCCCTTCTTCCCTGAGGATTTCCACTACTTCTTCAAGTTTCTGGTCTACGTCATCTGTGGTTTCCAAAGCAGCGAATCGATTTTCCAATTTTAATTGGAATGTTTCAGATCTAACAACGGTTTGGAGTAGGTTTGGTCGGAGCGTGGACTTCATTGGAATCTCTCGGCTTTGAAGTCGATATCCAGAGAGCCTCGCACAAGTCGGTGATCACTTCCAGTATTGAACCTAGTGATCACAGAGACGTCTCTGAATATGCGCCGTTTGTCCGTAATGATGAAGTCAATCTCGTTTTTAGTCACAGTGTCGGGGCTTTGCCATGTCCACTTCCTTTGGGGCTTTTTCTTGAAGAACGAGTTCATCAAGAAAAGCCCCTCTTTCTCGAGGAAATTGACGAGCATTTGCCCCCTGTGATTCCTACTCCCAAATCCGTGTGGTCCTAGAGTCGATTCACTGCAGGTCTGTACTCCCACTTTGGCGTTAAAGTCTCCCATGACAACGTTGTAGTGAGCCTTAGCGGTGGTATGTAAGGCTCTGGAGCTGTCTTCGTACATACTTTCCACCTCTTCATCCAAGTGTGCCGAGGTCGGTGCGTAGACCTGGATAACCCTGAGGCTGTACCTCTTGGTTAACCTTATTATAAGGTACGCAACCCTGGTCGACACACTGGAGATTTCTACAACGTTGTCACTGAGGGCCTTGTTGAACAGAAACCCGACGCTGCCTTGGGATGGCTGGTCACTTTCTCTGTAATACATAAGATGGCCTGATTCTAGAGTTATGGTGTCCTCTCCCTGTCTTCGGACTTTACATAACCCCAGAATGTGCCATCTTATGTGTCCCAGCTCCTCCTCCAGCTGCGTCAGATGCTCATCCAGCTGAATCGTGCGTCCATTAAACGTAGCGAGGGTCAGTTTCTTTTGGCGGCCTACCGTAACCCGGGGATTCTTAGCACCCCCTGCCCTGCCGTTACCGTGACCGCCACCGTGGTCAGGAATAGCAGGGCGGCCGGGAACTGAGGGCCGCGCTTTATTGTGACTTTCCATGATGGGTGAGGGGGGGGGGGGGGGGGGGTATAGAGACTGAGGTGGTATTTGTGCTCCCTTACATCCCAGTACAAGTTCAGTACAAGTACAGAACCAGTGTACTCAACATATTCACCTGCGTTGAGGAGTGAGACAGGGTGACGTCATATCCCCGAAACTGTTCACTAATGCCTTAGAGGATATGTTTAAGACGCTGGACTGGAAAGATTGTGGCATCAACATTAACGGCAAGTACATCTCTCACTTACGATTCGCAGATGACATCGTCATTATGGCAGAGACGCTGCAGGACCTATAAAGGATGTTGAATGACCTAGCTGATTCTTCTCGTCGCATCGGTCTCCGGATGAATTTGGATAAAACCAAAGTCATGTACAACGAGCACGTTGTTCCGGAACCGATTGCCGTAGATGGAATCCCACTCGAAGTTGTCACGAAGTATGTTTACCTAGGGCAAACGCTCCAACTAGGCAAACACAACTTCGAGAAGGAAATCCAGAGAAGAATTCAGCTGGGCTGGGCAGCATTTGGGAAACTCCGTCGAGTCTTCTCGTCGCCTATACCACAGTGCCTAAAGACAAAAGTCTTTAATCAGTGCGTCCTACCTGTCATGACATACGGAGCCGAGACGTGGACACTCACGGTTCGACTAGTCCACCAGTTTAAAGTCGCTCAGCGAGCTATGCAGAGAGCTATGCTCGGTGTTTCTCTGCGGGATCGAATCCGGAACGAAGTAATTCGTCAGAGAACTAAAGTGATCGACATAGCCCAGCGGATTAGCAAACTGAAGTGGCAGTGGGCTGGTCATATCTGCCGTAGGACCGATAACCGTTGGGGCAGACTGGTTCTAGAGTGGAGACCGCGAATCGGCAAACGTAGAGTAGGACGTCCTGTGACTAGGTGGAGCGACGACATTCGCAAAGCGGTGGGCAGTGACTGGAAACAAAGAGCCAAAGACCGGGCTCAGTGGCGTGTCTTGGGGGAGGCCTACGTCCAGCAGTGGACTGATACCGGCTGATAATGATGATGTATTTAGTCACGGAATCCTCTCAGATTAGAATCACAGATTTTTCGAATTTAAATATCAAAAGTTGTAGATTAGAGCGTTGTGAACTGCAAAGATCTGAGTCGAAGGAGAGGCTAATTCGGATACGGAAACTTATCCGAATTAGCTTTCGAATGATTGAGAATCTCAGGGCTGTACCTTGTGCAAAATGATGCTCAGTATTTTTATAAGACGCGCCCGCAGCGCAGTCATATAACAACATTATGTTCTAATTTATTTTTTTTGAGGGCCCGTTGGCATCATCGGGATAACGGTCGGCTTTGATGCCAGAGGTACCGTGTTCAAACCCCAGCGTGCACCAATGGATTTTTCTATTGAAAAATTGATGTGTGCTTTTCACAGTGACCCTCCGGTGAAGGAAAAACATCGTTAAGAACCCAACAACCCCCGCATGGTGGTAGGACAATATCTAGTGTCCGCCTGGCCAGCTACCACCATCAAGTTAGAAAATCTGTCGCCAAACATCTAATGTGTTCCGGCAGCTATCCTTGAGAGCCAGTTCCCATTCTAGGCCTAGCGTGCTGCCATCTTCGACCGCAACATCACTTACCAACAGGTGAGATAGTGATCAAACGCTAGCCTATAACATCGTCGTATATAAACCGATTTTGATGATTATTTTTTTGTTGTAAAGGAGATATTCCATGGGTAGTGCCATTGTAATTTCATCAAGATCTAATAAGTATTTCAAGAGATATGGAGATAAACACCTCAAACGTGGTACTGGAAATTAATGGCGCGGCATTCGAAGTCGGTTCTTTTAGTTTTAAACTAAGTAGATATATTTTACACCTTGCAATATGCCCCGAGGGGTTTAAATTTGCCAGCAATTTCATCGCGTAATATGCTGTAATAAGTGACATAAGAAACAGATGTAATCTTAAACAGCACTTCTCGAAGAACATACGCGTATCTGCAAACGGAACGCTGCAGCATACCCAGGAGGATAATATAAGACAAAGGCAAAGATGGGAAGAGACAACAACGACAATCCAAACTAAATGATGACACACAAATATATACATCGATTAAATCTCACTAACAACTTACGATAATTTTGCAAAACTTGAGCAGCATACAGTCTAATTGTTCAGTAAAGCTTCGACAGTAAAGGTTCGGCTACACCGCGGCGTCCTTCGTCCGCGTGCGCGTTCGCGATCTAATTTTGATTCGTTCTCTGATTGCCGTAGATCGCGTTTGGTGTGAACCAGTCGGTGCAAATACTACTGCGCTATCTGATCGCCGCCTAGATCGCGCACGCAGGACGCCGCGGTGTGGTTTACAATGAAAAGTGATTGCGTAATTGATCCCCGTCCGTCTGTTTGCAGGCATGATCCTGAACCGCAAGTGGTACAACATCCGCGACTGCTACAAGAAGTACCTGAACGGCACGGCCCGCAACATCTCCGGTCGTCCCTATCACTACGCAAACCAACTCACCTTCCTCGACGCCATATACGATAACGTCCCCTGTCGCCGCAACCAGAGACGGTCCACAGCACGCGACAAGGAGTCCGAAGAAAACGACACGGAAGAACCCGAGCAAGAGTGGCTCAACGAAGTATTCGTCGACATGGACACCGCCGATGAACTTCCAGTACCTTCCAAAAAAATCAAAACGGAGTTTCCGCCTACGAAAGGAAGCGAACCTGACGAAAACATTATATTTGTCCTCGCTAACCTCATACAGAAAGAAGAGGACGAAGATAGAGCGTTCTTCAAGTCGATCACTCCGGCAGTGAAGAGCCTTTCCAGCGATGATAAGATTTCGTTCAGGATACAGGTCATGAAGCTTCTCCGCTCGTTTAAGATGAAGGACAAGAAACCTCCGGCGCTGCACAAGATGAAAGCTCGAGACAGTGACTCGGAGTGATGCTCAATGACCGAGCTTCTACTAATATGTTCTAGGATGATGGATAATCCATCATCCTTTGTAAAACATCGATACAACGGAATTAGTGGATTGTATTGTGTGTAATTGTGTGTACTTATATGATGACATTCTTAAAGATTAGATGTATGTACATCATCAACAACATTTTATTAATAATAGGGACCAAAATGTGAAGTTGTAAGATAGACGATCGTTTTATTTGTAATAGTAAAATATTTATATTATATATATAGTTATTATTTCTTTGTTGTTCATAAATTGTAACAGATAATTATTTTTGTTTTATTTAATAAAAGGCTTCATCCGTTTACGAGACGCGACGAGTGCAGAGCATCGTGTGCTATTAGTTATTTAATAAAAGGCTTCATCCGTTTACGAGACGCGACGAGTGCAGAACATCGTGTGCTATTAGTTATTTAATAAAAGGCTTCATCCGTTTACGAGACGCGACGAGTGCAGAGCATCGTGTGCTATTAGTTATTTAATCGTCAAATACTTTTTAAGGTTCCGTACCTCAAAAGGTAAAAAAGGAACCCTTATAAGATCACTTTTTGGTCCGTCTGTCTGTCTGTCCGTCAGTCTGTCCGTGTGTCACCACTGATTTCTCAGGAACGGGTGGACCTAACAAGTTGAAATTTATACCTGCTACTGAATTCTATAGTCCCTATTGGGCGTCTAAAATATTATATTCCTGACAAAGTATCCTCCTTACTACACTTATAACTCAAGAACGGCTGGACCATTTTTTATGATATTTGTATTTATGGAATTGTCTTTGTCAGGAATAGGATAATAAGTAATAAAAACAATGAATAATTGACCTAAAAAAAATATGTAAGACAAATTATTTTGCCAAAATGTTCCTGGGTTAAAAAACGGCCAATAATTTGATGTTCAATTGTTTATTCCGTAGATACGGTAAACCGCAAATTAATAAGGGTCATCGCTCCACACGATTAGTGTATTTAGCCAGTGTCAAGTATAAAAATTCTTCAAGTTTTTGTGATTTCAAGTCATGTTTCATTTTAAAAATGTTAATAAATTTTAAATACTGTCAGTGACAATTGTATGACATATTTATTGATTGTCAAATATGCGTGCGTTCAGAAATGTATGCTTACGAGTTTTTGCGGGAACGTGGAAAAGTGTGTGTGATCTCATTGTATTTTTTTTCTAAAACTGGCGTTCTTCCGCGTGTTAATGTGTAATAAATGGTGGATTATTAAGCATTAAGTGCCGGTGAATGTGTGCGAGTGTAGGGAAACAGCACAATGTTGAAAAACATGCTATTTGCGTTCTCACCAAAATTTCACTGAAAATCTTCAGTAAACATCACAGGTTTAACAAAATTGATGAAAACTTGAAGAATTTCAATACTTGACACTGGCTAAATACACTAATCGTGTGGAGACATAATGAAACTTAAAAAAAAAATATGCTTACAAGCAATCAATTTGATATTTTGTCAGAATGTAGGTAAATATAGAGATATGCAAGAATGTGATAGCCCATTTATGAATGCCGTATGTATACAGTCTTATCCCTGATCTTATCCATAAGGAAAAAAAATATTAGACAGTTATCATGAAGTAAGTACCTATACTTATTCAGAACTAAAATTAAATACTGGTGATTATATTTTTACAATTAAAATTAAACTCAATCGAATAAATTTCAAGTTAATAACTTATCTATAACAATAATAACATTGTTTCATTGCATCCTTAGACAACATCATGTCTTGCTGACACGCGGTTGAAGTACTTGATTGTTGTATTTATATTCTATTTCTGTATTGCCACAACTTTGATTATTTACTTGATAATCAAAGTGCCATAATACATTACTAAACTTAATATATATTTTGTATTCATTTTATTACGTTCATAAAAGCGGTACGAAGTTCGCCGGGCCAGCTAGTTTATTATAAATGTCATATTTTTATTATTATTTGGTCAGGTGTAGTTGTCGCTGCTTTAGCCGTAGGTTTTCCCCGCAGGCTTGCCCATTTTTTTCTGTCTCTTTCCATCCTCAACCACTCTTGTCGATGTCTTTGAATAAATATGTCTTCCCATCGTCTATTTGGCCTTACTGTGCTTCGTTTGTCACTTCGTGGTATCCATTATTTTTCTTTTCAGTTTTCTGTTTTATTGTTACTGTTGGTGACTGGCCTTCTTTCATATCATATCTTTACTTTTTTATATTTTTGAATTTTGATGTTTAGTTGGTAGTTAGCTGTCAGGTTGCCAGGAGATGCAAGTTCTGTTTATCTATTTTTCTTAGAATTAAATATTTATAAAAATATAATATACTTACTTGTCTCCATCTAAACCTATATTTCTATCATACAGTCCACTAGCTCGCTAATAGTTACATTGTTAATTTTGTCAGATAGTTTTACTCATAACATCCTTTCCATCTTTCTTTCACAAATAGCTAGTCTGGTATCATCCTTTTCTTATCTTCTTCTCTTTTAATATCTAGTAATATCTATATTTGTTTTTCAATATTTCTTTTTCTGTCAGGTCTTCAAAATTACCTACCTCAACTTTATCGAACTACACCTTCGAGTTCAAAAGAGTGCAGTTTTCCTTTAAAGTCTGCTTTGTCATGATCATAAATAAATGTCAACGCCATAGGTACTCTTAACATGACAGGAGTAGACTTAGAGGGAACTGCTTTATTACACGGTCGGTTATACGTGGTCTGCTCCAGAGTAAGCTCATGGAGCAGCATTTGTTTAGGATATTTGTCAGTTGGTATATTCAATTAAAAGGGAGTGAGAGCGCTTATAATATTTGTTTCTACAAAAAATATGTAATTTGTTTCCTATAGGCCACACGAGCGAAACCACGGGCAAAAGCTAGTTTTTAGGGTTCCGTAGCCGAATGGCAAAAAACGGAACCCTTATAGACTCGCCATGTCTGTCTGTCTGTCCGTCCGTATGTCACAGCCATTTTATTCCGAAACTATTAAGACTAAAGAATTGAATTGAGAATTGATGTATTCTGTAAACCGCTTTCCGATTTTTATGTTTAAGGGGGGGGCATCCCATACATGGAACTAGAACAAAAAAAAATTTTTTTTCTTCGAATCTATACGTGTCGGGTGTTTATGGATAGGTCTTTTAAAATAACATTGAGGTTTCTAAAATCATTTTTTTCTCAAAGTCAATCATTTAAAAGATAGGCGCATGTAAAGTGGTAAAATGTGTGTGTCCTCCTCCTCCCCCCCTCTAACTTCTAAGGTAAGGTAGTGAAAAATCTAGAAAAAATATATTCTGTAGATCTCAATAAAAACTTTCAACGAAAATTGGTTTGAACGAGATACAGTCAGCAGTTTCTGAGATATAGCGACCGCAAAGATAACTTTGTTTTTCATACTAACTCTATGAAAAACAAAGTTATTTTTGCGGTATATTTTGCGGTAAAGGTTTTATTGAATCTTAGTTATAGAATACTCTACTGTGTTACGGAACCCTACGAGTGCGAGTCCGACTTGCACTTGGCCAGTTTATTTAATATCATGCTGCAATTCAATAAATTATTATGAAAATGTTACTGTTTCAACCTTAAAAAATTAGAGGGCTTGTTGCTAATTTTGATTAATTATAAGATTTTATCATGGTTTATAAATAAATTAGATTAAAATAATCTACGTTCGTCCGACTGATATATCAACGCTCTGCCTAAGTCGCTGACCCTAGAGACAAGACATTTTTAAGGGCGTGTTTTTGATAAGTGCAGGTTTTTAGGGTTCCGTACCCAAAGGGTAAAACGGGACCCTATTACTAAGACACCGCTGTCCGTCTGTCTGTCTGTCTGTTTGTCTGTCTGTCTGTCCGTCTGTCACTAGGCTACTATAGCTCATTAACCGGGATAGTTAGACAGTTGAAATTTTCATAGATGGTGAATTTCTGTTGCCGCTAGAACAACAAATACTAAAAACAAAATAAAGTTAAAAATTAAAGGGGTCCCCAGGTCAGTTCCTTACAAAATGTAAACAACGCATATCTCAAATGTTATTATATAGTAAGTACACACTTAGATTAGTCTATCCAGTATATAAGACATATAAAGAACATTGTATGTTAATTAGTTTTGTTAGAATACAAAAAAAAGTTGTAAACAAAGTTAACAATTGTGTTTTCAAAGTACACAAAACAAAGTATACGGAACCCTTCCTAAGTGTGCGATAAGAGACGCGATGCTGACTCGCACTTGGCCAGTTTTATTTAATAACACCCCTAGAGGTTAAAATGAGTGATAGAATTTTCTGTGAAACTTTTTATTCTCTGGGTTGCTCGATTAACTGGACACATGGTGCACAATCTCTTCAGTTATATTTTGTAGAAACGTATATCACAGTTTTAAAACCATCCCCCTCGCGTTTGTCTGCCTTACAGACTAGACATTCAACGGTTAATGAGACAAGACATTTTGAGGCTGTGTGCTTTGTGAAGTCACAGAATAATGAATAGTAGGTTTCCATTTCGGAAATGTTTTTATTGAAATTCCGCCACTGAGAGGGTGAAATAGGAGGTTGAATTTTCTGTGAAACTTTCTATTCTCTGGGTCGACCCAGAATCGATTCACTCGAAAATTGGTACACATGTGTATACACATGTGCGTACATATGTGTGTACCAATTTTCGAGTGAATGTATATTTTTCAATTGAAATTTAGATACACATGTATCACAGTTGTTCGAAAAGAATCCCGGAAGCATTTATTTATTTCTGTCTAACATAAAATTTAAAACATCATTTAGCTAAGTAATATTTGACCTTTGACTAAAGGATTAGGGGGCTGGTGCCTAATTTTTATTAATTACAAAATGTTATCGTGGTTTATAAATAAATGTGATTAAAATAATCTGCGCAATAATCTCTCACTGTCGTTTGCTATGTTATATACATACATCTACAATACATAATATGTAACTATCTTAAATATACTTATTAAAAATGTGACGGCGGTACATGTGTTGGTATTCTAAGGGCGTATTAACAACAAAGATCTCGATGCTTAAGAAAGATCCTTGAACTAAAGACTAATAAATTAGTTTAAATCAAAAGCTAATAATATATGATGATATATCATGATATGTACTGTGATCGGTATGCGTTTCTTCACTATTTCACTTTTTTTATTTTTTTTATATAAAAATTGTCTGAAGTACTGAAACACACTGTTACATGTATGGTTGGTTTTAACCTAATTTTTCTTTTTTTTTAATATTCTGACGTGAACGATTGGATGACAGCTGAATGGTTCATTACTTTTGTTTTTTTTTTTTCTAATAATTCTGCTTTTGCTTTGTTTACTTGATCATTGGTTATGATTTATTTTATGATTTTGACGTGTATATGTGCGTATATTAATACTGCCTACATACTGAATAAATGCTTTGATTCTTGATTCTATAAAGTCAATTTATATTCTAGGCATTACTAAAAGGTATACAATAGCCATAGTTTATCCATTTGGTAGAATTTCGTAGATAACTAAGATGAAGGAGCAGCTTCTATTGTGCTTTATCATCATAAAGCAGAGAACCTCTTTCTTTGTTCTGTGGTTAAAGATGAACAGTTGATATTTATAAGCTGAGAACATTTCAATATGTATGTGATATAAGACTGTTGTTGCCAATTAATCTTAATTTGGTTATAGTTACCCACTCCTATTTTGTAAATTAGCGTCTCATTAAATTAAAGATTGTTTGCACCTGCGAATGATTATTGACGCAAATTAAAACAATTGCGTTTTTAATGCTATGTCTAATGTGGTGTTATTTAAATTTTATACGTTTTGTGCACTACAATATTATAAATTTACCTAATTGAAAAAGAAACCTTGTTAAATGCATTGTTTTTACTGGTCTGTTTCAGTTTTAAATACTTTGTAATAAATATTAGCAATAGTAATGATATACATACTTGCCTTTTGTGCCAGTCTACATTACTTAATATTAACTACTATATTATCAATTTTATCATAATTTTTCTTTCCCTTTCTGAGGAACACGCAGACAGTAGATACCTTCACTTCGTTAGCAATATGCTGACTGATACGATATTAGAAAATCCGAGGTACGACCAGTACGAGTTCAGTGTGAAGGCGTCGCAATTAATTTATCTATATATTAAATAGTCGATAGTAAAAGTTGTACAAAAGTACGGAAGTATTCAGCAAACGGTCACCGGTGCCGGCGGAGCGTCATACGTGTCGATATTTGAACATGTCGAATCCTGACAAGGAGGCGGCGGGGAAGGGGGTGGACCTGGACTACATCCTCGAAAATGAGGTGGGGCAGTTCGGGAAGTACCAGCTCATCACGCTGCTGCTGACCGCGGTGCCCATCATATTCTGTGGATTTGCAGCCACAGAGTATATCTTCACCACCGCTAGGATACCTTCCAGGTAATTACTGTTTTTAGGGTTCCGTAGTCCTGACAAGGAACCCTTATAGTTTCGTCATGTCCGTCTGTCTATCTGTCTGTCTGTCTGTCTGTCCGAGGTTTTGCTAAGTGACCGTTAATACTAGAAAGCTGTAATTTTGTAGGGGTATGTATATAAATTACGCCGGAAAAGTGGTGAAATAAAATTTTGAAAAAAAAAATTTTTAGGCTAGCTCCCCTACATGAGAAGTGGGGATAATGTTTTTTGTCGTCTACCCCATCGTGTGGAGTATCGTGGAATAGGTCTTTTAAAATGACTGAAGGGTTGCTAATACCATTTTTCGAGTGAGTTCTCTATTTACGAAATATTAAACGAAATAATAATTTACCTAATTTGTACTACAACAACTCTAATATCCGTTTTTCCTCCACCGTAAAAGATCTAGGCGTCATTATCGACCCTAACCTCTGCTGGTCGGATCACGTTAAAGAAATATCCAGAAAGTTTTTCGCTTCTTATCACTCCATCAGTAAACTTAAAAACTTCCTTCCCACTAAAACTAAAATCTCTCTTGTAAATGCCCTCCTTCTACCGATCATTGATTATACGTTTGTTTTGTGGATCTCAACTCAGATCTTTTGAATAAGTTAGACCGCCTTCTGAACACCTGTATTAGATTTATTTTCTGTCTTCGTAAATTTGACCACGTTTCTGAATACCGAGCTAAACTTAATTGGTTACCAATACGCGAACGAAGAAACGTGAGAATTGTCTGCCTGCTCAACTCGATTTTAAAAGAACCAAACTCTCCAAAATACCTTCAAGCCGGTTTTCAATTTCTCACCGACACCCACTTGCGTCAGCTGAGGTCCGATGACAATTTGATACTATCTATTCCTTATCACTCTTCTTCCTTTTTAGAAAACTCTTTCTCTGTCAAAGCTGTAAAACTTTGGAATGAACTTCCTGTGGAAGTTAGGCAAGTAAACTCAAAACAAGTTTTTAAGATGAAAACCCGTGAGCACTTTTTAAAGAAGATTTACCCATAGTTTCTCTTTTTGTTAGTATGTATATTCTACTGCATTTGTCATAGTTACTTTTTTATGTAATTGTATATATTGTATTATGCGTATATATATATATATATATATATATATATATATATATATATATATATATATATATATGTATAAATATTAATCTATTCGTATCTGTTTGTATATATCTATAACATATGTATTAATTATTTTAAAATATTATAAATTAATTTTTGGAATAATTTGCTTTCTCTCTGTTGTAATTTACTGCGCCGCCACTATTTTTTCTGCACCTCCAGGATGACTGGTAGAAAATGCTATTCTAGCATTAAGTCCTCCGTGTACAATTTTTGTGTGTGCAAAAGTATAAATAAATAAATAAATAAACTTTAAAGTGCAAATTTTTATTCCAGTAGGGAGTCCCCCCCCCTCTAAAAGCTAAACTGCTGGCTTGAAAAATCTGGAAAAATTTGTGACAACAGTACATTTTATGAACTTAAAAAGGAAAACTATAGCGGTTAAGATAACTTTATTAATTTAGTAGTAATAGTCGTTGAACTTGGGTGTTGGATAATTTTGTACCAAATACAAAATCCTTAGAATAAATCCTTTAAAGTGACAAAGACGAAGTACCTAGTTGCTTGTTTATAACAGGTAAAGACTTGCATTGAATAACGGGCTACTACGGAACCCTACACTGCGCGTGGCCCGACACGCACTTGGCCGGTTATTTAATAATTAGGACCATTAGTGCCTAGTGGCCCCACCCATAGGTACCTAGAATAAGGTTAGTAAGAATGTTATTTGCTCAGCAGTATGATGAACGGCAAAGGCAGTTTATTTGCAAAGAGATGCGCACATGGCTACTGTCGCACCTGATGTTAAGTGATGATGCGTTCTAAAATGGTATCCTGATTGTCTGCAACAGGCAGACGGCAGTGTGACCGTGAGTGGTGTTGAGGTGGGGAGGACGACATTTCCAGACGTATTGATGTGAGCCGTCGCTGGACATTGTATCTAACCATACGGAGCGTTTTCATTCCGCTTTCATCATACGCACCTACAGCTTGTACTATTATTTATTTTGTGCAACAGCCAAGGAATTAAACTCGTTACCGTTGTCTATTTCTTGATACGTACAATCCGGGGGTTTTCAAGACGCAAGTACCATCTATGAAAGCGTATTAGGTTTATCGTAGACCGTTCTAAACACTTAATGAAAAACGCGTCAATTAAAAAAGGACGAAGCCGCAAGGCGCAGCTAGAATGCTATATAAAAGAGCACGAAAAAAGATGAAGAAAGAAAGCGTGAATTGTACTCGTAATGTAGGATGTCCACTGTCAGATGCTGTCACTACATCACTTTTGCGAGCGGTGCGACTGTGTACTCTCTGTAAAAAGAAAGCTAAAAACACCGGCTAAGTCAAGTTGAACTTGCCCACTGAGTCTTCCATCCAATCAATTAAGCTAGACCTCTAAATTGTATCAGCGCTCATATAACTCAGAGGTCTACCTTAATTGGCGCTAACTATGCACGGGGACGGGACACCCTTTAATTTTCAACTTTTTTATTTTTTTTGTATTTTTTCCTTAATTTGAGCTGTAAGACCTTGCTTCTTGCCAAATTTCATGATTCTAGGTCAACGGGAAGTACCCTATAGATTTTCGACCCAAAACCTATAGGGTACTTCCGGTTTACCTAGAATTGTCAATTTTGGTCATAAGCAAGGTCTTAGAGCACAAGTATTATATATATAGAGCATATATAGTATAAGTATATTTAGAGTAAAATTCCGAAA
Organism: Cabera pusaria; assembly: GCA_954871355.1. Classification (NCBI taxonomy): domain Eukaryota; kingdom Metazoa; phylum Arthropoda; class Insecta; order Lepidoptera; family Geometridae; genus Cabera; species Cabera pusaria. The sequence goes on from OX940896.1 coordinate 459,517, forward strand.
AATAAAAAAAGTTGAAAATTAAGGTACATTTTGGTACTAAAAGTTTTCGCGAAAATCTAAATTTGCCCATATTTTTTTATTGTGTTGACTCAAGACTTTGATTTTTATACACCCAACAGGGACTATAGACCTCAGTATCAGATACAAATTTCAACTTGCTAGGTCAACCCGTTCCTGAGAAAACCAGTGGTGACACACGGACAGACAGAAGGACAGACAGACAGACAGACAGACGGACAAGAAAGTGATCTTATAAGGGTTCCTTTTTTTACCTTTTGAGGTACGGAACCCTAAAAATTAGGCTAACTGTCTTGTGTGTCTAATTCTATAAATCGTTTATTTTTTTACCAACTTGGTCAATAACAATGTGGAATTCAAATACAAGTGGGCTAAAGTCAGTTCTATAATTGGTTGTTGCAAAACGGACATTAGCCAATCGGTATTATACAGTTTTTATAGCACTGTTTAAATCAAATCAAAATATCTTATAGTAAAATAAACTGGCCAAGTGCAAGTCGGACTCGCACTCGTAGGGTTCCGTACCACACTACAGTATTTTATAAGATCGAGCAAAAAATACCACTATCATTTTTCACCAGAAAAAAATGATAATTAATAAACATTTTATTTCTTATAACGCCATCTAACGTCTAGCAAAGGTATTAGGGATCAACATTTCAATATAACGCCATCTATGCGATGTTTACCTAACTAAGCGTTCATAGATGGCGTTACATTGAAATGCCGAAAAAAACACGTTTCTTGTATGGGGACCCCTATTATTTTTAAATTAATTCTGTTATTAGTATTTGATGTTATAGCGGCAACAGAAATACATTATCTGTGAAAATTTCAACTGTCTAACTATCACGGTTCATGACACGGTTCATGTGATACAGCCTAGTGACAGACGGATAGACAGACAGACAGACAGACGGACAGCGGAGTCTTAGTATTAGGGTCCCGTTTTACCCTTTGGGTACGGAACCCTAAAAAAGCTGTAAACCTACTTATAAGATGATGTGTTTTGTGTTTGCGTAACAAGATACTCTTTTCAGGCGTAAAATAAGGCTGATATAGTAAAATGTAGTATGTTTTTATTGTATGTTTATTTAACACAATGCACATTAGCATTAATTTTTTTAGCATCTATATGTATAGCCTATTATCAATTTATTTACTGATGACATGAAACTTGTGTTGTACATATAACACATAGTTATAAATATTAAAATACGGGACTATCGCGCCTAAAACATATATATTTTTTTTTATAGGCTTTATAGGCTAGCGTTTGACCACTATCTCACCTGTTGGTAAGTGATGATGCGGTCGAAGATGGTAAGCACGCTAGGCCTAGAATGGGAACTGGCTCTCAAGGATGGCTGCCGGAACACATTAGATGTTTTGGTGACAGATTTTCAAACTTGAGGGTGGTAGCTGGCCAGGCGGACACTAGATAGTATCCTACCACCATGCGGGGGTTGTTGGTTTCTTAACGACGTTTTCCTTCACCGGAGGGCCACTGTGAAAAGCGCACATACATTTTTCGATAGAAAAATCCATTGGTGCACGGCGGTTTGAACTCGGTACCACGGCATCAAAGCCGACCGTTCTCCCGATTACGCCACCGGGCCCTCCTTATTACTCGACTAAATCTTATTTACTCGACGTTTCGACCAGACGACTGACTGTCGTCATAGAAAAGATAATAATACTACGTATAGAACGGACAGTCTGTTCCCCCCACCAATTCCGGGCTACCTCACCCCGCCACCGATTCTGATTTGTCGAGGCGTCAGTCTGAGCAAGGACGCCACACGCGTACGGCTACAAAACAATAGGTACTACTCTTGAGGAGAAGAACATCAACATCATACATTTATGTTAAGACCAGTAGACACCGGAGGTTCAAATTTACGTAGGTTCTTATTATGTAGGTATATTATAAATACTTATATACCTACCTACATATTCGTATTTTAGAATTCATTTTCATAAATGAAACAACGATATATACTCGAGCGTAAATAAAATTTGTAAAAATAATAAACTAAAATAATCAAGTTACTAATTACTTACCGAAGTCTTCGGGATACCAAAAATATGATATGATAAAATTGTAATATTGGCGTTGATTGATTTTTGTTATCAATTGTGATTTTTTTTAATAAATGGATATATATAACGAGTCAGTTTTACTAGATAGACTTGAATTAGACAAAATATAATATTTTTTATATATATATATTGTTGAGAACTAACCTTAAAATATATTGAGCCTGCTAGATGATGAGCTTTTATTATATTATACCCCGATATATATATATATATATATATACATATATATATCGGGGTATAATATGATAAAAGCTCATCATCTAGCAGGCTCAATATATTTTAAGGTTAGTTCTCAATATTATATATATATACATATATATATATTGTTAGAATATTTCCAACTACCCTCACGCTGCGACTGGGCTCGAAAGTATAAATGCGGACAGCGAGCGGGAATCGGCTAGGCTATTCTGTAAGCTATCTCGACAGCGGAATCCGCGGTGAGATTTGAATTTCGTACTACGAAATTCAACCGTATTACGAACGTGATACGATTGAATTTCATAGTACGAAATTCGAATATCACCGCGGAATCCGCTGTCGAGATCGCTTACAGAATAGCCTAGCTAGCTTCAGTCTTCGTGTGGCCGTCGTACGGTTCGGACGTCGTGGTTATGTTGTTAGCTTAGACACCTTATGTAATTGTTATTATGTTGAGGTTCTGTGGCATTATATAGCTGTGGGTATTGTGATAGTGTTTATTGTTATTATGTTGAGGTTCTGTGGTATTATATAGATGTGGGTATTGTGATACTGTTTATTTTTTTAGCCTTTTTCACTTCTGGTCTCTAAGAATATATATACTTTTTTACTACGTCTACTCTTTTATACTATTTAATATTATATTACTATTACTCGTTTATACTATTTTTGCATGTAATTTTAGATTCCCGATCGCAGCGCTACCCATCGGATCCAATTGTGAATCTAAACCATCTATGGACTAATTTAAACACACACACCAAAATTCATCTAAATCGGTCCAGCCGTATGTACGAAGTAACTATTATATAATCTGTGATACGGTGATTACGAGCAACAACCTTAGACATCACGCACACAAATGCACGTATAGAAAAACGACATGTGTGTAGTGTCTGTGTCGGTGTCACAGTGTCGGTCGTTAATACGCTAGTTTGTATGGAGATTTAGTCGAGTGTCCGGGGTGTGCTGTCGTCTCGTGACTACGATCAATGCAACTTGTTCAAAACGTCGAGTAAATAAGATTTATGTTTTAGGCGCGATAAGTCCCGTATTTTAATATTTATAACTATACTAGTACCTAAACTAGCAAACCTTCTCCAGATGCCAGATCCCGCAGTGCGAAGAGTCGTACCCCCGGCCCCAGTTCGATCAGAGCTGGGTGCAGAATGCCATCCCGGTGACCGACAGCGGCTCGTTGGAGGAATGCGAGAAGTTCGCAGACAACGTCACCGCAACCATCAGCGTGGAGCCTGGGACCTGTCCCGTGGAACTGTTCGACCAGAGGTACACCACTGAATGTGACGGATATGTCTATCAGAATCAGCTCACTGTTGTTTACGATGTGAGTACGCTATAATACTTAGCTTGGCTCAGCTTTGCTACGTCATTTATCTTTGTGCATCTAAATTACTGGCATTTCATAAAATTTTGATAACCTGTACCTTAAGTATGATTATTGGTAGTTTAACAAACGACAAAGCACCAAACAGCAAAAAATAAAACCGGTCAAGTGCGAGTTGCAGTCGCGCACCGAGGCTTCCATACAAAACTTGTCAAACTAGGTTAGATGGCAAACTTTACTTTGCACTTTGATCCCTAGACCGATGCCCAGAAGGTGTTCATGCGCCAACGGTAATAAATACTACATACATACAATCTCGCCTTTTTCCCGTTGGGGTAGGCAGAGACTACTACTTTCCACATGCTACGATCCTGACATACCTCCTTCGCTTCTTTTACTTTCATGAGCGCCTTCATACATGCTCGCCGGTTACAGCTACTTTTGACTTGCCCTCTCCGATCTGGTCGTGATACGTTCGCCTAAATCGGTCTCTACCAATGGGCCCATTCACATTCGTCTCATAAATCTGTTGTCTGTTTGTATGAAGAAATAAGATTAGATAGTCTCTTTATTCGAAACTTCACGCAAGTACTTCTGTAAGTAAATAAGTAGATACGTGTTTCAGGTTCTTTCGAAATCCCACCGCCAAGAGGTTGAAACGGGGTAACAATGGCTGAAAATTAATATGGTCTCGGATTGCTCTGACATTTGGCATGCAGATAGATATTGATACGTAGGTTTAATAAAAACATGTGAATGTTTTAGTCGTTCATTAGCACTATAGAATCTAATTGAGGCACTTTTTAAAAAAATTGTCTAATACCCTATTAAATTAAGTCATTATTTAAACCCCGCAGCAAGCAATTTTTTTTCATTTAAATGTCCATCTTTGATCATGAACATGACTTTGAATATTAAAATCATCGATTTCGAGAATGAGTAAACACTAATAATGACAAAACTGTTGTTTCTCATTTCAGTTTGACTTGGCTTGTGACGAGTGGCGCCGCTCGCTGATTGGCTTCATCAGCACCATAGGAACTCTGTTCGTCCAGCCCATCACAGGATATATCTCCGACCGCTGGGGCCGTCGTGTGGCGCTCTCCATCAACGCATTCAACACCGGCTGGATCGGGCTGGTGCGCTCCTTCGTTAACTCGTACGAGTGGTTCGTGGCTCTAGAGTTCCTGGAGGCTGCTTTCGGAGCTGGGGCTTTCGCTTCCTGTTACATTTTAGGTAAGAATGTTGAAGCTAATTGCTCTCACTCAGAAGGTGAAGTTTCCAGCTTTTAGGTTTTAGGTATCCAAGAACCTAATTTAGTTTAACATTTTTATTTTACACCTGTTATATGTATAAGAATACATAGTTATAAATATTAAAATACGAGACTTATCGCGCCTAAGTTCCGTATTTTAATATTTATAACTATTTGTTCAAATCGCGAAAGTGTACAAATGTACTGACTGTATTTATATGTGATTTTTCTACAATGCAGTAACGGAGTTGGTTGGTCCCAAATACCGCGTAGCCGCGGGCGCTACTATTTCTACGCTGTTCGCGGTGGGCCTAGTATTCCTCGGTCTAATAGCGTGGGCCGTTCCTCAATGGCGGACTCTCACGAGGGTCATATATGCGCCGCAGCTGATCGTCATCACTTACTTTTGGATCATCTCCGAATCTGTCCGATGGCTCATGAGCAAAGGCAAATACGAGGAGGCTGAGAAGCTCCTCGAGAAAGTAGCTAAAACTAACAAGAAGGTGCTGTCGCAGGAGTCGCTTCAAGGTCTGCGAGAGAAGGCCGAGGCTGAAAAGTCGATACAGAAGGAGAAAGAGCCATGGTTGGTGGTGCTGGTGTTTAGGTCGAAGACGATCCTGTCGCGCTGCATCGTGACCCCAGTGTTGTGGGTGACCAACACGCTCGTGTACTTCGGCATGAGCATCAATGCCGTTAATTTGTCGGGCAACCAGTACCTGAACTTCGTGTACGTGGCCGCGATAGAGATCCCCGGCTTCTGGACTGCCATCCTACTGCTGGACCGCATCGGCAGAAAGCCGGTGCTCATCTGCGCGTACTGGCTCTGCGCCGCTTGCCAATTTGGATTCGCTTTCTTGTCTTCCGAAGGTTAGTTTCAGAATTTCTATGTAAATATGAGATGTTCGGTGGTATTTTGATAGAGTACCATTAAATTTACAACGCTGGCAAGATTATGAAATTCATACATATTATTCTATGTTTCACTAAAACATATCTGACCGATAATAAATTCAACAGAATTATTATTTTATTACAATGTAATGTAAGCAATGATGTGGACGAAGGTGGTAAACATGCTAGACCTGAAATGGTCTGACTCCTAAGGGCTGTTAGCTGCCGGAACACAGTAAGATTATGGCGGCAGATTTTCTTCTTGATGGTGTAAAGCTACTTTTTGGTAGCTAGTTAGGTGGAATATGCTTCCACAACCTGTGGAAATATTTTCACTATTTACAGTTTATTGATATCGATATGGCCAGTGAATTACTTTGTGAACATGCCGCTTTCAATACCTGAATGTTCAGGAAAACCTAAAGAACTTTCTAATATAATGGTTTATTATCATTAAATCTCTTAACTCTGATAGTTATTAATGATTCTTAATAAACATGAAAGCTCTACCTGTCTTGTGACTGCATGTTACAGATTACCCCGAGCTTACCCTGTTCCTATACCTGTTCGGCAAGTACTGCATCGCCATCGTGATGACGTCAGTGTACGTGTACACGACTGAGCTGTACCCCACCAAGTACCGACACAACCTGTTTGCCTTCTCTTCCATGGTGGGTCGGCTGGGCGCCATCATCGCACCGCTCACGCCTGCTCTGGTATGCTTTTTACCATAATAAGCTATCCACCGCTTGCTAGAACTTTCTTTTCATCTGCTACCAGCCACTTTATAAATATCGTTTTTATACATACTTAGCTGGAAGTCTTCCAACATTACGTTTGATGTGCTATCAGATTGGAATGACCTGTTTTCTAATGCGATTTTTGCGAGCTGGTACAGTGCTGTTGCTAAATTTCTAAAGAAAGAATACTGTCTATTTTAAATTGATATTAGGTTGATTGAAGATGGTGACATAGACAGAAAATAGATTGATGAAGGAGCCCTCAATAAAACTAAAAATGAACACCAACAAATTTTATGATTCAGATTCAGATTATTTATTGACCATAATAATAACAGTGTTGTTATTCTAGGTAAGTCACCACAATACAACATAAAAATATTAATTTAAAAATCGAATTATATATAAAACAATTTCACAATTTTAATAATTAAACCTAGACAGTTCGCATAGAAAAGATAATAATACTACGTATACTTTGTTACTAAATCATCTATGTATATATATATATATATATATTATAAAAATGAAGATTCATTTACAACACAGGTCATATATTCATTCAAAGAATAAAATGGATTATTTTTAAAGAAATAATATATGTTTTGTTTAAAATTACGTAACGTCAGTTTAGTTAAATTTATTGGTAATTTATTATATAATTGTATTTTATTATAGATACCTTGTTTTCTAACCTTTTGGAGTCTCGTTTTAGGCAGATATAGTTTTTCTTTATTTCTTAAATTATAATTATGTATGTCCAAGTTTTTCGTCATATTGTTCTTGTTCATGTGAATTTCTAAAATACTATTATATATATATTGTGATACAACTGTCATGATCTGATTTTTAATAAAATATTGCTTTGCTGATGAGCGTTTTCGCAGTCCGTTTATTATTCTGATGGCTCTTTTTTGGCATATGCTTTCAGCATTGCATTGAGCATTGAAAAGTCTTAGACAATCAGTTCCATTCGGAATTTGATTTGTAGTGCGATTAGTCATATAGGTACCCTTTGCCAACTTTCTCAGTTTGCCTACCTTTCGAAAAATTTATACAACCATTACCAGTTTGCCTACTTTTTTACTTCCCTATTTGTGTTTCTTTTATTTATTGTGTGTCATTATTTTACAATTTTATGGATAAAAAATGTCTGAAGTACGGGAATATGCATTGGGGATACACGTAATAGTATAGTTGGCAACCCTATATTAATCAGGGGAATTTGTAGCGTAACGATCGCATAGTTTTTGGAATAAAGACCGTTGAGTTTTTTCGACAAAATGGAAAGCTGCAGAATAAAATTAGTTAGCAATTTCAACAGAAAATAAACTAGTGAATAAGTCCTGCTAATTCTAACTAATTATGCTTACAGGCGTTAGAGGTATGGGAGCCGCTCCCCTCAGTGTTATTCGGTTCATTCGCGCTGGTGTCCGGCGCGCTGATCTTCACAACTCCAGAGACGCGGGGCATCAAGCTGCCCGACACCATCGAGGAGGCCGAACAACTCAGCAAGAAGCCGAGGGTCTAAAAATTTCAAATACATTAAGGATATTGTTACAGTACAGCGTTTTATTTGTATTCCTTTTTTCTGTAGCCATTAAAAGTTTCCAACAGGAGAGAAAGTTCTCAATCGATAGCCAAACGCCAATACCCGATGTTATGGTCAATGTGTCACACTTTATAATACACTAAGTAAAACTAGACCAAGTGCTAGTCGGACTCGCACTCGTAGGGTTCCGTAACACAGTAAAGTATTCTATAACTATAATTTTTCACAACTAACAAATTAACTTTGTTTTTCATAGTGTCTGTATGAAAAACAAAGTTATCTTTGCGGTCGCCATTTCTCAAAAACTGCTGCCTGTACCTATCTCGTTCAAACCAATTTTCGTTGTTAGTTTTTATTAAGATCTACAGCATATATTTTTTTTAGATTTTTCACTCCCATACTTTAAAAGTCAGAGGGGGAGGGGGGGGGGGGGGGGGGGCACACATTTTACCACTTTAGACGCGCCTATCTTTCAAATGATTGACTTTGAAAAAAAAAAATTTAGGAACCTTAATGTCATTTTTAAAGAACTATCCATAGATACCCCACACGTATAGGTGTGAAGAATTTTTTTTTGTTTGTTTCAGTTCCATGTATGGGATGCCTCGCCTAAAACTTTTATATTTTTTATTTTTGTATAAAGATCGGAAAGCGGTTCATAGAATACATCTACCTACCAAGTTTCAATTCTGTAGTCTTAACAGTTTCGGAATAAAATGGCTGTGACATACGGACGGACATACAGACAAACATGACGAATCTATAAGGGTTCCGCTTCTTGCCATTCGGCTACGGAACCCTAAAAACACAGACATCGTAGCTCTTACCCTTAGACTGGTACATGGCGCTTAAGATCACCTTTTTAGATCCCAGATCTACGGGCTTGGTTCATTTTTAAGGTTCCGTACCCAAAGGGTAAACGGGACCCTATTACGAAGACTCCGCTGTCTGTCTGTCTATCCGTCCGTCTGTCTCCAGGCTGTATCTCATGAACCGTGATTCATTCTGTAGCCGCTATAACAACAAATATTACAAAATAAAGTTAAAAGTTATCGGGATCCCCCTATAATTTTTATAGATATAGAATTACATACAAGAAACGTGTTTTGATGAATCAAAGAATCAAAGCATTTATTCAGTATGTAGGCAGTATTAATATACGCACATATACACGTCAAAATCATAAATCGTAACCAACTATCAAGTAAACATAGCAAAAGCAGAATTAAACACTTTGAATTAGAAAAAAAAAGTAATGAACCATTCAGCTGTCATCCAATCGTTTACGTCAAAATATTTAAAAAAAATTTAAGTACGTTAAAACCAACCATACATGTAACTGTGTATTTCAGTACTTCAGACAATTTTTATATAAAAAAAATAAAAAAAGTGAAATAGTGAAACACAACTTAGAGAAACGCATACCGATCACAGTACATATCATGATCCGAATGGAACTGATAGTCCGTCTGTCAGCTGCATAATAATTTTTAAATAAAAATAAAAATGGCAAGCCTAGAAAGATAATCCGCGGCCAAAAGGGGAAAACTGAATGGCTGTTGAATCTACCGGTGTTTCGGAAATACTCCCATCAGAGAAGAAACACCAAGAAACTCTATGGGGCTTGTCTTGTCATTTTATCTTTTTTTAAATTAATTGTACATGTCAGCGTTGACAATTTTAACAACATATTAATAATTATTATACAATTTATATTTGTTCTTGGAACTTGGGGCATTCAGGCCATGCATTTTTGTCATCCATATAGTCACCCATTGTATAGTATGATTTTTTCATCAAATTGGATTTTACATAGATTTTAAATTTGCTCATAGGCAATTGATCAATATCTTTAGGTAGCTTATTGTAAAAGCGTACACAGTTCCCCATGAATGAACCACTAACTTTCTGCAGTCTGAAATTAGGTATAATTAATCTATTTTTATGTCTTGTATTAAAATTGTGTACATCAGACCTTTTCTTATAATCATTTATATTCTTGCGTATGAACATAATATTTTCATAAATGTATTGACATGCCACTGTTAGAATTATTCCTTAAATTTTTCACGAAGTGAATCTCGCGACCTCATACAATATATAGAGCGAATAGCTCGTTTCTGCAAAACAAATATTGATTGGATTTCAGCGGCTTTCCCCCACAATAAAATGCCATAAGACATTATACTGTGGAAGTAGCTGAAATAGACCAGTCTTGCAGTGGCTTCGTCCGTTAAAAATCTAATTTTACGTACTGCATATGCAGCGGAGCTTAACCTACCTGCTAGAACCGATATTTGAGAACCCCATTGAAGCTTAGAATCCAGGGTGATGCCCAAGAATGTTGTGGATTCAACAAGTTCTAATGGTTCATCATTTATTAATATACTTCTATTTAGGATACCCTTTCTTACATTTGGTAGAGAGAAATTAATACATTTAGTTTTTTTTTGCGTTTAACAATAAGTTATTGGTTGTAAACCAATTCAGAACCTGTGTTATGGATTTGTTTACATCGTCAAAGTTAGGTAACGAACGCTTAGGTAAACGTCCATAGATGGCGTTATATTGAAATGGTGTTACGGATCGGTAACAACTTTGTGTTAACTTTCACTTAGATAGCGTTAGGCGTTAGATTACGTTATAAGAAATAAGCACGCGGCTCACAACTCTGTTTTGATAAAATGTTTATTAATTATTATTTTTTGCTGGCGAAAAATGATAGTGGCAATTTTTGCTCGATCTTATAAAATACTGTAGTGTGGTACGGAGCCCTACGAGTGCGAGTTCGAGTTGCACTTGGCCAGTTTATTTAGGGTTCTTCAACTTACTCCACATAGGTACAATGGGCGGTCTTATTGCTCAAGGTGATCTCTTCCAGACAACGTTTGAATGAGACTAAAGCATTACAGAAAAGCATGAGGGACAAGATTTGTCTAGTAATCCGAGATAGCACCATTTTTTTTTAGTGATAAAGTTGATAAACAAGCAAGCGCCCCACCTAATCTAAAGTGATCACCGCCGCCTATAAACGCCTGCAACACAAGTGTAGAGCCAGTGATTTGTCTACCTTTTGCATAGAGGACTCTTTTGGCTCCCCTCTTCAATCGCTGCATGTTGTATCGTAGCGGAATAATCTCAGCTCCTTGAGGTTTTTCGCTCCACATCTTGCAGGTCTGTGGAAAAAACGATCGCATGAAACGTGCCGTATGCGATGTCGATATACGTATCTACAATATGTGGATGGGCTCTCTGGCGGTGTCGTGAAGATCGATGATAAAAGCAATATTGCGGGATGAGGTTTAATGAGGGATTTTTTTCCCCCTTATAGTATCGGTAGAAGAGGCTAAGTGAGTCAATATTTCGGCGTAACGCTAGTGGCTCTAACTTGCCATTTGTCAGTAAGTACACAACCTATGACCTATTATATGTATGTTTACCTTGGACGGACGTTACAATTGGGCAGAAACAATTAAAAGGAACCCCACAGAAGAATACAGCAAGGATGGACAGCATTTAGAAAACTGCGACGAGTTTTTTTATCGCCGATACCACACAGCCTAAAGACAAAAGACTTTACTGAGTGCGTCCTACCTGTAATGACATACGGAGCCGAGACGTGGACACTGATAGTGCGACTGATCCATCAATTAAAAGCCGCTCAGCGAGCTATGAAAATGGAAAGGTATACTCGGAGTATCTCTGAAAGATCGAATTCGAAATGAAGCCGTCCGACAGAGAACCAATGTTATTGTCATAGCTCAAAGGATAAGCTAGCTAAAGTGGCACTTGCACCCCATGGTGCAAGTGCCCAGTCCTGGACGAGGTAACAGCCACAGCCGGGTTACACGACCGAGACACAGATGAAGAATCACAACGACAAGTATCAACAGTATCACCATTACTATCATCATCATCGCTATCTGCCTATCGCTATCTGCCTTAGCACCGCCAGCAACATCGAGCATACAAACGCATCCACACTTTTCATTATAATCATCACTAATAACACCCTCACCACTGGGAGCGTTATACCAGCGACCCAAAGCGGTGCTTTAACTTTTTACATTTCATTTCGGTCCACAACATTTTATTCATGAGATGGGGTGGCAGGGAAAAATGCACAATACACCCCAAGCGGGACGTCAGTGCAGGTCATATCGCCCCCATCATCAATTAGAATAAGAATTTAAATTAGTTTATTTTTTTATATCAGACAGATGAATTATTAGTAACCCAATTTTGCTTGGTCACGCCATAACTTGAGAGCGGGTGGACCGATTTGGTTAAATATTTTTTTTTGTGTTTGTAATTTGTCAGGACAAGGGCTTTAGGGAAGAAAAAAAATATATAAATAAAAGTACTTTTTAACGCAAGCAAAATACTACGCAAGTGGTAGTGGGGCTACCTGGGGCTGCTGAGCCCCGGGCTTCGCTCACGTAGTATTTTGATATTATGCTGCTATTTAATCAATTATTATAAAAATGTTACCTATAACGAATTAGAAGGCTGTTGCCGATTTTTTATTGATTACAAGATTTTATCATGGTTTATAAATAAATTAAGATAAAAATAATCTCCGCAATAACTTTGTACTGATGTATGATAGGTAAAATAATATAATAAATACAATCTGTCTGTATATCTTGTGAGTATAGGAAGGCAAACGTCACTGACTGAATGATCTATCAGCACACAGCAGCACACACATTATCTGTACTGCGATTAGTTTGCGTTCTATTTATTTATTGGGTTTCATTATTTCACAATTTGTTAGATAAAATTTGTCAGAAGTACTGAATCATGCATTGGGGGTGTACGAAATAGTACGGTTGGCAACCCTACATTAATCAGGGAATTAAACATTTTTTTATAGTGGGTGGTTCGTCGTTTAGATGAAAGCTGAATGGTTCATTTCTACTGTTTTTTTTTTAATAAAATTCATAGCGATATGTTATGTTTTTGTTATATTTAGAATAATTATTTTTGATATGATCTATTTCATGTTATTTGAAGTATGTAAGTGCAGATTTTGCCCATATACTGAATAAATGCTTTGACTTTTGACTTTTTGCTCAAATCACATAGCGGATTGCGTTGAAATTTGCCGTAGGTATCCCCTAAGAATTTTTTTTTCAAAATTCGCTCCATAAGGAGATGAAACGGGACTTCAAAGTTTGTGTGGAAAAATATGATTAGATACTCTTTTATAATCGAAATTTTACACAAGTACTTCTGTCAATAAATACGTAAATATGTGTTTCAGCCTTTTTGAAATTTCACCCTTAAGAGGGTGAAAACATGGGTAAACATAAACATACATCAGGTAGCAAAGCCTGAAAATGAAAATGGGTTTTTAAGTTTTATAACAACGAATCCCTATTTCCCTTGGTCACGCTATAATTTGGAAACGGGTGGACCGATTTGGTACCGATTTGGCTTATAATTTTTTGGGGTTCCGAACCCAAAGGGTACCAACGGAACCCTATTACTGAGACTCCGCTGTCCATCTGTCTGTCTGTCTGTCTGTCTGTCTGTCCGTCTGTCACCAGGCTGTATCTCATGAACGGTGATAGTTAGACGGTTGAAATTTTCACAGATGATGTATTTCTGTTGCCGCTATAACAACAAATACCTAATAAGAACAGAACAAAGTTAAAAATTAAAGGGTTTGAAACAAAAAACGTGTTTTTTACGATCTATGAATCTTCATCGATGGCGCTATCGTGTTTACCTTAATCTCGGAATCTGAATCTGAATCCTGGAAACGGCTCCAATGATTAAATAAAATTTAGTATACGGGGGATTTCGGGGGCAATAAATCGATCTAGCTAGGATTTATTTTCAGAAAATGTTGTTTTATTCGTGTTTTCAATAATCACTTAAAATATGACTCTTTCCGACATCTATTGGCGAGTAGAAATAGTTTTAGTGTTATTTTACTTAGTTGGTGCTAGAAGTTCGTTAGATGGCGTTCGGAACCCGTTTGCGGGACAAAAGTCTTACTCGCACTTGGCAAGTTTTATTTGATATGATAAACGGCAAACGAAAGAAAAAATTTAAATGAATATAAAAGAAGTTTTTGACGCAGGCAAAGTCGTGGGCACTTTGAGTCATATATAAAATGCAAAGTCCTGACTGATCGACTGAGCCGCGGGCAGAAGCTAGTATTGATTATAAATCATAAAGATACTTATTAAATGTGAATGCGGTACATTCGTTTGTATTATAAGGGTGTATTAACAACGAAGACCTCTACGCTGAACTAAAGACTTAATTAGTACAAATCATAAGCTCTTTTTAAAGTCACCCATACTTCATATTCTAGGCATTTAACTAACAGGTTCTATTTGGTAGAATTTCTAGGATACCTTACACTAGGGAGCAGTTTCTATTCTGCTTTATCATCATAAATCAGAGATTTTTTTTTTGTTCTGTGGTTAAGACACGAACTGTTGATATATAATCCACAGTAATATTATAATAATCTGATAACTAAGTGTGTTGTGATGATGCGTTCAAAGATAGTAAGCACGCTAGGCGTAGGATAGGCACTGGCTCTCAAGGATAGCTGCCGAACACATTCAATGTTTTGGCGACAGATTTTCTAACTTGAGGGTAGCTGGCCAGGCGAACATTAGATAGTGTCCTTCCACCATGCGGGGTATGTTGGTTTCTTATTAATGTTTTTCCTTCGCCGTAGGGCCACTGTGAAAATCGCACATACATTTTTCGATAGAACAGATATAATATAATAGATAAATCTATTGGTGCACGACGGGGATTAAACTCGGTACTACTGGCATCAAAGCCGACCGTTCTCCCACATACACCACCAGGCCCTCAAAATTTAACTTTGGTATCGATATCTACATTACTATTATTCATCATCATCATAATCAGCCGGTATCAGTCCACTGCAGGACATAAGGCTTTCCCAAGTCATGCTACTGAGCACGATCCTTGGCTCTTTGTTTCCAGTTACTGCCCAAAGCTTTGCGAATGTCGTCGCTCCACCTGGTCACAGGACGTCCTACACTACGTTTACCGATTCGCGGTCTCCACTCTAGAACCACTTTACCCCAACGGTTATCGTTCCTACGGCAGATATGACCAGCCCACTGCCACTTCAGTTTTCTAATTCGTTGAGATATGTCGATCACTTTAGTTGTCTGGTGAATTACTTCGTTCCGGATTCGATCCCGCAGAGAAACACCGAGCATAGCTCTTTCCATGGCTCGCTGAGCGACTTTAAATTGATGGACGATTCAAACCGTGAGCGTCAAGACGGGTAGGACGCACTGATTAAAGACTATTGTCTTTAGGCACTGTGCTATATGTCACGAGAAGACTCGACGGAGTTTCCCAAATGCCAGCCAGCCCAGCTGAATTCTTTTCTGGGTTTCCTTCTCGAAGTTATGTTTGCCAAGTTGGAGCGTCTGCCCTAGGTAAACATACTGCGCAACGACTTTGAGTGGGATTCCATCTACAGCAATTGGTTCCGGAACAACGTGCTTGTTGTACATGACTTTGGTTTTATCCAAATTCATGCAGAGACCAATGCGACGAGAAGAATCAGCTAGGCTATTCAGCATTGTTTATAGGTCCTGGAGCATCTCTGCCACAATGACGATATCATGTGCGAATCGTAAGTGAGCGATGCACTTGCCGTTAATGTTGATGCCGCAATCTCTTCAGTCCAGTTTCTAGTTTTAAACATATAATCTAAGACGTTAGTGCAATTTCGGGGATATGACGTCCCTCTGTCTCACTCCTCGACGCAGGTGGATATGCTTAGTTTGCTGGTTCTATACGTGTAAGGTCATGGTTGCGGCATTATACAGACATCTCATCACTTCGATATATCGCCAGTCAACTTGGCAACGCTGCAGGGACTCCAGAACTAACCAGGTTTCTATTGAGTCGAAGACCTTCTCATAGTGCGCGAATGCTAAGCACAGGGGCTGATTGTACTATTCAGTCCTCTGTACAATCTGCCGCACCGTGTGGATGTGGTCTATGGTGCCGTAACCGCTTCGAAACTCAGCCTGTTCTGGAAGTTGGAACTCGTTGAGTCTTCGCGCAAGACGGTTCATGATGACCCTTGAAAACAGCTTGTAGACATGGCTCAGAAGCGAAATCAGAAATCATTATTATTATTAAACAACAATTGTAATTGAATATATACTTGCTTTTTGTGCCGGTCTGTATATCTTCTTTATTAACAACTTGCTTATCAATTGTTCTTTCCCTTTCTGGGGAACACGCAGACAGTTCGTTAGTCAATTTATGCTGACTGATAGGATATTAGGAAATTCCAAGGTACCAGTAAGACTTCAGTGTGGAGACGTCTCAATTAATTTATCTATATGTTAATTAATCAATATTAGGAGTTGTCTAAAAGTACAGAACTACGGAATTTAAGTATTCAGCAAACGGCCACCGGTGCCGGTGGAGCCTCATTTGTGTCGATACTTGAACATGTCTAAACCTGACAAGGAGGCAGGAAGGAAGGGGGTGGACCTGGACTACATCCTCGAGAATGAGGTGGGGCAGTTCGGGAAGTACCAGCTCCTCACGCTGCTGCTGACCTCAGTGCCCATCATATTCTGTGGATTTGCAGCCACAGAGTATATATTCACCACTGCTAGGATACCTTCCAGGTAATTACTGTTTTTACAAGCTTTTATTTTACTTGCAATGTATGTATGTCTGTATGTATGTTCGGGTTGAATCTTGGAAGCTAAATTAGACCCACTTCCCGATGTCCGATTGGACTCAAATTTTTATGTATCTACGGTGACAATATAGTGATATGGTACCATGGCCTGGTGATGGAGACGGAAGGTGGCTAGGGCATCTCTGTTATCAAACAACATACCCCCACCGCGTGTGGGCTCGATTGATTCGTCTTGAAGAGAACTGTACACCTAGATGATATCCATGGTCTGATGATGAAGTTGGAAGGTGGCCACGGCATTTTTGTGATAAATCAACATAACCTTACTGAGATTGGGCTCGATTGATTCGTCTTGAAGAGAACTTTACACCTAGATGATATTCAGTCACTGATCATGAAGCTGAAGGTGGGAAGGGCATCTCTGTTATTAAACAACATAACCATATCGAGTTTGGGCTTGATTGATTCGTTTTCTATCACCCAGGAAGGAGGCCATACATGCTAGATGCTACGCTAAAACATGCACAGAAAGTAGTTGTCTAGTCCTATCTAGGTTGCGGTCGGTTTTTTGAATTTATCAGACTTAGATATTTGGTTGGTACGCTAAATAGATAATGTTATCTGTCCATTAACGATAAGCGTAAAACCCGAAATACATCTAGTAGGCTATCTTTGTATGTATATTTATACGTGTTTATAGGTATTTTATCAGTAATACCGTCCGACAGCATTATGATAAAACCTGCATAAATTATCTTTCTCTAAAATGGCATTTCTATCAAATATTTATGTTTGCAACCTACATTCCTTTTTTTACGATTAGGCGTATAACGCTTCTCTTACAATATTTATTATAAATCGACTTCACAAAAAAGGAGGAGGTTCTCAATTCATCCGAATATTTTTTTTTGTAATCGGTGAACATTTGTTCATCGTTCATTCATTCATCGTTCATCATTTTTTTGTTTCAAAGGGTTTGTTTTTTATCCTTTCCCATTAAAATCATTAAATGAATCATGTGCGTCCCATTTAAATTTTAACGAAATCGGCCGAGCCGTTTTTAATATATTAACATTTGTATATTTTTTTATGGTTCATTAACAGCTATTACATTGTTGCGTGCTTAAAAAGTATAATTGTCTTAAAGACAGATCGTGTTAAAATGCATACCCATTTATAAATGAACACCGCATGCAATGATATTACGGACATTAATGCTTCATAAATAAGTATCTATTAAAATATACAATTAGTGGAACATGGGAAGAATACACCTTCCGCTAAAATAACTATAACTATCTGTTCTGAGTAGAAGACATGCTTCTACTCGTACAATTGAGGAACTCTAACAAATTCTTACGAAAACCACTAATCGAGTTCACAAAAATAACGCTAGCACATTCATTCAAGAGCTTGCATAGCCTTGGAATAACCGAATTTCTACCTAAGACAGTGCGACGCACAGGTGGGACAAATAATTGTTTAATTGCTTTACGGGGGTATATGTACGGTATTTGAATATTTAAGCAATCAAGTAAATCTGGACAGTCAGTGTAGTTTCTAATTAGTTTATAAGCAAATACAGCATCTAATGATTCTCTTCGAGTAAAAAGAGCCGACATGTTAAAATATTTCAGTCTTTGTGTATAAGACTTGATTCTGTTTTTGACACCGCTGGAAGAAGCTAGATGCCAGAGGAACCTTTTTTGGATTCTTTCTAGTCTTAACATATGAGTCGCAAAATGTGGTCTCCAAATTATACTGCAATATTCTTAAATGCTACGAACTAGACTGTTATAAAGCATTTTCTTAATCTTGATACTCTTTAGAACTCTAGCATTACGCAAGACAAAGCCAAGCATACGAGAAGATTTACTGATAATATGGTCAAGATGTGGCACGAATGTTAGTTTTCTATCCAGCTAGGCTATTCTGTAAGATATCTCGACAGCGGAATCCGCGGTGAGATTTGAATTTCGTACTACGAAATTCAACCGTATTACGAACGTGATACGATTGAATTTCGTAGTACGAAATTCGAATCTCACC
Source organism: Cabera pusaria (assembly GCA_954871355.1). NCBI lineage: Eukaryota > Metazoa > Arthropoda > Insecta > Lepidoptera > Geometridae > Cabera > Cabera pusaria. Next base: position 478,351 of record OX940896.1, read on the forward strand.
GCGGATTCCGCTGTCGAGATAGCTTACAGAATAGCCTAGCAGAATAACACCTAAATCTTTAACTGAACTGACTTCTTTTATTAAGTTTCCATTGAGAGTGTACTTTGATGGAAGTATATTGTGATTACGCGTGAATTTAATATGTAGACATTTGTCGTAGTTCAGTTTCATCTGATTGCGTTCACACCAGTCTACAAGTGTATTTAAATCCTTTTGAAGTAAGCTAACATCCTTATCATTTCGTACTTCTGTCTTTAATTTTAAGTCATCGGCAAACATAAAAGGCACTGAGTTATGGAAGCGTTGGGGTAGGTCATTAATAAATATATTAAATAAAATAGGACCTAAGTGGGATGCTTGAGGGACACCTGATGTAATTTTAAAACAACGTGACTCATTACCACCTACTACCACATAAAACATGCGATCCTCTAAGTACGAGTCAAACCATTGCAACATAGCACCAGCAAATCCGTAATTTTTCAGTTTCCGCAAAAGCACAGAATGAGAAACTCTATCAAATGCTTTGCTAAAATCTGTATAGATTACGTCCACTTGTTTGCGATCATCTACAGACTTTACTATGGATTCGGTAAATACTGCAAGGTTAGTTGTTGTTGATCTACCTATTACAAAACCATGCTGGTAGTGTGATAAATAGTTCCTTAAGTGAAATTGAACAAGGGGGCGTATCAAAGATTCAAACGTTTTTGCAAATATGGACAAAATTGATATCGGTCGGTAATTTTTAACATTCCGTTCATCGACGCTTTTGAAAATAGAATAGAAACAACTTCCGCAGTTTTCCATAGATAAGGGAAACATCCTGTTGATAAAAATTTTTTGAAAATTGAGCTTAATGGTTCAGCCAGTTGATTAGCGCAGGTTTTAATAAAATGAGGGTGAATTTTGTCCGGTCCCATTCCTTTAGTAACATCTAAATATTTGAGTTTATTAAGAACAGCATGAGTTTCTATAAACGGTAGCCCAAAACAAGTATTGCAGCCTAAATCATTGTCAGAATATGTGTGTTGATCACCCTGTGCTTGCCCTGACTGTAAATTACTTGTCACTGTATACTGATACAAAGTATTGTGCGAATATATTTGCAATGTATGGGCCATTGTTCGCAGTAATTTCATTGCAAGTCATCTCTGCTGGAATAGCGCAGGTTTCCGAACGCCTAACGAAAGACCAGAAATGTTTTGGGTTTTTAGTTATCTTATACTCTAAGTGCGCTATTTAAGAGTTATAGCACTCAAGAGATAGTTTATCGCATCTATTATTAAGTATTTTAAGCTCGATTCCATCACGTTCATTATGATATTTATTGTATCGACGACGAATAGATTCTTTTTCTTTCAATCTGTTTATAAGGTTACGGCTAAACCATGCTGGATAGTTCTTAGATTTTGGTTTAATTAACGGTAAGAATCTTTTTATGATACCATTTAAAATGTTATAGAAGCAATCTAACATTTCATTTACATTTTTACAAGGATAAAACTCTTCCAACCAAACAATATTATCTAAATAATTGATAATAGAATTATAATCTGCCTTTAAAAAATGTTGTCTAAAACTAAGGGGATTTTTGTCTAGTTTTTTCGTAAGCGTGAATGTGATAGATACTGTAATAGGTGAATGGTATTGGTCAACTTTACATAAAACATCGTTAGATTTAGAAACTGAACAATTAGGGATATTCGTAAGATCCAAATCAAGAACTTTATCCTTAAAATTTGGTATGTTATTACACTGGAACAAATAATTGAGGTTTACAAAATCAACAAACATAGTGCCTACGGCTGGGTATATGGTATTACGATGCATATATATATATATAATTATCAAATAATTATACCTTGACGGTATGCAACTTACTACTGGCATAGATTATGTAATAGTTACTACGTCTACTGGCTACTTTGACTAGCGCGACCTTTGAAGTCGGGTCTTTTAGTTTTTAAAACGATCTCTAATTATTTGAGACGAATTCAAATGCGCAAATATACACGTCTAATATCATATAATAAATCATAATCCATTATCAAGTACACATAGCAAAAGCAGAATTAAACGCTTTGAATTAAATAATTTAAATCGTTTAAAAAACTAAAAGAACCGACTTCAAACGTCGCGCTATTCAAAGTAGCTAGTAGACGTAGCAACTATTATATAATTTGTACCAGTAGTTAGTATTAAGTCGAGATAAGTAAATGCGTTGTAATACAATTTTTTTCGTTAAAATTTAAATGGGACCACCTGGAAAGGGTACCCTTTAAAACAAAAAAAAGAATTATCCAAATCGGTACAGGCATCTTCGAGTAATCGCAGAACATACCAGTGGCGCAACTGTAAGACGGTGGTTTATGTGCTGATTTTTTTTATGATCAACTAGTATTTTTTAGGGTTCCGAACCCAAACGGTACCAACGGAACCCTATTACTGAGACTCCGCTGTCCGTCTGTCTGTCTGTCTGTCTGTCTGTCTGTCACCAGGCTGTATCTCATGAACCGTGATAGTGAGACGGTTGAAATTGTCACAGATGATGTATTTCTGTTGCCGCTATAACAACAAATACTAAGAACAGAACATAGTTAAAAATTAAGGAAAAGTTTAAAAAAGTTTTTTAAGATAACGTGGCGCCATCTAGCTAGCATATCGTCTTTACCATAATCTGAATCTCGGAAGCGGCTCCAAAGATTAAATAAAATTTAGTATACAGGGGATTTCGGGGGCAATAAATCGATCTAGCTAGGAATCATTTTCAGAAAATGTTGTTTTATTCGTGTTTTCAATAATCAACTTTATTGATAATCCACTTAAAATACTCTTCCCGACATCTATTGGCGAGTAGAAGTAACTTTAGTTACTGTGTCATTAAAGCAGTTAGTTGCTCTCAATTAAAAAAAATAGTATTATTATTCGTCAATAGATGTCGGGAAGAGTCATATATTTTGTCTGTTTAAGTGGCAAAAAATACCGAGCAAAGCTCGGTAAACCAGATATTTAATAATATTAATTACTACAAATACTATTACTACTATTACTATTACTATTACTACTATTACTATTACTATTACTACTATACAAATACTATTCTACCATTGTGTTAACGTTTACTTAGTTGGTTTTAGAAGTTCGTTAAAAATTCGTTAGATGGCGTTCGGAACACTCCGTTTGCGGGACAAAAGTCTGACTCGCACTTGGCCAGTTTTATTTATGAAGTTGTGTGTTTATGCTAAATTATTATTTTCAAGATCTATAAGTATTTTTATTGTTTCTTTAGTTATATTGCTACGTATTACTTAATGTTTATGCTGACATTTTTCATACCATAATCTGTTTTCGTATACGAGTGAGCCTTTAATTAGTTTTATGGTTTATATACTGTCAAACATTTAGTTTTAATTTGAAACTGTTGGCTTACCAGAAATAAATAAAAAAAAGGTTCCGATGAATTGAGAACCTCCTCCTTTTTGTGAAGTCGGTTAAATAGCTAATATGAGTAGTAATACATTTATTTTTAACTTTTTGGTAGGTATAGGGCACTACTACTACCTGGGTACCTGGAGTAGGCGTGAGGTTTTAACATATTCTACGTATATTATTATGTGATTATGGATAAAGTGATGCCATTACCACCTTCCAGCTTCATCATCAAACCCTGGATATCACCTAGGTGTAAAGTGCTCCCAAGACAAATCAATCGAGCTCAAATTTGGTAAGGTTATGTTGTTTTATCATAGAGATACCGGAGGCACCTTCCGTCTCCATCATCAGACCAGCTCCATGGTACCATATTATTGTATTGTCACCGAAGATACATAACTAACATGACGTCATCGACCGGCATCACCGGAAGACCAGCGTTGGTCATTAGACTGACAGTTATGCTGAGGTGGGGCAGATCAGTGACACTTTTGTTGAAGACATAATGCACATAAGTCATAAGTTTGTTTTCTACTATTATTTTATACCATTTTATAAAAAGTGTCATTAACAAACTTTTTCACTTTCACTTTCATAAGTTCACCCAATTTAAGTCAAATCGGAAAGTGGGTCTAATCTAGCTTCCAAGATTCCACCCGAACATACATAGTGCCATACATACATACATATATTGCAAGTTAAATAGAAGCTTGTATTATAATTAAGATAGTTTAAAAACTAAAACAACCGACTTCCATGCCGCGCGAGTCAGTTTCAGTAGCAAGTTTGAGACGTTTATCGTCATATCTCTGGAAATACTCATCAGATCTTGATGAAATTACAATGGGACCACCTCGAAAACTAACCCTACCGATTAAAAAAATAATCATTCAAATTGGTTTACAATTGACGGAGTAATCGCGTAACATACACACAAAAAAGAAATAAAATATAAGACAAAAGAAACATTCAGACGAATTGAGAACCTCCTTCATTTTGGAAAGTCGGTTGAAAATAAGACTCAAACAGTGAATTTTAGTATGTTTTTATTACAACACAATGCACAGCAGCATAAAAAATGTTTAGAACCTAGATAACCTATCCCGAAAATGTTGTTTATCTGGTATAATCCAAACCCAAGTTAGAACGACAAAGGGCGTCGACAAAAGGTAGGTAGTGCTTTTGCGCTTCGCTTGGCTAGTCTTGGCAGGGCACTACCGTGCCCCCAGGTAATCAATTTCACATGAAGTTTGTTTTGTACCTACTAGTAAACTAGTAAACCTTCTCCAGATGCCAGATCCCGCAGTGCGAAGAGTCGTACCCCCAGCCCCAGTTCGATCAGAGCTGGGTGCAGAATGCCATCCCGGTGACCGACAGCGGCTCGTTGGAGGAATGCGAGAAGTTCGCAGACAACGTCACCGCAGCCATCAGCGTGGAGCCTGGGACCTGTCCCGTGGAACTGTTCGACCAGAGGTACACCACTGAATGTGACGGATATGTCTATCAGAATCAGCTCACTGTTGTTTACGATGTGAGTACGCTATTATACTTAGCACAGCTCAGCTTTGCTACGTCATTTATCTTTATGCACCAACATCACTGGCATTTCATCAAATGCCAGTAATTAGATACACCCACAGAAATATTTTATTTCTGTGGATACACAGTAACTATGTGCTTAGGTATAATTGTTGTTAGTGATTGGATGTAGAACAAACCACAAAAACACCAAACATTTAAAAAAACTGGCCAAGTGCAAGTTGGACTCGCGTACCGAGGCTTTACTTTGCACTTCGATCTCTAGAACTATGCCTAGCCACTGTTCGTGTACCAACCACAAATAATAAATAAAAAATAAAATAGATAAAAGTTTATTTTCTCTCACAAAAGGTTCTTAAATTGTATATCCGAACATACAGACAAGGTTAAGAATATTCAACCTATCTTTGTGAGAGACTGGTGCCTGAAATAGGTTTAAAAAAAACCTGTAGTACAGGTCACCAGTGCCCTCCCGCGGTTCGTTGTACATACTATACTATATTGTTCGTGTCTTACTATAAGTTAGTTAGCTTATATACGGTGTATGAACACTGTAGCGAGAAATACAAATCCTTAAAGATATTGTTACGTGCGGGGTGGTATTAAAATGCCAATCCGATGAGATGAACGTTTATTTCCACTGAACACTTATTTACACTATGTTCCACAGTAGTTGTCCAAATCGTCTTGCACAATTATCAAAAGTCCGTTAACACGCACTGAGGTCGTTAGTTCACAATCACTGATTTCACTGTTCACAGTTCACAACACTAGTTCACTGATAACACTTAACGATCACTTGGTCGCTATCCGCGCTTAGATAGTTACACTGTCGCATCCAGAGAAAGACTGACTCAATGCCGCGGTGCGACGCTTTATATAGGACACAATAATTATTCTAGAAAATTCTCGATCAATAAAGAATAAAAATAACAGACAAACAAGCAATAAATCAAAAACAAAAGGGGCGGCTTTCCTTTGAACATCTGATGTAAACAACTTTACCATACATGCTAATTTGATCTCTAACTACTTATGAATAAGGTTCAATCTAACTACAAAACTAGGTACATTGACTAGGGTCGGATGTTTATAGCCCCTAATTAGTCTATTCTTTCCCACGGTATTTTTGTTCGAGAAGCTTGGCGAAACATCGCGACTCGACGATGCGATGTAACATTATCCCCTTCTTAGTTATGATCGTCCCGATCATCATTTGTTCCATGGTATCGTGTAAGTCGATCGATGTGTACTACCCTCGGCTTTCCTCTCTGGCCTCGTTTAATGCGGTAGGTAACGTCGTTTATCTTCGTGATAATCTGGTATGGTCCTTCCCAATGAGCCTGCAGCTTCGGACTTTTTCCTTTCCTTCGTAGTGGGTTGTGCAACCAGACGAGAGTTCCTTCTTCGAAACCCATCGTATTCGCTCTACGATCGTACCGGGTCTTCATTTTTTTCACCAGCTTTTAAACTATTCTCTCTAACTACTTATGAATAAGGTTCAATCTAACTACAAAACTAGGTACATTGACTAGGGTCGGATGTTTATAGCCCCTAATTAGTCTATTCTTTCCCACGCTATTTTTGTTCGAGAAGCTTGGCGAAACATCGCGACTCGACGACGCGATGTAACAATATAATTATTTACATTAGAAAAAAACCTACACGTTAAAACATACTGAAATCATATGGAGTTATACAAATAATTGTAATATTATACTATGAGCGCGTGTGTCTGCGTGTGTTTGTTCCTGGGTGTGTTTATGTGCGTGTGTGTGTGTGTGTGTTAGTGTGTTAGGCCTATATGAGTAGTCTTAGTTGGTTTGAAATAGATAGAATACGGGTCATGAGGTAATGAAGTAAAAATGAGGGAAAGGATAAAATAGGTTAGGTACACTAGATTAGGTATTTGTAGTAGTTGTCATGGATAGATGATAGATATTTGTATTAATAAAATGAGTTTAAATACCTATAGTTAATTGATTAGTATGCCATATGAAGTAGATTCTCGGTAGAGTCATAGTTAAGACTTTTGAGGAAAGATGTCACGAGTTGCTTGCATATGTATGTGTTTGTCGGGAATATGGAGAGTATGGTATTGAGTTTATTGTAGAGGTTGGGATTGACCTTGGTAACAGAAGAAATGTTGGGTAAGAGCTGAATGAAGGAATTGTAGTTCCCACTTTACTTCTCGTCTACGTCGGTCCTTTATGAGATTTGAGTCGTAGTGTGTCTGCGCGTGATATTTCAGTACTGTTCGCAGGATGAAGCATTGTCTCACACTAAGAACGTCCCATTTTTAAAAAAGATCCGTCGTTGGAAACATGTAAGGAAGACCCAATCCAACCTTTAGTATTGCACGTTGCGCTCTCTCGACGTTAATAAGATGAGTTTTTGCAGCGCCTCCCCATGAAGTGATACAGTATTCGATGAGGGACTGACAGAGGGCATAGTACACCATCTTAATAACTTGGAGATCAGCGACGTGTCTTAAATTTTTAAAAATATATATAAGCTTGCGCAGCCTAGTAACAAGCGTATCGATATGAGGTTTAAAGGTTATAGTCTCATCAATTAAAACTCCTAGATATTTAATTGAATTTGTACGTTGTAGACTAGGGCAGGGGCATCTATCATGATTACAGTTGCAGACATGTGCAATTAGGAAAGCTGAGGATGGGGGAAGCGGCGGCGGAAGTTCGGGCTAATATCAATGTTTATATCTCCGCAAATTATGATATTCTTAAAGTTTTTTAAAGAGCAGAGAAGTGTATCTAAAGAATTAATAAAGTTTGTCGTGTTACGTTGGCTCGGTGGACGATATATACCGATGATGCAAAAATTATTGCTTATTTTTAATATAAGACAGTTGGCGTCCGAGAGTTCTGGCTCTTCATCGATAACGCGCAGATTTTTGCGATAGTATAGTACCACCCCCTCGTTCTGTGTTCTGTGTGTGCTTGTTTTGGTACATTTATAATCATCAAGCTGGGGTGTAGTCCTAGCTGAGGGAAGCCAGCATTCCGTTAACACTATGAAGTCCCAGGTTATTTCTGAACGGTGGAGGAGGGTAACGAGGGATGGAAAGTTGTGGTTGATACTTCGGATATTTTGGGAAAGAAGATTGTAAGAGAGAGTATTGTGTGTATTGTTTGCGAGCATATGATTTTTGACGTCGTCAATGTCGCATGTAATTGTGGTGGCCACTTGCACAGAGTCCAGATCCAAGCTTAGGGTTCCTATGTCTTGTATATTGTGTTCTAATCAGAGGGAGATGTTTGTGAAAGATAATCGTCACAAAAGACAATCATCACGTGACGCTGACTCTACCTCTTCATATCAAAATAAGCTCTGATCTGGATATTGCTGGGGGGCGGAATAATACAGCACACAACACACACAACACAAATAATAGTAAATTTACTTTAATTTTTGTTACTTATATACATATTTACGGTTTTAAGAGATAAACGGTCACATATTTTGATAGCGTTGACTTACAAGTGTAATTTTTTCACAGCTGAAAGATACGTGAAAGAAAGTAGTCTCTGCCTACCCCAACGGGAAAAAAAAGCGTGATTTTATGTATGTATTTTTATGTGTGAAAGATACCGTATACCTAAGAATTTGATGATTGGTGGCGCTGCCATCACGCAAACGTGAGCTCCTCCATTTTTTTATGTTTATAATTAGTTATTTAGTCATATAATTGTAAATACTGCGTTCAACGTATTCCGAAGTGTGCATTGTTATACTTATACATTCCAAAATTATTATCGTCCTGACGGGACTCGAACCCGCGCCCCCGGGAAACATACCCGGTGCTGTTCTAACTCAGCTACGCTATGATCCTATCACCGATACGTCGGAACTAACGTCTTGCGTCTTAAACCAATTATGCATTGGTGGCGTCATCTGTGAAATCTGTTTAGAAGTAAATCACTTCGGATCCAATCATTACCGATGCAAGAGCCGATGAGAGATTAGGTAATAATATAATATTTTTTATATAAGTACACTTTATACTTTGGATTGTATAATGTACAAATATTACGAATATTCCGAAATATAATAAGTATTCCGAAGTGTATAAATATGTAATATTGTCCCTAGACGTTTGTGACCTAGTAGGAACCTAACTCTTAGTGATATTTTTTAGGCTAGTGTTTGACCACTATCTCACCTGTTAGTTAGTGATTTCGACAGTACTGTGCCAGTACAAACATTGACAAAAACATATTTTGAAATAAAAACCGGCTAAGTCGAGTTGAACTCGCCCACCGAGGCTTCTGTATCAACCAATTAAGCTAGACTTCTAAATTGTAACAGCAGTCATAAAATTCAGAGGTCTACATGAATTGGCGCGAACTATGTATGTATGGGGACACCCTTTCATTTTCAACTTTTTTATTTTTTGGAATGTTTCCTTAATAAGTGCTGTAAGACCTTGCTTCTTGCCAAATATCATGATTCTAGGTCAACGGGAAGTACCCTATAGGTTTTCGACACAAAACCTATAGGTTACTTCTGGTTTACCTAGAATTGTCAATTTTGGTTATAAGCAAGGTCTTAGAGCACAAATAAAGAGAAAATTCCGAAAAATAAAAAAGTTGAAAATTAAGGTACATTTTGGTACTAACAAGTTTTCGCGAAAATCTAAATTTGTCCATATCTTTTTATTGTGTTGACTCAAGACGTTGATTTTTATACATCCAATAGGAACTAGAGACTTCAGTATCAGGTATAAATTTCAACTTGCTAGGTCCACCCGTTCCTGAGAAAATCAGTGGTGACACACGGACAGACGGACAGACAGACAGACAGACGGACAGACGGACAAGAAAGTGATCTTATTAGGGTTCCTAACCTTGGTAAACCGTCTTCCCGCGCTTACAAAGCGTCGCGTCGCCGCCAAAAAATTCAAACTTATGATTACCGAACTTCTGTATTTGTATTCGCAAAACAGTGAGATTGTTCTCAATCCGCTAGACACCTGTTACAGCATATCTACAGCAGCATATCTATAGAGATCCTCATCAGATTTCAATGAGTTTATAATGAGACACTGACTGACTACACGAGAAGTATACCCTCCCAAAGAAAACAATAATTTGTTAAGTTGATTAATAAATGAAATGAAATGAAATACTATGTTTTCTTTGAAGTGTTACACACTTAATATTTTTGTAAATTGAACACAATCCAAAATTTCATCGTACCAACGGGACTTGAACCCGCAATGAAATGAAATTAGTTATGAGGTGACAAATTTGCTGGCATTTAGTGTAGAAGAAACGTTGTCTGTCTTCGAAACTCATCATCAGATCTACGAAATTTATATTACCATTCCGGACGGCCGGAATTTTGTATGCTGCTGTGTCTGTAATAGGTAGACGTCATCGCTTACGAGCATCGTGCTTGTCCGGTTACCTTATATCATAAAAAGTTTCGAGAATGAGTTAACACTAACAATGACAAAACTGTTGTTTCTCACATCAGTTCAATTTGGCTTGTGATGAGTGGCGCCGCTCGCTGATTGGCGTCATCAGCACCATAGGAACTCTGCTGGCTCAGCCAATCGCAGGATACACCTCCGACCGCTGGGGCCGCCGTGTGGCGCTTACCATCAATGCATTCAACACTGGCTGGATCGGGCTGGTGCGCTCATTTGTCAACTCGTACGAGTGGTTCGTGACTCTACAGATCATGGAGTCTGCATTCGGAGCCGGGGCTTTCGCTTCCTGTTATATTTTATGTAAGAATGCTGAGGCTATGACTTTTGTGCAAACTAAAATTAAAATTACTTTCACTCATAAGTGAAGTTTGCAACATTTGAATAATTTCGTTTAAATTCGTATTTTACCCCTTTAATCTTATGATATTGACTGGATTTATATGTGATTGTTCCCCATTGCAGTGACAGAGATGGTTGGTCCCAAATACCGCATAGTCGCGGGCGCTACACTTTCTACGCTGTACGCGTTGGGCCAAGTGTGCCTCGGTCTGATAGCGTGGGGCGTCCCTCACTGGCGGACCCTTACAAGGGTCCTATACGCGCCGCAGCTGATCGTCATCTCTTACTTTTGGATCATCTCCGAGTCTTTCCGATGGCTCATGAGCAAAGGCAGATACGAGGAGGCTGGAAAGATCCTCGAGAAAGTAGCTAAAACTAACAAGAAAGCGCTGTCGCCGGAGTCGCTTCAAGGTCTGCGAGAGAAGATCGAGGCCGAGAAGTCGATACAGAAGGAGAAAGAGCCATGGTTGGTGGTACTGGTGTTTAGGTCGAAGACGATCCTGTCACGCTGCATCGTGACACCAGTGTTCTGGGTGACTAATACGCTGATATACTTCGGCATGAGCATCAACGCCGTGAACTTGTCGGGCAACCAGTACCTTAACTTTGTGTACGTGGCCGCAATAGAGATCCCCGGCTATTGGACCGCTATCCTGCTGCTTAACCGCGTCGGCAGAAAACCGCTGCTTATTTGCGGGTACTGGCTCTGCTCCGCTTGCCAATTTGGATTCGCTTTCTTGTCTTCCGAAGGTAAGTTTAAGAAATTCTATGTAAATGTGAGAGGCTCCATAGTATATTGATAGAGTAACATTAAATTTACAACGCGACAGTTTTTTTCACTAAGCCTCCGTTTTTGACTAAGGTGTAGAGCTTTTGAAGTTAGAGCTTGTAAAGTTAAATTAAATTAAAAAAATGTTTATTTGACTTCAAAGTACTTTACAATTCAGTGCGGCCCTAGCTATTAAACTAGGTGTTTAACACACGTATTTTAGCAATTAGTTCCTTCCGAGTAATTAATCAATCTTGTGTACATAAAAACATATCATCATCATAATCAGCCGGTATCAGTCCACTGCTGGACATAGGCCTCTCCCAAGTCACGCCACTGAGCCCTATCTTCGGCTCTTTATATCCAGTCACTGCCCACCGCTTTACGAACGTCGTCGCCATAAAATATAATTATCATTAGTTATTAGGTTTAAGATAAAATTATTTATAAAATTATTAATTAAATGTTAAAATTACAATCTGATAACTTTTTGACATTAAAATGTTTTGGTGGGATTTCACTTCTTTTTGTAAGTTGCCAATGATAATTTATTTTTAATATTTTTTATTTTTTGGGATGTATTTCTTGGAAATCAGAGGTACCTTTTGCATAGCGTGTCCATAAACAACAAATAGTCCCTGTATCACATTCCAGACCTAGAGGTCTGGAATGTGATACAGGGACTATTTGTTGGACTATTTGTAACAGGGACAATTTTTAATGCTAGAGCATTAAAAATTGTGAAAGACTCGTATACACTTCTATCGCCTAGTTTAAAGGGTTGAGGGGTGACAGTTCCAAATTTAACATTTTTTTAAAACTAGTAACGTGGTTATGGAGATACGTGGAAACAAACATTTACACACACACACACACACACACACACACACACACTCACACACACACACACACACACACACACACACACACACACACAGGCACACACATACACACACACACACACATACACACACACACACACACACACACACACACACACACACACACGCACACACATACACACACACACATTTTCGCATTTATAATATTCGTTTATACCGTAACCACATGAGTAAAGAAGGAACAGAGACAAAGCTTCTAAGGAACAGACAACATGTTTATCTATTCTTGTAGGGTTGGTACAACAAAAAAAACTAGAAAAATCTTCATCGTAATAAAATCCTCCTTCAAGTAAACATGACCTGCTTTTTTATCTTTTTAGGGTTCCGTAGTCCTGACAAGGAACACTTATAGTTTCGTCATGTCCGTCTGTCTGTCTGTCCGAGGTTTTGCTAAGATACCGTTAATACTAGAAAGCTGTAACTTTGTGGGGATATGTAAATAAATGACGCCAACAAAGTGCTGAAATAAAATTTAAAAAAATATTTTTTTTAGGGTAGCTCCCCTATATGAGACGTCAGTATGAATTTTTTTTTCATCGTCTACCCCATCGTGTGGGGTATCGTTGAATAGGTCTTTTAAAATGACTTTAGAGTTGCTAATACTATTTTTCGATTGAATGCTCCATTTACGAAATATTAAACTTTAAAGTGAAAACTTTTGTTCCAGTAGGGCGTCCCCCACCCTCTAAAAGCTAAACTGCTGGCTTGAAAAAATCTGGAAAAATTCGTGATAATAGCGCATTTCATGAACTTAAAAGAAAAATTATAGCGGTTAAGATAACTTTATTAGTTTAGCAGTAATAGTCGATGATCTTGGGTGTTGGATAATTTTGTACCAAATACAAAATCCTTAGAATAAATCCTTTAAAGTGACAAAGACGGAGTACCTTGCGTGGCCCGACACGCACTTGGCCGGTTATTTATTTTCTAGTTTCATCATTGTCCACAATGTCGTCGATTATCATGAGATGTCACGAAATGTCATTTAATGTCATGATATGTCACAAAATGTCATAAATGTCACGGAATGTCACGAAATGTCATTAGATGTCATGAAATGTCACAAAATGTCATTTTATGTCATGAAATGTCACAAAACGGCACGAAATATCTTGAAAAGTATCTAAATGACATTAAATGGCTCGAAATTTTATAAAATTGCATTTTATATCATCAAATGTCACAGAATGTCATGAAATTCCACGAAATGTCATGATATGTCATAAAATGTCACGAAATGTCACGAAATTCCACGAAATATCATGAAATGTCATGAAATGTCACAAAATGTCACGAAATGTCATGAAATGTCACGAAATGTCACAAAATGTCACGAAATGTCATGAAATGTCACTAGATTTCTCAAAATTTTATTAGATGTCATTAAATGTCACAAAATGTCACGAAATGCCTTGAAATGTCATAAAATAACGTGACGCGTCGCGAGCGACATCTCTGAGTTAAAGCTCCAGCCAAGCCACAATAAACCGGTTTCACTCCGTACGTGACAGGCGGCACACAGGCCGCTAGTGCTCACGCACTCACGTGCATCTACGTCATCATCACAGCGCAGTTGTATGAAGCTTTGTCTCTGTACCTTCTTTACTCATGTGCCGTAACAGCGGAACCGCAGTAGTTTCGCCGTGTATGTCAGTTGTAGGAGATGCGGCACACTAGCGAAACTGTTCTATCTACGCATAAAGACTATAATTCTATCTCTGTACCCCCGTGGTTTCGTCAATCTACTCTGACGCCAGCCACGCCTTTGTTTTGCGGTGCCGCGTTGATTTTGCGCCTATTTGTCAAAATCGACAAAACGCTTGGGCCTGAAAACTACCTAGTTCCGCTACAGTTCCGCAATGCAAACAACACTTGATTGCGGCTAAATGAATCCAGTGGTTTTACTACTCGTGTTTCGTGTTTTAGCTGTAACTATTAATAATCACGGATAAACATTAAAGCTCTGCCTGTTTTTGACTGGTAACAGATTATCCCGGGCTAACCCTGTTCCTGTACCTGTTCGGCAAGTACCTCATCGCCATGGTGCACACCTCACTGTTTGTGTTCACGACCGAGCTGTACCCCACCAAGTACCGACACAACCTGTTCGCCTTCTCTTCCATGGTGGGCCGGCTGGGCGCCATCACCGCGCCGCTCACGCCTGCTCTGGTATGCCTTTTACCATAATAAGCCATCCACCGCTAGCTAGAACTTTCTTTTCATCTGCTGTCAGTCACTTTGACAATGTCGTTGCTATACTTAAGGTCTTTCAACATTAAGTTTGATGTGCGGAATGACCTGTTTTTGAATGCGATTTTATAATTAATTTTGGCTGGCACAGTGCTGTTGCTACATTTCAAAAGAAAGGATACTGTATAGTTCAAATATATTATATCGATTGAAGATGGTAACATAGATAGAAATTAGATTGATGGAGGAGCCCCCGATTAAACTGAAGATGAGCACCATTTTAAGGGTTCCGAACCCAAAGGGTACCAACGGAACCCTATTACTGAGACTCCGCTGTCCGTCTGTCTATCTGTCTGTCTGTCTGTCTTTCTGTCTGTCTGTCTGTCCATCTGTCACCAAGCTGTATCTCATGAACCGTGATAGTTAGACGGTTAAAATTTTCACAGATGATGTATTTCTGTTGCCGCTATAACAAAAAATACTAAGAACAGAACAAAGTTAAAAATTAAAGGGTTTAAGGTGGTACAATTTCCATACAAAAGTATAACGCACAAATATAAGTAAATGGAGGGAAAACTTGCACTGAAAGCACATCTATTGGTCTTTTATAAGTATTTACGGGTCGGGAAATGTATTTACCTACATGATTTTATTGATTGAGATGAAATTATTTTTAATAATAGTAAAATTCAAGTTAAACCAAAAAAATATTGATTGAATAATATGTATATTATTTCGTTTAAATCATGTAGATAAATATAATTCCCAACATGTAAAGACTTATACAAGACCAAAAGATGTGATTTCAGTGCATATTTTTGCTCCGTTTACTCATATTTGTGCATTATAGTTTTGTATGGAAATCGTACCCCCTTAAAACAAAAAACGTGTTTTTTACGATACGATACGATACGAAATTAATTCACCTCGACGCAGCTAGATGGCAGCACAGGAAAAATTTACGCGCAAGCATTTCATTTGTTAAATTTGTGGGTCTCGGTCGATTTGTTTACTTAGTTAAGGTTTACTTGCGTATATGTAGTGTACGGTTTTGAATAATATATCTTCTAGCGATGGGTCGTTGACGTATTTTCGTTAATGCAACTAGACCGTTGAATTAACCTCCGTCAACTAGTCGATTAACTAGTTAAAGCTTTAACCATAGTCGATTTCGCAGTGCTCGCTAGAATTCAACCGTTACCGTCAAATCTTTTTATCCAAATAATAATTTAAAAGTCTTTATTGATATACTTATTAATTTGAAGTTGTACATAATAGTGTAAGTTGAATCCTACTAGTACAAAGTAATACACTTATTCTATGTTTTACAAGCGACAAATAGTCGCCTTTATAACACTTTTAAAATAAACAACTTAGTATACATATTAAAATGAAATGAGTTTGTCTTTGAACACTTAATAATGAATATAGTATGCAAGCTTTAGATTATCATTACATTTTTCACATGATTTACCTAGTCTGATAACAATAACGCATAGCGCGTGTGGCTGTTCCTATTCATCGGGCTCAAGCTCGAGCAACAAGTGATGGGGTAACTTGTACCGATTGTAAGTATCGATATAAGGCAGATTTTTTTTTCGGGTTTTGCATAGGTTTCTAATGAGTTTGTTTTTGTGTTTATGATGTTTAAATGAGAAGTAGAATTTTTAAGATAAGTTATAAACGAATTTTTGTATACTAGGAATACCCAGTTCTATATGCATTTTGCGGAGATTAGTTTTGTATGGAGTGTTGTAAGCATACTTTATTGCTTTGTTTTGAATTACTTGCAGTTTGTCCATGTTAGATTGGCAAGTACTGCTCCACACTTTACTTTTTTATCCAAATAGCGCTGTACGTTAATTGTACTTTTTCAACAATAAATATATTTTGATTTTATGTAGGTATGTTTTAGTTTTACATCATTACGTAAATTTCTAAGAAATTTAAATTCTAAGTCTTTGCGTATAGAGCTATTAATTTAATTAAAGACATTCATTAAACACATTATTACCTACTTTTTTAATAAAAAAATACCTACGAAGTTGCAATTCCCTTTTCTACTATCGAATTTAGCCGTCGTAACAACAAATGTTACCGTTCGAAATCAATTTGCCAGTTGATCGTGCGGCGCGCCTCCGTTCGTTGACGTCAACTGATACGTTTCTCTGTACTCTTGAATTTTGCCGTCTATGGATTCAACTAGTTGATCGATGAACGGTTAACGGTCGAAACGTTGACGTTCGATAGACGGTTTTTTTTAACTAGTTCGTTTAATCAACGCCCATCTCTAATATCTTCAATTTTAGTACTTAAAGAGCTTCAACTAGCTAGAATCAGTAGAAAGTTAGTCGTACGAACACTCGGTCTTCCAGTCCAGATATTTAATTATACTAATTACCTTTGTGGTAATATTTAATTTACTTAGTTGATGTTAGAATTTCGTGGCGTTCGGACTTCAAAAATTCGGAACCCTCCGTGTGCGGGAAAAAAGTCTGACACGCACTTGGCCAGGTTTATTTATGGAGCAGAAGGCGCAGCTTATTGAAAAGTCTTACATGAGAAAGACGTACTGGCACATATTATATAATAGTTACTACGTAACAGAAATTTTACTCCCCTACAAAAACACAATACCAATGTTTATTTCAGACAATATAAGCAAAAATGTGTCTAAGGCGCTCGACCTAGCGTTGTTATTAAGTGTGTTTGGAGTGTGTGTGGGTGGCGCGCACGAATGTACGTGATCCCGCTTATTCTGTGTTTAAAATTATAATAATGGCACCGAAAGCTGCGGACTCAGCGATAAGAGACTTGACCAAGGTCGTTACTGATCTGGGAAGTAATATCGAAGCAATGGACGGTCGCATCTTGGACTTAACATCGATTATTTCAAGCCAAGGAGATGCTTTTCAAGCTCAAGTACAAGAAATTTCGTCGTTGAAAGCGATAATAGAGGGTAGAAATCCACAATCGATGATGTCACCAACAACGACAATCGCAAGCCCACCGACGCCGCCTGCACAGAGACGACAATTACGGAAGGCTCGCCTACACACCGGCAACACTGTGCCTATAGTACCTGTAAAACTGTACGCGAACACTGTGAAGGAAAACGTTGTTGGAAAGCAACCAGCCGAACCGACACAGGCGACAAGGACAGCAACAAGCACACCCGGGATCAGGCTCAGGTCGGCTAGACCTGAGCCGAACCCATCAGGTAAGACAAAATGTAATAGTGATGGGAACACTGCAAGTGTTCCGGACACATATAACACGGTTGCCCTTCCTTCCGGAGAAAAATGGGAAAAAGTCGAAAGGAAGCGACAATCTAGAAAATCACAAAAGATTATATTCGGATCTGGGAAAGCAGATGATGAACTCCAGACAGTGGAAAAAATTAAGCACGTCCAAGCTTGGTCATTTAAGCCGGATACCACACCGCAGAACGTACTCAAATACCTGAATAAAATTAAACCGTGTGACAAGTATGCAGTCGAAAAGCGGGATATAAAATCCGAAAAGAATGCTGCTTTCGTTATAAGTTCTCCGGAAAGCCTCTACGACGTAATCATTTCTCCGGATACGTGGCCATCACTGGTTAAAGTGTCGGACTGGTTTCTCGCTCGCCGCCGCGGCGAGCAGGGCACCAGCTCCCGCGGCGGCCAGTGCAGCCTGCGACCACCGCGCCGACCACACGTCATCACTCAATGAGGATACAACATCAGCGCGGACTATAGTAGTATGCCACCAAAACATCGCTTTGATCGATAAAAAGACCCAGAAGCTAGAGGTACTACTACGAAGCAATTTAAAGTGCGATATTCTTGGAATTACAGAACATTGGTTGACGGAACCTAAGTTAAAGTGTGTGGAAATAGAAGGCTTTAAATTAGTTTCGTCATATTGTAGGAGACATATAAAACACGGAGGATCCTGTTTATGTGTTAGGAACGGTATTAAATGTGTTGAAAATATTGATTTATCGTCGTTGTCGCTCGAACAAATTATAGAAATTTCAGCTTTAGATCTAATAAAATTTAACTTGACCATTATTTGCATTTATAGAACGAATTTAATTAGTAACTTAGAGTTTAAAAAAAAATTAGAAACATTGTTTCAAAAAATTACTGACATGAATGTTGAGTGCGTGATTGTTGGAGATTTCAACATTAACATCTTATGTGAATTAGGTAGTGATTGTAAGCACCTGTTAGACTTGTTATCGGCCCATGGTATGAACAGCGAGGTTGACTTTCCGACTAGAGTTACTGCGACCACATCGACGTGCCTAGATCACGTGTACTCCAACATGCCAGCAGGTTCGGTGAGCGCGACCCCGGTCACCACGCACCTCAGTGATCACCTGGCGGTAAGATGTGAGGTGGTGCGACATCAGAGACGGATTAAAGCACCGCCGCGGTATGTTAGGCAGTTTTCACAGTCACATCAAGATAATTTCGTGGCTGCATTAGAATGCGTGGACTGGGCTGAGATAATTTCAAATAAATATAATTCTTGCAATAAATTAACGAATTCTATTGTAAACGTTATTAGTAATAAGCTCGAAATTTGCTTTCCATTAAAAAAACAGTGTAATGCTCAAAAAGCTAATGTACCATGGATAACGCCAGAAGTGAAGGATCTGACAGCCTTGCTTTTCGAAATTAACGCACTCGCTAAATCTTACCCTGACAATGACATTACAGACACAATGTTAACCAATTTGAGTAAAAAATATGACACGCTATTGATTGAAAGTAAGCATAAGTACTACTCTAGCGTTATTGAATCAAGTAATAATGTATCGAAAGCAATGTGGAGCGTAGTTAATAAAAAGAGAGGTAAGAACAATACCCCTTTATTAGATTTTACGGACATAATAAGAAAAACTGATATATCCAAATTTGAAAATAAGAAAGCCGCGGTTGACGTAATGAACGCCAGGTTTTTGAGCGCAGCGTCGGCGTGCGGCGCTCCGCGCGCCAACGTACTGCGTGTACGCACTGCGCTTGCCACGGTGCGCGTGCCTGCCGACCGCTCACTTAGGTTTCTCAGATTTACGGCAGACAAAGTTTACCGAATAGTAATGACCCGTATCCCACCTAAAACGTCTAAAGACATATATGGCGTAACCATGAAACTTTTAAGAGCTGCTATAATCCCTTTAGCCCCTGTATTGGTGACATTATATAATAGCTGCCTACAAGAGGGATCGTTTCCGACTCCATTAAAATCAGCAAAGTGTCACCGCTGTATAAGGGCAAAGGTAAACGGGCTAGCATTACAGTTACAGGCCGGTCTCAATAATACCTGCTGTTGCAAACATTTTTGAGAACGGTCTGAGTTCCCGTCTAGTGGAATTCCTTTCCGCGACAGACGCTTTATCAGATCGGCAGTACGCATACCGCGCGAGGAGATCGACCACGTCACTAACTCGCGAAGTGGTACGCTGTGTAATGGCGGCTCGCGAAGACAAATTACAAGTTGCCATTCTCTGCTGCGACCTGTCGAAGGCGTTCGACGTCGCTGACCACGCCATACTAGCTCTAAAACTACAGCACTATGATGTCGCCGGCGCGTCTTATACTCTTTTGGCGGAGCTCATGCGGTGCCGCTCACAAATAGTCGTCGGATGCGGTGGAGCCGAGAAATCAGACCCTCTTAGTTCGGTAATGGGAGTGGCACAGGGATCATCGGTGTCGAATATTTTGTTTTCGTTACTACTGAACAACCTACCCGACGCTATCAAGGGGGTCGAAACATTTATGTACGCTGATGACGTGGCTGCAGTGGTTACATCATCTACGTTCGATCTTCTCGAGCAGAAATTAAACAGCACGGCTGCTCAGCTCGTGAAATGGTTCGATGCCAATGGTCTAGCACTCAATCTAAGCAAAACTCATTTCGTTCACTTCAACTTGTCGGGCAGGTCACAGCGTCCGCTGGTCGTGAACGTTAATGGTGCTAAAATTGAGCAAACTGAATCCGTTGATTCAGGCTTCCTAGGATTCCACATAGATCGCAGTTTGAAGTGGGATAAATATATTAACGAGATATGTGGAAAACTAGGAAGTGCGTGTTTTGCTCTGAGTCGAGTCGCGCGAGCTGTACCTAGTAAAGTAGCGCGCGCGTGCTACTTTGCTACCGTGCATTCACAGCTGCAGTACGGTGCGGAGCTGTGGGCTCGGGCCGCGGACTGGGAGCGCGCCTTCCACCTGCAGAAACGTGCGGTACGGTCCATGGCACCTCGGCCCGTCCCTATTTCAGCAGGCTGGGTATCCTCATGTTGCCCTCCATCCTGATTTATCAGGTGGCGGTCCACGTGAAGACGAACCTCGACAGCTTCAGTAAGCGTAGCTCGGCGCACGCGTACAACACTCGCGGGAAGGATAAGCTTCTGAGCGTATCCAGGTCCCTCGAAAAGTCCTCCAAGCTAACTCATGTCATGGGCCCGATGGTGTAGAACAAGTTACCGGAGCACATTATTACTACAAATAGCCTGACTGCCTTTAAATTTAAATTGAAACGTTGGCTAATACAACGATCCTTCTATTCTTTTAAAGAATTTATTGACATTAAATTGTGATTGACGAATTAATTATTTTTATGCATTAAATTATTATGATTGTTATTACTAATGTATTTATTATGTTTTAGGTATTAAGAATATATTTAAAAAAATGACTTAATAATTTAAAATGTAAAACAATATATTATGTACAAATATTGTACAATTTGATTTACAATATTAATTACTTTGAAAGCAACAATGACATGTAAATTTTTCAATTTATTAATAAATGAATCATCATCATCATCATCATCAGCCTGTATCAGTCCACTGCTGGACATAGGCCTCTCCCAAGATGCGCCACTGAGCCCGATCTTCGGCTCTTCTCTTCCAGTCACTGCCCACCGCTCTGCGTATGTCGTCGCTCCACCTGGTCACAGGACGTCCCACGCTACGTTTGCCGATTCGCGGTCTCCACTCTAGGACAAGTCTGCCCCAACGGTTATCAGTCCTGCGGCAGATATGACCAGCCCACTGCCACTTCAGCTTGCTAATCCGTTGAGCTATGTCGATAACTTTAGTTCTCTGGCGAATTACTTCGTTCCGGATTCGATCCCGCAGAGAAATACCGAGCATAGCTCTCTCCATAGCTCGCTGAGCGACTTTAAACTGGTGGACCAGTCGGACTGTGAGTGTCCACGTCTCGGCTCCGTATGTCATCACAGGTAGGACGCACTGGTTAAAGACTTTTGTCTTTAGACACTGTGGTATCGGCGACGAGAAGACTCGACGGAGTTTTCCGAATGCTGCCCAGCCCAGCTGAATTCTTCTCTGGATTTCCTTCTCGAAGTTATGTTTGCCTAGTTGGAGCGTTTGCCCTAGGTAAACATACTTAGTGACAACTTCGAGTGGGATTCCATCTACGGCAATCGGTTCCGGAACAACGTGCTCGTTGTACATGACTTTGGTTTTGTCCAAATTCATCCGGAGACCGATGCTACGAGAAGAATCAGCTAGGCCATTCAACATCCTTTGTAGGTCCTGCAGCGTCTCTGCCATAATGACGATGTCATCTGCGAATCGTAAGTGAGAGATATACCTGCCGTTGATGTTAATGCCACGATCTTTCCAGTCCAGCGTCTTAAACATATCCTCCAAGGCGTTAGTGAACAGTTTCGGGGATATGACGTCCCCCTGTCTCACTCCTCGACGCAGGTGGACATGTTTAGTTCGCTGGTTCTGTACTTGTACAGTCATCGTTGCGGCATTATATAGACATCTCATCACTTCGATATATCGCCAGTCGACTTGGCAACGCTGCAAGGACTCGAGAACAGACCAGGTTTCGATCGAGTCAAAGGCCTTCTCATAGTCCACAAATGCTAAGCACAGGGGCCGATTGTACTCTTCGGTCTTCTGTACAATCTGCCGCACCGTGTGGATGTGGTCTATGGTGCCGTAACCGCTTCGAAACCCGGCCTGTTCCGGAGGTTGAAACTCGTCGAGTCTTCGCGCAAGACGGTTCGTGATGACCCTTGAAAACAGCTTGTAGACATGGCTCAGAAGCGAAATTGGGCGATAGTTTTTCAATAGGGTTTTGTCTCCTTTTTTGAAAAACAAAACCACCATGCTTCTGTTCCATGCCGGTGGAGTTCTCCCAGTAAAAAGAACGGAATTAAATAGCTGCTGAAGCTGTTGAACTGCTGGAGCTCCTCCGGCTTTTAAAAGCTCCGTTGTGATTCCGTCTTCTCCTGGGGCTTTTCCATTTTTGAGTTGTTTAAGGGCCATCACGATTTCGTCTCGGCTAATTTCGGGCAGATCTTCTGTGAAGTGGCGGGTTAAGGTGGCTCTAGAATCCTCAGTATCGGGTTCGGGCCTTGAAGCATGCGATGCGTAGAGCTTGCCGTAGAAGTCTTCGACTTCCGACAGAATCTCCGGCTTGGATGCGACGACGTTCCCCGTTGACGTTGTCAGCTTTGTGAGGTGGCTTCTACCCAGAGGCTGGACGAACACTTTCGACCCCCGATTCTGCTCAATTGATTCTTTAATCAAGAGCGTGTTAGAGGATCGGAGGTCGCGTCGTACCAGCTTCTTTATGGATTTGTTGCGCACCAGGTTAGTTGACAAAGCTGACAAAGGGTCTGTTCGTCTCTCTTCCATTAGCCGAAGTGTTTCTGCCGAGAGTTTGGACTTTTTGCCCGTACGCTTGCTCTCGCAAAACTTCGTCCCTTCATCCCTGAGGATTTCCACCACTTCTTCGAGTTTCTGGTCTACGTCATCTGTGGTTTCCAAGGCAGCGAATCGATTTTCCAATTTTAATTGGAATGTTTCGGACCCAACAACGGTTTGGAGTAGGTTCGGACGGAGCGTAGACTTCATCAATCGGAATCTCTCGGCTTTAAAGTCGATATCCAGAGTGCCTCGTACCAGTCGGTGATCACTTCCAGTATTAAACCTAGTGATCACTGAGACGTCTCTGAATATGCGCCGTTTGTCCGTAATGATGAAGTCAATCTCGTTTTTAGTCACAAAGTCGGGGCTTTGCCACGTCCATTTCCTTTGGGGCTGTTTCTTGAAGAACGAGTTCATCAAGAAAAGCCCCTCCCTCTCGAGGAAATTGACGAGCATTTGTCCCCTGTGATTCCTACTCCCAAATCCGTGTGGTCCTATAGACGATTCGCCGCAAGTTTGTATTCCCACTTTGGCGTTAAAGTCTCCCATGACAACGTTGTAGTGAGCCTTGGAGGTGGTGTGTAAAGCTCTGGAGATATCTTCATACATGCTCTCCACCTCATCATCCAAGTGTGTCGAGGTCGGTGCGTAGACCTGGATAACCTTGAGGCTGTACCTCTTGGTTAACTTAATTATGAGGTACGCTACCCTGGTCGACACACTGGAGATTTCTACAACGTTGTCACTGAGAACCTTGTTGACCAGAAACCCGACGCCGCCTTGGGATGGCTGATCTCCTTCTCTGTAGTACATAAGATGGCCCGATTCTAAGGTTATGGTGTCCTCTCCCTGTCTTCGGACTTCACATAGCCCCAGTATGTGCCATCTTATGTGTTTCAGCTCCTCCTCCAGCTGCGCCAGATGATCGTCCAGCCGAATCGTGCGTCCATTATAGGTTGCGAGGGTCAGTTTTTTCTGGCGGCCTACCGTAGCCCGGGGATTCTTAGCACCCCCTGCCCTGCCGTTACCGTGACCGCCGCCGTGGTCAGGAATAGCAGGGCGGCCGGGAACTGGGGGCCTTGGCTTTAGGTGTCCTTCCATAATTTTTTGCATCCCTTGGGAGGGATATGCCCTAATCGCCACGCTGGGCAGGCGTGTTGGCGATCGCAGGACGTAGCTTCTCGCACCGGTGACGCTGCTGCCCGTCACCGGCCTGTAGAATTTAGCTACGCCATAGATATGAATGGTTATACCGCCATTTGTCGGTCGCCAGAGCCCCGTCTGTTGGTCAGCAGGATGCACCACGGGCAGGTGAGGTTGGCTGGGAGCACCGAGGTCGTATTTGTGCTCCCTTACATCCCTCCCCAATAAATGAATATGAATGTAATAAAATAAAAGTTTACAAATTCTTTTTATTTACCTCACAAAATAACATCAAAATTTCTAACTAAGAGTCGAATTTGAAATCGAGAAAGTGAATTTTACGCCGTCTTGTTATTTTAGTATCGTTAGCATAAAAAAATGAAAAATATTATGCATGTTTTTTGTCAAGCCTGCAAAATGACTATAAAAAACTTAAATCGTTTCTAATATAGAATACAAATGCGCAGTTATCCCGTCATTTAAATAATAATATACGTTGCGCGCGCGTAAGCAGTGACAACTGACTGGCGGATACCAACGCCGGCGTTGGTCGAAAGTTTAGGTATGAATCGCTGTAGCTATGGGCGAGTGAGGGAGGCCTGAGTACTGGTGCAGACATTATTACGTATGTTTCAATAAATAAAGTCGAACCAAAAAAAGTGTTACTATGAGTCCGTGCCATATAGATTGAAGCTAAGCCAGTTTTCATTACATCAGTCATTTTATAAAGATGTAAATTTAAACACAATCCAAAATTTCATCGTACCAACGGGACTTGAACCCGCAACCTCCGGAATAACATGTTCCGGTGCTTTGCCAATTAAGCCATAGTGCGAAGTGACGTTACGACGAAATTAGTGGATTGCATTTGTTAACCCAATTTTGCATTGGTGGCGCCATCTATGACTACTTATTATACCACTAATTTCGTCGTAACGTCACTTCGCACCATGGCTTAATTGGCAAAGCACCGGAACATGTTATTCCGGAGGTTGCGGGTTCAAGTCCCGTTGGTACGATGAAATTTTGGATTGTGTTTAACAATTTACAAAAAGATATTAAGTGTGTAACACTTCAAAGAAACATAATATTTGATTTACGCAGTGCAACATCTCTCGTCGGATTTGAAAACTGTAATGATTTCTTCCGAATTATTAACTTACGTAATAAGTAGTCATAGATGGCGCCACCAATGCAAAATTGGGTTAACAAATGCAATCCACTAATTTCGTCGTAACGTCACTTCGCACCATGGCTTAATTGGCAAAGCACCGGAACATGTTATTCCGGAGGTTGCGGGTTCAAGTCCCGTTGGTACGATGAAATTTTGGATTGTGTTTAACAATTTACAAAAAGATATTAAGTGTGTAACACTTCAAAGAAACATAATATTTGATTTACGCAGTGCAACATCTCTCGTCGGATTTGAAAACTGTAATGATTTCTTCCGAATGATTAACTTACGTAATAAGTAGTCATAGATGGCGCCACCAATGCAAAATTGGGTTAACAAATGCAATCCACTAATTTTGTCGTAACGTCACTTCGCACCATGGCTTAATTGGCAAAGCACCGGAACATGTTATTCCGGAGGTTGCGGGTTCAAGTCCCGTTGGTACGATGAAATTTTGGACTGTGTTTAACAATTTACAAAAAGATATTAAGTGTGTAACACTTCAAAGAAACATAATATTTTATAAAGTTATTCAACATTTTAATTCTGATAAAAACTGGCCAAGTCAAATCTAACCTACTTTAAGATCTCACATTTTTAAATAACAACAATTGTTATAGGTATCCAACAAAGCAAAAAAATAGAGTTTAATACTTGTTCATAATGTTGTTTTGTTCCTATAAAAACAAATTTCGATTTTGCATAGAACTTGGCACTCATTTAGATCTCCATTCTTTTTGCGGCGAAGCCCACCGCCAAGCATACATTTTGTATTGAGCTTGGCTCTCCTTTTTAGGGTTCCGTAGTCCTGACAAGGAACCCGTATAGTTTCGTCATGTCCGTCTGTCTGTCTGTCTGTCGGTCTGTCTGTCGGTCTGTCCAAAGTTTTGCTAAGAGACCGTTAATACTAGAAAGGATGATTTTTGTTTTCATCGTCTACCCCACCGTGTGGGGTATCGTTGAATAGGTCTTTTAAAATGACTTAAGAGTTGCTAATATCATTTTTCAATTGAATGCTCCATTTACAAAATATTAAACTTTAAAGTGTAAATTTTTGTTCCAGTAGGGTGTCCCCCCCCCCCCCCTTCTAAAAGCTAAACTGCTGGCTTGAAAAATCTGGAAAAATTCGTGATAATAGCGCATTTTATCACTGGAAAATTATAGTGGTTGAGATAACTTTAAAAAAAGTCCAAGCTTTCGGCAGAAACACTTCAACTAATGGAAGAGAGACGAACAGACGCATTGTCAGCTTTGTCAATTAACCAGGTGCGCAACAAAACTATTAAGAAGCTGGTACGACGCGACCTCCGATCCTCTAACACGCTCTTGATTAAAGAATCAATTGAGCAGAATCGGGGGTCGAAAGTGTTCGTCCAGCCTCTAGGTAGAAGCCACCTCACAAAGCTGACAACATCAACGGGGAACGTCGTCGCATCCAAGCCGGAGATTCTGTCGAAAGTTGAAGACTTCTACAGCAAGCTCTACGCATCGCATGCTTCAAGGCCCAAACCCGATACTGAGGATTGCAGAGCCACCTTAACCCGCCACTTCACAGAAGACCTGCCCGAAGTCAGCCGAGATGAGATCGTGATGGCCCTTAGACAGCTCAAAAATGGAAAAGCCCCAGGAGAGGACGGAATCACAACAGAGCTTCTAAAAGCTGGAGGAGCTCCAGCTGTAAGCCAGCTGCAACAGCTCTTCAATTCTGTTCTCTTCACTGGTAGAACTCCACAGGCATGGAAAAGAAGCATGGTGGTTTTGTTTTTCAAAAAAGGAGATAAAACCCTATTGAAAAACTACCGCCCGATCTCACTTCTGAGCCATGTCTACAAGCTGTTTTCAAGGGTCATCACGAACCGTCTTGCGCGAAGACTCGACGAGTTTCAACCTCCGGAACAGGCCGGGTTTCGAAGCGGTTACGGCACCATAGACCACATCCACACGGTGCAGCAGATTGTACAGAAAACCGAAGAGTACAATCGGCCCCTGTGCTTAGCATTTGTGGACTATGAGAAGGCCTTCGACTCAATCGAAACCTGGTCGGTTCTTAAGTCCCTGCAGCGTTGCCAAGTCGACTGGCGATATATCGAAGTGATGAGATATCTGTATAATGCCGCAACGATGAGTGTACAAGTACAGAACCAGCGTTCTAAACATATTCACCTGCGTCGAGGAGTGAGACAGGGGGACGTCATATCCCCGAAACTGTTCACTAATGCCTTAGAGGATATGTTTAAGACGCTGGACTGGAAAGATTGTGGCATCAACATTAACGGCAAGTACATCTCTGACTTACGATTCGCAGATGACATCGTCATTATGGCAGAGACGCTGCAGGACCTACAAAGGATGTTGAATGACCTAGCTGATTCTTCTCGTCGCATCGGTCTCCGGATGAATTTGGATAAAACCAAAGTCATGTACAACGAGCACGTTGTTCCGGAACCGATTGCCGTAGATGGAATCCCACTCGAAGTTGTCACGCAGTATGTTTACCTAGGGCAAACGCTCCAACTAGGCAAACACAACTTCGA
Organism: Cabera pusaria; assembly: GCA_954871355.1. Lineage (NCBI taxonomy): Eukaryota > Metazoa > Arthropoda > Insecta > Lepidoptera > Geometridae > Cabera > Cabera pusaria. The sequence continues at coordinate 506,517 of OX940896.1, forward strand.
GATGGAAATCCAGAGAAGAATTCAGCTGGGCTGGGCAGCATTTGGGAAACTCCGTCGAGTCTTCTCGTCGCCTATACCAAAGTGCCTAAAGACAAAAGTCTTTAATCAGTGCGTCCTACCTGTCATGACATACGGAGCCGAGACGTGGACACTCACGGTTCGACTAGTCCACCAGTTTAAAGTCGCTCAGCGAGCTATGGAGAGAGCTATGCTCGGTGTTTCTCTGCGGGATCGAATCCGGAACGTAGTAATTCGCCAGAGAACTAAAGTGATCGACATAGCTCAGCGGATTAGCAAACTGAAGTGGCAATGGGCTGGTCATATCTGCCGTAGGACCGATAACCGTTGGGGCAGACTGGTTCTAGAGTGGAGACCGCGAATCGGCAAACGTAGAGTAGGACGCCCTGTGACTAGGTGGAGCGACGACATTCGCAAAGCGGTGGGCAGTGACTGGAAACAAAGAGCCAAAGACCGGGCTCAGTGGCGTGTCTTGGGGGAGGCCTACGTCCAGCAGTGGACTGATACCGGCTGATAATGATGATGATGATTTTTTGGAATGTTTCCTTTATTTGTGCTGTAAGACCTTACTTCTTACCCAATTTCATGATTCTAGGTCAACGGGAAGTACCTTATAGGTTTTCGACCCAAAACCTATAGGGTAATTTCGGTTTATAATATATGATATAAATATGATGAGATAACTTTATTAGTTTAGCAGAAATAGTCGTTGAACTTGGGTGTTGGATAATTTTGTACCAAAAACAAAATCCTTAGAATAAATCCTTTAAAGTGACAAAGACGGAGTACCTAGTTGCTTGTTTATAACGGGTAAAGACTTGCATTGAATAACAGGCTACTACGGAACCCTACACTGCGCGTGGCCCGACACGCACTTGGCCGGTTATTTACTTTTGTTTTTGGTGGGATATTTATTACGACGTTAGTTCCATTTGAAAATTTTTTTTTTAAATTCACCCCTTAAGGGGATGTAATGGGGGGGTTCAAAGTTTGTATGGAGAAACAAGATTAGATGGTATTTTCTATTCCAAACTTCTCACAAGTGCAGTTCAGTAAAAAAATAAGTACTAACGTGTTTCAGGCTTTTTCGACATTCAACCCCTAAAAGGGTGAAAAGAAGTCTGAAAATCAATATTGTTTCGGATTACGCTGAAATTTAGAATGCAGATAGTGGTTATGACGTAGGTATCCGCTTAGAAAAGATTATATAAATATTCCCCCCGGATATTACTTATTATTTTTAATTATATATATATATAAACTTATAGATTTACTATGTAAATACGTGTGGCAGGATTTTTCTAAGGGGTAGGTAAAAACGTCTGAAAATCAATATGGTTTTTCGGGTTTTATAAATATGAATCCCTATTTCCCTTAGTCACGCAATAACTTGAAAACGGGTGAACCGATTTGGCTTAATTTACTTCTTCGATGTCTTTTATGATACAAAGGTTTTTACAAAATAAAAGTTTTCATTAAATAAAATAAGTCTTTAAAGCGGGCAAAACCGCGGGGCACTTCTAGTTTCAATATAAAATGAAACAGTGAATAAGTCGTACTAACTTTAAATAATTATTTTCACAGGCATTAGAGGTATGGGAGCCGCTCCCCTCAGTGTTATTCGGTTCATTCGCACTGGTGTCCGGCGCGCTGATCTTCACAACTCCAGAGACGCGGGGCATCAAGCTGCCCGACACCATCGAGGAGGCCGAACAACTCGGCAAGAAGCCGAGGGTCTAATAATAAATACGTTAAGGATATTGGTATATTACAGCGTTTTATTTGTACTCCTTTATTTTCTGTACCCCGTTAAAACATTCATCCTTATTAGCCAGTATCAGTCCACTGCTGGACGCTCAGTGGCGTGTCTTGCGGGAGGCCACTGAGCCCGATCTTCGGCTCTTTGTTTCCAGTTACTGCCCACCGCTTTGCAAATGTCGTTAGTCACAGGGTGTCCTACGCTACGTTTGCCGATTCGCGGTCTCCACTCTAAAACCAGTCTGCCACAACAGTTATCGGTCCTACGGCAGATATGACCAGCCTACTGCCATTTCAGATTATTATTTAAACATTTAAACTTTTCAACAGGTGAGGAAGTTCTAGGGGGGCTATTACTGCTCGCGTCCGTAGGATTTAGCCCTCGATGTCCTACACGTGTCCCCTGGGTGGCGCCAAAAGAGCAGTACGTTTCAGGTGGTAGGCTTAGGCCGCGGCGTGTTACCACCCACCAGACAAAGCCATGCCGCCAAGCGGTCGCTTTACGGTATGAATGTTTGGTGAAGCCATTATGGGGAACGGGTCGGAAACAGTTGCGTTGATTACTATAGCTGGTCGTGATACATTGAAGGTCAATTTACCTGGCAGCCAATCTTGGAGAGCAGCGGGATCCGAGGCACGGTTCTCCGCTGGCCGACCGCAGATAGTTGGGGGCCCAAGTAGTGAGCCAGCCACTCATGAAAGGCTGCCCCGCCATCTCGCAAAAAATCCCGGAGGTGTGCCATCGTGCCGGTTGGCGACCGGACGAGAAGACCCGATGGACACCTCTGGGGGGGCTCGGGCGTCCCCGCGGTCTCCAGGATTGGTTCCCAATAGGTGAAAAGACCTAATATGTATCACGGGTTGGTAATTAGCGCCTCGTTTCCACTTCCGTTTCCCTTACCTAACTTCACTCCCCACAAAATGAAAGGCAGAAACAGAATAGAGGTTAAACAGCGGAAGCACGTCCTCTCCCTTCAAGTGCACCTCTCAAACATTCGAGTCTTGCACTCCAATATCCTCTCGGTCCACCACCACCTTGAGACCGAAAAACCGCATATTCTGTTCCTCACGGAGACGCAGATCAAATGTCCAGCCGACGCGGCGTACCTTGCCTACCCAGGCTATGTTCTAGAACATAAGTTTAGGCCGAGGGCGGGAGTTTGTATGTATGCCCGCGATGACATTTGCTATCGGCGTCTCCGCAACCTTGAAGACCCTCAAATATCCGTCATGTGGATTTTGGTGGACACTGGCATGGAGAAAATTCTTTATGCTAGTGTCTACCGTTCGCACAGCGGAGATGAAGAGACAAACAGGCTCACAAACCACCTCAGTGAGGTGGCTGATGTGGCCCAACAGAGGTATCCTTCTGCTCAATTAGTGCTTCTGGGGGATTTCAACGCCCATCATCAAGACTGGCTGTACCCATACCAGAACACAGACCACGCTGGTCGAGAGATGCGAAAGCTTGCTTTAACGCTAGACCTCACTCAGTTGGTCCAGGGAGCAACAAGGATACCGGACGTTGATGGCCATACAGCCAATTGCTTGGACCTTCTGCTAGGCTATTCTGTAAGCTATCTCGACAACGGAATCCGCGGTGAGATTTGAATTTTGTACTACGAAATTCAACCGTATTGCGAACGTGATACGATTGAATTTCAAAGTACGAAATTCGAATCTCACCGCGGATTCCGTTGTCGAGATAGCTTACAGAATAGCCTAGCTGCTGACAACAGAACCAGACCGCTACTCGGTGTCGGTTTCATCACCCTTAGGTAGCTCCGACCACTGTCTGGTGAAGTCTGTCTCCGTCTACTCCCCGCCCGATCCCAGCCAAAAAGGCACCCGGCGGGTGTGGCGATACAGGTCAGCAGATTGGGATGAGATGCGTTGTTTTTTCGCTTCTTATCCCTGGCGGCAGGTATGTTTTTCTTCGAGCGATCCCTCAGCCTGCGCGGATGCTGTGACAGAAGTGTTACGTCAGGGTATGGAATATTTCATACCATTTTCTGACATTCCGATGTCAAGCAAAGCTCGTCCATGGTTTAATGCCAAATGTAGAGATGCAGAAGCATCAAAACATGAAGCTTACTTAGCCTGGGCTGATGCTCGAACCCGCAAGACTAGAGATGTACGCGAAAAGAAGAAAGCCTTTAACTTAGCCGCCAAGTCTTGCAAAAAGGCTCTCAAGAAGGCTCGCTTCGATCACATACGCCGAACAGGGAACAAACTTGCTTCTTACCCTTCTGGTAGCAAAGCGTTCTGGTCCCTAGAGAAGTCGATCAAAGAGAACTTCTGCCGTCCCTCACTGCCTCCACTGCTGAAACCCGACGGGTTTCGACGAAAGAGAAAGCAAATTTATTTGCTACTCTGTTTGCGGAGTCTTCACGTTTAGATGCTGGCAATGCTGTACCTTCTAGTCTGCCGACTTGCGGGACGTTTATGTCGGAAATCCGCATTCGTCAGACTGAAGTACGCAAAGCGTTGCGCAATCTAGACGTGAACAAAGCTAGTGGTCCAGATGGTATACCAGCTGTAGTCTTGAGGACGTGTGCGCCTGAGTTGGCTCCTATTTTGACACGCCTCTTTCGCTTGTCTATGACGACTGGTAAAGTGCCTAAGTCCTGGAAGCAAGCTAACGTGCAACCTGTGCCCAAAAAGGGTAGTCGCGCAGACCCTGCCAATTACAGGCCTATCTCAGTCACTTCCATACTCTGTAAGACTATGGAACGTGTACTGAACCACAGGCTCCTGGCATACCTAGAAGTGAACGATCTCCTCAGTGACCGACAATACGGGTTTCGCCGAAACCGGTCTACTGGGGATCTTCTAGCGTATGGGGCAGGCATGACAGGGTCTGGCACGATAGCCTTATTAGCAAGCTTCCTTCATACGGCCTTCCCACTGGTTTATGTGTTTGGATAGCAGATTTCTTGAGGGATCGGTCGATTCGAGTAGTCATCGATGGCTGTTCTTCCGACCAATTGGCCATAAATGACGGAGTCCCTCAAGGATCAGTACTCTCTGCAACACTTTTTCTGCTGCATATTAATGACCTGCTTAAACCCGGTATCTTTGGGTACGCAGATGACAGCACTGTTGTAGAGAGCTATGCATCCAATGCACGAACTAGTGCATTACAAATCCAGTCTCATAGAGAAGCCATGGTCGAGCGCTTGAACTATTCTTTGAAGGTAGTCTCCGATTGGGGCGATGCCAATCTGGTCAAGTTCAATGCTGCTAAAACCCAGGCGTGTCTCTTCTCCGCTAAACGGAGCCCATTTCTACTGGCTCCTACTTTCCGGGATGTGTCCGTTCCGATAAGTAACAATCTTGAGCTTCTTGGCATCTCTTTGACACCAACTCTCAATTTCGGCTCTTATATTGAGTCTAGAGCCCAGCTAGCCTCAAAAAAGCTTGGCATTTTGGCTAAGGTGAGACGGTACTTCACACCGGGACAGTTGCTTAATCTTTACCAAGCACAAGTCCGGTCGTGTATGGAGTACTGTTCTCACCTTTGGGATGGCTCTGCCAAATACCAGCTGGAGACACTGGAAGCTATTGAGAGGAGAGCTAAGAAACTCATAAGCGACGACCTACTAGTAAGCCAGAGACTCCAGAGTCTCGTGCATCGCCGCAAAGTCGCTTGCTTATCGGTTTTCTATCGAATACATTTCGGAGAGTGTGCAATGGAACTGCATGATTTGATTCCACCATCCCCATTTTATAATCGGACATCCAGAGACACTAAAAGGCGCCACCGATTTATGGTGGATATACCATCTACCCGAACGAAACGATTTGCTTCTTCGTTCATCATACGAACCGCCAAAGAATGGAATACTCTGCCTGAGTCTGTGTTTCCGGTTAAGTACAATATGGGGGTCTTCAAATCGCGAGTGAATAGGTATCTTCTGGGTAAGCACGCTCTATCATCGATCGCATCATCACTTAACATCAGGTGAGATAGTGATCAAGTGCTACCCAGTTCTGTATAAAAAAAAAAAAAAAAAAAAAGTGGTCAAATATAGCCATACACCAATACCCGGTAATAAGGCAGGTTTTCACAGGGTCAGTGCACAAGTCAGTATCGGATTCAGTATTTTTTTTTTAGTTTATTGAGTCAACCCTTTACTGTATCGGGGCGCGCCCGCACATCGCGCGCTGAACGAAGTAATAACAACGCTAGGTCGAGCGCCTTAGACACATTTTTGCTTGTATTGTCTAAAATAAACGTTGGTATTGTGTTTTTGTAGGGGAGTGAAGTATGTTACGTAGTACTATTATATAATCTGTGGTATCGGCGCCGACACTGGCGCCATCCATGATTTCATTTATTTACATGGAGTCAGTAGTCGCGGTAAGCTTTTCACGGTGAGCACACGTTTGTGAAGTCAGTGAAGGAGAAAAATGAATTCGCGCAAAGAGCAGAAAAAATATTAAATTACTTGTATAAAATATTTCCATTTTGGTGTTGAATGAGTTTTTTGTTGCCTTTAAGGCAGATTTAGACAGGGTCAGTGACTGACTTCGATTTCGAGACAAGTCAGCGCTGACCCGAGAAAAACCCAATGTAAATTGATTTAAAGTCAGTACAACGGTGAGAAGTCAGCGCTGACTTGTAATATCGCACACGACTATTTAGAGGTCAGTCGGCGCCCCCCGCCACCCGCGCCCTCCCGCGCCAGTGGTAAAATCTCCGTGTAAATGGACAAGTCAGCGCGGGTAAGGAACCCTATTACCGTAGATTTACAAAAAGCTGTGATATTACTGAGACTTCGCTGTCCGTCTCGTTTAGGTTTCTTAAGTTCACTGCTGACAAAGTTTACTGCATAGTGATAACCCGCATCCCATCAAAGGATAATTATGGGTAACGATGAAGCTGCTAAGGACTGCAATAATTCCGTTGGCCCCTCCACGTGTCGCCTGTACAACACTTACTTGAAGGAGGGATCGTTTCCGACCCCTCTTAAAATTAGTAAGGTGTCACCGCTGCACAAAAACAAACGTACCTGCATCGACAGCTATAGGCCAGTCTCAATAATACCTGCAATTGTAAAGATTTTTGAGAATGGTCTGAGCTCACGCTTTATAGATTTCCTATCCGCGACGGATACTCTGTCAGAGTAGCAGTTCGAGTACCGCGAGGGGAGGTCGACGACATCGCTGGCTCGTGAGGTAGTGCCGCGTGGTAGCTCACGCGCCCCAACTGTAGGTCACCATCCTCTGCTGCAATCTGTTGAAGGCATTCGACGTTGCCGATCACGCTATACTGGCTGTAAAATTACAGTCTCCAGCCTCCTGACCACGATCAATGCAACTAGGTCGAAACTTCGAGTTCAATAAAAGTTAATGTTTTAAGCGTGATAAGTCGCGCATTTGAGTTTATAACTTTGTAAAATCACAGCACTATCGCGTTGCCGGCACACGTCTTATCCACTCTGGCAGACCTTAAGCGAGGCCGATCGCAGATAGTCGTCAGATGTGGAGGATCTGAATAATCGAACCCCTTCAATTCCTCTCAGTAGTCGTGTAAAAAATTGCTTCTTGTATGGTTTGAATAATGTTATTGCATGTTAGTACATACTGTGCGAAAAAGGGCAAGCGAAGTACGATATCTATTCAAACTAGATGTGAACAAAGCGACTGTCAGTATTTTAATAGCAATTGCTTTAAGGGCAATTGCCTGTAGCAAATGTAAGATCGTGGGCCTAAACATCTTCCCCGCCGCACAGAACAATGAACAGTATCCGCCATGAAAAGAGTGTGTTGAACACACTTGAACAGCTGAAGAACTGAACTGTTAAAAGACAGTTCAGTTCTTCAGCTGTTTAAAGTTGACATAGACGCGTCAATGACGCGTCAATGCCGTAGGATGCCTCTGGTGGTACGGATGTCTGCTACTCTTTAAATTCCGTCTGATCCCGGAAACAATTGCAGATCTCGTCCTAAGAGTCAACTTAGTGGGGGAGTGAAGGCCTCTGCTAGTTAGACCATGTCACCAATATTCAGGAGAGCAGTGTTGCTCCGCCAGTTCGTTTGTTGTTGTTATTCGACTACGTACTCCATTTGCCACCGTTGCCAGACGTGTTGTTGGAACTTTTCCAACCGAGTTAAGTGACGTAGCTGATTTTCGTTGATGTCTATGAGTGCTAGCGACGGTAGTGCAGTTAGCGGCCAGACGATCTAAAAGTGCCCTGGGGAGAGAGAGAGAAGAAATCATCAGGAGAGAGTGACATATGACGCAAGGGACGGTAATTAAGAGTCGCCTCTACTTGTGCAAATAAAGTTGTGTTTTTAGAATGTTAAATGACGAATCTCCATTACTCGTTTTATGTGTATATGTGTGTATAGCAAACTTTACACCGGCTTCATAAATGCCGCCGAAGCGAGGAGCGTAATAGCGTATAAGCATCAATTTAATGGCTTGTTTATTTGTAAAATCTGTTATCGATTCTTGATTTTGTTTAATAAAACGCCCTACTTATTTTGCAGCGGCGACAAAGTTACTCTTGTTGTTACATACAACATAATATTTTTGCTGCTGTACCTCTACGTGCTATGAACCACCTTAAAGTCATTATAATGCATCTTTTGGTAAATTGCTAACAACTTCTAGATGCACACATTTGTATCGTAAACATGCAAAGATACACAATGTAACACATTGTTAAGCGATCTTTGCGATTATATAATATATATATAACATATATATATATAATATATACCATAGCCACAATATATAAACAAAAGTTTCACTAGCATCGTGGTTTCATAAAAACCCACACCACACTTTTTATTATGCACTTCTGGTTGTCAACTTCTGGTTCAGGAGGATTGTGCAGGAAACAAATTCTAATTAGATCTTTTCACACACGTCTTGAGTTCTGTTAAAACTATAGGAACTACTCCCATTCCAGATATTGGTCCAGATACCCGCCAAAACTGTTTACGCTCGCATTGGAGTACATATTTCAACAGATGAAGTTGGTCGAAAGGGAGTTGTTGATTGACGGAGAAAGACTCTCAAATCTCAGATTCGCTGATTATTTGCTACTAGTAGCTGATAATATACATACAGGATATGATATCCATGCTCGGCGGCATAAAGGAGGAATCCGAAAAAGCGGGTCTTAAAATGAATACCGACAAAACTAAGATTATGACCAATATACCAGATAGTAGTGAGTATATTAGTCGGTACTTTTATAATCATGATTCAAACTCACATTAATTATAAATCTAAAATATACCAGATGTCACAAACTACCGCATCTCTGTAGAAACAGTCCCGGAATATATTTATTTGGGACATACAATTTCCTTCGGCTTTGAAAATTCAACTGCAAAAGTAAGGCGCAAAATCACACAAGCCTGAGCTGCATTAGGAGCCAACAAGGAAATATTACGTGGCAACTTATCAATAAATCTAACAGCAAAAGTCTTCGAGTATGCCAATATTTACTTACGGCACAAAAACCATGACTCTTACTAAAGTCTGCTGTAAAATTGAGAGTTGAAAAGTAGAACTGCCCAGGAATTACTCTGCGTGACCGCAAGCGCAACGAATAGATTCGGGCCAAGACAAAAGTTAAGGATATGATTACAACAATATCAAAAAGAATTGGACAAGGCAGGACACATTGCAAGAATGGATGCGATACGTTGAGCAAAACGTGTCCTTGAGTGGAGACCCTGAGCCGTCGACACGTGAGGTCGAGGACGTCCACCACAGCGTTGGGTTATAGACGATAAATAATATAAGAAGAAAGATAAACGATATAAGAGGTCACGCATTTTTCCCATGTCTTGACATGGAAAAGAAGAGAAAATGCTGACATCCAAGAATGGATCACCCACAGGCCGCCATGATGATGATGATGAAGATGTACTATACACCATAGGTTCATATCATAGAGGTCTTGAATGAAATGGAGGGGGTTTTAGTCAGTAGGATTCTGACATAACTGCAAAGCCCGCGCTCTGTGGTATCCAATGAAGAATTTCCCCCTCCCACGGAAAAAAAGGCATTACTAAGACTTCTGTGGTTCATACAAATAAGTAGTAGGTAGAAGATACTTCTGAGTATTTACGAAATGCGTCAAAACATGGGCGCCTTACCCAGTTATCACACAGGTCTTCAAAGGACCAACATCTATGCCAAAAGGGTTAGTCTTTTCATATCATTAAACAATATAATTATATATTATAATATGGATTATAATGATTATGTAGTTATTATTTTAATATAAATCCGCATTAATTAGCAATAATAACAAAGTTAAGTAGTAAGTAGGTACTGTAGCGATCTCCATATTATGCTAAGTATAAGTACATAAATTAGTGTCTTATATTATATCATATCTTATCATATAATCATGTAATCAATTTATTACTTAATATCTGAACTATCTTAATATTGGCAAGCATGAAAATTAAGAAGGATACAAACGTAATAATCTATCTTTTAGAATGCTATAAGAATTTATTATTTTCAGTTTTATTATGGCTCCACACGATTAGTGTATTGAGCCAGTGTAAAGTATTGAAATTCTTCAAGTTTTTTTGAATTTTAGTCGTAGAGAAGAGATGGGTTAAAGTCACATTTCAGGTCAATAAAAGTCTAGTCTAAGTAATACCTTCACTAAAGATGGGGTGTTTACTGAAGATTTTCAGTGGAATTTTGATTTTGGTGAGAACGCAAATAACATGTTTGTCAACATTGTGCTGTTTCCCTACACTTGCACACATTCACCGGTACTTAGTGGTTAATAATCCACATTTATTACACATTAACTCGCGGAAGAACACAAGTTTTAGGAAAAAATACAATGAAATCCCACACACTTTTTGACGTTCCCGCCAAAAAACTCTATAAGAATCTTTTTCCTGACATAATCCTGACCACGGGTATAGAATAGTAGAATTCTGACATACTCACTGACCGACTGACTGTTAGAGACAACCACAAAGAATAGACTCCAGGTAGAGACAACGCACAGCCTAAATCACAAATTAAGGATTTACTTTAACGTAGTGAATCCTAGGTGTGTGGCAATTTTGATGAACAAATTGACATATCTGAAACCTCTCGGAGCAAACAATGGTGTTTGCTGCTGCTGTTTGGTGTTTGCATTGAGTCAAACCTAGTCTCTCCGTGCTAGTCTCAAACAATTATTCACAATTATGTCAAATATGTAGAGGCAGGGAAAAGGCAACATATTTGGTTTCTTAAAAAGAGGTTTAGAGCTATAATAAATAATCAACTGCACATAAAGATCGATTAAATTTTTCAAGATTTTATCATGGTTCATAAATAAATTAGATTAAAATTATCTTCGCAGTAACCTTGTACTGACGTATTCTAGGTAACATATCTACTATACAGATTATGTATCTTAAAGATACTTATTAAATGTGACCGCGGTACATACGTTGGTATTATAAGGGTGTATTAACAACAAAGATTTCGATGCTGAAGAAAGATCCTTGAACTAAAGTTTTAAGTCATAAGCTAATAATAATAAAGTCACCAATACTTCTAAGCATATTACAAAAAGGCAATATACATAATTTATCCATTTGGTAGAATTTCGTAGATACCTTAGATTCGGGAGCAGTTTCTATTCTGCTTTATTATCATAAATCAGAGAACCTTATTCTTTGTTCTGTGGTTAGTTAGGTTAGGTTAGACATAAACTTTTGACATATAAGCTGAGAACATTTCTACTTAACATCTTATACAGTGTTAACCTTTGTGCGTTACAAAGAAAGACGGGGGCATTACGCCAAGAGTCGGTATGGCATGCCGCCGCTTAGAAGCCAATATTTGCACAAATTGGGGCAAAACATTGCAAATATTTTTCAGTCTTTGTAGCTAGGTTTCGAATCACGTAAAGTCGCCATCTTTACCACCACCATCTTTTCTGTTAGAACTTTTTTAGATCAAAACTGTTGAGGTGTCTTTATGAAAGTAGATGTTAAGAACGCATTTAGTTCCGTAGATAGAGGAACCCTCCTAACGCACATAAAAGAAGAAAAAAAAAAAATTATATCTAAGTATTTCTTTGGAAATTTTATGGCTCTCCTTCAACATTAATTTATGGTGGCACTGAAATTAGCTCTTCTGTAGGCTTTAATATAAAAATTATATTTTTTTACTACGGTTATTGGGTTTTCATAGACGAATCCTTCCAATCATTTTTGTCGAAAAAAGTCAAAATTTTACAGAATGCTCGAATCGCTTATTCAAAATTAATACCCACATGACTTTTACTATTATTAAATTCTGTCTTTTTGTCCCAAAATTTACCTATACATAGCGATGTTTTCAGCTCTGGATACAACGTAAAGTCGTAAACACTTTCGATATAAATTAATAAATCATACTTTGGCATCGGTTTTGAACGTAAATTTGGACGAGAGAGCATGGGTACAGGCGTCTTTACCTGTGCATATGGGAGGCCTAGGACTTAGATCGATTTCAGTTATAGCACTCCCCGCATTCTTGTCTTCCGTCCATAGCATTGATCAGCTTTAAAAAAATAAAGCACCTGTAGCGTCGCTACATACGAGTAGGACTCTTACATACATAGACGAGGCCAAGAATGCGTGGACGTTGTCCTGCCCAAACACTGATTTTCTCAAAACTCTGTCATCACAGAGACTTTGCGACGGGCTGATCGGCAAACTAACACGGTAGAATCAGTTACAAACGTGTTCTAGCTCCGTAGATCGTGCCCGTCTCCTAGCAGTTGCAAAGTAAGAATCGAGTTTGTGGCTCTTCCATCGCAGAATACAGGCACTTTTCTCGATTCCTCATCTTTCAGAGTATCTACATCTCTCCGCTTGGGCGTATAGTGTTGTGCTCCACACCACTACCAGTGCTACAGTGCATTATCATTATTTGTCTTTCTCTTTCTGGGCAACACGCAGATAGTAGGTACAGTCTGTTAGCAATAATTATGCTGACTAAACCTGAGCGCAGACTATAGACAAAACATAGGATATTAGGAAAATCCGAGGTACTAGTAAGATTTCAGTGTGAATGCGTCTCAATTAATTTATCAATTCATAAATTTAATCAATATTAAGAGCTATCCAAAAATACGGAATTAAAGTAAAAAATTCAGCAAACGGCCGCTAGTGTCGGCGGGGGCCACATTCGTGTCGATACTTGAATATGTCGAAACCTGACAAGGAGGCAGGAGGGAAGGGTGTGGACCTGGACTACATCCTCGAGAATGAGGTGGGGCAGTTCGGGAAGTACCAGATCATCACGTTACTGCTGGCCTCGCTGCCCATCATGTTCTCTGCATTTGCAGCCGGGGAGTATATCTTCACAACTGCCAGGATACCTTCCAGGTTACATTTTTTTATTATTATGACCTTTTAGGTGTCTATAATGAGGTTGGTAAGAACAAAACACTTAACAAACATACTAAGTTATTTGCTAATCATTATGATTAACAGCAAAATCAGTTGTTTCACAAACAAATGCACACATGGCCATTGTGACACTTGATGTTAAGTGAGGATCCGGTCTGAAATGGAATTGGCAGACGCCAGTGAGACGAGGTAGTGAGGTGGTGAGGACGACATTTCCAGACGTACTGACGTGAGCCGTCGCTTTATGGTGGAAATTATATCTAACCATACGAAGCGTTTTGCTAACGCTTTCATCATACGTATTTACAGCCACGGAATTCATTGCCGTTTTCTGTGTTTCCCGAAACGTACAATGCGGGGGTCTTTAAGGGGTACCATACCTTACTTACCTTAGTTACCTTCTATGAAGGCGTGTAAGGAATATTGAAGACCGCATCGTCATTTAACATTAGGTGAGTTATTATATGGTCAAACTCTTGTTTAACGTGCATAGTAAGTTATAGGTTAAGTTTATAAAAAACCGGCTAAGTTGAGTTGGACTCAGGCGAGTCCAACTCGACTGGGCGATTTTTACCGAGGCTTCAGTACCAACTTCTCAAATTAGGTTAGAGGACAAACTTTACTTTGCATTTTAAACCCTAGACAGACGCTAAGACACTGTTCATACACCCAGCGCAAAAAATAAGCTTGTAATCGTAATTTTTTTTTGTATTAAAACTACATATTTACGGGTTTCAGTCTTTTTCCTTTAAAAGTACTGTAAGACTTTGCTTCTTGCCAAATTTCATGATTCTAGGTCAACGGGAAAAACCCTATAGGTTTTGATTACCTTGTGAAATCGCAAAATATGGGAAAAATGTGATTTAAACGATCATAATATCTTTTGATCGCGTTGACTTACAAGTTCATCAATGTCAAGGCAAAACGTTTATTAACCAAGAGGCACATGCTATACTAAAACACGCACAGCAAGTACATAGATATCAAGTCTTATCTTGGTTGCTGTCTGTTTTTTGAAGGCACTTATTTGTTTGATACGCCTGAACGAGCGTAGCGAGCAAAGCATATGTGTTTCGACAGTGGCCGAAAATTCTTTTGTATGGATGTTTGTCTGTTCTCGTCTACAGGTTGCAGTTTTCAACCGCTTTTTGACGAAAATTTGCACACGAGTTCCTTGATTTACTTAAAAATGTTCGTCAATCGCGTTTTTTTATTGGGGGGGGGGGGAATACGGGGTTGGGGGGGGGGGAAGGGGAGACGTTTGCTGTAGCGTTATTTATCAACGATTTAAACAATCTTTTGTTGTTCTTATACAAGTACTGGAAAAATGTTTTAAAGGTCTTAACTAAATAGTTGTGGGCTATATCACTGGATTTCTTGCAGTCCTAGTTTTTCCTGACATTAATAAAATTACAGTCTAACACTAGTATGATAAGTACTTAAAATCAAAATCAAAATATATTTATCGCAAATTAACTGTGTACATAAAATATGGTGTGTTTTGTATTAGCGTAAAAACATCTACTCTTTTCGGGAATAAAATAAGGCTCAAGTAGTATAATTTAGTATTCTTTATTGCAACACATTGCACAGTAAAAAAAAATCTCTAGAACCTCTGTAACTTACTTAATAACTAATGACATAGACCTTGTTTTGTACATGAACATAAGAATACTTCTAGAACACCTAAACCGTCTCCAGATGCCTGATCCCGCAGTGCGAAGAATCGTACCCCCAGCCCCAGTTCAATGAGGGCTGGGTGCTGAATGCTATCCCGGTGACAGCCAGTGGCTCGTTGGAGGAATGCGAGAAGTTCGCAAACAACGTCACCGCAACCATCAGCGTGGAACCCGGGACCTGTCCTGTCGAACTGTTCGACCAGAGGTACACCACTGAATGTGACGGATATGTCTATCAGAATCAGCTCACTGTTGTTTACGATGTGAGTACACTATAAAACTTAGCTTTGCTCAGCTTTGCTACATCATTATCTTTGTGCATCAAAATCACAGGAATTTTATCAATGCTAGTAATATTGATAGAGTAGTGATTAGGTTTTAACCCCAGTAACAAGCAATTTTCTTCATGTCGTTTATCTTTGATCATGAGTATGCCTTTGATAATATGATTGATTTCGAGATCACTCTTGAAATTAATTATTTACTCATGTAAACTCTAATAATGACAAAACTGATGTTTCACATTTCAGTTCGACTTGGCTTGCGATGAGTGGCGCCGTTCGCAGATTGGCTCCATACGTACCATAGGAACTCTGCTGGTCCTGCCCATCACGGGATACATCTCCGACCGCTGGGGCCGCCGCGTCGCGCTCACCATCAACGCATTCAACACCGGCTGGATCGGACTGGTGCGCTCCTTCGTCAACTCGTACGAGTGGTTCTTGGCTCTCGAGGTCATCGAGTCTGCGGTCGGAGCCGGAGCTTACTCATCCTGTTATATTCTAGGTAAGAAAACTTTTATGCTAACAAAAATGAAAATTACATTCACCCAGAACGTGAAGTTTGCAGCTTTTGAATAATTCAATTTTAATTGCTATTTTACCCTATTAATATTATAATATTGACTGTGTTTATATGTATTGTTCCACAATTCAGTGACAGAGTTGGTTGGTCCCAAATACCGCGTCATCGCGGGAGCTACAATTTCTACACTGTTTGCGTTGGGCCAAGTGTTCCTTGGTCTGATAGCGTGGGGGGTTCCTCACTGGCGGCCCCTCACGAGGGTCCTATACGCGCCGCAGCTGGTCGTCATCACTTACTTCTGGATCCTCTCCGAATCTGTCCGATGGCTCATGAGCAAAGGCAATTACGAGGAGGCAGAGAAGATCCTCGAGAAAGTAGCTAAATCTAACAAGAAAGTACTGTCGCAGGAGTCGCTTCAAGGTCTGCGAGAGAAGGCTGAGGCCGAGAAATCGATACAAAAAGAGAAAGAGCCATGGTTGGTGGTGCTGGTGTTTAGGTCGAAGACGATCCTGTCGCGCTGCATCGTGTCTCCGGTGTGGTGGGTTACTAACACGCTGGTGTACTACGGTATGGGCATCAATGCCGTGAACTTGTCGGGCAACCGGTACCTGAACTACGTGTACGTGGCTGCAATAGAGATCCCCGGGTACTGGACTGCCATCCTGCTGCTGGACCGTATCGGCAGAAAGCCGGTGCTCATCTGCGCGTACTGGCTCTGCGCCGCTTGCCAATTTGGATTTGCTTTCATGTCTTCCGAAGGTTAGTTTTAAAATGTCTATGTGAAAATGCAAGGCTCCATGGTATATTAATAGAGTACCATTTAATTTACAATGCTAACAAGATAATGATATACCTACATGTTATGCTTTCTTTCACTTAAAGATATTTGAACGAGATATTTAACATGTTATTTTTTATACATATTTGATAAGCTGGCGACCACTATCTCGCCTGGTAGTAAGCAGTGGTGCAGACAAAGATGGTGAACACGCTAGGGCTAGAATGGTCCATAAGGTAGTGGCAGCCGATTTTTTCCTTTATGGTGGTTACTGTTTGGTAGCAAGTTAGGCAGAACATCGATATAATATGCTCCTACAACCTGTATAAATATTTCAACCAGTCAATTACTTCGTAAACATGACGCTTTCAATAACTGAATCATCTTATAGATTTAAGACGGGAATTTAACTTGACTGAGTTTAAAATGAACGTAAGTTTTTATAATAAAACTGAATCATCATGAAAACTTAAAAGACTTCTGGTTTTATAGTTAAGTATCACTAAATTCACGGGAGATATCATCGTCACAGTGGGAGTCAGTACATCATTGCAGTGAATCGGTAGTAAAATCTCATGGTTATGGTAACAGAAATCATAGTGGGCAAATGCTTGTCAACTTCTTCGAAAAAGGGGGGCTTTTCTTGATGAATTCTTTCTTAAAGAAAAATCCCTATAGGAAGCCATGGCAAAGCCTCGACTCTATGACAATAAATGAAATTGACTTCATCGTAACGGACAAGAAGCGTATATTCAGAGTGTACTCTCAGTGATTTAATAGGTTTTATTTCGGTAGCGATCACCAACTTGTCTGAGGTTTTCTTAATGTTAATTTTAAGCTTGAACGTGTCCGTTTGATGAAATTTAGACTTCGACCAACCGTCCTCTTACCTTCAAACCATAGTGGGATCTGAAACTTTTCAGTTAAATATGGAGAATCGATTAACTGTTTCGGAAACCACAAACACCGTTGAGATTAACCATGCCCTTGAAATTGTGGTCGGAATTCTCAGGGAGGAAGGTCTTAGATTTTGCGAAGTACTTGCGTGCAAGCAGGAAGTCTACATTTTTAGAGACCCTCGGGCTTATGAAGGACCGGCGTGAAGAGCCACCAGTTACTTCGTAAGAAAGGCATGCTTTTAACAAGAATATTGGCAATCTCGTACGACGTGAGCGTCGAAGCTCTTATACTCACTCATCGAACGAGCTTGAGCAAAGTTAGGGGTCAAAAGTGTGTGTCCATTTTCTTGGAAGAATCCTTCTGACACAGTTAACCACAACTGGAGGTGCGGTTGTTGCTTCCAAGCCAGAGGTTCTTTCTGAAGTTGAACAATTCTACGGCCAGCTTTACGCTTCGTATGCATTTCAACCTGATCCCGAAAATGAGGATTCTAGAGCACATTCATGCGCCACTTTACTAAAGATTAACCAGAGCCTAGGTGAAATCGAGATGGCTCTTAAAAAGCTAAAAAATGGAAAAGCCCCTGGAAATGGATAGTATTACTACTGGTCTCCTGAAAGCGGGAGGGTAACTTGTAATGACGGAGCTCCAGCAAATTTTATACTGCCCTCTTTGATGGGAGAACTCCAGAAGCGTAGAGCAGGAGTGTTTTCGTGTTGTTCTTCAAGATTTGTGATAAAACTCTTCTAAAGAATTATCAATCTATTTCGCTCCTGACACGCGTCACGTCTACAAGCTATTAAGGGTCATCACTAACCGTCTTGCAATAAGGTGACGAATTCCAGCCACCGGAACAGGCTAAGTTTTGAGGAAGATACGGCACCATAGACCACATTCACACAGTGCGGCAGATTATAACCAGTGAGTATGATTTGCCCATGTGTTTGTGCGGATTATGAGAAGGCCTCTGTCAAGACCTGGGCCCCTAGCCAAAATCCAATTTCCTGTTTTCATGCACGCTAACGCAAGTTCAAAATGTATGGGAATGACATCTTTGTTGCGGAAACATATATGTCATTCGATACATTTTGAACTTGCGTTAGCGTGAATGGAAACAGCAAATTGGATTTTATCTAGGGGCCCTGGTTTGGAATCTTTGTAGCGGTGCCAAGTCGATTGGCGATATATCAATTTGTTGAGAGGTCTGTATAATGCCGCTACCATAACCGTCCAAGTGCAGAACCAGCAGTCTAAACCTATGCTACTACCTCATGCATCGTGGTGTGAGAGAAGGGGATGTTGTATCCCCCAAATTGTTTACAATGCATTGGAGGATAATTATATTCAAGACGCTGGACTGGAAGGGACGTGGCGTTAATATAAACGGCGAGTACCTCTCACACTTGCGATTTGCGGCCGACATCGTCATCATGGCGGAAACCGTACCAGAGTTGCAACATATGCTAAATGGCCTAGCTGACTCTTCTCAACGCATTGGTCTCCGGATAAACTTAGATACTCGTAAAAGCAAGGTTATGTTCAATGAACATGAAAATCTGAAAACAATTGCGGTACAGGAAAGTAGTCTAGAAGTTGTTAAAGGGTATGTAGGGCATACTGTGCAGGTAAAAACAACTTTGAGAAAGAGGCCGATAGAAAGATACTGGGCTGCTGGGCTAGACAGCATATGGGAAACTACGTCGAGTCTTCAGATTGCCAATTCTACAGAGTCTCAAGACGAAAGTCTCCAATCAGTGCACCCTTCCCGTCATACGGCACCAAAACGTAGACACACTCACGGTTGGTCTCGTACACATTAGTAATCTGAAGTGGCAATGGGCTGGCCATATTAGCCGTAGTCTAGCAGTGGACTAGTATAGGTTGATGATGATGACATTAAAGTGCAAACATTTTAAAAAATATCTTTAATTAAATTAAATTAAATTAAATTAATAGTCAACAGTGTTTACTGTTGACTATTAATATTGCTTGACAAACATCCACGATCCACCTGTCTTGTGACTGCATGTTACAGATTACCCCGGGCTTGCTATGTTCCTATACCTGTTCGGCAAGTACTGCATCGCCATCGTGATGACGTCAGTGTACGTGTACACGACCGAGCTGTACCCCACCAAGTACCGACACAACCTGTTTGCCTTCTCTTCCATGGTGGGCCGGCTGGGTTCCATCACCGCGCCGCTCACGCCTGCTCTGGTATGCCTTTTACCATAATAAGCCACCCACCGCTAGCTTTTCATCTAATGCCAGCCACTTTGTAAATGGTTGTTGCTGGAAGTCTTTCAACATATCGCTTGATGTACTATCTGTGGAATGACCTGTTTCGAATTCTAATTTTTCGTGGCTGGTACAGTATTGTTGCTACATTTCTACAGTAAAGATACTGTACAGTTTAAAATTGATATGAAGTCAATGGAAGATGGTCAGAACATGGACAGAAATTAAATTGATAAAGAATCCAAACTTAAAATAAGCACCATTTTTATGAAGCAAAAAGCGCAGTATACGTCTTACTTATATGTACGATTTTAAAAATAGAGTATTAGAACTATTTTTCGTGTCGATTTTATTTATATAACATGTTAATATTATATTGAAATGCGTAATATCGTTTGCAACAGTACATCTTGATCGTCGATCGCACTGTCTGTAGAATAAAGACACGTGAGATTTTTTGGCTGATTTTTAGGGTTCCGTGCCTCAAAAGGTAAAAAAAGAACTCTTATAAGATCACTTTCTTGTCTGTCTGTCCGTCTGTCTGTCTGTCCGTCTGTCTGTCTGTCCGTGTGTCACCACCAATTTTCTCAGGAATGGGTGGACCTAGCCAGTTGAAATTTATATCAAGTACTGAAATCTATAGTTCCTATTAGGTGTATAAAAATCAAGGTTCTGAGTCAACACAATAAAAAGATATGGGCAAATTTAGATTTTCGCAAAAACTTGTAAGTACCAAAATTTACCTTAATTTTCAAAATTTGTTATTTTTCGGAATTTTTCCTTTGCTTGTGTTATAATAAGACCTTGCTTGTGACCAAAATTTACAATTCTAGGTCAACCAGAAGTACCCTATAGGTTTTGGGTAGAAAACCTATAGGGTACTTCCCGTTTACCTAGAATTATAAAATTTGGCAAGAAGCAAGGTCTTATAGCAAATATAAAAGAAAAATTCCAAAAAATAAAAAAGTTGAAAATGAAAGGGTGTCCCCATACATACATAGTTTCAGCCAATTATGATAGGCCTCTGAGTTATATGAGCGTTCGTACAATTTAGAGGTCTAGCTTAATTGGTACTAACCAACGTTGGTACGGGAGCCTCGGTGGGCGAGTCCAACTCGACTTTGCCGGTTTTATTTGTTCTTAATTTCAATTGAAAATGAAACCATGAATAAGTCTCACTATAAGTTGAGTCAATTTAATAGATCACATTTGACACTTCATCAAAATTCAACAACGTGACCTTGTAATGAGGGGCACATATAATTATTAATTATTTCAAAGTCAGAACTGCATAATTACATAACATTTTTCAGTTACAAATACATGTTTATTCTAATAATTACAAAAGAAAGCGTTTTTACGATTTACTTTGACTAATAATTCTTTTTTAACATAATAAACAATTTTTGTTCTAAAAAACTAAACGTCAGTACAAGGTTACGTCAGTGAACCCTTTTTCTTTATAAGCACTAGGGATGCTACCAAAAAAATTAAAAGATTGATCAGTCGATAGGTTGAATCGAATGCAATGATTACTTGTGAAGGATGTTTAACTATAAAAATAACTATACTGTGATTGTAATTAAGTAAAAATAATTGAATAGGAACTAAAATCAATAATAATTTGGGTTAAAAAACTAACGATAAACTATTAAACGTTAGATCCATTGGTACCTTTGAGTATGTTTTTTATTTTATTGGGCCATTTTCTATGGATATTATCATTTTCTTTCCATTTTCTATAAATACATATAAAATCGTTTAAATATGTACAATTTCCGATTTGTATAATTTGTATTAACGTGTCTTATCAATTTCATATTAACGCAAAACAAACAAGTAAATAATATTGAATAATGTAAATACTAATTGTATTTCTCATTTAGAGCTGCCGGAAAATTGGTTATTTCGAATAACATCAAACTAACACAATTTTAGTTTGTGTTGGTGCGTATCGATTCATCAATTGAATCGATGTTTTTAAGCAAGTCACCTTACTATGAAGCTAAGACTGACAGATGTCAAATGTGATCTATTAAATTGACCCTACTATAATTCAAAATAATTATGTTTACAGGCGTTAGAGGTATGGGAGCCGTTCCCTTCTGTGTTATTCGGTTCATTCGCGCTGGTGTCCGGCGCGCTGATCTTCACAACTCCAGAGACACTGGGCCTCAAGCTGCCCGATACCTTCGAGGAGGCCGAACAACTCAGCAAGAAGTCAAGAGTCTAATAATCTCAAATATGTTAAGAATATTGTTATATTACAGAGTTTTATTTATATATTTTTTTCTTTACCCCATTAAAACTTAACAACTGGTAAGATAGTGGTGAACCGATAGCCAAACACCAATGACTTGAGCCAGAGTTTGCCCATCATGGGCCATCTATACGTACCCACGAGCAAGATAGATCTGAGGTTTCAAAAGCAAATATAAAATCGAACATTACCTATGTTAAGCTCCGGCACCCTCCAAAAAAGTTTAAGTTTATAGCTCGCTGAGTGGAGATGCTAAATGTCGGCTGGAGAAGAACAAAGAAGGATAGGCTTAGTAAGATATAGCAAAATATTAAGATTAGTGTATCTATACATTGAAATTTGATCACTTTAATAATTAATTCAATTTAATTCAACTACTCTTTATTCTATAGATGTTTATTTCATAGATATTCTATCTAAAGGCTCAGAATATTGTTATATACCTACATTCCAAAATTTCATCATTTCGATGGGACTCAAACTCTCGAAATTTTGGATTGTGTGTAATAATGTCCATAAATATAAAGTCTTTTAAGCAGTGCGACATCTCTCGTCGGATCTGAAAACTGTAATGATTTCAACCGAATGATTATCTTCTAAATTATTATCACAGATGGCACCACACATGAATAATTGGTTTAAAATGCAATCCATTAGTTTCGCCGTATTGATAAGATCGTAATGTGGCTTAGTGCAGCTAGTATGGCTACAGTGCCTAGCGCGAGTTCCGTCGGTACGATGAAATTATGGATCGTTTGTAACAATTTACAACAATATAAAGTGTGTAATACTTAAATAAACACATGCAGGTGAATGTACGTAGTACATAATATACAACAATGAAGAAACATAATATTAGGTTCAGTATAGGCTGTAAGTCCATTGCCACATAGGATATCGAGCGGTTAGCGTTTACGTGTAAAGAAAATCCAAAGAATTGGCGTACAAGGCGATCCAGAAGACGGTCTTTGATATGTGGTCTGTTTTGGATAACGACGCCGCAAGAATATAATGCATGAGGGACACAATTTATCTAGTAATCCGAGATGGAAACCATTAAAACATTGATTAAATTAACAATAAATAGATAGTATAATTTTGAAACATAGAGTCATAGTTAGATTTATGTCAACACTAGAAGTGCCCCGCGGCTTCGCCCGCGTTAAAAACTAATTTTATTTACTTAAAACTTTTCTTTTCTAAAAACGATTTTATCATTATAGAAAATAAGAATAAGCCAAATCGGTTCGCCCGTTTTCATGTTATCACGTGACTAAGGCAATAAGGATATAAAATATAGACATATATATAAAACCCGAAAAACCCAAATTTTCAGACTTTGTTACCTAACCCATTTCTAAAAATCCTATAACACGTACTTTATCTCATCTTGTTTCGCCATACAAATTTTGAATCTCCGTTCCGTATCGGAGGAATTATTAGAAAATCCTTTCTGAGCGGATACCTAAACAACTATCTGCATTCTAAATTTCATTTAGACTTTGTTACCCCAGTTTATCCACTTAGGGTGGCATTTTGAAAAAGTCTGAAACTCGTATTTACTTATTTATTTACAGAAAATACTTGTGTGAAATGTCGAATAAAATGTTTATCCAAACTTTGAGCCCCCCCTTCATCCCCTTGAAGAGTGAATTTAGCAAAATTCTTTCTTAGCGGATACCTAAGTCAAAATAACTATCTGCATGCCAAATTTCAGCGCAATCCAAAACAATATTGATTTCAGGCTTTGTTACTCCACTTTATCCTTTTAGGGGTGGAATTTCGAAACAGCCTGAAACACTGTATTTACTTATTAAGTACTTGTGTTAAGTTTCGAATATAAAAGACTATCTAATCTTGTTTCTCCATACAAACTTTGAACCCCCGTTCAAATCGTTTCATCCCCTTCAGGGGTGAATTTTGGAAAATCCTTTCGCAGAGGTAACTAACGTCGTAATAACTATCTGCATGCCAAATTTTAGCGCAATCCGAAACAATATGGATTTTCACACTTTGTTACCCTATTTCACCCTCTTAGGGGTGGAATTTAAATAAAACCTGAAACACGTATTTTTTTATTTTTTTACTGGAGCACTTTTATGAAGTTTCGAATAGAAAATACTATCTAATCTTGTTTCTCCATACAAACTTTTAACCCCCGTTTCATCCCCTTTAGGGGTGAATTTTGGAAAATACTTTCTTAGAGGTAACTAACGTGTAATAAATATCTGTATGTTAAATTTCAGCGCAATCCGAAACAATATTGATTATCACACTTTGTTACCCCATTTCACCCTCTTAGGGGTGGAATTTCAAAAAACCCTAAAACACATGTTTACTTATTAATGTCTTGAAGCACTTGTGTGACGTTTCGAATAGAAAATACTATCTAATAATGTTTCTCCATAGAAACTTTGAACCCCCGTTTCATCCCCTTCAGGGGTGAAATTTGAAAAATCCTTTTTCAAAGGTAACTAACGTTGTAATAGTTATCTGCATGCCAAGTTTTAGCGCAATCCGAAAATAAATTGATTTTCACACTTTGTTACCCCATTTTACCCTCTTAAGGGTGGAATTTCAAAAAAATCTGAAACACGTATTTACTTATTTTTGTACTGAAGCACTTTTGTGTAGTTTCGGATAGAAATGACTATCTAATCTTGTTTCTCCATACAAACTTTAAATCCCCATTTCATCCCCTTAAGGGGTGAATTTTGAAAAATCCTTTCTTAGTACACCCCTACTTACTAAGACAAATATACCCTCTAAATTTCAAGTCTCTACGACCAGCGGTTTAGGCTGTGCGTTGTCTGTCAGTGAGTCAGTCAGTCAGTCAGTATGTCAGGACAAAGATTCTTATAGTATTAGAAGATAACATTTGCGAGTAAGTTTGAAAGTGACATAAAGCGGCAATAGCCCAATGGATAAGTCCATATACATATATGTATGAAGTGTCGTTGGATCGCTTTTGTTGTAAGAGTGACAAGAGTTAAGCCTGATACTCCAAACGACGCACTTAAATACATAAAAATCAGGAGCCATCGCGTTCGTTTTTTGTGGCTATTATTTTTACACGCTAGAACAAAAGCACATATATCTTATAGAGTAGCGTTTTGACCACCTGTTGGTAAGTGATTATGCGGTCGAAGATGGTAAGCACGCTAGGCCTAGAATGGGAACTGGCTCTTAAGGATAGCTGCAATTAATGCGGAACAAATTAGATGTTTTGGCGACAGATTTTCCAACTGTAACTGGCCAGGTGGACACTTAGGTGATAGTGTCCTACCACCATTCGGGGTTTGTTGGTTTCTTGACGATCTTTTTTCTTTACCGGAGGGCTACTGTGAAAAGCTCACATAATGTAAATTTTTACGCACGTCTCGTTAACCTGGCACAGATCGGCGCTGTCTGCGGTAATCGTTCGCGTCATGTTTACACGCAACTTTCAATAATAAACCATTTATCAAACAACGAGCAGTAAAGTAATAAAAAATATAAGTTACCAGACAAAGATTGTTTATCTGAAATAAAAAGATATTGATTATAAATAGGGCCAAGTATGCAGTAAAAATAGTTATTCGTGAGTCAGTAAAAGTCATGGCGGAACCTGCTCAAGACGGTCCTGACTTTGAGAAAACCAGAGATGAGACCAAGGGTAAAGTCGACTTGGACACAATCCTAGTGGAAGAGATCGGTCAGTTTGGTTGGTATCAGCTGCGAGTGCTGGCGTTGACCGTGATTGTGGTCATCTTCACCGCTTGGAGCGCTTCGGAGTACGTGTTCACCACGGCCAGGATTCCCACGAGGTGAGACAGCTGGCGGATCTTGTGGAGTGCTCTATTCGTGTTAAAATCAGGTGATAAGTATTTATTTAATGGTTGCGGAATACATTTCACTATTCAACAATTCAAATTAAATTCCACGTCTACGAAGCGCCTAATAAAATGAAATAAAGCCAAATGGGTGACAAATTACCACAAATTGCAGATGATATTCAAATTAAATTCCAAGCCTGTAAAGCGCCTAAGAAAATGAGATATAACTAAATGGGTGACAAATAATTGTATTAACCACGAATTGCAGATAATATCAAAATTAAATTTCACATCCACAAAGCGCCTAATAAAATGACACAAAGCAAAACACATAACATTTATGAACCACGAATTGCAGATGTCTGATCCCCGAATGTGATTTTGCGACTCCTTCATATTATCCTATCTGGGAAAGTGCAGCTCCCCAGGAGAACGGTGTGGTGGACAACTGTCAGCGGTTCGCGGGGAATTCATCTGCATATCCTGGGAATGATGGCACTTGCCCCGCCCGACTCTTCGACCGCGACACTGTCGAAAACTGCGAGGGATATCTCTATGAGAACACTGACACCGTCGTTTATGATGTAAGTCTTTTGGATTTGGATGGCTATTGTTACACAAAATATGCGTATGTTTAAAGTTAGTTGTAGGTATCCCATCAAAAACACCTGAACTACACCCCGACTATCAATGTCAAATAATCAGTTCATTGAGACCATTCCAATGAGCCTAAACACGACATCTCTGCTGTTAGTTGGTGAGGAGTTGAGTAATCTGCAGATTCTAGGAAATGTCCCAGAATGGGACTTGAACCCGCAACCTCCGGAATAACATGTTCCGGTGCTTTTGCCAATTAAGCCACGGTGCGAAGTATCGTTACGACGAAATTAGTGGATTGCATTTTGTTAACCCAATTATGCATTGGTGCAACATCTCTCGTCGGATTTGAAAACTGTAATGATTTCTTCCGAATGATTAACTTACGTAATAAGTAGTCATAGATGGCGCCACCAATGCATAATTGGGTTAACAAAATGCAATCCACTAATTTCGTCGTAACGATACTTCGCACCGTGGCTTAATTGGCAAAAGCACCGGAACATGTTATTCCGGAGGTTGCGGGTTCAAGTCCCGTCGGTACGATGAAATTTTGGATTGTGTTTAACAATTTACAAAAATATAAAGTGTGAAACACTTCAAAGAAACATAATATTTGAGTCCCAGAATGGGGTTGAGGTTACCATGTTTTTGCAAAATTATTGAAGTAACTGATACCGATTGATTTTGGATTGATCAGACTTATAAAAGTTGCTTTCATAGCCATATCAACATACATATCAACATACATATCAACATACATATCAACTGGAAAAGAGCTCATGATATTTATCGGTAAAACGGATTTTTTGAAACAAATCTATGAACACCCTATTAAGTTTAACATAATTATCAAATAAAAAAATACTAAGTCAAAATCTAGTCAAAGACTTAGATTAGATATTTCACGTCTTCTGCGGTAGAAGAACTGCTTTGCGAGACTTCGATTTTTGTACTTGTAATGTTTTTGATGGGATCTCATTTATTTTTGTAAGCAGTCCCCTTTTTTATGTCTGACAGACACCTATTTTCATCTCACCTGATGTTAAGTAAAGATGCGATCTAAGATGGATTCGTGCTTGTCAGGAGTTAAAATACTTGTAAAAAACACGACAACCTACATATATACTTAATAAAATGTGGATTTGTGTGTCAATCTGCGGCATCGTAGACAAATGACAAATCTTCATTCATTGATAAATGATACGGCGTTCTGGGAGCGCATAGCTCTTGGTCAGAGTGTTCACCAACCCACTTCCCGCCATCATCGCTTACTACCAGATGAGATAGTGGTCAGACGTTAGCCTATCAACACCAATATTATAAATGCGAAAGTCAGTTTGTATATCAATTAACGCATTGGTTTTGCCGTTCAAAGAGGTAAGTGTCGCCAACTTATTGAGTAATTTACCAGCAGAAAGCGACTTAAATTCCATTTTTTTACCGACTTCAAAAAAAGGAGGAGGTTTCTCAATTCGACCGTATATATGTTTTTTTTTTATGTTTGTTCGCGGATAACTTCGTCGTTTATGAACCGATTTTGATTATTATCATTTTGTTGGAAGGGAAATGTCCCAAGTGTAGTAGCATGTTAATTTTATCGAGGTCTGATTAGTATCTCCAGAGATATGGTGATAAACATCTCAAAATTGGTACTAAAAACTAATAACGCGGCATTGATGTCGGTTCATTTTTAGTTTTTTAAACGATATTATTATTTGTAGTTTTTATTTTTATTATTAGTCATAGTTAATATTTTAATTTATTAAGTTATTAAAAAGTAAAGAACAGTTTACAGATTTTTTTGTCTGGGACTTCATCATGGTCAAATGACTAACCGATTTAGCTGAAATTTAACGCAGAGATAGCCAGTATTATAGATTAGGCTATAGTATACATTTTAACGCGGACGAAGCCGCGGAGCAGCTAGTAAGATAAACATAATACATATCTATCGCGGAAAAATTATGTTTAAAATGTTAGTTTTCTTTACTTAATGATCGTCATGATTGTCACGTAGTACGGGATGGCGTGCGAGGAGTGGCGGCGCTCGATGATCGGGTCCCTGCGCATGGTGGGGGTACTGCTGGCGCTGCCACTGACGGGCTACGTGTCTGACCGGTGGGGGCGGCGCACGGCTCTCGCCATCAACGCCTTCAACACGGCCTGGCTCGGCGTCGTGCGCTACTGGGCCGACACTTACGTCGGCTTTGTCATATCAGAGATCGTCGAAGCTACCTTCGGTTCCGGCGGCTTCACGAGCGCTTATATTTTGTGTGAGTTTAGTTCGATTATTCAGAATCTTGTTTATAACCCTACATACTATTTATATATACACGAATTCAATTCCATTAATGATTTTTGAGCGATAATCGGCGATAAGAAATGAGATGCAAATATAAAACTGTCTAGCTGCATCTCCTTCTATAAGAAGTTTGCGAGGACAGGCCGCATCGTTATCAATGAGGAGACATCTACCTACAACAAGTACACTTACGAGTAAAGTACCTACCTACCTAGTACTCGTACTATGACTACTTTAAGTAAAGTACCTACCTACCTAGTACCTACCTACCTAGTACTCGTACTATGACTACTTTAAGAGTACTAATGAAAATGATTGATTATAAGGTCGTCGTTGTTAAATATTCCACAATGCCATGGATGCATATGAGGCGTAATTTAACGCTATTATTTTAAAAATTGATACATTCTACTGCCGCTTTAAGGTCTTCTTACGGCGTGAAGTCATAAGATCAAAAAGTCAAGTCAAGTCAAAAGGTCAAAAATTCTTGATAGGAAGCTATAAATAAATAATAATAAATATAATTATTAAACACTTTAGCCTCAATCTAATATATTAAATGTCCATAATCTATATTCTTGACTTTTAATAAGATTTTTACCTAGTAGAAAACTGAGTCTTGTCTTGTGAGACAGTGTTCCGACGGCATAATCGTATAACATATCTAAGAAAGTGTTTCGTAAAAAATTGTAGGAAGTTAGATTGTATGTGTGTTTGTGTGTTTGGTTAGTGAGTTGTATACTTTATTTGAAATAGTGTGGTTGTTTTATTGGTTCAATTATTTTACAATTTTAATAAGGCCTTTTGCCTCTTCAAACGTCATATTGAAAAACCAGTTTGTGATTATAAATGTACATTCATATTTATTGATATTGTAAATGGAAAGCTTTCGGTTGGCCTGATTATAGAGGTACTCGCCCAGAAAACCGACTAATCTCTGTGCAAAGATAGAAAAACATGATTTGATCTTTACGTCTTTTAGTCGTAATAGCATAGTTTACGGGTTTAACAGAGTGCAAGTGTCAAATACATCTTAGTATAAACAGTTTTCGAACAGATAGCAATTCTGTAGTCTGGTAAAGCTCGGTTGTAGGGAAGCGGAAAGGACGAAAAACCTGCTGAACTCCTTATTTATCAATCTACGTCAGTGAGTGTGTTCTCATAATAAAATGATTATATTATTTTCAGTGATGGAAGTCGTGGGTCCAAAATATAGAGTAGTAGCTGGAGCCACTATGAACACATGTTTTTCTGTGGGCCAAATTACTATGGGGTTAATCGCATGGGCAGTGCCCAACTGGAGGAACCTGACACTCGCTCTCTACATACCGCAGTTCATTACTATCGCTCACTTCTGGCTCATGGCTGAGTCCGTGCGCTGGTACATGAGTAAGGAAAGATACACAGAGTCGGAAGCAGTTTTGCAGAATATTGCAAAAGTCAATAAGAAAACTCTATCGGCAAAATCATTGGCTGCTCTGACACAATCAGCGGAGGAGGAGAAGGAAAAGCAATCGCTGGAAAAAGAGTTAAAAGCAAAACAGCCGTGGTTGATAGTCCTCGTGTTTCACCACAAGAAGATACTGTTGAGGTGCCTGGTGGGCCCCGTGTGGTGGATCACAAACACCTTCATCTACTACGGGCTGTCCATCAACTCTGTGAACATGACCGGCAACCGCTACCTGAACTACATGGCGGTGGCGGCGGTAGACATCCCCGGGTACTGGACCGCGGTGTACTTGCTGGGCAAGATCGGCAGAAAGCCGGTCCTCATCGGTGCATTCTGGATCTGTGCGGCCTGCCAGGTGGCCTACATCTTCCTGCCCACTGGTGAGGTTCATTTATTTTAACTTATCGTACAATAATTCTCGTTGATGCGATTATCTGTTTTTGTGACAATAAGTAGTGGTATGTGGTATCTGCAGGCTATACACACTCTGATGTAAGGTACGTCGTCAGGTAACTACGCGCTGTCGCTGACCGTATACCTGGTGGCCAAGTACTGCATCGCCATGGTGATGACGTCAGTGTACGTGTACACCGCCGAGCTGTATCCCACGCAGTACCGCCACACTCTGTTCGCCTTCTGCTCCATGATGGGCAGGATCGGCTCGATCATAGCTCCGCTCACTCCGGCATTTGTAAGTGGCCTTATTTCAAATTCAAAGTCAAAACATTTGTAAGTGACGGTGAGGATACAATGAGGAACATTTTCATTTGCAGGGAGACGCAACTTTCGACGAGTTTCCGTTCGTACTGTTCGGTGCGTTTGCGCTGGTGTCAGGCGTGCTGATGTTCCTGACGCCGGAGACGCTCGGCACCAAGCTGCCTGACACCATGGAGGAGGCGGAAAACCTCAAGAAAAGTTATTCTTAGACTGCCTGGTAGTCCAGCGATAGTATTATTTCGGTTTGTTTGCTTTGTCACAAGTTTGTAGATGAATTTAATCTATATTTGTTACTGAAAAATAGCATAACCTAAAAGATACAAGCGTTTCATAGAAGGTGATTGATAAATAAGTTATTTTTCAAAAAAAATAAAACCGACTTCATAATCACAAACAGGCACTCAAAAGCGAAAAATAAATTACTTAAAATTATTATAAGCGCTACCCACTTATCTATTTGAAGTCGGTGCCAGCCAAGTCTAATAGGTAGTAGATAGATAATACCTACATGTATCTACCTACTTACTAACCTACATGTACCTACTTACTACTACTACATACATAGTATCTATCTACTATCCAATAGACTTGGCTGGCACCGACTTCAAATAGATAAGTGGGTAGCGCTTATAATAATTTTAAGTAATTTATTTTTCGCTTTTGAGTGCCTGTTTGTGATTATGAAGTCGGTTTTATTTTTTTTGAAAAATAACTTATTTTACCCTTTTTAGTGCATAACAAGTTTTAATTAAATTACATGCATCTATTACATTTGGTGTCTGGGCCGTTATACACTGACGGATATATACTTTTTGAAAATTTCAAGTATGTACAATCGCCTTCATTTGTGCGTATCCACCTTAAGGAATAATTTCCTGTGGACTCTTATTGAATTGGCATCTCGCTTCTGTCTATGTTGACATTGTTGACCAATGACAAGAAGGGACAAAGCCAAAAATTATGTTTTGTTTTTGGTTTTGGCTCTTCTTTCGATTGGTAAGAAATTTTTTTTTTTTGGGCTCTTCTGATTGGTTAGAAAAATAATCGACACTTGCAACCGAAAATGTTTTGAAACTGGATACGCACAACTCTACGCGATGGTACCTATAATGGTTAAGAAGATACAGATCTGTAAAGTGCGCACATATGTATAGACACACGGACGGACGGACGGACGAACGGACAACAAAGTCTCAGAAAGTGTTCATTTGGTACCCTTTGAGTTCGGAACCCTAAAAAAAATGACTTTAAATGCCTTGCTAAAGTGATAATATTCACTAGTAATAATTATGTCATCAAGGTATCAAAGGACAATGTCCAAAATGGCCCTGTGCAATTAAAGCATCTGACACACACGATAATTAATTGTCTATTTTATTACAATAATTCCAAATGCTTTTATAACACGGACTAGTTGTATTTCAAAATGAATATAAAAAAGTATTATTTGCGATTATTAACATTACTTGCCGCCATATGGCCAACAGAGTACTGAATCACTCTACTACGTTATAAGAGGCACTTCCCTATATTGTTGAAACCCGAATTATGAAAGCACTGTGTAGCCAACCTAACAACGGAAAGTATTATTTACGTAGTAACTATTATATAATCTGTGGTATTATGCTTATACATTTTTTTTTGCAGTGTTGGTTGGTACAAAGTACGTTCATAATTCTGAGTTATTTAATAATGTATGCAGTGTCGCGTGACTGAAATGGCCGCCATCTTCGGCAAACGTCATGTCATGTCAAAAAATCTTAGGTATGTTTAAAAAAGTTTGCACCCTAACAAGACTTTGCCCGGTAGAACATTCCTGTGAAGATAAATTATTTATATTTATATATAATTATTTATTATAATTATCAATATATCATTATTTATTGAGGGCCCGGTGGCGTAATTGGGAGAACAGTCGGCTTTGATGCCGTGGTACCGAGTTCAAACCGCCGTGCACCAATGAATTTTTCGATCGAAAAATATATGTGCGCTTCTCACAGTTGCCCTCCGGTGAAGGAAAACATCGTTAAAAAAACCAACAACCCCCGCATGGTGGTAGGACATATCTAGTGTCCGCCTGGCCAGCTACCACCCTCAAGTTAGAAAATCTGTCGCCAAACATCTTATGTGTTCAGGCAGCTATCCTTGAGAGCCAGCTCCCATTCTAGTCCACTTCTCTATCTTCGACCGCATCATCACTTAGCAACAGGTGAGATAGTGGTCAAACGCTAGCCTATAAGATATTTAAAAAAAAATATATATAATCCCCACCTTTATTTCAATCTCGCTCACAGTTATCGTAAGAATATCTGTCAAAAACCAAAATCAACGAGAAGAAAGATATAAAAATATTCAAGGTCATATTTTTTAGTATTCCATAGCATATATCCAATAGCAATAGCAATATATCCAATATATATCCATTATATCCAATAGCAACCTCCATTGTGTATAATCTTCTTGGGACTCTTCTACTAAAACCAGTACATTCTCCTACGTTTGAGGTATTTATCTCCATATCTCTGGAGATACTTATCAGATCTCGATAAAATTAAAATGGGACCACCTCGAAAACGTATCCTACCTATTCAAAAAAGAATCATTTGGATCCGTTCACTATTGACGGAGAAATCGCGTAACATAAACACAAAAAAAAAAAAAAAAAAACATACAGACGAATTGAGAACCTCCTCCTTTTTTGTGAAGTTGGTTAAAAAAACATCAAGACCTTAGTCTTGATGGTGTTTTTTAATTCTATTTCTTCATTATATGACAAAAAGATAAATCGTAAGAAAAAAAATGCGAGCTGATTTCAACAACAAAAGAAACCTTATATTACAGCTAGTAAGGCGATTACAGCAATGTAGAAAAGCAACCTATATAATAAGTAAGAGTAATATTTATTTCATACTAGTACGAGTATGTTCACATATTTCATATGTGAAAAAAGAAAAGTATAAACTGTCAACAACTTGCTGGTATTATAAAATCTATAAAAAAAAAACCGACTTCATTACCACAAACAGGCACTCAAAAGCGAAAAATAAATTACTTAATATAATTATTATAAGCGCTACCCACTTATCTATTTGAAGTCGGTGCCAGCCAAGTCTATTGGATAGTACATAGATACTATGTATGTAGTAGTAGTAAGTAGGTAGATACATGTAGGTAGATACATGTAGGTAGCATCTATCTACTACCTATTAAAGAAAAAAATATATATTTAAGCGGCAATAGCCCAATGGATAGGGTGTCGGACTGGCAATCGAGAGGTCGTGAGTTCGAATCCCACCCCACCCATTGCACAATTGACGTGAACCCACTCCAGACACAAGCATATTTAGCTTAGTTGGAGGGGTTAACAAGACTACTAGTAATGTGCAACCCACATTGCGAGTAATCTTTTATTTAAAAAAAAATATATATAAATATATATAAAATATATTAGACTTGGCTGGCACCGACTTCAAATAGATAAGTGGGTAGCACTTATAATAATTATATTAAATAATTTATTTTTCGCTTTTGAGTGCCTGTTTGTGGTAATGAAGTCGTTTTTTTTTAAGATTTTATTTTACCCTTTTTAGTGCAAAACAAGTTTTAATTAAATTACATTCATCTATAAAATTTCGTGTCTGGGCCGTTATACACAGACGGATATTTACTTTGTGAAAATTTCAAGTATGTACCTATTACGGTTAAGAAGGTATATCTGTAAAGTGCGCACATATAGACACACGGACGGACGGACGGACGAACGGACAACAAAGTCGCAGAAAGTGTTCATTTGGTACCCTTTGGGTTCGGAATCCTAAAATGCCGCGATAGTGAAAATATTCACTAGTCATAATGATGTCATCAAGGTATCAAAGGACAATGTCCAAAATGGCCCTGTGCAATAAAAGCATCTGACACACACGATAATTAATCGTCTATTTCATTACAATAATTCCAAATACTTTTATAACACGGACTAGTTGTATTCCAAAATGAATATTAAAAAGTATTATTTGCGATTATTAACATAAATTGCCGCCATATGGCCCACACAGTCTGAATCACTCTACTACGTTATAAGAGTTGGAACTTCCTTACATTGTTAATACCCGAATTATGAAAGCACTGTGTAGCCAACCTAACAACGAAAAGTATTAGTAACTATTATATAATCTGAGGTATTATGGTTATAATATTTTTTTGCAGTGTTGGTTGGTACAAAGTACGTTCATAATTCTGAGTTATTTATGTATGCAGTGTCGCGGGCGGGACTGATATGGCCGCCATCTTCGTCAAACGTCATGTCATTTCAAAATGCTCAAAAACTTTGCACATTAACAAGACTTTGCCTGGTAGAACATTCCTGTGAAGACAAATTAATTCTCACCACCTTTGTTTCTATCTCGCTCACAGTTACCGTAAGAATATCAGAAGTCAATAATACTTAAATTCAAAAAATTAAAACCATCCCTGACTGATTTGTATATGTAATCCGAGTTTATAATCAAAGCATATGAATAACTTTGTACATTGAGACCATTCCAAGGAGATGTCTCAGAATTAGATCAAGCTTACCATATTTTTGTAATATCATTGATGTTACAAGATACTGCGACAGCGCCATTTTGATTTTTTGACTTCCGCGGTCAAAGGACTACGAGCTTACGAAAGTTGCTATCGTAGTTTTTTTTAACCAAAAAATAGCTGATAATATTTAAACGGCTGAACAGATTTTCATGAAATAAAGCATGAAATAAACACTGTCGACGAAGACATCTATCAAACAAAACAAACTAAATCAAAATCGGTAAATCCGACTCTTCTTCTAAAACCAGTACATTGTCCTATGTTTGAGATATTTATCTCCATATCTCTGAAGATACTAATCAGATCTCGATAAATTTGAAATGGGACCACCTCGGAAACGTACCCTACCTATAAAAAAAAGAATCATTTGAATCCGTTCACAATTGACGGAGTAATCGCGTAACATACACACAAAAAAAAACATACTGACGAATTGAGAACCTCCTCCACTTTTGTGAAGTCGGTTAAAAATGCGCTTAAGTTTGGCATGCCTACTTATTTAGGTTCGGTAATAACGTTATATTATGATACCTTGATGCAACAATTACGTGGAATATTGATGTGAATCTACTCCAGACCCAGACACAATCATATTTTGCTTGATTGGAGGGGTTAACAAGACTACTAGTAACGTGAAACCAACATTGAAGTAAGTTTTTTTTAACTACATTGCATTGTAACCGAAACGCGCTGATCTGATGACGGACCAAGGATGTAAGGACTGGAGCTCTCTCATGGTAAACGGTTGGACAGTTGAATTTGGAATAGGATGTTATTGTTATCACGAGGGTGTGCCAGTTGAAACGGGTCTTCACACAAAGCTTGTAGTATAAAACATATGTTTACTTTATTTTCAACCTACTTCCCAAAAAGAAGGAGGTTTTAAATTCGTTTGCATTATTTCTTGACAAAATATTCACAGCCAACATCCACAAAATCAAAGATGGCTCCTTTGCACGGGCGCTGGTTAGAATTGTGTTAAAAAACAAACCAGCTTGAAAAAAAGCTGTATGTTGTTTAACCTAATATTTAAAATGATGCTGCAAATTCTATTTATAATTAAAATGATTTACATTTAGTACCAATTACAGAACGAGCAGAATTAGTCACTCAACCCGAGTGTCCAATCTCTGCTCGGGCTGTATAAATAAAAACAATATTCACAATGTATAATGGTTTTTATTCGTTAATGGTTCCTCCTAAATCTCTTGCCCAGGCCCTTGGCATATTTGGTAATTAGAAATCTCGCGTCGTATCTGGTGGGTCTGTTGGACCCGTAAGTATTTTTTAATTATTTACCTAAATTGACGTTTTTATGATATAAGTAGCAAACAAGCAAACTGATGGGAAGTGGTCACCGTCGCCTATGAACACTTGCAACACTAGAGGTGTCACTCATGCGTTGCCGACCTGCCAAGATTTTCATTATGCTCTGGAATTCACGTTATG
The DNA here is from genome assembly GCA_954871355.1 of Cabera pusaria. Taxonomy (NCBI): domain Eukaryota; kingdom Metazoa; phylum Arthropoda; class Insecta; order Lepidoptera; family Geometridae; genus Cabera; species Cabera pusaria. Next base: position 543,263 of record OX940896.1, read on the forward strand.
CTCTTCAGTAACAACAGACTAGTGTCGTCGTAGTCATTCCACATTTAAAAGTGTAAGTAAGGGAGAAATTATTGCTTTAATCAAGATGTGTGTAAAGTCCCAGTCTCAATAATATATGGATGAGCGTTTTGTCTATGACGAGAAATCCCACGCCGAGATTAAATTGAATAGTTCTTCAGAACCGTAGTACAGAACACTCTCCGTTATAAATGCGGTAGAAAATAAAGTGAGAACCGAAGAAATATCTCTGCGCATACTCCGAGAATATATATTAAAGGTAAGGTCCGGGTCGTCAACAATTCTGACAGCTCTACGCTGAATCACATCAAGTGCCCGAACTTCACACTTGGATGCTTCGTTCCAGAGGCACTTGTGCCTTATTACGTACTATAAGTTTTTTGTATGCTGGTTTAGTTTTTAATGCGATATGATTGCAGAACTACACTAAGGCAAAAATATCAACGTCCAGGATATTGATATTTTCTGAGATATTGAGGGAATTATTTTAAAACCGAGGAGCCACGACAAATAGAGTATATTTTTTTGTAGTGAACTATGCGCATTCACTTGCGACTTATTTAGGTTGAACTTGACAATATTCTGGTTTCCCCAGTTTAAAACTAAGTCCAGAGATGTTTTGACTTTGAACACAAGTTTGTATCTTCATGTTTTCGTCAACCACAGAACGGGAAAGGCTTGTGGGATCGGAATATTGTGCGGAGATGCACTCACACACAGAATAGATTCTGTGCTATCATCTGCAAAGCAGTGCATATTACTAATGTTTAGCATATCATTAATATGCAGACTGAACAATTGTAATGTTATTCATTCTCCACCCGACGGTAGTTTTTTAGCAATAAGACCGTCTGTTGTTGCACCTTTTGTTCAATGTTTATTTTTAAGTTTAATTTTTAAGGTGTTCAAAAAAGAGGTTTTTTCTTTCTATTTATCTAACGCCGGCGACTGCTCAGTAAAAAACTAGCGTTAATAGGTTTGCTGTCAAAGCAAGATCCGTCGACGGCTTTGATGCTACAATCGGACAAAAGCTGACGACCCATGCTTTGAGTGGAAAGCCCTGTGCCAGACATGATCAAGGGCCGATAGCGATAGCGATAGCCGATTAGCGATATCTAGACTAACAGCTAGAGATTCCCCTCTACTCTGAGTCTTTTCTAGCTTCAGTCCGACATATTATGTAGGTTGGTTTCAAAACTCTGTAATGGCTTTGCTGAGCCAGGGAAAAGGGGAAATTTTGGTTGTAAGAGCTCTTGGGGTCTACTGTTCTCACAGAAACACTAATTTTGTTAGAAACTTTACCCTTACTGAGCCTACCTGCACAACATGAGCAGTAAATGAATGCGTGCCAGGTAGCAAACAATAAACAGAGTCAATTAATCATTTTGCTATCTGCAAAAAGTTTTTTGTTTAATCGCCTTATCTAAAAACCGATATCATATTTAATTCAAAACTGCATCGTTCATAACTTAAATAACAATGTAGTAGGACTGTTATTGAACAGAAACGGCTGATTAGAATCAATGTATTACAGAAATTAATATAATAAATTATATACAATACAAGCTTCTGCCTGCGGCTTTGCTTGCGTGGCATCTCATCCGATTGGCATTTTTATACCACCCCGCACGTAACAATATGTATTGTCATGACATTCGTGAAAATATCAACGCAAGTAGGTATTAAGATTTTAACCTCATGTTGTCTACCATCTACATTCTAACCTCTGACTCCACGCTTTTATTACTAACAGGTGCGTTAATAAGGGGGGTTTTCTTACAAACATATTTTTGTTGTATAATATTTTTTATTTTTTTCTTATTGTATAACGAGTTAAAAAAAATCTAATAGAGAAGTATAATAATAATGATAAATACATAAATATCATATATGAATGGAACGCTTAGCGTATTTTATAAAACTTTGAAAAAATATGTATGACTAGTAGTGCCCCGCGGTTTTGCCCGCGTTAAAACGTATCCTATAACCTTATCCATAATATTTGCTATCCCAATACAAACTGATTTTCGCATTTATGAAATTGGTGTTGATTTCACTCCATTTCATTTTAGCACCAGTAAACATTAGATTATATATATATATAAATATTTCAAGTTCATGAAATGTTTTGGTTTCCACGATAAATGTGCCCATCATTATAAAAATACAGGCGTAAGAGTAAGTTTCTCAAGCACAAATTATTGCGAATTATTTATCATATTATCAAAGTATAATTGGGGTACCAAGTTTTTCTTTTATCTATTATTAACATAACTGTACCTTATATTTCTATAAATATATATACAGAGTGTTACAAAACAACCCATAAAGCCGAAAGTAGGTTAAATAGGGCCTTATCACGAGTCCATTCACAATATTTAAGAACCGTAGTAACGCTGTATAACATACCCAAAAAAAAAAAATTTTTTTAGTGATGTGCAAAAACCCTATTGCAGTAAAAATAAAGAGTAAACTACGCAGAATGTACCTACATTTATACCTAATTCGCGGAACGACAAACATTTTAAAATACCTAACCTAACGAAACAACCTAAACGAATACTGACTTTTTAGGGTTCCGTACCCAAAGGATAAAACGGGACCCTATTACTAAGACTCCGCTGTCCGTCTGTCTGTCTGTCTGTCTGTCTGTCCGTCTCTCACCAGGCTATAGCTCATTAACCGTGATAGTTAGACAGTTGACATTTTCACAGATGATGTATTTCTGTTGCCGCTAGAACGACAAATACTAAAAATAAAATAAAGTTAAAAATTAAAAGGGGTCCCCATACAAAAAACGTGTTTTTAAACGCCATCTATCTAATTAGTTTCGGCAACATGACATAGATGGCGCTAGTAAACGAGCCCCGTTTTTCTAGATCGCGACCATACCAAATATTCTTGGTAATATCAATTAATCAAATATATGTGGTTGAAACTTTGTTTTGTTTCGTATTGTACGGAACCCTCCCTAAGTGTGCGATAAGAGACGCGATGCTGACTCGCACTTGGCCAGGTTTTATTTATAATTGACGTCAAATTTACAGAAACGGCTCAAAGTATGCTCCGGCTTGCTCAATACACAACCTTGCTCGTCGGGATAATATCGTGATATTCCGCGTTAGAAAGCATCGTTATTTTGCAAAAAATGTTGGAAAAAACTCGAATCAGTTGTAGGATATCGATTAGAGGATTTGAAATTGACCACATTTTTTTTATCCAACTTGACATTTTTTGAAGCCAGTACTTAATGATATTCTTGTATTGAGGTAACAAACATTTATGAATGAAAAATAGAAAAACTATTACTATAAGTAGACAATTATTAGGTAAAATAGGTACGTAGGCCTTTCTGTTTAATAATCTGGTTCCCTGACATGACAGGTTACTAGGGTTCACAAAAAATTTTTGGCTTTGATAATTCATTAAAATGTTTACGGGTATTTTGTAACACGTTGTATTACATATCTTATATAAGTTATTTTTCAAAAAAAATAAAACCGACTTCATATCCACAAACAGGCACTCAAAAGCGAAAAATAAATTACTTAAAATTATTATAAGCGCTACCCACTTATCTATTTGAAGTCGGTGCCAGCCAAGTCTAATAGGTAGTAGATAGATAAATCCCTACATGTATCTACCTACTTACTAACTTACATGTACCTACTTACTACTACTACATGCATAGTATCTATCTACTATCCAATAGACTAAGCTGGCACCGACTTCAAATAGATAAGTGGGTAGCGCTTATAATAATTTTAAGTAATTTATTTTTCGCTTTTGAGTGCCTGTTTGTGGATATGAAGTCGGTTTTATTTTTTTTGAAAAATAACTTATTTTACCCTTTTTAGTGCAAAACAAGTTTTAATTAAATTACATGCATCTATAAAATTTTGTGTCTGGGCCGTTATACTCTGACGGATATATACATTGTAAACATTTCAAGTATGTACCTATTACGGTTAAGAAGATACAGATCTGTAAAGTGCGCACATATAGACACACGGACGGACAGACGGACGGACGGACGGATGAACGGACAACAGAGTCTCAGAAAGTGTTCATTTGGGTTCGGAACCCTAAAAAAATTGACTTTAAATGCCGCGCTAAAGTGAAAATATTCACTAGTAATAATGATGTCATCAAGGTATCAATGGACAATGTTCAAAATGGCCCTGTGCAATTAAAGCATCTGATACACACGATAATTAATTGTCTATTTTATTACAATAATTCCAAATACTTTTATAACACGGACTAGTTGTATTCCAAAATGAATATTAAAAAGTATTATTTGCGATTATTAACATTAATTGCCGCCATATGGCCAACAGAGTACTGAATCACTCTACTATGTTATAATAGGCACTTCCCTATATTGTTGAAACCCAAATTATGAAAGCACTGTGTAGCCAACCTAACAACGGAAAGTATTATTTACGTAGTAACTATTATATAATCTGTGGTATTATGCTTATAAATTATTTTTTTGCAGTGTTGGTTGGTATAAAGTACGTTCATAATTCTGAGTTATTTAATAAAGTATGCAGTGTCGCGGGACGGAAATGGCCGCCATCTTCGCCAAACGTCATGTCATGTCAAAATATCTTAGGTATATTTAAAAAAGTTTGCACCCTAACAAGACTTTGCCCGGTAGAACATTCCTGTGAAGACAAATTATTTATATTTATATATAATTATTAATATATAATTATTTATTGAGGGCCCGGTGGCGTAATTGGGAGAACAGTCGGCTTTGATGCCGTGGTACCGAGTTCAAACCGCCGTGCACCAATGAATTTTTCTATCGAAAAATATATGTGCGCTTCTCACAGTTGCCCTCCGGTGAAGGAAAACGTCGTTAAGAAACCAACAACCCCCGCATGGTGGGAGGACATATCTAGTGTCCGCCTGGCCAGCTATCACCCTCAAGTTAGAAAATCTGTCGCCAAACATCTAATGTGTTCAGGCAGCTATCCTTGAGAGCCAGTTCCCATTCTAGTCCACTTCTCTATCTTCGACCGCATCATCACTTAGCAACAGGTGAGATAGTGGTCAAACGCTAGCCTATTAGATATAAAAAAAATAAAAAATATTAATTATCCCCACCTTTATTTCTATCTCGCTCACAGTTACCGTAAGAATATCTGTCAAAAACCAAAATCAACGAGAAGAAAGATGTAAAAACATTATTCAAGGTCATATTTTTTAGTCTTCAAAAATATATGCAATAGCAACCTCCATTGTGTATAATCTTCTTGGGACTCTTCTACTAAAACCAGTACATTCTCCTATGTTTGAGGTAGTTATCTCCATATCTCTGGAGATACTTATCAGATCTCGATAAAATTAAAATGGGACCACCTCGGAAACGTATCCTACCTATTAAAAAAAGAATCATTTGAATCCGTTCACAATTGACGGAGAAATCGCGTAACATACACAAAAAAAAAAAAAAAAAAAAACCAAACAGACGAATTGAGAACCTCCTCCTTTTTTGTGAAGTCGGTTAATTATATACATATAACACAAGAGTTAGTTGAACACTTTCACTACATAAATACTAGTACACTGCCAGTAGTGACTTCAACTCAACATTTTCGTCCAGCGCTTACAAACACCAATTAGAACGCATGGATGCGTTTGGTTCGAACGTCATTACAACAATACAAGTACAGTGCAATAAAATGTTTACGGCGGCTGTAAAGTACGACACGGAATCAGGTTCGCGCAGGTTCACTCGTAACTCTAAATCTCATCCAATCAAAATCACGAACAGAGCAATCACTCACACAAACACACATTTGCTCTGGGACTGCGCGAGTGTAGGTAGGTACAGCAAAAATTGGCGGGTGTTCGTCACCTTCACCTCTTTGCGACCCGCCGACACCTATAAGAATTCGCTACTATGCAGCGTCTTGCACCTAAATTCACAGCTGCCATTAAGTTTGCATCATATTAGACATTGTAAATGATCGGTAATCCGTAGTTAAATGGGAATTACACTCCGCATCACCACCACCACACCGCCTCTTTGTTCGGTGTTCACTTGTTGTCGGCCTGTGAACATCACGTAGTCAATCAGTGAACCTCCAGTCGTTACCAAATTGCCGAGTAGAATTGCCGAATTCTTCGATAGGTTTTTCTTTATATAACGACCGACATCGGATACCCACCCTTCCTTTCCCAGTCCGGTGAGTGAAGGGGGGGTGGGGAGTGATGTATCGCCGACGGATCTTTCTCGCGTGAACCACTACAGGCATGCGGTCGAGGCAAGACAAGCATGCGACTAGCGGGTTGTCATGTCACCGCACCGAGTGGTACACTCGCCGAGCACGCGTGGACAGTTTGAAAACCAGGCGATCTGATGACGCCAAAGAGTTGATATAGTTAGTGTATATCCATTGAAGCCCACATACAGAATACTAACAGCACGAGGTGAGGTGCTACGGGTCGGATGCGGGTGACTGTTCATTAATAACCTTAAAATGAAATCTCATTAGATTTCATTTTAAGGTTACATTCAATAGCTCGTGTCAACATTAACTAGCGAGGCGTGCTATTGTAATATTCATAATGAAGTTGTTTTTTTGCCGAGGTTCTCCGCTTCTTCGATGGTATCAGGCAGCTTGGTGCCCAGCGTCTCCGGAGTGATGAACATCAGCACGCCAGAGATCAGCGACAGCGAACCAAACAGCACAAACGGAACCTCCTCAAATGTTGACGCACTCTGAAATAAACGTAAACGTGGCTGCTGGGTTATAAACAACCGTAGAAAGAGTATATTAAAATAGACCTGGCATTAAAAGAACAATGATAATTCGAATAGGATAAAACTATATATTTTCAGGGCCCAGTGGCGTAATCGGGAGAACGGTCGGCTTTAATGCCAGAGGTACCGAGTTCAAACCCCGCCGTGCACCAATGGATTTTTCTATCAAATAGTTTATGTGCGTTTCTCAAGGTGGAGTGGTACAGTGAAGGAAAAACTTAATTAAGAAAACCTCGCATGGTGGTAGGACACTATCTAGTGTCCGCCTGGCCAGCTACCACCGTCAAGTTAGAAAATCTGTCGCGAAACATCTAATTTGTTCCGGTGGCTATCCTTGAGAGCCTGTTCCCATTCTAGGCCTAGCATGCTTACCATTGCCGCAATTTTGACCGCATCATCACTTACCAACAGATGATATAGTGGTCAAACGCTAGCCTATAAGATATTAAAAAAAACACTAGCATGAGAGAGCGAGATAGAAAACAATAATTGTTTATCCATCTCTGCATATGCGATTTTATTATTTGGAGCCAGCTCTGGCTCCCCGTCCTACTGCGATTTTTTAAATTATTTATTTATTTTATTCTATTTATTATTCTTGTTATAGCGGCAACAGTAATAAATCATCTGTGAATTTTTTTATTGTCTAACTATGACGGTTCATGAGATACAGCCTGGTGACAAACAGACATACGGACAGCGAAATCTTCAATCAATCAATCAATCAATCAATCAAAATTATTTATTTGCGAACATAGGTATATAGTGTTAGTACAATAAAATTTTTAGTAACCGCTACATTCTGCCATTTGGCGTGCAAATATAAAAAGTATTACAATAATAATAATTTACAATAATTAAAATAGTAATAATACAATTAAATTTCAAATTAAAGATTTATCATTTAAAAATTCTTGCACCGTATAGTATGCCTTGCTAATTAAAACATTATGTAATTTATTTTTGAACACATGAATATTCGATATGTCTCTGATTGATGCAGGCAGCTTGTTATATAAAGTGGGAGCCATGTTGAGAATATTGTTTTTAAATAGTGTTGTCTGAGAGCCAGGATGACGTAATTTAGCTTCTCGTCGCGATCCTGCGGGATATTTTTCATAAAGATGAATATTTTTTTGAACAAAAAGAATGGACTCACATATGTAGAGACTTGGCAAAGTTAATATTTTTAATTTTTTAAAATATTGTTTACAAGAGTCAGTTTTTTGTAAACTACACATCGCCCGAATGCATCTCTTTTGCGCTTTAAATAGCGTAATCTTGTCAGTTGAATTGCCCCAAAATATGACGCCATATCTTAATAATGAGGCTATATGTCCGTGGTAGGCTGTGAGTAATGTCGTTTCATTGGAAATTTTTTTAAGTTTATAAAGAGCATATGAGAATTGCGTCAGTCGATTAGTTAATGTCTCTATGTGTTTTTTCCAAGTCATCTTATTATCTATGTGTAACCCTAAGAATTTGGTACAGTCAATTTCCTCTATAGATTTACCTTCATAGTTTACGTTAAGATTGTGCAGCTTATTCGGTCTTTGTCTAAAATTAATTATGTTAGTCTTATTTATATTCACTTTTAAATTATTCATGTCTAACCATTTAATTATAGATGTCAATGTATTGTTAATGTCAATGTTTAGCTGTGGGAGATTTTGTTTATCACCCTTAAATAATACCGTACTGTCATCAGCGAATAGAGTCATTGAATGCTTCGTAATTTTTGGCAAGTCATTTATGTATATGAGAAAGAGTAGCGGTCCCAGTATGCTACCTTGAGGAACCCCAGAACGTAGCGTCCTCGACTGAGATGAGAAGATTTTATCAATTTTGCTTCTAAGACATATGCGATTTATCTGGGTCACTTGGATCCTGTTACTCAGATATGACTCTATAAGCTGATTGGCTTTACCTCTAATCCCATATAAATGGAGCTTTTGGAGTAATATGGTGTGATTAACGTGATCGAATGCCTTCGACATATCCATAAATAATGCTACCGTTGGTATTCTTTTGTCCATATTTTCCAATCTTAGTAATAGGGTCCCGTTTTACCCTTTGGGTAGGGAACCCTAAATAATAACTTTTACAAAACTAAAAAAAAGAACCGACTTCAAATGCCGCGATATTAATTTTCAGTACCAAGTTTGAGGTGTTTATTTCCATATCTTTGGAGATACTTATCAAAACTCGATAAAATTACTGTTACATCGCGTCGTCGAGTCGCGATGTTTCGCCAAGCTTCTCGAACAAAAATACCGTGGGAAAGAATAGACTAATTACGGGCTATAAACACCCGACCCGACCGTCATAAATGTACCCTTCCGGGAATTCCGACCCTAGTCAATGTACCTAGTTTTGTAGTTAAGATTGAACCTTATTCATAAGTAGTTAGAGATCAAATTAGCATGTATGGTAAAGTTGTTTACGTCAGATGCTCAAAGGAAAGCCGCCCCTTTTGTTTGTGATTGTTATTGCTTTGTTTTGAACGTCTTTTGTCTATTGTTTCGAGTCAATACTAGAAAGTTCTGTAGAAATATTCTCGTCCTATATAAGACGTTGAAACCGCGGCTTGAGGCAGTCTTTCTCTGGAAGCGACAGTGTAACTATCTAAGCGCGGATAGCGACCAAGTGATCGTTAAGTGTTTTCAGTGAACTAGTGTTGTGAACTGTGAACAGTGAAATCAGTGATTGTGATTACCAACGACCTCAGTGTGTGTTAACGGACTTTTGATAATTGTGCAAGACGATTTGGACAACTACTGTGGAACATTGTGCTAACCTAGTGATCAGTGGAAATAAACGTTCATCTCATCGGATTGGCATTTTAATACCACCCCGCACGTAACATTACCATAGTATTACACTTGAAATATCTCCTTTCCAACAAAAAAAGAATAATCAAAATCGGTTTATAAACGACGAAGTTATCCGCGAACAAACATTATATGTATATTATGTTTCTTTGAAGTGTCTCACACTTTATATTTTTGTAAATTGTTAAACACAATCCAAAATTTCATCGTACCGACGGGACTCGAACCCGCACCCCACGGATTACACGTCCAGGTGCTCTGCCAATTAAGCCACGGTTCGATACATCGATACGACGAAATTAGTGGATTGCATTTGTTAACCCAATTATGCATTGGTGGCGCCATCTATGACTACTTATTACGTAAGTTAATCATTCGGAAGAAATCATTACAGTTTTCAAATCCGACGAGAGATGTTGCACTGCGTAAATCAAATATTATGTTTCTTTGAAGTGTCTCACACTTTATATTTTTGTAAATTGTTAAACACAATCCAAAATTTCATCGTACCGACGGGACTCGAACCCGCACCCCACGGATTACACGTCCAGGTGCTCTGCCAATTAAGCCACGGTTCGATACATCGATACGACGAAATTAGTGGATTGCATTTGTTAACCCAATTATGCATTGGTGGCGCCATCTATGACTACTTATTACGTAAGTTAATCATTCGGAAGAAATCATTACAGTTTTCAAATCCGACGAGAGATGTTGCACTGCGTAAATCAAATATTATGTTTCTTTGAAGTGTCTCACACTTTATATTTTTGTAAATTGTTAAACACAATCCAAAATTTCATCGTACCGACGGGACTCGAACCCGCACCCCACGGATTACACGTCCAGGTGCTCTGCCAATTAAGCCACGGTTCGATACATCGATACGACGAAATTAGTGGATTGCATTTGTTAACCCAATTATGCATTGGTGGCGCCATCTATGACTACTTATTACGTAAGTTAATCATTCGGAAGAAATCATTACAGTTTTCAAATCCGACGAGAGATGTTGCACTGCGTAAATCAAATATTATGTTTCTTTGAAGTGTCTCACACTTTATATTTTTGTAAATTAATTGGCAGAGCACCTGGACGTGTAATCCGTGGGGTGCGGGTTCGAGTCCCGTCGGTACGATGAAATTTTGGATTGTGTTTAACAATTTACAAAAATATAAAGTGTGAGACACTTCAAAGAAACATAATATTTGATTTACGCAGTGCAACATCTCTCGTCGGATTTGAAAACTGTAATGATTTCTTCCGAATGATTAACTTACGTAATAAGTAGTCATAGATGGCGCCACCAATGCATAATTGGGTTAACAAATGCAATCCACTAATTTCGTCGTATCGATGTATCGAACCGTGGCTTAATTGGCAGAGCACCTGGACGTGTAATCCGTGGGGTGCGGGTTCGAGTCCCGTCGGTACGATGAAATTTTGGATTGTGTTTAACAATTTACAAAAATATAAAGTGTGAGACACTTCAAAGAAACATAATATTTGATTTACGCAGTGCAACATCTCTCGTCGGATTTGAAAACTGTAATGATTTCTTCCGAATGATTAACTTACGTAATAAGTAGTCATAGATGGCGCCACCAATGCATAATTGGGTTAACAAATGCAATCCACTAATTTCGTCGTATCGATGTATCGAACCGTGGCTTAATTGGCAGAGCACCTGGACGTGTAATCCGTGGGGTGCGGGTTCGAGTCCCGTCGGTACGATGAAATTTTGGATTGTGTTTAACAATTTACAAAAATATAAAGTGTGAGACACTTCAAAGAAACATAATATTTGATTTACGCAGTGCAACATCTCTCGTCGGATTTGAAAACTGTAATGATTTCTTCCGAATGATTAACTTACGTAATAAGTAGTCATAGATGGCGCCACCAATGCATAATTGGGTTAACAAATGCAATCCACTAATTTCGTCGTATCGATGTATCGAACCGTGGCTTAATTGGCAGAGCACCTGGACGTGTAATCCGTGGGGTGCGGGTTCGAGTCCCGTCGGTACGATGAAATTTTGGATTGTGTTTAACAATTTACAAAAATTATATGTATATATGATATATATATATATATATAAGTTTTTTCGCGGATAACTTCGTCGTTTATGAACCGATTTTGATTATTCTTTTTTTGTTGGAATCGAATTGGAATCAATTCGACTGTATATGATATATATATATATATATATATATATATATCATATACGGTCGAATTGAGAAACCTCCTTTTTTTGAGTCGGTTTAAAAAGATGGCTATAATGGATAAATACCTTAAACGTATGATAGTCCAAGTAATAAGATTAGTGATAATACAAACACAAATAGTAAACTCACTAGAGCTGGCATGAGTGGAGCTATCATAGTCCCGATCCTGCCCATCATGGAGTTGTATCCGAAGAAGCTGTGCCGGTGACTGGTGGGGTACAGCTCCGCCGTGTAGATGGACAACGTCGTCGACACCACGGAAATAGCGCACTTACCGAATAGGTAGAATGTTAGCGCTACTCCGTAATTAGCTGTCGAAAATAACAACAACTTCATGAATGTCGGATTCTTGCTTCAGGCTGTCAGCCGAGACACACTCTTCATCAATTTCGATGGTTTGCGGCTGATGTTCATATTATAGAACCAGGTGCTAATGTTAATTGTATACTTTGATTATAAACTCGAATTATATCAAAGATTTTATAGAACCAGGTGCTAACAGCTATCTAGCCGCATTTATCATCATTATGATGATGTTTGCTGACAAAAATCGCAGGTATCTGCCTAAACTATGTTTTATGCCTAAAAAATGCAAACGTAATGAGCCGTTTAGCCCTCATACAATCGTCGAGATTACACTACGTACTTAAAATGTTTCAGTACTCCAGATAAAGTTTGATCCAAAAATTGTGAAACAATGAAACACAATAAAGGTACGGCCACACCGCGGCATGCAATCTGCAAGCGCGATATCAGTACTTTTAAATTGTTTTCTGATCGCGTTTGATGTGAACTTGTCGGTACAAATACTGCTGCGCTATCAGATCGCCGCCTAGATCGCGCACGCAGGACGCTGCGGTATGTCCGTACCTTAAAACCAAATTCAGAATGGAACTAATCGTCAAAATAATATTTTAATCCCAGATTTGTGTGGCATTTAATTTATCTTCACAGAAGTAAGTGTAACTACTGTGTGTAATTGTACTGGCGTAATGTGCATAGGTACTAAGTGGTAGTATTTCATTATTTAAGTTTATTTATTATTTTGAGATCTTTTAGAAAAATCACATAATATACAATTACCTAGTACTGGTACCTATTTGTGCAATGAGCCGTAATTGGTCTTCAGGTGCAAAATATGTATTAACTAGAAGTGTCCCGCGGCTTCGCCCGCGTTAAAAACTTCTTTTATTTACTTAAAACTTTTCTTTTGTAAAAACGATTCTATCAATAAAAACTTCAAAAAGAATTAGCCAAATCAGTTCACCCGTTTTCATGTTATCGCGTGACTAAGGCAATTCGGGATTCATATTTATAAAACCCGAAAACCCAAAGGTTCAGACTTTGTTGCCTACCCCATTTCGAAAAATCCTACAACACGTACTTTATCTCATCTAGTTTTGCCATACAAACTATGATTCCCCGTTCCGTATCCGGGAGGAATTTTTAGAAAATCTTTTCTGAGCGGATACCTACGTCTTAATAACTATCTGCATTCTAAATTTCAGCGCAATCCGAAACAATATTGATTTTTAGACTTTGTTACCCCAGTTTATCCTGTTAGGGTGGCATTTTGAAAAAGTCTGAAACTCGTATTTACTTATTTATTTACAGAAGTACTTGTGTGAAATGTCGAATAAAATGAATATCCAAACTTTGAACCCCCGCTTCATCCCCTTGAAGAGTGAATTTTGAAAAATTCTTTCTTTACCTATGTCAAAGTAACAATCTGCATGCCAAATTTAAGCGCAATCCGAAACAATATTGATTTCAGACTTTGTTATTCCCCTCTTCACCCTTTTAGGGGTGGAATTTCGAAAGAGCATGAAGCACGTATTTACTTACTTAAGTACTTGTGTTAAGTTTCAAATATAAAAGACTATCTAATCTTGTTTCTTCATACAATTTTTGAACCCCCGTTTCATCCCCTTCAGGGGTGAATTTTGGAAAATACTTTCTCAGAGGGAACTAACTTCGTAATAACTATCTGCATGCCAAATTTCAGCGCAATCCGAAACAATATTGATTTTCACACTTTGTTACCCCATTTCACCCTCTTAGGGGTGTAATTAAAAAAAAACCTGAAACACGTATTTGCCTATTTTTTTACTGGAGCACTTGTATGAAGTTTCGAATAGATAAGTTACTTTTCAAAAAATAAAACCATCTTCATAACCACAAAAAAGCACTCAAAAGCGAAAAATAATTTACTTAAAATTATTATAAGCGTTACCCACTTCTCTATTTGAAGTCGGTGCCAGCCAAGTCTAATAGGTAGTAGATAGATAATACCTACATGTATCTACCTACTTACTAACCTACATGTACCTACTTACTACTACTACATACATAGTATCTATCTAATATCCAATAGACTTGGCTGGCACCGACTTCAAATAGAGAAGTGGGTAACGCTTATATTAATTTTAAGTAAATTATTTTTCGCTTTTGAGTGCCTTTTTGTGGTTATGAAGTCGGTTTTATTTTTTTTGAAAAATAACTTATTTTACCCTTTTTAGTGCAAATAAAGTTTTAATGAAATTACATGCATCTATTAAATTTCGTGTCTGGGCCGTTATACACTGACGGATATATACTTTTTGAAAATGTCAAGTATGTACCTATAACGGTTAAGAAGATACAGATCTGTAAAGTGCGCACATATAGACACACGGACGGACGGACGGACGGACGGACAGACGAACAGACAACAAAGTCTCAGAAAGTATTCATTTGGTAGCCTTTGGGTTCGGAACCCTAAAAAATTGACTTTAAATGCCGCGCTAAAGTGAAAATATTCACTAGTAATAATGATGTCATCAAGGTATCAAAGGACAATGTCCAAAATGGCCCTGTACAATTAAAGCATCTGACACACACGATAATTAATTGTCTATTATATTACAATAATTCCAAATACTTTTATAACACGGACTAGTTGTATTCCAAAATGAATATTAAAAAGTATTATTTGCGATTATTAACATTAATTGCCGCCATATGGCCAACAGAGTACTGAATCACTGTACTACGTTATAAGTGGCACTTCCCTATATTGTGGATACCCGAATTATGAAAGCACTGTGTAGCCAATCTAACAACGGAAAGTATTATTTACGTAGTAACTATTATATAATCTGTGTTTTTATGCTTACAATTTTTTTTTGCTGTGTTGATTGGTACAAAGTACGTTCATAATTCCGAGTTATTTAATTATGTATGCAGTGTCGCGGGACTGAAATAGCCGCCATCTTCGACAAATGTCAAGTCATGTCAAAAAATATTAGGTATGTTTAAAAAACTTTGCACCCTAACAAGACTTTGCCTAGTAGAACATTCCTGTGACGACAAATTATTTATATTTATATATAATTATTAATTATAATTATTATTAATATATAATTATTTATTGAGGGCCCGGTGGCGTAATTGGGAGAACGGTCGGCTTTGATGCCGTGGTACCGAGTTCAAACCACCGTGCACCAATGAATTTTTCTATCGAAAAATATATGTGCGCTTCTCACAGTGGCCCTCCGGTGAAGGAAAACATCGTTAAGAAACCAATTACCCCCGCATGGTGGTAGAACACATCTAGTGTCCGCCTGGCCAGCTACCACCCTCAAGTCAGAAAATCTGTCGCCAAACATCTAATGTGTTCCGGCAGCTATCCTTGAGAGCCAGTTCCCATTCTAGTCCACTTCTCTATCTTCGACCGCATCATCACTTAGCAACAGGTGAGATAGTGGTCAAACGCTTGCCTATAAGATATAAAAAAAAATTATACCCACCTTTATTTCTATCTCGCTCACAGTTACCGTAAGAATATCTTATATGCAATAGCAACCTCCATTGTGTATAATCTTCTTGGCACTCTTCTACTAAAACTAGTACATTCTCCTATGTTTGAGGTATTTATCTCCATATCTCTGGTGATACTAATCAGATCTCGATAAAATTAAAATGGGACCACCTCGGAAACGTATCCTACCTATTAAAAAAAGAATCATTTGAATCCGTTCACAATTGATGGAGAAATCGCGTAACATACACAAAAAAAAAAAAAACATACAGACGAATTGAGAACCTCCTCCTTTTTTGTGAAGTCGTTTAAAAATACTATCTAATCTTCTTTCTCCATACAAAATTTGAACCCCCGTTTCATCCCTTTCAGGGGTGAATTTTGGAAAACCCTTTTTAGGGGGCACTAACGTTGTAATAACTATCTGCATACCAAATTTCAGCGCAATCAAAAACAATATATTGTCACACTTTGTTACCCCCATTTCACACTATTAGGGGTGGATAAAAAAAAAATAAAACACGTATTTACTTATTTTTTTACTCGAGCACTTGTATGAAGTTTCGAATAGAAAAGACTATCTAATCTTGTTTCTCCATACAAACTTTGAACCCCCGTTTCATCCCTTTCAGGAGTGAATTTTGAAAAATCCTTTTTCAGAGGTAACTAACGTTGTAATAACTATCTGCATGCCAAATTTCAGCGCAATCCGAAACAAAATTGATTTTCACACTTTGTTACCCCATTTCACCCTCTTAGTAATTAATTTTATTTTATTTTAATTCTCTGTAATTAAAATAAAACCTGAAACACGTATTTACTTATTTTTTTTACTGGAGCACTTGTATGAACCTTTGAATAGAAAATACTATCTAATCTTGTTTCTCCATACAAACTTTGAACCCTCGTTTCATCCCCTTTAGGGATGAATTTTGGAAAATACTTTCTCGGAGGGAACTAACTTTGTAATAACTATCTGCATGCCAAATTTCAGCGCAATCCGAAAAAATATTGATTTTCACACTTTGTTACCCCATTTCACCCTCTTAGGGGTGGAATTTAAAAAAAACCTGAAACACTTGTTTACTTATTTTTGTACTGAAGCACTTGTGTGAAGTTTCGGATAGAAAAGACTATCTAATGTTGCTTCTCCATACAAACTTTGAACCCCCATTTCATCCCTTTAAGGGGTGAATTCTGAAAAATCCTTTCTTAGTACACCCCTACGTACTAAGACAAATATACCCTCTAAATTTCAAGTTTCTACGACCAGCGGTTTAGGCTGTGCGTTGTCTGTCAGTGAGTCAGTATGTCAGGACAAAGATTCTTATAGTATTAGATAATACTTGAATTGAAACTTACCATTTGAAACATAGACGTATGCAAACTGGCATGCTGCACATATTAAGTACCCTGCGATTAAGGTCCGTTTCCGACCGACCCTGTTCATGAGCAGTACCGCAATCCAAAACCCAGGGATCTCTACAATAGATACGGCTGCAAAGTTCAGATGGGGATTCCCCACCATAGTCACTGCGATAATGGAGAGTCCAGTGTAAATTAACCTATTAGTGATCCACCAGACGGGGGTCACGGCACATCTGAGCAATATCTTCTTATATTGAAACACGAGCACAATCAACCACGGCTCTTTGACAGCTCGCTGTTTTTTCTCCGCTTTTAACTTTTCAACCTCTTCTCCCGATCGTTTCAAGGCCTCCAAACATTCCGCTGATAAAGTTTTTCTATTTGTCTGTGCCATTTTATGCAGAGCTGCCTCCGCCTTCTGATATTTTCCTTTACTTATGTACCAACGCACGGATTCCGTTGTAATCCAGAAATAGCCGATTGATAAAAATTGCGGTACGTAGAGTGCGAGAGTGAGAAGTTGCCAGTTTGGAATACCCCAGGCGATGAAAGCCAACACCATTTGACCTAATGCAAAACAGGAGCCCATGTACGCACCAGCCGCAGTTCTATGCTCTTTGGCTGTGACCTCTATTACTGAAAAATAATAATTACAAAAATTATAATATCATGTTTTGTGTACATGTAAGCATACTCGTAGAACATAAAATCTACTCACATATGATATAGGCACTTGTGTAAATACCGGAACCCAAAAGGGCTTCAACGACCTCTGAGATGAGAAAACCCATGTATGTGCTAGCCCAGTAGCGCACGACACCGAGCCAGGCGCAGTTGACGGCGTTGAAGACGAGCGCTGTGCGTCGCCCCCAGTGGTCCGAGATTGTAGCCGTGATGGGGATCGACAGAAATACCCCTATGGTACGAATTGACCCAATCAGCGTTCGCCGCCACTCGTCACAAGCTAAGCCAAACTAAAGATGGTGTTGTTAAAATACAATGACGTTTTGGAATATATAAATACAGGTAAGTTTAGTTTGTTCTTTTATCTAAATTGAAACGTATCCCACGAAAATACAACAGGGTGCTAATATGCTAAGACTATGGAAATATGATAATGATATACGAATAGTCAGTAGGCTCAAATAGTCAGAATATAATTATATTTACAAATAATATGCTATAAACTGTCAATAAAAATACCTTTACTGCGTTATATGGCGAGGGATGGAGCCAGAAAAAGTAGGTTCTAAACGATAAGGTACTCACATCATAAACTATCGTATCTGTGTTCTCATAGACGTATTCCTGGCACTGTTCGAGTCTGTTCTGGTCAAAGAGATGTGCAGGGCAGGTGTCCACGAACGCTGCCGCTGCTGAGGAGTTCCCCGCAAACCGCCGGCAGTTGTCCAGTGCGCCGTTATCTTGAGGGATAGCACGGTATCCCCACCACGGGCTGAACTCGGGAGTCTCTGGGTCGCATTCTGGGATCAAACATCTGCAAGGTTTTTGTACACACTACAATAACCTAAATGGAATAACCTTCACGCAATCCCTGGGTAGTGCTAAATGGGTGAATACTGGTCATTGGAACACCCCATCGGACCATAACCGTAACCAAGAACGACTTTGCGGAATATCTGGTACAAACCACCATGAATTACGGAGTGGGTTCATAAGATTCCTAGAGAGGGTTTTTTTTGTAATGAAAATAGTTATAAATATTAAAATACGGGACTTATCACGCCTAAAACATAAATGTTTAGTTACAAAACACTGCCTTTTCTTGATGTAAAAGTTATGGTGAGACCTGATGGTTCATTATCACATACTGTCTATAGGAAAGCTACCCATACTGATAGGTATCTGAATGCCTCGTCGCACCATCACCCGCGTCACCTGAGATCTGTAGCCAGGTCATTGATGGACAGACCTCGTGACCTCTGTGACCCTGAACACCTGGAGGAAGAAATCGCTCATGTTCAGGAGGTTCTGTTAAAAAACGGCTACAAGGTAGGAAGAGGCCATTCTAGACGCAGATATAAGGAGAGGACCACTGACGTTGAACGGCAGGCGGCGTTCATGCCATACGTGAAGGGAGTGACGGACAAGATCGGTGCTGTACTACGTAAATACTCTATCAAGACAGTATTCACTCCCTTATCGAAGATATCAACGCAGGTCCGTTCGCCCAAGGATGTGATTCCTTTTCAGATACCTGGTGTGTACAAAATCGATTGCAGCTGCGGTAAATCGTACATCGGACAGACCAAGCGTTCTATTGCAGAAAGGGTCAAGGAACACATCGCAGCTGTAAAAAAACCGCCAGGTTAATAAATCTGCTATCGCCGAGCACTTACTGGAATCCGGACCGAATCACTGGATCGAAATTCATGACCCTAAGATCCTCTCGACCGACCGCTACTATTACTCCCGTATTGTGCGTGAAGCGGTAGAAATAAAAAAGCATCCCAATTTCAAACGGGAGGATGGATTTAGGTTGGCCGCAACTTGGAACCTGTAATTAGCAAGTGTTCGAATCGAAAATCCAAGCAGCAAAAATCTGCCGATATCGTCAGTGTTGTGTGTCGCAATGGCAACTCTGATAAAAATTAAAAATAAAAATAAATTGAGGGTAGTTTCCAACGAACTCTCCTATAAATAGCAGTGCGGACACTTACAACATTCAGTCATCTCGTGACCACGATCAATGCAACTTGGTCAAAACGTCGAGTTAAATAAAAAATTATGTTTTAGGCGCGATAAGTCCCGTATTTTAATATTTATAACTATGTGTTCAAATCGCGAAAGTTTAAGGTTTGTAATGAAAATGTTGATCCCGATTGCAAACGTTTTGGGGACCCAAAATGGGTTCGAGAAAGTAATACTAGCCAGATCCACTCTCACCGTGTCGGGATCCTGGCAGTCGTGAACAAGAACTCTGCGGACACCCACGCGCTGAACACGGCCACGAACAAACACAGCAGCATCAGCTTCACTTGAAACAAGCCAAACTTCCCGATGTCCCTCAACAGGATCGTGTCAAAATCCAATTTTTCGGAAGTATCATGTTTTTCCACGTGTTCCCTTGCGGCCGACATCGCATGGTCTTCAATGCACCGCTCGACTGTCACTGGCTTGACTGTTTTTGTTGACGCCGGATCCATATATCTAATCTTGTTATCTTCATTAAAATAAAGCGCACTGACTAATACGCCCCAGCTTTCGCCACTTTCACATTTTCACATAAATTAGGCTTTGTATAGGTTGTCAAGATAATTATTATATTAGGTTTAGATTACAAAGACACAGTAATAGCATAATATATGTAGTTAGATACTAAACATAACTAACGACCTAGATTTTTTAATTTTAGAGTGGTATGAAAAATCGACTTTACATGCCGCGCTAAACATTTTCAGTAGCAATTTGAGATGTTTATCTCTATATCTCTGGAGATACTCATCATATCTTAATAAATTGTATTATGAACCCTGTACTTTCCATTTCGTCCCATTATCAAGGAAAAAAATAATAGTTTCCAAATCTTTTCATCGTATAATGACAAATAAAAAATAAATTCAAAAACTAAAACCCGACTACTGAAAAAAGAAAATATTCTCATCTGAGATCGCTATGCAAAAACTATTCAATATCATCCGTGGATTATATAAACTACTTACTTGAAATAAATATTTTATTATATTTCATACCTCAGACTATCATCCAGACGGAGCCGTGCCAAACACCCGTGTGAACGCAACTTCAGTAATACTAAATGCTTGAGTAATAAGTTCCCGCGCTCAGTCCGGCATAGTCAATACGGCATGATTTATGCGCAAGCAACGCTGCGAAGTTATACCGCACGGACGCGTCCGTCCCTGCTGCCACTTGGTAGCAAACTGAGCGCGGAAGCGTATTACTCAAGCATTTAGTATTACTGAAGTTGCGTTCACACGGGTGTAAGGCACGGCTCCGTCTGAATAGTCTGAGATTTCATTCATATTCATAGTGGTGTTCAGTGGATACCCGTGGTTGTATGCTACTTTACAGAATGTATTGTTTTGTTACGGTAGGTGATATACGACCACGGCTATTCTCTGAGCACCACTAGAATATGTATGAAATACAATAAAGTATTTATTACAAGTAAGTTGTTTGTATAATACACGATACATATTGAATAGTTTGTACATAGCGATCTCAGATGAGAATAATTTCTTGTTTCATTCTTTTTAGAGCATGATTTTTCAGTAGTCGGGTTTTAGTTTATTAACTTAGTTTTTATTTAAAGTATTTGGGGTTTTTGCATAAATGTATAAATCCATACATGTCAACATACTTATACCGATACATAGCGATCAACAAACATAACTCTCCCTATTGCTTCTTTGCGACGCCGCGTAGGGTAAAAAATAGTTTCCTTGACTTCGACGGGATATATCTCGCAAACACTACGCTTGACATAAATATGGTGTACCAAACCCTACCTTTATTTTATGATGGGATGGGCAGAATTTTTTTTTAGTTCTTGTCTTCGTGCCCTCTAGAGGGCGCCACATTAAATTTGCTGTGACGTCACATAACTTATAACTAGCAGACAAATAAGACGCGTCCAACGACACCTCATTTGTCAAATTATGATAAGTAGTTTAGAAGTTATGAGGGAACAGATGAACATACATACAAACATACATACATACATACGTACATACATACCCACATACCGGTCAAAAACATAACGCTCCTTTTTGTTTCGCCGTAGTCGGGTAATAAAACATAACCCTCTTTTTTGCTTCGCCGTAGTCGGGTAAAAAAACGAATTTAAGATTATAAACTTATTATTTCAGATTGGTGTATTAACCGTGTCTAGACATCGGTCTAGGGCTCGAATCGCAAAGTTAATATTGCCCTTTAACATAATTTGACAAGTTTGTACGGAGCGTCGGTGTGCGAGTCCAACTCGCACTTGTCCTGATTGTTTCTTTTGAAACAAAACTCAATCGGGCATCATACATTATTCGTCTAGTCAAAATAATATTATTCAAAATTTGACTGTGACAGAAAGTTAAGGTACGGCCACACCGCGACGTCCTGCGATCTGCTGGCGTGATCTCAGTACTTTTCAATTGTTTTCTGATCGAGTTTGGTGTGAACCAGTCGGTACAAATACTACTGCGCTATTTGATCGCCGCCTAGATCGCGCATGCAGGACGCTGCGGTGTGTCCGTACCTTTAAAGTGTAGCGGAGATGGCTTTTGGGGACCCCACACCTATGAACACATTCATTTTAACCTTTGACGCAAAAAGATTTGTCAGAAGTTTGACGAGTGTATCTGTGTTATGTCGGTGGTATTGTAGCTCCCAAATGGATAAACCAATTTTTGTTCAAACAAATGAAACGTGTTTGAAAGATGAATCTATTATCAGCCAATTTCCGTCCACTGCTCTCTCAATTTTGAAGCTCTTCATTTAAAATAGCTACCAGCCAGCTTGCGTATATCATCGCTCCACCTAGCTGGAGCTTCCTGGCTTCCTACACTACGTTTGCCGAGCCGTGGTCTCAACTGTAGAACACGTCTACTCCAACGGTTGTGGGTTCTACGACAGATGTGACCAAGCCACTGCCACATCAGCTTTGAGTTACGTCGTTTATCGGATTGCAGGGTATTATTCGCTTCTGCATTAGCTGCAGATATTCTTGTAAAAGCTTAGACTTCTTAGCGTATCTCGAGCCTCACAGAATGTTGCCCTCCCCTGTGAATTCCTATCACTTAGTCGAGATCCTGGTCAAAGTCAAATTGTGCTTACCGGTGCAGCGTATTGGTTCTCTAGTTTCAACTGAAACGTTACAGATTGAACAACGGATTGAAGCATATTGAGTCGGGGCGTGAACTTCATTAGACGTCCTTGTTCAAGTTTGCAGGAGAGTCTGGAAGTATTCGACGATCACTGCTAGTTTTAAACATAGTGATTACTGGAGACATCTGTAAAATACGCTTCTTGTCCGTCACAATGAAGTCGATCTCGTTTTTTGGCAGAGCGTCATGGAGTTTTGCCACGTCAACTTCCGCCGAAGGTCTTAAAAAATCAAAGAAGTACCCAAAAAAAGGAGAAAAAATCAATTCATTAAGAAAATTCCACATTTTTCTTGGAAGTTTACAACATTTCCCTATGATTCCAGATTCCCAATTTTTCTGGTCATACCAGTATCAATTCACCGCTTGCTTGTACGTAATTTCAAGCGAGAGTTTAACGTTCTCAGCTAACTGTAGCGTTGATATTACCCATAAGAACGTCGAAGTGAGCCTTTCGAACGGTGTGCAAGGCATTGAAAATGTCGTTGTACATTTCGTCCACTTCATCATACGAGAGTGCCGAAGTCGGTGCGTATACTTGGATGACTTTGAAATTATACCTCTCCATAAGTTTGATCACAAGATATGCTACCCTTGTCGAGGTACACTGGAGAAGCGATTCTAAAACGTTATCAGACATAACTTTGTAGCCCAAGAACCGCTGGGAGGACCAAGGACTGAAGGCTGCCTTGGGCTGGTTGGTATCCGCACATCATCACTTACTAGCAACTAACTGGCAGTTGAGATAGTGAAAGTGGATAGCCTTAATACTAAACATATAAATTCCAAACAAACAGACAGAAGTAAATGCAAACATTAAAATAAAATTATAGGTACTAAGTAGCTACCTACTACTTTTTGATTATGATTTGAAATTAATAAAAAATAAAAAAATATTATCAAGCCGTGTCTTTCTGATTAATGGCATTTATAATTATGCTTATTAACTTATCACGAGCAATGTTTAACAACCGAGGCGTATGGAAATTTCCACTAGCGCAAGCGGGCACGTGGAGGCCCGGCCGACGGTTTCGAACGATGCGAGCGGCGGCGTGAGCGAGAGCGGCAGTGGAATCAGTCACAGGCGCGGAGGCGAGAGCGGGACAGCAAGTCGGCCCGCGTTTCCTAATACTGCAGCGGATAGTGCCTGCGCACGCGCCTCGCTTAGTGAAGCGGTTATTTTGCCTTGCGACTTAAACTCGAGATCAGCTGTTAATACTGCGGTGCCGTCTGTGTTTTTAAATAATAATGTGAATCAGGATGCTAGGGACTGTTCACAGGTACATGAAGAGAATTCTGAATGGCAAGTTGTTCAGTCGAAAAGGGTGAAAAGGTATATCAAGATAAACTCATCGGACAAAAAGGACGTGCTTCTACAGCTTCCGACGGCAAGTTTATAGCGGCCGATATTAAAGTGCCGTTGTTTATATCTAATGTCAGTAAGGAGACTTGTGAGCAGGACATTATAAGTTACATTAAAAATAAGACGGGTGAGATTGTATCATTAAAAATGATAAAAATGAAAACAAATAGGAGGTACAATGCTTATAAATTATTTGTTTCTAAGAATAAGTTACAATTATTTTTAAATGATGATTTTTGGCCTGACGGTATTACGTTTCGACGCTTCGTACATTTCATGTATAGGCCGAAACAAGGAGAGAGTAACGTTAAAGTCTAGTTTAAATTTATATAATGGGTAGTTATAATCAAACTAATAATAACTGTTCATTTTGTAGTTTTAATTGTAAAAATTTTAAAACTTCTTTTGATGACGTTAGTAAGCATTGTAAGTCTGCGAATTTAATCTGTCTTCAGGAGACATGGTTATTCAATCAAGACCTCCCTTTAATAGGTACCGTATCTCCCAACTTTGAATATGTTGGTAAGAGCTCAATAGACAGCGGTGAACTGTTGGTAGGGAGAGCCAGGCCTCCGTATGGCCATACGGAGGCCTGGCTATCTTATGGAGGAAAGGAATATTTGATAGCGCAACAGTGATTGAATGTTCTAGCTCGAGATTACTGGCTATCAAAGTATCAATAGGTGGTCGCTCTATATTAGTTTTCTGTGTATATATGCCTGTACTATCCCGACAAAACTTGCCTGTTTTCGCAGAGGTTCTAAGTGAAGCTAATGCAGTGGTGGAAATAATCATGTTCAAACCGTTTTTATACTTGGTGACATGAATGCTCATCCTGGTAAGCTCTTCTATAGTGAGCTTAGCAACTTCTGTGAGGACAGGTCTTGGTTATGCGCGGATGTAGAATTTTTAGGTATCGACTCAAACTCGTTTACATATTTTGACACATTTCATGGTACGGGGAGTTGGTTAGACCATTGTATTGTCTCGCAAGCAGCCTGGCAAACTGTTGTTAGTGTGGGAATAGCACAGGAAATATTTGTATCTGATCACCTTCCATTACATATTGAATGCAACCTAGGTAATCTAGGTCCTATGCTCGAGTCACCTAATGTACCTCGTAACGCTGTAATCTGGGGGGAACGAGATAAATCACAAACAAGTAAATACCAAGAACTGTGTGAGGAAGGGTTACGTTACGTTTGAAGCTTATAGCTTTGGATCATGCTTAATATCAGAACATAAAATAGTCTTAGATAAGCTATATGCTAACATAATTAATGTCATGCGCGATGCGGCAGTTCGGACCCAGAAGCAGAGAACTGATGTAAAGCGGAAGGGAAAAGATAGAGTTTGCGACTGGAATGAGCATGTGCGAGAGTCGCATCGGTATGCCAGGCTTAAGTATCAGGAGTGGATATCTCAGGGTTTACCAAGGTCTGGCGCTGCTTATGACGAAATGTGCAAGTCGCGTAATATCTTTAAAGGTCGGCTTAAGTGGTGCCAAAAACACCAAGAGCAGCTTAAAATGGACCTGATTGCTAAGCAAAGAGCTGACAAAGACTTTGGTAAATTTTGGAAATCTACGGGTAAGCTAGACGGTAGGCCTGGCCTCCCGGCGAACGTTGATGGCAAGAGTGACCCTAAGGAGATAACCAACATGTTCATGGCTCATTTTAAAGTTAAATCTCCGCTTGGTCCTTCCACTGCTGTGCTCGATGGTGAGCTCGATGTGTCTGGGGAGGAACCTCCGCTTAATTTCTCTGCTAAACAAGTAAGGAAAGTCATAAGCAGAATGCGTAGAGGTAAATCTCCTGGACATGACGGGCTCAGTATAGAACACTTAAAATATGCGGGGGTGCACTTGCCGAGGGTCCTGTCCATGTTTTTCAATTTGTGTATAAGTCACTCCTACTTACCTGATGACTTAATCAAAACGACAGTTGTGCCCATAGTAAAGAACAAGACAGGAGATATCTCGGACAGGAGCAACTACCGACCTATCTCTCTTGCGACTACTGTGGCCAAGATATTGGATAGTATGCTGGAAATGACTCTGGATAACTATTTAAACATTCACGACGCGCAGTTTGGTTTTCGTGCTGGACTTTCCACAGAAAGCGCAATCCTAGCTCTCAAGCATACTGTCCAATATTATACTGAGAGGAAAACTCCGGTGTACGCCTGTTTTCTGGACCTCTCCAAAGCCTTCAATCTCATTTCCTATGATGTGCTTTGGAGAAAGATGGAGGACAGGGGCATGCCGGTGGGACTGCTCAGATTGTTCCAGTATTGGTACGGTCATCAGATCAATAATGTAAAGTGGGCAAATAGCCTCTCCGACTCGTAAAGGTTGGAATGCGGCGTGAGACAAGGGGATTTGTCGTCTCCGAAGATTTTCAACCTGTACGTAAACGATCTCCTGGTTGAGCTCAGCAGCATGCGTGTCAGGTGCCGCGTGGGAGGTGTTTGTGTAAACAACATCAGCTATGCGGATGATATGGTGCTGCTGGGCCCAACAGCGAAATCTATCGGAGACATGTTACGAGTTTACGAGTGAGAACTACGCCGCAACAAACGGTCTGATGTATAATGTCAAGAAAAGTGAGTTCATGGTCTTTAGGGCCGCCGGTAGGTGTCCAGATACTATTCCTAAAATTACCCTTAACGGAATGAGCATGAACCGAGTAATCCGGTTTAAATATCTAGGACACCTCCTTACCGACGACCTTAAAGACGATGAAGATGTGGAGAGGGAGCGCAGAGCACTGGCGGCGCGAGGGAATATGCTGGCCCGCAGATTTGCCCGTTGTACAGAGCAGGTCAAGATTACTTTATTCAAAGCATATTGTCAGGGCATGTACACGGGTAGTCTGTGGTTAAGATGTTACCAGAAGTCACTGGATGCTCTGCGCGTACAATACAATAATGTGTTCAGGATGATGTTGAAACTCCCCCGATTTTGCAGTGCCTCTGGTATGTTTGCCGAAAACCACACTGATGGGTTCCATGCCATCATCAGAAAAAAGGTGGCGTTTCTGGTGAGAAGGCTTCAGGGGAGTGACAATAGCATCCTGAAAGTCATAGCGGATGACCCGCATGCACCTGTATACAGGCATCTTGTGCGAACTATGATTTTGCAGAAGATGCCTCCGATATACATGACACATTAACATTTTAAAATTATTTTCTATGGATAAGCACTAACCTTATTTTATTGTATTTTCTAGAAGTAAGTTACTAACAAAAATGGATCTGTTTGTTGCCCGTAAATAAAAAAAACATAATAATAATTATGAATAATAATAATAACCACCGGCCACACAAACCACCAAATAATTCCCACCAACGGCCGGCCGTAGGTGGGAATCGCAAGAGCAAAGACTTAAGCTCCAGGGTGGAAGCGTTAAAGGCATAAAGCCGCTAGTAGCGTTTAGTGAAAGTGCAGCACACCTCTCAACACCCTTAGCTATCCACGCCAATGTTGCCCCTCGGCGCCGACATAACGGTCCGCCTTTATGGGGGGCCCATTCAGTGTATAGCGAGTCACCACCCACTTTAATATTTTGAAACGAGGCATAATTGGCGGGTGTTTATAGTTTTACATCTCTCCATCCACAAATCATATTTTTATTTTATTTAATATTGTAAAGGGCCTCTTGATGTTGGCTTCTGCTCCGTCAATGCCTTCCAAAGGACCGGGCTATTTGCAGCCCGTGATGTGTATTGAATAAATGGTATAATAATAATAATTATGAAATAATAATAATAATCGTTTATTGCCATAAAAAAAGACATATTAAAGATACACTAATATATAATTAAAAAAGAAGGCAACAGGATCAAGTTCAGCTTCTGCTACGTGTACAATTACTTGCACACGCAGCGCTGGTTTACAATTTGACCCAATGCTCGGGCTAGGGTCTTTGCCGAGATGTTATAAGTCTAAGCGGGCTAATTATTATACAACAAAAAAATACAACATTATATAAGGTAAACAACAACATTGCAGTAAGAAATACTTATTGGTTTTATGATTGACAGACAAAAATAGTAGTTCTATAATAATATTAGGAAGAAAAACGAAACAATTATGTACATCTTGTGTTTAAGTGTGTGTGTTGTGAGTGTGTGTGTGTGTGTGTGTGTGTGTGTGTGTGTGAGTGTGTGTGTGTGAAATTGCTTATGTTTTAAAAATTGTTTCAAAAATATGTTTCTCCTTTAACAATAACAATAATTTAAGACGTGATTTAAAAGTGTTGCAGCTAATTATTATCGGTAAGCTATTATCGGTATTATCATTTTTATCTATGTTTTCATTCAAAGAATGCATCAATTATATATCTAAATAACATACAATATTACTATTTATTATTATATTATTATAATTAAAACTTTATTGAAACATAATTTATTTAATTCCACGACACGCTCATATGTAAATAAACGGTGTCTGCCACGGAACGTGTCTGGCACGCCCAATGTCTGTAGATATAAACGGACCTTTACACGTAATAGTAATTCCTAAGACTCATAACTTTTGTTGGATTTTAATGCGATTGCGACGAAACTTCTAGTATTAGTCATGGTCTAAGATCCCTTATACAACGACCTTCACCGAGCTGGTTAATGGATCAAACACCCACATTTTTTATGTAATTTAATATATCAAAAAATATGGGTTGCCTAGCAAATTTCAGTCCAGGATATTTTTAATTAATTTAAAAAAAATTACATAATTTGACCGGTTTGGTTAATAGAAAGAAGAAATAGGATAAGATAATAAGAAGAAATAAGATAATAATAGAAGGAAAAAATAGGCAACAATATTTTCCAAATATTGTTTCTAGTCATCAATTGTACCTATATACGTGTATTTATAAATTTAGTTTCTGATATATCATCAGAGAAAATAATCTAAGGGGTAAGTAAGTGTGAATTTATAACAAGATTCGAATGCCGTCGATGCAACGTACTTACGCTGTTGCGAAAAAAAAAACTACATAATAATAATTTAAGATCGTTCAAAAAACTAAGGGAACCGACTTCAGACGTCGCGCTAGTCAAAGTCTATTATATAATCTATGCCAGTAGTTGGTAGCATGTCGTCGAGGTATATAAATACATCCTAATCACAGAAATATGAATAACTAGCAGCCCGCCCCGGCTTCGCACGGGTAGAACTTATATGCCTATAAAATTTGCATCAGTTTTTTGCATCGAATATAAAATATTAACATATTTAACAATCATCGTCATATTTCAACCAATTTACATAAAACCTTAACGAATTATGCACCTAAACCTTCCTCATAAACACTCTGGCTATTGGTGCAAACCGCATGATAATCCGTTCAGACAGACAGACGCAGTGATGGACTTTGTTTTATAATATTTACGTAGTGATATTGGACGGCCCTTTGGCGTAAAGGATAGTTACCCTGATTCTGACCCGACGGTCGTTGGTTCTAATCCTAGCTATACAACGTGTAACATATTAAACGCAAGACCTAATAGTAATTTGTTTAGAATCGACAACTGAATCCGATTTAGTGGTTTTTATTAATTTTTAATTTTCACCAAATACATTTTTAGTATATCTGAAATTATATTTATTTATAGGCTTACGATTCCATCGGTTGGTTGATCTAGAAAACTGAACCTTATTTCAAACACGTAAGGCTCATATCCACTTGTACTAAATCGTTCGTGTTAGTTTCGAAGTAACTATTAAGTAACTGTGGTGTTAGCTTTAATAAAAAGTTTCATTAAGTTTTTCACGAATAGACAACAACAAATCTTCTGGGTGACGTGAGCGCTATGACACTGTCATACGATTATGGCATGTTTTGGTATACAATTTTTAGGGTTCCGAACCCAAAGGGTACCAACGGAACCCTATTACTGAGACTCCGCTGTCCGTCTGTCCGTCTGTCTGTCTGTCTGTCTGTCTGTCCGTCTGTCACCAGGCTGTATATCATGAACCGTGATAGTTAGACGGTTGAAATTTTCACAGATGATGTATTTCTGTTGCCGCTATAACAACAAATACTAAGAACAGAACAAAGTTAAAAATTAAAGAAAAGTTTAAAAAAAGTTTTTTACGATAGCGCATACCTATCTAGCATCAATGATGGCGCTATCGTCTTTACCTTAATCTGAATCTCCGAAGCGGCTCCAACGATTAAATAAAATGTAGTATACCTACAGTGGATTTCGGGGGCGATAAATCGATCTAGCTAGGAGTCATTTTCAGAAAATGTTGTTTCATTCTTGTTTTCAATAATCAACTTTATTGATAATCAACTTAAAATATGACTCTTCCCGACATCTATTGGCGAGTAGAAGTACTGTTTTAATAAAGCAGTTTGTTGCTCTCAATTAAAAAAAATAGTATTATTATTCGTCAATAGATGTCGGGAAGAGTCATATTTGTCTGTTAAAGTGGCAAAAAATACCGAGCAAAGCTCGGTCAACCAGATATTTAATAATACTACTACAATTACTATAATTGGTATGGCGCCAACAGTCTTCAATAAAATTCCTAAATCTTTAAAGGACATGGACAATATTATGTTTAAAAATAGGCTAAAACAATTTTTAATTCAGAAATGTTATCATGGTATTGACGAATTTTTAAGTGACAAATTATAATAATTATTAATATTTTCATGACATTCTGCTGTATCCTTTTAATTTTATAATTCAATTAAGTTTATAATAATGACCAGTGTAATATGTATTTAAATTTGGATTATATGTAGTGAGTAAAGCAGCAGTAAAGCCATCTGCAATGTTTGCACGCCTGTTAAGGCAAAACATGACGATCGTTTGAATATTTTGTCACAACTTTTTATTATACGCATGTTTTACGCAAATAAAATATCTTTATCTTATCTTTATTACTACTATTACTACTATATAATACTATTCTAACTTTGTGTTAACGTTTACTTAGTTGGTGTTAGAAGTTCGTTGGCGTTCGGAACCCTCCGTGTGCGGGACCAAAGTCTGACTTGCACTTGGCCAGTTTTATTTATTCCTATATTAAATTTAGCGTAAATAAAGATAACTATTCAGTCACAGCAAATTAGCAAACAATCAGTGAATGAATAAGTTTTCTCCCGTAATCGCGAAACCCCAATTATCCGTGCTAGTGAACATTTTTGTTATTGTGTGCGCGCGAAGTGAGATACGAGAGTGACAGAAAAAGTTATACTTACTACGCAACTTGTTAGTGCGTCCAAAGGTGCGTCCATATATTGTGTGGTATATCTCATATGTTATAAAAAAAAATTACATGTCTGGAAATTAGTTTACACATTTGCTATTATATAAGGATTTGATATTCTAATTGGGGTGTCCGAGGTCTTGCGCTTATTATGTTACATGTTGTATACCTACCAATGAAAGTTTTATGTGCATTCATGAATTATGGGTTTTCGTACAGAGGTAGTGGGATAATTAAATTTACCAAAACTGGCCAAGTGCAAGTCAGACTCGCACTCGTAGGGTTCCGTAACAGTAGAGTATTTAATAACTTCAATTTTTCGCCACCAAAAAAATAACCTCGTTTTTCATAGTTTGAATGAAAAACAAAATTATCTTTGCGGTCGCTATATCTCTAAAACTGCTGACTGTATCTCGTTAAAACCAATTTTCGTTGAAAGTTTTTATTGAGATCTACAGAATATATTTTTTCTAGATTTATCACTCCATTACTTTAAAAGATAGAGGCCCCACCATCTAACGTTTAAAGTAAATGGGGACACACATTTTACCACTTTAGACGCGCCATCTTTTAAATGATTGACTTGAAAAAATGATTTTAGGAACCTCAATGTCATTTTTAAAGACCTATTTATAGACCCCACAAGTATAGGTTTAAAGTTTTTTTTTTGTTTCACTTCTATGTATGTTCTATGCCCTCCTTAAACTTTTATATTTTTTATTTTTGTATAAAAATCGGAAAGCTATTCACAGAATACATCTACCTACCAAGTTTCCGAAACTATTAAGACTATTATGTAGTCTTAATAGTTTCGGGATAAAATGGCTGTGACATACGGACGGACAGACAGACAGACAGGACGAATCTATAAGGGTTCCGTTTTTGCCATTCGGCTACGGAACCCTAAAAAGTAGCTTACCGCCAAGGAGAACATCTGCCGCCGCAACCTTACGGCGTTCCCCGACGCAAAAAGTAGGGGTATTATACATATAACGTGTGTATCTGTGTGTCTGTCTGTAGCATCTTTAGCACCCAACCGGATGAACCGATTTTGATTTTATTATTGATAGTTTTTTTTTGTTTGATAGATTAGATGTCTTCATCGAGAGTGTTCGTAGCTTTGATTTATGAAAATTCGTTCAATCTTTATAAAACGATGAGCTTTTTTCTAGTTAATTGCGCTATGAAATCAACTTTCATAGGTCTGATCAAATCGAAAATCTTCTTCTTCAACGATATTGTAAGAACATGGAACCATTGACCTGATGCTGGGACATCTCCTGGACTCTACAGAATATTCAAATCCTCACGATAGACATATGCTGTCGCAGACTTTTATGTAGGTCTTATTAAGTTGTACAACTCTTCCATAGAAAATATTTATCCATCTATTTTCAATTGAGCAGCGTTCTTAAGAAACGTGTTTTTTCGACCGTTTTTTTGTCGACTTAGGTTGAAAATTAGGTCTCCACGAATGTACCTTTGATTTAAACGGGATAATATATAGCCTATTTTCATTTCGAAAGTCCATTCTATATATTAGGGAAAAAAAAAATTAAATCGGTTCAGTAGTTTTTGAGCCAAATCATTACATACAAACAAAAATACAACTATAATAACCGTCAAAAATCTGTCAAAATCCACATAAAAACACTGGTTAATAGTTATAGTTACGGTTAAAGGAAGATGGTGCAACTCAGCCTTAGTTTTTTTAACGATTTTATTATAATTAATTAATTCGTTTTAGTTTTCATCGAAGTCGGGCCTGAGACTCCTTTGAGTAGGTACTATTCCTCATAGTTTTGGTTTTTAACTAACTACACAAAAATGGAGGAGGTTCTCAGTTCGTTGGAATCTTTTTTTTATGTATGTTCACCGATTACTCAAAGATGCCTGAATCGATTTGGAAAATTCTTTTTTGTTTCAAGGGGTACCCTTCCCAGGTCCCAGGTCCAGGTCCCATTTAAATTTCAACGAAATCGGTCAGGCGTTTTTTAATATATCAACATTTGTATTACGATGCATTTACATACCTCGATGACATGTTTAAGACTCTGGACTGGAAAGATTCTGGCATTAACATCAACGGCAAGTACATCTCTCACTTACGATTCGCAGATGACATCGTCATTATGGCAGAGACGCTGCAGGACCTACAAACGATGTTGAATGGCCTAGCTGATTCTTCTCTTTGCATTGGTCTCCGGATGAATTTGGATAAAACCAAAGTTATGTACAACGAGCACATTGTTCCAGAACCGATTGCCGTAGATGGAATCCCACTCGAAGTTGTAACGCAGTATGTTTACCTAAGGCAAACGCTTCAACTAGGCAAACACAACTTCGAGAAGGAAATCCAGAGAAGAATTCAGCTGGGCTGGGCAGCATTCGGAAAACTCCGTCGAGTCTTCTCGTCGCCTATACCGCAGTGTTTAAAGACAAAAGTCTTTAACCAGTGCGTCCTACCTGTGATGACATACGGAGCCGAGACGTGAACACTCACAGTTCGACTGGTCCACCAATTTAAAGTCGCTCAGCGAGCTATGAAGAAAGCTATGCTCGGTATTTCTCTGATGGATCGAATCCGGAACGAAGTTATTGGCCAGAGAACTAAAGTTATCGACATAGCTCAACGGATTAGTAAGCTGAAGTGGCAGTGGGCTGGTAATATCTGCCGCTAAACTGATAACCTTTGGGGTAGACTTGTCCTTGAGTGGAGACCGCGAATCGGCAAACGTAGCGTAGGACGTCCTGTAACCAGGTGGAGCGACGACATACGCAAAGCGGTGGGCAGTGACTGGAAAATGAGAGCCGAAGATCGGGCTCAGCGGCGCACCTTGGGAGAGGCCCACGTGCAGCAGTGGACGGACACCGGCTGATAATGATGATGATGATGACATGCTACTTACTGCTGGCTACTTTGACTAGCGCGACGTTTCAAGTCGGTTCTTTTGGTTTTTTATTATGGCCATGTACGCTCACTACTTGCGAATATACATTATTATTACAGGTTGAATTTTTCAACCCATATATCCGCATATGTATATTCGCAAAGGAACTCACTAGGCATTTTTGGATAACCAGACACTGTTATACGATATCACTGACATCATCTGATAAACACTATCTGCTCGCATATATCCATATTTATAATACGAGCGGGAATCACATGTTTTATCAGAGCCATTGAAAAACATGCAGGTGAACTGAGTATATTCTTCTCACTTCGTCTGCATGTTTTTAGGGTTCCGTATTTTATGTATGTTTACCGATTTCTTCATTGTACCGCTTTTCAAAATTATTTTTATATTCCAAAGAGGAAACTCTTGAGGTGGTCCTATTCTAAATTCATTACGATCTGATGAGAACCTCCTTCTCTTTGGGAAGTCGGTTGATGACAAGCATGGAACTTAAAAATCTATTTATTTATAAATATTATTGATTTTACAGCAAGTAAATACAGGCCATTGTACCATGGTTACGGTAACGTGTAACCGTGGCTTGGACCACCACCATGAAGCTAACTGGAGCCCGGAGCCATACTAGGCTAGGCGAGACCACTCCGCCGGCTTTCCCTGAAAATTTCAGGAGTGGCTGTTACAGGAGTTGGTACAGTGGTCATAATGTTGTATGGGTGGTACTACGACTGAAGGAGGCTGTGATGTAGTATGGACTGCACCGCGGCTTAGGATTAGAGGCCACAGCGGGAGAGAAGTACAGGTATTGCGATGAGCCGTTCCCCGAACCTTTCGTGGCCACTACGTGGTAGTTAGCAGAAGAGGAAGAATGTCGGTATGACGATTCACGGTTTTTCCTACAGGCGTTCAGACATAGGGTTGTCTGGCGACCATTCGCTTAGTCCCGGGAAGGAGATTGCCACGCGTCATATGCTCTGGTGCGTTATGACGAAGGGGGAGAAGCAACAGCGGAATAACCATCCCGAGGGCTATTGTTCACGGTCAAAACCGTCGGATGATTAATGGGAAAGCGCCACCGTAGTTTCGACACAAGGCATCGAGACGGAGCTCCCTGAGGTTAATCAGTTGTAGCCCTGACATGACCACTTTCCTGGCCTTCCAGAGTATATATATCTTAATTGGGTTTCGCAAGACGAAAAATAAAATAAAGGTTAGGCAAGGCGTATTATATTAAAAGTTAGGTGTTTATCAACGTCAAATGCATGCTTGTTACACTTATAACTTTATGCTGGATATACACCAGCTGAGCGAACGACAATGAACACTAAATAGTGGGAGATGCAGGATGATCTTGATGATGATGATCTTCTTCTATTGTCATTTGTTCGCTCTCGTTTGCTTGGTCTGAATCCGTCACTAGAGAAAAGGTGGAGTTAAACTTCTCTGTTACCAACAACATACCTATCAAGTTTGCAGTTATTATATACACGCGTTCCAAGTCTTTTTTTAAATTATCATAAATAAATATGTCTGACTAAATTATTTTGTTTATCAGAATATATAAATATATTCTGAACAGAAAAGATCTTAGATAACATAGCATCTGCGAGTAAGGAGACTTATAAGTAGTGAGCGACGCATCGTGCATCATATCAGCAAGACAGGTTCCGAATATTCAAGTTAATGCCACGAAAAAGATGGATTACGAAACCATCCTATTTAAGGACCTCGGGCCGTTTGGCAGATACCAAGTTAAATTAATGCTAATTTGTATGATTGTGAGTGCCTTTAACTCCTGGTCGTCTTCAGAGTACTGGTTCACTACCGCCAGGATTTCTACACGGTGAGCAGTTGAGTTGAGTCTTAAACGAGTGCATCATACCTGTTATTGGTTACGGAGCCGTGACGTGGACACTGATGGTGCGGCTGGTTCAATATTTCAAAGATCGCTCAGCGAGCTATGGACAGGATTATGCTCGGAGCCTCTTTGAAGGAAAAATCCGAAAAGAAGTCATCCGTCTGAGAACCAAAGTTATCAACATAGCTCAAAGGATTAGCAAGCTGAAGTGGCAGTGGCAGTCGTAGAACCGCTGACCATTGGGGTAGACGTGTTCTGGATTGGAAACCATGGCTCGGCAAACGTAGTGTAGGGCGCCCTCCAGCTAGATGGAGCGATGATATACGCTAGCTGGCTGGCAGTGGTTGGAAACAAAGAGCTGAAGATCAAGCTTAGTGGCGTGCCATAGGTGAGACCTATGTCCAGCAGTGGACAGATATCGGCTAATGATAATGAGCAGTTGAGCGCTGAGCTGGAAGTCTCGACGTTGATATCGATGTGTCCTGTCTACGCCAACATCTAATAGAGAGAGATAAAGCCAGACAATTGTATAACTACATCTCTTGTCTCAGCGATAATTAGCGCTCGAAATTCATTGCTATACATTGATCTCCCTCTATTAGACGTTTGCGATGACGGTAAGCATCAAATCAATGTAGAGCCTTCCGAACCTAGGAAACGGTATACTTTTATTACAAACTAACAAATCAAAAAACACTACATCTAATATGCGATGTTATTTTTCCCGTTTTCTACGTTATACGATAATGACACAATATTAATGGGTAACTAAACCGTGCGTGGAGTAGTGTCTTTGTGTAGCATTTTTATTATTTTACAAATAAGACACATACGTATGAATACTTTATCGTTATAATACTTTATCGGGCGACTACACAGTGCTCATTGTGTATGGCGCGTGCTTGGCAAGTTTCTTAATTGCGTTAACTTCAGTTTCTCATTTTGTAATGACTCCGTAAATGTTACATCAGAATAGCTTTCATATTTTTTCTCTTGTCACAAACTTATGAAAAAATCACATATTTCCATCTAGACTTTCATCCCCTATTCCCTATTGTTATTTTACACTCTTGAGGGTGAAACTTTGAATATCAAATTATTATACCGAATATTTATACTGAATCAACAGCCTTAAAAAGTAGTTTCAAAGTTCTAGTTCTAAAAATGAAGATACTTCCATACAACTTTTCATCCCCCACTTTCAACTTTCATGCAACCATTTTTTCGCATTAAAAAGTTGTCAATGTCCTTTATCAGGCTATAGATTATCTGTGACCAAATTTCATTCAAATCGGTTCAGTAGTTTTGGCGTGAAAGCGAGACAGAGAGATAGACAGAGTTACTTTCGCATTTGTAATATGAAATATTAAGGAAAGTAAGGATAATCCAGGTTTAAAAGAACGTGTGTGCCAAATTTCACAAAAATCTATTCAAAAGTTTTTGCGTGACTGAATAACAGACATTAGATTTGACCAAGAAGTAGAAATAAATAAAGCCGATGCAATTATTGCATCAATTATAAAATAATCTATAAATGATGTTAAATCTGCTTTGGAGTATCATTAATTATTTTCAAGTGGAAGTCGAATCATGGAATTTTATATGGATTTACAACACGCTCACAGGTTTCTCCTGATGACTACTTGTCAAAGTTCACTATGAAAATCTTATTCACTGTGTTTATTAAATATTAAATTTTAGATGTTTGATCCCTGAATGCGACCCAGAGACTCGCAAGTTCAGCCCGTGGTGGGGATACCGTGCTATCCCTCAAGATAACGGCGCACTGGACAACTGCCGGCGGTTCGCGGGGAACTCCTCAGCAGCGGCAGCGTTCGTGGACACCTGCCCCGCACACCTCTTTGACCAGAACAGGCTCGAACGCTGCCAGGAATACGTCTACGAGAACACAGATACAATAGTTTATGATGTCAGTATGTTATCATCTCAACTAACTCCTCGTAGCTTCAACCCACGCCGTATTATCTCTAGTAAAGGTATCTTAATAGGTTATATTACTAGCTACTCCCCGAGGTTTCGCCTGCGTTATAACTGTCCTGTGTGTTAATCCAGGTCACAAAATATCTCAGTGCCTCATTTTCATCCGATCAACCGTTTTTTGTGAAAGAGTTACAAACGTACACTCATCCATTAGCACAAACACATATTTTATAATATTAGAAGGATAAGCCTTAGTGCACAAACACTACTAGTAAGTTATCTAAATAGACATAATAATAGAATATAGGTAAGATTTGAACATGTAAATAATCGTGTAGATTTTGTATTTGAGCCTACTGACTAATCGCGTGTTTAAAAAGTGAAGATTGCTGTAGGGTTATTTATCGAGGGATTTCAATAAAATTTGAGAGGCACACTTAATTAGACACAAGAAGTTGCAGAAAAATAAACATAAATAGGGGGAGTGGAGGGAGGAAAAAAGGTTAAAGTTTGCTGTTGTAGCGTTCTATATGGACGACTTTAAGTTTTTGATTTTTTTTTTGGAAAATTAATACCTACATTATACCAAACAGACTACGCAGTTGTTTCTACCTTTATGAGACAAACCCGTAGACACGCGAGTAATCGCTGAAACATATTACCTCTATTTTAGCAAACTCCGAAATGGCTTTGCTAAGTCAGGAGAAAGAGAAAAGTGTA
This sequence comes from Cabera pusaria, assembly GCA_954871355.1. NCBI lineage: Eukaryota > Metazoa > Arthropoda > Insecta > Lepidoptera > Geometridae > Cabera > Cabera pusaria. The sequence continues at coordinate 582,175 of OX940896.1, forward strand.
GGTTATTGCATGGTTATAAGGACTCGCGAGGTGTACTGTTCTCACAGACCCACTAGATTGTATAAATTCCTTAACCCGATTTTGTTTTAAAATCATCTTTAGTTCTTGTTTATCATTCTGCTACTACACTACACTACTACTTTCCAAATATTACTAAAGAAAATCAATATTCGCAATCACAACGATCCGTCCGCAATCCATATACACGCAGGCGATTTCAGCCAAAAACGGTCTAAATAAAAGTATTAGCAAGTTCTGAGTTCTGGCCAAAGTTTTGTACTAAGCACAAAATAACTTCGTTTTCTGTTTTATTATTAAAACACAATAATTTTAAACTTATAAACGAGAATTTAATGTGACTTACGCGATGTCAATATAGTGATCGACATATGTTTCAGCTTTATCCGGAAGACTTTATCAGGATCTCGAATGCAAAGCGCTCAAAGGCTCGTTGCATATCGTCTTGATACTTACTGTATCTTCGGCGTGACAAGTGTCCGATTTAATCCGCTCTTCGTGGAGGTGATTGCGATCCGGCCCTGGGGCCCTGTCTGTAGGATGTGTTGCTGTAAAGTCGATGCCTCGAACCACCCAAAACATATTTGCAACTACTGGAGCTATAGAAGAACCAGGAATAATGCCACTTCTTGGCGGAAACATTCAGCGTCATGACATGGGATGCTATTACGAGGGAATGTCTCTTGGATGCAGGTGATTATCACTTCGACCGGAATGTTTCGTGGTACGGGCGCGAAATTGAGACCTTTGAATAGCACAGATCTTACGTAATACTTGATTTCTTATGAGAATACATTTATCACTGACCCAATATTGAGCGATTTGCATGCGACGATGTTTGCACTACGTTTTCGATCAGGCGTTTCAAGTTCCAGTCATGATAATATAATATATACTCGATACATAATTGGGTTGTTTAAAACATAAAATTAAACTGAATCTAAAGTATCCCAAAAATCTGGTCATAATAATCACAACTGAAGACATCCACCAGGCTCAAAGAGCACATCACTTCTATAAGAAACGTGGACAGCGGTGGCAGAACATGCTCTCGCATCTGGGGATGATGCGATATAATATAATATTAGACTTAAAAGAACTCCAATATTTGCGTGCGAAAAGCGGTTTGAGTCGTTGTCAAACCTATTTATATAGAGACTTGAGAACTGTCATAGTCGAATACCCGCTGTGTTGCTAGTAGTAGTAGTAGCAAGATGGCCAGCATTAATATGCTTACTCACACTGTCACACACACGAAGCCAGGAACTTGCAGCAACTACATGGTGTATGCGATTTGATATAGTGTGTCTGAAATGCCACAGTGCGTCCTCGAATACTGTAAAAACCAGTCGAGAAAACCAAAAGCGACGAAATGTCTTTTTACCCATGACGGAACGGAGACTGTATATGCGTTTGGGGTGAGAGGATGTTTTGTTTGTTTGTTTGTTTGTGTGTGCAAATCCATATTGCCATTTTTCTTCAAAACTACTAGTCCGATTTTGATGCAGTTTTCAGTTATATATAATACCTCTACTCGCACACCGTCCACCGTCCACCTCGCACGCCAAAAAAGCATGCGAGAAACCCTCCATCGGCCGTCACCAGCCCCTCCACTTAGCTCAAGCATAAGCTCGGCCCCACCACTGGGTAGCTCCCACCACCGACCTCACCCTGCCCCGTCACACTGTGCCCTCTGCTAATATCAAATGGACACGCAGAGGAGCCCCTCACGTCGGAACTTCGCTATTGGTCGACAACTTAACCCAGTAGACTAGGAAAAGTTGTCGGCCGATACCCAGGATACACCACAAGGAGGTGCTCCGACTCGCACCCCAACGGTTATCGGTTCTATGGCAGATATGACCAGCCCACTGCCACTTCATTTTGCTAATCCGTTGAGCTATGTCAATCATTTTAGTTCCCTGATGAATTACTTCGTTCCGGATTCGATACCCCCGCAGAGAAACACCGAGCATGGCTCTTTCTATAGCTCGCTGAGCAACTTTAAATTGGTGGACGCGTCGAACCGTGAGTGTCCACGTCTCGGCTCCATATGTCATGACGGGTAGGACGCACTGATTAAAGACTTTTGTCTTTAGGCATTGTGGAATATGCGACGAGAAGACTCGACGGAGTTTTCCAAATGCTGCCCAGCCCAGCTGCATACTTCTCTGGATTTCCTTTTCGAAGTTATGTTTGCCTAGTTGGAGCATCTGCCCTAGGTAAACATACTGCACAACAACTTCGAGAGGGATTCCATCTACAGCAATAGGTTCCGAAACAACATACTGGTCGTACATGACTTTGTTTTTATCCAAATTCATCCGACGCGACGAGAAGAATCAGCTGGGCCATTCAGCATTTTTTGTAGGTCATGGAGCGTCTCTGCCATAATGACGATATCATCTGCGAATCGTTATATACTTATAATACTTATAATATATATTAATATAATCGTAATGTACATGCCGTTAATGTTGATGCTGCAATATGTCCAGTCCAGTTTCCAGTTTTAAACATATCCTCTAGGTTGGAACTCGTCGAGTCTTCGCGCAAGACGGTTCGTGATGTCCCTTGAAAACAGCTTGTAGACATGGCTCAGAAGCAAAATCGGGCGGTAATTTTTCAAGAGGGTTTGTCTGAATAACAAAACCACCATGCTCCTGTTCCATGCCTGTAGAGTTCTCCCAGAGAAAAGAATTAAAGAGCTGTTGCAGCTGGCTTATAGCTGGGGCTCCTCCAGCTTTAAGAAGCTTCGTTGTGATTCCGTCTTTACCTGGGGCCTTTTTTTGAGCTGTTTAAGGGCCATCACGATCTCATCTCAGTTGACTTCGGGCAGTTCTTCTGTGAAGTGGCGGGTAAAGGTGGCTCTACAATCCTCCGTATCGGGTACGGGCCTTGAAGCATGCAATGCGTAGAGCTTGCCGTAGAAGTCTTCAACTTCTGACAGAATCTCCGACTTGGATGCAACGACGTTCCCCGTTGACGTTGTCAGCTTTGTGAGGTGGCTTCCACCCAGACGCTGGGTGAACACTTTCGACCCCGATTCTGCTCAATAGATTCTTTAATTAAGAGCGTGTTAGAGGATCGGAGGTCGTGTCGTACGAGCTTCTTAATGGTTTTGTTGCGCATCTGGGTAATTGACAAAGCTGACAATGGGTCTGTTCGTCTCTCTTTCATTAGTTGAAGTGTATCTGCCGAAAGTTTGGACTTTTTGCCCGTACGCTTGCGCTCTCGCAAAATTTCGTCCCTTCATCTCTGAGGATTTTCACCACTTCTTCGAGTTTCTGGTCTACGTCACGTGTGGTTTCCAAGGCAACGAATCGATTTTCCAATTTTAATTAGAATATTTCAGATCGAACAACGGTTTGGAGTAGGTACGGTCGGAGCGTGGACTTCATCAATCGGGATCTTTCGGCTTTGAAGTCGATATCCAGAGAGCCTCGCACAAGTCGGTGATCATTTCTAGTATTGAACCTACTGATCACTGAGACGTCTCTGAATGTACGCCGATTGTCCGTAATTATGAAGTCAATTTCATTATTAGTCACAGTGTTGGGGCTTTGCCTCGTCCACTTCCGTTGGGGATGTTTCTTGAAAAATGTGTAAAGTAACAATGTGTGTATATGTTTGACAGTGAATCAGAAAGCAGCACTAGCCATCTACCTCTTAGGCAAGTTCGCTATAGCGTGGTGTCGGTGACCATGAATCAGAATCAGAATCAGAATCAGAATCAGAATTATTTATTTGCCTAAAATGTTGGTATCATTGGTGTTGACAAATTGTAAAAAATAGTTCCGTAAACATTTTACCACAAAGCGGCATGCAAATATCACATATATAAAATCAAATTAAAATCTAATCATTAAAAATTATTATTATCACATTTACTAAGTCATAATCAAAATAAAATAGAATTATAATTTTACATGTTTACTAAGTCATTATCATTTAAAATATAATTAAAGCTATATTATAGATATATATAGATGTCAATTATTGTAGGATTATAAATTATTTTAAAAACTCTGCTACATTATAGAAACATTTTTCTTGTAACCAACACTTAAGTTTTTGACAAAATCGTGTCATGGGAAGATTTTTTATCTCTTTAGGAACAGAATTGTAAATGCGGCCACACATTACGAGACAGCTCTTTGAAAATAATGCCGTCCTTGGAGCCCGCGGTAGAACTATTTTATTTGGATTCCTAGTGTTTCTAGGGTATTTCTCCTTAGCGGTGATAAATATATCAGGATGTCTCTTTGTAAATTTGGCTGCTTCCAGAATGTACATACAAGGCAAAGTAAGTATACGGTACTTTTTGAACAGAGGCTTGCAAGACTCCCACGGCGGTATGCCAGCTATTGCTCTAATACACCTTTTTTGCGCCAAAAAGGCTTTATGGACATGGGTTGAGTTACCCCACAAGATAATACCATAATTTAACACCGAGCTTATGTATCCATGGTATGCTGCCAAGACAGTTTGATAGTTTGATGTTTTATTTAATTTGTAAAGAACATAAACAAATCTATTTAGTTTGTTACAAACCTTCTCGATGTGCGTTTTCCAGTTTAGGTTTTTGTCTAGGGTTATGCCCAAAAAGGTTGTGTCGTCTTTTTCGGCTATTTTATTTCCGTCAAAATGTATGTCAAGTTTTCTGTGTTGTCTACCACAATTTCTAAATTGTATGAAATTTGTTTTAGTCAGATTAATTTGTAAATTATTGTCAGTTAGCCATTGAATTATAGATTTTATAGTGCTGTTAATGTCAGTTGAGTAATTATTGATGTCATATTTGTTATTACAAGTAATCATTATGGATAAATCATCGGCAAACAGAACACACGAATTCAATGTGCATCTTGTACATCTACACTCATGTACATCTACACGGCAGAGCTGTTTCCCACCAGACGCCGGCACAGCTTCTACGGCTTCAATTCTTTCATGGGTAGTATTGGGTCTACGGTAGCGCCTCTCATACCGGCTCTAGTAAGTAATCATTTTTTGTATGATATAAGTAAACAGGACGAGCACGACGCTCGGCTGATGGTAGGTGATGACGTCTATCTACTACAAATACAACAGCATTCAAAGTTCTGGATCGCCAAAATGTTGCATATCACTGCACTGAGCATATTACCTAGAGACATAAAGATGTTAAGTCTCACATGCCCTGTAATTTCACTGGACATAATTATTGCCATTCAAACCAAAAAATATATATATTTTACGCCTGAATTAATTGGCGATGTGGTGGTACCGCCCTAGGTGGACTAGCAGAAGTCCTACCACTACAAGAATTAAGGTTTAAGCCTAATAGAAACGCAAAGGTAACAATTTTCCATCTCTCCTACTCCCTCATAATTTTCCTTGCGTCTTGAGAACCAACTATTGATGTGTTTTGTATTGTAACTAGTGCAGTATTTCCGCATAAAAATATTAACCTTTATGGAACATGCGATGTTCCAGGGTTCATCAACATTCAAGGAGTTCTCATTCGTGCTGCTCGGTTCGTTCGGGTTGGTGTCGGGCGCACTGATTTTTCTGACGCCGGAGACACTCGGAACCAAGCTGCCGGACACCATGGAGGAAGCAAAGAACCTGGAAAAGGAAACTGCCCTTCTAAACGCTTAATAATTACAAAATGAACGTTTGTTACCTTTTTAAAATCTTTTATAACGTGTGTCGGTTTTAGCATCCTTCTCGTAGGTGCTCAACGGATGATCCAATTCTGATGAAGATTAAATAAGGATATGGTTTAATTGCTAGCACTTGATCTATGTCAGCTGTTTTTTGATGTTGGTACGACCCTCAACGATTATGATTATTGATTTAAAAATGGGAAATGAACGTGACTTGCGCTTGTTGTTGATAAAGGGATCGACAGTTGCAGACAGACAGGCCTTCTTCAGGATTTCGAGTGCGAGGCGCTCGCCGACGCGTCCAACCTTGCACTGTCGATAGCTATATTGACATCGCATAAGTCACGTTAAATTCCCGTTTTTAAAACAATATTAAGCTCTTTTATAATTTATTAGAGCATCTTACACAGGTATGATTTAAAATTTGTTGTTCTGTTAAAATGTTTCAATGATATTGAAAGAGCATAATAATCTTGATATTATTCTTGGGCATCTTCTAGAATCTTTTCAGGAACTTATAGAGGTGTCATGGTTGCTCTCATTGGAATGGTCTCAATGAATAGGTTAAAGATGGATCAGTAACAGAACACATCTACATGACACAACTCATCAAATTACTTTTATATTTTTAGGGTTCCGAACCCAAAGGGTACCAACGGAACCCTACTACTGAGACCGCTGTCTGTCTGTCTGTCTGTCTGTCTGTCCGTCTGTCACCACGCTGTATCTCATGAACCGTGATAGTTAGACGGTTGTAATTTTCACAGATGATGTAAAGAACAGAACAAAGTTAAAAATTAAAGGGTTTAATTATTATAAAGTAAATTTAGTTTACCTTAATCTCGGAATCTGAATCGGAATCTCGGAAACGGCTCCGACGATTAAATAAAATGTAGTATACAGGAGATTTCGGGGGCGTAAAATCGATCTAGCTAGGAATCATTTTCAGAAAATGTTGTTTTATTCGTGTTTTCAATAATCAACTTAAAATATGACTCTTCCCGACATCTATTGGCGAGTAGAAGTAGCTTTAGTGTAATAACACTGTGTTTGATAAAGCAGTTAGAAAAAAAATAGTATTATTATTCGCCAATATATGTCAGGAAGAGTCATATTTTTCTGTTTAAGTGGCAAAAAATACCGAGCAAAGCTCGGTCTTCCAGATATTTAATAATGTTAATAACTAACACTTTTGTGAGAACGTTTATTTAGTTGGTGTTAGAAGTTCGTTAGATATTCGTTAGATGGCGTTCGGAACCCTCTGTGTGCGGGACAAAAGTCTGACTCGCACTTGGCCAGTTTTATTTGAGTACCTATATAGGTTAGCGTTTGACCATTATTTCTCCCATTGGAAAGTGAGGCTGCTTTTGAGGATAGTAGCACACTAGGCCTGGAATAGATGATATATACTCATAAGGATAGCTGTCAAGAGACATCAGATGTTTGGCGACAGCTTTTTTAACTGGGTGGTAGCTTTTTCAACTAGGTGGAAAAAAGTGCCCTACCACCATGCATCAACGCTTCCATCAGAATTTTTAAAACCTCATTCGAGTGGTTTTAAAATTTTTAGAGGTAAGGTAACAATAAAGGTGTTTTTTTTTTGTATCTGTAATATTAATACTTTAATTGCAATTATTCAATTGAAATGTAATAATAGATAAATACATGCGGCAAAATATTCATAGAATTTTTAAATCTACAACAGCTTTTGTATCGTCGCTGCGCCTGCAAAATCCGCTATGGATAATACCGCAACTTTTCAGGAGAAATGCAAAAAACAGTTTTTTTCTGAAACTCTTAATAAGTTTGTAAAAATTAGTACCTATGCAGAAAATTAGACTTTATGTCGGGAAATCTAGTAATATATATTTTTTGCTGTTTATTACGATATTCTAGAAGCTAGAATTTTTTAAGGTGAAATTGGGCACATAACGGATTTTTTTTCGGTTGTAAATACCGCTATCTGACTTTTCGCCACCTGACGGATTTCTGCTTCTACTAAATAATTAGTGTTTTTGTGCTTCCTGGAACACTTAGCGGATTTACCAAACTGCATATTTTAAAATATGAGTTTAAGTTTGCAGAAAATCACATTTTCAAGTAATAAACTGGCTAAGTGCAAGTCGTACTCGCACACATAGGGTTCCGTTTGAACAAAATTTGCCGGTAAATATTTTATTTTGTATAACCCTCGTTAATTATTAATTAAATTTTGTTTTTATCATTGTATAAGCGATCATTGTAATACAAACTATAAACTAACTTCAAGTCTCTATCTATTACGGTTTGCAAGATCGAGCATGAAATGCCTGAAAAAACACGTTTCTTGTATGAGACCTCCTTCAATATGTAATATTATTTGGTTTTTAGTTTTTGTTGGTAAATCCACCATAGTAATACAGACTTTTTGATAATTTCAAGTATCTAACTTTTACGGTTAAGGTGATATAGCCCTCTGAAAGGTAGACAGATAGACGGACAGCGAAGTATATAAATAGGGTTCCTTTGACACCCTTTGTGTAAAGAACCCTAAAAAATATGTTAGTAAACAATAAAACAAATAAGTTCTTTATAAATCAAAGATGTGATTGTCACAAAAAATACTGGTTATTTCGATGCATGATAAGTTTCATAGACTGTTAACAATCATTTAGTTTCATTAATTTTTCTCGGCGTTGTAAACAAATACCGATCTTCCTCGTTATTCCTGGGATGTAAGGGACAACAGGGATGTAAGAAAGCACAATTATTATCTTCTAAGTGCTCCCAGCCAATCTCAGCGCTCATAGTGCATCCTGCTGATTAATAAACGAGGTTCTGGCAACCAACAAATGGCGGTATAACAATTTTATAAGTTTAACAGTGAATACCACAGGCTAGTGATGGGTAGCAGCATCACCGATGCGAAAAGCTACGTCTTGCAACTAACACGCCTGCCAGCATGACAATTAGGACACAACCCACCCACAAAAAGACATGGAACGTCACAATAAGCCACAGGCCACTAGTCCATGGCCGTCCACATCACACACAGCGCGTCAGATTGTACAGAAGACCGAAGAGTACAATCGCCGCTGTGCTTAGCGCGTTTGTGAACTATGAGAAGGCCTTTGACTAAATCGAAACCGGGTCCATCCTGGAGTCCTTGCAACGTTGCCAAGTTAACTGACAGTAATGATTGCTGAACGATTACCGTCCAAGGTCAGAACGAGCGGACTAAACTTATCCAACTGCGCAGTTGCGAGACAAATAGAGGTTATATCCCTGAAAATGTTCACTAATTCCTTGGAAGTTATGTTTAAGACGCTGGACTTAAAAGATCACGGCATCAATATTAACGGCAACCATATCTCTCACATACGATTTGCAGGTGACATCGTCATTATGGCAGAGACGCTGCTAGAGTTACAAAGGATGTTGAACGGCTTAGCTGATTCTTCTCATCGTGTCGGTTTCCGGATTTTAGACAAAACCAAAGTCATGTACAACGAGTACTTTGTTTCGGGGCCGGTCGCCATAAATGGAATCCAAAACAAAGTTGTACACCAGTATGTCTACCTGGGACAGACGCTTTTACTAGGTAATACGACTTTGTGAAGAAATTCAGAGAAGAATTCAGCTGGACTGGGCAACATTCGGCAAACTCCTTCGAATCCTTTTGAGGGCCCGGTGGCGTAATCGGGAGAACGTTCGGCTTTGATGTCGTGGTACCGAGTTCAAACCGCCGTGCACCAATGGATTTTTCTATCGAAAAATTTATGTGCGCTTCTCACAGTGGCCCTCCGGTGAAGGAAAAACATCGTCAAGAAACCAACCAAACCCCCGCATGGTGGTAGGACACTATCTAGTGTCCGCCTGGCCAGCTACCACCCTCAAGTTAGAAAATCTGTCACCAAACATCTAATGTGTTCCGGCAGCTATCCTTGAGAGCCAGTTCCCATTCTAGGCCTAGCGTGCTTACCATCTTCGACCGCATCATCACTTACCAACAGGTGAGATAGTGGTCAAACGCTAGCCTATAACGAATAAAAAAAAAAAAAAATCTTCTAGCCTGTACTGCAGTGTCTAAAGACCAAAATGTTTAATCAGTGCGTTCTTCTTCCTATCTGTTTTGATATAATATGCGTTATACGCCAGAGAACAAAGATGATTGACATATTAGCTCATGATATTAGCAAGCTGAAGTGGCAGTGGACTCATATTTGAGTCATATTTGCCGTAGGACCCACTGTTGGAACAAATTTTGGTTCTTGGAGTGAAGGATTCGGCAAACGTAGTGTAGGAAGCTCAAAGACCAGGTGGAGCAACAACATACATAGAGCGGTGAGCCAGTGATTGGAAAAGAAGAACTGAAGATGGAGTTTCAGTGGCATGTCTTGGGAGAGGCCTAAATCAACAAGTATACATATATATATACATATACATATGCATATACATATACATATACATATACATATACATATACATATACATATACATATACATATACATATACATATACATATACATATACATATACATATACATATACATATACATATACATATACATATACATATACATATACATATACATATACATATACATATACATTTACATTTACATTTACATATACATATACATATACATAGTGATACAGGTTGATGATTGTAATGAGCTTCTTCGTACTCTTCTTTGCGGCAACAAGGCTCATTCAGTATCGATGTGCCTTAATTTACAAAAAAAGTCACTGTTACTTTAGGTACCTACAACTTACAGTGACTTTATATTGGCAACCGTGAGATCCTCTCCTTTTTTCGGGACGAATCGAATAAAAAAGGTATAGTCTACATGTTCAATAATGTAAGGTTGGCTTGACCTTACTTTGCGCATGCATGTGACAGTCTTAATCTGCAGATTTGTACAAAGGTGCAATACAGCATTTCTCTAGAGCCGAACACTGTCACTGTCAATCTCGAAACATCAAAGCAGTCGTTCCAAAACTGAAGACGCTTTAGCTGTCTGGAAGAAATCGCTTCAAACGATAAGACCGCCCTTTGCGTTACATAGCTTTATGTTTATGGTTTTTCTTATAATTGGTGTGCAAATAAAGTGTTATCTATCAATCTAAAGCTAATGTTTTAAGCTAAATATATTAAGCTGAAGTAGTGCTTTGACACTAGACAAAAATAATTACTTAATTTATTTAAAAAAAATGTTATAAATTGTTATTGAAATAAAATACGATCTCGTAATCATTGCACTATGTACGTGCCTCATGTTTTTTTCTTTTTAACCGACTTCAAAAAAAGGAGGAGGTTTCTCAATTCGACCGTATCTTCTAATACTATAAGAATCTTTGTCCTGACATACTGACTGACTCACTGACAGACAACGCACAGCCTAAACCGCTGGTCGTAGAGACTTGAAATTTGGAGGGTATATTTGTCTTAGTACGTAAAGGTGTACTAAGAAAGGATTTTTCAAAATTCACCCCTTAAGGGGATGAAATGGGGGTTCAAAGTTTGTATGGAGAAACAAGATTAGATCGTCTTTTCTATCCGAAACTTCACATAAGTGCTTCAGTAAAAAAATAAGTAAAGACGTGTTTCAGGTTTTTTTGGAATTCCACCCCTAAGAGGGTGAAATGGGGTAATAAAGTGTAAAATCAATATTGTTTCGGATTGCGCTGAAATTTGGCATGCAAATAGTTATTACGACGTTAGTTCCCACTGAGAAAGGATTTTCCAAAATTAACCCTCGAAGGGGATGAAACGGGGGTTCAAAGTTTGTATGGAGAAACAAGATTAGATAGTCTTTTCTATCTGAAACTCCACACAGGTGCTTCCGTAAAAAAATAAGTAAACACGTGTTTCAGGTTTTTTTTTAATTCCACCCCTAAGAGGGTGAAATTGGGTAATAAAGTGTGAAAATCAATATTGTTTCGGATTGCGCTGAAATTTGGCATGCAGATAGTTATTACGACGTTAGTTTCCTCTGAGAAAGGATTTTCCAAAATTAACCCTCGAAGGGGATGAAACGGGGGTTCAAAGTTTGTATGGAGAAACAAGATTAGATAGTCTTCTCTATCTGAAACTTCACACAAGTGCTTCAGTAAAAAAATAAGTAAATACGTGTTTCAGGTTTTTTTGAAATTCCACTCCTGAGAGAATGGGGTAAAAAAGGGTAAATGGGGTAAATGGGGTAAAAGTGTGAAAATCTATATTATTTCGGATTGCGCTGAAATTTGGCACGCAGATAGTTATTAAGACGTTAGTTCCCTCTGAGAAAGGATTTTCCAAATTAACCCTCGCAGGGGATGAAACGGGGGTTCAAAGTTTGTATGGAGAAACAAGATTAGATAGTCTTTTCTATCCGAAACTCCACACAAGTGCTTCAGTAAAAAAATAAGTAAATACGTGTTTCAGGTTTTTTTGAAATTCCACCCTTAAGAGGGTGAAATGGGGTAATAAAGTGTAAAATCAATATTGTTTCGGATTACGCTGAAATTTGGCATGCAGATAGTTATTACGACGTTAATTCCCTCTAAGAAAGGATTTTCCAAAATTAACCCTCTAAGGGGATGAAACGGGGGTTCAAAGTTTATATGGAGAAACAAGATTAGATAGTCTTTTCTATCCGAAACTTCACACAAGTGCTTCAGTAAAAAAATAAGTAAACACGTGTTTCAGGTTTTTTGAAATTCCACCCTTAAGAGGGTGAAATGGGGTAATAAAGTGTAAAATCAATATTGTTTCGGATTACGCTGAAATTTGGCATGCAGATAGTTATTACGACGTTAGATCCCTCTTTGAAAGGATTTTCCAAAATTAACCCTCGAAGGGGATTAAACGGGGGTTGAAAGTTTGTATGGAGAAACAAAATTAGATAGTCTTTTCTATCCGAAACTTCACACAAGTGCTTCAGTACAAAAATAAGTAAACACGTGTTTCAGGTTTTTTTGTAATTCCACCCCTAAGAGGGTGAAATGGGGTAATATAGTGTAAAAATCAATATTGTTTCGGATTGCGCTGAAATTTGGCATGCAGATAGTTATTAATTACGACGTTAGTTCCCTCTGAGAAAGGTTTTCCAAAATTCATTCCTGAAGAGGATGAAACGAGGGTTCAAAGTTTGTATGGAGAAACAAGAATTGATTGTCTCTTATATTCGAAACTTTACACAAGTAGTTTAGTAAATAAATGAGTAAATACGTGTTTCAGGCTTTTTGAAATTCTATTCCTAAAAGGGTGAAGTGGAGTAACAATGTCTGAAATCAATATTGTTTCGGATTGCGCTGATATTTTGCATCCAGATAGAAATTTTGACGTAGGTATCCGCTGAGAAAGGATTTTTCAAAATTTACTCTTCAAGGGATGAAGCGGGGGTTCAAATTGTGGATAGTCATTTTATTCGACTTTTCACACAAGTACTTCTGTAAATAAATAAGTAAATACGAGTTTCAGACTTTTTCAAAATGCCACCCTAAAAGAGTGAACTGGGGTAAAAAAGTCTGAAAATCAATATAGTTTCGGATTGCGCTTTATTGGGTTTTTCGGGTTTTAAAAATATGAATCCTGATTTGTTTTAGTCACGCGATAACATGAAAACAGGTGAACCAATTTGGCTAATTTTTATTTGATGTCTTTAATAATAGAATCGTTTTTACAAAAGAAAAGTTTTAAGTAAATAAAAGGAGTTTTTAACGCGGGCGTAGCCGCGGGGGACTTCTAGTATATATATATATATATATATATATATATATATATATATATACCTATACCTGGAAAAATACAAGCTCATTTCGGAGAGACAGTTCGGCTTCCGTAAGGGCAGATCGTCCGAGGATGCAGCAACGACTCTTGTCAACCTCGTGTCTTCCCATATTGAGAAAGGCAACAATTGTATTGGTGTTTTTCTCGACTTAGCGAAGGCATTTGACACGGTCTCGGTCGGTCTGCTTTTAAAGAAGCTCGAATACTTAGGAATCAGGGGAATAGCACTCGATTGGTTTACCAGTTACCTCAGAAATCGCAGCCAATATGTCAAAATAGAAAATCACACCAGCAGTCACTCCGCTATTGAATATGGTGTACCGCAGGGCAGTATACTTGGTCCTACGCTATTCATATTATACATTAACGACATTCTGAACATTAATTTAAAGAACGCGGATATTATAACATACGCAGATGATACTGTGTTATTGTTTTATGGTGACACGTGGGATCGAGTATACAACCTAGCCAGTGACGGCTTAACAAAAATGTCAAATGCTATGGATAGAAACCTCCTCACGCTTAACACAAAGAAAACTAAATACATAGCTTTCTCAAAGACCTGTATTTCTAACCCTCCAGCTGGTTTGGCACTATTCGTTAATAACTGTAAACTCAAATGCACTTCTAAACAGTTCAGTCATCACGCAGCATGTAAATGCATTCAAATTGATCGGACAAATTATATAAAGTACCTAGGTGTCAACATCGATGAAAATCTTTCTTTCAAATACCACATATCCGACTTATCTGCGCGTGTGAGAAAACTAATTTTTGTGATGAAAAATCTCCGTGACTGCACACCACTACCTTTGTTGCGTCAAATATATATAGTTTTGTGTCAGTCGGTCATGCAATACTGTGTCTCTGTTTGGGGTAGCGCTGGCAAAACCTACATCTTGAACGTTGAAAGAGCTCAGCGTGCACTCATAAAAGTCCTGCTACGGAAACCATTTCGGTTCTCAACAGACTCTTTATATCAGGAATTTAAAGTGCTACGTGTGCGTCAGCTCTTTATCCTTAGTGCTACTCTCAAAACACACAAGAAATTAAGAGGTCACATTGACTATGATAGTATTATGGATAGACGCGCCTTTCGTTTACCTCTCCCACAAACAAAATCACTCTTAGCTAGGAGGTGTCCTGCGTATTCTCACCTATTCACCTACAACAAAGTAAGCAAGGTCTGCAACATTAAGGAAATGTCTACTCATGCCTGTAAATGTACTGTGAAAGAATGGTTACATCAACTTACCTATGCAGAAACAGAAGAACTATGCTAGTTTTTGAAATTTTAAGTTCACCCTCTCACAATTACCAATCACGCATACATACTTTAACACATCTTAGCATCACATAACCACACACACGCGCATACACATATATATATATAGACAAATACCACATATACAAACACACACATACACAAACACACCCATACACAAACACACACATACACACAGGCACACACTTATTATTGCCATCAGAATATCTCATGTATAAATCATTTTCAAAAACTTTTAGTAAAACCACACCCGAGCCTCAAGATACAGGCCTTGTGCTTAGTTTGGGGCTCACTGATACTCACAATGTAATCTTAGCGCGGCATTGAAGTCGGTTGTTTTTTAGTTTTTAAACGATATTATGTTTGACAAAGTCGCTATGTATGACACATAGCGGCTTTTGAAGCGCAAATCTAAGGGACTCCGCTTTGAAACAAAAATGCGCTATATATGTGTCTTTGCACACATAGAGGATTTTTCAAGTCCGGTTTAGACTAAAATTATGTAGCTGATTTTGTTATCTTCATAACCAAATGAGTTAGCAGAAAATGGATTTTACAGGCACACGCGGCTTGAGAAGTACTATAAATAGCATCAAAAACCGGTTAAAAAAAAATACATAGCGGATTTTGCAGGCGCAGCGACGGTATGTAAGTATTTGTATTTTTATTGTTTGACAAGGAATCTAAAAACTATTGTTTTAGGCGTAGTAGCATATCTAACTATTTTTTTTTCAAAAATACGCAATCTACAGATTTACTTTCTCTACAATTTTATGATCACATGTGTAACTAAATGATTAAAAATATTTAAATAATTCATCTTAATATACCTAGGACAAATATTGTAGATCTACAAAATGTGAACTAAACCGTGACTCTAAAACATGTATTGTATCAGTCTCTTTAAAATAACTCAACACTATATTTAGTACTACGATGGAGCAGCCGTCTGGCCCAGGTTCTCTGCCTCCTCCATGGTGTCAGGCAGCTTGGTGCCGAGCGTCTCCGGCGTCAGGAACATCAGCACGCCTGACACCAGCGCGAACGCACCGAACAGTACGAACGGAATCTCCTCAAATGTTGATGCACCCTGAAAATAGCCTGGAATATACCCTGGAAGGAAGCGGCAATAGCTCAATGGCTAAAGGTTGAGGTCCCGGTGGCGTAATCGGGAGAACGGTCGGCTTTGATGCCGTGGTACCGAGTTCAAACCGCCTTGCACCAATGGATTTTTCTATAGAAAAATTTATGTGCGCTTCTCACAGTGGCCCTCCGGTGAAGAAAAACATCGTTAAGAAACCAAAAACTCCCGCATGGTGGTAGGACACTATCTAGTGTCCGCCTGGCCAGCTACTACCCTCAAGTTAGAAAATCTGTTGCCAAACATCTAATGTGTTCCGGCAGCTATCCTTGAGAGCCAGTTCCCATTCTAGGCCTAGCGTGCTTACCATCTTCGATCACATCATCACTTACCAACGGGTGAGATAGTGATAAAAACGCTAGCCTGCGGTACAAATACTACTGCGCTATCTGACTCGCCGCCTAGATCGCGCACGTAAGACGCTGAGGTGTGTCCGTACTCCTGAGCATCGAGAAGTTGTGAGTTCGATCCCCGTCCATTACATTATTGACTTAAGCCCACTCCAGACACAAGCATAATATTTAGCTTGGTTGATGGGGTTAACAAGACTACACTGTGTCCGAGCCATATAGAATGGCGCTAAAGTTTTTTTTTTTTTTTTTTTTTTTAAATGATTACTCGCAATTTGGGTTGCACATTACTAGTAATCTTCTTAACCCCTCCAACTAAGCTAAAATGCTTGTGTCTGGAGTGGGTTTACGTCAATAGTGCAATGGGTGGGGTGGGGATCGAACTCACGACCTCTCGATCGCCAGTCTGACATCTTATCCATTGGGCTATTGCCGCCTTAAAGTGCATCGACCCTTCGTCAGCCGCTAAGAAAAAATGAGTGTAACTTAAAACTTTGCCAAAACCAAAACCAAAATTATCTATTTATCATTGATGTTTATTACAATTCTACATACTACTAGAACACGTTTGATTTATTTAGAATAGAATAGAATAGAATAAATTTTATTGTTCAATAACTGTGTTTACAAAGGTCTTAATATTGGGTATGTAGTACCAACAGTTTGTTCTTTACGAACATACAATAATATTAAACGTCTAATTAAAATCTATACAATCTATCTTATTATTATTATTATCTTATTATCGTAACTTATTATTTTAATCTTCAATTGCGATATTATAATGATACCAGGCAGAGTTAAAGCCGGACATTTTGTAAGTTTCATTCATCAAAATATTCTTTAAGACTGTAATATGATTTTTTAAGTAGCCATTGTTTTAGCTTTTGTCTAAAAAAGTGTCCGTTTAACGATTTTATTTCTATAGGCAAATTATTAAAAACTTTGATGCCAGTTATAAATGCACTTTTGTGATACATAGTGTTATTTACTTGTGGAATACACATATTGAATCTATATTTACTGCGAAGTTTGTTAGCTCTGCTGGATTGTTCGCTGAAGTAATCTGATTCATTATTTTTTACAAATGTACACAGTTCTAGGATATATATACAAGTTAGCGTAAGGAAACCTTCATCGACAAATAATTCACGAAGGGAATCAGTATCTTCCATTCTGTATATACTACGTAGGCACCTTTTCTGTAGTATAAATGTTGTCTAGACATCTACTGAAATTCCCCAGAAAATGATACCGTAACTTAAATGAGGGTAGACGTAACCATAGTATGCATTTATTGCCATTTATTGCATTTATTTGACGATATATTACTGAGCACTGATAATACGTAGCAATACTTTGTTATTTTACTGTTTATTTTGCTAATGTGCTCTTTCCAATTTAAATAACAATCAAGTGCTATGCCAAGAAAATTAGTTGTATTTACCTCTGTAACTACATATCCATTATGCATTATGTTAATGTTTAATTGACGACTCTTGTAATTTTTAAACTGTAATACATTTGTTTTATTGATATTGACATTTAAGTTAATATTGCTTAACCATTCTGTTACAATTTGTAAGGTATTATTAACTTCTTTTTCAAACTCATTTTGATTAAGATGGTTTTGTGGGATGAAGATGGTAGCGTCGTCGGCAAACGTAACACAGGTATGCTGTGTGATTTGTGGCAGTTCATTAATATACAGTAAAAATAATAAAGGCCCAAGTATGCTACCTTGTGGGACTCCTATGATGACTTTTTCATATTCAGATTCTACTTGTTCTATAGACTTGGTATCAAAATTGTAGGTTTGGATTACTGTTGCTTGATTTCTATTGCTTAAATATGATTCTATGAGAGCTAAAGATGTTCCTCTAATACCTACTGCTTCCAATTTATTTAACAATGTTTTATGAACTACGCAATCAAATGCCATAGATAAGTCTAAAAATACAGCGATCCCTGTCCTCTTATTATTAATTTCACCCCAAACTTGATTTAACATTTTAAAAATGGCTATAGTCGTATTTTTTCCTTTTCGGAAACCAAACTGATTACTGTTTAGAACATTGTTGGTGTCAAAGAACGAAATAATTCTATTGTATATTGCCTTTTCAAATATTTTGGATACACTGGGTAATATTGCAATGGGCCTATAATTACGCATATCTGTTTTAGAACCTTTTTTATGTATAGGTTTAATTAAACCATTTTTAAGTCCATCCGGAAAGCATCCTGTTTCAAAAGTAAGGTTAATAATGTATACTAGTGGTTTTATGATATAATCCAGGCTAGCCTTAATTACTTGAACAGAGATACCATCATATCCCGCTGTCTTTTTATTTTTTAAAGATCCTACTATGTTTTTTATTTCTTGGCATGTTACTGGTCTCAAGAAAATGGTGTTGCAAGACACACTAGTATTTTTCTGCTGTTTAGGGTCATAGATTGGTCTTGAGTCATTACGTGTAATAAAATATCTATTAAAACAAGATGCTTTTGTGTAGGGTCAACAATGCCTTTAGCATCAATTTCAATTTTATCTATTGTAGTCTTTATACTATTTGTTTGAGCAGTATTTTGCTTAATAATCCCCCATGTTGCTTTATTTTTGTTACTATTCCTGTCAATGTATCGAATGTTGGATATTTTTTTCGATATGTTAATAGTTTTTTTCAAGATCTTCGAGTATTTTTTATATATTGCATACTTTTCTTTGCTTTTGCTACTTCGAGATTCTATATACGCTCTTCTCTTTCGCTTGGTCGATATTTTGATGCCATTTGTTTGCCAATTGGCTTTCTTTTTATACGTTATTTTAATCCTTTCTGTAGGTATACTCAAGTTAAAAATAAGGTGAAATAAGTCAAAGAACGCCTTGTATGCCTCATTAGGGTCGTCATGGTCATATACTTCTGAAAAGCTAAGTTGAGATAAATATTTCAAAAAAATGTTAAGATGAATATCAACTTTTATTTTATGCACATACCAATATTTTTCTCTGAACTCGAGACTGCAAAATACTTTAATAGATTGTGCTGTATGATCAGATATACCTAGATCGTGGATTTTAGATACATATCCACGTTTTATGTTGGTTAAGATATTGTCAATACATGTTTTCGAGTTTTTAGTTATTCTCGTAGGTTGCGAAATGGTATGATGAATATTAAACATTTGTAGAGTATTTATGAATGACTTGCTTTTATTGTTTAATTCTAGAAGATTTATGTTAAAATCTCCTAATAAAAATTTTTTTTTCTTTGTACTTCTATTTCTTATTGTTAGTTTGTGTAGTAGTGTCTCTAAGCTCTGTAGAAATAAAGGCATACTAGCGTCCGGTGTTCTGTACATACAGACTACAAAGTAACTTAATACTGGTATAGCTATTCCACAGCATTCAAAATGCCTTTCAATGGACATTTCTGTAATCCAGTCTAACCTTTTATATGGAATAGAGTTTTTGACGTATATACCCACACCACCTCGTGCCGAATTTTTTCGACAGTAATGTGCAGCTTTCTGATAACCATCTATCTGTAATACTTCTGCTTCGCAGGACCTTAGGAACGTTTCACTAAAACAGCACACATCAATGTTCTGTTCGCTTGTTAATAATTCTATTTGACTAATTTTAGATTTAATACCTTGTACATTTAGATGAAACATGTTTAAATTTTTTTCTTTCTCATTAGGCACGAAAAAGCTGTGTCACGTCATTGGATTTGTTTATCAGATTTTTGTTAGTAGAGGCATTTTGAGGGTTAATTTGTTTTTTGAAATAGAAGGGAATGGTGCCAGGCTTGGGTTTTGAATATTCAATATTGGTAACTGTTTTACTATGTGCAGGGCTATCCTGAGAAACTTTAATTTTGTCAAAATAGTATGGTATGGTACCTCTTTTAATAACATGCGATGGTTTTGTTTTTAACATTTTTGTAATGTTACTATCTAAGTAACATGATTTATAATCGCAAGTGTTGATGAAGTGGTTTAGGGTCTTGTGTTGGTACGTACTACTTCGGGGTTCTGTTTTAAACACATGTGCTTGGGGAATGGGCAGATATTGACAGTTATTAAATGTGTTGATTATAGTTTTTATGTCTTGGTTAAGCTTGCCCTCATTTAAGTGTCGGTTGAAGACTATGCCAGTTAGTATAATAGTTTAAATGTCTTATTTTCATGATCTCGATATTTATTATCTGTGTTTTTTGTAAAAAAGGGATTTTAACGCGCTAAGAGTATTCTATGTTATACTTTATTTTAATTATTATGAACGAAAATCTCTTTTTGTAATTTTACAACTTGAAATTTTAAAAAATAACCTTTACAGCAGCTTTTATAATATTTACGAAACTACTTCCTGAAAATTATACAAAACGCGAGTTATGTCACTTTACCTGGAACATTTTTTACGTCAGGCAACAGAGATGCGTCACCTTCGGCAATATAATAAATTAATTTCGGCAAGAATAAAGTGATAGCAATAATATATAAATGCACCAACAATACAAATTAAATCATATTAAATAATTTTATTTGTACATTTTCCAACACACATTAATCTTACATTAAACCCAATATATTAATGCAGTCTCCAACTAAAATAAATATTTATACATTTTTCAGACAAATAACTTTGGATATTTTAGTGGCAAATAAAAATTAGAACATACCGCTAACTAAAAAGAAAACCTAATTATAATTACAGTCATAAAAGGTTTGTCACCGCTGCTAGACTACTGAAAGGTCAACGCACTTTAGCGCCAATCTATATGGCACATATTTATAGTAGTGTGTACTTCGAGCATTTACCAATGGAGATGTTAACGTTGTAATCCGCAAACATTTTTTTCTGCCGATACTTACGGGGGACGAGGTAAACACGCATTGCAAACACACAAATCACTCAATTTAACAATCCCGCACACTAGCTTGAAACACACACATAGTATTAAAAATACAGCGTAGTTACTGGCCAAAAATGGCTATATGGCCAGCAGAGGGGTACGCCTTGCCATCTCCATTGGTAAATGCTCGAAGAGTGTGTAACCCACATTGGTAGGAAACTTTATAAAAAAACATATAATGACACTTTGTAAACACACTTAAACGATGATTCCTGAAAATGGATGAGCATGCTCTTTATGGAGAGAGGTAAAAGCGGGACGCCTCGGCCGGGATCAAATAAACAATTCTTCAAAATACTCCCCGTTGTATACTCACTAAAAGATAGAGAGCCCCGATGTACATACGAGTACTGAGAGACTCGATATCGGAGGTGAGTTTTGGGGTCAGGATCCCAGGACAAAATTATTGAATTATTGTATTGTGTTGTTATTGTATTGTATTGTTGTTGTATAATTATTGTACGCCTGAAATGGGCAAACTGGCATACAATCTCATGGTAACAGATTTTTTTATGTAAATGATGTAAACCACGGCAGAAGCCTACCAACGATAAAAAATTTAACACTAAATAAGGGCCTTTCGGATACAAGTAGGTCACTAGACGCCTAAATGTGGCGCTATCCAGACGCGAAAGTATTTCGCATGAGACACACTTTTAAATGGTTGTGAGAGGAGCTTACAAGGCTGGTGTGAGAGGAGCTTACCAAGGCTGGTGTGAGAGGAGCTTACCAAGGCTGGTGTGAGAGGAGCTTACCAAGGCTGGTGTGAGAGGAGCTTACCAAGGCTGGTGTGAGAGGAGCTTACCAAGGCTGGTGTGAGAGGAGCTTACAAGGCTGGTGTGAGAGGAGCTTACCAAGGCTGGTGTGAGAGGAGCTTACCAAGGCTGGTGTGAGAGGAGCTTACCAAGGCTGGTGTGAGAGGAGCTTACCAAGGCTGGTGTGAGAGGAGCTTACCAAGGCTGGTGTGAGAGGAGCTTACCAAGGCTGGTGTGAGAGGAGCTTACCAAGGCTGGTGTGAGAGGAGCTTACCAAGGCTGGTGTGAGAGGAGCTTACAAGGCTGGTGTGAGAGGAGCTTACCAAGGCTGGTGTGAGAGGAGCTTACCAAGGCTGGTGTGAGAGGAGCTTACCAAGGCTGGTGTGAGAGGAGCTTACCAAGGCTGGTGTGAGAGGAGCTTACCAAGGCTGGTGTGAGAGGAGCTTACCAAGGCTGGTGTGAGAGGAGCTTACCAAGGCTGGTGTGAGAGGAGCTTACCAAGGCTGGTGTGAGAGGAGCTTACCAAGGCTGGTGTGAGAGGAGCTTACCAAGGCTGGTGTGAGAGGAGCTTACCAAGGCTGGTGTGAGAGGAGCTTACCAAGGCTGGTGTGAGAGGAGCTTACCAAGGCTGGTGTGAGAGGAGCTTACCAAGGCTGGTGTGAGAGGGGCTACTATTGCTCCTATCCTGCCCAGCATGGAGGTGAAAGCGAACAAGGAGTGCCTGTGCTTCGTGGGGAATAACTCTGCTGTGTAGATGTACAGCGTAACAGCCACCACGGCTATAGAGCACTTGCCCAATAGAAAGAACGCTAGCGCCAGTTCATATAAATCTGAGGAAGATCACCAATATTATGCAGTTAAATTATTGACGTTTTAAATAAACAATTGCAAAACAAAGTACATTAAGAAATTCATAGAAATAGGAATAATACCTTATTATTCCTATTTCTGTGGAGAAATTCGATGTTATAGCCATAGATCTTGGCCTCGACCCCCACCGTGCATTAATAGATTTTACTATCAATCTAAAAAAATATGTACGTATTCACAGGTGCTCTTACCGCCTGTTCACATCTGTCGTGTATCAGATCCGATTTTTAATCTGGTTGTCAAAAAAACGACAAATTCGGGCCGACTAGTGTTGAGCTTCATATAAAATGTTCTGCCACTGGAAAATCCGATTAAAAATTGGATCCGACACACGACAGATGTGAACAGGCGGTTACTTTGAAGGAAATCATCGTAAGAGAAACAGTTGGTCTAGTCAGCTTCACACGTATTGACCATGTATTAGCTCTGGGAAATAGGTGAGCTCTTGCCCACTATCTTCTCACCTAATGTTAAGTGATGATGTGAGCGAAAATGTAACGCACTTACCTAGAAGATAGACCTACCTACAAAGCACAGCACACACAATATTTAAACACAGCTCAAACTACAGCTCCTAAAAAAATTTAAATTTATTCGTATTATATTTTAGGAGAATTTAGTCGAAGCACAGATTATATAATAGTACTGTGTAAGTAGTAATTTTTTTTTGCTGGATAGGTGACTTAATCGAAAGTGTTCTTAGCTGTGATTCATAGAAAAATTATGTTGGCTGAACATATTTTTTTTAAGACTTATGATATTCAAGCTCTTTAATAATTGATGACGCTATGAGAGCAACATTTATAGGTCTGATCAATTCTAAATTCAATAACCTTTTACTTCAAAATAATATTGTGATACCATGGTAACAATGACCAGTTACAAAGAAATAGGATTAATACTCACTATCTGGTATAAAAATGTAGGCCAACTGACAAATAGCGCACATCCAGTACGCTCCCGTGAGTGTAGGCTTCCTCCCGATCTTATTCATCAGCAGCACGGCCGTCCAGAAGCCAGGGATCTCCACAGCCGCCACCGCAATGAAGTTAAGATAACTGTTTCCTGCTATGTTCACTGCGTTGATGGAGAGGCCGTAGTAGATGAGCGTGTTAGTGATCCACCACACGGGAGCCACCACACATCTCAGCAGGACACGTTTGTGTCGGAACACGATCACAATCAGCCACGGATCTTTCGAACCCTGCTGTTTCTTACGTTCCTTTAATTGCTCTTGCTCTTCAGCTGACTGCCTCAGTGCCTCCAAGCATTCCGAGGACAACGTTTTTTTATTCGTTCGCGCAATTTCCTGAAGCACTTTTTCCGCCTCTTCATATTTTCCTTTGCTCATGTACCACCGCGCGGACTCAGCTATGATCCAAAAATAGGCTACAGACACTAACTGCGGCACATAGAGAGCGAGAGTGAGATTCTTCCAGGCGGGAACATACCAAGCGATGAGACCCAACGTCATTAGTCCTACTGCAAAAAAGGAACTCATGACAGCTCCAGCCGCCGTCCTGTACTTCGGAGCCGTGATCTCCACCACTAAAATGTTTAAAACAATTTATCGGTAAATTTTGAGAGCCTGGCGGCGTAATCGGCAGAAAGGTCGGCTTTGATGCCGTGGTACCGGATTTTTCTATCGAAAAATGTATGTGGCTTCTCACAGTGGCCCTCCGGTGAAGGAAAACATCGTTAAGAAACCAACAACCCCGCATGGTGATAGGACACTTTCTAGCGTCCGCTTGGCCAGCTACCACTCTCAAGTTAGAAAATCTGTCACCAAACATCTAATGTGTTCCAGCAGCTATCCTTGAGAGCCAGTTCCCATTCTAGGCCTAGCATGCTCACCATCTTCGACCGCATCATCACTTACCAACAGGTGAGATAGTGGTCAAACGCTAGCCTATGAGATATAAAAATTTTAAAAAAAATCGAAAACCTATTTACAACAGAACGTTTGTTGTTTGAGGTAGAACTTACATAAAATGTAGCCGCAAGTATAAATGCCGGATCCCAAGATGGCTTCGACGACCTCCGAGACAAGGAAGCCAACATAGGTATCGGCCCAGTAGCGCACGATGCCGAGCCAGGCACAGTTGACTGCGCTGAAGACGAGCGCAGTGCGTCGCCCCCAGTGGTCTGAGATGAACCCAATGACGGGCAGTGATACCAGAACGCCCACCGTACGCACAGACCCGATCAATGTTCTGCGCCATTCATCGCAAGCTAGACCAAACTATTCATAAAATGAATTAACGACGAAGTCGAGTTCAACGTCTATTGACAGTAGCACAATGCCAGGAAAATACGATAGAACAAGGCTACATAATTAATGAGCATAAAGTTTTTCGCCGACTAGTCCAACATCGTTCCCACCCGGCAAAAAATGTTCATTAAAATGTAAGCTTGAACTTCAGCTTGAACTTGAACTTCATAAGTGAAGTTCACGTAGACAGACTTTACATTGACAAAACAAAGAGCAGACATGTTGGACTAGTCGGCGACAACCTTTGTGTGTACAATATAACACTCAAATTCGACGAAAAAATAAGATCAGAAAGCACGGATGTAAAAAAAACACTACTTTTAAAATATGTCTTTTCTGTATGGCGCCAATAATTTACAATGCGTTTACAATCTCAATTCGAGACATAAACAATGTTTATTATAAACTCACGATAACTATAAATCTAAAATGAGCAATGCTCATGTGTTTAAGACAAAAGTGTATGAATATCTAACCAACAAGGCATACTATTCAGTAGATTTTTTTTAAAGAAAATACCGTAATTTTAATCTTTTTAGATCATGTCTTTATGTTCTCTTTGAATTATATTTTGTGCTTGTTTACTGACTAATAAATAGTACCAAGAGACACGCATTGACACTCAATATAATTTAATAACTCTGTAACCTAGGACCACAAGCTAAGATAAATTCATTCATTTTATAATAAAAAACTGGCCAACTGCGAGTCAGAATTTTGTCCCGCACACGGAGGGTTCCGAATTTCCGAAGTCCGAACGCCACGAACTTCTAAAACCAACTAAGTAAATATTAACACAAAGGTAATTAATATAATTAAATATCTGGAAAACCGAGTGTTCGTACGACTAACTTTCTACTTATTCTAGCTAATTGAAGCTCTTTAAGTACTAAAATTGAAGATATATTATTCAATACTGTACACTACATATATGGAAGTAAACCTTAACTAAGTAAACAAATCGACCGAGGCCCACAAATTTAACAAATGAAACCCTTGCGCGTGCTAATTTTTCCTGTGCTGCCATCTCCCGGTGTGAAGTACCGTCTCACCTTAGCCAAAATGCCAAGCTTTTTTGAGGCTAGCTGGGCTCTAGACTCAATATATGAGCCGAAATTGAGAGTTGGTGTCAAAGAGATGCCAAGAAGCTCGAGATTGTTACTTATCGGAACGGACACATCCCGGAAAGTAGGAGCCAGTAGAAATGGGCTCCGTTTAGCGGAGAAGAGACACGTCTGGGTTTTAGCAGCATTGAACTTGATCAGATTGGCATCGCCCCAATCGGAGACTGCCTTCAAAGAATAGTTCAAGCGCTCGACCTTCGCTTCTCTATGAGACTGGATTTGTAATGCACTGGTTCGTGCGTTGGATGCATAGCTCTCTACAACAGTGCTGTCATCTGCGTACCCAAAGATACCGGGTTTAAGCAGGTCATTAATATGCAGCAGAAAAAGTGTTGCAGAGAGTACTGATCTGATCTGAATCTGATCCTTGAGGGACTCCGGCATTTATGGCCAATTGGTCGGAAGAACAGCCATCGATGACCACTTGAATCGACCGATCCCTCAAGAAATCTGCTATCCAAATACATAAACCAGTGGGAAGGCCGTATGAAGGAAGCTTGCTAATAAGGCTATCGTGCCAGACCCTGTCGAAAGCCTTCGAGATGTCAAGAGAGACGGCCAGCGCCTCGCCGTGGTTCTCGATGGCCTCGCTCCAGATGTGAGTGGCATACGCTAGAAGATCCCCAGTAGACCGGTTTCGGCGAAACCCGTATTGTCGGTCACTGAGGAGATCGTTCACTTCTAGGTATACCAGGAGCCTGTGGTTCAGTACACGTTCCATAGTCTTACAGAGTATGGAAGTGACTGAGATAGGCCTGTAATTGGCAGGGTCTGCGCGACTACGCTTTTTGGGCACAGGTTGCACGTTTGCTTGCTTCCAGGACTTAGGCACTTTACCAGTCGTCATAGACAAGCGAAAGAGGTGTGTCAAAATAGGAGCCGACTCAGGTGCACACGTCCTCAAGACTACAGCTGGTATACCGTCTGGACCACTAGCTTTGTTCACGTCTAGATTACGCAACTCTTTGCGTACTTCAGTCTGACGAATGCGGATTTCCGACATTAACGTCCCGCAAGTCGGCAGACTAGAAGGTACAGCATTGCCAGCATCTAAACGTGAAGACTCCGCAAACAGAGTAGCAAATAAATTTGCTTTCTCTTCAGCAGTGTGCGCTAGTAACCCGTCGGGTTTCAGCAGTGGAGGCAGTGAGGGACGGCAGAAGTTCTCTTCGATCGACTTCGCTAGGGACCAGAACGCTTTGCTACCAAAGGGGTAAGAAGCAAGTTTGTTCCCTGTTCGGCGTATGTGATCGAAGCGAGCCGTCTTGAGAGCCTTTTTGCAAGACTTGGCGGCTAAGTTAAAGGCTTTCTTCTTTTCGCGTACATCTCTAGTCTTGCGGGTTCGAGCATCAGCCCAGGCTAAGTAAGCTTCATGTTTTGATGCTTCTGCATCTCTACATTTGGCATTAAACCATGGACGAGCTTTGCTTGACATCGGAACGTCAGAGAATGGTATGAAATATTCCATACCCTGACGTAACACTTTTGTCACAGCATCCGCGCAAGCTGAGGGATCGCTCGAAGAAAAACATACCTGCCGCCATGGATAAGACGCGAAAAAACAACGCATCTCATCCCAATCTGCTGACCTGTATCGCCACACCCGCCGGGTGCCTTTTTGGCTGGGATCGGGCGGGGAGTAGACGGAGACAGACTTCACCAGACAGTGGTCGGAGCTACTTAAGGGTGATGAAACCGACACCGAGTAGCGGTCTGGTTCTGTTGTCAGCAGAAGGTCCAAGCAATTGGCTGTATGGCCATCAACGTCCGGTATCCTTGTTGCTCCCTGGACCAACTGAGTGAGGTCTAGCGTTAAAGCAAGCTTTCGCATCTCTCGACCAGCGTGGTCTGTGCTCTGGTATGGGTACAGCCAGTCTTGATGATGGGCGTTGAAATCCCCCAGAAGCACTAATTGAGCAGAAGGATACCTCTGTTGGGCTACATCAGCCGCCTCACTGAGGTGGTTTGTGAGCCTGTTTGTCTCTTCATCTCCGCTGTGCGAACGGTAGACACTAGCATAAAGAATTTTCTCCATGCCAGTGTCCACCAAAATCCACATGACGGAAAGTTGAGGGTCTTCAAGGTTGCGGAGACGCCGATAGCAAATGTCATCGCGGGCATACATACAAACTCCCGCCCTCGGCCTAAACTTATGTTCTAGAACAAAGCCTGGGTAGGCAAGGTACGCCGCGTCGGCTGGACATTTAATCTGCGTCTCCGTGAGGAACAGAATATGCGGTTTTTCGGTCTCAATATGGTGGTGGACCGAGAGGATATTGGAGTGCAAGCCTCGAATGTTTGAGAGGTGCACTTGAAGGGAGAGGACGTGCTTCCGCTGTTTAACCTCTATTCTGTTTCTGCCTTTCATTTTGTGGGGAGTGAAGTTAGGTAAGGGAAACGGAAGTGGAAACGAGGCGCTAATTACCAACCCGTGATACATATTAGGTCTTTTTACCTATTGGGAACCATTCCTGGAACCGCGGCTTGGATGTTTGGCTTTGAATGGCTTCACCAAACATTCATACCGTAAAGCGACCGCTTGGCGGCATGGCTTTGTCTGGTGGGTGGTAACACGCCGCGGCCTAAGCCTACCACCTGAAACGTACTGCTCTTTTGGCGCCACCCAGGGGACACGTGTAGGACATCGAGGGCTAAATCCTACGGACGCGAGCAGTAATAGCCCCCCAAAAGCAAAAGTTATTGTTATTTTTCTGCATTCATAGGTGTTCAAAAAATCACTGGTGCTAAATAGATGACCACTTGTGATAGGCTTAAGTCGTGACTCAAGCCGCCCGCCATTTAAAAAGCTCGCTGATTGGTTTATTCGTCTGTTGCACCATCTCCGACCCTAACATCCGTTACCACCAGGCGAGACTAAAAAGTGTAAATAGTTGCAGTATGTGGATTCGACTAAAGTCAATTGTCTTGCCAGACATACAATCACATGACCATTATCAGACATGCTATGGACACGGTGCCATCTGGGACCGCATCGCCCCTACACAAGTTACGTCAGATAGTAGTGGTCCAATGCGCATCTCTTACCGAAAAAATATGATGTTAACTATGTAGATAGATAAGATTTATGTTTTAGGCGCGATAAGTCTCG
Organism: Cabera pusaria; assembly: GCA_954871355.1. NCBI lineage: Eukaryota > Metazoa > Arthropoda > Insecta > Lepidoptera > Geometridae > Cabera > Cabera pusaria. The sequence goes on from OX940896.1 coordinate 611,423, forward strand.
TATTTAAATATTTATAACTGGATATTTCGGTTTAATATTTCGGTTAAATATTCAGTTGGATATTTCAGTTAAACATTTCGGTTAAACATTTCAGTTAAACATTTCAGTCAAACATTTCAGTTAAATATTCGGTTAAAGTATTTTAGTTAAATGTTTGAGTTAAATATTTCAGTTAAATATTTCAGTTAAATATTTCTGTTAAATATTTCAGTTAAATATTTCGGTTAAATATTTCGGTTAAATATTTCAGTTAAATATTTCAGTTAAATGTTTCGGTAAAATATTTCAGTTAAAAAGTTTCAATTAAAAAGTTTAAGTTAAAAATTTCAGTTGAACATTTCAGTTAAACATTTCGGTTAAATGTTCGGTTAAGTGTTTCAGGTGGCTGGGAGTGGAGCTCGTGGTGCGTGCGGGTGCAGTGGGTGGCAGAGCATCGCAGGTCGTTGTCCCTGGTGCACGCGCCGACTTGCTGCGTCGCTGCCTTCGCTCGACGACGCTGCGACTGCCGGCTCCGTCGCTCCCAACTCAACAACACATCCATAGCGGACTACCAACTATTTCATGTTTCAGGTGGCTGGGAGTGGAGCTCGTGGTGCGTGCGGGTGCAGTGGGTGGCAGAGCATCGCAGGTCGTTGTCCCTGGTGCACGCGCCGACTTGCTGCGTCGCTGCCTTCACTCGACGACGCTGCGACTGCCGACTCCGTCGCTCCCAACTCGTTTCAGTTTAATATTTCAGTTAGATATTTATGTTGAATGTTTTAGTTGAATATTTCAGTTGAGTGTTTCGGTTAAATATTACAGTTAAATATTTCAGTTAGATATTTTATTTATAACTATGTTATCTATGCTCATCAGACTGTCATAAAAAAGGCAGACAGATTCGTACCGAACACCCGAGCGACCGCAAGTTCAGTAATACAAAATTCTTGAGTAATAAGTTCCCGCGCCCAGTCCGGCATAGTCAATACGGCATGATTACTACGTAAGCAACGCTGCGAAGTAATACTGCACGGAAGCGTCCGACCCTGCTGCCGCTTGGTAGCAAACTGAGCGCGGAAGCGTATCACTCAAACATTTAGTATTACTGAACTTGCGTTCACTCGGGTGTTCGGCACGAATCTGTCTGCATTATTTATGATAGTTGGAGATATGCGCATGCAAGAAGAAAAAAATCTACTTGACTATTATTTCACGTACTGTTATGTAACGATGCAAACTACTCTTACTCTTCCAGTGCTTATCTGAAAGTGGAAATGGAAGTGGTAGATCACAGCGAGACAAAGAAATAGACAACCAACATTCATCAGTCCACATAAGACATATTTAGATAACAAACTCGTCTGTAATCGAATTAGCAAATATACAATAATAAACGAGCTAAAACTTAGCTTACATCGTAGACAATAGAATAAGTGTTTGCGTAGACGTATTCCTCGCATTGTTCGAGTCTGTTCTGGTCAAAGAGATGTGCAGGGCATGTGTCAAGGATCGCTGCCGCTGCTGAGGAGTTCCCCGCGAACCGCCGGCAGTTGTCCAGTGCGCCGTTATCTTGAGGGATAGCACGGTATCCCCACCACGGGCTGAACTCGGGAGTCTCTGGGTCGCATTCAGGGATCATACATCTGAAATTTAATTTATCGTACGTAAGGTGTTCTGGAAATCATAGCTAAATCACTCATCGCTCCAAAACATATGGTCAAACTGGTTAATTACAAAGATTTGCACCGTGGTATAACCCCCCCCCCCCTCTAATAGCTAAATTGCTGGCTTGAAAAATCTGGAAAAATTCGTGATAACAGCGCATTTTATGAACTTTAAAGGAAAATTATAGTGGTTGCGATATATTTATTAATTTAGCAGAAATAGTCGTTGAACTTGGGTGTTGGATAATTTTGTAACAAATACAAAATACTTAGAATAAATCCTTTAAAGTGACAAAGACGAAGTACCTAGTTGCTTGTTTATAACGGGTACGGAACCCTACATTGCGCGTGGCCCAACACGCACTTGGCCGGTTATTTTTATGTGTACCTATAGGTATGAGATAAAACCCACATCACATAAAACGAACAGATAAAAATAAACATGTAAATCTAAAATCTATACTAATATTATAATGAGAGAACATTTGTATTTTTGTATTTTTGTATGTTTGTAATGATTTGGCTCAAAAACTACTGGACCGATTTAAAAAAATTTTTCACTAATATATAGAATGGACTTTCGAAATTAAAATAGGCTATATATTATCCTGTTTAAATTAAAAGTACATCGGTGGAGATCTAATTTGCAACCTAAGTCGACAAAAAAACGGTCGAAAAAACACGTTTCTTACGAACGCTGCTCAATTGAAAATAGATGGAAGAATATTTTGTATGGAAGAGTTGTACAACTTAATAAGAACTACAAAAAAATCCGCAACAGCATATGTCTATCTCTTAAGGTTGACTCACAGTAACCATTTTAATCTTTAATTTGTTGTTAAAAAATATTACATAACTTCCATGGCTATTTTCAAGTATATAGTATTAATCATTATCCAAATATTACGTTACTTAGCTTGGCCACATATTATTGATTAAAATTGTCCTTTACAGTATATAATTCAAATGAAAACTCTAGAAGATATCACGGATTTCACATACACGCATCGCAAAAATAATAAAATATCTGCAGTGAAACCATAGATTAGGTCATAGTTACTACGAAAATATTATTATAAGCTTAGCGATGCTGTAGATCCCCACCGATCACAATCAATTTATACTCAATATGGTATAGTAATATGATCTATTGTGTAAAATAATATTGATCGATATACATAATAATATAATATTTTTAAACCCCCCCGACTGATATATGTATAATTTTTTCATTAAAAGCATTCCAATGACTCAAAACACACGTTCATTTTAAACTTATAGATTTGAGACAGGAATTTAAAGTGACTTACGCGATGTCGATATAGTCTAATACTAATCCCGCGCCTCCACTATGTACACCGCATCATCACCCCCCACCAACACCACCGCCGCCGCCCGCTCCGTCCGCCCGCGCTGCACGAGCAGCGGCCCGCAGTGCGAGGCTGATGAGGCCGAAACATATGTCGATCACTATATCGACATCGCGTAAGTCACTTTAAATTCCTGTCTTAATCTATAAGACTCAAACACGACATTTGAAATCTGAGCTGTAAGTTGGTTAGTATTTGAGTATTCTGTAGAGTCCAGGAGATGTCTTAGCATCAGATCAATGCTTCCATGTTCTTACAATATCGTTGAAGAAGAAGATTTTAGAATTGATCAGACCCATGAAAGTTGATTTCATAGCGCAATTAACTAGAAAAAAGCTCATAGTTTTATAACGAATGAACGAATTTTCATGAAACAAAGCTAAGAACACTCTCGATGAAGACATCTATCAAACAAAAAAAAAACTATCAATAGTAATATCAAAATCGATTCATCCGGTTGGGTGCTAAGATGCTACAGACACACAGATACACACGTAAAACGTATAAATCCCCTACTTTTTGCGTCGGGGAACGCCGTGGCCCGGCGGCAGATGTTCTCCTTGGTGGTAAGCTACTTATTAGGGTTCCGTAGCCGAATGGCAAAAAACGGAACCCTTATAGATTCGTCATGTCTGTCTGTCTGTCCGTCCGTATGTCACAGCCATTTTATTCCGAAACTATAAAGACCACACAATTGAAACTTGGTAGGTAGATGTACTCTGTGAACCGCTTTCCGATTTTCAAACAAAAAAAAAATAAAAAATTTAGCATCCCATACATTGAACTAAAACAAAACAAAAATTCTTCAAACCTATACATGTGGGGTAGGGTGGGGTGTCTATGAATAGGTCTTTAAAAATGACATTGAGGTTCCTTAAATCTTTTTTTCTCAGAGTCAATCATTTAAAAGATAAGCGCGTCTAAAGTGGCAAATGTGTGCCCCCCCCTCTAACTTTTCAGATAATGGAGTGAAAAATCTAGAAAAATATATTCTGTAGATCTCAATAAAAACTTTCAACGAAAATTGTTTTGAACGAGATACAGTCAGCAGTTTTTGAGATATAGCGACCGCAAAGATAACTTTGTTTGTCATATCTATGAAAAACAAAGTTAATTTTTGGTGGCGAAAAATTATAAAATACTCTACTGTTACAGAACCCTACGAGTGCGAGTCTGACTTGCACTTGGCCAGTTTTGGTAGATTTAATGATCCCACTACCTCTGTACGAAAACACATAATTCATGAATGCACATAAAACTTTCATTGGTAGGTATATAGCTAGGATTAGAAGCAACAACCGTCGGGTCAGAATCAGGGTAACTATCCTTTACGCCGGGCTAAGGGCCGTCCAATGTCACTACGTAAGTATTATAAAACAAAGTCCATCACTGCGTCTGTCTGTCTGTTCGCAATAATCTCAATAGCTACTGAACGGATTATCATGCGGTTTTCACCAATAGCCAGAGTGTTTATGAGGAAGGTTTAGGTGCATAATTCGTTAAGGTTTTGTGTAAATTGGTTGAAATATGACGATGATTGTTAAATAAGTTATTATTTTATATTCGATGCAACATACTGATGCAAATTTTGTAGGCATTTATGTTCTACCCGTGCGAAGCCGGGGCGGGCTGCTAGTTGAATATAAATCTACTGTGGAAACGCTAAATGTCGTAAGGGATAAACCTCTACTTTACTACTACTTTTCAGTAGATCCATAAAACAAAATGTTGTCTAAAATATTTGTATTTTTCTCCAAAAAGATGATTTCTGTACAGATTGTTTATAAGTCACACATAAGACGTTACTATAGCAAGATATTGAGCAAACCAGTAATAACAATAGTTTAATAGACTATGTACCTTACACATAGAAATTTTGAAAGAGATATCCGATACGACATTTTGTTTACGACGTTTATGACTAATTAATTATAACAACTTACAACGAAATTCGCTGATAATTATGTAAAATAAAACAATTTGATAGGATCGATACAACATATCAATTTCTTAGGTATAGAGACGTTGAATACAAATAAAATGAAGGTATTATCTAAAATTTGACCCATACGATTTCAAAATAAACTATTTTTTTCTACTTACTTCAAAGATAATGTCATATCTCCGTCATTGTTACCCGACTACGGCGAAACAAAAAGGAGGGTTATGTTTTTGACCGCTATGTGGGTACATGTATGTATGTATGTATGTTTATCTGTTCCCCCATAACTTCTAAACTATTTACCATAAATTAAAAAATGAGGTGTCGTTGGACGCGTCTTATTTGTCTGCTGGTTATATATGTATAGGCTATGTGATTTCACAACAAATTGAATGTGACGCCCTCTAGGGGGCCCGATTCAAGAACTAAAAAAAATCCCCATCGTGTGTGGTATCGTTAAATAGGGATTTTAAAGTAGGGTTGGGTACATCATATTTTTGTCAAGCGTAGTGTTTGCGAGATATATCCCGTCGAAGTCAAGGAAACTAATTTTTACCCCACGCGGCAGTATATAGGCACCTTTCGCAAAGAAGCAATAGGGAGGGTTATATTTTTGTTGTATCGATGTACTCGTAAGTATGTATCGATGTATAAAAGTTGATTGCAGCTGCGGCAAATCGTATATTGGACAAACAAAGCGCACAATCGCAGAAAGAGTATATTGCAGCTGTAAAAAACCTCCAGGTTAATAAGTCCGCCATCGCCGAGCATTTGCTAGATTCAGGACCTGACCACTGGATTGAACTTCATCATCATCATTATCAGCCAATTTCCGTCCACTGCTGGACATAGGCCTCTCCCATGGCATGCCACTGAGCTCGATCTTCAGCTATTCGTTTCCAACCGCTGCCAGCCAGCTTGCGTATATCATCGCTCCATCTAGTTGGAGGGCGTCCCACACTACGTTTGCCGAGCCGTGGTCTCCACTCTAGAACTCGTTTACCCCAACGGTTATCGGTTCTGCGACAGATGTGACCGGCCCACTGCCATTTCAGCTTGCTAATCCTCTGAGCTATATCGATTACTTTGGTTCTCTGACGGATGACTTCGTTTCGAATTCGATCCTTCAGAGAAACTCCGAGCATAGCCCTCTCCATAGCTCGCTGAGCGACTTTGAATTGGTGAACTAGTCGCACTGTCAGTGTCCACGTCTCGGCTCCGTAGGTAATAACAGGAAGGACGCACTCGTTAAAGACTTTCGTCTTCAGGCTTTGTGGTATGGGCGATGTAAAGACTCGACGAAGTTTTCCGAATGCTGCCCATCCAAGCTGTATCCTTCTGCGAGCTTCCTTCTCGAAATTGTTTCTGCCCAATTGCAAGATTTGCCCAAGGTAGACATATTCGTCAACAACTTCGAGAGGGACTCCATTTAAGGCAATCGGTTCCGGAATAACATGTTCGTTGAACATGATCTTGGTCTTATCCAAGTTCATCCGGAGACCGATGCGCGCAGAAGAATCAGCGAGGGTGGTCAGCATGTATTGCAGGTCCTGCACGGTTTCAGCCATGATGACGATGTCGTCCGCAAATCTCAAGTGTGAGAGGTAATTGCCATTGACATTTATGCCCCGTCCTTTCCAGTTCAGCGTTTTGAACATATCCTCTAGAGCGTTTGTGAATAATTTGGGGGAAATAACGTCTCCTTGTCTAACTCCTCGATGTAAGTGGATATGTTCAGTCTGCTGATTTTGTACTTGGACGGTCATAGTTGCGGTGTCATATAGACCTCTCAACACTTGGACGTATCGCCAATCGACTTGGCACCGTTGCAGAGACTCCAGAACAGACCAGGTTTCAATGGAGTCAAAGGCTTTCTCATAGTCCACAAACGCTAAGCACAGGGGCTGGTTATACTCTTCAGTCTTCTGTATAACCTGCCGCACTGTGTGGATGTGGTCTATGGTGCCGTATCCTCCTCGAAACCCAGCCTGCTCGGGGGGTTGAAATTCGTCGAGCCTACGCGCGAGACGATTTGTGATGACTCTAGAAAACAACTTATAGACATGGCTTAAGAGCGAGATAGGTCGATAGTTCTTCAAAAGGGTTTTGTCTCCCTTTTTGAAGAACATAACAACCACACTCTTACTCCATGTCTTCGGAGTTCTCCCCGAAAAGAGGACGGAATTGAAAATACGCTGAAGCTGTAGTAGCGTAGGAGTTCCACCGGCTTTTAAGAGCTCCGTTGTAATTCCATCCTCTCCGGGGGCTTTTACGTTTTTAAGCTGCCTGAGAGCCATCACAATTTCATCTAGGCTGATTTCTGGCAAATCTTCGGTGTAGTGGCGGGTCAGAGTGGCTCTAGGATCCTCGATGCCGGGTTGGGGAAGGGACGCTTGTGAGGTGTATAATTGGCTGTAGAAGTCTTTTACTTCCCTAAGAATCTCCGGCTTAGAAGCGACGACACTCCCGCTAGAAGTGGTCAACTTCGTCAGATGGCTTCGGCCCAGCTGTTGGACAAAGACTTTTGACCCCCGGTTTTGCTCGATCGCTTCTTTAATTGAGCGTGTGTTGGAGCTCCGGAGGTCACGTCGTACTTCACGATTGAACTTCACGACCCTTAAATTCTCTCCACCGAACGTTACTATTACTCTCGTATTGTACGTGAAGCGGTTAAAATAAAAAACCATCCGAATTTCAACCGGGAGGATGGTTTTAGGTGGGCTACAACTTGGAACCCAGTGATTAGCAAGTGTTCCAGTCGAAGTTTATATCAACGGAAATCTGCCGATATAGTCAGTATTGTGTTTCGCAATGGCAACTCCGATCAAGATCAAATGAGGGTAGTTTCAAACTACTCTCAATCATAACAATGCTGATACCCACAACTTCAGTCTTCTCGTGACCACGGTCAATGCAACTTGATCGAAACGTCGAGGTAAATAAAATTATGTTTTTAGCGCGATAAGTCCCGTATTACAATATAATTATGTGAGTAAATCGCGAAAGTTTAAAATTTATATTAAACAATTTGTACATAGCGATCTCAGATGAGAATATTTAAAATGTCATTGAATGCATTCAAGTAATCCTCTAGTAAACTATATAATTGGTGTAGTTGTTTTGGCGGGTACCATTAACTATTCAGTGCCGGTGAATGTGTGCGAGTGTAGGGAAACAGCACAATGTTGAAAAATATGCTATTTGCTTCCTCACCAATATTCAACTAAAAATCTTCAGAAAAGTCCACATCTGAGGGTATGACTTGGACTAGTCTATGACTTCAACTTGACCTGAAATGTGACTTTGACCCATTTTTATGACTTTAACTCACAAACACTTTTTAAATTTTTAATACTATTGACACTCGCTAAATACACTAATCGTGTGAATCCACACTGAAAAAAAATACTGATAGATCGTTTATGCAAAATACGCTCCTCACCGTGTAGATATCCTGGCTGTAGTGAACAAATACTCCGATGTTGCCCAGCCGTTGAACATGGCTACCAACATACAGAGAAGCATCAACTTCACTTGATACCTGCCGAACGGTCCAATGTCCCTAAACAAGATGTAGTCAAAACCCAGCTTACGCGCCGAGACATCATTGACAGAAGCCTGTATTTGTGACATAATACACGATTCACCGAAAACGAATGCAGCATTATTACAGTACTTGTTACCATTGGAATTATCTAATCTTAAGAATATCTTAAAGAAAATAAAAGATAAGTTTGTAATATGAATTATCTGAATCCTGCAATAGTATCATTTTTATTTATTATTTTGATCCTAATATTTGACGTTCTTTAACATTTTTTGTAAAGGGTTATCTAATCTATAAACCACAAATCCTCATATATCGTCTAATCAGCTGACAACCAATAATCCAAACTATCTTTGCATGTGGAAGAACTGTTAGAGCCGAGACTACTTCCAGATGAATTAAATACAACGTTGTGACATTACTATGGTTTCTGCGTGAAAATTGAGGCAGCACAAATTGACAATCAAATCATTGAATAGATAAACACAACGCATTACAGCATCACACAAAGCATATGAACAATCGTCAAATACACCGCTAAGCTAAGCTAAGCTAAGCTGCGGGACACACCTAGTTATGTAATGAAGGCAATCAACGCTCGTTTAAGCAATAATTGCTTCATACGTGCATGTGACTAACAGCGTTTGTCTGTCTACTTAACTTATTTGTGTATCTCCTGAAAATTAATAAAAACTTGAGTTTAATTTTATTCCACAAGCGAATAGTGTAACTAATTATGACAATGTCTCGTGGGTTACAGAATAATCCAAACTGAATTCTACTCCTGTAGTAGACTGTTTAATATTCAAAAGACAATCCTCAACGTGTAGAGATCCTAGCTGTTACGAACAATAAATACTCTCAACGCTCAACACAACCACCATCATACAGAAAAGTATCACTCAGATATAACTTTCTAAACTATTTCAAGCAAATCCTACCAATATATGTATATTTTTTACTAGGTATAATAAAAACTGTAACTAAGCGAAAACATAGCTGTACATTGAATATTTTTTCAAAATTGAAATTAGGTGAACTGAAAATTTATTTTTAAAAATGCTTGTCTGTATTGTAGGTATGTACGTGTTATTGAAATCGCATCACGCCATCTATCAACCACTTGTATTTCTCCTGTAACCAAGTGGTTGTAAGTAATTAAAACCTTTATCATATATCAACCACTTGAATTACTCCTGTAATCAAGTGGTTGTAAGTAATTATTACCTGCGCCATTTATCAAACACTTAAATTACGCCTGTAATCAAGTGGTTGTAAGTAATTATTACCTGCGCCATTTATCAACCACTTAAATTACGCCTGTAATCAAGTGTTTGATAGTAATCATAACCTGCGTCTTGTATCAACCACTTGTATTAAGCATGTAATTAAAAGGTTGTAAGCAATTATAACATGCGTCATTTATTAACCATTTGATTACGGAATCCTGAAGTAAGCATGGTGCTGCATACTCTTAACCATTTGTTCATGGTTAATTAACTTTGACTGTCGTCGCATGTATTACGTGGCCTTCAATATCTTAGTACTCTATCAGTTTCCTAATACGGTGGATTAGTAGTGGTACAAACTTGGTGCTGCATGTTACATTAGACTTTTAGTTATTATATTTAATCGTCTCATTTTTAGGTTTTCGTAGTTTTACAAGGAAGATCATCATGTCCTTTACGTGTTTCAATTATTGACAGTTTTCTAACTTTTGCAGTTCACGCTCGGAATATTTAAGACAGTACTTAAATAAAAATATTAGTGAGTATATTAGTCGATAAATATAGATATTATGTTAGACGTTAGGTTTTGGACAATTTAATTTAATTACAATTAAGATAGTTTGAAAACTAAAACAACAGACTTCCATACCGCGCAAGTCAGTTTCAGTAGCATGTTTGAGACGTTTACCGTCATATCTCTGGAGATACTCATCAGATCTCGATAAAACTACAATGGGACTACCTCGAAAACAAACCCTACCGATTAAAAAAAGTATCATTCAAATCGATTCACAATTGACGGAGTAATCGCGTAACATACACACAAATAAGTTATTTTTCAAAAAAAATAAAACCGACTTCATAACCACAATAATATCGTTTAAAAACTAAAAAACAACCGACTTCAAAGCCGCGCTATTCATTTTCAGTACCAATTTTGAGATGTTTATCTCAATATCTCTGGAGATACTTATCATACCTCGATAAAATTACCATGGTACCACACTTGGGATATCTCCTTTCGAACAAAAAAAGAATAATCGAAATCGGTTCATAAACGACGAAGTTATCCGCGAACAAAAATAAAAAAAAAAGAAAAAAAAAAAAATATACGTTCGAATTGAGAAACCTCCTCCTTTTTTTGAAGTCGGTTAAAAAGGCACTTAAAAGCGAAAAATAATTTACTTAAAATTATTATAAGCGTTACCCACTTCTCTATTTGAAGTCGGTGCCAGCCAAGTCTAATAGGTAGTAGATAGATAATACCTACATGTATCTACCTACTTACTAACCTACTTACTACTACTACATACAAAGTGTCTATCTAATATCCAATAGGCTTGGCTGGCACCGACTTCAAATAGAGAAGTGGGTAACGCTTATAATAATTTTAAGTAAATTATTTTTCGCTTTTGAGTGCCTTTTTGTGGTTATGAAGTCGGTTTTATTTTTTTTGAAAAATAACTTATTTTACCCTTTTTAGTGCAAAAAAAGTTTTAATGAAATTACATGCATCTATTAAATTTCATGTCTGGGCCGTTATACACTAACGGATATATACTTTTTGAAAATTTCAAGTAAGTACCTATAACGGTTAAGAAGATACAGATCTGTAAAGTGCGCACATATAGACACACGGACGGACGGACGAACAGATAACAAAGTCTCAGAAAGTGTTCATTTGGTAGCCTTTGGGTTCGGAACCCTAAAAACTTTGACTTTAAAAAGTGAAAATATTCACTAGTAATAATGATGTCATCAAGGTATCAAAGGACAATGTCCAAAATGGCCCTGTACAATTAAAGGATCTGACACACACGATAATTAATTGTCTATTTTATTACAATAATTCCAAATACTTTTATAACACGGACTAGTTGTATTTCAAAATGAATATTAAAAAGTATTATTTGCGATTATTAACATTAATTGCCGCCATATGGCCAACAGAGTACTTAATCACTCTACTACGTTATAAGAGGCACTTCCCTATATTGTGGATACCCGAATTATGAAAACACTGTGTAGCCAACCTAACAACGGAAAGTATTATTTACGTAGTAACTATTATATAATATGTGGTTTTATGCTTATAATTTTTTTTTGCTGTGTTGATTGGTACAAAGTACGTTCATAATTCTGAGTTATTTAATTATGTATGCAGTGTCGCGGGACTGAAATGGCCGCCATCTTCGCCAAATGTCATGTCATGTCAAAAAATATTAGGTATGTTTAAAAAAGTTTGCACCCTTTGCCCGGTAGAACATTCCTGTGAAGACAAATTATTTATATTTATATATAATTATTTATTATAATTATTAATAAATAATTATTTATTGAGGGCCCGGTGGCGTAATTGGGAGAACGGTCGGCTTTGATGCCGTGGTACGGAGTTCAAACCGCCATGCACCAATGAATTTTTCTATCGAAAAATATATGTGCGCTTCTCACAGTGGCCCTCCAGTGAAGGAAAACATCGTTAAGAAACCAATAACCCCCGCATGGTGGTAGAACATGTCTAGTGTCCGCCTGGCCAGCTACCACCCTCAAGTCAGAAAATCTGTCGCCAAACATCTAATATGTTCCGGCAGCTATCCTTGAGAGCCAGTTCCCATTCTAGTCCACTTCTCTATCTTCGACCGCATCATCACTTAGCAACAGGTGAGATAGTGGTCAAACGCTTGCCTATAAGATATAAAAAAAAATTATACCCACTTTTATTTCTATCTCGCTCACAGTTACCGTAAGAATATCTTATATGCAATAGCAACCTCCATTGTGTATAATCTTCTTGGGACTCTTCTACTAAAACTAGTACATTCTCCTATGTTTGAGGTATTTATCTCCATATCTCTGGTGATACTAATCAGATCTCGATTAAATTAAAATGGGACCACCTCGGAAACGTATCCTACCTATTAAAAAAAGAATCATTTGAATCCGTTCACAATTGATGGAGAAATCGCGTAACATACACAAAAAAAAAAAAAAAACATACAGACGAATTGAGAACCTCCTCCTTTTTTGTGAAGTCGGTTAAAAAAGAAGGGAAGCCGGTTGAAAATATAAAACCGACTTCGCATGTCGTGTTAGTCATTATCAGTATTAGCAAGTTTGACGTATTTATCCCCATATACTGTGAAGTGTAGGTGTCCACTAGGATACGGTCTACACTTACGACCAGCGACTTGGGCTGTGCTATATCTTTTATAACCCACCCACCCACAACGCTCTTTTTATGGTTCCGAACCCAAAGGGTACCAACGGAACCCTATTACTGAGACTCCGCTGTCCGTCTGTCTGTCTGTCTGTCTGTCTGTCTGTCTGTCTGTCTGTCCGTCTGTCACCAGGCTGTATCTCATGAACCGTGATAGTTAACCGGTTTAAATTTTCACAGATGATGTATTTCTGTTGCCGCTATAACAACACATACTAAGAACAGAACAAAGTTAAGAAAAGTTTAAAAAAGTTTTTTACGATAGCGCAGCGCCACCTATCTTGTTGCTAAGATGGCGCTATCGTCTTTACCTTAATCTGAATCTCGGAAGCGGCTCCAACGATTAAATAAAATTTAGTATACCTACAGGGGATTTCGGGGGTGATAAATCGATCGAGCTAGGAGTCATTTTCAGAAAATGTTGTTTTATTCGTGTTTTCAATAATCAACTTTATTGATAATCAACTTAAAATATGACTCTTCCCGACATCTATTGGCGAGTAGAAGTACTGTATCAGTAAAGCAGTTAGTTGCTCTCAATTAAAAAAAATAGTATTATTATTCTTCAATAGATGTCGGGAAGTGTCATATTTGTCTGTTTAAGTGGCAAAAAATACCGAGCAAAGCTCGGTCAACCAGATATTTAATAATATTAATTACTACAATTACTATTTAGAAGTGTAATTGGTATGGCGCCAACAGTCTTCAATAACATTCCTAAATCTTTAAAGGACATGGACAATATTATGTTTAAGAATAGGCTAAAACAATTTTTAATACAGAAATGTTATTATGGTATTGACGAATTTTTAAGTGACAAATTTTAATCATTATTAATATTTTCATGACATTGTGCTGTATCCTTTTAATTTTATAATTCAATTTAGTTTATAAGAATGACCAGTGTAATATGTATTTAAATTTGGATTATATGTAGTGAGTAAAGCAGCGCCATCTGCAAAGTTTGCACGCCTGTTAAGGCAAAACATGACGATCGTTTGAATATTTTGTCACAACTTTTTGTTATACGCATGTTTTACGCAAATAAAATATCTTTATCTTTATTTTTATCTTATCTTTATTACTACTATTACTATTACTACTATATAATACTATTCTACCTTTGTGTTAAGCGTTTACTTAGTTAGTGTTAGAAGTTAGTTAGAAATTCGATAGATGGCGTTCGGAACCCTCCATGTGCGGGACAAAAGTCTGACTCGCACTTGGCAGTTTTATTACAATTTATTTTCAGATTACGTTATAATCTTTCGAATTCACAAATTAAAAGCAAAAAACAATAATTATTATATTCTCAGAATTTCAACACCAACACATTTCGCTCTAACTAAGGGGTATGTTTAACATAATAAGTATTAGCATAATAAAGTGTTCACTTTAGGGATGAATTATGCTGGACCGTGCCCCGTGCGAGGCACGGACGAAGCACGGCTTCAAAACTTCAAGAACATTTTATATGATGCGGTTCACTCATCATTTTATATGACCGGCGCGAGCCCACGTCCCGGACTGTCATTTATGTACGGGACTCCAGAAGACTCGGACATGGTTCGCGCCTGGCACAATCTAGCATAAATATGTCATCATCATTATCATCAGCCGGTGTCAGTCCACTGCTGGACGTAGGCCTCTCCCAAGATGGGCCACTGAGCCCGGTCTTCGGCTCCTCTTCTCCAGTCACTACCCACCGCTTTGAGTATGTTGTCGCTCCACCTGATCACGAGACGTCCTACGCTATATTTGCCGAATCGCGGTCTCCACTCTAGGACAAGTCTACCCCAACGGTTATCAGTCCTGCGGCAGATATGACCAACCCATTGCCAATTCAGCTTGCTAATCCGTTGAGCTATGTCGATAACTTAACATACATTTGTATGAAGCAGTTTATATTACACAGTGCATGATCCGTGCCCCTTCCGGGCCCGTCGTAACGTCACACACTAGCTTCGCTCCGGCAGGCCACGGCCTCGGCCCGGTCTAATGTAAATCATCCCTTAACTCGATCCGTTGTATCCCCGTGTGTAAACTTTATAAATATTGATAAATATTAAGCTTTGTCGGAAAAGATAATTTTATCTATAGATATGGTATTTGTTTTATCTGCAAAGTGCATCGACTGTTGTCATAAGCGAATGTCTTTAAATGAGATAAAATACACACTTAAGTTATGATTGTCACGAAAAATGATGAAGTGGCTAACACAACGAAGACGGATAATCCTAAAGTGAATTTGGATACGATCCTGGTGAATGAAATAGGTCAGTTCGGATGCTACCAAATAAGGACCCTGGCACTGGCTACGGTAGGAGTGATATTTTGCGCGTTCCATGCAGAGTATGTGTTTACGACTGCCAGGACTCCCTCAAGGTTAGTGATGTTTTTTTGAAACTATCAGAAATGTTACAGGTAATTTCACAGACACTTGTAATGTTTTACGAAAATATAAACATCTTACTGCCAGCATTGCAAGGATTTGTTTCACAATTCCATGATCTAATTTTCAAAAGGTACCGTAATAATGGGTATAATAGGTAATGATAGTTTAATTGCTCAATATAAGTTAACATGTATCTATGTTACTAACATGTGTCCAGTGAAATTACAGACCATGTGAGACCTTACTCCTTTAAGTCTCTAGGTAACAGGCGCAGTAAAAAAAAATGTGGCTATCTAGAATATTGCATACCACTGCATCTGTAATAGGTAAACGTCTTCGTTTACCATCAGGCGAGCGTCATGCTTGTCCTGTTACCTTATATCATAAAAAAATAAGTTCTTAGAAGTGTAGGTAGAAAACGTCATTTAAATGTTACCGTTATCTACGCGCGAACATTTCGGAATAAATGATGGAATTTCAACTTTTCAGGTGCCTAATAACTGAGTGTGAGGAAACAGCGAAAGAGTTCGCTCCTTCGTGGATCTTGTACGCTGTTCCTGCGAGTGGTGACTCTTTCGACAACTGTCAGAGATTTGGTAACTCCTCGTTTTACCCTGGACCCTGGAACGAGACTTGTCCTGCTGACATCTTCGACAACAACACTCTGCAATATTGTGACGAGTATGTCTACGAGAATACATACACGGTGGTCTCTGATGTGAGTTGTTATAATTTACTATTTCACTTAAGCTAGCGTTTTACAACTATCTCACATGTTGGTAAGTGATATTACGGTCAAGGATAGTAGCCTATCTAGACTGGGAACTGGCTTTCAAGGATAGCTACCGGAATACATTACGCACAGCTACGGCTAGTTTAAGCGTAAGAGCACATATTTTGCTAAACATACCTACAATCTGCTTAATTTTTCACATTAAAAAACGTCATGTAAAACAAACTAGTACATAAGGTGTTTTTTGGTAAAATAAAAAAGATTATATAAACTTTAAAAAAAAAAGTTTTCATTCGCCGAAGGGCCACTATGAAATGCGCACATAAATCTATTGATGAAAAAAATCAATGGGGCCCGGCGGGGATTTTAACTACGTTTCACGGAATTCCTAATTCTTCCATTGCGCCACTGGGTCCTTTAATTGATCATAATCATTTGTTAAAAAAAATTTATACAAAGTTTTCTGCCATTTCGTGGAATATAAATACTATAAGTACGTATATAAGCAAATAATTCAAAGACAGTTTTATTAAAAAACTAGACAGAAAAATATATTTCAGACATGATAATGTTGGGCTGATTTCTGTTGCAGCTCGAATTACACTTTACGCCATTAAAAAAACTTCCAGTATGACCTCGGATGCGATGAGTGGCGACGTAGTTTCATTGGATTCGCGCGATCTATCGGGACCTTCGTGTCGCTCCCGCTGACGGGCTACGTGTCGGACCGATGGGGCCGACGCACTGCCCTCGCCATCAACGGGTTCAACACGGCCTGGCTCGGCCTCGTGCGCTACTGGGCTACCTCCTACAACGGCTTCGTCATCTCACAGATCGTAGAGGCTGTATTCGGCTCGGGCGTTTTCTCTACGACTTACATTTTAGGTGAGTCTCCTAACATCATCATCAATCACCTAGAATATATCATATATTTAGGTAAAGTAAGAGCTCAAACAGTCTGCCACAAGACACGTTTCTTGTCATAACCTGTACTTATATAGCAAATTGAACGAAATTTAAATCCAGAACATTGATTATAATGTTTTATCATCATCACTTAAGGTACGGGCACATAAGTAAACATTTACTCATGTGGTACGGACACACCGGTGACATACCGGTGTACTCACAGGTGAGATAGTGGTTAAATGCTAGCCTACCTGATATAAAAAAAAATTGTGCCCCTATAACTCTATGACGTGTTTCAGGTTTATCCATTCTTTCTATAACACACGGTATACACAATTAATAATGTTGAGCTGGGTCTACACTCTACAGGCGTTTAGTTACACAGATGTTAGGAGCATATTAAACCGATGTTCCGCCTGACATGCTACCTAAAGTAACTTACCACCATCAAGGAGAAAACCTGCCGCCATAACCTTACGGTGTTTCGGCCGCATACAGCCAGTGAGAGTCAGAGTATTCTAGGCCTAGCGTGTTCACCATCTTCAACCACATCATCGATTACCGCCAGGCGAGATAGTGGTCAAACGCTAGCCTACTAAATATAAATAAAAATAATTTGAAGAGCTGTTTCTATGTATAAATAGATAAAAGATCATTTGTGATACAGTCGAGACTTGCACGGGATGTCAAGATTAAATACGTCTCATATTACGATACGATAGCAAAGGTAGATAACAAAATCAATAATCGATATCGGTTTGAAGTATTTCTATCTTATCGATAAGATAGAAAAAACATTAACAGGCAAGCAACCACTTTCTATATAATTGTAAATATGCTTTATTTTTGGGACTATACTATCTCTTGCGACACAGTCTCTAAAATTGGACCAAAATGGCAGGGTGGTGGAAATGTCGGTATAAATAGTATGTGTTATTCTGGAGTCTCGGCTATCTACATACCAAATTTCAGCTCAATCGGTTATGTATTTTAGCGCGAAAAAGAAACAAACACAAGTTTTCGCCTTTATATTATTAGTAGTCTAGTAAGTAGGATTAGCTTTCTATAATTACACATTGGATCTTTTAATTCTAGTTTTGGAGCTGGTGGGCCCGGACTATCGCGTGATAGCGGGCGCCATACTATCGTCATGCTTCGCGATAGGCAACGTGATCATGGGGCTGATTGCCTGGGTGGTGCCGAGCTGGCGGCCTCTCACCCTGGCCTTGTACATCCCGCAGCTTCTCACCATCTTATACTTCTGGCTCATCGCGGAATCTGTCCGCTGGTATATGAGCAAAGGACGGTACTCGGAGTCCGAGGCGCAGTTGCAACGAGCCGCACGGATCAACGGAAAAGAGCTGTCCGCCGAGTCGCTACGACTGCTCAGGATCACCGCTGAAGAAGAGCAGAAGATGAAAGCTATCGAGAACCTCGAAAAGAAACACGAGCCGTGGGTGATAGTGCTCGTGTTCAGGCACAGGCGGATACTGACGCGGTGTATAGTTCTGCCGGTGTGGTGGATCACGATGACGCTCACTTACTACGGGCTGTCCATCAACTCGGTGAATATGTCGGGGAACCTCTATGTGAACTACATCGCGGTGTCCGCGGTCGAGATTCCCGGGTTCTGGATATCCGCCCTGCTGCTCGGCAGGGTCGGGAGGAAGCCGGTGCTTATACTTGCTCTCCTGATCTGCGCCTTGTGTCAGTTTGCCTACGTCTTTATGCCTACAGGTGCGTTCTTGTTAGATTAAACTGACGTACCTATGTCTAGTGACGACTTACTCGTATTTCTCATAGTGATCGACTCACTATAACGTTTTTCTTGCTTTTTTGAACTATATAGCTTGACCACTATCTCACCTGATGTTAAAGTGACGATGCGATCGAAGATGTAGCACACTTACTAAGATACTCCAGCTCTCAAGAGCTGTGTGCTGCCAGAACATCGTAAAGGTATGGCAGCAGATTTTCTCCTTGTCGGTGGTAAGCTACTATTTAGTAGCAAGTCAGGACGACGACGAACACCCGTGCCAGTATTTGAATTCTTTACGCCAACGTCTCTCAAACTTTCACATGTGTTATTATTATTGACAGATGTGATATTTGTCAACCGACTTCACAAAAAAGGAGAAGGTTCTCAATTCGTAGGATACTTTTTTATGTATGTACACCGATTATTCGATGACGTATGAACCGATTTATAAAAATCTTGTTTTGTTTGAAAAGATTACAACTCAGGTGCTCCAATTTAAATATCATCGAGATCTGATAACTATCTCCAGAGATATGACGATAAACGTCTCAAACCTTCTAATGACACTGATTCGCGCGGCATGGAAGTCAGTTGTTTTAGTTTTTAAACTACCTTAATTATTTATTATGTTTCTTTGAAGTGTTTCACACTTTATATTTTTGTAAATTGTTAAACACAACCCAAAATTTCATCGTACCGACGGGACTTGAACCCGCAACCTCCGGAATAACATGTTCCGGTGCTTTGCCAATCTCGTCGGATTTGAAAACTGTAATGATTTCTTCCGAATGATTAACTAACGTAATAAGTAGTCATAGATGGCGCCACCAATGCATAATTGGGTTAACAAGTGCAATCCACTAATTTCGTCGTAACGATACTTCGCATCGTGGCTTAATTGGCAAAGCACCGGAACATGTTATTTCGGAGGTTGCGGGTTCAAGTCCCGTCGGTACGATGAAATTTTGGATTGTGTTTAACAATGTATCTTAATTATTGTTATTAAACATGTTGTCACTCAGATCAGTACACGTTGTCCCTGTGTGTGTATCTGGTGGGAAAGTGTGCGATCGCGGCGGTGGTCACCGCGCTGTACGTGTACACAACCGAGGTGTTCCCGACCAAGTACCGTCACACTCTGTTCGCGTTTTGCTCCATGATCGGCAGAATAGGATCTTTCTCAGCACCACTGACTCCTGCTTTGGTAAGTTACCTACCAACGTATATATAAGCGATGACGTCTATCTATTACAGATACAGTGACATGCAAAATTCTGGAGAGCCAGAATTTTGCATATCACTGCACTGTGCCTGTTACCTCGAGACATAAAGATGTCGAGTCTCACATGCTCAGTAATTTCACTTGACATCTTGCCATTTCACGGCTAAAAATTAGTTGGCATAGTGGTGGTACCGCCCCAGGCGGACTAGTAGAAGTCTTAACACAATAAAATTATTATTATTTTATGAAACTTCAGATGTAGGAGAACGTTACGTAAGTACATCGTAAAATAAATAGAGCCATCTAGAGAAAAACCAAATATGATACGATAGTATATATATATAGTATATAGTATAGTATAAGTTTACGATTTTAGTACCATTCGAAAAAACAAAAAAAACATTAAAATCTAAACAACAAAGTTTAAACCCTCAGGCCTTGACAGGAAGCATAATAGCAAAAAAAAAAAACAGGAAGCTTTCAACTTCGCGAATTTTTCAGGCCATTACATTCGTAATTTCACTAAAAATCTTGGACTTTGCAATTACTGTGAAAGATAAAGACAGGGGTGAATGTGAGAGTGACAGACAGAGGTGAATGTTACTAAGACTCCGCTGTCCGTCTGTCTGTCTGTCTGTCTGTCCGTCTGTCTCCAGACTGTATTTCATGAACCGAGATAGTGAGACGGTTGTAATTTTCACTGATGATGTATTTCTGTTGCCGCTGTCACAACAAATACTAAAAACAGAATAAAGTTTTAAATTATGGGAAACCAAAGAAGAAACGTGTTTTTGTCGGCATTTCAATATAACGCAATCTATGAACGTTTAGGTAAACGTTCATAGATGGGAGACCTTTTTGTTAACTTTCACTTAGATACGTTAGACGTTAGATGGCGTTATAAGAAATAAGCACGCGGCTCACAACTCTGTTTTGATAAATTGTTTATTTATAGATTTGAGACGGGAATTTAACGTGACTTACGCGATGTCGATATAGTGATCGACATATGTTTCGGCCTCATCCGGAGGCCTTCTTCAGGATCTTGAGTGAGGGGCGCTCGCCGACGCGTTCAGCCTCGCACTGCGGGCCACTGCTCGTGCAGCGCGGGCGGACGGAGCGGTCGGCGGCGGCGGCGGCGGCGGCGGCGGCGGTGGTGTTGGTGTGGGGTGATGATGTGGTGTACATAGTGGAGGCGCGGGATTAGGTTGAAGGGGTTCGTCTTCATCACTGTTGTTTTCTTCAGACGAAACCACATCTAACCGGCAGACGGAACTCAAGGTGTCCTCCTCCCTGTTGCCACTGGTGACGTGCTTTCCATGAAGAACGGTTTTCACGTATGTGACAGGTACCACCCTCTGTCTCTGTTAAAGTTACGACGACGACTAATCTCAATGGCTTCTCGGATTTTGCGGGGCTCAAAGTGCTTTTCACGCGCCAAAATCCGTGCCTTGTCAAATCTGATATAGTGCGTCGTCCCAGATGTGAGAGCGTGCTCTGTCACCGCCGAGCTGCCGCTGTCCACGTTCTTCATGGAAGCAATGTGTTCTCTGAGTCTTGTGGATACGTTTCTTCTGGTCTCGCCTACATAGCTTGCACCACAGTCGCAGAGAACGACGTAGACCCCAGGAGCTCCTAAGGGATCCTTATCCTTTGGAGAGCGCAACAGTTGCCTGACCCGTGAGGGGGGGGTGGAATATCGTCTTGATGCTATATCTTCGGCGTAACAAGTGTCCGATTTTGTCCGTGCCCCCTTGACGTATGGTAGGTACGTTACTGCTCTCTCAACCGATGTTATTCGGCACTTTGTGGAGTTGTTTGCAATACGATTACTCTGCTTTCAGCTGTATCCGTTTGCCTCTAACACCGCCTTCACATGCGCGAGTTCCGTGTCTACATGTTGTGGGTCACATAATCTCAGCACTCTGTTGATAAGTGTCCGAGGCAACGACGCTAGATGGGCGGGATGGTGATGGAAGTCAGCTCTCAAGTACCGGTCTGTATGCGTACTCTTGCGGTACACTGTGTGTGAGAGATGTCCATTCCGTTGTCGCTTGAGTAACACGTCAAGAAACGGCAACGCGCCCTCTATTTCTCGTTCGACAGTGAAAGTGATCGTCGGATGTTTGCTATTTAGATGTTCTAATAAGGGTGTTACATGGTCTTTATGTAAAATAGCAAACACGTCATCCACATATCGCAACCAGTATCTCGGTTTGAAGGATATGTCGTGTAGTGCTGATGTCTCGAACCACTCCATAAAAATATTCGCAACTATTGGAGCTATAGGAGAACCCATGGCCACACCTTCCGTCTGAATATAAAATTCACCGCGCCACTTAAAATACCCACTTGTCAGTATGTACTTTATTATGTTCATGTACTCGATAGGTATAAGAGCTCTCTGGAATAAATCCGTTATAATATTGAGTGTGTCCTCTATCGGTACGTTCGTGAACAATGACGTGACGTCGAAGCTCACCATCAGTTCGTCTTCACCTAATGTTACTTCATCTAGGAGCTGTATAAAGTGTCGCGAGTCCCTCACAAAACTTGTGGTGTTTCCTGTTAATGGAAGTAGCATGTCAGCCATGTATCGAGCTGTTTTATAAGTGGGTGAGTCGATTTGACTGACTATAGGTCTCAAAGGCCACGACGGCTTGTGAATTTTAGGTAGGCCATAAATTCTCGGTGCAGTTGGGTTCAAAGGGCGTAATCTACTGTACAGATCTTCATTTAATGCACGCAGTAGTGTACTCAGTTTGGTAGTTACTCGAGATGTAGGGTCGTATGTAACACGTTTGTAAGTATTACCGTCACTGAGGAGCTGGTTTATTTTCTGTTCGTACTGTGCTGTGTCCACGACTACTGTTGCATTCCCCTTATCTGCGGGTAAAACTAAAAGCTCTGTGTTGTTACGTAAACTACGTAGTGCAAACATTTCCGAGTTCGAGATGTTGGATTTAGGTACCTTGGATTTTCGCAATGTCAATGCTACTTCTTGTCGTAAACATTCAGCGTCATGAATCGGTATGTTATTCCGGGAGATCGTTTCCTCGATGCCGGTGATGATCACCTCGAACGGTATCTTCCGCGGTGTCGGCGCAAAGTTCTAACCTATTGATAATGCCAATTTTTCATTACCAGTGAGTTCCTTCGACGATAAATTTACAACCGCCTGATTCTCTACTACTGAACGGTTGACGTCGGAAGGACGTTGCTGTGAGGTTTTTGTCAGGTGTTTCACTATATCGTCATCGCGTAAGTCACGTTAAATTCCCGTCTCAAATCTATAAGTTTAAAATGAACGTGAGTTTTTTTAATAAAATTGGTTATTTATTATAATTTTTTGCTGGCGAAAAATGATAGTGGCATTTTTGCCTCGATCTTATAAAATACTGTAGTGTGGTACGGAACCTTACGAGTGCGAGTCCGACTTGCACTAGGCAGTTTTTAGGGTTCCGAACCCAAAGGGTACCAACCATAGAAATAGGAATAATAATACCTTATTATTCCTATTTCTGTGGTACCAACGGAACCCTATTACTGAGACTCCGCTGTCCGTTTGTCTGTCTGTCTGTCTGTCTGTCTGTCTGTCTGTCTGTCCGTCTGTCACCAGACTGTATCTCATGAACCGTGATAGTTAGACGGTTGAAATTATCACAGATGATGTATTTCTGTTGCCGCTATAACAACAAATACTAAGAACAGAACAAAGTTAAAAATTAAAGAAAAGTTTAAAAAAAGTTTTTTACGATAGCGCAGCGCCACCTACCTATCTAGTTACTAAGATGGCGCTATCGTCTTTACCTTAATCTGAATCTCGGAAGCGGCTCCAACGATTAAATAAAATTTAGTTTACCTACAGAGGATTTCGGGGGCGATAAATCGATCTAGCTAGGAGTCATTTTCAGAAAATGTTGTTTTATTCGCGTTTTCAATAATCAACTTTATTGATAATCAACTTAAAATATGACTCTTCCCGACATCTATTGGCGAGTAGAAGTACTGTATCAGTAAAGCAGTTAGTTGCTCTCAATTAAAAAAAATAGTATTATTATTCGTCAATAGATGTCGGGAAGTGTCATATTTGTCTGTTTAAGTGGCAAAAAATACCGAGCAAAGCTCGGTCAACCAGATATTTAATAATATTAATTAGTACAATTACTATTACTACTATTACTATTACTACTATATAATACTATTCTACCTTTGTGTAAACGTTTACTTAGTTGGTGTTAGAAGTTCGTTAGAAATTCGATAGATGGCGTTCGGAACCCTCCGTGTGCGGGACAAAGTCTGACTCGAACTTGGCCAGTTTATTTTTTAATTATATGAGGTAACTAGACAAACAAGATGCTTTAAGGTAAGCAATGACGTGTGCCAATAACAGAAATTGAAGACAGAAAATGACAGTTTAACTTTGGATTGACAGACTTAAACATTTAAATCTGTTCCTATTGTGACACATTCCATGTAATATCACAGAACATTTTGCCTTTCAAACTGTTACCGCCAGAATTAATATTTCATAATATTAATGCATTTCATCGTTCTTTAGCTGTCACTTTCTTTCACATGGTAATACAGGCTAATTGAGCGATTTCCTATCTCATTTACCCCCGCCATATATCCATGTCCATCCACGTCGCACCGCGCGTATTGGAAGCAACGACGTCCTTCAAGAAACCAGTCTCAAGGACTAACCGCCGCAGAACGCACTTCGGTGTGATCTATTTTATTGCATTACCTCGTACGTGATAACAGTGTTTTTATACAAAGTTTGGACCCCTTTAATGCTAATGTGGATGAGGACATTTTTGAGGATTTTGTGCTGCGCAGCCTGAACAATCCAGGACGAGAAGGAGCTCCCGGAAAGTTAGAAGGTGCGTGGATATTCCATTTTCCTTACCTAAATCGCTCTAGTTGTCCTGATATATCATGTAATGATTATTTAGATTTGTAATCGGTGATCCTAGCGAATAAAAGAAAAATACAGTCCACTTAAATTAATGACGCTATAAGACCTTCGGGTACATAACGCCTCCCGCCAAAAAGCGGTTGAATATAAATTTTTGGCCGCTTCATTTTTTGGTCCATACGAACCGGATTACATCTTAATTTCATTGTAGTTGTATCATTTCTCGACTCAATTCTAGAACATTCCTTACTATCCTATATACATTCCGCCTCGCAACTTGTTGCGAAGTCTACCCTCATTTCACTTGCATAAAAGTGTTCAATACTCGACTATAATTAATTATTTACTAAAACCGCTTCGCTCTCATAAGTGTTTGCCTTTAGAGATTGTATTATTTTATTTCCGCCCTTTAGGCACATACATTTATAAGGTGTTATATATTATATACGTATACAATACACAATTCACGTACTAATTTATTAATAAACATATTATAACATAACTACTATACCGCATCCATAAAATACTTATGTAAGTACTTTTATATACTTACATATTTACCTATACGCGACTATTATTATTTGTCCCGCATAACATATAGTTTTTCGATAACTGTAATAGTTACCAGAGCTATTACACAATATCATTCATAATTTATACGTTTAAATAATATCGATAATGACTCGCGAAGCGAAGGTAGCTTCTCCGTGTAGTCCGCGTTTGACTATCCTAGAAGCCAAGCGGAATGCTCTTTTTGAACGAATTAACATTGTTTATAACCAAGCTAAAAATGCTCATATTTCGGAAGAAACTCGAGAGTTGTTTCTGGTTTCTTGCGTAACGATTGATAATATACGCACGAGTTTTCACAAGGTACTCGATAGTTACAATGAGACACTTCTCGAGCTCAACCCCGAAGCTACGCCTGATTATCAAGGTTACTCCTCCTTCGAAGATCTATATTGTTATATCAAGCAGATCATGTCGAAGTTCACCGCGTCCGCGTCAGAGCATTCCACTTTGCCCGCCAAAGCTAAGCCTAGACTTCCAAATATTGAACTGGTGTTTTTTGACGGTGATATAAAAAACTGGCCATTGTTTTACGCTAGTTTTCATGCCATAGTGCACGAAAACTCATCGTTAACAAACGCAGACAAACTATACTATTTAATAGGTAAATTGTCACCAACTGCCCAGTCTTCATTTGCTGGTATAATTCCGAGTGCCGAAAATTATGAAGCGATTTATCAATCTCTTCTCGATAAATATCAAGATGTACGGCTATTAGGTTTTAACTATTTAAATGAAGCACTTAGTCTTAAATTAAATGGTTCTCCGTCTACATCTAACTTCCAGATGTTTATCGATAAGTTTGTCGTCGCTATCAGCTCACTCAAAGCGTTAAAAATTTACGATCTGTTGGATTTTGTTCTGCTACACATAGCTACGCAGAAATTTGATGCAGAAACTATACGTGCGTTTGAAATGTCTTCTCGTCATAACAAATTGCCTACCCTCAATGAGTTTATCGAATTCATAAAAAAACAGTGTCGTATTTTTGAGAGCACGCAACCTGCCGCAGCTAATAATAGCACAAGGTCTAGTGCTAATAAACCTCCTGCCAGGACTAATCGCCCGCCAAATCCACAGTCATACGTCACATGTTCGGCTTCTGATAAATGTTCACTGTGTAATTGCGCATCTCATGATCACTACTTTAAATGTACCGCGTTCGAAAAGCTTTCACCTACTGAACGGTTTAAGTTTATTAAAAATAACAACGCGTGTGTAAACTGCACCAGTCGCACACATAAAACGGTTAATTGTTCATCTAAATTGAAATGTCGTGTGTGTTCTCAGCGACATCATTCTATGTTACATTTTAATAATAACAAACCGCGTTCGGAACCTGCGATGCCTACCTCGGCAACCGCCCATACAACCACTACGCCACGGGCGCCCGTCCCTACTACGATGGATAGCGAGCCACGTCACTCGGTACAACGCAGCGATCTATCGCTATGCACGACATCCATTGCCGCCTCGCTGCCCGCGAGCACTGAGTCATCGGCTGATAAGCGGCAACGCGTAGGGTCCAGTGCAACCGTACTGCTAGCCACCGCTCAAGCGATTGTATTCGATGCTAGAAATAGACCGCAAGTTATTCGTTGTTTACTTGATAGTGCATCTCAAAGTAATTTCATAACTTATGAATGTTGTGAACGCCTTGGATTATTAAATCGTATGATGCCTTCACATACGGTTGTTAGGGGAATCGGGGGTTCAGAAAAGCAAATTAAAGGTTTGGTTAACTTTAAAATAAACTCGCGATTTAATTCGAAGATTAATTTTGATCTTGACTCGCTCGTTATTGACCGCATAAGCGACAATCTGCCGTCGGTGGCAGTCGATAAGGCTGCGTTTACACATCTTGAATCACTCCCGCTCGCCGACAAGGATTTCGCGACTCCTGGACCAGTCGACTGCTTGGTTGGAGCATCGACTTTCTCGCATCTGTTGCTACCCGGAGTTGTGAATAGCAGTTATAGTAATGTACCGCCCGCGATTCAGACTGTGTTAGGTTTTGTGATTATGGGCTCCGCGCCTACGTCGCAGATCGTTCACAATAGTTTATCAACAGTATGTTGTTCCGTTGTCCACGAATCAATGGATACTCTCTTGAAGCGTTTTTGGGAACTTGAAGAGGTAACCGCGCCGCCCGCTCAAAGTCCTGAGGAATTTGAGTGCGAACAGTTCTTCCGCGCGACCACCGTTCGTGACGATAGTGGTAGATATGTCGTTGCCTTACCATTTCGTGATGACGTAAATTTATTAGGCGATTCGTACGCTGCCGCGCTTAGGCGACTTAAATGCTTAGAACGAAAGCTCGATGCATCGCTCAAAACCCGCGCCGCTTATAATGATGTAATACGCGATTATATAAATAAGGGCTACCTAAGTCCTGTTGACATAAATACTGATGATGTCACGCGACCTTCATATACGATTCCACATCACGGTGTGTTTCGAGAAGACAAAACGTCGACCAAGCTTCGCTGCGTTTTAGACGCCAGCTGCAAGTCTTCATCTGGTCACTCACTTAACGATCTTCTCCACCCAGGTGCTAATTTACAGGGAGACTTGTTTAGCATCCTTATACATTTCCGCCTGTTTGCAATAACGCTGTCCGCTGATTGTCGTCAGATGTTTCTCCAAATCGGAGTACGCGAACTTGATCGTAGGTATCAAAGAATTTTATATCGGTTTAGTACGGAGGATCCAGTTATTATATACGAATTTAACCGTGTTTGTTTCGGATTAAAATCAAGTCCATTTCACGCAATGCGCGTCGTGCGCCAGCTGATCGCCGACGAAGGTGATAAGTTTCCCGCCGCAGCCGCTGCTGCTTCTTCATGCCTTTACATGGACGATATTGCCGTTTCTGTCATGAATAGTACGCAAGCCATCACTCTTAGTATGAGCTCGTCAAACTTTTCAAACTGGGTCAATTTGAACTCGTCAAGTGGACAAGCAATTCTGATGCTGTACTTGCTCACATACCAGATACACATAAAGAATCTTACGATAAAATGTTTGACGACTCTATTCAACATAAAATTCTGGGATTACGTTGGGATAAATCATGCGATTGTTTCCGCTTCGAAGTCGACGCTCCAGATGATAAGTGCACTAAGCGCACGATATTGTCTGCGATTGCTAGGCTGTGGGACGTTATGGGCTTTGTGGCTCCGGCCATTTTGTACGCCAAGCTTCTTATTAAAGAGCTTTGGTTGTCGAAGTGTGACTGGGATGCCGAGCCTCCCCCTCACATCGTTAATGATTGGATGCAGTTTTGTAAGGAGCTTCCCTCGCTCAACAAACTGTGCATTCCCCGACATCTGGGTATTGTCGAGAGTTGCGAGGTCAACGTCATAGGTTTCGCTGACGCGAGCGAACGAGCATACGGTGGTATGGTTTATCTACAAATCCGCATAGGTTCAAAGTACACTGTACAACTGGTGTGCGCAAAGTCCAAAGTGTCACCTGTCAAGGTCGTTTCTATTGCACGATTGGAACTTTGTGCAGCGGTTCTGTTGTCACAGCTGCTTCGCAAGGTCTTGGATATTATAACCCCGCGTTATACCGTCAGCAATGTCTTTGCCTTCAGTGATTCTAAAGTTGCACTTTGTTGGATTAACGCTTCTCCGCATCGATGGCAGACTTTTGTCGCAAATCGAGTAGTAAAAGTGACGGAAAATATACCCGCGAGTCGATTCTTTCATGTTTCTGGCTCCGATAACCCCGCAGACTGCTTATCACGTGGTCTTACCCCGGATAAGTTAGCCGACCATCCCTTATGGTTTACTGGACCTTCTTGGATCACGCGCGATCCAAGCAAATGGCCCTTAAATAAATTAGATACTAATGATAACGCAGACGCCCCTGAGCAACGGACTCAGGTGCACGTCACGACTAGTCCGGAGGATTCTCCGCTATACGCGCTTGCGCAACGATTTTCGTCGTATTCTAAATTATTACGCGCTATCGTTTACATTTACCGCTTCATGAAAATATTACCCCGTGGTAGTTCTATAACCGCCGCAGATTTAGAGTTTGCAGAAAATAAATTAATACTCGCCGTACAAGATTTTCACTTCCAGAACGATAAATCTAACTTAATTAAAAATGAGACTTGCTCGCCCGCTCTAAACAAGCTTAGGCCTTTTTTAGACAGTAACGGTCTTATCCGTGTCGGAGGTCGCTTGTCAAACTCCGCTGAGGAATACACGCTTAAGCATCCTTGCATTCTACCGCGCCGCGATCATGTCGTTGACTTGATAGTCGATCATTATCACCGCAAGCACTTGCATGCTGGACCAGAGCTTCTGATGTCTTTATTAAGACACAGATTCTGGATCTTGGCTGCAAGACGCATCCTACGATATCATATTCATAAATGCAACGTGTGCTTTAAATCGAAGCCGCGTCCGTTATACCCGCTCATGGCTGATTTGCCCAGTCACCGCGTCAACCAAGTCGATAAGTGCTTCACAAATGTCGGATGCGACTACCTAGGCCCGATGCAGTACACACCGGTACGTGGTCGGGGAGTCAAGAGCCGTAAAGCTTGGATATGTGTCTTTACGTGTCTTACGACGCGTGCGATCCATATAGAAATCGCCACAGACTTGAGTACATGCAGTTTCCTCAATGCGTTCAAACGTTTCCTTTCCAGACGCGGACCAATAAAGTGCTTATATTCCGATAATGGGACGTGTTTTGTGGGGGCGCGCTCGTATCTTCGCGACCTTTATAAATTCATAGACGAACTCCGCCCGCACCTGGAATTGGAGTTAGCTGAAAACCGCATTGAGTGGAAGTTTATTCCCCCTGCTTCTCCACACTGGGGAGGTTGTTGGGAAAGTATGGTGAAGATAATTAAAACGCATTTATTTAAGGTCATAGGACAACAAATCGTATCGTACGAAGAGCTTCTCACTATCCTGACGCAGATAGAAGCGCTCATTAATTCGCGCCCGCTGATAACTATGAGTAGTGATCCCGCAGAGCCTTCAGCTCTTACGCCGGCACACTTTTTACAAACTGTGCCCCTTTCATGGATTCCCGCGGCTGAAGTTAGTTCCACAGATTTACTTCAGAGACATAACTTAATAGATAGTATTGTACAGTCTTTTTGGAAGCGCTGGCGTGCTGAATATTTGCATCAGCTGCAGGCGCGAGCCAAGTGGAATGTTCCTTCTGTTCCTATACAAGAGGGGACGGTAGTCATTATCAAGACTGACAATTCCCCGCCCTTTGCTTGGCCATTGGGAGTCGTAGAAAAGGTATACCCGTCTAAGGATGGCGCTACTCGAGTTGTCACTGTAAGAACTCGAAAGGGGAGTTACCTTCGTCCGGTAGTTAAATTATGTCCCCTTCCTAATCAATAATTTATTAAATATATACATTTCGTTTAAGTATTTAACCGCATATTATATTACCGCATATTCACCCGCATACTATAATATTGATTTATACATATCCCGCATTTTTATACATATTATTTTGGTTTCTTAAAGGCAACCCTTTAAGGCCGGGGGAGATGTTACCGCCAGAATTAATATTTCATAATATTAATGCATTTCATCGTTCTTTAGCTGTCACTTTCTTTCACATGGTAATACAGGCTAATTGAGCGATTTCCTATCTCATTTACCCCCGCCATATATCCATGTCCATCCACGTCGCACCGCGCGTATTGGAAGCAACGACGTCCTTCAAGAAACCAGTCTCAAGGACAAACCGCCGCAGAACGCACTTCGGTGTGATCTATTTTATTGCATTACCTCGTACGTGATAACAGTGTTTTTATACAAAGTTTGGACCCCTTTAATGCTAATGTGGATGAGGACATTTTTGAGGATTTTGTGCTGCGCAGCCTGAACAATCCAGGACGAGAAGGAGCTCCCGGAAAGTTAGAAGGTGCGTGGATATTCCATTTTCCTTACCTAAATCGCTCTAGTTGTCCTGATATATCATGTAATGATTATTTAGATTTGTAATCGGTGATCCTAGCGAATAAAAGAAAAATACAGTCCACTTAAATTAATGACGCTATAAGACCTTCGGGTACATAACGCCTCCCGCCAAAAAGCGGTTGAATATAAATTTTTGGCCGCTTCACAAACCGAAAAGTTACTGCGTGTTGAACTCGCGCACTGAGTGTTCCATACATAGAGAAAGTATATATATGTAGAGAGAACATTAGCGTATGCGAATGAAATAGCTATAGAGATATAACCCGACTAAAACGATGGACACGTGATACATATGCCAGCTATAAGATAAAATGAGCAACGTAATTTGGTCGGGTTATACATGACAGCAGGTGAGAGCCAATGGGTGCACTAGAAACTGGCTCCATACTTTGCTGGAGCCAGTTTAATCGCATACGCAGGTAAAGGATAAAAAAATGTTGTTCATCTCGCTCTCTCATACCAGTGATTGTATAGCTTTATCCTTCTCATATTATTATTGTTATTTAAATACCACATCCGCTTAATATTCCATCCACGGATCCATAAAAGTTTCCAAAGATTATTTCGTTCCGTATTTCCATTCTGTAGACATATTTTGTTCCGTGGTCCGATCCATCCGTTCCAGTGTTCCATTCTGCAGATAATATATACAAACATCAATAAATATGACAATATATACATGCCATGTCATATTTTCGGTTTTCAACCGACTTCCAAAAAGAAGGAGGTTCTCAATTCGTCTGTATGTTTTTTTTTGTGGATGTTACGCGATTGCTCCGTAAATTATTGTGAACCGATTCGAATGATTATTTTTGTAATCGGTAGGCTACGTTTCCGAGGTAGTCCCATTGTAATTTAGTAGAGATATTATAAGTATCTCCAGAGATATGAAAGTAAACGTCTCAAACTTGCTACTGAAATTGACTCGCGGGGCATTGAAGTCGGTTATTTTAGTTCTTCTAATCTTAATAATTAGACTTTTCTTTTAGATACATATGCTCCAAGACCAATGTATTCAAGAAGCAGGCTTTTTGCCAAATTTCGTGAAATATGCGAAAACATTTATTTTTATGGAAGTGTTGGTAAACTAGGTAACGGCCCGCTTGATGCTGAGCGGTCACCGTCGCCTATGAATATAATGCAAATATCATTTCTCCTTATCGCGTTGATTTACATATTTGATTTTTTCATACCTGAAAGAAAAGTGGAGCTGTTAGTAATGTGGCATGAAATATATTTGCAGGCAGCGTCAACGTTTGAAGAGATGCCGTTTGTGCTGTTCGGTGCACTGGCGCTGATCTCCGGGTTGCTGGTGTTCGTCATGCCGGAGACGCTCAACAGCGGGCTGCCTGACACCATGGGGGAGGCACAGGACCTCGGACTCAACAAGAAATAATAAGACTAAGACAACCCTTAATACCTCATCACCTAGAAGAAGTTACAAATACTAAACTGAACATCAGCCCTGCGTAAACCCAGTTTGCGCGGTATAGTGCAGAGTTTATTCCAATTGCCAAATATATTTGCGAAAATTTTAGTAAAATGTATTATTTGTAATTGGAAATAAACTTTTTTGTATTTGTTTTATTTGTATAACATTTCTTACGACTACCCTCTACTCCAACAAGACAATTAGCATGATTCTATCTCAGACGATATCGTTCGTTTAACATCAGGTGAGACCGTGGTAGGTGCTCCTAACTTTTATTATAGTGATTGCAATATAATGTTTTTACGTATTTTTCTACTAAGTTACTTCGACTTATTAGAAATACATAAAAATCTACAAATATAAATCAATATAGGTAAATTGTGTTTGTCTTAGCACCCAATGCAAACACTGCACGTCAAACACCCTACAAATACTTACATACATACTCCTTCCTTACAGAAGCATTTCCGCACGTATACAAAGTTCCTGTAAAAATCAGTAAGAGTTACATTACTAAAAATGTCGAGTTTCTTCAGTAAATATGAGGGCTTTCAATCCTGGAGCATATCTTCCAGTCTCGGTATATTGTACAATAGATATATATGTGACTTTGAACCCCGGAGATCACCGGTTGAAAACCTTGCCATGAACCAACAAAATGTTGTTATTGCATATTTGGGTGCTCGGCCACTGATGGTAGCAGCATTTCTTCAATGTTCCGCCTGACCTGTTACCAAAAGTTTATAGCTTATCACCATCAAGAAGAAAATCAGCTGCCAGAACCTTACGGTGTTCTGGCAGCTCAGTCCTTATGCCCGGTTTCCACCACCGCGGCGTCCTTCGTCCGCGTGCGCGTTCTGATTTTCAATCGTTTTCTGATCGCCGTAGAACACGTTTGGTGTGAACCAGTCGTCACAAATGCTACTGCGCTATCTGATCGCTGCCGAGATTGCGCACGCAGGACGCCGCGGTGTGGTGACTTAAACTGCATACTTGCATTTGCACTAACAAATAGTCAAACGGAAAGGACTGAGCGGACTGAAATAACTCGCTCATTCCTTTTTCTCATTTTCCTTTTGTAGTGGATATCAACATACAAAACTCTTTGTTGGTGGAAAAGTAAACCTATTTCATTTAAAAAGAGTCCGTCCCGCCGAACTACTTCTACTCGCTCATTTCTTTTTCGCGATGGAAACCGGGCATTAGAGACCATTCTAGGCCTAGCGTATTCACCATCCCCGCTTATCACTTTGTGGCCTTAGACATAAAAATAAAAATACAAGACTGCCAAACTTCCAACTACAGAAGCCTACTAGTGATACTCGAGCGCAAAGATTTATGTAAAAATACCTGGAGACTCGGGCGATTGCGCTCGCTAATTATTGTGTAGGTACATGCTTCTCTCCGGTCCCGCAAATCTCGCGGGATCCCGTGCTCGTAAACCCGCAACACGTGGGACAGGAATATAATACTGGACCCCAAAATAGAGTGATAATAAGTATTAATAGCACATAAATGCTTATTATACGAGTCGCTAAACGCTTCACATCGTCGCTACCTGTCTGGATTAGTAGATAAGATAAACAATTAACAACCCGATAACAACATTATCTCATGTAAACTCTAAAACACCTACTCGTGAATCTGACATGGGCAAGATATGATATTGAGCTGATATTTTGATATTACATAACACTTTCTTTATAAACCCCCGACGCAAAAAGAAGTTTGACGTGTGTATCTGTGTATGAATGTGTCTGTCTGTGGCATCGACCAAACGGATGAACCGATTTTAATAGAGCTTTTATCGTTTGATAGGTGTCTTCATTGATAGTGTTCTTAGCTTGACTCATGAACCCGCTCAGTCTTATGAAGACCATGAGCTGTTTTCCAGATGATAACGCTATGAAATCATTTTTTGTAGTTCTGATCACTCCGAAATTTGGTATAATCTTACTTCAACGATAATGACAGAACTTGGTAGCATTGACCTGATGCTGGAACATCTCCTGTAATCTGCAGAATACTCAGCTCCTCACCAACTTACAGCAGATATCTCGAGTTTGGGCTCATTGAAATGGTCTCAAAGAATGGACTATGAATAGATCGTTCGGTGGTCGTTTTAATTTTTTAATTTAAGTATTATTTAAAAGAGCTAAACTAACTATCAATAATACTTTAAAACCACACTCGACTGGTCTTTGTAATAATATATGTATTTTTGGTTGTATTAATAAAATTAATTAAATTCTTTTAATTACTACCATTAATTAAAGTAATCCAATATGTTTCATATCATTTTGTGTAAAAACGATATTTAAGCAAAACACAAAATAAAAAGTAAATTGGCTCAGCCAAAAGAAAATAAGATTCATTTGGATTTACGTCAATACATTCACTATTTCCACCTTATAATTTCGAATATTGAATCCAAGGATACTTTGCCTGGCTGTGGAACTATTTGTCTACGATAACAACTCAGCAGATATTTAGATTACATTATCTAATCTTAAACGAATGCTGCGTCTGCGTCTCGTATAGGCTTAGTTGCTAGCCCTGTTGCCAGAGTTTGTAGGCCGCCTGAAGGCTTATGACATGGCCTTCGATTGTTGTCTCTAAAACACAACCTACAATTTAACGTGTCATTCAAACCACGGAAGTGCCACAGAATAAATAATAGAACAATAAGTGCTCAGTTGCAAAAGCCACTCACGCACGGTCACCAATCCAAATACTGGCCAGGTCGTCCGTTGCTTAACTTTGGTGATCAACGGTTACAAACACTTAAAAACTACGAATGCTGACTGAACCAGACTAAAACTCAGGTTTTATATATGAATAGAAATCTACCCGATGCTTGTCAGTCAGTAACGTTAAATCTACTGACAAATTAAGTGTAAGAAAGTAACCAATTGTTGTTTTAGTGTTATCTAATGTTTGTTTTCTGTGCTAAAGTGTACAATTAAGTGTAATATCAAGCAATCAATCAAGATTACAAAATGTATGTACATTTCTATAACTGAGGCGCCGCGTTGTCTGAAAGATAATTGTTAACAATAATTTACTCACAGAAATAGGAATAATAAGGTAGTTATTCCTATTTCTATGAATTTACTCCATGAGAAACACACTTCATCCGTTCGTGGTTTAAACTCAAAAGAATATGCAAGACGCAAATACAAAATACATAACAATTGTAAGAGTGAATTATTTAAAATTAAATTAAATGTATTAATAAGTAAACGTTTTTCACGTTTACAAAATGACCAAAAAAAACAAGTCGTTTAACAAGTCAGTTATAAAATGCTAATTATTACTTAATGCGGTAGATGTTTGAAAAAAAAAAGAACGCGTTAGAAGTAAAGACTTCCAAGTTATTCATTTCTCAACATCACTAATTATTTTTGTGCAACGCCATGTGTTGACATTAGCGAGACAAATGTTCGAATGATAGCGAATACGTCTTTGTAGTCACGCTGTTCTACAATAGAGGGTGATCATAAATATAACATGACGCTTATGTCACTTCCGTTGATTTGGACCGTGCCGCTCTGTCAAATTTTATCCCAGTGCATCTAACGAAGTTTCGGTTCAAACAATCAAGATGACGACCAAAGAAAATGATAAAGAGGGCAATGAAAAGCCAAACGTGAATTTAGACAAAGTGCTAGTTGAAGAAATTGGACAATTTGGTAAATTTCAGCTGGGAATGTTTGTGCAATGCCTCTTGTGCATATTCTTTACAGCATGGAACAATAATGAGTTTGTGTTCACCGCTGGCAGGATTGCTACAAGGTAACATTATTTTAATAATATTCTAGGAATATTCATCATCATCAGCCTATACCAGTCCACTGCTGGACATAGACCTCTCCAATTGCACGCCACTGAGCACGATCAAGCAATATTATTCTCGTGAAAATATACCTTTATCATACATTTAATTATAATAACACGATGATATAAAACATCAAACGACTCTGACTTCCGATCGTATTTGCTTGTACATTATTTTATAATGTTAGTATGTAGAGGTAAACTAGAAACTATGGTAATCTTCAATGTGTTTTTTATTTAATGTGAGATTAGTTTTTAGTTTATAAGGAAAAAAATAAAACCGGCCAAGTCGAGCTGGACTTGCCCACCGAGGCTTCCGTACCAACTTCTCAAACTAGGTTATAGGACAAACTTAACTTTGCAATTCAATCCATATAAAATCTATTCCACCAACCTCAATTAATAAGTTTGTAATGGTGAATTGACTTTTTTGTTATTTAACTACATATTTACGGTTTTCATTTATTTCTATACTAGCTGGCTCGGCAAACTTCGTACCACCTAACAGACAATGAATGTCGTGTTACCTTTTAGATGAACTTGTTTTAGGCTTTTATTGACGTAATATATGAATACAAAAGAGATATTAAGTTTATTAATGTATTATGGCAATAAAAATATAGATTAAACAATGGTAAACGTGGTTTTTGGAAATATACATTTTTTTAAGTTGTTGCATACATTTCTGAACGCACGCATATATGAAAATCAATAAATATATCAATCAATCATTACTGACAATATTTGACATTTTTAAAATTTACATGACTTGAATTCACAAAAACTTGAAGATTTTTTTCTTGACTTACTACTTGACACTGGCTAAACACACTAATCGTGCGGAGCTATAATTATACCAAAAAAAAAAACGCGATAATCCGAATATTGTAATGCTATCAAAACATGTGTCCAGTGTCAAGTATAAGAAATCTTTATTTCTTATACTTGACACTGGCTAAATACACTAATCGTATGGAGCCATAATTATACAAAAAAAATACGCGGTAATCCGAATATTGTAATGCTATCCACACATGGCTATTTGTATTTTCGTATTGGCTATGTGTGACAGAAAATCACATGTGTGGAGGGTATATATATGCCATACCCTAGTTACAGGGTCCATGTAAATGTATACTTATAATAAGGACACTTTTATATGGTTTGCATGAATAAATAAATAAAAAATAAATAAATAAATATATTTGCGAAATTGTTCGTCTATTTGCGTATTTGGCATATATAGCAAACAACGGACATGCATTACCGCACGTCTGTCGGTTTTAAGGCACATAAAAGAAGACATACAATATTTAGAAATATTGTCAATAAGCAATCACGAATAGAAAATAGCAATATATGGAGTGGCGATGACCCTTATTAATTTGCGTTTTACAGTATCGACGGGATAAACAATTGAATATCAAATGATTGAAACCCAGGAACATTTTGGCAAAATATTTTTTCTTATATATTTTTTTTAGGTAAATTATTCATTGTTTTTAATATACTTAGTATCCTATTCCTGGCAAAGACGATTCCAAAAATATAAAAATCATAAAAATTGTTTCAGCCGTTCTTGAGTTTGAGTTTAACGGGAAGTACCCTATAGGTTTAGATTCTATTGTGAAATCGCAAAATATGCGATATAACGGTCATATATTTTGATTGCGTTGACTTATAGGTTTAATTTTTCTATAGCTAAAAGATACCATAGGCCCAAGTATTTAGTATAAGTTTAAACTTGATACCGCATTCTGGAGTTAAGGGGTCTTGGCAGACGGACAGATGGACAGACAGACAGACATATAGACATATAGACGGACAACAAAGTGATCCTATAAGGGTTCCTTTTTTCCTTTTAAAGGTACGGAAGCCTAAAAATATTGCGACAAGCGGACGTATCATATTTTTATGGCGGATAGGTAAGTACGTTCTTACCTTGAAGATATCTACTCCGTATGTCATATATAACTGATACGGTAAAAATGTTATTGCATGCACGGATAGGGTATACATACCATACATACATTCATGGCGGCAATAGCACAATGGATAAGGTGTCGGACTGGCGATCGAGAGGTCGTGAGTTCGATTCTCACTCGACCCATTGCACTATTAGCGTGAACCCACTCCAGACACAAGCATATTTAGCTTAGTTGGAGGGGTTAATAAGAATACTAGTAATGTCTAAACCACACACTTTTGGGGTTCCGTACCTCAAAAGGTAAAAAAAAGAACCCTTATGAGATCACTTTCTTGTCCGTCTGGCCTTCTGTCTGTTTGTCTGTCTGTCTGTCTGTCCGTGTGCCACCACCGATTTTCTCAGGAACGGATGGACCTAGCAAACTGAAATTTATACCAAATACTGAGGTCTATAGTCCCTATCAGCTGTATACAAATCAAGGTCCTGAGTCAACACGATGAAAAGATATGGGCAAATTTATATTTTCGCATTAACTTATAAGTACCAAAATTTACCTTAATTTTCAAACTTTTTTTATTTATCGGAATTTTTCCTTTACTTGTGCTGTAACACCTTTGTTCAGGCTTTAGTTTACAGTCCACTTTCCTTATTCCCGCCAACGTCCCTCCACTACCATTATCCAACTCCGCATATAAAACTCGCGGCAAAATGCTCCTGCGCACTGATTGGCCGGCGCATCCTACAATCGCCGCCAGTCGCCATGGAGTCGCGAAATCAATCTACAGCAATGAAAATGTAAAAAACATAATTTTGTGTGCATAAAAGTTTCCGCAGTGAGAATTCCCCGTCAAGTGCTGTGTTATCATCTTAACTATTCAAAACACATTAAATCATAACAGGATATTTACTAATGTGCGTGTATCAAACGAGAGCTGCATGTGAGTACCCTTCCATCCTTTTCAAATTTTCCATTAATCTTAGCTGAAGCTTTAACATCCCCTTTTTTGTGGTCCTATCAGAGCGCGAATTCCTATGGAATTATCGTCAAATTCATTATTAAATTTCATTAGAAAATCTGATAGTAAAACCGGCAAAATCAACAAGCAACCAGCTTAAGTTGGCCCGGGTTTACATACAGGCTACTCGGTTTCATATGTCAAGTTAACTTGGTTTCCTATGCAAAATTGCGTCATCTTTTATTTTCTAGTAATTTTTAACAAAATATCGTTATAACTCACATAAATAAACATCTAATACACATAATTATCGTCTCTAACTACACTTATAACTAAATTAAATAATCCTAATCACAGTATTTACAGAATAAACTCGTAACAATCATATCAAGTTGTATCTACCTTCAACTCATTTAGCGATCGACCGACCGGTCTCGCAGTTAACTTACTTTACTGTTATCTTTATCTATCTTATGAGTATGGAGAAAATTAAACTTAGATTGTTGCGGTCTCAACGCGAATATGTGTTCCGGGACATTCAAATTCTGTACGATCTATCACGGGAGATGATTCAAGATCGTTCAAAGGAATCGTCGTTTAAATCTAGATATAAGCGCATACATTCAATTCGCGAAGAATACATGAAGCTTTCTGAACAAATAAATGAATTGATATTAGAACTGAAACCTGATTCGGAAGTCGATCTGTCGGCTATTAGTGCGTTCGATGAGTTGTATTACACGGTTATAAGTGCGGCCGACCAGTTATCAGATGCCTCCAGCGCGGGCGTCAAAGCCGCCGGGGCACTTAATTGTTCGTCGTCACATCAACCTTCAGTGAATGTGCGACTTCCTCAACTACAATTACCCCACTTTAATGGTAGCACCGAAGATTTTCAAGTATTTTTCGATACGTTTAAAGCACTGATCCATGAAAACAATACATTATCCGATATAGAAAAATATCATTATCTCATCTCGTGTTTATCCGGTCCTGCGCTGTCATTAGTGAAAGGAATTCCGGTTACCGCGAATAATTATCAGATTGTTTACGCTGCATTAGTCGAACGTTATCAGAACAAACGAATCTTAGCCGTTACTTACTTAGAGAAAATTGTTAATTATCCCGTAGTACGGGCGGGTAATTATAGGGAGTTACAGAATCTCACCAACGTGTTTTATGAATCGAGTCACGCCCTCGAAGCTATAAATATTGAGAATTTAGGTGAATATATCTTATTCCATTTAGCCTCGCGATCGCTCGATGCGGATACTCGCATGCGGTTCGAAACTCAAAACAGCACACAAATACCTACCTTTAGTGATCTTCTCAAGTTTCTTCAAGACTACGTAAAGATCTTAGAAACTACACAACGATCTCCAAATCCTATCTCATCCCGGACCTTTGACGGGAAAAGCAATCCTTCGCGGACTTTCGACGGAAAGAAATCTCAGCCAAATAATCGGCAATCTAGCGGCGGATCAAACCGCTCATCTTATCTTACTGAATCTAGCCCGCCAACATTCAAATGTTTGTGTTGCGGCGAGGTGCACTCCATATATCGGTGCCCTACCTTTCAATCGTTAGACTCTCGTGCTAAACTTGACTTAGTAAAAAATAAACAATTGTGTACTAACTGTCTACGTAACAACCACGTCATAGACAAGTGCATATCAAAGGTAACTTGTTCAATGTGCGGATTACGTCATCATTCGTTGTTGCACTTTGAGAGCCCCCGAGTGAACTCGAGTGACATCACTCAAGCGAGCACTAGCGCGCATTTAGGATCGAGCCGCAGCATAGTGCTACTAGGGACGTGTCAGCTGCGCGTTTGTAATACCGTTGCCGGCACGCAGCGCACCGTGCGCGCTCTTATCGATAGCGGCGCGCAAGACTCATTCATAACTACTGCCTGCGCACGGAATTTAGGCCTCAAGCTCCATCGCTGCAATCTTACGGTAGCTGGACTTGGTCAGAACACTGTGTTTCAAGTCAGGGGAGTCACACAGTGCGTTTTGCAACCCCTCGATAACAACGACCCGCTATACAAGCTAAAACCTATCGTTCTAGACAACATTACCTCGCAGATGCCTAGCGTTCAAGTGCCGTCAGTCGTCCGGAGTCTATGTCAATATTTTGTTCTCGCCGACCGCGACTTCGACCGGCCCGGACCGATAGATCTTTTAATCGGAGCAGAACTTTTTTCGGAAATCTATGACGGTCAACGCGTTAAGCTAGGTCCCGGTTTACCTACCGCCTTGCACAGCGTATTCGGCTGGATACTCACCGGCGCCCTAGACATCGACGTATCACCGCCACCCGCTGTCTCGTCACTGTTAGCTGCTTCGCGCACACTCGACGAGCAGGTCAGACTATTCTGGGAAGTCGAGGAGCCACCGCGCGCGCGTATTACTAAGCCCGAAGATGACATCTGTGAGACTATGTACGCCGATCTTACCTACCGCGAATCTAACGGACGTTACGTCGTACCTATCCTTCTAAAGGACCGCGATTGCACATTAGGCGAATCGTATCACACTTCTTTGTCTCGGTTAAATAACCTCGAGAAGAAGCTCAACAGACAACCTCACCTTAAAACCGATTACACAAACTTTATGCAAGAGTACGAAAGTCTCGGTCACATGCAACCGATATATCCATCTCAGTCTCATCCACAACCGCAAAAGCGTTATCTTATCCCGCATCATTGCATCATCCGACCAGAAAGCACAACAACTAAGCTGCGAGTGGTTTTTGACGCAAGCTGCAAGACTACTAATGGTTTATCTCTCAACGACGTAGTGTACGCTGGCCCTAAGCTTCAAGTTGATATCATAGATATCATAACCAACTTCAGACTGCACAGAGTAGTGTTTACCTGTGACATATCCAAAATGTATCGTCAAATTTTAATTCGACCAGAGGATCGCTGCTATCAGCACGTACTGTGGCGTGAGTCCCCTAGTGACCCGGTAACGGAATACGAACTCTCCACCGTGACGTACGGAGTATCGAGTTCACCTTACCTTGCGATTCGCACTCTCCATCAACTAGCGGCTGATCACGGCGATGAGTATCCCCGCGCTGCTGAAGCAGTTCGTCATGAAACATTTATGGATGATGTTACGACAGGTGCGCCCTCTGTTGAAGCCGCAATCAAACTTAAAGACGAGCTTATCAAACTTCTCGGCCACGCTCAACTTGAGCTGCGAAAATGGAGCAGCAACTCCACCTCCTTTTTGCAAACCTTGCCAGTAGATCACTGCCAATCTCCAAAACAATTTTCAGAACAAGACGATAAAAATATGCTAAAAATCTTAGGAGTCCAATATGATCCGAAGGAGGATAGTTTCACGTACTCACATTCTCCGATCGTCGACACTGAACATACGAAGCGTTCTATCTTATCTAACGTTGCTCGCATCTTCGACCCTCTCGGCTGGCTCACACCTGTCATTCTCAAGGCAAAATTACTCCTTCAAGATTTGTGGCGTTCACATCTCTCTTGGGACGAACCGATTCCCAGAGACTTATCTCAAGACTGGCGAGAATTTATCTCGGACCTAAATAATTTAAATTTCATCAACATACCGCGTCATGTCATCCCTCATCAAGGCAAGACATTTTCTATTATCGGCTATTGTGACGGATCGACCAAGGCTTTCGGCTGTTCAGTCTATCTCCGTGCTGCCACTGATGACCAGGTCAATGTCCATCTTCTGATAGCTAAGTCCAAGGTAGCCCCGTTAAAGGTCCTCACTGTCAACCGTTTGGAACTTTGCGGCGCGGTTTTACTAGCAAAAGTCGCTAGTAGAATTTACTCCTTGCTTAGCAAAAACCTAAACTTATCTCAATGCTATCTTTTCACTGATAGTTCGACGGTGCTGTCGTGGCTGAACACTGAACCGCACAAATTAAAAACATTTGTAGCGCATCGTGTAGTTCAAATAATCGATGCGTCCGCACAGTTTGTGTGGCGTCACGTGTCCACACATGATAACCCGGCTGATCTATGTAGTCGTGGTCTACCATGCTCTCAGCTAGCTACCTGTGAAAGCTGGTGGTCAGGTCCCCAGTGGCTGACCGATGCACCTGACGACTGGCCTGTATCAGCAGTCAAAGGGCAGGAAAACCTTCCAGAACTGAAATCGTCATCACAGTTGTGTAACGTTTACCTCACTACACAAGATGCTGATGTGTTACAAACTCAGCTGGAACGCTCCTCCAGTTTTTCGCGCGTGCAGAGAGTAGTAGCGTGGATCTACCGTTTCATAGATAACGCTAAACGTAAACGGTCGGAGCGTAAGTTATCGCCTTTTCTCACCTCCACCGAACTCGATCGGTCAGTCAATTCTTTAGTGAAATATGTTCAACAGCAACAACTTAGAGAAATCCCACCTTTAGTTTCAACCAAAAAATCTCTTCCGAGACACATCTCTAAGCTCTCGCCGTTTGTAGATTCGCTTGGTATTATTCGTGTGGGTGGACGACTAGGGCAATCCGACTTACCTGATAGTGTCAAACATCCTTATCTTTTACCAAAATCATCTCGGCTGTGTCAACTCCTTATCGATCATTTTCATGCAACTTACCTTCACTGTGGACCGCGTCTTCTGCAGTCATTAATCCAACGTCGATTTTGGATTCTCGGCCTACGTAAACTTATTAGATCGCGACTATCTAAATGCGTCACTTGCTTCAAAACAGCACCTACTCATCTGCAACCATTGATGGGTGATCTACCTTCATCTCGTGTAACACCACAATGTTTCCAGAAAATTGGAATTGATTTTGGAGGGCCGGTGATGATAAAAGAAAGTAGGCGTCGTAATGCACGATCTTATAAGGCATATCTATGTCTTATCGTTTGTCACTCAACTAAGGCAATTCATCTCGAGCTGGTCACCGAGTTGACCACAGAAGCTTTTATCGCAGCTTTCGACCGTTTCATATCACGGAGGGGTCTTTGCCAATTAGTTGTTACCGACGGTGGAACCAACTTCATCGGTGCTAAGCGCTATCTATCAGAAGTTTCAGAAATGCTAGATAAAGAAAGCGACTCAATCTCTCAGCAGCTCGCGTCTCGAGGCATAACCTGGAAAATTAATCCCGCCTCGGGAGCACACT
Organism: Cabera pusaria; assembly: GCA_954871355.1. Taxonomy (NCBI): domain Eukaryota; kingdom Metazoa; phylum Arthropoda; class Insecta; order Lepidoptera; family Geometridae; genus Cabera; species Cabera pusaria. The sequence goes on from OX940896.1 coordinate 656,128, forward strand.
TTGGCGGTATTTTCGAACGCAGTATTCGTTCTACTAAGTATCACCTTAGGCGAGTCATAGGAGCTCAGACCCTTACTTACGAAGAATTCTATACTGTTCTTACTAAAATCGAAGCCATGTTAAACTCCAGACCTTTGGTGGAGCTTTCATCCGATCCCCGTGAAGTTGACGCTCTCACTGCTGGGCATTTTCTGATTGGCCGCCCGTTAGTTTCCTTACCTGAACCAGTACACGATGAGAATGTATGTCTGCGTTCTCGCTGGCAGCTTATACAGAGACTTACTCAAAGTTTCTGGCGTACTTGGCAAAGGGACTACCTTCATACTCTCCAACAACGCGTAAAATGGTTCAAGTCAGATAACCGACAACCTAAATTGGACGATCTTGTAACCATTATTGAACCAAACTTACCTCCTAACGAATGGCGTCTAGGTCGTATCGTAAAGTTGCATCCCGGAAAAGACAACATCATCCGCGTTGTGACTGTCAAAACTGCTAAAGGCGTGCTAGTGCGACCAGCGGTAAAAATCTGTCCTCTTCCGATCGAAGAGCAGCATTTATCTTCATAATTAGAAGACCTTAAACTTATTCTTAACTTAAAAAACAATATTCTTAGCATTTAACTTTAAATATTTATATATACATTAACATTAACTTACACTTCTAAATTGTTCACATATGTAATTTGTTATGCAACTTATCACACCTATTTATCTAATACCAATGACCTTATGAATCCGAGTAGTATCTTAGTAGCAGGGTCACGAACCCTCATTTAACCTTGTGAAATCCATGATGATTTCATGTGGGGGGATATGTTCAGGCTTTAGTTTACAGTCCACTTTCCTTATTCCCGCCAACGTCCCTCCACTACCATTATCCAACTCCGCATTTAAAACTCGCGGCAAAATGCTCCTGCGCACTGATTGGCCGGCGCATCCTACAATCGCCGCCAGTCGCCATGGAGTCGCGAAATCAATCTACAGCAATGAAAATGTAAAAAACATAATTTTGTGTGCATAAAAGTTTCCGCAGTGAGAATTCCCCGTCAAGTGCTGTGTTATCATCTTAACTATTCAAAACACATTAAATCATAACAGGATATTTACTAATGTGCGTGTATCAAACGAGAGCTGCATGTGAGTACCCTTCCATCCTTTTCAAATTTTCCATTAATCTTAGCTGAAGCTTTAACAACCTTGCTTTTTACCAAAATTTACAATTCTAGGTCAACCGAAAGTACCCTATAAGTTTTGGGTCGAAAACCTATAGGGTACTTCCCGTTGACCTAGAATCCTGAAATTTGGCAAGAAGCAAAGTCTTACAGCACAAATAAAGGAAAAATTCAAAAAAATAAAAGAAGTTGAAAATTAAAGGGTGTCCCCATACATACATAGTATTTGCCAATTAAGATAGGCCTCTGAGTTATATTTAGCGCTTATACAATTAAGAGGTCTAGCTTAATTGGAACTAACCAACGTTGGTACGGAAGCCTCGGTGGGCGAGTCCAACTCGACTTGGCCGGTTTTATTTCTCGTTGGAGTAGACAGAGACTACTTCTTTCCACATGCTACGATGCAACCTCTTTCGTTTCTTCAGATTTTACATTAAATCTGACCAGTATTATATTCTCGTAGATGTATGATCTCGGAGTGTGAGAATGTGTCGAGTGCTGCGTGGTCCCCGGCGTGGCTCTCACACGCAGTCCCCAGCAGTGCCGGCATCGTGGACAGCTGCCAGCGCTTCGGGACCTCCTCCCTGTCAGAGGGACACGACCCCTCCTGTCCCTCTACTCTGTTCAACACCAGCGTGCTGGAGCCTTGTGATAAATACGTCTACGAGAACACCATGACCATAGTCTACGACGTATGTTTCTCAACACTGTATAAGTCTGGCCACCACTCTTTATAACAATATACCTAGCTGTCGATGAAGAGATATTTAGCTCAAGTATTCTAGGCCTAGCGTTTTCACTATATTCGACCACTTATTCGCTTACCACTGTACAATAATAGTCAAACTCTAGCTTATAATAATAATAATAGTTTTTACCTATGTAATTGGAGGTTTTATAACCAGCATTTTCAGATTTAATCATCTGTGGATTGGCGCGCGATTCGTAATTCAATTAAATTTTATTCGAAAGCCGTGTTTGTTTTATTTTAAATTCAGTCAATTGTTTTTAGATAGTTTTTGGTTTTTGTGAAATTGTGGTAGTTTTTGGCGCCATGAATAAACTGAAAATTCGTAGGATTTTCAAATATGAGTTACTACGTGGCAATACCGCAGCGCAACCAACACGAAACATTAACAACGTATGGGCCTAACACTACTTGCATAAACACGGTCCATTATTGGTTCAATCGGTTTAATCAATAACCAAGACTGGTCAATCGCTCTTCCCCATTGCTTCTCTACGACAACGCGCGAGCTCATACTTCACGACAGACCATCGTAAAGCTACAAGAGTTACAGCTGGAAGCTCTCCGTCACCCCCCTTACTCACCGGACCTTACCCCAACAGATTTCTACTTTTTCAAAAAATTTACACCCGGAGGCAGTATAAAACGCTTTCGCTGACTTCATCGCCTCCCATCCGGTAGACCTCTACAGTAATGGGATAATCAAATTGCCATCAAAATGGCAAAATTGTATAGATAATTTAAGCCAGTACTTTGATTAGCTGAAATAAAAAAAATACCAACATTTTTATATTTTAAAATTGTTCATACAAATCTCCAATTTCATAGGTAAGGTTTAAGGTTAGACCTTATATAATTATATGAAAATGCTTTTAAAAATATAATCATCACGCGGTCTGCTGGTGGATTAAAACTTTATTATTTCTTACATGAATAATCCTGTTCAATATACTCGTAATATGCAATTTTTAGTTTGATTTGGGTTGCGACGAGTGGCGCCGCGCCTTGGTGGGATCAGTGCGGAACTTCGGCATGATGGTCGGGCTCACCATCACTGGATACGTGTCAGATGGCTGGGGTCGACGTCGGGCGATGGCCATCAACTGCGTGAGCGCTGCTGCTATGGGATTAACTCGTTACTGGGCGCCCAACTACCCCCTCTATATGACGTTGCAATTTTTGGGAAGTGTTTTGGGCAGTAGCGGCTTCACATGCGCCTACGTTCTCAGTAAGTGAATTTGATACAGTAGTATGCGAGTGAATTTTATCACAATAAATATTGAATTAAGGAATTCTTAATAGAAATACCAAATATGTAATTTCAGTGGTGGAGCTTCTTGGACCGCGATACCGAGTATTAGGAGGATCAATCCTTAACTCAAACGGCTCACTAGGTTCAGTGATGCTGGGTCTGATCGCGTGGAAAACTTCAAATTGGAAACATCTTATCCTCGCGGTACACATACCACAATTAATAACAATCACATACTTCTGGACTCTCACGGAATCTGTGCGATGGCTAATAAGCAAGGGAAGGTTTGAAGAGTCTGAACGTATATTGAAGAGAGCAGCCCGAATGAACGGAAAAGAGATATCTAAAAACTCATTACAAGCCCTTCGTATGCATGCTGTTGCAGAACAAAAGAAAGCACCTGGAGGGAAAACTAACTTAGTGTTGTTAGTCCTCAGAGATAAAAGAATGTTGACGAGATGCTTAGTGTCATGCGTGTGGTGGATGTCAGCTGTGTTCGTGTACTACGGGCTGTCGATAAACGCTGTCAACCTCACAGGGAACATGTATCTGAACTTCTGCGTGGTGTCGGCTGTCGAGATCCCGGGCTTTCTCCTCGTGACGCTGCTCATAGATAGACTCGGTCGGAAACCAATTACAATATTTTCGTTTTGGTTGTGTGCAGTCTGCCAAATTGGTCTAATTTTTATTCCTAATGGTGAGTTTGTTAGTGCCTTAGGGATCTTTTGGATACAGAATCAACCTATAACATTAATGTTACTCATAGCTATATTAATGTTTCAATATTTTTGCTTGCAGATGCAACTACTCTTTCTCTAATAGCCTACATGGCAGGCAAATGGGCAATATCAATGGCTGCTACAACGTTAATTATGTACTCATTAGAATTATTCCCCACCGAGTGTCGACATCGGCTGTACGGATTTACAACTATGGTGGGCCGGCTGGGGTCAATCCTTGCCCCGCTCACTCCTGCGCTGGTGAGTTTTAAATGTTCAATTAAAATGAATTGTGTGAATTTTAATTAAGATGTAAAATTTTTAAGTTCAATTTGCATCTTATCTTTACATTGCAGAAGTTTCAGTTGTACGGCTCAAAAAAAACCTTTTTTCCAGGGTACTTCTTTGTTCCCGGAGCTACCGTTCATTTTATTCGGTGGAATGGCTTTCTTGGCCGGTCTCTTGACGTTCTTAGTACCGGAAACTCTGGGCTTGCAGCTACCTGACACTATGGAGGATGCGGTCAATATGGACCACAAAGAAAACACCGCCAAATAACCAAAATACGCCGTTGTATTTGTATGAATAGTGATACGTGGCTTTAGTATTATTATTTAAATGGGTAACCGTATGTCGGAATATATGAAGTATAACATTAAAATTTATAAGCAATTAAATTGCTCAAACTTTATTGTTTAACTATAATAAATCTGTGTGGTTTTTGTAGTGATCTTTTAGCATTCAAAAAACATCAATTTAATCCTACGAATCTTATTTGCTAAGTTATTGTAATTATTGTACGCAAGTAAAAGTAAATATTAAAATGGCTGACACTCTGGAGGGGGGTGGAGTAGAACTGAAGAGAGGGGTGAATAACACCCGCCTAAATATTTTAATTTTAAATAATTATGTTTAAATGTTGAGTTCGTGTCAGTTCAGCTCAGGAAAATTATTCGATATCGCACGTTAAGGAAACGGAACGTCACCCTAGTCACAGTAAATACATAATGTGCCTTAGTGGATCAACATCGCCGCCAAATCGACGCGGCTATGGCTAGGTGCTTTACGTGGGGAAATGGCAGCATATTTTCAACCTTATTAACCATATGACAATTTCGATAAAATGATTTCTGGTAAATAGCCCGCAAAATAAATTTGTACATCTCTCTTCACATCGCGTGGACGACGGGCCGCAAGCGCGGTCAAAATGACTTTTAGTAAATAGCCCGCAAAATAAGTTTGTACAGCTCTCTCCATGTCGCGTGGACTACTGGCCACAAGCGCGACTACAGCGTTGGACTAGTATCTCTTCTGTGGCTACGGCGAGTGGACCGTGATTGTCCCGAGGCCTGGCGTTTAAGTTACGATGTATCTGCAGCATATTCTTAGAAGTCAGTTAGCCCCTACCGTGTACCTATCTGACGCATTCATTAAAACGCACTCACGACAACAAGTCTTAGGAGAAATCTTCTTGCGCTACTTTGCGTTAACCTACGCGTCAGGCGCTCGAAGTCTCAGTTAACCTCTATCGTGTACTGAGCGCTAGCATGATTACAGTTTACACATCAATATAGCATTATTATAGTACCTACCTTACTTTATCACTTAAAAGAACAATTAAACAAAATCTGTTTGTAAAGTTAAATAACGTGTAAAAATTATTTAATTTTACTGTTTCTAATCTTTACAAATGTAATGGCTATAAACTTTATCAGACAAAAAGTTATATAAATATAGTATTACTAGAAGTGCCCCGCGGCTTCGCCCGCGTTAAAAACTTATTTTGTTTACTTAAAACTTTTCTTTTGTAAAAACGATTCTATCATTAAATACATCAAATAAGAATTAGCCAAATCGGTTCACCCATTTTCATGTTATCGCGTTACTAAGGCAATTCGGGATTCATATTTATAAAAACCGAAAACCCAAATTTTCAGACTTTGTTACCTACCCCAATTTCAAAAACTCCTACAACACGTACTTTATCTCATCTTATTTCGCCATACAAACTTTGAATCCCTGTTCCGTGTCCGGGAGGAATTTTTAGAAAATCCTTTCTGAGCGGATACCTACGTCATAATAACTATGTGCATTCTAAATTTCAGCGCTATCCGAAACAACAACAGTTTATCCTCTTAGGGTGGCATTTTGAAAGAGTCTGAAACTCGTATTTACTTATTTATTTACAGAAGTACTTGTGTGAAATGTTGAATAAAATGACTATGCAAACTTTGAACCGCTGCTTCATCCCCTTGAAGAGTGAATTTTGAAAAATTCTTTCTTAGCGGATATCTAAGTCAAAATAACTATCTGCATGCCAAACTTCAGCGCAATCCGAAACAATATTATTTCAGACTTTGTTACCCCACTTCACCCTTTTAGGGGTGCAATTTCGAAAGAGCCTAAAACACGTATTTACTTACGTATTTACGTAAGTGCTTGTGTTAAAATTCAAATATAAAAGACTATCTAATCTTGTGTTTCCATACAAACTTAGGACCCCCGTTTCATCCCCTTCAGGAGTGAATTTTGGAAAATACTCAGAAATTTCTCAGAGGCAACTAATTTCGCAATAACTTCAGCGCAATTCGAAACAATATTGATTTTCACACTTTGTTACCCCATTTCACCCTCTTAGGGGTGTAATTTAAAAAAAACCTGAAACAAGTATTTTCCTATTTTTTTACTGCAGCACTTGTATAAAGTTTCGAATAAAACATACTATCTAATCTTGTTTCTCCATACAAACTTTGAACCCCCGGTTCATCCCCTTCAGGGGTACATTTTGGAAAATCCATTCTCAGAGGGAACTAACGTCGTTATAACTATCTGCATGCCAAATTTTAGCGCAATCCGAAACAATATTGATTTTCACACTTTTGTTACCCCATTCCACCCTCTTAGGGGTGTAATTAAAAAAAAACCTGAAACTCGTATTTACTTTATTTTTTTACTCGAGCACTTGTATGAAGTTTCGAATTAAAATACTATCTAATCTTGTCTCTCCATACAAACTTTGAACTCCCGTTTAATTCCCTTCAGGGGTGAATTTTGAAAAATCCTTTTTTAGAGGTAACTAACGTTTTAATAAATATTTGCATGCCAAATTTCAGCGCAATCCGAAACAATATTGATTTTCACACTTTGTTACCCCATTTCACCCTCTTAGGGGTGAAATTTAAAAAAACAGAAATACGTTTTTACTTATATGGTTACTGAAGCTCTTGTGTGAAGTTTCGGATAGAAAAGACTATCTAATCTTGTTTCTCCATACAAACGTTGAACCCCCATTTCATCCCCTTAAGGGGTGAATTTTGAAAAATCCTTTCTTAGTACACCCCTACGTACTAAGACAAATATACCCTCCAAATTTCAAGTCTCTACGACCAGCGGTTTAGGCTGTGCGTTGCCTGTCAGTGAGTCAGTCAGTCAGTCAGTCAGTCAGTCAGTCAGTATGTCAGGACAAAGATTCTTATAGTATTAGAAGATTGTCTCTCACGTGAAACTGTAGAATATTTCCAAGACAGATAGATTTGTCAAATAAGATTTAAATAAAACGAGAATGTGTGCAGAGATACTATTAACTTTGTGTAGTTTTCTTAACATTAATGAAACGGATTTTGTTTTTTATAACATTAGTCAAAATCCAGTGCCAATAAGATAACAACAACGAAAGTAAACGTAATTTTACGATTGGAATACATGCATAGTGTAGTGTAGACTAATTATGTTCACTGGCTTTTAAAACGCAGCGTGCGACTGTTGAAAGTTTAATTTTTGTTTATCATGTAAAATCTCGAAAAAAAAAAACAACAACTATAGACGCCTATATAACAATAAAAAAATATTACAAAGAAACAAACCGTAATATATACGGCAAAATGAGTGCAAACAATACAAGTGATGACCGAAAAGGGTCAAAAGTGAACGTTGATAAACTGCTGGTAGACGAGATCGGACAAATCGGCAAGTTTCAAATAAAGATATTCGCGCAATGTCTGATTTGCGTTGTTTTTGCAGCGTGGAATATAAACGAATTTGTGTTTACTGCGGCCAGAATACCCACCAGGTAATCAAAGCTGGACATCTAGGTAGGTGTAAGTATATTGGTAGGTGTACATCTCAAAGAAATTGAGTAAAGACTTAATATAGCTAGTCGTTTTTAGGGTCCGTACCTAAGTGTAACTTTATTACTGAGACTTTGCTATCCGTACATCGTCTAAACGTCGAACGTCACAGTTAAAACAAATGTTTAATGGGGTTGCCAACCGTACTATTACGTGCATCCCCAATACATGTTTCAGTACTTCAGACAATTTTTATAAAAAAAATTGTAAAATAACGGAACACAATAAATAAATGAAACGCAAACTTATCGCAGGTATAGGTTACACGCGTTGCAAATGTCGAGTTTTAGCTAGCACTATAACACCGTCTGAGTTGCCAGTATACATTACGAATGCACGAGTGACATGGATAGCATAAATCATAATCATCGTCAGCCTCTCTGTCCAGTGCAGGATATAAGCCTCACCTATGACATTATTTAACAGATATTTGACAGTATTTAATACCATTGGAACATATTTGAACACTGGTTCACGTTAATTTACAACAATAATAGCACATTATATAAAAACATTGAAAATTCAACATAAAAATGTAAATGTAAAGAAAATCAGCTTAAGGCTTTGTCAGAATTCTAAATACAGCTGTAGAGGGGCTCTTTAGTCACATAGTCTAGGTACTCAATACTGCGTCGGATAATCTATAGGCGTCTTTGTCTTAAATATGTCAATACTCACTTCTTTGTTCACTTCTCACTTTTTTGCTTATAACTTCTTTAATTTTTAATTTAGGGCAAAAAGTTATATATACATATTTGTAGGCAAAACAAACATAGTCCGAGATATCGCGAAAAAAGTGTTTTCACCATTTTTTCCAAGATGGCGGCCGGGGGACAAGAGTGGCGACCCCTCAAACTTGAGGTTAAGCTTCTATTGACCCCCCACATATGGCCCAAAAATAAAATTGCATCCTCTAAAAAATGCGAAGCTTATGTAACATTTCAGTGGACTATGACAGTTCTGCTAGCTTTAAATAATAGCGAAGTGTCATATCGGCAAACAGAACAATTTCGTTCGTTAGTGAACCTACGGTATACGGTAAATCATTCAAATACACCAGAAAAAGAAATGGACCTAGTTTTGACCCTTGAGGTACTCCCATTCTGACTATACGCCCTTTAGAACTGAAATTTCCTATATATAAGCTCTACTCTGTGTGAAAGGTACGATGTGATAAGACATTTTTCGTTGAAACCATAGTATCTGAGTTTATTAATCTCTCAGATATTTGTTTCCAACCCTTGTCAGCCAGCCTGCGTAAGTATATAATCGCTCTAACTAGCAGTAGAAGGTCCTACACTACGTTTACCGAGCCAAGATCTCCATTATTAAAACACTTCTACCCCAACGGTTATGAGTTCTACGACAGATGTGACCAGCCCTCTGCCATTTCAGTTTGAGCTATGTTTTTACTTTGGTTCTCTAACGGATGACTTCATTTTGAATTCGATCCTTCAGAGAAACTCCGAGCAAAGCTCTCTATATAACCCGCTGAGCGACTTCGATTGGTGAACCAGAAGCACCGTCGGTGTCCACGTCTCGGTGCCATAAGTAATGATAGGTAAGATGGACTCGCTTCATACTTTGTGGTGGTGATAAAAAGACTCGATTAAGTTACGCAACTGTAGGGCTATTCTGTAAAAAACCATTTCGCTTTGCGATCTTGCGTGAGTGATCAACGTCACTTCGCACACGACGGTTCGGGATTGCAATTGAGCACTCTGTAATTTACTATGTTGAAACTATCGAAGCAAAGTGATACACTCATCGAGGCCCACTTTGCTAAGGATTGAATGAAGATATTTAACGATGTCGATAGTTTTTGTCTATGCTAAAATTATGAAATAATAAATTAATCAATTGATAACTTTCAAGTAAAAATTACAAAATACGTATTCATATTCAATATAGCGTGTTATATAACATACATATTTTTTACACGTAATATAAGATAGAATATGGATAATATTAGAATTCATTTTAACTCTGTGGCTGGAAGCCCTAGAGTTTGTTTTGTCTCTGGCTGGCTAGGCTTGGGTAACTCCGGACACATCTAATCTATATCTTCAGATATATATCCCTAAACAGATATATATCCTTCCTTCCTCTTGCCAAAACCTCAATATATTCCATGCATCCGGTATATTTTGATGAAACAACATTTCTTGTTAAGTTTGTCAAAAAGTCAAGTCGTGAGTGAATAGGTATTTTCTAGGCAACCGCTATATCATTATTTTGGATCACATCGTCACTCACAACAGTTAATAATTAATGCAAGTTCAAAACACAACAGATACGGCCTAATAATGTTAGATATTATACACCCTTATATGGAAGGATATACGATAAACCAAGCCTACCAGTCATGAGCTAGTTAGGCTTGGGCTTACTTTATCTGACAGAGGAGTGGAAACCATCGTATTTTCTTACATACACATTAGTATATCTGCTTCGTATATCTAGGATATCCATGTCAGTCCGAGTTCACAAAAAAGTTTTATGTTTCATAAAGATATACCGGATATGGAATATAATAATATGAAGGTTTTGGCAAGGGGAGAGAAGGATATATATCCGCTTAGGGATATATATCCAAAGATATAGATATGTCCGTGTCCGGAGTTACCCAAGTCTAAATTGGCTGGTTTGCGTTTAGTACTCCTTAGTAGTTAGTATGACCATTTGTGGCAGATTTCTCTCATTTAGGCAGCTTTGGAACCTACATTTTAACTCTGGCAGATAACGCTGACGATTCCAAAAAGTGGCAGATTTCAAGGATTTTTATGAATTTTGAAACAAAAATAGAATTTTGACAATTTTTTGTTTGTATTGAATGTATAATATTTTTAATATGCATATATTTGGATTTTGGTTGGAAATTTATAAAAGTTTGATTATAACCAGCTCTCTATAAGGCAATAATATAATGGTATACTTAATAATTTAATATATTCTCTGGGGTGGTTGGTGGTTTGTCAGATTTTAGCAGTTTTTTTGCCAATGTCGGGCAGATTCGCCATTTTTGATATGGTCACCCTGGTTAGTTTAGTAATTATTAGTATTTAGTAGTTTATACTTCTTTTTCTACACTGTTTTGTTTTTAATTTCACAACAAAGTCTTCAAATTAATATTATTACTATTGTTTTGTTTGTATCAATCAATTTCGTGTCGTGTAATAGTGGATTACGTACGTACGTTGAAGAAAAGCAATGCTAAAGCAGTAAGTATTCATTGTTATCTATGCATTTGATGACATGACATTATCGCATTTATATAAATTGGTTCATTTTAACTTTTAATAATAGTAATTTGTTAAAATTCAGCAATACAATACAAAATAAAGTCAGCTTCTTGGTTACCTTTCAATGTCCTGAACAACTGTACTTACTGACTTTTGATTTGATATTTTTTAAGATGGAAGATTTTTTTAAGTACCTATAGCACGATAATAGTTTATGTTTATTCTCAAACTCTGCACTTGGCTTGTGTTCCTGGAACATGCCAAGCATCTGCAAGACCCAAGACCAGTGCTGTACACATGGTGTGTACATAAATATCTGTTCGACATCGAATTATAACCTACGATACTGTTCGATAAGCTAGTTAACATTTATTGTTTCTAGTTAGTAGGTAATCTTTGCATTGTTAACACAAATTTATGATTTTAGGTGAACGTTAGCCCTCAAGAAGTGGTTCAGTCTCTAGATTGCCATGAAAAGTGAGAGTCGCATGCCTAATTCAGCCAGCTACACCTTCAGAAAAGAAACAGGCACTTATTGGACTTGCTGTCAACTGAACCTTTATTCTACGACCGTATCACCATACAAGTAATTATTTCATTAATTAACAAATAATTGAACATTCAGATACAGATTACAATGCATCAAACGGAAACAAAATGACATGTATTTTGAACCAACATATAAATGAGAATTAATACATTTGTCGGAATATTTCTTTTCATGGTTCCATAGTCAACAAAGAACCTTTATGTAAGTAGTTTCACCATGTCCCTCCCTCCATCTGTGTCAGTCTATCGATGGCCTTAGCTCAGAGACTAATAAGTAGCTGTAATTAGGCATGAGTATGCAGTAGGTATAACATCTTTATATCTATAAGATCTTTTCCCTCCTCCATAAAAGTGAGATTAATATTTTTGTTTCTTGTTTATTCTATGGTGTATGGGTCATTTATAAACATTGATATCTTAATAAGCTTTAAAGTGCATTTTTTTTTAGAGTTAAGTGTCCACCTGCCTGCGAAGTATTGTTTTGAATTATGTAAAAATTCACAATAGTAGTATTTAATAACAAATTTAAATGGCAAATTATTAGAGCTAGGTAGGCTTTACTAGTTCACACGTAATAGTAGACCAACATATTAGTTTCATATTGTGACGGGTTTGGTAACCATGGAACTCTACACAATGTGAGGCTCAATATAAACTTGGCCCTCACAGTAGTGAAATAGGTTGATTTTTTAGTGCATACTGCCTAATAATTATAAATGTATGATTCTGGTATTATATATTTGTTTCAGCGTTTTCGGGTTGATTTCACCAGAGACGTAGAAGGCAGTCTCCTCGGTCTCAATGAGTCTCAAGTATTAATGAATCAATAAACAGATTTAAATTAATTAATTAATGAGCTTTACCCATTGTTCTTGGTTTTAAAACAGCAAAGAATAAAGATATTCATCGCCACAACTCTCAAGCGATGGAGGTGTTCGTGATTCAACAGGTGGAGAGAAATCAAGCAGTAATGGGGCCCTGAATGCCATCACTGATGGACTAACATTTTTGTCTTATTATTACAAAATAAAAATATATTTTAATGACTAAATAAAATTGACTAAATGGAATTGAATTTATTATTATAATAAAATTCCTTGCCTGTCATTGTACCATTATTTATAGCCTGGGCTGCCCCTCTAAACAAAATCCAATATCTGTTTCCAGTCACGCTTACGTAAGTACAAAATGTATGGGAATGATATTTATTTTTCTGCAACAAAGTTGTCATTCCCATACATTTTGAAACTCCGTTAGCGTGAATGAAAACAGAAATTGGATTATAACCGATTTCCAAAAAGGAGGAGGTTCTGTGCTCGTCTGTATGTATTTTTTTTGTATGTGTGTGCATTAATATTTTTGCCAATTGTGAACCGATTTAAAAAATATTTTTTAGTTTGAAAGGATATAATCCCGAGGTGGTCCCATTGTAATTTTAATCGAGATCTGATAAGTATCTCCAGAGATATGACGATAAACTTCTCGAACTTGCTACTGAAAGTGACTCGCGCGGCATGGAAGTCGGCAGCTTAGTTTTTAAACTATCTTACTTATGTCTAGGGGCCCTGGGCCCTAGACAAAATCCAACTTCCTGCTTTCATTCACGCTAATGCAAGTTCAAAATGTATGAGAATGACATCTTTGTTGCGGAAACATAAATGTCATTCCATACATTTTGAACTTGCGTTAGCTTGAATGGAAATTGGATTTTGTCTAGGGGCCCTGGTGTTTCAACCACAGCATTCAGCACTGACACTATTAATATTTTTGTTTCGATTCAAAAGATTCATTTATGAGTGACCATGGGTGGTAGGCTTGGTATTATCCCAACTTCCACCGCTAAAACGTCTCCCAGTGGGGGACGTTAGGGTATATTTCAAATCAGAATTCTCAAAAACTTAAAGAATTTTTATACTTGACACTGGCTAAATACACTTATCGTGTGGAGCCATAATAAAATTAAAAAAAAACTTCGATTTGACGGACAGGTTAATTTTTTTTTTGCTTCGAAGTTTGCATCGCACATTTGTGCATTTAGCCACATAAGAATGAAGCGAATTTTCAGTGTGAACATTAGATGTAGAGGCTTAGTTCATCGAGTTCCCGAATGATGTTAGGTGCCAGCCTATACAGGCTATTCCATTCCATACGGAAAATGGGTTGGAATAGTTGCGCCATAACTTTTTAACTTGCCGATCTCGCCTAAGTGATCTAACCTCGCTTCGCAAACGATAATTTAGGATTGCAATCTGTCATTCTGTAATTTACTGTCAAAGCTATCGAAGAGAAGTGACACATTCATCGAAGCTCACTTTGCTAAGGATTGCATCAAGAGATTTAACTATGTCGATAGTTATTGTCTATGCTGAAACTGTGAATTTATAAATGAATGAATTAATAATTTACAACATAAACATACAATAATAAGTATTCTATGTCAATATCGTATATAATGCATTACACATATCTTTTACGTTTAAAATAAGATATAATACAGATATTAGAATTATTTTAATTCTGTGATCGGAGGCCCTAGCGAGAGTGTTTTGTCTCTGGTTTAGTTTGTTTAATGCGTAGACGGAATATTAAATAGACAAGACATTAGCGTATGCGAATTATATAGGTATAACCCGTCAAAAATTATGAACACGTAATGCATATGCCAGCTATAAGACAAATTGAATAGCGTAATTTGGTCGAGTCAAAAGTATTTATTCATAATCAGAATATTCATAATAAATATCATAATAAAAGCATTTATTCAGTATACGGGAAAATTAAAAAGTTTAGTTTGAAAGTTTTCGCGAAAATTATTCATTTTAATGTGAACGTACCGGCTTTTGTTCGCGTGTATTTACTTTGGATATGCTCCGAACAGGTTTCTACTTATTACGTAGGTCAGGCGAAGCCGCGGGGCACAACTAGTATTAAATAAAAAATATTATAGATTTAACCTTCGAGCATTTACCAATGGTGGAGATGTTAACGTTGTAATCCGCAAACATTTTTTTCTGCCGATACTTTACGGGGGACGAGGTAAACACGCATTGCACACACACAAATCCCTCACTTTAACGATCCCGCACACTAGCTTGAAACACGCACACAGTATTAAAAATACAGCGTAGTTACGCACGCTCATATGGCCAAAAAAGGCTATATGGCCATAAAAAAAAAGGTATTGAGCCATTCAGCTTTCATCTAGACGTCGAACGTCACACTAAAAACACATGTTTAATGCCCCTGATTAATGTAGGGTTGCCAACTGGACTTACGTATTACGTGCACCCGCAACCCAGTGGATGTTTCAGTACTTCAGACAATTTTTATCCAAAAAATTGTGAAATAATGAAACATAATAAATAAATAAATATACAGGGTCATACATGACAGCGGGTGAAAACTAATGGGCGCACTAGAACTGGGAGCCAGAGCTGGCTCCAAGCAATAAAATCTCATATGTAGAGAAGAATAAAAAAAAATGTTGTTCATCTCGCTCTCTCATACTAGTGATTGTGTAATTTTATCCTTCTCATGTTATCATTGTTATTTCAATGCCAGGTCTATTTTAATATACTCTGTCTACGGTTTAATGTTTACTCTCGGACTAATATACAGTTATCTGTGATGGTTACCAGTTTTATACAAGGTACTCTGTGATGTTTACTTACTTTAATTTTCGGTCCACGCCTGAGTGGTTAAACTTTACTTTAGGTTGACAAAAAACGAGTTACGAGCTTGCAAGTGTATCAAAAGTAATAAATCATTTAATCACCTACGTATATAATAACATGTTTACCTAATAATAGTAAATAATACAGCAATACAACATAAAATTAAGTCAGCTTCTTGGTTTTGGTTACATTTCAGTTTTCCATGTCCTGAACACCACCTGTGAGATGGGAGATTGTTTTTACCCTAGCACGACAATAGTTTGTGTTTATTCACTCTCTCACACAACTCTGTACTTGAGCTGAGTTCCTGGAACATCTGTGAGCACATACTGTATACATATATGTTTGATAAAATACATAAAATTTCTTGTTTCTAGTTAGTAATCTTTACATTGCTAATATAAATGTATGGTTTTAGGTGAACCTTAGCCATCAAAAAGTGACTCAGTGTCCTGCTCGCCATGAATAGTGTGAGCCGCAAGCCCGAAACATCCAGCAACACCTTCAGAAAAAGGCACTTATTTGGCTCGCTGTCGACTGAACCTTTATTATCTATGACCACTTCACAATACAAGTAATTATTTCATTTATTAACAAATAATTGAACATTCTGATGTAGATAACAAAGCATAGAAACGAAACAAGATAACATGTATGTTTAACCAACATATATGAGAGGTTAGTAAGAGTACATGTGTAGGAATATTGCTTTATATGGTTCCATAGTCATAAAGGTTATTATAACCTTTATGTTAGTAGTTTAGCCTCTTTATCTGTCCGTCAGTTAATCGGTGGCTTAGCTCTTTAACTAATAAGTATAGCTGTAATTTGGCATGTTTATTTATTTATTTATTTATTTAGTTGGGGTAGACTTGTCCTAGAGTGTAGACTGCGAATCGGCAAACGTAGCGTAGGACCTCCTGTGACCAGGTGGAGCAACGATATACGCAAAGAGGTGGGTAGTGACTGGAAGAGAAGAGCCGAAGATCGGGCTCAGTGGCGCATCTTGGGAGATGATGATGATCTTGGGAGAGGCTTACGTCCAGCAGTGGGCTGACACAGGCTGATCATGATGATTTAATTATTTATTAATAGATCGCCAACATAATAATCATCGTTATAAACCTTTAAACATCAAAATCTTAGTACTATTATGCTAAATGTTATTATAAATACAGGCGAAGACTGCATGCACATAAAATTGTAGGCGAGTAACATTAAAGAATAATAATAATAAAGTTAAAAATGTAATTTGTTTAAAAAGAAAAAAAATACAAAATGATTGCTGAAATTAATATGTTACAAGGAATATCTCATTTAAATAATTTTAAAAATATTGGGTTTTACAGTGGGTATTACATATTTAGGTTACCTTTCTGACATATGTATTAATATTCGTATTATATATTTATTTCAGCGTCTTCGTGTCAACTTCACCAGAAACTTAGAAGGCAGTCTCGTCTTGTCAGTCTTAATTATTAATGAATCATTGAACAGATTTAAATGAATGAATTAAAAGCTAATGAGCTTAACCAATGGTTCTTGGTTTTGAAAGAGCAAAGAATAGAGATATTATTCGCCGCAACTCTCAAGTGATGGAGGTGTTCGTGACTCGTCAGGTGGAGAGAAATCGAGCAACGATGGGGCCCTGAATGCCATAGCATAGGGAGTGACATTTTTGTCAAACAAAATATATATCTAGTGAATAAATGTAATTGAATTTATTTAAAATTCCTCGCCTGTCATAAACTATTATTCAAATCTTTGACTAACAAGATTAACTACCTTGTACTATTATTTATTGCCTTGGCTGGTGTTTTATCCACAGCATTCAGCAATGGCACTACTATTTAATATTTTTATTCCGATTAAAAATATTAAACATGTGGATCACTTGTAGTATTGACCATTTGTGGTAGGCTTTGGCCGTAGCTCGAACCACCATGGACCAATGGATAAAGACATGTCAGTAAACGGTGCTGTCTTTCAATTCTAGACTAGCACGATACCATCTTAGACAGCATCTTTGCTTATCATCAGGTGAGACATCAATCAAATGATTGTATGTCAATAATATAGATACTTAGCCGAAGACTTACATTTTAAGTCAATAGCATTAACTTTTCAACCGATTTCCAAAAGGAAGAGATTTTCAATTCATCTTGCTGGTTTTTTTTGTTTCTTACGCGATTACCTTGCCAAATTGTGAACCGATTAGAATGATTTTTCTTTTATGGGTAGAGTGTCTCTATACATATGGAGACATAAGTACATTATAGATAGGACAATATGGAGATTCAAACCTCAAACTTGTCAATTAACTTATTTTAATCAATTCGTAAGGAGGCGTGGTTCTTTAGTAAATTTTATCAAGATCTGATGAGTAGGACCTCCAGAGATATGGAGATAAACATCTCAAACTTGTTATTGAAACTGACACGCGCTCACATTGCTTTTATAGTTTTCAAACTACGTTAATTATTCTAGTACAAAACAACGTAGGTATCATAATAACTTATAATTTAACCTCAAAATTGAATATCACTTCGATAGATTTTTTAATCTCGATAGCTTCAAGACTACTTAAATTATGACAGTTGTATTCGTGTTTTAACGCAAAGAAACTCGACAATCGTGTGGTTAATTTACTTAGAGAATACAGTATTCTGACATTATATGTCAAAATAGCTCGCTTACAAAAGTTCAACTCTGACCTACGCACTCGGACGTGCGGCGCCACCTGTACGTTCGGGTTTACAGGATACGGAATTCAAATCTCACCGCGAATTCCGCTCTCGCGAGTTATAAACTAGCTTAAAGAATAGCCCTGGGGCTATTCTTTAGCGCTAGAAACTTATAATTTAACATAAAAACAGAACATCAATCTCCGATTTTTCAATCTCAATATGTTCAAGACTATTAAAATTAAGAAAACTGAATTCTTGGTTCTACGCAAAAAAATTCGACGATCGAGATGGTACATTTCCTTACAAAATGCCGTTTTCATACAATAAATGTCAAAATAGCTCATTCACAACAGTTCACCTCACATCCGCACTCGGATGTGCAGCGCCACCAGCGCGTCCGAGTTTACAGCATACAAAATTCTCTTCTCGACGCGGATTCCGCTTGCGAGATGCGTAAACTAGCTTACAGAATAGCCCTACTGCTGTCCATCCTAGGTAAGCTGCGAGATAAATTAAAATTATTTAATAATTAAGTTAAGTAATAAAATTCATACACCATGTAAAACTAAGAGCAGCAATAAAGGAATTTTATTTTATTTTATTTATTCATGTTACTATATAATAGACTAGTAGCCCGCCCGGCTTCGCACGGGTAGAACATATATGCCTGCAAAATTTGCATCAGTTTGTTGCATTGAATATAAAATATTAACATATTTAACAATCATCGCCATATTTCAACCAATTTATACAAAACCTTAACAAATTATGCACCTAAACCTTCTTGATAAACACTCTGGCTTTTGGTGAAAACCGCATAATAATGCGTTCAGAAGCTATTAGGATTATTGCGAACAGACAGACGCAGGGATGGACGTTTTTTTTATAATACTTACGTAGTAATATTGGACGGCCCTTTAGCGTAAAGGATAGTTACCCTGATTCTGACCCGACGGTCGTTGGTTCTAATCCTAGCTATATACCTACTAATGAAAATGTTATGTGCATTCATGAATCATGGGTTTTTGTACGCAGGTAGTAGGATCATTAAATCTACCAAAACTGGCCAAGAGCACGTCGGACTCGCACTCATAGGGTTCCGTAACAGTAGAGTATTTTATAACTTTAATTTTTCGCCACCAAAAAATTTACTTTGTTTTTCACAGAGTTTGTATGAAAAACAAAGTTATCTTTGCGGTCGCTATATCTCAAAAACTGCTGACTGTATCTCGTCCAATTTTCGTTGAAAGTTTTTATTGAGATCTACAAATTATATTTTTTCTAGATTTATCACTTCATTACTTTAAAAGGGGGACATTTTACCACTTGAGACGCGTCTATCTTTTAAATGATTGACTTTGAGATTTTTTTTTTGTTTCAGTTCTATGTATGGGATGCCCCCCTTACACATTTAAATTTTTTTTTGTACAAATATCGGAAAGCGGTTCACAGAATACATCTACCTACTAAGTTTTCTGTAGTCTTTATAGTTTCGGAATAAAATGGCTGTGACATACGGACGGACAGACAGACAGACATGACGAATCTATAAGGGTTCCGTTTTTTTCCATTCGGCAACGGAACCCTAAAAAGTAGCTTACCACCACCAAGGAGAACATCTGCCGCCGTAACCTTACGGCGTTCCCCGACGCAAAAAGTAGGGGCATTATACGTTTAAATTGTGTATCTGTGTGTATAGACACACAGATACACAATTTAAACGTATAGTAGTAGTAGCATCTTAGCACCCAACCGGATGAATTGATTTTGATTTTATTGTTGATAGTTTTTTTTGATAGATTAGATGGCTTCATCAAGAGTGTTCTTGGCTTTGATTCGTATAAAATCATTCAATTGTTATAAAACCATGAGGTTTTTTCTAGTTAATTGCACTATGAATCAACTTTCATAGGTCTGATCAATTTGAAAATCTTCTTCTTCAACGATATTGTAAGAACATGGAAACATTGACCTGATGCTGGGACATCTCCTGGACTCTACAGAATACTCAAATCCTCACCAACTTACAGCTCAGATTTTAAATTTCGTGTTTAGAGTCATTGGAACGCTTTTAATTAAAAGATTATACATAGATCAGTCGGGGTGGTTTAAAATATTATATTATATTATTATATATATAGATGAATATTATTTTATACAATAGATCATATTATTATGCTATATTGACTTCAAATTGATTATGATCGGTGGGGATCTACAGCATAGCTAAGCTTATAATAATATTTTCATAGTAACTATGACCTAATCTGTGGTTTCACTGCAAATATTTTATTAATTTTGCGATGCGTGTATGTGAAATCTGTGATATCTTCTAGAGTTTTCATTTGTATAGAATTATATACTGTAAAGGAAAATTTTAATCTATAATATGTGGCCAAGCTAATTAAAGTAATTGTTTGGATAAGGATTAACACTATATACTTGAAAATAGCCTTGGATGTTCTGTAATATTTTTTAACAAAAAATGAAAGATTAAAATAGTTACTGTGAGTCAACATTAAGAGATAGACATATGCTGTCGCGGACTTTTTGTAGGTCTTATTAAGTTGTACAACTCTTCCATAGATAATATTCTTCCATCTATTTTCAATTGAGCAGCGTTCGTAAAAAACGTGTTTTTTTCGACCGTTTTTTTGTCGACTTAGGTTGCAAATTAGGTCTCCACGAATGTACCTTACATTTAAACGGGATAATATATAGCCTATTTTCATTTAAAAGTCCATTCTATATATATGTGAAAGAATTTTTTAAATCGGTCTAGTCGTTTTTGAGCCAAATCATTACAAACATACAATAAAAATACAAATAAAAATACAAAAATACAAAAATACAAAATACAAATATACAAATGTTCTCTCTTTATAATATTAGTATAGAAGTATAGATAATTTACAATCCCAAATCTTTTTAGATGTATGATCCCGGAGTGTGAGAATGTGTCGAGTGCTGCGTGGTCCCCGGCGTGGCTCTCACACGCAGTCCCCAGCAGTGACGGCGTCATGGACAGCTGCCAGCGCTTCGGGACCTCCTCCCTGTCAGAGGGACACGACCCCTCCTGTCCCTCTACTCTGTTCAACACCAGCGTGCTGAAGCCGTGTGATAAATACGTCTACGAGAACACCAATACTTTAGTCAATGACGTAAATTGTTTTGAAACATTTGTACTATGATAAGAAGTAAGGGGTAGGCAACTTGTTTAAGATATTTTTAAACGATTTCATAAAAGAAGGTTTTAATTCGTCGGAATCGTTTTTTTTCTTATTTATTTTTCTTCATTAAGCCGGCTTTTAACTATGGGATATAATGTAAATTACATCTTGAGCTATGTCTTACATCCTGCAATTGCTGTTCACACTGTAAGGTATATAGTTCAGCTTTGGTTGTCTATGGTTTAATTCAAACACTGGCTAATTACACTAATTGTGTGGAGCCATAATAAAAATAAAAAAACACAAAAAAAAACTGAGGGCGAGGCAGGGGGATTCTTTTTTAATCAGTGATTCTATTTTAATCAGTTTTTTTTGCGCGGTGCACCTCAGGCGCGGTGTCCGGGGACGTGAGGTAAAATATAAACCTTCAAATATAGCTCAGTCGGTCGAAAAAATATCTATAGCTTGGGATGTAATATATATTATAGCATAGTGTAAACGGTCTCATACAAAATGTATGATGAGCGATAAAATTTTATATCTCAAGATATAATATATATTATATTCCATCGTGAAAAGCCGGCTTTACTTAAAGACGCCTGGACTGATATAGATTTTTTTTTTGTTCTGGAGTGTCTTGGAGTTAAAAACCTCAAACTTGGCACTAAAAATGACTAGCGCGACATTTAAAGTCGGTCCTTTTGATTTTTTAAACGATCTTAAATTAATAAATTAACTAATTATGATTTAAATACAATAATTTGATTGCAGTTCGAGTTGGCGTGTCAGGAATGGAAGCGCGCTCTAGTCGGCACGGTACGATTGTGTGGGAAGATGGTGGCGCTGGCAATCACTGGTTACATATCTGACCGCTGGGGCAGGCGACGTGCTCTCGCTCTGAATGCGTTCAACGCCGCCGTGGTCGGAGTGCTTCGGTACTGGGCGCCCAACTACACTGTCTATGTGCTGCTCCTGTTTCTAGAAAGTGCTATGAGCACGGGCAGTGTGTCCTGTGTTTACGTTATCAGTAAGTGTACTGACACGAGCGTTTTATACTTCGGCCGTTCAGAGAATGCGTTGCTGACACCTATCAGTTAGTCACGACTAGTGATGTGCACAACATAACACTGAGTTCGTTACCGTTCCTCCAAAATGAACCGCCGCATTATTTTTAAGATTATTTTCGTTTTAAATTGGCGGAATCATTTAAAATTTATATTTTAGTTATTTAAGTGGAAACCAAAAATAGGTAATATTAATATAATAAAATTGTTTTATTTATTCTTTGTTACAAAGTTACTTAAATTATTTTTATTTTTATTTGTTTATAATTAAATGTGCGTACAGAATATTAATCAGACTCCGATTCACTTGAGGAGGTGGTGTCTTCATCATCATCTTCGCCTATATGTATAATTATATTATTATCAATAACAGAATCGATCCTGATATCTCGGTCAAAATGTTCCAAAATCAGGTTTTTAGTCTTCTCAACAACCTTTGCCCAGTCATCTCTTGTGACTTCCCCGCAGGCTTCTTTTAATAGGGTCATCATCTTTTTCGTGTTCAATGGCGGGGAAGTATTATGGCGGGCGGCGTAAACTTTTATTTGAGCCCAGATTAGCTCGATCGCGTTATATTGGCAATGATACGGTGGAATTATTAGAACGCGATGACCGTACTCCAGAGCCAGTTCATCGATTTTGTATCGCACATTTGCCGCTTTATTTTTTTAACTAATTTAAATAGCTCTGCTTTTAGCATCTGCATATTTGCGTCAATGCCTTTTGCTTGTAACCAAGCCACCATTTCTTCTTTTTTATTAGCTTGGGTAGGTGTTTTCTATTTGAACCGAGTGATAGGAGGCATTATCCATGAATATTACAGAAGGCTCTGGTAGGCTGGGCAAAAGCACGTTCTGGAACCACTCTTTAAATGTAGTGGCATTCATTTCCTCGTGGTAGTCATTTGTGGTTTTTGATTGAAATGCCAGTAACGCGTTCTCCACAAAGCCGTATTTTGCAGAACCTGCGTGGCATATTATCAGACGGGCCCCCTTACCCATTGGAACTTTCGACGTCGACGCTTGTGTATCATCCATCCAAGAACGGAAAACCGTGTGATTGGCGTTTAGCCATGTCTCGTCAATGAACACGACATTATCCCAGTTATCAATTTTTTTTGCTTCTCTCAAAAAACTTATCCGTTTTAAAATTATGTCGTATCGTTCTAATATTTTTTTCTTTTGTCTGTTTTTTTATACGAAAAACCAATTTCTTTTAAGATTTTGGTTAAAGCAGTTTTACCCCCGCTAAACAGTTCAGCTTCTCTTAACGATGCCAAAAGCTTCTTCCTGTTGAGATATTCATTTCTGGAATAGTAACCATATATATGATTTCTGATTTCATCGGTGTCAAAGGTTTCAATATATGTCACGGGTTTAGTTCTACGTTTCTTCTTCAGAGTACGTAAAATATTATCTTCCGTGCCAGTAGAGCCGAACTTTTCTTTATTAATATTTGGTATCGTTCGTTTGCTAACTCCAAGCGCCTGAGAGACGCGTTCTTGTACTTGTTCGACAGGTACCAGGGGTCCGCAATTTTGCCGCTCCCGCTCAAAGTAATCTTGCAGCTTGATGATTAACTCACGGGCTCCACTTTTCAATGTTTGTCCACGTTTAGGCATTATTATGCACCAAAAGTAAAAATAACGCAATACAAAACACAATCAAAGTCCGATTTAGCGCCGATGTCAGTTTGAAAAGCAGAAACAGTCCATTAAACGAAAGCCGGGTAATCAAATAAAAACAGATCGAAAACACTCAAAGAACGTGGTCTATGCGCACGAAACGACAACAGACGACTGTTTTAGCGTCACAAAATGGCGGCCCATAACGCCATTTGGGGTTACCATTTTTAATCTAAGTATAAAAATGCTAGTAACGCCATTTGGGGTTACCATTTTCTACCTAAATATAAAAATGCTACTTTCTTTCGCGCGTTCGGTTTGGTCGTAGTTTTATTTTTATATTTCATAAAAGTTATCTTATAGTCCATTATTTTCAAATTCTTAAAAAGAAAAACAAAACGTATTATTTTGTAAAGTATAACTGTATAAGAACAGATTACGATACTATTATTGTTATTATACTGTTACTATTATTATTATATTACATAACCTTGTAATAGCGCAGTATAGATTTAGAAAAATATTGTTTACCAAGTTATTTGACACTCAGTTTGGCACAAAATTATAACATTCATTGATTATTGATATAATAATGTTGTTTTAATGCTCATCAATTGTTAAAACAGTAAACAACCAGCAAACATATGTTTATCGTAACTGCAACGCCATTACAAAGTTACGTCGTCAGTTCAATCGCGACGTGTCAGGAACGCATTCTCTGAACGGCCGTAGTTTAAATAAAGGAATTTTCACGCGGCTAAAAGAAAGATCGAAGCTAAAATTCTAAGATGAAAACGGCGAGTTCTAATCTTAACATGTGAAAGTAATGTCTTTACACATTATTTCATCTCATTTACCTGCAATTTGAATCGTGAAAAGGGACGGAAATGTGTAACAGCTGGAGCCGAGGAAGCGCGCGCTGTTTAAATTGACCAATGAGCTCAACAACGTGCGCGCATTGCTTATAACCAGGCTGAAATGTCAGATATTACAACAGTAATAGTGACTACTGTAAAGGTACGGACACACCGCAGCATCCTGCGTGCGCGATTCAGACGGCGATCAGATAGCTGTAACGTAATGTAACGTAACGGATCCCTGGAGGAGGCCTACCGCACGCTACATCCCTAAAGGAACCAGGAACCTAGACAATAAAATATGAAAAACGGGTTATACATATATTGATTTCACAGAATACTTAACTTTATATCAATCACTACACTCAATGTTCATAACTAATCTTCTGTCATATTATTCCATATTATTTTCTCCTCTATATAGCGAGTGAAAGGCCAGCTCACTCGCAATACAATCGTATCGGCCTAGCATTTATGTTGTAAATACCGTCATTTGCATTCATCGTGAAACCAATAGATGCGTTTTTGCTGGCGTCTTCGTGTAATTCCTATAGTAATAGCTGTTGCAAGCTTGTTGGAGGATTGTATTTTTCGGGACTTGGTGCAGAGTCCCCAAACCTCCGCATTTTGTGTAGACTTGTCAATCTGCCGAAACGCCGGCTTCTCGTTTTCCTTTTACTTGTTATGTTTGTAAATTACATTAATTTTCTGTAATAAATTCTCGAAGTCCCATTTTCTCCTTATTAAATCATTTTTTTAATATTTTACTTCCATTTCTAGTGTCTATCTTCTCTAGCCTGAATTCCTTGTTTTTTTCCGTTCCCATGGCAACGTGACCCGTCATAAAGAAACAAATCGTTTTAATACAAAATAGTATATGTATGATATATGAAAATGTATGAGGTCGTTAAAGATATGCCACATAGCGTAGTAGTATTTGTACCGACTAGTTCATACCAACGCGATCAGAAAACAATTGAAAAGTACTGAGATTGCGCCCGCAGATCGCAGGACGCCGCGGTGTGGCCGTACCTTAAGGCTCACTTGTTATTTTTCTAGGCATTTTTAAAAAAAATATATGTGTTTATATTTGTTATTTAGTACGAAACTAGACTGTCAAAAAAGAAAACAGATATTATTCCAAAATAGCTGCACGCCGCGGCTTTGCCTGCGTTTAATCCTGGTTATAAACTATAAATATAAACCTTCCTCTTAAATCACTCTATTCTATTTCTGAAAACTGCATTAAAATCCGTTGCGGAGTTTAAAAGATCTAAGTCTACAGACAAGGGGACCAACTTTGTTTTATACTATGTTAAGATAAGACTTTTTTTTTCAGCAATGGAGCTAGTTGGTCCAAAGTATCGGTTCCTCGGCGGTGCTCTAATAAATACGGCGTATGCATCTGGTGCGATAACATTGAGCTTACTAGCTTGGACATTGACTGATTGGAGAAACCTGATTCTAGCGCTCTACATCCCGCAGTTTATCACTATTTTGTATTTTTGGACTTTGACGGAGTCCGTGCGATGGTTGATGAACAAAGGCAGGTTCGACGAATCCGAAAATATACTCAAACAAGCCGCTACAGCTAACGGAAAGCAGATATCTCAGAAATCTTTAGATGATCTTCGACGCAATGTCACAGAAGAAAAGGCAAATGCGGAAAATAAGGCCAGGCCTTCTTTAATGACAATGGTGCTCAGAGACAAACGTATGACGAAAAGATGCTTTGCGACCTGCATGTGGTTTGGATCAGGGACGCTCGTGTATTATGGCTTATCGATCAACGCCGTAAACCTAACGGGGAACATGTACCTTAACTACATAGCGGTGGTAGCTGTTGAGATCCCAGGGTATTTCAGCGTTGTATTATTTGTTGATAAGATCGGGAGAAAACCGACTATCATAAGTGCTTTTTGGCTGTGTGCTGCTTCCCAGATCGCATTTATTTTTATCCCAAAAGGTAGTTTCATTTAGTAAATTTATTAATTAATATGTGTATAACTTGTAATATTGGCATTCTATTTCATATTTCTACTTTAATGTTTATTTTGGTGGTTTCAGATGCCACCACCACTTCTCTGATTATATATTTGATAGGCAAGTGGTCTATTGCAGTAGCTGTGACTTCAATGAATATCTTTACAATAGAGCTGTATCCTACAGAGTGTAGACAACGAATGTATAACTTCTCGTCTGTGATTGGCCGTATTGGATCTATGATTGCTCCTCTCACTCCTGCATTAGTAAGACTTTTTAATTTTACAAGCTTTTATTTAACTTGCAATGTATGTATGTAACTATGTATGTTCGGGTGGAATCTTGGAAGCTAAATTAGACCCACTTTCCGATGTCCGATTAGACTTAAATTTGGTGTACTCATGTATCTTTGGTGACAATACAATAATATGGTACCATGGAGCTGGTCTGATGATGAAGCTGGAAGGTGGCCACGGCATCTTTGTGATAAATCAACATAACCCTACCGAGTTTGGGCTCGATTGATTCGTCTTGAAGAGAACTTTTCACCTAGATGATATCCAGGGTCTGATGATGAAGCTGGAAGGTGGCCACGGCATCTCTGTGATAAATCAACGTAACTCTACCGAGTTTGGGCTCGATTGATTCGTCTTGAAGAGAACTTTACACCTAGATAATATGCAGGGTCTGATGATGAAGCTGGAAGGTGGCCACGGAATCTCTGTGATAAATCAACGTAACTCTACCGAGTTTGGGCTCGATTGATTCGTATTGAAGAGAACTTTACACCTAAATGATATTTAGCGACTTGTGATAAAGCTGGATGGTGGCCATGGCATATCTGTGATAAAATAACGTAACCCCAGTGAATTTGGGTTTAAGAGGAGCACTTTACACTTAAATGATAGCCAGGATCTGATGATGAAGCTGTACGGTGGCCATGGCATTTCTGTTATAAAGCAACATAGGGTGGGGACCGAGTCGATTGATTTTCCTTGAAGAGCACTTTACCCATAATCACATCAAAATATTCGTGGAATATTTTAAAACATCATGCCTTTTCTTAAATACTTAGGTAGTCTGTATCTATACCTACCTACCAAAAAGTTAAAAATAAATTATAATAAAAAATATTTTTAAAAACAACCTTTTATCTGGGACAATGAACTAAAATGTTAAAATAAATTCTAGTAAGTATTTGGCGTGTAGGTACTTACCTATATTTTTAAAAGCTTGAGGCACTGAAGTACAGTAAATACCTAGCCTGAAAAACGGGTAGTGCTTCAAGCTTTTAAGAATATAGGCAAGTACCTAGACGCCAAATACTTACTAGAATTTATTTTTAACATATTAGTTCATTGTCCCAGATAAAAGCTTGTTTTTCAAAATATTTTTTACTAATAATTTATTTAATTTTAGAAAGTGATTGTACCTATGAAAAATGTTTCTAGCCAATTTAGTTTGGGATCCATTTTGCGCGAGAATTTATTAATTATAGTGAACTAACTGAGCTTGCACTGTTGCTTGTAGTACTCGTGACCAAGGTCGATGTGCCTTGGTTGACACGTAGAGTTAATAAACTTATTGTTTTTAGTGCAACAAATTCCACATTATAAAAATGTATGAAAGAGCTTGTCGAACTTTTCTGCTTCGCGATATGGTGAGCATCTTCACCACAAATTCAAATTTCACAATGTTGAGAGGGAACGCGGGGTGCATTTTTCTATACAAATGTATTTCCCCTGTTTTGTCTCTGGAAAATGCTGATAAAGCAAATTTTTTTTGTCTACAAATATCAAGGTCTGCTGTAGCTACGCTCCTATTATTTGCTTTTTTTGACCAACCAACTGTAAAAATAAAAAGAAGTTAATTTGTGCTCTTTGCAGGCAGTGACATTATTCGCGGAGCTTCCGTTCATGCTGTTCGGCGGCATGGCGTTGCTGGCAGGTCTCGTCACCTTCCTGGTGCCCGAGACCCTTAACCGCAAGCTGCCTGACACCATGGAGGAAGCACTCAGCGAACAGCCGAGGGAAAATAAAGTCAACTCCAATAATACAAATACACATTAGGTGTAATTGTTTCTTTTCATCTTTATAAATGAGTTTTACTTAGTTGAATCGACAGTAGAGAGCACAGAACATTGCAATGACGTCGTAGCAATGACGTCGATCCACAGACATAGAATTCACTGTCTGTGGTAGAGACAATAACACATAAAAATACATCATTATTATAATTATAAGCAAAACATAAAGCGCCTAGAGCGACTGTCGATTATTTATTATGGCACCCTGGAGAACCTCAAGTTGTACAGTTACACTAAATAATATCGTTTAAAAACTAAAAAACAACCGACTTCAATGCCGCGCTATTCATTTTCAGTACCAATTTTGAGATGTTTATCTCAATATCTCTGGAGATACTCATCATACCTCGATAAAATTACCATGGTACCACACTTGGGATATCTCCTTTCGAACAAAAAAAGAATAATCGAAATCGGTTCATAAACGACGAAGTTATCCGCGAACAAACATAAAAAAAAAAAAAAAAAAAAAATATACGGTCGAATTGAGAAACCTCCTCCTTTTTTTGAAGTCGGTTAAAAATAGCATTTTATTAGAAAATTTAAGCTAGATGGGTTCTCAACCATCGGGTAACTACCCCTGCGGAGGTAAAATAGCTATTTTGCGGGGGTTATAAAAGAAAGCGCGCGAAAGGTACAAGGTACTCCGAGAGTTACACTGCCCTGCACGCCCGCCCACAAGCTGGCGTCTGGTGCATGTTGATGACCGATGATTATTATTAAGGCCTATTTGTTATGTATTATTTTTGAAAACTTAACTTATATATACCCATATATAATATTTAATTGCATGAATAGAAGAAAAGAGTATAGGTACATTGAGCGAATGTTACAACATTAGAATAATCACATGAGGATTTATGTTTTTCGATTTATCAATATTTTAAAGAAATGTAACCCAGTACCTAAATTTAATAATAAAATATCAATTGAAAATAAAGGTCCAGTTTTCTTATCAGTTGTCACAAATATCACGCTGCTAGTGCCACAGGTATTGCATACCGGTTTTGTACAAGAATCGTGTGACGTACCTACCTACTCCTACTAGTGTTGTGGTATTTTTACTTTGTAATTTACGAGTAGGTTAGGTGTCTATCGGATACAATACTTCCGAGGAGATACCTTATAATTGTAGTATATTTGTCAGACTAGTTATATTATTTTTTACTATGAAGGTAATTCGCGCTATTTATTATTTCTAGTAGTAGTATGTATGTATGCAGTAGGTGCAATAATTGCATATTAAAATTGTTCCATAGCTTACAATCTGAATAGGTAAGTTCACGTACGTACATAGGTATAGTATTTTTAATATTTAAAAGAGAAAAAATAAATATACATAGTCATACTGATACTGTTTCGATACTCGATATCTAACGTAAACAAGACCAAGTACGATTGTCATTGCACTCGCAGGTGCGATAATATAACCAAACACGGAACATAGAAGGATGTGGAGTTGATTTATTGTGTTTATAGTTTGAAGTGATGAAAATATAAATTATCTTTAGAATTGATGGGACTTTAAAATTTTACATGTGAATATTCTAGAAGTTATTTGACTATATAAAATTGCATGAGTAAAAAAGATTATATTAAAAATAAATTGAAAATAAAAATAATTAAGTGATTATAAAATTGTAAGGTATATAAGTACTTAATGATATTAGGAATGTAGTAAGTGCCTGTGCGTGCGTGCGTGTGTGTGTGTGTGTGTGTGGGTGTGTGGGTGTGTGTGTGTGGTGTGTGTGTGTGTGTGAGTGTGTGTGTGTCTGTGTCTGTCTATGTGTGTGTGTGTGTGTGTGTGTGTACGTACTCCTGTGAGCTTGTGTATATGTGTGCATATGCATTCAACAGCAGCTTTACATTTGAATAAGGTTAGCGGATAGATATCAATTACTTTACTAATGCGCTTGTATAGAAATGGTCCGAAAAAGCAATGGTGTCTATGTGCGTAAGCAGACGAAAATTTTATGGTTGTTATTAGGAAATCCTTACGACGTTTTTTATTATAGCTAGATATGTCACATGCTGTGATCGCGTGAGTCTTTAAGATAGCCTTTTGTATGAAAATCTGCCTGACGGTGAGTAATTTGGTCTCGGAGTACAATTGTTTGGTCGGATACCTAAATTATTTTGAAAGCATCACCTTAAGTACTGCTCGTTGAGATCTCTCAGCGCGCAGCATGAATGTTTGCAGACTCGGTCCCAAAATACTTCCTTGTGGGACGCCGTATTTAATTGGAAGCTCATTGCTAATGAAATCGTTAACTTTTACTACTTGTTTCCTATTAGTAAGATAATCTGTGAATAATTTCAGGGCTGTACCTCTTATACCAATACTTTCCATTTTATTTAACAAGATAGGGACAGAGACAGTATCGAAGGTTTTGGCGTAATCCAAAAATATACCAATGCACTTATTTTTGTCATCTACTTCTCGCACAATATAGTCAGTTAGAGCCAAAACTGCATCTTCCGTTGATTTCCCAGATACAAAGCCAAATTGATTATCAGATAATATTTTAAGTCTATTATTTAACAGTCGCTCTAAAATTTTAGAAAATGCTGGTAAAATTGAAATCGGACAATAATTGTTTATACTGTCTCTGTCACCTCCCTTATGTATCGGTTTAATAATTTTTTTTAAAGGTATCAGGGAAAATGCCACTGGAAAAACTTAAGTTATAGATGTATGTTATGTGAGGTATTATAATATCTTTTGCATGCTTTAAGACCATAGCAGAAATACCATCATGACCCAATGCGCAAGTAGACTTCAGATTCTTAATAATAGAGTCAATCTCAGTGCAATCAGTCGGTAGAAGTCCGAATGAATGCGGTAGGTTGTCTATTATTGAACGAGAGGGTTTAGTATCTTTATTTATGTTTTGGCAAATTATTTCATCAGCTAAATTTTGACCTATGTTTGCAAAGTATGTGTTGATAAAATTTAAAGATTCATTATAGTAATCTTTTAAAGTAAGTAGTCTTTTATCTTGTGTATCAGTTTCAGTATTTTTTGAGAGTTTGAATTTTTGCAATATTCTTAATAATTTTCCATGTATTTTACTATCACTACTAGTTTTTTGCACTTCTTTCTTGTCATAATTGTTTTTTACCTTTTTTAGGATTTCTACACAAAAATTACGATATCTTTTAAATATTGATATTAACTCTTTATTTTCAGGGTCTTTTTTGATATCCAAATGTAGTTTATCTCGATGTTTTATACATTGCAATAGACCTGGAGTCACCCACGGTTCTTTAATCCTTTTGCGACAAGGAACTTTGTGCAAGGAAGTGTTTTCGTCAACAACGCGTTTTAATTCCGTAACTAAGATATCAGTTGCCGCGTTGACGTCATTACAATCATAAATTAAATTTAGCGTACTTATGTTAAGGCAAGATGCAATGTTGGTAAAGTTGATTTTCTTATTAATGTTGAATTTGCGTTGATAATGTTGATGGTTATCTTATACAAAAGCTATTGTGTAATGGTCTGTTATAGTTGGTTGGTTCTTCAATGGTAGCAGATACATTTTGTCTTATATACGCAATGACACCTTCTTTTTGTGTTTTGTTATGTTTGAATGAAAATGCTGTATAATTATTAAGTGATGGGATATGATCTAATTTTTTTAGCCAGCATTCAGTAAGTATGACTATATTAATATCGATACTTATTTGACTTAGAAAAAAATCAATTTGGGGAAGGTTTTTGTCAAGGCTACGAATATTTTGACATATTACCGATAGATTTTTACTAGATTGTGGGACGAATTTGTAAGCGTCATTTACTTGACATTGAAAAGATTTTGAAATTAAAAATGTGTCCAATTCTGTCGAGATAGTTTCACAAGCCATTATCGGTACGTAAAATTATTGTCTGTCCTATAATTCTTACGATCAAACTAATATAGCATCTATTCATAATGGATCGAGTGTTGGATGGGTTGAGGTGGGTTGTATGCTCATTATGTACTCGTATGAGCGTGGCCGTTACATTTTGGAGGTGTGTAGTATGTGTTAGAGTTAATGTCAGTATAATAGTGTGAGTGCTGAAAGTATGGGATGAGTGTATGTAATTTTTTTGGTAGAGGGTATGAGCAAGCTGATCTTTAGATACATATTGTTAGGTTTCGAACCAAATTGAAAGTTATAATAAACATAAATATATCACTTAGGTTTTGTTTCTGAACGAAATATTGTCTGTGGAATAGTTTGACGTATCAAAAAATGAAAAAGACGTCAAGATGTCAAATGTGTCATTGGGGATGACACATTCGCTGGGGACTCGGGCTGACGATCGGTCGCGATCGGGAGCCGGCATCGAAACAGATCTGGCGATTAAAGCAGTAATGATAGAGAAGTAATCGGAATATAAAATCGGTGCTTAATAGTGTAAGTACGGAAAGATATTGTGATTTGTAAAATAAAGAGTACTACTTCTGAAATATATGTTTTATTATAATATAAACATATCATAATACTAGTTGGTGTCATATAACATACGATGTAAGCAACATTTATCGTTCAGACCCCATACCAAATTTCATCCACTTTGGTCCTCTTGATTCTTGAGTTCCTCGAGTTGTCTATCCTCTCTGATAAGCACTGGAGGAGCTCCCTCCCTCTTGCGTAAGAATATCCTTCCGTGAGAGCACCAGCAAAACTTGTAGTCGTTCGACTTAGTATAGTCTCTCGCAAGAAAAAAGATTCTTGTTGTTTTGGCCGTCATGTGTTCCGAAACATATATTGGGGTATACGGTAAACCAAGTTTTAGTTGTGCCGTACTGAGCTGAGAAGAATGTTGCCTATTATACATCTTCACCGATCGTATGAATTCCTCCTTCCGACCCACTGTGGTAAGCTTTATCAGTAAAGGCGGGTCCGTCTTCGTTTTGGTGTTTACCCTATATACATCCTCTATTTCAGACTTGTTGATAACAAGGTCAATAGCTTTCTCCAGATTCACAGCCAGCTCGACAAGGGTATTTTTTGTCTCCGTTGATTTTCGAGGTATATTTCGGATTTCGATAGTGGACGCCCGACTGCTTTTGTCCACTGCTTCAAATCTATCTTCCAGTTCTTTGATATACTTCTTGTCGTTGCATCTTTTTTGTTGTAATGCGTCATATTTTAACAGCATGTCATCATACTTAGACGTCATAAAGTCTAAAGCTGTTGTGATTTCTATGTTGTGGTCAGTTATAAGTCCCCTCACAATTTGCGTCTAGTTTCAAAAACTTACTATCAATCGACTCCATAATATCTTTTTTCATTAAGCTTAAGGAGTCATTAATGCTATCATCGGCTACTCTACGGCGTTTGTGTCTGGCGAGATTTTTTTCTTGTTCATTAGTCTCACTCATTGCCGATTGCCGATGCGTCGGAGTCCGACGGGTGTTGCTCGCAAATGGAGTCGCTGGGGGGGGGGGGGGGGGTTTACGGTGCATCTTGTACTTGCAGAACAACATGAAAATCGATTTAAAGCACGATGCGCACTAGGTAAAAAGTTGTAGTACTATTTGAGTTAAATTTATTTTAAAAATAAAACTGCTCTTGTAACACGTCTGATCTCTGTCGCCGCACGGCAAGAAGTCATATGGTCTATAATAGATGCCTAATTTTGATTTTAAAACAATAATCACAAATGGCTGAACTTTTTCTCATAGATAATCTGATAACACAGTGGCCTTCCAATGAAGGCCAACAAGATAAAAGTGCCTAAGACCATTAATTTATATTTTACTACAAATTATAGCAATAAAGACATTTAAGTTATTTAATTTTAACATGACATTTTAAGAACATAATAAGTACCATACATTTTATTAGGAAAACAAAATAATGCAAATATATGACAATGTAATTAATAAGGAGATTATTGCTATACAAAATGTTAATTATTCCCATTTTCTCCGGATTAAATATATTATATTACATAATACGATAAAATAATAAATTTATGTAATACCAATGAAAAGAAGATTTAGTTGATAGTAAGCTTTATTGACATTATATATTAGGTATCTACGAATTAAGGATTCTGGGTTTCACGAGATATTATTTTCATTTACATACACTAACCTTATACACACACCTTAGATATACTTAAGCCTGATTAGCACCACGTATAGTAAGAGCAAACATTATATCAAGGATCTGGAAAACTAAAAAGCTTATTTGCGTGTTTAACATTATTGTACTTAAAATTTGGTAGATGTGATTTAATGAAACAAATCGCTCGACGCTCGACTGATGGTGGGTGACGTTTTGCACGTTTGCCTGTAAAATAACAGAATGCAAAACTTTGGATATATTTGGATTTTCGACCATTTTGCTTCTTTAAACCTTGAGCTGGCTTTATTGATTCAGGCAAGCACTTGTTCCACTCCTACATTCGTGAGATGCCATAGATAGCGGAGTAAGTCTTGGAGGTCCAGTGGTGTAGTGTGACAATCGTCGTCGAGTTCATTCCCGCCGTGCACCAATAGATTTTTCTATCGAAAAATATATATGCGCTTTTCACAGGCCCTCCGGTGGAAGAAAAACATCGTTAAAACATCGTCTCAAGTAAGAAAATATGTAGCCAAACATCTAATGTGTTCTGGCAGCTATCCTTGACTACCCATTCTAGGCCTAGCGTGCTACCATCCTCGACCGCACCATCACTTACCAACAGGTGAGATAGTGGTCAAACGCTAGTCTACAATATGATATAAAATCATTTTGAACGTACAAAACTAAAAAACCGACTTCACATGCTGCGATAGTCAAAGTAGCCAGTAGCCAGTATCATGTCATCAAGGTATACAAATTTGTTATATTGTTTATCTCCATATCTTCGGAGATGATTATTGGATCTCGATAATATTGAAATGAAACTAAACGAAAAGCATAAACTCTCAAGCGAAAAAATATTTTTTCAAATTGGTTAAGATTTGACGGAGTACTGAGGTAAATAAACTGGCCAAGTGCAAGTCGGACTCGCACTCGTAGGGTTCCGTACCACACTACAGTATTTTATAAGATCGAGCAAAAATACCACTATCATTTTTCGCCAGCAAAATATAATAATTAATAAAGCCATCTAACGTCTAACAAAGGTGTTAGGGGTCGACATTTCAATAAAACGCCATCTATGGGACGTTTACCTAACTAAGCGTTCAAAGATGGATTGAAATGCCGAAAAAAACACGTTTCTTGTACGGGGACCCTCTATTATCTTTAACTTTATTCTGTTTTTAGTATTTGTTGTTATAGCGACAACAGAAATACATCATCTGTGAAAATTTCAACTGTCTAACTATCACGGTTCATGAGATACAGCTTGGTGACAGACGAACAGACAGACAAACAGAGAGACGGACAGCGGAGTCTCAGTAATAGGGTTCCGTTGGTGGGTACCAAACTTTTCACTTTGGGTACGGTACCCTAAAAACATATATAAAAATACCGTCGAATCGAGAACCTCCTCTTTTTTGTGAACTCGGTTAAAAAGAAAGTACTCTCGTTTTGGAGAATATGATGACCATAGTACGCTATATCCAAGCTGAATGCGTGCGGTCTCGCGCAGCAGCGACTAGCAAAAATATCAGCTAGTGTATATATATAAAATAAAAAATATTTTGTAAATTAGTATGTGTTACGCTGTTTAGGTATGGGTTGTACTATTATTTATTCTTTGGTATGGGAGCCGAACACCTGCGGACACGTGAGGACAGACGTCTTAATACAACCAGCGTAGTAGCCAGCAGAGTAGAATAGGTACATACAATGGAGTCAGTCCAAAACCAGAACCGTCGTGGCTTTACGATGAACTAATATTCAAAGGTACGAGTATAGACGGAAGGTATATACCTACCTAGTACCACCGATACTGATGAGAGTAGATACTTACCAAGGTATCAAACATTTTTAGTCGTATTGGCAATGAAAAAGTAATGTTGTCAACGCAACATAAATTATTCTTCAAAAAAAACAAAACCGACTTCATAACCACAAACAAGCATTCAAAAGTGAAAAATAAATTACTTAGTATACTTAGTATAAGCGCTACCCACTTATCTATTAGAAGTCGGTGCCAGCCAAGTCTATTGGATAGTAGAATTTAGATAATTCTCCCCACCTTTGTTTCTATCTCGCTCACAGTTACCGTAAGAATATCTGCCAAAAACCAAAATCAACGTGAAGAAAGATGCAAAAACATTATTCAAGGTCATATTTTTTAGTCTTCAAAAATATATGCAATAGCCACCTCCATTGCGTATAATCTTCTTGGGACTCTTCTTCTAAAACCAGTACATTCTCCTATGTTTGAGGTATTTATCTCCATATCTCTGGAGATACTAATCAGATCTCGATGAAATTAAAATGGGGCCACCTCGAAAACGTACCTTACCTATTAAAAAAAGAATCATTTGAATCCGTTCACAATTGACGGAGTAATCGCGTAACATACACACGAAAAAATAAAACATACAGACGCATTGAAAAAATCCTCCTTTTTTGTGAAGTCGGTTAAAAAACGGTAAACTAGAACCACCAACACGCGCGCCCTCAATTTCTACGGCGGTTCTCTTTTTGCACAAATACGCGGGCAAAGCCGCGGGATTGTAGCGTGGGACGCATGTTGTCTAACAAACATAGAAACATTGCCAGTTATATAAAAGCTTGTAGCATTAGGACAGGTAATTCCATTGTAAAGGATAAATCTACGTTAAAATTTCGAAGATTTGATCGTATGACTAATCTGAAATTCGGAATATGTTTTAGAAGTTGTTCTTTTAATATACTCCAATTTCTTATGAATGAGAAGGTACCGGATCCCCACCGATGCTGGGTTTTTCTGACGATGTTCCCTGTAATAATATCTTATATATATAACCGATAATTTCGCGATTCAGGCAGTTCTATTAGGTGATCCGTCGAAAACAATCGTACATAGTTGACTTTAATTAACCGACACAGTGAGTGTGAGTGATCTACATTTGACAAGTTTGGTGTAAGTCCTTTTTTTTTACTAACTTGAAAGTTAAACCAAGGATGTTCTCAGTTCGTCTATATGTTTATTTTTTGCTTATATTTTATTTATGCTTGTTACACAATTAATTTGCCAATATTGTGAATCGAATAATTGTTTTTTTACCCGACTTCACAAAAAAGGAGGAGGTTCTCAATTCGACGGTTTTTGTTTTTTTGTTAGTTACCTCAGAACTCCGTCAAATTTTAACCGCTTTGAAAAAAAAATTGTTTGAGAGAACATGCTTTCAGTTTGGTCCCATTTAAATTTTATCGAAATCTGATAATAATCTCCGGATATATGGAGATAAACAATATAAACAAATTTGATGACATGATACTGGCCACTGGCTACATTGACTATCGCAGCATGTGAAGTCGGTTTTTTTCGTTTTGTACGATCATAAATTCGTAGGTGGGGTACATTTTAACGGTGGTTCTTGTGGTGTGGTTATACAATTTATTGAGATCTGATAAGTATCTCTAGAGATATGAAGATAAACATCTCTAAATTGTTACTGAAACTGACTCAAGCATGCGCAGTTGTTTTTTAGTGTTTAACTCTTAATCTTAATTTTTTTTTATTTATCTTATTTATTTTATTCCAAACTAGGCAGAGCTTGACCTCGCTTGATCTCGCGCGATGTAAAGTGACGCTGCGGTCGACGATGGAGCGCGCTTACCTAGACTAACGATGAACAACTTAATTTACTTTTTGTATATTATATTTTATCAAATAGGGTATTAAAAAAAAGTATGCAAGCGGGTTTAAAAAAAAAAAGTGGAAATTCTCTATTCGTCTGTATTTTTAAAATATTTATTACGCGCTTACTCCGCCAATCATGAGTAAGGACTTAAGGGGTGGTCCTTTTATACCTACATTTATCGAGATCTAATAAGTATCTTTTTTTATATTTTTATTCATTATAGTCAAGCGTTTGACCACTATCTCACTATCTCTAGAGATATGGAGATCTAAGGCGGCAATAGCCCAATGGATAAGGTGTCGGACTGGCGATCGAGAATGTCGTGAGTTCGATCCCCACCCCACCCATTGCACTATTGACGTGAACCCACTCCAGACACAAGCATATTTAACTTAGTTGGAGGGGTTAACAAGAATACTAGTAATGTGCAACCCACATTACGAGAAATCTTTAAAAAAAAATTTACACCTCAAATTTGCTACTGCTAATGATAACGATCTTAAATTATATTTGATACCAAGCGTAAATAATTAAATCAAACTCTAAAATGTTATCTAAAATAATACCAGGATCCCATGAAACTTGCATCGATTGTAAAAACATAGGCTTGTATAAGCGTATCCATTGTTACATAAAGAATGCGCGTAGTGTATACTGTAATAACTCAGTGCGCATGAGAGCGGGTGCGCGACCGTTTGCTTCCGCGCCTCGGCTCATTTTACCACCCGCGACAACTAACCTATAAACCCGAAAAAGTTTATAAGAACCTTCATAGACCTAAAACTTTTTTAAAGCCGTAAAAAAGAAAACAAAGCGCGGTCAAACTATTAGCAAATTTTAAATAGTTTGAAAAAAGAATTGTGTGGCTTATGACTAATTAATTAAAAGTAGGACACCTTTTTAATTTTAATTGAGAAGGAACTGTGAAAAGAGTTTGTTGTAAATAGTGTTAGTGCCCAGTGATTCTGTGTGAATGTTTAAGACTGTCACAAGTAAAAATCACTAACAATAAAATTGCAAAGGATTTCGTTCCAGCCGTTTTCCATAGTAAGAAGATTTATCCTATGATACAGTCATTATAAGATGCATTTATATTTTTTTAGCATTCCTCGATCATAACAGTGACCACAAAATATTTAGAAGAATGATGTTAATGAATAGTTTGCTTGCCTGATCATAAATAATTACGCATTATAAATACGCTTATAATAATTACTGTGACAATAGTAGGATTACCGCGGATAGTAAATTCTGCTGGTTCCATGCTTACTGAAAGTTTAAGAATGTAAAGAAGCCAACTTGTCCAAACCAACGTAAGACCAAAATTAATCTTCCTTTTTAACCGACTTCCAAAAAGAAGGGAGTTCTCAATTTGTCTGTATGATTTTTTTTTGTATGTATGTTACGCGATTACTCCGTCAATTGTGAACCGATTCGAATGATTATTTTTAAATCGGTAGGATACATTTCCAAAATGATCCCATTATAATTTTATTGTGATAAGCATCTCCAGAGATATAAATATATATATAACGATACATTGACAAACTTGCTACTGAAATTGACTCGCAGGGCATGGAAGTCGGTTGTTTTGTTTTTAAACTATCATATTAAACCTGTTTTTCGGATTTAGGTAAATCTAGGTTATGTCTAATCTTCTAGGGTCTACATAAAGTATTACTCTAACTTCAAACCTAAATTAAATTATAGCAAATTTCATATGAAACGTATATTTTTGCGTATGTCATGATACGACATATTTGCTTTTTAATTTATTAATTATTTTTAAGTTGAGCGTCGTCAGTTTACTTTAGCAAAAGACATAATGTTTCTTTGTCCAGTCTCTTGTCTCTCTTCGCGCGTCATAATTCCTCGGATAGTTGATACTTTTACAGAAGATATGGCAACAGCTCTGGGCAGCAAGTGCTCGTTTTATCAGTTTAATGGCTGGAAGGGCCGCGACCTTATTATAACTGATTGTTAGTTAATTGATAGAACTGCGGACCTGCTACTTACAATTTCTTCAAAAACAGACATTTGCATGGTGGTAGGACACTATCTAGTGACCGCCTGGTCAGCTACCACCCTCAAGTTAGAAAATCTGTCGCCAAACATCTAATGTGTTCCGGCAGCTATCCTTGAGAGCCAGTTCCCATTCTAGGCCTAGCGTGCTTACCATCTTCGACCGCTGCATCACTTACCAACAGGTGAGATAGTGGTCAAACGCTAGCCTATAAGATATAAAAAAAAACAGACTGATATGCGGCATCCATCATCTCATGTGACAATGCGGTCTATGGGGCTTGTGTGGAAGTGGCAGATATCAGTGTGTTATTAATTTTATATATACCGGCAGTAATTATTGTACTTTTAGTAGAATGAGATTGAGATCTCACCGCATGCACAGAGTACTGAATCACTCTACTACGTTATAAGAGTTGGCACTTCCCTACATTGTTGATACCCGAATTATGAAAGCACTGTGTAGCCAACCTAACAACGGAAAGTATTACAGTCCGGCAAGTATAACTTGGCGTGCCTGTGCGGCACTGTGCAAATACTTTGTACTTTGATAACAGTTTATCTTAAACCACTTTTAATTACTTTTGGCATTATTGAACTATTTTAATGTAGCAGATTTATCAACAATAATGTCGCGGTAATTTCTCAAACGTCAAACTCACAGTTTCAATTAATAGAATTAGTTCCAAAAACCACCACCTCCAAGTTATACTTGTGGCACTGTATTTACATAGTAATTATTATATAATCTGTGGTATTATTCTTATACATTTTTTTTGTGCAGTGTTGGTTGGTACAAAGTACGTTCATAATTCTAAGTTATTTAAATATGTATGCTGTGTCGCGGGACTGACCGCATGAGCTCACTTCCGAGGAAGAGCGACGGACTCGCTCTAAACCTTAGGTAGAGAAAATTCGACTAAAGTTACGTAAATTCTAGCCGGTTTATAATATCAACAATCATCACAATAAAGTTACAAATTCAAAATAATTTTAAAACAATGATATCATGTGCTAGACTACTGATTTTAGTCCTATGATTATGATTATATAGGTATACATGATACAGTACAGCTACCCGGCGCCCATAAATTCATTAGGATCAAACTTCATGTTGGCTCTCTGCGAACGATATTTAAAAAAATAATAATTTGTAAAACTCGGGAATTTTATTCAGTATTAACGTGTGATGTTCCAGGGGTTAAGATCTAGGTCGGTAGGGTACACAGAA
This sequence comes from Cabera pusaria, assembly GCA_954871355.1. Classification (NCBI taxonomy): domain Eukaryota; kingdom Metazoa; phylum Arthropoda; class Insecta; order Lepidoptera; family Geometridae; genus Cabera; species Cabera pusaria. Next base: position 698,071 of record OX940896.1, read on the forward strand.
ATATAATACCTTATTATTGATATTTCTGTGGTAGAGTACGCAGTTGACATTGACCTCCAATACCTATTTATATTAATACGTCAAGCGAAAACTTTGTACCCCGTTTATAAGAAAATTGCGCTAACGGATGAAGGCACGCATACACCGCGGCGTCCTGCGTCCTGCGTCCTGCGTCCTGCGTCAGTACAGTCCTGCGTGTGCGATGTAGGCGGCGATCAGATAGCGCAGTAGTATTTGTTATAACTGGTTCACACCAAACGCGATCAGAAAACAATTGAAATGTTATGTTTCTTTGAAGTGTTTCACACTTTATATTTTTGTAAATTGTTAAACACAATCCAAAATTTCATCGTACGATACGATGAAATTTTGGATTGTGTTTAACAATTTACAATTGAAATGTACTGAGATCGCGCACGCAGGACGCAGGACGCCGCGGTGTGTGCGTACCTTGAACGTGTGACACAGGTAAGGTACGGTCACACCGCGGCGTCCTGCGATCTGCGGGCGCGATCTCAGTACTTTTCAATTGTTTTCTGATCGCGTTTGCTGTGAACCAGTTATAACAAATACTACTGCGCTATCTGATCGCCGCCTACATCGCACACGCAGGACGCTGCGGTGTGTCCGTATCTTTAAGGTTTATATGGAGTAGAAGTGCATAAAGCTATATTTTTAATATGAAATGTTTCATAACAACATAAAAAAAATATATAAATGTCGACCACTTGGCGACCTATTTGGCACTAGTTACAATAAAATCATAATGTGCACCTACGTCTATTGCCTTAACAGTTTTAATAATAATATTTTTGTTAGTCCTAACATACCGTTTTGTTAATCGTAAAAATAAAGCATGCAGTGAAATTCCGGAGCATATGATACTTATTATCATGATGCGAGGTGGGAGCAGTGACGCGCCATATTATTATGTTCGAAATCTGGTAGCTACAGTTTCTGTTTACATTCAAAGAGAGGTTAAGATAACGGTCAGCTGTTACTTAACAACAATAATTAAATGTAATAGAAACAGGAAAGCTCGATACATAAATATTACGTCAACTCGTGCCGCCCGAGATAACTAGGTAACTAAGTTTACGTCTTATATCACCCGCAGGTCGCTACGCTATCATCTCCTGCCCTAAATACCCATATAGCGCGTGTTTAATCCATGATTGCAAGGATTTGTTTGCTATTATGATTGTAATAATAAACAATAATGTCTTTATTTGGTTAATCGATAAATATGTGGAGCGGACTGTCAGTATACAGTACTTGGTCGCGCGTTGAACGCTGCTCGCTATATATGTATTCTGGAACACGTCTTTGCCATGACTGTCACGAATTTTAAACTATTTAAGATTGACAGATAAAACAAATATGAGCTTCGAGGGGTTCTCGTGTTTACGCAAAAGTTAATAAAGCTAATTTACTCAATAAATTTTGCTGAAGTTTTGCATAGGGAGGGATAGTCATTGTGGAATACGTTTTTTTTATTTCTTATAAGTAGGTTAGCATTTGACCACTATCTTGCCTGGTGATAAGTGGTGACGTGATTGTGGATGGTGAACACGCTAGGCCTAGAATGCACGGGCTGTGTGCTGCCGGAACACCGTAAAGTTAAGGCGGCAAGTTCTCCTTGATGGTGGTAAGCGAGTTTTTGGTAGCAAGTCAGGCCGAATTTAGATATCATATGCATTACCTACCAATTTTTTTATTTACCTATGGTAAAGTAGGATATCTTAGTCAAAGTCAAAGTCAAAGCATTTATTCAGTATATGGGCAAATTAAAAATTAGCACTTACACACGTCAAATAACATTAAATAGATCATATTCAACAAAAAATATAGATATAACAGAAACATAACGCTTTGAATTTACAAAAAAAAAAACAAAGGTATTGAGCCATTCAGCTTTCATCTAGACGTTGAACGTCACACTTAAAACACATGTTTAATTCCCCTTATTAATGTAGGGTTGCCAACCGTACCATTACGTGCACCCGCAACCCAGTGCATGTTTCAGTACTTCAGACAATTTTTATCCAAAAAAAATCGACACGACGGGTATTATTATTATTTTATACCTTACTTAGGTTTCCATATAAATACTCGTATAACTGTTGCATACTTCGAGCATTTACCAATGGAGATGTTAACGTTGTAATCCGCAAACATTTTTTTCTGCCGATACTTACGGGGGACGAGGTAAACACGCATTGCACACACACAAATCACTCACTTTAACGATCCCGCACACTAGCTTGAAACACGCACACAGTATTAAAAATACAGCGTAGTTACGCACACTTATATGGCCAAAAATGCTCGAAGGTTGCATACAATAATGCGCGTTTTAGTTTTAGTTTCTTTCTACCTCTTCATGACCAAACACCTTGATGAATTTCTACCTCATTGTTTTTTTATTCTCTTCAAAAAGGTCCAGTGTCAACTAGACATCAAGCAAAATAAAAATATTCGGCAACCTGCAGCTTTTCCCGCGTAAAATTTACTAAATCCTTTTCGATCATAATGCCCTAATCTACCCTGTAGGCTAAGTAAAACAAATAAAGTGAAGTATATCTAATACCTTAAACGAGCAATTCTTGTATGTATATAAATATATATATAATCTGAATCTCGGAAACGGCTCCAACGATTTTCATAAAATTTAGTATACAGATATATAAATCGATCTAGCTAGGATTCATTTTCAGAAAATCTTGTTTTATTCGTGTTTTTATGTATTGAAAAACTGCTACAATATCATTAGAATACAAAAAGTAATTTCGACTCATTTGGCAACGTTATGATAGCTCGGTGGAAGATCGATTGGATGGCGATCGGGAGGTCCCTGGTTCGAGACCAGATGAGATGACAATATTTCCTTTTTTGTTTTCTATTTTTTTTAGTTCCTTCTTTTGTGAGTAAAACTATTAATGCGAGCCAAAAGAAACCCAAAAGACTCGATTTAACATAAAAAACATATATACATACAATACCGAGCAAAGCTTGGTAAACTAGATATCTATATATATAAAAGAAAGTCGTGTTAGTTACTACACTTATAACTCAAGAACGGCTGAACCAATTTTTATGATTTTTGTATTTTTGGAATTGTCTTTGTCAGGAATAGGATATAATAAGTATTAAAAACAATGAATTTTTTGACCTAATTTGACCTAAAAAAATTATATAAGAAAAAATATTTTGCCAAAATGTTCCTGGGTTTAAAAACTGCCAATCATTTGATGTTCAATTGTTTATCCCGCCGTATTTTTTTTTTTGTATAATTATGGCTCCACACGATTAGTGTATTTAGCCAGTGTCAAGTATAAAAATTCTTCCCATGTGAGGATAGCATTACAATATTCGGATTATCGCGTTTTTTTTGGTATATTATTGGCTCCACACGATTAGTGTTTAGCCCGTGTCAAGTAGTAAGTCAAGTAAAAATTCTTTAAGTTTTTGTGAATTCAAGTCACGTAGATTTTAAAAATGTTAAATATTGTCAGTGATGATAATTGTTTGACATATTTATTGATTGTCTAATATGCGTGCGTTCAGAAATGTATGCTTACAAGCAACTTAAAAAAGTGTATATTTCCAAAAACCATTTTTACCAATTTTTATTCTATATCTGTATTGCCATAATACATTAATAAACTTAATATCTCTTTTGTATTCATTTATTACGTTCATAAAAGCCTAAAAAAAGTTCATCTAAAATGTGACACGACATTCATTGTCTGTTAGGTGGTACGAAGTTCGCCGGGTCAGCTAGTTTACTATAAAACCGAATAATTTTGTACTTATTATAGTTCTTTTGGTTTACAATAAAGAGTTATCTATCTATATATCTAAGTATTTATAAGTATGTACAAAATGTCAACCAACCGTTTGACCGAGGAGAAGATACAAATCAACAAATACAAACTGGCTTTCGCATGTATAATAATCATTGATGTTTGATTCAACGTGCTAAGTAGAATCATAAAGGATACAGTAAATGTCGTGACTGCGTGTGGTCATGTCGTGATGCGCATCGCCTGAAAACTCTAACACAGATAATCATAGTGAAATATTCACGTTCCAATATACCAGGTTTACAACAGGTAAATTTTAACCGACTTCCAAAAAGAAGGAGGTTCTCAATACGTCTGTGTTTTTTTTTTGTGTATGTCACGCCATTACTCCGTCAATTGTGAACCGATTTGAATGATTATTTTTGTAATCGATAGGGTACGCTTTCGAGGTGGTCCCATTGTAAATCTGATGAGTTCCTCCAGAGATATGACGATAAACGTCTCAAACTTGCTACTGAAATTGACTTGCGGGGCATTGAAGTCGGTTGTTTTCGTTTTTAAACTATCTTAATTATTGTTGTTTAGCCTCCCAGGGATATGATTCCAAGTACTTTTAAAATCGATACTGAGTAGGTACCGGTTAAAAGTACTCGTCTCATTACTCAAATTATTTGTATCGGAACTCTTAGAAGAACATTTAGGCTGGCATTATAGGACGATTAATAGGGTTAATAAGGTATTTGAATGGCTAATCAAGCGCGATTTAATCGATAGAAAAGTATCGAATGAGTATTTGTTGTAACTCGTATGGTACACCCCTAGGAAGTTGAACAACAAAAGTTGCCTGGTCTGACCTGGTAATATGTTATCACTTTGTTGAAAACTATTGTAATACGTACTTAATTTGTAAAAACCGAAACTATTGACAGACAAGATAATTTAAGATCATTTACAAAACAAAACAAGCTTAAATCCCGTTGTAGTCATTTGAGGTGTTTGTCTCCACATCTCAATTAAATCTCGATAAAATTAATGGGAACGGGAAGTATATTTTCTCAAAAAAAAATATTATGGCTAACGGCAGAGAAACGAGGCAATGCTGCATTTTAGTACAATCTACATTAAAAAAACCGGCCAAGTCGAGTTGGACTCGGCCACCGAGGCTACCGTACCAACTTCTTATACATTTGAAGTAACCGGCCAAGTGAGTGTCGGGCCACGCGCTGTGTAGGGTTCCGTAGTAGCCCGTTATTCAATGCAAGTCTTTACCCGTTATAAACAAGCAACTAGGTACTTCGTCTTTGTCAGTATAAAGGATTTATTCTAAGGATTTTGTATTTGGTACAAAAAGTTGTTTTAGTTTTTAAACTATGTTAATTATAATTATTACGAGTTATTAACCGGTGATACCTCAGACAAACCAGCAAAAGTCCTACCACTAAGAGTTTGTGGTTTTATTGATGTCTTATTATTACTCTCTGAATAAATAAACCGACCATGGGCGAGTCGGACTCGCACACGAAGGGTTGCGGTCTACCGTATTCTATTTAAAAAGAATGAGCTAAGATTCCGGAGAAAATATTTTATTTGTGCTTTATTTTGTTTATATTATTTCTTATAATAGCGGCAACAATAATACATATTCTGTGAAAATGTAAGCGTCTTCGCGTTACGGTTTAGGTGATACAGCTCTGTGACAGATGGATGGAAGGACGGAAAGCGAAGTCAGTGGAAACTACAATTATTTATTAACTTTCATTCTCAAACAACCATAAAAAAGGCAGACAGAGCCGTACCTAACACCCGAGTGAACGCAAGTTCAGTAATACTAAATGCTTGAGTAATACGCTTCCGCGCTTAGTTTGCTACCAAGCGGCAGCAAGGACGGACGCGTCCGTGCGGTATTACTTTGCAGCGTTGCTTACGTAGTAATCATGCTGTATTGACTATGCCGGACTAAGCGCGGAAACTTATTACGTCTGCCTTTTTTATGGTAGTCTGAGGTTTCATTATGTTTAAATATACGTATTTAAATGTAACGCTACGTCCGATTATGATAAAACTCATTAATATGTATGATATGAGACGAATCGTTGATTATAAGTAAACACATATTTTTTGCAAGTTTTTTCCCAAGTTGATAACGTAATATTACTTATTAGAATAGTATCGCACTCTTACGAAATTTCCATATAGCTTAGGTATTTTATTGGAAATTAACAAAAAAGATAAGTTTACACAATAAAAGTAATATTGTTTAGCAATAAGCTGTTATCAGTGGGCATTCCTACCCCAGCGGCCTCGGCCGCTCTCTATCTGCCCTCTGGCCTGTGTAATCTTGTGACTGGTTAATTATTACCGACTTCAAAAAACGAGAGAATATTCTGACTCTCAAGGTTATAATTCCAACATGCTTTATTTACTTACGGGTCTAGCCCGGTGCTTTAGTGGCATTTAATGGAACTGGAGCCAGCATTAAGAGGCCCTTTAAATGAACCACTAAAGTTATAAACAGAAAACGTTTTGTAAATATACGTTTACATTTTGTAAATAAATTAACACTCTTTCTAGTGTTCTTCAGTTCTACTTTTAAAATGTTTTACTACGAAGCAGTTCCAATATCGCGAAAAATATCGTTTGCGCGATGCAGTATCTCATACATTTAGGCAACGTTTAAAGGAGAGCTATAAAAATCTACGCTCGCGCCATCTCTATCCTACTATCCTACTTAATATTATAAACGCGAATTTGTTAGCATGGATGGATGTATATTTGTTACTCTTTCATGCAAAAATTACTAAACCGATTGAGTTGAAATTTGGTATATAGATAGCCCAAACCCTGGAATAACACAGAGGATACTTTTTATTCCGATTGTGCCAAGGGAACGATGTCTACGCGGGTAAAACCGCGGGGCACAGCTAGTTTTAATTTTAGTTTTAATTTAAATTAATATTTTTGTAATTAGCTTACTAGCAATGTAGTTTGCACAATATTACTAGTAATCTTGTTAACTACTCCTAATACGCTAAATATGCTTGTGCCTGGACTGGGTCACAGATTATAATTAATAGTTACTACGTAAACTGGGTTCACGTCAATAGTGCAATGGATGGGGATGGAACTCACGACCTCTCGATCACCAGACCGACGCCTTAGCCATTGGGCTATTGCCGCTTTAGTGTAATGTCAAAATGTAATACCTATTGACATGGGAGGTATGGTAAACTAGCTATTTTATGAATGTAACAAACATATGGGCTTTTGTTACGAATTTTTGTTGGTCAATGATCTTGTCTATGGAATTCGAGGTCCGGCATCCGCCAATTATGCCTCATTACAAAATATAAAGGTGGGTGGTGACTTGCCATCCATTAAATGGCCCCCCATAAAGGCGTACCGTTATAATGGTGCCGAGGGGAACATTGGCGTGGGTGGCTTAGGGTAGTGGAGAGGTGTGCTGCACTTTAACACTTTCACCCTGGAGCTTAGGTCATAGCTTTACAGTTGAGCACGGTAACAGTCACCGGAAGATGTCGATGTCCTATTACAGAACAATTAACAGCTTATCACGATATCTTCGAATTGTTTACTTTGACTAGCAATTCAGATTATTATGAGTCACGAAATGTTTTGAATTAATAAAATATATTCCAACGGAAAGTACCAACAGTTTAGGGTTCCGTACCTAAACGAAACCAACGGAACCATATTACTGAGACTTTGATGTCCGTCCGTCCGGCTGTCGGAGGGCACTAACTTCTTAACCACAATAGATAGGCCCGTGAAATGTAGACAGCATATGTATTCATCTCTCTGTAACCGCTATAACACCAAGTAACAATAATTTAAGATCGTTTAAAAAACTAAAAGAACCAACTTCAAACGTCGCGCTAGTCAAAGTAGTCAGTGTAGTCAGTGAAGTCAGTATCATGTCATCGAAGTATCGTATCGAAATGTATCGTAATACAAATGTTGATATATTAGAAACCGCTTGACCGATTTCGTTAAAATTGGGTATCCTTTGAAATAAAAAAAGAATTTACCAAATCGGTTCAGGCATCCTCGAGTAATCGGTGAACAAACATTAAAAAAAATCTGACGAATTGAGAACTTCCTCCTTTTTTGTAAAGTCGGTTAATTAACAGGACAGGATAGGATTATCGTTCGCCCACGTTATTGATGAATTTACTAAGTCTCAATAAATTGTTACCCAATAATTAAGATATAATATAAGAAAACAACCAACTTCAATGCCCCGCGAGTCAATTTCAGTAGCAAGTTATCTATCTCTAACGTTCCGTACCACACTACAGTATTTTATAAGATCGAGCAAAAATACCACTATCATTTTTCGCCAGCAAAAAATAATAATTAATAAACATTTTATTTCTTACAACGCCATCTAACGTCTAACAAAAGTGTTAGATGGCGTGAAATGCCGATAAAAACACGTTTCTTGTATGGGGACCCTCTATTATTTTTAATTTTATTCTGTTTTTAGTATTTGTTGTTATAGCGGCAACAGAAATACATCACATGTGAAAATTTCAACTGTCTAACTATCACGGTTCATGAGATACAGCCTGGTGACAGACGAACAGACAGACAGACAGACAGACAGACAGACAGACAGACGGACAGCGGAGTCTTAGTAATAGGGTCCCGTTTTACCCTTTGGGGACGGAACCCTAAAAAGGTTAGATTGACTTTGAATATTTTATTAACTTATTTGCTAGTTAGTTACAATAATTGAAGGAAATAAAAGCGCATTAAAAACATTGTAATTATTGTATTAAATTTATCGCGTTTTGTTTGCGTTGTCAAGTTATAAAACAATTTAATTAATTTGACAGTAATATTATAGCTGTGACTTATAGTCTACCTATCTACTAATGAACTACACTGGATATATTATGTTAATACATTATTTGACATAACTTTTAGTAACATATATTGACATTATTTATTATAAGGGGTATAGTGGTAAATATAATAATAAGGTAATAATAAGGTATAGTGTTGTTGTCTCAGTCATAAATTAGTGCTCGTGAAAGTGACTAGAAAACTTGCACGTATTATGTTGAATTGGTAACTACGAGTAATTCGAAATCACACATAGTACCTTTGTAGTGTACAGTAGTAAACTCGGTTATAAATTTTTATTTAATTTAAATGTCAATTTATACTACCCTACACTGCTATTTACTCCCATACCAGTGACAGGCGTACTCAAGGTATTCGATTTTTTGAGGTAAGTAAATAAATTAATTACAAAAATAAAATTATAATATATAAGCAGACTTTAATTTTATTTTTATTTATTTATTAATCATTCATTTATCGGTCGTAATTCAATTATTTTTTATTATTTCACATAAACATTATCGCATATTAATAGAGCAAATGATATGCAACAATGTAAATAATTTGTTCGAGGATCTAAAAGAAACACTATACAATTATTCATTAATATATATAATATATATATATATATATATATAAGCGTTAACACCATAACACAGGTTTTTACCTAGCTTGGTTTTAACGAGTCTTTGAAATGTTACCTCAATGTATTAATAACATTTTATGTTTACTATTGCCTCAATAAGAATAACAAAATAATGTTTAAGCGCCTACCTAAAATGTAAATCACAAGAAACATCCCTAACATTAGTTATAGCATCATTCATAAAATATTAAGTTAGAATAAAGGAAAATGTATTACAGAACATTATATATATACAATATATATATATATATATATACCTTATGAAATAAATAAATAAATTATTAATTATTAGTATTAAATTATTCACGGTTCCGATAAATAATAAATGCAGTAGTTATCTAATATCATTATATAATATTTTAGACAACACCGAACATAATTTCGTAGACGGTCTACATACGAGTAGTTCTACGGATGTTGTGCGTAGTCATATTTGATCTTAAAATGTGCCGGAGTTATAAACTCCCTGGTTTCTGTGGTTTCACAAAGCATTTAAAACTTCTTAAACTATGTGATGTCAATGTAACCTACTGCCGTCTATGGTCTTGTACTTTTTTGTGCACTCCGGGTGCTTTCGAATGACCACTGGGTGACCACTAGTGGCCACAACCTATCGACTCGTAGCTTAAACACATCTACCAAATAAACATTCAACAAATGCCAACTATATTATATTCTGTGCTGCTCTTTTCTCAAGACGGGCTAGGATAGCTCGCGCTTGGATGATCAGACTAAAGTTAGGTACTTTTGTCGGTTCCGTACTTCAAAAGGAAAAAATAAAACCAGCCAAGTCGAGTTGGACTCGCCCACTGAGGCTTCGCAGACTAGGTTAAAAAACAAACTTAACTTTGTAGTTCGATCCATACAAAATGTATTGCACCAACTACAAATATACAATACCGTAGACCTAAGTATATTTAAGTCTCAACATGATACCTCTATGCATTCCGGAGATAAAGGGTCATGACAGACAGTCAGACGGACAGACAGATATGGACAACAAAGTGATCCTATAAGGTTTTTTTTTCCTTTTAAGGTATGGAACCCTTATATGATATTTTTTTTTGTCTGTCAGTCTGTCTGTCCGTCTCTCAAGACCATTTTTTTCGGAAACGCGTAGAGACATAAAGTTAAAATAGACACAAGCATATTTAGCTTAGTTGGACGGGTTATCAAGAATACTAGTAATGTGCAACCCACATTGCGAGTAATCTTTTATTTAAAATAAAAAAATACTCGGCTCTACTGTATCTTTCAGCTGTGAAAAATAAAACTTGTAAGTCAACGCGATCAAAATATATAACCGTTTATATTGCATACTATGTTCACATACTTTGCGATTTCACAAGGTAATCACACCTGTAAGGTAATTTCCGTTGATCTAGAAATTTTAAATTTGGCAAAAAGCAAGGTCTTGCACCACTTATATAGGAATAAATATAAAAACCGTAAATATGTAGTTAAATAACAAAAAAAGCTAATTTACTATTACAAAGTTATTATTTGCGGTTAAAGCATTAGCAGTATCTTGGCATCGGGCTAGGATTCTAACTGCAAAATCTTTTAACCTAGTTTTACACGGAAATCTCAGTGCACGAGTCCAATACGCACTTGACCGGTTTTTTGTAAACAATCGCGATTGCACCTGAGACTGCATCGTCACTGACAACGTCAAGTGTTTATCTGTCTTCAGTAAAAAGTTAAATGTTAAACACAATAACTACATATTGAACCTATCTGTGATGATACGCACATCGGCATTTTATGACTAATAAACAAATTTGTGCGACAATTTAAAATTAGTAGTGTTTTGTAAACACACGATAAAGCGACCGGACATGCGACGGCCTCGATACCAAAATATCCTTATACTTAGTTAATTATGTTGATAAGACGCAACGTATGTATGTGTGTTCCCATAACATTGCATTTATTATAATTATTTTTGTCGTTATATAAGTCTTGATTGTAATTCACGTAACTTTAGACGAATTATCACGAACCAGAGCTTCGAGCGAGGCCCTTCTTCGGATGTAAATGGGCGCCTTCATACATGCTCGCAGGTTAAAGGTACTTTTGACTTGGCCTTTCTTTAAAAGGTCTCCGATCTGGTCGTGATACGTTCGCCTAGGCTACGACCTCTACCGGCTGGCCCATTCACACTCGCTTCATAAATCTGTTTCGTTAATTTTTCTTCATCCATCCTCTTTCTTTATTTATTGCAACTAATAATAAAATTAAACAAATTCCCACGCTTTAATAGTTATTTATATAACTATTTAAGGAAAAGGTGAAGAAAATAACACATTTCTTAGTAGAGTTATAAACGTATTTCCTTAAGACGTTACCTCATGTAAGGTCACAGGTGTACCATGTTCAGATGTCTCACAGACTAGTTCCAATCAGTCATCAAACCATCAGCAAGACAAAGGGAAAAGCTCGGTCCGAATTCGAGTCCATACTACGAAGTATTAATACATGTATATATTTTCTGTCAACACTATAAAGAACTGCAAAGAGTGATCTCAAGTACCAGATCCATAGTGACGCATGTATAGGGAATGTTTCTTTTTAAAAACATTTATGAACCGAATCAAATCGTGCTCTTCATGCATATGTCAACCTTTTTGTTTAATCTGTGCTCTGTTGAATGCATGAAGCATTTAGACTGTGGCTTTGTTTTTGAATTGTTAGCAGGTATGAGTAGTTACTTACTGATCGTAAGTAAATGAGTAACATAATATGGCGTGTGACAGTATATTCATCGGGAATTACTAATGACAAGTGATTCAATCGATTGGATTCGTAATTTTCCAAATGTTTGTCGTGCACGCATAGAATTTCAAATAGTGTTTTGTGAAAGTATAAGCGTAGGTACCTATCTATGTTATTAAATTCCAGTTACTGTTCGATGAATATAAAGGGATCGATTTATCTACAAACAAGTATTTAATTATGTATCTAAGTAGTAAAAAATATATGTAAAGATATTCTATTCATATATGTATTTTATTTAAATAATTCATATCAATCATTGGGTAGTTAAAATTTACCGAAAAAATATACAACACTGAATTTAAAAAAATTATGGCATGGGAAATTTTAATGATAAATTATATCGTTGAATCAGACTACTGAATAGATGTGTGCCCAAATGAATGTAGGTTTGCCAATGGTTAACATACACGTACCTACTCCAATATGTCAGTGTGTTAGAATTTTAGGATTATTTTAATCACATTATTTTAATGTGTAGTCTCCTATACACTGTGCGTTCCGCTTACAATTATATTTTCGACACTCTAAAGGAACCTCATTGGAGTAGAGGATGGATAAATGCCTTGATTACTAAACGACAGGTCGCTGGTTCAAATCGTAAAGATAAAGATAAAGGACCATATTATGCCGGTGTTGTGCCTCACTTGCTACCGCCAAGTAGCTTACCACCATCAAGAAGAAAAGGAGATGGCTCATTTCTGCCCCAAGTCGTTTCAAGTTTATGTACTTAATTAGCCCCGGAGACCTAAAGAAGTTATTTAATTAAAATAACATATAATTAAATAATGCAAACTGTACATTCGATACTTACGTGACATGCGGGGATCGCAAATTGGTGTGTTTTAAAAGTACTTTAATGACTGTTCTTAAAGTCAGCCATGTTTTTTTCTCTTTTTTTCTTCTGTTGCAGTTTACGTAAAGTGAACGTGCTTGTGTCATTTTGCCTGGATTGCGAGTTTTGGCGCCAACGTGAAATAAAACATGTCGCCTCATTGTATTATTTTCTTTAACTTGTGTATTTTCGAGTGGTAGTATGTAATATAAATGGTGAATTATTATAAATTATTTTATGTTCGTGAACGTGCTTCTTTGATGATTTTTAGTAAAACTTGAAAATATTTAAATACGTAATATTTACCTTTATATTACCTTATATATATATATTACCTTTTTGCAAACACTTAAATTCATCTCAAAATGAGCACAGTAAGTCGCCAAGTAATGAATTTACTACCTTCTTTTAGTAGTAAGTAAATAATCACGTTCTTGATTACCTACTTGAGGCGTTATTTTTTTCAACGTTTAAGTTGATATCTTTTAAACCCCGCTATGCAGAATAAAAACATTAACGGTTCCTCAATAGATATTAAAAATCCTATACAATGATCTAATTTTGGTCGTGTCTCCTGCACTTTTGCTGTGGGGCAAATGTCCATGGAAAATGGGCCATCTCCTTAGCCGACATAACCTTTCGGTATTCCGACAGCACACAGCCCTTGAGAGTCAGAATATTCTAGGCCTAGCGTGTTCACCAATTTCAACCATCGCTTACCACCAGGCGAGATAGTGATTAAAGACTAGCCTATAAGATATATATAAAAAAAACTTCTAAACACGAAGTTATGGTAATTTATGTCATCAAATAATAATATAGTTTAAAAACTAAAACAACTGACTTCCATGCCCGCGCGAGTCAATTTCAGTAGCAAGTTTGAGACGTTTATCATCAGAATCGCTGGAGATACTTATCAGATCTCTATAAAATTACGATGGGACCACCTCGAAAACGTACCCTACCGATTAAAAAAAAAATCATTCGTATCGGTTCACAATTGACGGAGTAATCGCGTAACATACATACAAAAAAAACATACAGACGAATTTAGAACCTCCTTCTTTTTGAAAGTCGGTGGATAAGACAAATTACATTGTGGTACCTTATGTTATAAATATGATTCTCAGGTCTCCGTTTTAGCTTGAGCGAAAATTGTTTTATTATGTTCGGCGGATACAAGTCCTTTACAACTTTATGTCAAAGAATCTAATACTGAAATCAGATGACAAACCAAGGCATCATTTCGAATTTTTCGACAACATGTCGGACTTTGAACTAGTGAACTTTTATAGGCTAGCGTTTGGCCACTATTTCACCTGTTGGTAGGTGATGATACGGTCGAGCATGGTAGCACACTAGACCTAGAATGGAAACTGGCTCTCAAGGAGCTGCCGGAACCGGCTTTAGATGTTTGGCGCCTTTCCAGACTTTCCTGGCGATGTGTTTCCTTCACCGGAGGGTCTCTGTGAAACCCATCCATAAAAATCGTAGTTATTAACCAAAATAGCTTCGATATCGAACTCATTTTAACCATATACCTAATGCTGTTATTTGGAATTAATAAACAGGATATATCTAAGTTTCTACATAATTTTTAACGAAAATTTTAATTAGCTTATAACAAAAACAGTAGAGAATTGCATTTTATGCATTTTTGTATTTTTATAATCTTTGTAATTCTTCCGTACAAGGTGTTCAAAAATCATTGATGTCTTTGTGTAGAAACTATAGAACATTCATCTCATAATAGACTGTCAACAAAACGTTGGGCTATTCCGTGTGGTTTTGTAAGTTTTATTCTACTGTAGAACTAAACGGAATTTAATATTATGTTCCTTTGAAGTGTTACACACTTAATATTTTTGTAAATTGTTAAACACAATCCAAAATTTCATCGTACCAACGGCGCCACCAACGGCGCCACCAATGCATAATTGGGTTAACAAATGCAATCCACTAATTTCGTTAGTCAAAGTCAAAGTCAAAGTCAAAGTCAAAGTCAAAGCATTTATTCAGTATATGGGCAAATTAAAAATTAGCACTTACACACGTCAAATAACATTAAATAGATCATATTCAACAAAAAATATAGATATAACAGAAACATAACGCTTTGAATTTACAAAAAAAAAACAAAGGTATTGAGCCATTCAGCTTTCATCTAGACGTCGAACGTCACACTTAAAACACATGTTTAATTCCCCTTATTAATGTAGGGTTGCCAACCGTACCATTACGTGCACCCGCAACCCAGTGCATGTTTCAGTACTTCAGACAATTTTTATCCAAAAAATTGTGAAATATGAAACATAATAGATAAATAAAACGCAGACTAATTGCAGTACAAATCATGTTCCGAATGGAACTGATTGTCCGTTGTAACGTTACTTCGCACCATGGCTTAATTGGCAAAGCACCCGAACATGTTATTCCGGAGGTTGCGGGTTCAAGTCCCGTTGGTACGATGAAATTTTGGATTGTGTTTAACAATTTACAAAAATATTAAGTGTGTAACACTTCAAAGAAACATAATATTTGATTTACGTAGTGCAACATCTCTCGTCGGATTTGAAAACTGTAATGATTTCTTCCGAATGATTAACTTACGTAATAAGTAGTCATAGATGGCGCCACCAATGCATAATTGGGTTAACAAATGCAATCCACTAATTTCGTCGTAACGTTACTTCGCACCATGGCTTAATTGGCAAAGCACCGGAACATGTTATTCCGGAGGTTGCGGGTTCAAGTCCCGTTGGAACGATGAAATTTTGGATTGTGTTTAACAATAAACGGAATTTATTTCCGTTTAGTTTTTTCTTTTGATAGAAATTATGATATATAAAACTATTCCTTGTAGTTCTACTATATGTAGACTATCTGTTCGGTTATATGATCGACGATGGGTTATATCATTTAATTGCGAGTAGTTCTATTCTACTTAATTATGATATAAAACTAAACGGAAATGATTCAGCTAGACTGGAACCCCTTGTAAAACAATAGAAGTAAAGAAAAAAAGAAAGAAAATACATTTATTTAGTACATAACACAACTTATACTACTTATATTATGTTTCTTTGAAGTGTCTCACACTTTATATTTTTGTAAATTGTTAAACACAATCCAAAATTTCATCGTACCGACGGGACTCGAACCCGCACCCCCCGTTCGATACATCGATACGACGAAATTAGTGGATTGCATTTTGTAATCCCAATTATGCATTGGTGGCGCCATCTATGACTACTTATTACGTAAGTTAATCATATTATATATTATATATTATAGTTAAGCATAATTGGGTTAACAAAATGCACTCCACTAATTTCGTCGTATCGATGTATCGAACCGTGGCTTAATTTTCAGTTTAGTAGCAGTTTAGTTTTAGTTTAGTTTAGTAGCAGTTTAGTTTAGCAGTTTTTTGTTTTTTTTTAGTTGTAGCAGCAATTTAGTAGTTTAGTTGCAATATTAATTTCTGGCTGTTCTATCAGCTATCCTTGAGAGCCAGTCCCCATTCTAGGCCTAGCGTGCTTACCATCTTCGACCGCATCATCACTTACCAACAGGTGAGATTAGTGGTCAAATTTAAAAATTAAAATTCATTTATTTCAGCTAGTTATGCCCATAAAAAACAAAACACTAGCCTATAAAATATTTAAAAAAATTGTATGTGTGTATAATAAAAATACTTCGCACTGTATTCCATAGTCATTGTAAATTATTTTATTTTTAGCAAAACCTATTCATATGTAGGCATATTTTTAAAACATTTGTCTATTTTTTGTCACACGCTAAATGGTGTTTGAATGAATCATTAAATTCGATGAAGAAATAAGGAAGTTATTATGGCTTTCCCAAATAAAAAAACAACTTTAAGAAATAATATAATGATATATAGGGATTTTTTAGGAAACGAGTATCTGATGATCTAATTTATTTCTTGATACATAATGAATTTTAATTTATTCATGAATTATTGGTTTTATCATCATAATAGTATTTATATATCCTATTGATCAACACCAATATTATAATTGCGAAAGTCAGTTTGTAAATTTGTTCGTTTGGGTCTTCTTCACGTTCAAACGACGAGACCGAATCGTCTGAAATTTTAAACAAAGTAGTCAATAAGGTAGAGAGTGGAATAGGATACCAAGGGCCAGTTTTACGGGTTCCTGGTAAAGTTTCAGTTAGCTATCTGACAGGTGATGCCATACAAAAGCATCTGTCAGATAAGTTTCTTATAGGGCTATCTGGAACCGGTGAAACTAGCGCTTGATAGTGTAAAAGTTGTAAAAACCGCTAAAAGAATTTGGATGAAACTTGGCACACAGTTTGTATATAACCTTGATTATAACACATATAATTAAGATAGTTTAAAAACTAAAACAACCGACATCAATGCCCCGCGAGTCAATTTTAGTAGCAAGTTTGAGACGTTTATCGTCATTACTCTGGAGATACTTATCAGATCTCGATGAAATTACAATGGGACCACCTCGAAAACGAATCCTACCGATTACAAATAATCATTCGAATCAATTCACAATTGACGGAGTAATCGCGTAACATACACACAAAAAACACATATCGCGTAACAACATACAGACGAATTGAGAACCTCCTTCTTTTGGAAAGTCTGTTGAAAATAGATACATTTTGACTAACATCGAAAAAGGATGTTATTCTTTAATGTACAATTCAAAGCGGGCGAATCCGCGGGGGACATATAATAAGCATATATAGTAAATGTATACCAGACGCATTGAGAACATCGTTTGTTGAAGTCGACTACTTGTTGACTCATATTCACATGAATAGGTACCTTATTGAATGTAGGTTAAAAAGGTTACAGCAGATTATTTCGTGCTATTATTTTTTTTTGTTTGTGGTCGGTGACACATGTAAAATTTGCTCGTGTGTTTCATTGTCTCGGCGTCTTTCCTTCCCTTTCTGAATGATAGGACAGTTGAATGAAACGACGTCAGATGGCGTCACGGGTAATAATGGCATGTTTGTCCTTATAAAGTCTTTTGCGAATTATGATTGCCATAGGTACAGCATTTTCTTTAAATGTGGGATTCTGCATGACGCTGCAGACGGCAGACGGCAGACGGCGAAGGCATGTGCGCGGCGGCAAACGACATTATTTTGCAGTATTCATTTGTATGAGACAGATTCCGACATACGACTGCAACTGCCGTGCGTCATGTCATTATTTTATTTGCACACATTTGCTGTCTGCCGTCTGCCTATGTCCACCGCGTCCTGCGGAATCCTAGCTTTAGAATTGCAGTTTGAGATTTTTTGAACAGAATGAGGCTGCTCAGTTTGTGACTACATTCAAACTTCGTACTGAAATACAATTTGCTAAACAATATAATATATGTAATTTTTAATTGCTACTAATTGAATGCATATTCCCATAGGGAAGACACTAGCTACCTAAAAAAATGCATAACTAAGATATAAATTATTTATTTGAAAATTTCTAATACTTATTTGACTGTTGTTTTTGGGGTTCCGTAGCCGAATGGAAAAAAACGGAACCCTTATAGATTCGTCATGTCTGTCTGTCTGTCTGTCTGTCCGTCCGTATGTCACAGCCATTTTATTCCGAAACTGTTAGGACTACAGAATTTAAACTTGGTAGGTAGACGTATTCTGTGAACCGCTTCTCGATTTTTATACAAAAATAAAAAATTTAAAAGTTTAAGGGGGGCATCCCATACATGGAACTGAAACAAAAAAACCTATACGTATGGGGTGTCTATAGATAGGTCTTCAAAAATGACATTGAGGTTCCTAAAATCATTTTTTCTGAAAGTCAATCATTTGAAAGATAGGCGCGTCTAAAGTGGTAAAATGTGTGCCCCCCCCCCCCCCTCTAACTTTTAAAGTATGGGAGCGAAAAATCTAAAAAAATATGTATACTGTAGATTTTAATACAAACTAACAACGAAAATTAGTTTGAACGAGATACAGTCAGCAGTTTTAGAGATATGGCGACCGCAAAGATAACTTTGTTTTTCATACAAACACTATGAAAAACAAAGTTAACTTTGTAGTTGCGGAAAATCATAGTCGTGGAATACTTAACTGTGTTACGGAACCCTACGAGTGCGAGTCCGACTCGCACTTGGCCAGTTTATTTAAATTATAATAACTGATATTTATTCATCATTATCAGCCAATTTACGTCCACTGCTGGACATAGGCCTCTCTAATGGCACATAAATATTTATTACATTATATTAATAGCATAGAAAATGGTTTTAATCTCTTAACATATTATCGCTCCGTACATTTCGTATGGTAATTAATCTATACAAATTATTCGTATTCAAAATGTATGAATAATATTATAATTATTTACTTAATCTTAAAGTCAAACAGATTTCTTTCGTTAAAAAAATGTGGTTTGCTATAATTGTCATAGACTTAAGGTACGACCACACCGCGGCGTCCGGCGTCCGCGTGCGCATTAAGGTACGACCACACCGCGGCGTCCGGCGTCCGCGTGCGCATTAAGGTACGACCACACCGCGGCGTCCGGCGTCCGCGTGCGCATTAAGGTACGACCACACCGCGGCGTCCGGCGTCCGCGTGCGCATTAAGGTACGACCACACCGCGGCGTCCGGCGTCCGCGTGCGCATTAAGGTACGACCACACCGCGGCGTCCGGCGTCCGCGTTCGTATTAAGGTACGACCACACCGCGGCGTCCGGCGTCCGCGTGCGCATTAAGGTACGACCACACCACGGCGTCCGGCGTCCGCGTGCGCATTAAGGTACGACCACACCGCGGCGTCCGGCATCCGCGTGCGCATTAAGGTACGACCACACCGCGGCGTCCGGCGTCCGCGTGCGCATTAAGGTACGACCACACCGCGGCGTCCGGCGTCCGCGGGCGCATTCGCGATCTGAATTTCTATTGGCAATCAGTCCCATTCGGATCATGATATGTACTGTGATCAGTATGCGTTTCTTTAAGCTGTGTTTCATTATTTCCCTTTTTTAAATATAAAAATTGTCTGAAGTACTGAAACACAGTTACGTGTTGGTTGGCAACCTTACTTTAATATATTTTTAATAGTCTGACGTCAACGATTGGGTAACAGCTGAATGGTTCATTACTTTGTTTTTTTTTCTTAATTCATTCAATTAAAGCTTTGCTATGGTTACTTGATAATTGGTTATGATTTATTTTATGATTTTGACGTGTATATGTGCGTATATTAATACTGCCTACATACTGAATAAATGCTTTGATTCTTTGATTGTTTTCTGATCGCCGTAGAACGCGTTTGGTGTGAACCAGTCGGTACAAATGCTACTGCGCTATCTGATCGCCGCCTAGATCGCGCACGCAAGACGCCGCGGTGTTGACCTTTAGATAATATTGTTTCGTAAAACTTTATAACTATGTAACTTCTTAAGCTGCGCGTGTCATAATTGTAGTGATATTAAGATTTTATCTCCATAAAATCTCTGTAGATACTTTTTTTATAAAGCTTACTAGCATTGTGGGTCACACATTTCTAGTATTCTTGTTAACCCCTCCAACTAAGGTAAATATGCCTGCAGTAGTGGGTTCACGTCAATAGTGCAATGAGTGGGGATCAAACTCACGACCTCTCGATCGCCAGTCCGACACCTTATCTATTGAGCTATTGCCGCTATAATACCTATCAGATTTTTTTTATCTGATAGGCTAGCGTTTAACCACTATCTTGCCTGGTGGTAAGCGATGATGTGGTCGAAGATGGTGAATATGTTAGACCTAGAATACTTTCACTTACAGGGGTTGTGTGCTGCCAGAGCACCGTAAGGTTGTGGCGGCAGATTTATTTTTGATTGGTGTTAAGTAAGATATAAATAAGAGAGTAAGATATAAGAGCAATAAATCGATGTTCCGCTTGACTTGGTAGCAAGTCAGGCGGAACATCGATTTATTGCTCCTACCACCTTTTTTTATGTGATTAAAGAGAGATGATTTAGAGATAGATTTTGATGAAATTTGCTACAAAACCACTCATAGAAATAGCTTACTTTATAAAAAACTAGCTGTACCCCGCGGTTTTATCCGCGCAGACATTGGTCCCGTGGGAATATCAGGATAAAATGTAACCTACGTATTATTCCAGGGTCTATGCCATCTACATACCAAATTTCAGCTCAATCGTTCTAGTAGTTTTAGCATGAAGAAGTACCAAACATCCACAAAAAATATCACCTTTATAATATTATTAGTATTAGTAGGAAATAGGATAATCATATAAACGGTTGACATTTGCCGAAACTTCCAAGTAACACACCTACACAAAAATACATTCGAATTAAAAATCTCATTTTACCCAATGCGCGATGTTTATGCGATGCGAGAGTCAGATAAGACATGACAGTAATAATATTCAATACGGTGACAACCAGACGTAATTTCGTGAAAAATAATAAAATCAAAGCCGACAAACTATACTCGATAAAATATCGAGTAGGTAGGTATAATTGAACAGGTATGGATTTAATATATATATATATATATATAAATATATTGTGCACATCAGGTTTTCGAGAAATTCAATTTAATCCGTATGCTCTGAAAATAAGGTTGTAATTGCTAAATACATCAAAACGGCCCAAATGAAACTTCAAACATAAAATAATTTATTGTTCATACTACAGGTAGGTACATGGTGACATAATATAAGATGATCTCTGTAGTGTGCCTTTAAGGCGTACAATATTTCGGTTAATTAGATAAAATTAATTGAAATCATAAAATGTCGCAGAATACAATTAAGTCACATATTTATTACATTATATTTCAGCGTAACAACGAACACGACTATACAAATTATAACAAAATCTATTTTTGTAATAATATACAAAAAATCATTACAAAATGTCAAAATATTATTTACAATTTATCAAATTAATACCAATATTATTAATAATTATCAATGAAATATTATATTTTTAACCTTTAAAAATTCGTAAGCAGTATAATAACATTTTTTAATTAATAGTGCATTCAAAGATTTTTTTAAAATAGGTAAGTCACGATTTTTTATACTGTCTGGTAAAGTTTGGGTGGAAAGGAACCTATATGGGAGTGTGTCCTTGTCTAACAACCTGCCAGTGCTATATTATACGTACTAAACTATATGTATAGTATTGTATATATGTGGTCCATACAAAAGAAAGGGACAAACTCCGTATAAGGTCAGTCTCTATCGGGCCGGAGTGCACCGTCGTGTTTTATATAGTAAAACGTCGTTTATAGGTACTGAAAGTAATTTTGAAGTTTCTCTATTAATTTTAAATGACCAATTAGAATCTACTACAAGCGTAGAGAGAGAAGGCAACATCTACGACTACAAGCGACTACAAGTTAAAGTTGGGTAGCAACCATTATCATTATTTTTTACGAGCATGTACATTCATCTGCAGCCGGGTGTATGGTTTTTCAACCGACTTCAGAAAAGGAGGAGGTTCTCAATTCGACTGTTTATTTATGTTTGGTAGGTGGTACCTCAGAACTCCGCCATTTATTAACCGACTGGCCCGGCGAACTTCGTACCACCTAATTTCGTGTTACCTTTTAGATGAACTTGTTTTAGGCTTTTATGAACGTAATAAATGAATACAAAAGAGATATTATGTTTGTTCATGTATTATGGCAATACAGGTATAGAATAAAAATTGGTAAAAATGGTTTTTGGAAATATAAACTTTTTTAAGTTGCTTGTAAGCATACATTTCTGAACGTAGGCATATTAGACAATCAATAAATATGTCAAACAATTATCATTACTGACAATATTTGACATTTTTAAAATCTACATGACTTGAATTCACAAAAACTTGAAGATTTTTTACTTGACTTACTACTTGACACGGGCTAAATACACTAATCGTGTGGAGCCATAATTATACCTACCAAAAAAAACGCGATAATCCGAATATTGTAATGTGTAATGCTATCCACATATGGGAAGATTTTTTATACTTGACACTGGCTAGATACACTAATCGTGTGGAGCCATAATTATACAAAAAAAAATACGGCGTGATAAACAATTGAACATCAAATGATTGGCAGTTTTTAAACCCAGGAACATTTACTCTTATTTTCATTCTTTAATGTCATACGGCATTCTTCTATGGGGTAACGCAGCAGATCTTAATACAATTTTTGTAATTCAGAAGAGGGCAATAAGGGGCATGTATAGACTTGGACCCAGACAATCCCTGAGAGAACTCTTTAAGACAATCAATATTTTGACAATGCCCTGTCAATATATTTTTGCTAACGTAATGTATGCTCGAAAGCAACTTAGTAAATTTGTAAAGCGTAGTAATACTCACTGTTTCAATACGAGAAACAAGGATAAACTAGTTTTACCAACATCAAAACTGTCGAAAGTACATAAAACGTACTACGTAAACTGCGTCAGATATTATAACATTTTACCAGAATGGGTGACCCAATTTAAAGAAGGGAAATTTGAGTCGTCAGTAAAACATATGCTAATATAAACGGGCAAGTGCGTGTCGGGCCACGCGCAGTGTAGAGTTCCGTAGTAGCCTGTTATTCAATGCAAGTCTTTGCCCGTTATAAACAAGCAACTAGGTACTCCGTCTTTGTCACTTTAAAGGATTTATTCTAAGGATTTTGTATTTGGTACAAAATTATCCAACACCCAAGTTCAACGACTATTACTGCTAAACTAATAAAGTTATCTTAACCGCTATAATTTTCCTTTAATGTTCATAAAATGCGCTATTATCACGAATTTTTTCAGATTTTTCAAGCCAGCAGTTTAGCTTTTAGAGGGGGGGGGGGGGGACGCCCTACTGGAACAAAAATTTGCACTTTAAAGTGTAATATTTCGTAAATGGAGCATTCAATCGAAAAATGGTATTAGCAACCCTAAGTCATTTCAAAAGACCTATTCAACGATACCCCACACGATGGGGTAGACGATGAAAAAAAAAATCATCCCCACTTCTTATATAAGGGCACCCTAAAAAACACCCTAAAAAAAATATTTTACAATTTTTTTTTTCAGCACTTTGTCGGCGTTGTTTATTTATATACCCCTAAAAATTACAGCTTTCTAGTAACAGCTTAAAATTAATATTACAGCTTATTAACGGTCTCTTAGCAAAACCTCGGACAGATAGACAGACGGACATGACGAAACTCTAAGGGTTCCTTGTCAGGACTACGGAACCCTAAAAAAAGGCCTATTATTCAAGATTTTTTAGATGACAGAAAAGCTTGAAAGAGTGTTGACTGTTCTAGAGACTTCAATTGAATCCTAATATTTTTTGTGATTAATTGTAATTTAGTGTATTTGCTTTATTTATTGAATGGTTTTATTTTAGCTGACATTGATTTAATTGTAATTTCGATTTGACATTTCACAATATACAGAATTTTAATCTTATGTAAGTAATAAGATTGTTAATTAAATCGTTTTATGGGTTAAAATAATACATGTAATATTATGACTTTCATAAGTGTACCATGTACCTAATTGGAAATAAATGATTTGAAATTGAAAATTGAAATTAAAATTTTGGCAAAATATGTTTTCTTATATATTTTTTTTAGTTCAATTATGTATTGTTTTTAATACTTATTATCATATTCCTGACAAAGACAATTCCAAAAATACAAAAATCATAAAAATTGGTTCAGCCGTTCTTGAGTTATAAGTGTAGTAACTAACATGATTTTAGACTAGAAGTGCCCCGCGGCTACGCCCGTGTTAAAAACTTCTTTTATATACTTTTTTTTTTCGTAAATACGAATCTATCATAAAAGACATCAAATAAGAATTAGCCAAATCGGTTTACCCGTTTTCATGTTATCGCGTGACTAAGGCAATTCGGGATTCATATTTATAAAACCCGAAAAAACCAAATTTTCAGACTTTGTTACCTACCCCATTTCGAAAAATCCTACAACACGTACTTTATCTCATCTTGTTTTGCCATACAAACTTTAAATCTCCGTTCCGTATCCGGGAGGATTTTTAGAAAATCCTTTCTTAGCGGATACCTACGTCATAATAAACATGCATTCTGAATTTCAGCGCAATCCAAAACAATATTGATTTTTTTATACTTTGTTACCCCAGTTTATCCTCTTAGGGTGGCATTTTGTAAAAGTCTGAAACTCGTATTTACTTATTTATTTACAGAAGTTCTTGTGTGAAATGTCGAATAAAATAACTATCCAAACGTTGAACCCCCGTATAATCCCCTTGAAGAGTGAATTTTGAAAAATTCTTTCTTAGCGGATACCTAATTCAAAATAACTATCTGCATGCCAAATTTCAGCGCAATCCGAAACAATATTGATTTCAGACTTTGTTACCCCACTTCACCCTTTTAGGGGTGGAATTACAAAAGAGCCTGAAACATGTATTTACTTATTTTTTTACTGGAGCACTTCTATGAAATTTCGAATAGAAAGTACTATCTAATCTTGTTTCTCCATACAAACATTGAACCCCCGTTGCATCCCCTTAAAGGGTGAATTTTGGAAAATCCTTTCTTAGTGCACCCTTACGTACTAAGACAAATATACTCTCCAAATTTCAAGTCTCTACGACCAGCGGTTTAGGCTGTGCGTAGTCTGTCAGTGAGTCAGTCAGTCAGTCAGTCAGTCAGTCAGTCAGTCAGTATGTCAGGACAAAGATTCTTACAGTATTAGATAGATAAGATATGGATAACTATTTAGTATGTTTGAGAGAGTAAGCTTCTCGGTTGATCCTATTGTAACTTCATCGAGATCTGATGAGTATAATAGAAATATCGCCTCAAACTTGGTATTGAAAATTACCAGGGGCCTTATTCAGTATGGCCATTTTAAAGTCTTACCGTGCCGTGTTACGTTATCTCCGCGTTATGGTATTCTCTATGCCAATTAAAACGCGGTAGGGTAAGGTTATGAGCGCGTTTTGAGCTGTCACAATATCGTGACATATGAGGACGTGTAACGCGCGCGTTTTGTATAATTTACCTATCGTGTGGCATACAGAATACAATTTTTAAATAATGTGACGTGGCGCGTTAAGGAACGCGTTATCTCATTGGTCATACTGAATAAGGCCCCAGCGTGGCATTTGAAGTAGGATTTTTTCACTCTTAAATTATTAACGAGGAATGTAGATATCAACATTCATCCACACTAGGGTGTTTTTCAGTTAATGTCTTGCTCGAAGTCTGTTAGGTGCAATGGATACTTTGTCATAGCGAGTTTTTTTTTGTTTAAAGACAACTCCGGAACTTTTTGCATCTACGGAACCCAAGCTGTGATTATATCTCACGCTTGAACTGTGATCAATGATGAAGTTAATGTCTCATAAAGTGATTGAGTTTCTGATGTATGATCGAACACAATACAAATTATGCAATACTACGTAGTAGGTAATTACGTGTACGTAGTAACTGCAAACTCTCAGTACTACGAGTATTGTCCAGTCGACGATATACTTCTACATTTACATTATATATAGTTGGGCACATGGATTTGACTTCAGTTGACACCCAGTTACTGATCCATTTTTATGAAGACAGAGCTTTTGTTTATTTTTATTTTTACGGAGCGTAAAGTCGCTTTATTTGAACGTATTTAAGAGGTGTGTTAAGAAATGTTGTAGCAAGCAAATTGCGTCGATTATTTTGCGAATGCGTCTTCTTGTGCTCGTTACATTTTTGTCTTCATTTTATTTTTAATAATTGCTCGAGTTTGTTAAACATTTTGGTGTACTTAAATTTGATTAAAAAAAAATTAAATTATTAGATCCTAGATATTATATTGTAGAATATTATAGAATATTTCGTCAACCAAATTTCTGAAATAAATTCAATTAATTGGCAAGAAAAAACAAAATCATAAAAACAGAAGAAGTATACACAGAGCTACAAAAGAGGAAGTTGTTTACTTAAAAAGAAAGTGTTTCATTGGCCAGTCAGCCACGGGATATTGAAGTTTGATATATTGTTTCAGGTACAATGCATGTGCGTAGTGTCGTCTTGTCATAAAAGTGCTAAGTGATCTGACTGAACATCCTGCGATCAGGATGTCGAAAGAAGCCAGTGTCAAAGTAAGTTAATAAGAATAAGTTATATCATTAAGAATAAAAAAATAAGTTTATTTTGAGACATTTATTGAGAGTTTATCTATTCAATAACGGTACAATTAAGTAGATAAACTCTCAATAAACCGACCTCAGAAACCGGCCGTTAGTCTTTTACCGTGCATTGTCACGAAACCGACTGTCTGTGTCAAATTTTGTCTCGATAGCTTCAGTGGAAGTAGGCAGCTAGAATAATATAAAAAAAAACATTAATGTAGTTTTTTGGTTTTAATTTATATTGTATTTTTCCATACGAAACAAAATATTTTTTGAGATTTTGTAAATAGAACCAACTATGCCTGTCACAGTAAGGCTGCATTGCACCATCTTCCGGTGTTTTTATATGGATTTTGACAGGTTTTTGACGTTTGCTATAGAATATGAACACTTAGTTAGGTAAACGTCCCATAGATGGCGTTATATTGAAATGTCGATTCCTAACACCTTTGTTAGACGTTAGATGGCGTTATAAGAAATAAAATGTTTAATAATTATTATTTTTTGCTGGCGAAAAATGATGGTGGTATTTTTTGCTCGATCTTATAAAATACTGTAGTGTGGTACGGAACCCTACGAGTCCGGCCCTGGGGTGGAAGTCTCTACATTCTAGTAGAAGCAGATGCAGCTAGACAGTTGTTACCTGCATCTCTTTTCTTATTGACGATTATCGGTCGACATTCATCGCTATTCATGTAGAGACTGCTGGCCCTGGAATGAAAAATGGAAAGCAATGGTGCGGTAGAGAATGGTGACTACGCTAGAATGGTCTGACTCTCATTATAATTGCCGATATCTTGATGCAGATTTCCGAGGAGTCGAAGGATGACAGTCAGTTCAATCTCGAGGGCATCCTCAGCGA
The DNA here is from genome assembly GCA_954871355.1 of Cabera pusaria. NCBI lineage: Eukaryota > Metazoa > Arthropoda > Insecta > Lepidoptera > Geometridae > Cabera > Cabera pusaria. The sequence continues at coordinate 726,022 of OX940896.1, forward strand.
GCTGGGCAGCTTCGGGAAGTACCAGCTGGTACTGCTGTTCCTCCTGGCTTTCCGGGACTCCTTCCTGGCGATGTGTAACTTTAACTACGTGTTCGCCGCTGCTGAAGTCGGATACAGGTATACCTCTCTGAACTTCTTACTTCTTCTCACATAGATTTTTGTTTTGAACCGACTTCCAAAAAGGAAGAAGTTCTTAATTCATCTATATTTTTGTATTTATATTACGCGATTACTCCCTCAATTGTGATCCGATTCGAATTATTCTTTTTTTAATTGGTAAGGTACATTTTCGAGCTGGACCCATTGTAATTTTATATAAGTTAGTTTCAGATAAGTATCTCCAGAGATATATCGATAAACGTCTCAGACTTGCTACTGAAACTGACTCGCGCGGCATGGAAGTCGGTTGTTTTAGTTTTTATGAACTATGTTGATTGGTTTTTATAAATTTATTTGTTATATAGCTTAAATCATTTTGCCGTCTGCTGTTAGACTTTGGAACACACTTTCAATGGCGGCGTCCTGCGTCCAAGTTTGCGTTTGCGATCTGATTTTCAATCGTTTTCTGATCGCCGTAGATCGCGTTTGGTGGGAAACAGTCGGTAAAAATACTACTGCTCTATCTGATCACCGCCGAGATCGCGCACGCTGGACGCCGCGGTGTGGCCGTACCTTAAAACGAACAAAGTAAATGTCAAGATATCGAATTTGTATAGGTACTTAAATAAGAATTAGTCAACTTTTGAGACTGCTACTGCTCTATCAATGACGGTGACTCTACTAACGTCGCAATAGGGAAAATGCAAAAGTAATATTTATAAATAATATGTGAATAAAATGTTAAGAAAATACAAAAGAAAGTCCACTGTTTTTATCTTATAAAATAATGTATTCTCAAAAAAATGAGTTTGAAGTAACGTTAAACGCAGTAAATTAATCAAAATCGCAATAAAATATTCGTATTTATTTCATTCGGCATCTTCTACATCTCAGTCATTTCAGCTTAAAAAGGGAATTTTATGGCGACAACGCAGTCAGCTATGTTCAGGTCAAAAGAGATGGGGAACTATGTGCAGTAAAAAGTCGCGTTACTCCGGCAGTCCAGAGCATAGAGTACGCAGTAAAGGCAAGACAAACCTGACGTCATCGGTATGATTCCGTCCGTAGATGTTCCGTTTTCGCATGTTAAAAAAAACGTTGATTCTCAAACCTAATGAATAAATAAAAAAAAAAATAATTTATGGGTGTAAGGGTGGGTGTATTCTACACGTAATTCTTGAAAATAAAAGAAAAATTTAAAAATAGTATCTTCCCTATAACGTAAAACAACACAAATTATCTCCTAATATTCTTTTATATTTCACAACTATAATGGTTTACCACATGACAGTTTATGATGTGTCACAACACGAGAATCATCATCATTTGACATGGGCCTTTCCTATGGCACGACACTGAAATCTTCTGCTCTTTCTCTCCAACCGCTGCCAGCGCAGCTTGCGTATATTATCCCTGCACCTAGCTAAATAAACACAAACAAGAATAAAACCGCAAAATGTATCATAGAAAAATATATATTTTTATAATTTTCATAATTATGCAAACATATTTTAATTGATATTCGTTAAATATTATATGTTCTGTAAAACGCCATATTTTACAACCTTGAACATTACATTTCTGAGCTACTCGTACAAATCTGAGATCATTCGCAATCTGAAACATAAAATGTTTATAGTTATTTTATGTAATGGCAAGCTTCACGTGCGTATCGTAATACCTATAAAATTGATATAAACCACCACTGTTTCATTTCATAAATTGATTACCGATGATAGGTCGGAAGATACCGACGCGCCTGCCCAGCGTGACGATTAGCGAAAACCCTCCCAAAATTATGGAAAATCCCACAAAGCCAAAGCCCCCAGTCCTGTTATTCCTGACCACGGCGGCGATAACGGTAAAGCCAGGGCAGTGGGTGCTAAGAATCCCCGGGCTACGGTAGGCCGCCACGATCGGGCTCTGTGTCGCATCTTGGGAGAGGCCGACGTCCAGCAGTGGACTGACACCGGCTAATGATGATGATGAGTTCGGATGATGGACTGTTCTGCCACAACATAGCCCTATAATAATTCCTAAATACCAATAATGATACTGCTGGGGCTTTTGAGATAACTGCTCAATATGTCATATCCATTGCCTAAAATAAATGGATTGCTTATAAAAGCGTTTGATGCTTTATTGCACTTAAAAACATGGAATTGGTTGATTAAATATTAAATATTACATATTAAATATAAAAGTGATTAAATATTACAGTAAAATCAGTGGCCTATCTCTACTCAGCAATATTTTCCAGGAAAAACGGCCTGGCATTAAACTAGCACGATTTTTCTAAGACATCCTCATTTACCTTCTAGAGAAATTCAGGCGAAGAATTTCTTTTCGCCAACTAAAATGGTGAACAAATTTTTTTTTAAATGTAACAGGAAAGCGCCTAATCGCACAGCTGATTGTTTTTTTTATCTTGCATGCATAATAGAAATGAATATGTTGAGTTATCGCATGCACACTCCATGAGTGCAGGTCACGAGCCGGAAGTAAGTAAATACCGTTGCAGGTGTCACGTGCCGGAGTGCGAGTTTGGAGGAACCAGCTACAACACCACCTGGGCACAGTTCACGCAGGCCAATGGCACGGAACAATGCATCAGGATGGCGCCACTTAACGACATCTTCCTCAACTCCACATTAGACAACCACACGTGGCTGTCGACGAGAGAAACCTGCTCGGCAGACCTCTTCTCTGCGGATCAGACTGTACCCTGCGAGAGGATTATATATGACGATTACAATAGCATCGTCGCTGAGGTAAATATTGTTATGTAATAACTCATAATTATATTGTAATATGGGACTTATCGCGCTAAAAACATAATTTTATTTGACGTTTCGATCAAGTTACATTGACCGTGGTCACGAGAAGACTGAAGTTGTGGGTATCAGCATTGTTATGATTGAGAGTAGTTTGGAACTACCCTAATTTGATCTTGATCGGAGTTGCTATTGCGATACACAATACTGACGAAATTGGCAGATCGGCAATCAAAAAACTACCGAATTTTAACCGGGAGGATGGTTTTAGATTGGCCACAACTTGGAACCCAGTGATTAGCAAGTGTTCCAGTCGAAGTCTAAATCAACGAAAATCAGTCGAAGTTTTAATCAACGAAAAACTCAGTTTCCATGGCTAATATTTAAATAATAGTAGATTAGTAGCCAAGGGCTGTAAGGCATCAATTGCAGCCCGAGATATTTAGGCGCACGAGCGCAGCGAGGGCGCCTATAGTTCGAGGGTGCAATTGATGCTTACACCCGAGCTAACTACTCTGCTTTACATCTCGATTGTGAGGTAAGTAGAAAAAAACCGGCATTACATGAATAAAACATTTAATTAGTTAAAATTTATAGTGAAATAGTTGCTTTTAACATTGAATAAATGCACCACAAACTAGATGGCTGCAGCTTTTTTGATAGCTCACTAAAGTATGTTAAGAATACAGTCTCAGATAAAGACTTTACTCGTTTTTCTTTTCGCCACTTCATGAACTTGTCGTAAGTTTTCAAATATCTCTCTTTAGAACTTTCAGGCAAAATATTGTAATTTGCTGCTTCAGCTTCCATTTTCATTGAATCGGGAGTGCAGCTTATTTCTTCATCACTTGCAGAACTCATGTTTTTTTCCTAATTAGCACGTAATTATACAAAAATCCCAAAAACAAACAATATTTAAAGTAAAAGTTTTCTATTCCCGCCTTTTTTCATCTTATTTTTTTTAAATTTTTTCAAGAACGAAATTGACCTTCGCCGTTCGATATTTAAAATTGATGACTATTATACTCATACGAAGACAAGGTTGAATAGCGAAGCGACCTCTTTTGTCATTGGGCTGAATGCATGATGTCTATTGCCAGTATGATGGTTAGATGTACGCGAACTTTTTGAAAGAGTGAAGAGTTTTTTTTTTAAATTACTTACCGCCCTAGGACTTTTCTAGCTACATTATTACCCTAGAGCGCTAATTGGTTACCTACAAGCCCCATTTGGGGGTAATAAGGACCTACTTACGGAATATGAGAGATGTAAATACTTATATCGGCCGATAAACTGTCTCATACTAACTGACGGGCACATTGTTTCGCCTGCGTTGACCTTCATTTACCCCTGATATCTATGTCTAAAATAATGAAGACTAAAAGAGTAAGACGAAATACTAATAACTTAAAGTTGTCTCAATTGTTCATAATCATTATAATCAGCCAGTGTCAGTCCACAGCTGGACGTAGGCCTCTCCAAATACGCCACTGTGTCGATCTTCAGCTCTTCTTTTCTATTAAATCTTCTTTGATTATTAAAGTTATCAAATTTTCTATGGAATCTACTCAAAAATCAAACAAAATCAATCAGATATTATGTTTCTTTGAAGTGTTTCACACTTTATATTTTTGTAAATTGTTAAATACAATCTAAGCTTAATAACATTAATAACAACTTAATACAATCTAGCTTAATTGGCAAAGCACCGGAACATGTTATTCCGGAGGTTGCGGGTTCAAGTCCCGTCGGTACGATGAAAAATCAATCAGGATTAAAAATCCGTTCATAGTGTTTATCTATGAATTGTTATGCTTCCAGCTTCTAAAACTCACTAGTCTGTGCAACTGTTTGCCTGTTAGTATAACTGTTTAATTCAGGAGATAGATTGCTCTAATCGAAATAATGATGAGACCGTGTAGGTAGGTTTACTAGCCAGTCCATTGTCACGGCCGCGCGGTCACAATTCTATGACGTCCACATAATGGACATTGTCGTCGGCTGAAGTTCATGGCTCTAGTCTCACGGCGAGGTTTCAACTACAGTGGGTGTATTGTAAACATGACAATTATTTACCATGTTGGTACGTAACGCTGATTACTGTTTTCAAGCTGTGTTGACGACTCATGTTTAAGGAACGTGACGGGAAGGTGCCGCTAATGTATGGGGTTGTGTATTTGCAGCGTTATATTCTGTTTATGTGAACGACGATATGCCTATAGGACGATTAAATATAATGACAAGAATCCACTATGATTCAGCAGGTTCTGGCCTGATACAGAATACACATGTAATTTCGACCGCATTATGTACATTCGTCAACTATGGATCTATTTTTCTAAACATCTGTCATACCTAATTTGGTTAGCGAAACATCAATTACTTACACGGTGTTGCATAAGGTATTGACAGATAGTTTCCAGCCACCCTCTTGCCAGAAATTTATCCGACGAGGAAATATTACTGTCAGATTATAACTATTCTCTAGTTATAAGTTCTATGTCACATAGAACTAATACTCGAACTCGAAACTAGTTGGTAATATAGATAACAAAAGTGCACGAGAAGATTTGAGTTGTTATTCGTTAGCTGGTATTTTACTTAATTGTTAATACATACATACATAAAATCACGCCTATTTCCCGTCGGGGTAGGCAGAGACACAGAATAATGTATAGTACAAGGCAGGTACTACTTCTTTCCACATGCTACCTCTTTCGCTTCTTGCACTTCTATGAGCGCTTTAATACATGCTCGCCGGTTAGTGGTTGGCCTTTTTTTAAAACGTCTCCGATCTGGTTCTGATTCGTTCGTCTAGGTCGGCCTCTACCGGCTGGACCACTACACCCTTTTCATAAATCTGTTTCGTCGATCTTCCTTAATTCATTCTTCATTCCTCAATCTTCCTTCATAAACATTCCAATAAATATATAGATATATTCCATTGCACACCAAGTGAAATTCACAGGGCTGTGGTGAAATTTGGCACAAATGGTTGCGTCAGTAATTAAATTGTATTTAACTATTCCTATTAATTTTATTAATGTATTTGTCATGTAATAATTAAGTTTAATGTATTTATAATACTGGGGAAGCGCATTGGGTTACATTGTAATGTTTATCTTAAGGTTAAATAAATTAATAGGTAATAGTTATCATGTATTATATTTCAGTTCGACCTGGGATGCCAGCCGTGGAAACGTACCATGATCGGCACGGTGCACAACTTGGGGCTCGTTTTCTCCTATGTGTTGTCAGGATTTATATCTGACAAGTAAGTTCTGACTTTATTTCATTATTGCCTATGTTTATCATCAATTTTATCCCCTACAGAGAAACACAATTATTTTAATCTTGTTCTGTCTAGAGTCGCATATTATAAGTATGTAGCCGTTTCCTCTCAAAAATACTTCTATCGAAAATGTCTGATAAAATTTTGCACGTATATGAAGCCTGTATGCAACAATATAGGACTTAGAATACGTATTATACAAAATTCGCATTGTGTATTGTGTGCATATAGTGCCCTGTAACCTATAAATCGTATTACATAATATTCATCGAACGATGTCATTAACTTCTGCCTCGATCAATTGTTTGCTAGGCCCGGATCAAACCATAGTGAAGAGGAGAAGAGATGTGTGATAGAACTTCTTTGCGCTGCGTAAATATTTTTTATATCTTATAGGCTAGTGTTTGACCACTGTCTCGCCTGGTGATATGCGATGATGTGGTCGAAATTGGTGAACACGCTACACGTAGAATACATTCTGCATCAGATGTGACATTTTTTTTTTTTTTTTTTTTTACCCCAGGAAAATCCTTTACGGATACCACTCGCCCGGGGGAGCGAGATGGTTATTTGGGAGTCACTGCCAGAAGGGCAGTATACCCACTAAAAACCTGGGGTGAGCAGTCCTCCGCCGAGATGGGGCAAGATGGGGCCGCGCTAGTATTCGCCATCTTGCCCCGGCGATAGGCCTGGATCAAAATTCCAGGCCCCGGCACAAGAAGGGGTGACCTTGCTCACCCAGGCCACCCCTCAGACGCGGGCAAACCACCTCCTCCTTCTGATATGATAGTGTGATAGTTACTTTAACGCATCTCAGCTCATCTTCACTTTAGTAGAGTCCTGATCTTATGCGTATACTTACTGTAATATTATTCACGCATCAGATTATAACGTATAAATTTCGTCCAGGTGTGGTTAGTATTCAGGTAGCATAATGTAATTAGGTTATGTGAATTATGATTCACCGTTGAAAGGTAACAAAGCACGTATGGCGTGCAACATTCAACAATGCGTGTTGTGGTTGTTTTCGGTTTGTCATAGGTTTCTTTGGAGACAGTCACGGATTATTACTGTCTTTAGACTTTGTCTTCCTTTCATGAATCACAGAAAAAATAACATTGAAGGAAAATGTTTTTCATTTAAATGCTATTTTTAAAAAGTAAAATAAAATAATGAAATACTGATTATCGGAATAGTCAAATAATTAATATTTAGATACGTTGGTGTACTTAAAGTTGTTTACGTATCTTTAAGTTGTGCTTCACTATTTCACTTTTTTTATTTTTTTTATTTAAATATTGTCTGAAGTACTGAAACACACAGTTACGTGTATGGTTGGTTTTAACCCACTTTAATATTTTTTTTAATAGTCTGACGTAAACGATTGGATGACAGCTGAATGGTTCATTACTTTTGTTTGTTTTTTTTTTAATTCAAAGCGTTAAAATTCAGCTTTTGCTATTATATGTTTACTTGATGATTGGTTATGATATTGCCGTGTATATGTGCGTATATTAATACTGCCTACATACTGAATCAAAGCATCTATGCTTTGATTCTTGATTCTTAAAACTTAGTTATAAATATCCGTTATAAATATCGGAAGTCAATTTTACTTCATCAACACTGTGCCTTTAGTCTGTAATAGTAATCGTACTACTGGTCCCTGGAAGGTTACTAACGAGGTGTCCTCTGATAGTGATACACTTCAGCAGGATCTCAAAACATCCATCAAACAATAAGATATTTCCAATCACTGAGCTGGGACTTGGCGTTGGCAATATAATCAACAAGTGCATGCTTGTCTCTAATGAAAACATCTTAGCCGTTTTCTTTGTTACTGTCTCTTATTTCTAGTTAGTAGTCTCATTAACATAACCACAGATCAGAAGATTACCACAGACCAGAAAGAATAGCCTTGGAGGCGGGGCAAACTAGCCGTTAATGTGTCAAACGTTCTGTGAATATTACCACATTACTACGTCAGTTTTATCAAACGAGATCGTACTTACTAAATGCTGGTTGTCCTCTACAGTCCCCAAGAAACATATGAAAATTTGACAGATGGCAATGAGCATGCAGTATCGAAGTGGCAAGAAAATATAAACTCGATAACATTAGATTGCACACGTGTTTCCAGTAACAATAACTTCCATAACAGACAGGTCGTCCAGTCTCTCACAATAGTGAGAAGGGTGATGAAGTTAAATTTGCGAGCTCAGATGATTTGCTCAGATCATTAGCGCATAGTAAATGGTTCGCTTGTTTTCATTAGTTCGTCCTATTGTTATCATCATGTTACGATCTCATATAACTTGTAGCAGATACCTTATCTTAACTACCTTTTGTTTTCTTGTTTTAAAATTATATTTGATGTTTCTTCGAATTTATAGTGTACCTACGTTTTTGAATATTATGCAATTCTTACGTAAATTTTATGATCAAACGGAGAGTAATAAAAGCTATACGATGATTTGAAATAGGCCAGCGTGAATGTTCGAATTGCAAATAGAGGAAGGTGTACCTTTTTAACCCCCGACAAAAAGAAGGGATGTTATAAGTTTGACGTGTGTATCTGTGTATATGTGTGTCTGTCTGTGGCGTCGTAGCGCCCCAACGGATGAACCGATTTTGATTTAGTTTTATTTGTTTGATAGGTGTCTTCATCGAGAGTGTTTTTAGCTTTGAATTTTTTATGAAAACTTGTTCAGCTTTAAATAATATAAATTAAATAATATTAGCTCTTTTTAGGTTGATGAGACTACGATAGCAACTTTCGTAACCCTTTGACCGCGGACGGAATTTTTCTATGGATATTTATGTAATTCACATGCAATGCCCGTTAATTGACCTACTTGAACTAAATTTGAAGCTGTAGCGTCATTTTAGGTCTGTGGATCATATGGGTATGTTGTGACGATACTTTTAAGACCTTTAATTTCAAATAATAAATATTATGAATGTGTAAGAAGTTTGAACCTTTATGTGTGTTTGTTTTTTATTCACAATCAAACTGTGGGCGATTTTGCTGAAATATAGCACAATATGATAGAATAAAACAAAGGATACGAAAGAAACTTCAGAGGTTACAATTACAGTGGCATATTATCTTTACAGCGGCTATGAAGATAGGTGGTTACCACCTAACAAAAACAGGTGGGGAGATTGGTATAACAAAAAGCAGATATGCGCAAAGTTTGACTCCTTGTGGCATTTGCGCAGTCTCACTATTCCCTGGACATATTACAAGCAGAGACTTTTCAACCACAATCCACATCATTTGCGCAGTACCCAATCTTGCGCGTGTAAAATATTACATTACAGGGCCTCGTGTAACTCTGATGGAACTATTCATTACATAAGAGAACTCTATACCATAGAAAAGATATGTCTATACGTCGATAAAGACAGGAATATATGGGTGATGATCCCACGTATTAGATGTACCGGACTAGAGACACGTGGATATTTTAATAAATAGTAATTAGATACGTTATCAATTAATGAGTTAATTTTCCTGGTATTCACGTGGAGGAAGTGGCTAATTTAAAACATTTAAGATCATTGAAATTGAAACATTTTCCTCTGTTTCGTATAAATTGTTTGTAATACTGAATTTCATGCTCTCTATAGACCAGTCATAATAAACCTATATTAAAACAACTGTCAGGACTTCACGCTAGAAGTAAAAACTTAGAAATGAAACTCATGCGTGTTTTAACCTCAAAATAACCCCCAACGCCTTCATGGTGGTAGTGACATCTAGTGTCCACCTGGCCAGCTACCACCTTCAAGTTAGAAAATCTTTCGCCAGACATCTAATGTGTTGGTAAGTGATGATGCGGTCGAAAATGGTAAACACGCTAGACCTAGAATGGGAACTGGCTCTCTGGGATAGCTGCCGGAACACATTAGATGCTTGGCGACAGATTTTCTAACTTGACGGTGGTAGCTAGCCAGGCGGACACTACATAGTGTCCTAACGCCATGCGGGGGTTGTTGGTTTCTTAACGATGTTTTTACTTCACCGGAGGGCCACTATGAAAAGCGCACATACATTTTTCGATAGAAAAATGCCTTAGTGCACGGTGGGGGTTGAACACCGGGCACCACCGGGCCTCGAAAATGGGTATGATTGTTATCATGAGTACTTTCCATTAAACATGACCAGGTCTTCACACAATGTTTATTTGTAATTTATTAAATTTTTTTACTTATATAAACGTATACTTTTTGTGTGCGTTTTGTGATAAACTTGTGATTTGTCGACAGATACGGTCGCAAGGTGGTGATAGTGGTGACACCGCTGGTGGTGGCGGTGGCAGGTCTCATCAAGTCCTTCTCCGTCAACTACTGGATGCTGCTGGTGCTAGAGTTCTTGGAGACAGCCCTGGGATACGGGAACGCTTCCATGGTGCTTTGTAAGTATTCATTCTGAACAACATGTTTGAGCGTGATTTTAACAAGCCGTGGTTAGGGGATTTCATCGCGATCTTTTTCTTCATCGGAGGTCAATTGTGAATGTACTCAATAATAATCACATATCTTTGATTTGCTTCTGTCAGCACCAACACCTTTCTAATAATTATATGAAATTTTTGAATTGAGAAAATATGTGTGTTCATTGATAAATCATCATAAACTTTTTTGCTTTTCTGTGATAGACATATGTACGTCCTTCAAGCAATACTTTCTTAATCATCACTTTCTCATTAAATAGTAATAATTCTTAAATTAAAATTTTAAAACCATCCTTCACCAATCTGTTTATAATATATGTTCATTAAGATCATTTCAATGGGCCCAAACACGACATCTCTGCTGTGAGTTAGTGAGGAGTAGAGTATTCTACAAATTCCAGGTGATGCCCCAGCATTAGGTCAATACTGCCATGGTTCTTACTATATCATTGAAGTAAGAGGATACCAAATATTGAATTAATTAGACCTATAAAAGTTGTACTCATAGCGTTATCAACCAGGAAATAGTTCATAGTCTGTAATCGGTAGAACAGATTTTCATGAATTAAAGCTAAGAATTTTGATTAAGACACATATCAAACAAAAAAAACTAAATTGAAATCGGTTAATCCATTTAGGCGCTACGATGCCACAGAAAGACACACAGATACACACGTCAACACCCTTTTTTGCGTCGGTGATTAAAATAGTCACCGTGCTTGTAATAAAACAAAACCACATCTTCACCGTTAGTCTTCGAGCATTTACCAATGGAGATGTTAACGTTGTAATCCACAAACATTTTTTTTCTGCCGATACTTACGGGAGACGAGGTAAACACGCATTGCACACACACAAATCACTCACTTTAACGATCGCGCACACTAGCTTGAAACACGCACACAGTATTAAAAATACAGCGTAGTTACGCACGCTCATATGGCCAATAATGGCTATATGGCCAGCAGAGGGGTACGCCTTGCGTTAACATCTCCATTGGTAAATGCTCGAAGCCGTGAGTATGTTCCAATAATGTCAAGTCCTAGAAAAAAATACTAATATAATACCAAAATTGAGGTCGAGATCGATTTTAGGTCATTATGGCAGTGGGGTATCAAAGATAAATATTAGAAAGACAAATGAACAAATTAATTTAATTTGTAATTAAATGTATGATTTAATATTATATTTCTTTGAAGTATTACACACTTTTATATTTTTTAATTGGCAGAGCACATGGATATGTTATCCAGGAGGTTGCGGGTTCAAGTCCCGTCGGTACCATGAAATTTTGTCTTAGGGCCAAATTATTGTTATATTATGTTTATTTGGAAAACGACTAGATTACAACTCATGTACCAATACCTTAATAGATAATCGTATTGGCATCAAACTTCGTAAAATGGTGTGCGGTTCCTTTATAAGTTCCGAGTGGCTAACAACATTGTCAGAGTTTTGTGGCCTAAAGGATTATGTCATGGCCTACGAGGTTTCGACGCATTGTGACCAATATATATTAAGACTGTTGTGCTAGAGTAAACAACTGAACAACTGGGATCTTCGACTCTCACACATAACTCAACTGGAATTTAACGTGACTTCATTATCTATGAGATAGTTGTGGATTTCTAACTTCTTCTAACTTAAGCACCTGTCTGGAATCTTGCAAATACAAATATCTCTACTTGTCAGATTGCGATTTATAATTATGTAAACATAAATAATATACTTTTTGATTTAAACTAATGAACTTTATTTCAGCTCTAGAAGCAGTGAGCCACAAGCGTCGCGTGGTCTACTCGTGCATTTCAGACATCCTGGCAAACTTCGGGAGTGCTTTCTTTGGTCTGATCGCGTGGAAGATCCCTTACTGGCGGTACATGATCAGAGCCATCTACGCACCGCTGCTCATCGTTGTCTTCTACATCTTCCTCATGGATGAGGGAGTCAGGTACGGCAACAGATATTTATTCAGAGAGGTGTTTGTTAAGTACTTCAACAAGTTTTCAGTAAGCATAAGTAATTATATGGCGCCTCCTCGTTTCACTGCCTTTTTCTGCTTCCAGACAAAAATAACACCAATTCGAACCACATCGTCACTTAACTAAACATCACCTAAAGTAGTGGTCAAAACTTTGTCTGTACAACTTTTTTTAATTGCGCATGATGAGAGGGTTGAGCTTGAAAGTATGTTGTAGATAAATAATTTAGTTAATTATTAATTTCGAATGAACGAAGGTGTTCAAAATCAAGTACCTGACAGTATCTTAATAGCAATGTTTGTGCTGTTGCTATTTCGCCTAATACAATATTTAATTTTAAAAAGTCAATGTACACTGTGATAAACTGCCGCCAAGATTCTTCTTTTCAGTATAGGAACTACGCCTTCACCCGTGGCTTGATACGATATATGTTTGACATATATTTAACATTAAGTTTTTTCTAACATTCTTCAGATGGTTGCTGGCACACAACAAAAAAGACGAGGCAGTCCGCGTGCTGAACAAAGTGGCGAAGATCAACAAGATCACACTTTCGCAGAAAGCCAAGGCGATGCTCGACAAAATAAGCGACGAGAGGAAGTCGCAAGAGGTAAACATAATTCATCTATTCGTTGTTTCGATGTAAACTTAGTTGATTATTCGATAAACTTTTTAACGAAATTTATTTATTTGTATACTTACCTATTTACATTTTATGAACCTATTTCATTATGTTAGTGCGTTTGTACAGAATTTATTCCAAAATTCAAAAGATTTGAGATTATTTAATACTTTCTGTGGAATATTACGTAGGGAATAATGATACAAATAGCGTAGGACTACTGTATACGAATGTGCGGTATCATAAAAAACAACTTTAAAAGACGTCTTAGATTTCAAGCGGATTGTCTATTGCTTTCGACTGAAATATAATACCAACAATAGAATACAAGATAATAAAAAAACGCCAGAATTGTTTGTCACTCTGGACAAGATTATTTGTACTGTACAATCTTTTAGTCCTACTAACACGTCTGATACAATTTACGTAGTGCTAAAATCATTACATACTTTTAAACATAATAGTGCCAAATAAATAATATAAAAGGAGATAATGGTAGCATCTATCCTACTGACCGACAGAGGCTGCTAATTATTTGGCAAAATATTAGGATTCTTAGCATTTAGAGACTGGCCTAAGAATAGCACATTTTTACTGATAGCTCATAGATATCTTGAAAGGGGACTTCAAAATTATTGAACAAGTGTAAATAATATACTGGTAACTGTTGCCCTGCCAGTCAAAGGTCATGTATTAAAACTATTGACCGTTGTCATAAGTTTTCCTGTAAGCTACATATCTGAATAATTTGGCGTAAATCAAATAGCCTCAACGACCAACAAACTTATAAACTGTAGTGTGAGTGTGAGAATATAACCTTACACTCATCCTTATTAAATGTTCTAATTAGCATTATCTTCAAATTTAACACTTACATATTTTGACATTCCAGGTCGGGCAAAACCCATCCGATACCATCGCAATTCTCTCCGTGCTCCGGTCGAGGGCTATCATATTCCGGCTAACGATTATCGCCGCCTGCTTCATCTGCTGCACCTTTGTGTACAACGGTACCATCATCAACAGCACCAGCATCGCCGGCAACAAGTACATCAACTTCTCAGCTCTGCTCCTCCTGGCAGTGCCCACCAGGATCGTGACCGCCTTCACATTGACTAGGTTCGGCAGGAAGGCCCCTATCTGTGTTGCGTACACCTTGTGTGCTATCTTCTTTATCACGTCCGCTTTTGTCCCTAAGTGTAAGTGTCGTTTTGTCTGCTTTGTTGTTTTATTGCCTTTGTTTGATATCTCTTTTATTTACTGTTTTAATTTTATCTATGAACGTATTTTATGAGTTCATTATTTATGGTGTTGGTACATTGTTTATATTAATCCATACAACTTCGTTATGCTGATTAAGTGAAACTACTACAATTTTAATTGATTGGACTCAAGAAAACGCTTGATCACAATAATATATACGTTACACTTTGAAGATAGTAGTGAACAGCCACTGTTTTGAATCCAAATCGCACTGTCCTGCTGTACACTGATCCGTTCCGATTACATTCTTCCGATCCGATCAAAAGTCCTTTCTTGTTCTTGTTCTAGTTTTTTTTAATATCTTATAGGCTAGCGTTTGACCACTATCTCACCTGTTGGTAAGTGATGATGCGGTCAAAGATGGTAAACACGCTAGGCCCAGAATGAGAACTGGCTCTCAAGGATAGCTGCCGGAAAACGTTAGAGATAGATAGATTTATGCGTATTATAGCGTCTCGGTTTTGGGGTCTACGATCCAAAAATCTGGACATTTGTGCTGAGACTGGTCTGTTTCAGCACCTCATATTGTATTCCTTTTTGTTTTTTGTTTTATTTAGTTAAGTTTTTTGGTCAATATGTCAAATATATTTTTCATCTGTACTTGAGGAATGCTGAATAAATGATGTTTCTTTGTTTCTTTCTATTTATATCAAGAATGTGTTGTTCTCCTTTTAGCGGTATCATGGGCGTCAGTCCTGTTCTACTTGGCCGGTAAGATGTGCAGCACGTACGGCGTGTTCAGCGTGTACGTGGTGGCCATGGAGGTGTTCCCGACGACGTCACGTAACTCGCTCACCAACCTCGCTAACACGGTCGGCAGGATCGGGTCCGTGCTGGCTCCGCAAGCTCCTTTACTTGTGAGTATTTACTGTTCTTTTTTTTTTAATACTTTATAGGCTAACGTTTGACCACTATCTCACCTGTTGGTGAATGATGATGCGGTCGAAGATGGTAAGCACGCTAGGCCTAGAATGGGAACTGGCTCTCAAGGATAGCTGCCGGAACACATTAGATGTTTGGTGACAGATTTTCTAACTTGAGGGTGGTAGCTGGCCAGGCGGACACTAGATAGTGTTCTACCACCATGCGAGGGTCGTTGGTTTTTAACGATGTTTTTCTTCACCGGAGGGCCACTGTGAGAAGCGCACATAAATTTTTCGATAGAAAAATCCGTACACGTGCGCGTCGGGTGTCGGTGCACGGCGGGGTTTGAACTCGGTACCACGGCATCAAAGCCGACCGTTTTCCCGATTAGGCCACCGGGCCCCCACTCGGGTTCTTAGTTTAATTTATCTGTGTAATGCACGATTGAAGAATTTATGACGCCATTTTATCGCATACCACCTTGTTAGATTATCCATGTTATCTCATATTATTTACTAATCCATCTGAAATCCGCATTGATGTCTCACGTTGTTTGTAGATAATGAATATAACTTATTGTTTATGATAAGTGGGTACTGTATTGCTAAGTGTTATCAAAATGTTTGAATTTAATTTCCCTCTGCTACAACTGAACTTTTTAAGCCATACGTAATAAATATATGTATGTATATTTATACGAAGCGGATCGTCGTTTCGTACGTATTTTACAATGATACCTCCACGTATCGCGTGCTACAGGTACCAATATCAATCCTCGCCATGCACCGATGGATTTTTCTATAGAAAATATGCGATATTCAAACTGGCTTACCGGTGAAGGCAAAACATCGTTAAGAAAACCCTAAGCTACGGACTCACCGCAGCGTCCTGCGTGCGCTATCTAGGTGACGCTGCGGTGTGGCCGTACCTTAACACCCCCGCATGGTTGTAGGACACTGTCTAGTGTCCGCCTGGCCAGCTACCACCCTTTAAGTTATAAAATCTTTCACCAAACATCTAATGTGTTCCGGCAGTTAACCTTGACAGCCAGTTCCCATTCTAGGTCTAGCGTGCTACCATACTCAACCGCATCATCACTTACCAACAAGTCAGGTAGTGGTCAAACGCTAGCCTATATGACATAAAAAAATAAAAATCTTGCGATATTTTTTCTAAATATATCGTTTTTGTATCACAATGTAGAGTTGTCGAATGTATGTTTTATCGCGATACGTGAAACAGAACATAGGTAAGAGCTGTTAGAATGAGAAGGTGATTGTCCCATACATAATTTATGATCGTACAAAACGAAAAAACCGACTTTACGTGCCGTGATAGTGAACGTAGCCAGTATCATGTCATCAAGGTATACAAATGCATATGTCATCAAGGTATAAAATAAGTTTTAAATGTTTATCTTTTCTGCCGATTTTTTCAAATCCGTTAAGTTTTGAAGGCGTTCTGAGGTAACAAACTTAAAAAAAAAATTAAAGAAAATACCGACGAAATGAGAGCCTACTCCTCTTTTGTGAAGTCAGTTGAAAATGTATGTGTGTCGGTAACTTTAACTTGGTTATATCTGTGTTCTCAGGAGAGATACATGTCAGGTCTGCCCAGCATAGTGTTCGGAGTGGTGGCGCTGGGGCCGGCCGTGCTGGCCCTCCTGCTACCGGACACCAGCCGGTGCGCGCTGCCGGACGACGTGGCGGCAGCAGAGGATCTTGACCATCAACACCCGGAACTACATCGAGAACAAACTCTGGAAGACAGTCCAGAAAGCCGGCAAGTGCCTCCCCGAGTAGTCGTTGAAAAATCCTAGAAAATAAATCCTCCTGCAATTACTAAAGCAATGCGCTGATTTTCAGCAGCACCCCCTTTTTTCGTGTCTAGTAGTAGTAAGTACCGAGTCATATTTTAACTTAAGTATTAAAAATTATAATTCATATTAGAATATCGCTTACAGAGTTGTCATGCGGCCCAAGGCTGAGGTTTCGGCCCGGCAGTAGGGAATATGCATGATTCTTTTTTATATTTTTAATTCACTGATTGCATCCATTTAACACATTAAAATATGAAATAATACTGAAAGTGTTCACATTAAGGTAAAAAAATAGTTTTAGCATTGAAAAAATATGAGGTATCTAAAACGCTGCCAAATTTTCGCGCGCGTTTGTGACGTAACAGTGCACCGCACGGTGTAAAATATATATAGATAGATATAATCCATATATTAAATCTTTTTATTAGAAATAGTACGTATTCGTACATGGTATTTCTATGAAAAAGATTTAATCTGTGGAGACCGTGTGGTGCACTGTGACGTCACTTTCTAATTGACAAGTGGTGATGTGTTTCGCAAATTAAAATTTCCTACGCTTTTTTTGCATTTTTGATATAATATTTTAACACATTTAAGAGTATTTTATTTACAAAAGAATGTTTAACAAACAACAACACAACAATAATGATTCGAAAATAAATGATTTCAAGTAAATGTATACTACATGCATATTCCCTATTTAAAGGTCGTGAGTTCGATCCCCACCCATTGCTCTATTGACGAGAACCCACTCCAGACACAAGCATATTTTAGCTTAGTTGGAGGTTCACAAGAATACTAGTAATGTGCAATCTACATTTCTAGTAAGCTTTATAAAAAACAATATATAGATTCTGTTACATTTGGCCCTTTGACATGCAAATATGATCATAGAACTAAAAATTAAATCTTATAATTTTATCGGTTTGGAATTCTGCTATAGTAAACCTTGTTGAGATAAAATATTTAATATTATATTTTTTTGTGTTACACACTTTATATTTTTATACCTACATTGTTTTTGTACAATGCCACCAATACATAATTGGTTAAAATGCAATCCATTAGTTTCGTTTTATTGATAGGATCGTACTGTGGCTTAATTGGTTAGAGCGCCAGGACATGTTTCCCAGAAAGCGCAAGTTCGAATCCCGTGAAATTTTGAAATTTTGGATTGCGTGTAACAATGTATAAAATATTCAATTTATGTCTGAATAGATAAACATTTAAATAACACAAATTGAGGTACTTTATTGAAAATTGTTAGTTAAATTATTCAAATGTAACGATAATAACGTGAGTAAATGTAACGATAATAACGTGAGTAAATGTAACGATAATAACGTGAGTAAATGTAACGATAATAACGTGAGTAAATGTAACGATAATAACGTGAGTAAATGTAACGTATTCAAACATATATAATGTTTGTAAATATTTTTAACGATCGCAGCGGCGTACTTAGCTTGTTCGAAAACAATTTAGAAGCAAGTGATCATCATTGCTACAAAAGTTTGGTATTCTATTTTATGAAGAATTTCAAAGAAAACTTCATGGTTCATAGGTGAATTGGTATTTTTTATGTCAGTTAAAAATTTATCGAATTCTTAAGGTGCTCTTACACGGGCAATTTTTTGATCAATAATTGTTAAGCAACTGGAGCAATTACAATAAAATGCGGAAATTGTTTCGGGAATATTGCTACTAATCGCGCCATATATTCCACTTGCTCAATATCGCCATATGAGTTGCCGAATATCCAATCGGTTTGATTAGTTAATTTAATGTCTATCTCGTTTCTACGTATAACAACGTCTTGTTTTCACAAGAGGAATAGAACGGCGGTGGACACTAGCGGTTTTGTATTGTTTTATGTTGCTCCATATTGAAAGGTATATGTTGCCATCGCCATAAATTGCTTGATGTAGTCGTAACGTCGTAGTTGACGAGTATTGCCCGGGATGGAGCAATTTTAGTGGCCCGTATGAGAGCACCTTAAGACCATAGCAGATAATTGTTACGTGTAATCTAGTCTCTGACTCGATAACGTTGCTGCTACGATAAAACAAAACTGCTGCATAAGTTTGAATGACTTCTGGGGTATTGCGAAGAAATTGTATATACATAAGTTTAGAATAGAGATAAGAAATGATAAATGATTAAATTTAAACAGATTCGACTCGAACTAGTAATGAAGTAGTAACCTTACATACAATTTTTGTTTCTCTGTCAAAGAGTCATAAATATAACGTTTTGTATTAAAAGGAAAAACTAATTAATTAATATATTAATATGATACATACAGGGTGTCATAATATGTTCAGTCTAGTTTGAATCGAACTTAATAGATTTGTTTTTTTTTTGTGACAAATAAACTGTATGTAGTTTGAGGCTGTGTTAAGAATAAGTGCCAGAATATATAACTTAATTAAGATTTTAAAATGCAATGTCGTGTTTCGTGTTCGTGATGCCAATTTGTGATTAGGTTTCAGGGTGGATGTATGATAATGGCAAAGCTTGTTAATTTATTATTTTGCCAATGCATAGTTAATCATAGATTAAAAATAATATTGAATTATTCTCATTATTAGTGACATTCTTAAAAGTCGTATTTGTAGGTTATAGTATATTATAGTTAATGATTAAGACTTTTATAAAACTATGGTACTTTTTTATATTGTGAACAGAATGCACTTTCGCGCGATTTATGCTCGCACCGAGACATAAACGTAACGACTTATCCAACTAGTATCGCGGTAGGGATATAAAATTAAAAATAAACTGGCCAAGTGCAAGTCGGACTCGCACTCGTAGGGTTCCGTACCACACTACATGTATTTTATAAGATCGAGCAAAAATCCCACTATCATTTTTCGCCAGCAAAAAATAATAATTAATAAACATTTTATTTATTATAACGCTATCTAACGTCTAACAAAGGTGTTAGGGATCGACATTTCAATATAACGCCATCTATGGGACGTTTACCTAACTAAGCGTTCATAGATGGCGTGAAATGCCGAAAAAAACACGTTTCTTGAAACACGGCAACAGAAATACATCACATGTGAAAAATTTCAAATGTCTAACTATCACGGTTCATGAGTTACAGCCTGGTGACAGACGGACAGACAGACAGACAGACAGACGGACAGACAGACAGACAGACAGACAGACACACAGACGGACAGCGGAGTCTTAGTAATAGGGTCCCGTTTTACCCTTTGGGTACGGAACCCTAAAAAAGAGTTAATTATAGGATACTAAGTAGGTACTTGCCATATTAATCCATATTTCTGATATTTTGTTTTATATTTTGGATAAGATTATACATTATATAATCTCCATCAGAGTGATAAGAAAGTGTCTGAAGTGTCTCCGAGAAAGCGTGCTAAAGACTATGGATAAGATAAATTGAAATATATAATATATCTGAAGATGAAAGTTGCATTGTTTTTATTGAAACATCCTGTTGTTTATATTACAACCAATTGATAAAATATGAATGAAAGCCTTTATTATGAACACCTTTATTATAATTAAACACCTATTAATATAAAATATAACAAAAGAAAATATCTTTTAATCCCAATTAAGTACATTTTGCTTACTTAATTGGGATTAATTTCAATTATCAATTTCTATGGAGAGAACTTTATCGTAAATGCGCCAAGGACTAGCAATTAATTAATTGTAAATATTTAATAATAATTATTGGTAGCTTATCAAAAGTTACAGAAACACATGTTATCGTTGATCTTTAAATAATAGACAAACATTTAAAAGTAATTAGTTACTAAATTAAAACTCAAAATTATATAATTTGTACGCAAGGTACTTGTAGAGACTATGCACTTTATCAACGAGTATTAACTAAACTAAGCAACAGCTTAGTCTGGGTAAGTCCATTCTCGTTGATGATACACATAACCATATAAAGCGCATACAATAATAAAATATTTGCATCGGTAATCAAGGCAAAGTAAGCGCCAAAAATGAAATCCCACAGGTTTTCAGCGGAAACGTGAAAAAGTGTGTGTGCTCTCTCTCAGTGTATTTTACCCTAAAACTGGAGCTCTCCCGCAAATTTATATGCTATAAATGGGCAAATTAAGAATCTGCACTTACACACGTCAGATTACATTAAATAGATTATATTAATAATAATTATTCTAGATATAAATAAAATAACTTATTGCTTTAAATAAATAAAAAAAACAAAAGTAATAAGCCGTTCAGGTTTCATCTAAACGTTGCGTCGACGTTACACTCAAAATAATGTTTACTTCCCCTGAATAATATAGGATGGCAACCGTACTATTACATGCACACCCAATGCATGCAATGCACACACGCTTTTCACGTTCCTACCGAAAGCCTATGGGACATGAGTGGCGTTTCCTCCACTTATCGTAGAATTACTTTGTCAATCGATAATACAATCGACAATTCATATCCTATTTGGCACATGTTTTTTATGTCCTTATTTACAACATTATTTTACCATACCAACATTGACGAGCACCGTAGTAAAAATAAATAAATAAATAAATAAAATATTTATTCAGTAAATAACACAAATCTAGTACATGTACCTTAAACCTATATACCATAAAAATATAATAATAATAAACACAATCACTAATATACAATGTGCAATTAAATATATCTTATAATAATGTTTAATAATAAATTTATCTAATATGAGGGTACAACTGAACATTGTCAGCCGTTCTAGGTCGAACCTGTGTTACAGCTGACAATAACTTCCTACTGTGCGGTAACATTATCTAAGTATGTATTATTTTTGAAAAACTTAAGGGTATATATAATATTGAATTGCATGAATAGAACAAATTAGTATACATTGAGCGAATGTTATAAGATACCTATTAACATTAGAATAATCACATGAGGATTTACGTTTTTCGATTTATCAATATTTTAAAGAAATGTAAGCCTAGTAAGTAAAGAAAGTATCTGTGTGTCTGATAATTAAGGTCATAGCACGATCAGATCAATTGTAGTAGGTAGTACATTTAGTAAGGAAATCATTTATTTTTGTGAAGTGACGTTGTTATAGGTTGACGGCATTAAATATGTCCTATATACACGTATATATAGCGCCTTAATATCTTCATCCTAAAGAGAGCAGACAGCAGATCAAGTTTTATTGTAGGATTCAGGCGTGCCCAGGGCTTCCGCCTCGGCCAGGGTGTCGGGCATCTTGGTGCCCAGCGTCTCCGGCTGCGTCAGCACCAGCAGGCCCGCCAACATGCCCATGGCACCGAAGAGTATAGACGGAAGACCATCCAGGTAGTCGTTCTGAAAGAAAAACATCGTTGTTAACTACGATTTCTTTCTCGAACACATGACGAAGTTTGATCGCGAAGTTTCGGCGCTCAAATAATTCACCTAATATATCTCAAAAAGTAAAAAAATCATCGGTCTATAAAGTTGTCTTCTATTGCCAATCCAGACTAATATTCTAAAAATATTTGTAACTCTGTCCGTTTGTTACGTAATCATGCCTAATCGGACGATCCGATCTTACTGTAATTCAACAAGTAGATATTTTATAGGATGTGAATAAACATAGGCTACTTTTTATGAAAATAAAGTCATGCATTTGTATGCATAACTTAAATAACCTACATTAAGTACACAAATATTTATTGACAGAGTTTTTTATTGATAAAACTTTTAGTATACCTGAATGAAGTCGCGGGTATCAGCTAGTAAATGTATGTACTTACAAGTACAGGCGTCAGTGGCGCTGTGATGGATCCGATTCTGCCGATCATGGAGGAGAAGGCGAGCAGGCTATGCCGGTACTGTGTGGGGTACAGCTCTGATGTGAACAGGTACAGTGACGTGAACACCACAGAGATGCCGAACTTGCCCAACAGGAAGAGAATGAGCCGAAGAGTAGTCAGATCTGGATAAAAAAAAAATTATATTCGAAAACGAGAGCCCTGTTTTTAGAGATCCTTTACGCCAAGTAAAGGATTCATGACTTGACTTGACGTGACGATGCTTGTGGTTTTGCGATGCGCAGCAAGAAGCCGCGCGGCGTAGCGCGGTGCAGCGCGGTGCAGCTCGACGCAGTGAGACGCTTGGCACGGCCGAATTATCTGAACGAAATGTGTGTCTTATTGTGTAGTTAATAAAATTCAATATTTTATCACGCGTAATACCGCGTAATACAATATCGACCGCCGCGCGGCTTCTCTCTGTGTGGCGCGAAACCACAAGCATCGTCACGTCGCGTCGCGTCACAATGTGAACTGGCCCTATGCGTGAGGTCTGGTTCAAATCCAAGGATACAACGCTAGTCTAGTCAAACCTAGCGTTCTATAAGATATTTAATAAATGTGAAAGTCGGGCTCAACTCTTATGGTTCCGTAACACAGCACAATATTTTATAAGATCGAACAAAATATGCTAAAAATTTCACAATCATTCATCAGCAAAATTTAACTTTGTTTTCCATAGTGTTTGTATACATTACAAAGTTATATTTGCGGTCTTTGAAAATGTAATGCTGCTCTAATATCTTGTTCAAACCAATTTTCGTTAAAAGTGTTAGTTGAGATCTACAGCATATATAGAACCAAAGATATATATATATAATATATTCAATTTTTTATACCAGATGTCTCATAATATAATGCGTCTCAAGTTTTTGTTCCTAAGACCTCTGATAACCAAGCATTATCTGATAAAATATATCTAATTATATATCAAGAAAGATAGTGCTCAAATGCTTCCCTATCATAATAAAAAAAATAAAACATATTAGTTTAATCAACATAAAAAATAAAGTAAAAGGCAAAGTGCGAGTTGGACTCGCGCATTGAGGGTTCCGTTCCGTACAAACTAGCAGACATTATTGCCATAAATAAAAGATAATCGTATCAAAAGTATCCCTAGACACAGTTATTCCACAAACCACTAATAATAAGTTTGTAATGGTAAATTCACATTTTTTGTTATTTAACTACATTATATATTTACGGTATTCCGCGCAGACGAACAGACGGACAGATGGACCGACGCACAGACAAACAGACGGTCAGATAGATAAATAGACAACAAAGTGATACTTTAAAGGTTCCTTTAGTTGAAGAACCCTAAAAATCAATAACATATAATAGTAGTGTACTATCTGCATCAAATATTTCAAATAAATGTTTTTATATTAACGTAAGCCAATAAATTGGAGCTCAGCTTCACGTAAGCGCCTAATGATAAGGTAAAATGAATACATTACGGTAGCAGCATACTTACCATTAGAAATAAAAGCAAAAGTGAGGTTACAAACTGCACTAGTGAAGTATCCAACAGATAATGTCGCTTTCCTGCCGATTCTGTTGAGGACGAGGACAGCCGTGAAGAACCCAGGGATCTCGATAGCGCAGGTTAATATGAAGTTCAAGTACATGGTGTCGGAGAGGCTGGTAGAGTTGATGCTCAGCCCATAGTACACGAAGGTCGTGGTAATCCACCAAATGGGTGTCGTGCACACACGACGGAGAAGTACTCTAGACCGAATGATAGTTGAAAATACGCCAGGAACTTTCTCCTGAAAATAAATTAACACTATGTATAATACATAATATGGACATATGATTTTTTTGACAAAAAAAAAGTATAATACCTATAAGTTGACTGTGAACTTTAATTTTGAATAAATCACATAAAATCTTACCGTAGATGGTGGAGGTGGATTCATCAAAGCTTGTAAAGACTTGTCACTGATCTGTTTCCTGTTGGTTCTCGCGACTTTCTCTAGCATATCCTTGGCGTCTGACCATCTCTGCTTTGAGAGCAGCCAGCGGACGCTCTCTGACAGTATCCAGTAGTAAGAAATGATGAGGAAACAGGGAATATGCAGGGTCATTATCATATACCGCCAGGGTTGCACCACCCATGCTACTGAGCCGAGGATTATCTGTCCCACGGCAAACATCGAAGAGCAAGTAGCACTAGTAACCACTCGGTATTTAGGACCCACAAGTTCCGTAGCTGTCAAAAACATATCGTAATGTTAACAATATAGCAACATATTTCAAAAAGGACAACGATGTTATCAATAGATACTAAAGTAAACAAATAAGCGACGTACCAAAAATATAAGCAGAGCTAAAGGTTCCTGCTCCCAACGTTGTCTGCAAGATTTGCATTGCCAAGTACATTCCGTAGTTGACGGAGAATGCTCTGATGAGACCAATAAGCGCCAGGTTGAAGACACTGATGACCAGGGCCACTCTTCGACCGAAGCGGTCTGAGATGTACCCGATGATAGGTAGGACCAGAAGGGTCCCCACACTGTTCAGGGTACCAGCTAATGCTCGAAGCCATTCTTGGCAGCCGAGGTCAAACTAGAATCACAGGTCAACACAATAATGTTTATATTGAATGAAGACTTCGTAGATTTTACTCGTAAGTCGTGGTTTATTGTTTAAACACATCCGTAATACCACGACATAAAATTTTACGTTTGGTCTTCAAACCACTCATGAAAATGTTTGCAGCTACTTGAACAATTCAGCTACTTGAACAATTGGGAGGCCCATATACACCCACACATATATGACATTTTGTTACATTTCAGAATTATTTTGGTACCTACATGACTGAATTTAAAAATTAACTTCTAAATTTGGTTATTTAAAATGACTCACGTCGTAGACAACAGAGTTATCTCTAGCGTAGACGAAGTGCTCGCATGTGACAGTAGAGTCGGCGAAGATATTAGCCGGACAGTTGTCGAGGGTGCCGTTAGGGGCACCGCCGGCTGAGGAGAATCGTTCACAGCTGGAGAACCCTTGCGCAGTATTTGGCGCTGCGGGGATGGCATCCATGACCCATTCAGGCTCAAACGCGTGGTCTTTGGTGTATTCACCGCACTCGGAGATTTGACATCTAGGAACATAGAGGAACTACATTATTAATTGGCATTGGCTTCGTCGGTTACACTAAAAAACTAGAGGAGGCCGAGCCCTACAATATGCTTTGTTTATGATTCCTTAAATATAAAGAGTGCAATCATAATCTTTAGTATATTCTAAATTCGTAACCGTTTGTATAGTTCTCAAAGGAAGTTTTTAAGGTAGGTACGGACACACCGCGGCGGCCTGCGTACGTAATCTAGGCGGCGATCAGATAGCGCAGTAGTATTTGTACCTACTGGTTCACACCAAACGCGATCAGAAAACAATTCAAAAGTACTAAGATCGCGCCCGCAGATCGCAGGACGCCGCGGTGTGGCCGTACCTTTACTTGGTCCTAATAACTTGAATAAAAGCACATAGTTAGCTAGAGGTTTATAAGTGAAGAAGAGTGGTACATATTGATATCATTTGTCTTATTAACACAAGGAATATGAAGACTGGCTTAAGAGCAAACGCGGAGTGCACTTTTCCATACAAATGTATTCCCCCGTTTCCTCTCTGGAAAATGCTTCTAGAGCAAAACTTGTTTCTACAAAAGGTCTGCTGTAGCTACGCCCCTATCATTTGTCTTTATGACCAGCCAATTGCAAAAAGAAATATAAGCCTTTTAATCTCCTCTTTAAGTTTTTTGAAGGGTCATATTTCTATTTGCAATTAGTTGGTCGAAAAAAAGGAAATGATATGGGCGTAGCTACAGCAGCCCTTGATTTTTGTAAAAACAATTTTTCTCTAGAATCATTTTCCAGGGAGGAAACGGGACAATACATTTTTATGGAAAAGTTCACCCCTCGTTCCATCTTAATATACTAACACTTTATAGATAGAGTAATATACAGTGTGGAAATTAAACTCAGGCCCTGGAGGGAAACTACTTTAAATCCTTAAGCTAGCTCATTTTACTTAAAGGAGACATTCCTTTATATTTGAAAAGAAACAAATCGGCATTAAAAGATTTTTTAAAACTCGCTTGCTTCGCCCGGGACTCAAACCAACTAAAATTTAAAAAAATAAACACTCTTTATTTTATTATACTAATCGGTAGTATTAATACTCAGGATAAAGTTTCTCTAAAAAATGTTTGGTTACTGTTCAATTTTAACAAGTAAAAGACACGTAACAGTTCTGTTATCTCTCCAACACTCAAAGACTTCGTATGAAGTACACGCTTGCTAATTTATCGTTAAGTACCTTGTTGAAATCTTCGATAAGAAAATTGTTCAATGGTGGTAATACCTCTATGCACATTTCCTTCTTACATGATCCGAGGCGTTCAGTGGAGAAGTTTAAAAATGGAACGTTTGACTTTGTTTGCAATGCGGGACAATAATTTAAAAATTCGAACGATTTTTATCAACAGATTTTATTTAAGTAGTGTTGCTTTCCTTACGTAATTAAATTATCTCATAATGGCGTATCAAGAACAATTCGAGTTATTAGAAGCTTACTATGTTTGCAACAAGAGCTACGATTTAGCTCTGCAGTGGTATCGCGAGAAGTATCCAGACAGAGTACTACCATCTAGAAAAGTTTTGTCTCGAATTGTGAATAATTTACTGACCGTTGGAAGTTTTAAAAAGAAGACTGGACGCCCACAGCAACAAAATTTGGACTATAGTGATGTTGAGTTAAACATTTTGACATACTTCGAGTGTTACCCGAAGGCTTCAAGCAGGGAAGCTGCTCAAGAGATAGGCATCAACCATACTAGTATACTTAAAGTTCTGAAAAAATACAAATACAAATGTTATCGTGATGGGCTATTGGTGCAGAAACTACATCCCGGAGATAGTGACAGGAGATTACAGTTTTGTGAAAATATTCAAACAGAAATAGCCCGCAACCCAAATTTCTTGGACTGTATTGTATGGTCTGACGAAACAAATTTTAGTAATAATGGAATGTTTAACAGACATAACAATCATTATTGGTCTCGTCAAAATCCATTCCGTGTCCGTGAAACGAACAATCAGGTCAGATTTTCGTTTAATGTTTGGTGTGGAATCAAAAGTAACATGGTTGTTTTGATGCACATTTACGAAGGACATCTGAATGCAGCAAAATTCATTGAAATATTGGAGATTTTACAAAATCAATTAAACCTTCTGCCAGAAGAGGAACGAAATAATATCATTTTTCAACAAGATGGTGCACCTGCCCACAACAGCAGAATTGCCAGGGCATACCTTATTGAAAATTTCAATGCCTGGATAGGTACAAACGGGACGATTAGATGGCCTGCAAGAAGTCCAGACCTGACGCCCATGGACTTCTTTTTATGGGGTTTATTTTTTTTAATTTTAGTTGGTTCGAGTCCCGGTCGAGGCAAGCGAGTTTTAAAAAATCTTTCAATGTAGATTTGTTTCTTTTCAAAAATAAAGGAATGTCTCCTTTAAGTAAAATAAGCTAGCTTAAGGATTTAAAGTAGTTTCCCTCCAGGGCCTGTGTTTAATTACCACACTGTAGAATGCAGTCAAATATTATTTTTTAATAAATGTTTCTGCCTACCTCAACGGGAAGGAAGCGTGATTTTATGTATACAGTATGTAAAATATTTAATCCTTATCAAACATATTGACGTTTTAAACCCAATTAATCGGTGATATGATATGGTTCAAGAGATAAGTTTTAAATGTCAGCATTAATACCAATTAAGTAGGCAATTATACGCTAACATATCAATTAAAATTGGTCTTATTGTTACTAAGTAGCGAGTCGAATTATTTGAGCAATTTGTTGAAAAATTAATTAATAACTTCGGTCAAGATTACGTATACTCGAAGGTCGTAAGACAAAACTGCATTACTGATTTTATTCTGCAGCATGGTGTCTCGACCATTTTATGAGATCATGAGTATACATTGAACATATGTTTTATTGTTTATATTGTTTATACAGACCTACAGACTAAGTTTTTGATATGGAACCATATGGGCAGGACCTCTTCCATTTTAATTGAAGTTATACATTCTGAAGAAACTGTCATTACTTTTTAGGGTTCCGTAGCCGAATGGCAAAAAACGGAATCCTTATAGATTCGTCATGTCTGTCTGTCTGTCCGTCCGTATGTCACAGCCATTTTATTCCAAAACTGTTAGGACTACAGAATCGAATCTTGGTAGGTAGATGTATTCTGTGAACCGTTTTCCGATTTTTATACAAAAATGTAAGATATAAAAGTTTTAGGGGGGGCATCCTATACATGGAACTGAAACAAAAAAAAATCTTCAAACCTATACGTGCGGGGTGTTTATATATAGGTCTTTAAGAATGACATTGACATTGATCCTAAAATCATTTTTTCTCAAAGTCAATCATTGGAAAAATAGGCGCGTCTAAAGTGGTAAAATGTGTGTGTGTGTGTGTCCCCCCCCTCTAATTTTTAAAGTATGGGAGTGAAAAATCTAAAAAAAATATATGCTTAAGATCTCAATAAAAACTAACAACAAAAATTGGTTTAAACGAGATACAGTCAGTAGTTTTTGAGATATGGCGACCGCAAATATAACTTTGTTTTTCATACAAACACTATGAAAAAATAAAAAAGTTAAGTTTTTAGTTGCGAAAAATCATAGTTATAGAATATTTTACTGTGTTACGGAACCCTACGAGTGCGAGTCCGACTTGCACTTGGCCAGTTTATTAATTTTATTTCTGAATTTAAAGAATTGGAAATGAAAATTACATTTGGCAAGAAAAAGGGTTATTTACCAAAAAATTGTTGCTGCCAATCGATCAACTATTTTATAAGAATTAAAACAGTTTTTCGGACCATCTGGTTAGGTTATATTACTAGTGAGTACTACCAGAAAAGTCTGAATTAGCAATTAAAACGTTTTCCATACATTTTGTAGGCGATGGAAAAATAAATCATTTTCGAAAACATGTCTTCATACCAATCGATATTGTTTCTAAGGCCCATTTCAATAATTTAAATATCAACATCAAAATAACAAATGCGAATGTGAGTTTTTGTGTTTGTTTGTTCCATGTTCCCGGTGAGACGGTTCGACATATTTGTGACTTTCTGCACAGAGAAAGCCCCAAAACGTAAAACCAAACAAGACATAGAATGTTTTAACGCAAGCAAAACCGTGGGGCGCAGCTAGGTGACATTACAACTTTATTGAATCAAGCATTAATAGAACAAGTACTCAAATCCAGAAGCGGCAGTCACCGGATGGCTAAGACATCGGACTTGAGATAAAAAGGTCTGAGTTTAATCCCCACCCATAGCACTGTTGACGTGAATGAACTCCAGATACAAGCATATTTAGCTTAGTTGGAGAGATTAAAGAGACTACTAGTAATGTGCAACCCAAAAATAAAGCTCTCTAAGAATAAGATATTCACAAGGTTTTTAATACAAAGAAATCAAATCAAAATTAAAAATACATCAGAGTTGAATGTTTCTAGCAATACATACCTATGCGGGATGGCAGCCGCAGAGAAGATGTACTCGCTCATGAAGGCTGACATTATTATAGGGATGGACACGAGGAGGATGTTATAAAGCTGAAAGCGGCCGAATTGGCCCAGCTCGTTGACCAGAACATCGTCGAGGTCCAGAGCCTTCTGTGGCGCCACGCTGCCCTGGCGGCTCCGGTCGGTGGGACCCTTGCCTCCTCTGTGACTGTTGTCACCCCCCGGCTCAGCAGTGCTGCCCTTCCTGCTGTCAGACATGGCGTCGTGGAGCGCGTCGTCGCGACGGCGTTCCTTGCGCTAATGCCTCGCAGACCGAGCTCTTTTGTCGAAGACAATTCGATATCAGATAACAGCTAGACTTAATTTATTGGCCCTCGATTATACATCACATCTTTAAAAAAATATAATCAAATTTAATATTAACGAATGCCGCTTAGAACCCTATAGTCAGATGAAAACAATGGATTCAGAACATGTTTGCCAAACATTATTAAACAGTGATTTTCTGAGTGCGTATATTGTCCACCGATCTCTGTATTGGCCGGCCGTCTGGTCCACATTACCCATGCTTGTTCAGTGATTGTGTTTTAAACGAGCAATGTGGTCAGTCTACGTCCACTCACTACTAATAACGAGAGTCGACCTCAAAGCAAATTGTTCTAAGCAAGATGTCCTAGCTTCTATCTTCTTATTATTTCATTATGGCAAGAAACTATGGCCACTTAAGAAAAAAAGCTGAAAAATTATTTAAAGCAGTCAAATCAGCAGTTAGCAGTCCAAACTAAAGATAACAAAAGAAATCCCCAATTTTTGTTAAACGGTTAAAAAAAGTTTTTTTTTAAACTGAATAGGCAAGCTAGTAGCGTTTGACCACTATCTACACTCATGTTACGTGATGATGCGATCGACGAAAATTGCAGCTAGAACTGTTTCACAATGCGCAATGGCAAGGCCACAAACATTTACGGTTATTTCCAGAGAGTATGAATCGGTTTTTATTAAAAGTCAAAAGTCAAAAGTCAAAGCATTTATTCAGTATTTGGGCAAATTAAAAATTTGCACTTACACACGTCAAATTACATTAAATAGATCATATTCAATAAAAAAATATTATAGATATAACAGAAACATAACTTATTGCTTTGAATTTTTAAAAAAACAAAGGTATTGAGCCATTCAGCTTTCATCTAGACGTCGAACGTCACACTTAAAACACAAATTTGTAATCCTTGTTTCCAATATTGTGAAGGTAGGTTACATAGGTACATTTAATTCTTTACTTTAAAATAGTTTTTGCAGAGTGGCCAGGGTGCCTTTTCTAGTACCTACGTGGTAAGCTATAATTGTATAGCAATAAGTCACAGATGCTTGAAAAAACGGCATCAGTCTACAGCTGTAAGGATTTTCATTCAGGAGTCCACCCTTCTCCATAATTACAAATGCGAAAGTCAGTTTTTTTATTTGTTTGTTTCTTCTTTACGGTCTATCAGCTAGACCGATAGACCGTAAAGACCGTAAAGACTAGACCGTACTATAGATTAGGCTTTTTAATGCAGGCGAAACCTCGGGGCACAGCTACTATTGTAATATAGCGAAAATATTAGAAATTACGCTGACCAGTTAGAATACTTTAAGATCATTTAAGCTTGCTAATAGTTTGCACGACACTCAAGAATCGTTATCATCACTTGATTCCGCTATACCATTTACCTTCTACTTCAAACATGCCTCATCTACCTCGTCATCCAAGTGCGTCGAGATTGGTTCGTAAACCTGGATAACCTTGAGGCTGTAACTCTCAATTAACTTGATTATGAGGTACGCAATTTTGGTCGACACGCTGGTGATTTCTATAACACTAACAGTGAGAACCTTGTTGACCAGAAACCCGAACTCGCCTTAGGATGGCTGGTCTCCTTCTCTGTAATACATAAGATGTCCGGATTCTAGAGTTACTGTATCTTTCCTTGTCTTCGGACGTCACATGATGCTAGAATGTGCTATCCTATATGTTGAAGCTCCTGCTTTAACTGCGCCAGATGATTGTCCAGCCGAAACGTGCGTCTATTTTACGTAGCGAGGGTCAGTTTGTCTTGGCGGCCTACCATCGCTCGGGGATCCTTACCCTCTTCTGCTCTCTCGTTACCATATGACCGCCACTCAGGTTGGGTCAGGAATAGCAGTGTGGTCGGGAACTGGAGGCCTTGGCTTTACAGGACTATCAATAGGAGATCTGTGCCCTAATCACCACGCTAGTCAAACCGATTGGCGAACGCAGGGAGTCTCTCGCACCGATGATGCTGCTACCCCTCACTGGCCTGTAGTATTTAGCTACGCTACAGTATTTTCGAATTGTTAATCCCGTCATTTTTCAAATTTTTCTGTCGTCAGAGCCTTGTTTGTTAGTTAGCAGAATAGACCACGGGCAAAAGAAAATACTGACATGGTTCTCTTACACTGAATAAAAAATATCTTAGCTGAAATAAAATTCCTTTAACATCAGACATGAAACATGCATGCAAATGACAGATATTGCTATCTCCGACACCCCAATCCCCAATATTATAATATTACTTATTTTACAATATA
The DNA here is from genome assembly GCA_954871355.1 of Cabera pusaria. Taxonomy (NCBI): domain Eukaryota; kingdom Metazoa; phylum Arthropoda; class Insecta; order Lepidoptera; family Geometridae; genus Cabera; species Cabera pusaria. The sequence goes on from OX940896.1 coordinate 759,165, forward strand.
TTCAAACCGGAATCCAAGCCGTCTCAGATATTCTAATCTTTATAACGCAACATTTTAAAGATATAGGTTAGTTTGTTGTTTTAATTTGTTTTGATAAATTGAAATTCATAATAATACAGTCATCTATCAGGAAAGATCGCTCGACGATAAACAGATAAAATATGTCATGGACATTGACATTACATAGGTACATTCTTTGTTACAAACGTTTATAATATCCTAATGCAAAACAATGTGAATTACTTTGATAATATCCATGACGAGTTTACATTCAAAGGTGAACTACTATAATTTGGTATCTTACCACAAATACACACTTACTATATACAGATACTTATATCATTTGATACTAAACACTCATGTATTGAAGCTGAGTAAACAACGAATAATATGTTATAATATTTCTTATAGCATAGTGTGACCTAAACCCGCACTTTACGCACGCTTTTCCGTGACTTAAATAGTTGATTATTGCATATACTCGTATGTCGTAGCCAACAAGCTAATTAGCAGTTCAATCAATTAGCCTCTTTACTGAACAGCGCCGTTCAACTAGCGGCCAGAATGATATTCAGCGGTAGCGTTAGTTATAACAATTAATAAACTGGCGCCACCAGAACCAACGCCATGGCGTTTAAATGAAGGTACAGAAGACCTATAGACCCTGTTTAGTAAAGAGGCAAGGCTGTTGATTGAACGGCTAATTAAGCTATTTGACTGCGACATATAATATGTGGTTCAAGCAGAAAGCAGAAGAAAGGGACAAACTCCGTTCAAAGTCGGTTTCTGCGGTCGGTGCACCGTCACCATATAAAACGTCTTTAATTATATCTAAAATCCATTGCCATATACATAATATGGATTGGAAATACCTACAAAGATATGGATAACAATAGTTTTTCCGTCGCCGTGGGACTGCGTCTGGGCATCTCTAGAACAGAGCCGCACCGCTGTCACTGTGGCGACGAGGTTGATCACCTGGGCCACCACGGCCTATCATGTCGCCGCAGTGCGGGGCGGCTTTCACGACACGCATCACTAAACGACGTTATCCGTCGGGCCCTTGCCACCGTCAACGTGCCGGCTATTTTAGAGCCGAACGGTATTTCACGTGACGATGGCAAGAGACCTGACGGCATGACGTTGATTCCTTGGTGTCGTGGAAAACCGCTAGTGTGGGATGCAACGTGCGCCGATACGTTAGCAGCATCCCACCTTAACAGTACCTCACGGGCTGCAGGAGCAACCGCAGACGCGGCAGTGGCCCTCAAGCGGAGGAAATATGCAGACATTGGAGACAATTACGCATTTCTTCCGTTTGGGGTCGAGACCATGGGCTCGTGGGGTCAACAAGCACGCGGTTTTGTAAAGGAGTTGTCCAGACGTCTGATAGATGTGCCCGATGATCAAAGAGCTGGCGCGTACCTCGGCCAATGAATTAGTCTTGCCATTCAAAGAGGTAATGTCGCCAGCTTTTTGGGTAATTTTATATCTTACCCTACAAAGAAGGTGTATACCTAAACATCATAATGTAACATAAAATGGCTGCTATTTGATTGATGTCTGATTGTCCATTGATGACCTTGATTGACACAACCCTAGCAATGTGCATGTCATTTCAATCAATCAATATATCTGATTCTGGTAGTCCAGTCCAAGTGTAGAGGGAGAAGGCAACTCTTGTGTACGTGTCCAAGTCAGTACGAAGATACTGGCCTCCACGACACAGGGTATCCTAGTGTGGAGTCTATGGACCAAGCGGCAATAGCCCAATGGCTAAGGCATCGTCCTGGCGATCGAGAGGTCCTGAGTCCGATCCCCACCTATTGCACTATTGACGTAAACCTACTCTAAACACAAACATATTTAGCTTAGTTGGAGGGGTTAACAAGAGAGTAGTAATGTGCAACCCATTGCTAGTAAGCTTTTATACAAAAAAAACTGATAAATAATCTTATCTTTTAATATATATTTGTGTTATAGGTATTGATTGTATTTAGTATCATATTGTGCTGTAAATTAGTCCTAAGTATTTGTAGAAATAAACCATTTATTCATTCAATGACCAAATTGTCGCCAACTTACAGCAGAAACAAAATAATTTAATGTAATAAACTGGTACATTCTTATAATTCCATAGTAGCAACCAAGCAAGCGGTCGACCTGTTCAAAGATATGCTATCTACAGTAATGACATTAATACAAATGAATAGTTGATTATATTCACTATAATCTGGTTCACACGAGTTTATTTCAGTAATGGATATCTAATCTAAGCTTCTTTTTTATCTGATATTGAATTGTTTTGTCGAAAAACATTCTGAAAGTACAAAGATAATTAAATGTATAATTATGCCCTCAGAGCAATAATTACTAAAGTATAGAGCGCGGCTATGAGCCCGCCATCAAAGAATCAAGAATCAAGAATCAAAGCATTTATTCAGTATGTAGGCAGTATAAATATACGCACATATACACGTCAAAATCATAACCAATTATCAAGTAAACATAGCAAAAGCAGAATTTAACGCTTTGAATTAGAAAAAAAAAGTAATGAACCATTCAGCTGTCATCCAATCGTTTACGTCAGAATATTTAAAAAAAATTAAAGTAGGTTAAAACCAACCATACATGTAAGTGTGTGTTTCAGTACTTCAGACAATTTTTATATAAAAAAAATAAAAAAGTGAAATAGTGAAATACAACATAGAGACAAACATCATGCTGCGAGTTGTAAGCAGATGTGCTATAGCTACATACATTTATATATAGGTCTTGCGTAGGGATGCCTGCAAACGCCCGCGCGCTTATCGATGAAGCGGGTGACACGTGACGACAAAAATGAATATAGGATATTTATACATTGAGAGGACTGTTATATATTAATCTCAAGATACGCTGTTTGTTTTTTCCTACAATTTCTACGAGATACAGTCAGTAGTTTTTGAGATATAGCGACCGCAAATATAACTTTGTTTTTCATACAACCACTATGAAAAACAAAGTTAATTTTTTTATGCGAAATCATAGTTATAGAATACTCTATTGAGTTACGGAACCCTACGAGTGCGAGTCCGACTTGCAATTGGCCAGTTTTTCGTGTTCAGTAATGTTGAGTGACTGTTGTCAATCGTGTTACTCGGCTGAGTACGAGTACTAAAAAACACCGAGTGTACCGAGTGCCGAGTAGTAAACGAGTACTTGGCGCATCTCTAATACCTAAATACACACGACCTACTATCCTACTAATAAATAAGACGCGCGCCTTTACTTTACTATTCAATTTGTTTTCTCACAACAACAAGATTACAGTAAGAGACAGCTGACAGTCGAATCGGTTCACAACCGACTGAGTAATCGCGTAACATACTCGTACATAAAAAAAACAATAAAAATCATACAGACGAATTGTAAACCTCCTCCTTTTTGGAAGTCGGTTGAAAATACGATAAGCTTAGGCTCTAGGGCGTACCAAAGAAATATACTTACGTATATATCAATACATATACTCGAAAAATATAACCCTCCTTCTTTCGCAGTCGAGTAATAATATGACATTCAAAGTTTGTAAAAGTTTTAGTTAGGTTATGAGGGGGTGGTGCAGCGGGAGGGGAAAGGGAGAGGAGGGGGGAGGGTAGGAGAGGGGAAGAGGTAGGGGAGGGATTTAGTGAGGCGTGGTACGGCGTGGTGTAGGTGGGCTACGTATGTGTCTTATTTGTAACATAATTAGCCTAAATAATTAAAAATACTACCCACTACAATAAGACACTATTCCTCGCGGACGAAGTTGCGAAGTTGCGGGGAACAGCTAGTAACGAATATAAAGCTAACCACACAAAAATCTCAACATTAACACTTTAGAGCATCGGAGTATTTCCTTACTTTGACTTCGCTTAAACGTAAAAAATGTCGTAAATAATATCGACAGCACGCACATCACTATTCAATGCATCACCGGCAAAGCAGCAGGCTGTGTAGTGGGACGCGACTCGCAACCGCACGTCTCACGTGTACTTCACCCCCGCTAACCTATAATAGTATATCCGTTTATAAGTATGAAAAACTGAATTAACTGTGAAAAGTTATGTTACATTTTTGTTTCGTGTGTTTCCTTGTCGCATTTTGACAAGTTGGCACCGCACATTTCACCATTTTCTCAGCAAAAACAAAATAAGATGTTACTAAACGCACTCCGCTCGAACTCAGAATGTGGACTGTTCGCGCTTGCCGGTGGACAGCGACGATGTTCTGACCCGTGCTTACTGTTCGCGCTCGAGTAGCCGCGCTCTGTACTTTAGTAATTATTGCTCTGAGATTATGCCTGATTGTATGTAATACTGCGCGACATTAGCGCAAGGAACGCCGGCAAGACGACGCGCTCCACGACGCCACGACTGACAGCAGGAAGGGCAGCACTGCTGAACCGGGGGGTGACAGCAGAAAAGTTGCTCTATGGACAGCAGTCACAGATAAGGCAAGGAACACTGACAGCCCGTTGGAGTAAAGGATAGGATAGCTTGGCTTATAACCGAGCCATTCATGGATTTTCTGCCGCAGGTGGTAGCAGCATTAAATCGGTGTTCCACCTCACTTTTTGATCCCATAATTTTTTTCATGTTTGAAGTACGGAACCCTAAAGAAGCCAACCGGAACCGCAAATCGTGGCGCCGCACAAAGCTGGACCTCGACGATGTGCTTATCAACGAGATGAACTATTTTGCTGATTTCTACACACCAACCCGCCGGCTTTACTCGGCTGGTTGGTGCCGGTGGGTTAGGCCGGCGTCATTAGAATATTGTAAGCCGGAACGGCTTTTGCCGGCAGCATCTGCGGCCTGTACGTCACTACGTTATGATGAAAGCCGGCAGGCAACTGAGCGAGCGAACATGAAGTGCCAGAGAGCGCGCGCGAGCTCAACCCGCTGGCACGATTATTGCAAAACAAGCCCGAACGGCGGCCTAACCTGCCGGACAAGGCCGGCGGGCCGGCGGCTTTATGCCTTGATCACACGTACCGAGCAAACGGGCGAGACAGTGCTCTCGGCTAAGTACTCGGTACGTATAAACTAGCGCCGAGTGATCAGCCGAGTGCTCGGCCGAACGAAGCGGCAAGAGAATAGCTCGGCTACAGTTCTATTTACTAGACCGAGTTACCACCCTCCCGCTTCCCTGCACTGTCTCGCTCACTCACTCGGCAGGTTTGAACGTGCACTGTCTCGCCGCTCGCCAATCGGCCACATGATTTTTGCGTCACTGACTGTGCATATTTCAAAACGTGTGTGAACAGCTATTCGCTTACTACACTGTCTCGGCCGAGAAACATTTTACTGTCTCGCCCGTTTATTCGGTACGTGTGATCAAGGCATTAGTGTGTAGAGCGAAAACGGACTCCTTTTATTATTACCTGAAACTTATCATATTTAATTATTAACACCATTAAGGAAAAATCTGCCGCTATAACCTTACGGTATTTCGGCAGCACACAATTCTTAAGAGTCCGAGTTTTCTAGGCAAAGCGTGTTCACATCTTCGACCACATCATCGCTTACCACCAGACGAACAAGTCGTCAAACGCTAGCTAGCCTTTAACGTATAAATCATGTATTTACCTGTGGTTAATTTATATCATTACTAGAAGTGCCCCGCGGCTTCGCCCGCGTTCTTCTTTAATTTCTTTTATTTACTTAAAACTTTTATTTTGTAAAAACCTTTCTATAATTAAAGACATCATAGAAGTAAAAGCCAAATCGGTTCAAACTTTGAACCCCCGTTTCATCCCCATAAGGTGTAAATTTTGTGAAATCATTTCTTAGCGGATACCTACGTATCTGCATGCCAAATTTCAGAGCAATCATCCGAAACAGTATTGAATTCAGACTTTGTCACCCGGTATCAAACACGTATTTACTTATTTATTTACTGAAGTACTCGTGCGAAGTTTCGAATAGAAAAGATTATCTTATCTTGTTTCTCCATACAAACTTTGAACCCCCGTTTCATGGTTCAGGGGTGAATTGGGTGGAAAATCCTTCCTTAACAGATTCAAACGTCATAATAACTATCTGCATGCCAAATTTCAGCGCAATCCAAAACAATATTGATTTTCACACTTTGTTACCCCACTTCACCCTTTTAGGGGTGGCTGTAACGTAACGGAGCGCCTACCTCTCGCTACGGGTAATGAGGGAACCTAGACAAGGTAAACTACAGGAGACGGTTATAACAGTTATATTCCTATAGATTCAACAATACTTTACGATACTTAACTTAAACAAAACTAAGTGTTCATCACTGTTCTTCGGGTCCATTGCATTGTATCCTAGTAAAGGTGAGAGTCTCCGTCATCCACAAATCATTTCAGTAGTAGGTATTATAGCATTTCAGAAACATCGGTAGATATTTCATTATTGCGGCAGGCATTTGCTATATTTGCGGACTTGCATTCCCTGGATTAGCAACCGCAACCGCCGCAAAAGGTACTTCACGCTAGCAAGCATTTCCAGCAGACTTATCGATACGGTCTCTGTGTCATCTCCGTTTATATCCAGCTTATCTCCAGAATTAAAATTCACTAGGAGGTCCACAAGCAACTGCAAGAGTTGCTTTTCATTCTGAGCATCGAACTTTATCAAGTCATAGGTTCTTCCCATTGTAGAATTCAACTCATTCACTATGTATATCATCTGCTCAGTCATTTTGCTGAAAAATAGTTTAGTTTTATGTAAAAATACGTAAATAAAATTAATCTTTGTTTTGATCGTGTGCCATGGCAACGTGACAAGTTGATCACCGTCTAATTGACTGACTTCTCCATATTTTTCCGTCATTCTTTTTAAATTTTGAAAACGTTCCGTCATAAAGAAACATAAATCTATTTGATAAATAATAATTATGCCAAAACAATTATGCTGAATTATAGTTATGCGTTTGTAATATTATTCTTTAGAATATTATGCCACAAATCTTATGCTAACAGTAATTATGTCAAGAAAAATATGCCTAATTACTTTATGCGAAATTAATGTATGCTTAAATATACTTAGGAGAAACAACAGTATGCTAAAGTATATTATGACAAAAAATGTTATGCGAAACAATAGGGATCCCGTATGATATATGAAAATGTATGAGGTAATTAAAGATATGCCACATGGCATTTCGAAAAAGCTTGAAACCATTTTTCAGAGGGAACTAACGTCTCAATAACTACCTGCATGCCAAATATCAGCGCAACCCAAAACAATATTGGTTTTCAGACTTTGTTACCCCATTTCACCCTCTTAGGGGAGGAATTTCAAAAAAGCCTGAAACACATATTTACTTATTTTTGTATTGAAGCACTTGTGCGACGTTTCGAATAGAAAAAACTATCTTATCTTGTTTCTCCATACAAACTTTGAACCCCATTTCATCCCCTAAAGGGGTAAATTTTGGAAAATCCTTTCTTAGTACACCTTTAAGTACTAAGACAAATGTACCCTCCAAATTTCAGGTCTCTGCGACTAGCGATTCAGGCTGTGCGTTGTCTGTCAGTCAGTCAGTCAGTATGTCAGGACAAAGATTCTTATAGTATTAGAATATAATTTAATAACTGTCCGGCCTATCAGAATGCTACCCACATTATTACAATAATGAGTTGCCATGCTTATTATAGTAGGCGCTAACGAAGACAACAATTAGCCCCTAAATCTAAAATCACGAGTTACATGTTATTCAAATATGTAAGATTTGTAAGATTCTCAATGCTAAACGATAAGATAAACGATAGAGGTGTATCCAGAATATTATTGTAAAGCGAACTCGTCTTCTAAAACTTGAACGATTATTTACGAGTATTACAACTTAGTATCTACTTATATTCTGTGCTGCTACTGTTTCTAAATATGTATACAATGTTGTTCTGGTACCTTGAGAACTGTCTCTGTGTGTGTCGCCCTATTTTAAAAACCAGCAGCTCAACTGGAACTCAAAATAACGTGGAGTTAATTTAAGTTTGTGGTATTTCTCCTTGTATTTTCCTTTGTTCTTACTTATCTTTTGCTTTATGTATGACAAACGAACACTTGACTGCTATAAATATGACCTGATCTTAAGTAAATATGTGGTCTAGGATGGACTAGTGCTAGTTTAGAATTGAAAGATGGTACTGAGACTGCTGGGTCGAGAAGGTGAACAAGGTTACTGCAAACTAACTTGGCGCTAAGTAGGATCTACCTATATTAGTTATTTGATTTATACAGACAGACAGAATTACTGCACATAATCCATTGCGTTACGCAGCCATTGATGACCTATAAATTATATTTAATTATTTTTACAATCATAGTATCAATGAATCAAAGAATGCTTATTAGTAATAATTCGACCCCTCTGGGATGAAACGTAGTAAGAGCCAAATGGCTATTTTTCAGTACGGCCGAAAAACAAAAATGGTTTATTTCTGGTATATCTATTGATTTATTTAATCTGTAATAAACCACTATAGCTCATTAAGCTTAGGTTTTCTAGTTGTTTGCTAAATAGAAACTCAAAATAACGTACATTCATTAGTTCCAGAGATGGCATGGCTTTTACTACAAAAATAAAAGTTGTAAATGGCTTCTACGACATTTTTCTTCTAATTAGCGACTGTAAACTTTTTTTTATTAAGTGGTATAAGATGTCACAATATGTTTTATCAAAGATGTTATCGAATTAAAAGACAATTGTAACAAGGAGAAAGTCTAATTTATTGTGGGGAACCCTAAGCACAGCGGTGGAGCAGTGGACTGTATTTCTTCGATGAGGACTCCGGATTCCCACACTTATACTGTGAAGCTTTGGAGCTGGGATTTAAACACGTCTTCAAGCCTTGAAACGCTAATTTATTCTTTCTTCACAATTTCTTCTTAGCAACTAGGCTAGGCACTATCACTATTCACTAGTCTTCCTAGTTTTCCTTTCTTCTTTCTTCTAGAGCCGCCGTTGGTGAACTGAACAACTTGGCACGGTAGCGACGCTCTATTTATACTGTTGTTGGTACTTGCAAAAGAGCGAGAGGTCGATAGTCTGGGAGCGCCCGCACTCTGTCTCGCGGGGCGTGTCCTTGTGTGGGCGCACGCACGAGATGCCGACTTTTCGGAGATATACTCTCCCGAGATGCTGTTTAGTCGAGCGCTAACCTATACTGACCTATGCTATTTGCAAGTACCAACCCTATTCCTAAACCTAACCTGGTCTAGGTTGACTATCTGTTACATCTGTCTATTAAAGCCGAACATGCTTTATTTTTATCTAGTACCTATCTACTTAGGTTGTACGAATGACCTGTCTGTAGTCCTATAAGACCTATTATACTGTTACAAACCTCATACGAGTTATATTCCTATGTTCTAATAAGAATCTAACAAAATCTATCTATAATAAGGCTGTTTACGAATGCGATACAATTACAAACTATATGTCTATCTATCTGTACGAATATGAACGTTATACATTACAAAGTTCCCTACCTATCCTAGAGTACTACAGTAAGCTAAAACTTATCTTTATTATATACATCTTATAACTAACTATACATAGTGCGTTCATATTGTCGGTGTACGTCGTTGTCCGGAACATTCTCCCGCCGTGCTGCCTGCAGCAGAAGAGCCCGGTGTAGGAACGACGTCTTCGATTGGTAGGATGATCAGCTTCCTTACAGGCCGTCGTAGCACGCCGCCCTTGGTCTGGATGTCGACGGTGCGCACGATGCCATCGGGTCCCGGGAACGTGTTGATGACCTTGCCTCGGAGCCAGACGTTTCGGGGTAGATTCGGGTCGACGAGCTGGATCAGGTTGCCGGTCTTCACCTCAGCTCCTTTCCCCTGGGGCTCCCGCCGGTGTTGTAGCTCGGGAAGCGCCTCCTTTAGCCACCGCGCCCAGAATGTGTCGGCGAGGCGTTGTGCAGCGCGCCAGCTGGAGATGGAGACGGTGCGCTCAATCTCCCCCAGGTATGGGAGACGAGCAGGGCCGCCCAGAAGGAAGTGGTTCGGAGTCAGGGCCTCTGGGTCCTCGGGGTTGACTGACACGTGTGTGAGTGGTCGGCTGTTCACGGTGAACTCCACCTCGGCGAGTAGAGTGGCGAGAACTTCCTCTCGCGGTCGGGTCTCGTGGAGCGTAGCGGCGAGTGCAGTTTTCACGGAGCGAACCATTCGCTCCCACGCGCCTCCCATGAACGGCGCGCCCGGTGGGATGAATCGCCAGTCGATGGTCCGCTTGGCTGCTTCCTCTGCTGTTGCTGCGTCGATCGTCTGTCGCAGCTCTCTCTCGGCGCCTCGGAGGTTGGTCCCGTTGTCAGACCAAATTTGAGTCGGACAGCCCCGTTGCGCCATCATGCGTCGCAACGCCATCACCGCGGAGTCGGTGCTGAGCGATGCGGCGATCTCGAGGTGGATGGCCCGGGTGGTGAGACACGTGAAGATCGCCACGTATCTTTTCTGGTTGGTGCGGCCGACAGTCACAGTCACCGGCCCGAAGTAGTCGACGCCAGTGCAGGAGAAGGGCCGCTGATGATGAGCCAGCCGGCACGCCGGCAGGTCTCCGGTTCTCGGATACGGTGGTGCTGCGCTGCGAAGTCTGCAAAATAAACATCGCCTTACAATAGTTCGGGTTACTGGGCGTAAGCGTAGCACCCAGTACTGTTGACGACTCTCGTTCACCGTCGCTTCGACTCCGGCGTGATGCAGGCGGCGGTGGACGTGCAGAATCCAGAGCTTGACTGTTGGGTAGCCGCCGTCCAAAATCAGCGGTTTGTCTCGGTGGCTCGGTAGCTCTGAAGCGATGAGTCGATTCCGCAGTCGTAGAGTGTTGTCTTCATAAACGACGCTCAGCTGTTGTAGGCGGCTATCTTTCCGAAGTGGTTTTCTTTTTTGCAGATCATCGATGTCGTCCGCGAACGATTCTTCTTGTGAGGCGCGCATAAGTAGCGCCTCCGCGGCCCTCAGTGTTTGCGCAGGAACAGGCAGGAACTTTTCTGTGTCTTCCTTTTTCGGTTGTTGTACCGGTGCGGGCTTCTTAGCTGTTTTCTTGTTAGTCCAGGCGGGGTCATCGACCTTGTTCTGTTTGGTGCGTTTGTAGTACACCCGTTGAGCGCCCCTGCAGAGGTCAATGAACTGTAGTACTCGGGCTGCAGTGTAGCGAAGTCAGTCCCAGTTGGAGAAGCGGGACACGTCGGGTAGGGCTTCGCTCAGCTTCTGTCGGCGCTCGATGAGGTGATGAACCCGTTCTTCACCGGTGTCTGTGTTCTGTAGGGGTACGTCCTCGACGTACTCTTCGATGCTGTTGAGCGCGTCCGCGTCCGGTAGTCCATCGACCTCACGCCGCTCGTTGCTGTCTTCGATGGTGAGCGCGTCCGTGTCCGGTGGTCCGTCGACCTCACGCCGCTCGCCGTTGAGCGCGTCCGTGACCGGTGGTTCGTTGACCTCACGCCGCTCCGATCTCGATGTGTACTGTGGGTTAATATACATGACGTCAGTCTCGAAATAGTCGCGCATCATCACGTCCAGGGCTGCATCTTCAGGCGACTCGGTGACGTAGGACACGAAGTCGATGCTCTTCCCGAGCGTTCTGCTGTGGCTCCCGTGTAGCACCCACCCGAGCGGCGTCAGCGACGCCACCGGTTGGTCTCGGGCGCCTCGGCGTGTCCTCGAAGCCAGCAGCAGCTCCCAGTTGTCCTGGCCGACCAGGATACCCGGCGAAGCACGCTGGTACGTCAGTAGGCAGCCGATGTCACGTAGATGCTTGCAGCCTCGTAGCGCAGACTTGTTTACTTCCTGCGGCGAGATGTCCAAGTTCTGTACTGTGCGCGCTCGAATCTTCTTTTCTTTCTTGTTCGGGCCTCGCAGAGTGATCTGTATCCTTTTCGAGTTGCTTGTGGACGACTTCGATGCGTTGATGCCGTTGATGTACAGCGGGTCGACTGGTCCCTCTGCTCCGATTTCGACGGCGATGCGCTCGTCGACTAGGGTGACCGTCGAACCGTCGTCCAGTAGCGCGAAGGTGTCGACTGTGCCCGCTGGCCCCACAGCTCGAACTGGAATCATTTTCAGGTAAGACCTGTGATGCTCTGTGGTCCACGCGGAGTTGATGGCTTCGGTCACTGCACCCTTTTCATTTTTCTCGTAGTGCAGCATTCGGTGGTGGTGAGTCTTGCAGCCGTCGACTCCACACACCTTGGCACGGCAGCTGTGATCTCGCTTCCGGTAGCGTAGACACCTGAAACATAGCCGCTGTTTCTTCGCTATGTCCCAGCGCTCGTGTTGATCGGCCTTCTCGAAATTGTCGCAGTCGTCGGCGAAGTGTCCCGCTTGTTCACACACGGGGCACTGTACTGTAGGTGGCTGCGATCTCTGTTGTGGCTGCTGCTGTTGTTCGACGATGTTGTGTACTCGCTGCGTCCTCCTCTGAGGCCCCGGTGCTGGCGAGTTCACTGTTGAGTCGGGTTTCGCGAATGGTCCGCAAAACTTGGCTTCGCTCTTCAAGTAGTTCAATATCTTGATCAGGTCCGGCGTGTCACGTGGTTGAGTAGCTGCGAACTTGTAGTAGTTGCGCGCCAGCGTCGGTGGTAGTTTCTCCACGATGGCCGCCACTAGCTCCGGATTGAAGAGGTAGTAGCCGAAGTCGAGGGCTCGCAACATCGCCACGGCGTTGGTCACTTTGCAGGCGAACTGGCAGATGTCCGACGGTGACTCGGAGAGAGGTCGCAGGCTCCCGCTGGTATGGACGGTGGCGGCGCCTGCCCTCCCATCGGTGGATGCACGTAGCTCGGCTTGTCGCGTAGTTCGTAGCTCTCTCGTAGCGGCTGATCTCGTAGCTCCTGGCTACGCCGCAGCTCGTAGCACTCTCGTAGCTGGTGATCTCGTAGCTCCTGGCTACGCCGTAGCTCGTAGATCTCTCGTAGCTCCTGGCTACGCCGTAGTTCGTAGCTCTCATGTAGCTCCTGGCGACGCCGTAGTTCGTAGTCTCGTAGCTGTTGGTAGCTTCTGTCTTGAAGCTCGGGTCCCACTGGTAGCAGCGCGCGTGGAGAATCACGTGGCACAGGCGGTGGCAGCGGCGGCTGTGGCACGGAGAGCAACGGTCCACGCGGCTCAGGTGGGCATGTCGAATGTTAGCTCAGCTCGGCGCGGAGCTCGAAGCCCGCTGGCGGCGACACACGTGGGTGATCACGTGACACGGCGGCGGTCGGCGGCGGTGGCACGGAGGGTAGCGGCTCACGTGGCGTCTCAGCTGGGCGGAGGGTCTCGTTGGTCATGGCCAACAAGACCGGCGGCGGCGATGGTGGTACCTGGTCACTCAACCAGGTGTCGACTCGATGTTGGGTGTCGGACTCGGTGACGACAGAGCCCCCCTCGGTGTCTTCTTCACTGTCGGATTGTTCGAGCGCGGCGAGACGACTCGTCGCGTACTCGATCTGTCGAAGAAGTTCTTGTTTAGCTGTAGCGTTGCGGTGCAACTTCTTCGAGCGGCGAGATTCCGCACGTTGGCTGCGTGCGCGCTGCTCCGCGAGACTGTTCGTGTCCCGTGGCGGCCTCTCTCGACGCTCGGAGTGATGCTCGATGTGTTACCCGAAGTGTTGCGCATGTTGCTCGAAGTGTGGCGCATGATGCTTGAAGTGCGGCGCATGTAGCTCGACGTGCGGCGCGGCGAATGTTTCAGTCCCCAACGGCGGTGTCCGTGGCGTCACGGCGGCGGTGTGTGGCGCGGCAGCGCGCGGCGCGTGCAGCGCGGCGGCGTGCGGCGCGGCGAATGATGCGGAGGTCGGCGCTAGTGGCGCCATCACGGCGGCAGGGTGTGGCGCGGCGAGTGAAGCGGAGGTGGGCGCCGGTGGCGCCATCACGGCGGCGTGGTGCGGCGCGGTCGCGGTGTGATGCTCTGGAACGGCGTGTGGCGCCGTCGCGGCGGGCGCGGAGCTGTAGGATGCCCGTCGCATTGGTGAGACCACAGCCGCTGACGCGTAGCCGCTGGTCGAAGGTTGCTCCTCCGTGATGACCGTTGCCCCGGTGCGCGAAGTACCCGATGTTGACGCCGTTGTACCCGTTGTCGTGGTCTCGGCGGATGACTCTTGCTCGGAGGCCGGCGCTCGTCCTCTTCCTGTGGAGCGGGTGACCGGCATGGTAGCGGATATCGAATCGAAGAGTCAACGACAAGTCTTGAAAAAGACTGTTTGCGGCGTTAGTTATCGGAGTCGACGAGAAGTAGTCTTAAAAAAGACTGTTTTAGCGTTGAGTCTTGAAAAAGACTGTTAAGGTCCCAATTATCCGGCCACGAAGGTCCAAAAATGTAGGGAACCCTAAGCACAGCGGTGGAGCAGTGGACTGTATTTCTTCGATGAGGACTCCGGATTCCCACACTTATACTGTGAAGCTTTGGAGCTGGGATTTAAACACGTCTTCAAGCCTTGAAACGCTAATTTATTCTTTCTTCACAATTTCTTCTTAGCAACTAGGCTAGGCACTATCACTATTCACTAGTCTTCCTAGTTTTCCTTTCTTCTTTCTTCTAGAGCCGCCGTTGGTGAACTGAACAATTTGGCAATTCAATCCGGGTTACCGCTTACACCTATTGGTGTAGGGAGAGGGGGTCAGGGCTGAGCCCTCTGCCCCTGGATTCCTCTTCGCCCATTACAATGGGCGCGTCTTCATTGCGATGATTTCGGGAGGGAGGAACCGCCAGCGGCCACTATACGCCGGTGCGATCAAGCCCTGCCAGGTTGATCCCCGTTCGGGGAAGCCCAGCGAACCGATCAGCGAACCCGGCAGCAGCTGCCGGCGGGTCCCTCCTTACGTCATCGGCATCATTTTCTTCGTCTTCGGCGTCAGTTTGGATGAAAAATTCTCTTATGCTTGGTTTCATTCTTGTTTGGCTTCGTCCTCTTCTCTCTGGCGGTCTCGCGTGGAGTGGGGCTATTCCTCGTATGTGGTCGTGCGTAGAACTGTCGGCTTTCTTGAACATCCTCTTCCCAAGGGATTTAATGAAGGAATCGAGTTCTTCTGTTTTTAGGTCACGTCGGATTACGTCATTCCTCACCAAAGTTGGTGCCTCGACCATCTTCCTGAGGGTTTGGTTTTCCTGTGCCTGGATTCGGTTTTTGTTGCGCCTGCTCAGGAAGGGGTACCAGGCAGGGGCAGCGTACGTTAGCCTTGTTCTAACGTATGTTTTATAGATCATCAACTTCGTTCTGGTGGGTAGCTTCGATGTCCATATTGCCGAAAGTCTTCCTCGTGCTCTTTTGGCATTTGAAATGACGTAATCGACGTGACTTGTGAAGGTCAGATTTCTATCTATCTCGACTCCGAGGTATCTCACACTCTTCGTCCATGGGATTTCTGTTTCCATCAGTTTCGCGGGCGCGGGCTTTCTTCCTCTTTCGGTGCACAGCGCTTGGGTTTTGGCCACGTTAACCGCGAGCCGCCACTTTTGCAGCCATGCAGGTAGGGCATCCAGTGTCTTTTGCATGTGCTTTACAGCGTGACCTGCATTCATGGACGCGCAGTAGTAGGCTGCATCATCCGCGTATAGAGCTAGCTGCGCCTGCCCAACGACCGGGATGTCGTCGGTATACCAGGCGTAGCATACGGGGGAGATGCAGCTTCCTTGGGGGACTCCGGCTTCTATTTTCACCATGTTCGAGAGTTGGTTCTCCACTGAGACGGTGATTTTTCTCTCGTGAAGGAAGCTTCTTAGCACTTCTACCAGTTTCTTTGGCATCTGGGTATTAGCTATTTTATAGAGAAGGCCCTCGTGCCAAACTCTGTCAAAGGCCTTCTCCATATCGAGTAGAATAGCTACTACAGCCTCTTTCCTGTTATGGTGTCTCCCCATTTCATTCACCATCTTTGCTATTTGCAGCGTGGTCGAGTGCTGCGCCCGAAAACCAAACTGCTCGTTCCTTGGTTGAATGTATGGCATTATGTATGGCATCAGAACCCTCTCAAATAATTTGGAGACAGCGCTGAGAAGGGTAATCGGGCGGTAAGATTCCGGTTTCCTGGCATCTTTCCCCGGCTTAGGTAACATCACGACCTTGCCGGTTTTCCATTCCGTTGGGAAGTGGCCTGTGCGCAGGATGCCATTGAAGATTCGCGTGATCGCAGCTACCGTCTTGGGTGGGAATCTTTTTATGGTTTCGTTGGTGATGTTATCTAAGCCAGGGGCTTTCCTTCGGGGTAACCTCTGGATGGTCCGTTGTACTCTCCCCGGCGTGACAAAGATGTTTCCTTCTTCGGCTTCTTTTTCCGTGTTTGGGTGAGCATCTTGTGGAGAGTTGAAGTAGTTCTCCAGGTAGTCATTCACCATTCTGACGTGGTCTACTTCTGTTGTCGGGTTCGGCACAAATTGCTTCTCTAATGCTTTTGCAAACATCTCCGCTCTGTCTTTAGCAATAAATTTCAGTTGGCCGTCTGGTCCAGTTAGAGGTTGCGTGGGTGGTTTCGCGTTTGAGAGCTGCTTGCATAATTTGTGGACCGACGGAATATCATCAGTGATCTCACAGATGTGTTTCTCCCAGCCCTCAGAAGCGTTCATTTCCAATGCAGAACAATTTGGCACGCATTTGCTATTTGCAAGTACCAACCCCATTCCTAAACCTAACCTGGTCTAGGTTGACTATCTGTTACATCTGTCTATTAAAGCCGAACATGCTTTATTTTTATCTAGTACCTATCTACTTAGGTTGTACGAATGACCTGTCTGTAGTCCTATAAGACCTATTATACTGTTACAAACCTCATACGAGTTATATTCCTATCTTCTAATACTATAAGAATCTTTGTCCTGACATACTGACTGACTCACTGACTCACTGACAGACAACGCACAGCCTAAACCGCTGGTCGTAGAGACTGGAAATTTGGAGGGTATATTAGTCTTAGTACGTAAGGGTGTACTAAGAAAGGATTTTCCAAAATTCACCCCTTAAGGGGATGAAATGGGGGTTCAAAGTTTGTATGGAGAAACAAGATTAGATCGTCTTTTCTATCCGAAACTTCACATAAGTGCTTCAGTAAAAAAATAAGTAAAGACGTGTTTCAGGTTTTTTTGGAATTCCACTCCTAAGAGGGTGAAATGGGGTAATAACGTGTAAAATCAATATTGTTTCGGATTTCGCTGAAATTTGGCATGCAAATAGTTATTACGACGTTAGTTCCCACTGAGAAAGGATTTTCCAAAATTAACCCTCGAAGGGGATGAAACGGGGGTTCAAAGTTTGTATGGAGAAACAAGATTAGATAGTCTTTTCTATCTGAAACTCCACACAAGTGCTTCCGTAAAAAAATAAGTAAATACGTGTTTCAGATTTTTTTTTAATTCCACCCCTAAGAGGGTGAAATTGGGTAATAAAGTGTGAAAATCAATATTGTTTCGGATTGCGCTGAAATTTGGCATGCAGATAGTTATTACGACGTTAGATCCCTCTGAGAAAGGATTTTCCAAAATTAACCCTCGAAGGGGATGAAACGGGGGTTGAAAGTTTGTATGGAGAAACAAGATTAGATAGTCTTTTCTATCCGAAACTTCACACAAGTGCTTCAGTACAAAAATAAGTAAACACGCGTTTCAGGTTTTTTTGTAATTCCACCCCTAAGAGGGTGAAATGGGGTAATAAAGTGTAAAAATCAATATTGTTTCGGATGGCGCTGAAATTTGGCATGCAGATAGTTATTAAGACGTTAGTTCCCTCTGAGAAAGTATTTTCCAAATTAACCCTCGCAGGGGATGAAACGGGGGTTCAAAGTTTGTATGGAGAAACAAGATTAGATAGTCTTTTCTATCCGAAACTCTACACAAGTGCTTCAGTAAAAAAAAATGTAAATACGTGTTTTAGGTTTTTTTGAAATTCCACCCTTAAGAGGGTGAAATGGGGTAATAAAGTGTAAAATCAATATTGTTTCGGATTACGCTGAAATTTGGCATGCAGATAGTTATTACGACGTTAATTCCCTCTAAGAAAGGATTTTCCAAAATTAACCCTCTAAGGGGATGAAACGGGGGTTCAAAGTTTATATGGAGAAACAAGATTAGATAGTCTTTTCTATCCGAAACTTCACACAAGTGCTTCAGTAAAAAAATAAGTAAACACGTGTTTCAGGTTTTTTTGAAATTCCACCCTTAAGAGGGTGAAATGGGGTAATAAAGTGTAAAATCAATATTGTTTCGGATTACGCTGAAATTTGGCATGCAGATAGTTATTACGACGTTAGATCCCTCTTTGAAAGGATTTCCCAAAATTAACCCTCGAAGGGGATGAAACGGGGGTTGAAAGTTTGTATGGAGAAACAAGATTAGATAGTCTTTTCTATCCGAAACTTCACACAAGTGCTTCAGTACAAAAATAAGTAAACACATGTTTCAGGTTTTTTTGTAATTCCACCCCTAAGAGGGTGAAATGGGGTAATAAAGTGTAAAAATCAATATTGTTTCGGATTGCGCTGAAATTTGGCATGCAGATAGTTATTAATTACGACGTTAGTTCCCTCTGAGAAAGGTTTTCCAAAATTCATCCCTGAAGAGGATAAAACGAGGGTTCAAAGTTTGTATGGAGAAACAAGAATTGATTGTCTCTTATATTCGAAACTTTACACAAGTAGTTTAGTAAATAAATGAGTAAATACGTGTTTCAGGCTTTTTGAAATTCTATTCCTAAAAGGGTGAAGTGGAGTAACAATGTCTGAAATCAATATTGTTTCGGATTGCGCTGATATTTTGCATCCAGATAGAAATTTTGACGTAGGTATCCGCTGAGAAAGGATTTTTCAAAATTCACTCTTCAAGGGATGAAGCGGGGTTTCAAATTTTGGATAGTCATTTTATTCGACATTTCACACAAGTACTTCTGTAAATAAATAAGTAAATACGAGTTTCAGACTTTTTCAAAATGCCACCCTAAAAGAGTGAACTGGGGTAAAAAAGTCTGAAAATCAATATAGTTTCGGATTGCGCTTTATTGGGTTTTTCGGGTTTTAAAAATATGAATCCTGATTTGTCTTAGTCACGCGATAACATGAAAACAGGTGAACCAATTTGGCTAATTTTTATTTGATGTCTTTAATGATAGAATCGTTTTTACAAAAGAAAAGTTTTAAGTAAATAAAAGGAGTTTTTAACGCGGGCGTAGCCGCGGGGGACTTCTAGTGTTCTAATAAGAATCTAACAAAATCTATCTATAATAAGGCTGTTTACGAATGCGATACAATTACAAACTATATGTCTATCTATCTGTACGAATATGAACGTTATACATTACAAAGTTCCCTGCCTATCCTAGAGTACTACAGTAAGCTAAAACTTATCTTTATTATATACATCTTATAACTAACTATACATAGTGCGTTCATATTGTCGGTGTACGTCGTTGTCCGGAACATTTATTGTAGTAAATGCAGAACACATTTATGACCAAAATCATATAATTTAAATGTTTTTCATTATATAAAAGTAATATTGTACTTTTTCTGACAAACACTAATTAAATTATCAAACTAAAATTAATATAACCTCTAAACTATGCAAAATAGGCAGTAAATCGAACCTAGTAATAATAATATTCTAATTTTCTGTTTTATTAAACTACGAGATACAACTGCGCACTGTGCACATACGAAAACAGGTAAGTATGCAACAAAAACATAGCTTAAAACAAATTGATATCGCAAAGTAATCATCATCATCAGCCTATCCCCTGTCCACTGCTGGACATAGGTCTCACTTATGGCACGCCACTGAGCTCAATCTTCGGCTTATTGTTTCCAGCCGCTGCCAGCCAGCTTGCGTATATAATCGCTTCATTTAGCTGGAGGGCGCCCTACACTACATTTGGCGAGACGCGGTCTCCAGTCTAAAACCAATAACTGTTGGGGTAGACCCCAACGGTTATTAGTTCTACGACAGATGTGACCAGCCCACTGCCACTTTAGCTTGCTAATCCATTGAGCTATGTCGATAACTTGGGTTCTCAAATGGATGACTTCATTTTGAATTCGATCCTTCAACAAGACTCCGAGCATAGCCTCCTCCATAGCTCGCTGAACGACTTGAAATTGGTGAAACAGTTGCACTGTCAGAGTTCACGTCTCGGCCCCGTAAGTAACAAAAGGTGGACGCACTTGTTAAAGACTTTCGTCTTTAGGGTTTGTGGTATGGGCGACGAAAAGACTCGACAAAGTTGTCCAAATGCTGCCCATCTCAGTTGTATCATTCTGCGAGCTTTCAATTGCAAGATTTAGCTTAGATAGATAGACGTATCCGTGAACAACTTCGAGAAGAACTCCATTTAAAGCAGTCGGGGCCGAAATAACATGTTCGTTGAACATAATCTTGGTTTTATCCAAGTTCATACGGAGACCGATGCGTGCAGAAGAATCAGCTAGAGTGATCAGCATGTATTACAAGTCCTGCGCGGTTCCAGCCATGATGATCATATCGTCCGCAAACATCAAGTGTGAGAGGTGCTCGCCGTTTATATGTATGACCCATCCTTTCCAATTCAGCGTCTTGAACATATCCTCCGACCACAAACCACTGCAAAATAGTGTAAAAAGTGATAATGATCATTTCGGAAGCCATTTAAGGCATGGACAGGATAGAAAGTACTCATCTAGATAGTAAAAAGTATGACTAATAACTGAGTATAAGACTTTCGGCATCTATAGCGCTAACCAAGACTATAACCGTCTTACAAGCCGAAACAAACGGACTGTTACTGTCTGCGCAAGCAGTGTCCATAAATCAGTTTTAATTCGAAAATGATCAAGATAAAGTCAGTATAGAATTTGTCACTGATAGTGCAGCCACTTTATACATACTCAGGAGACCTACAACAAGATCAAAAGTAGTGGCGAAATGCCACGATACTCTGCAATCACTGGCAACCGAGTATAACATTAAGGTAAGATGGACGAAAAGCCATGCATCATGTGCTAGCAATATCACCGCTGACATACTTGCTACAGAAAGAATGACACAACAGGTAAGCGACGATGTGATGAACCTTTGTAGACCGCTAGCAATGGAAGTCAGAGACCTATTACGTTGTCATACCGAAAATGAGCAGCAAAAGTTGTGGGACAGTGTGGACATGACAAGCTGTAAATATACAAAAGCAGCTTTTCCGAATTTAGACGGCAAAGTTACAAACAGACTGCTAATATTACAAAGACGTGATAT
Source organism: Cabera pusaria (assembly GCA_954871355.1). Lineage (NCBI taxonomy): Eukaryota > Metazoa > Arthropoda > Insecta > Lepidoptera > Geometridae > Cabera > Cabera pusaria. Next base: position 780,345 of record OX940896.1, read on the forward strand.
TTGTATACTACATAGTAGGCCTCATCACGGAATACTGTAATCTAAATTATCACCTCTACATAATTGGCGCCACAGATAGTCGTCCTCTGTGTCAAGGCATCAATGTGCATGCTTGAAAAAGAGACCGTGACACATGGGATCTCGCAGTGCCCGGTCTTGGATGAGATAAGAGCCACAGCCAAGTTATACGACCGAGATACAGATGAAGAATACCAAACGCGGCAACCACAGTATAAAGAGTATCACTATTACTATCATTATCATCGCTATCTGCCTTAGCACTGCCACTGCACACAAACCCATCCACAGCTTGCAAGGCTTGGCAGCGGCTGGAAACAAAGAACTAAAGATCAAGCTCAGTTGCGTACCATAGGTGAGACCTATGTCCAGCAGCAGACAGAGATAGGCTGATGATTGTATTAAGACATTGATTTGTTTTAAGCTATGTTATTGTTAAATACTTACCTGTTTTCGTGTGTGCACAATGCGCAGTTTTATCTCGTACTTTAATAAAACAGAAGATTAGAAGATTTTCATTACTAGATTCAATTTACTGGTTATTTGGCATAGTTTAGAGGTTGTGTTGATTTTATTTTGATAATTTTATTAGTGTTTGTCAGAAAAAATACAATATTACATTAATATAATGAAAAATATTAAAATAATATGATTTTGGTCATTAATGTGTTCCTCATTTACAACACTAAATTTCACTTTCCTCTTATTACAATTGTCTTTTAATTCGATAATCCCTTTGATAAAACCAATTATGAAGTCTTATGCAACTTAATAAAAAAAAGGTTACAGTTACCAAGCTGAAGAAAAAAGACGTAGAAGCCATTTACAACTTTTTTTTGTAGTAAAAGCCATGCAATCTCTGAAACTAATTAATGTAGGTTATTTTGGGTTTCTATTTAGTAAACGACTTAAAAACCTTAGCCTAATGAGATAATATAGTGTTAATCTTTAATAAACATTATAGATTAAGTAAATCAAAAAATATACAAGAAATAAACTTTACCATTTTTGTTTTTCAGCCGTACTGAAAAATAGCCTTTTGTTACTACTTTAATAAAACAGAAGATTAGACAATTTTCATTACTAGGTTCAATTTACTGCCTATTTGGCATAGTTTAGAGGTTGTGTTGATTTTATTTTGATAATTTTATTAGTGTTTGTCAGAAAAAGTACAATATTACATTTATATAATGAAAAATATTAAAATAATATGATTTTGGTCATTAATGTGTTCCTCATTTACAACACTAAATTACACTATCCTTTTATTACAATTGTCTTTTAATTCGATAATCCCTGTTATAAAACCAATGACTAAGTCTTATGCAACTTAATAAAAAAAAAGGTAACAGTTAACAAGCTGAAGAAAAAAGACGTAGAAGCCATTTACAACTTTTTTTGTTGTTGTAGTAAAAGCCATGCAATCTCTGGAACGAATGAATGTAGGTTATTTTGGGTTTCTATTTAGTAAACAACTCAAAAACCTTAGCTCAATGAGATATAGTGTTAATCTATAATAAACATTATAGATGTAAGTAAATCAAAAATATACAAGAAATAAAATGGCCTTTTGTTTCTACGTTTAGTCCTGAAGGGGTCGTTATAATGTCTTTTACACTTTCATGCAGATTAGATATTAATATAGATGACCTGAGAAAAATGTGTATAAGCCGTAACAAGCCAAATAAAAATGCGTCATGCTCTTTAAGACCAAATTTAGCATTACATTTCAATGGTCTCTTAGTAATAAAATGGTTGTACAAGCCATATTTAACCTCGCCCCCATAATTAGATAGTTTCATTTCATCCTTTGCACTGCTTTTGCTTTCACTTACTGCATCACATCTAGTTATGGAGCCGGTCCCAAGCCCGGATAAAGAGGGAGGGCCTGGGGGGGGGTGAAGGGCCTGGCATTTCAATTAATTCATTGGTATGCCTGTCCTTTCACTCCTCCTCCCCTAGGCTACTCGGAGCCTGTGTGTTGGAGGGATGGGGAGGATTTTAATCATCTCCATCCGCCCAACGCACAAAAGACGAAGGGGAACAGGTTGGGCAACTGTTTTCTCTATTGCTTGTGCGCCCACTAATCAACTCTGCTCCACAGGTGACAAGATTTTTCTTTCTTCCCAAACCCCTCTTTCTAAAAAACTAATATGGAAAAGTCCTATTAGATATGAGTCTGCCATGCGAACCGGCTAGCACCCGGCGCCTTTCGGTTTCCGGGCCGAAGGGTGGGAAGTGGGCTACCGAAGGTGACGGTGGAGCGGCGTTCCAGGCTCCGCCGGTTACAGATGCTACTGGACCAGAAGCCGCGACCTCTAGTACAACCACAATGGCGGCTAGCACCTTGCCGTTAATTGTTAAGCCTGGACCAGTGCAGAAAAGGATGGAGCGTCCAGAGGTTCTCAAGAGAGAAGAGGAAAGGCGTCCGGCGGCTGCGGCAGCGGGACCGGACGCTGTGTTGGAAGGTGTAGGTAAGGGGCGGGGGGACGGGGAGCCGGCCAGGCCGACCGTTCCCGCCCAAAGCTCCCACCGCGGTGTTAACCGCAGAATACAACAGAAGGAGCGCAGAAGGCGTGAGGTTGCGCTGATAGAGGCCTTCTATCAGCGACAGCGGGAGGGTGTGCTCCAGCTGCCCGGTCCTTCGGCCCTGGCGCCGTCGGTCGTGGCATGCATGGCCCGCACCGTTCCGCTGGGTGTGGTCCCTGCCCCTAATAGGGATGGTACGCAAGCTCCGGCTACGAGGCATCCCCAGGGACCATCTAACACCACAACCCACGACCATGCGCCCCTTCAACAAACAAACTACCCCTCTAATCCCGCACCCAAACCGGCTTCAACAAAGAAAAAGGGAAAAGGTAAGGGAAAGAAGGGAGGTGCGAACCCCGAGTGCAAAGCACCCGAACTAATTTCATCTCGCAATTCCACAGGCAATCAGGAGGTGGGGAAAGAGGACGGAGCAACCCGAGGCGCAAAGCGACAGCGCAGTTCGGATTTTGTGTCTCCGACCGGCTGTGTGGCGGCGGATAAAAAGGTGTGCGTGGAAGATGGTGCCACCGCCACTGGCTTTGCGGCGAGGGTTGTGAAGCCCCTCGGCCCTACCAATGCCAATGCAGGTCCTTCGTATGCGGAAGTGGTCAAGACGGGACACAAAGTCGTTGTGCTCGACCGCAACCGCATACCCATAAATGAGGACCAAATGATCCATGTCAGGTTGTTGGTAGAAAAGGAGATACTCAATATCTTTATTAGAAGTGGGTATAGCACCAACATGACGATGCCACGTTTCCACCACATTGCGAAGCTATTTCGCGGTGGGGTAAGATATGAACCCAGGGACGACTATTCACTCGCCTGGCTCACCAATTTCTTGGGGCGATTGCCCCCGCAGTGGGATGGCTCTGGCGGGCTCATGGTCGTCCCTGAGTGCATGGTGCCACGGTTTTACACTGGAGTCATATTCATCCCGGACTTCGGCCGAGACCAAGAGGAGGAGCTTGCTAGGAGGCCGGACCTTCTAATGAAGTTCCTTATCTTGCTGAACCAAGAGGTAGGTGTAGAGAGGTGGCAGCTCTTTACCCACGATGTAAGACCAACGGGCGGTACATTCAACCATTTACTCGTGGTAGGCATCCCCCCGGAAGATGTGCAATACATCGAACGCGAAAACTTTCGCCTGCACTATGGTGCGGGGTCGGTTTACGTGAAGGTGAGAAACTACAAACCCGGGGGCGCCATGGCGTCGATGCCGGGGACTGCGGGCACGGGTCACGCTGCACTGAGCAGTGTGTCTGGGCCGGCGGTCCCCGTCATCGACGACGACGTGGCGTCCACCGATACTCTAGGATGGACGACGGAGGAATTGGAAGGCCTCCTCCATGAGCGCGGCGTTGGCGAGGATGAGATTACGGGTGACATAATGGGCCTAAATATTTTCTCGCCGGCGTCGTCCATGGAGGTGGAAAGAACCGCTCCTCCCTCGTTCAACCGAGAGGAAGAATAGGTAGGATTAATCATCTTACCAATTGTTAGCATAGTTTAGTCTTAAGTCTAAAATAAAAATGGATCCACAATCAAACGTGAGAACTAATAACCAAAACGATAACTCTTTGTCGGTGGAGGTAAGTAACGGTAGTCTAGCAAATAGAGGCTCAATTAACATGGTACAATCCAATATCCAACACAGCGTCACAGGTTCGCCGCCTTGCGCAGAAACCTAGAAGAGCATCCGAACACAATAGCACTGGTCCAGGAGCCTTACTTACATCGAGGAAAGGTGAGTGGATTCAACGTTTTACGAGGAAACGTATTCTCTCCCCCTTTACAAGTCAAAACGCGTACCTTTATATATGTACCAAATCTATACAAAGCGTCTTTGGTGACACATTTATGCACCGATGATTTAACTGTAGTATAATTATACACAGGTCTGCAAGGAAACCTGAAATCAATAATACTGGCTTCCGTCTATATGGACATAGCGACCGAAGCACCGCCGTCTGCACTTGATGACCTAATGCAATACTGCCTAGCAAACAAACTTGAGTGTGTGCTAGGTTGCGATGCAAACGCCCATTGCACTATTTGGGGCTGCTCAAATACAAACGAAAGAGGTAAAGACCTCCTGGACTTCATTTTAAGGCACAACTTAAATGTGTTAAATCGAGGATCTGAACCGACATTCGTAACCTCTCGGGCACGGACTGTCATTGACGTCACCTTAGCAACAAATGCGATATCTGACTTAATCAACGACTGGCATGTGGCGATTGGAGAAATTTCTTGCTCAGACCACAGGCGAATCAGGTTTAACTTGACAGTGGGAGAACACGAACCACGTACATACAGAAACCCAAAAAATACTGATGGGACAATATTTAGAGAATCTTTGGAAAAGGAACTATTGAATATGACCAAAGAGGACACAAACACACAACTAAAACCAAAAGAAATAGAGGTAACCCTCAATGACTTGACAAATGCTCTGAAGAGTAGCTACCAAAAAGCATGTCCACTCAGAACACAGAAATGCGGCATTGCACACAAGAAAGACAAGTGGTGGAACAAAGAACTCTCAAAGTGGAGAAAGAAAACAAGACACTGTTTCAACAGAGCAATGCACACAGATCAGGACACTGACTGGAAGGACTACAGAAAAACCAGACACAGGTTAAAAGTAGAAATTAACAAGAGTCGAAAATGCTCTTGGAAGAAGTACAGCAACTCCATACAATCAGAGAGTGAGACTGCAAGACTGAGAAAAATTCTAACAAACGATGATCATGTGAAATTAGGTTCACTAAAAAAGGCTGACGGCACCTACACAGTGTCTGAGCAAGAGCAATTTGAGCTCCTGCTTCAAACGCACTTTCCGGAATGCTGTATAGACAACGATGTCACTGAATGGGACACACAAACACTTCATGAACCGGATCCGGAAGACTGGGCCTTTGCGGACAGAATAATCACTGAAGAGGCACTTATCTGGGCTGTGAGTACTTTCAAACCCTACAAGGCAGCTGGGACAGATGAAATCTTACCCATGCTTCAGTGGAGCTTGACCAAAATAAAACACCATTTATTGGGTATATTTAGATCATGTCTTGCTTGGAAATATATACCTAAATCCTGGAGGCAAGTAAAGGTTGTGTTCCTCCCAAAGCCGGGCAAAACAGATTACACAAATCCTAAATCATTCAGACCTATAAGCTTAAGCTCATTTCTCTTAAAACCATGGAGCGCTTATGCGACAAATACATAAAGAGTGGACCGCTAGCAGAATATCCAGTTCACAACAATCAACACGCCTATCAATCTGGCAAATCGACGGAGACTGCCCTGCACCATGTGGTGCATAAGATCGAATCGGCACTGGAAAGTAAACAGTCATGCCTGGCGACCTTTATAGACATTGAAGGGGCTTTTGATAAGACGACCTTTTCCAGTATCGAAAATGGATTAACAGCACGAGGTGTTGACGAAGGAATAAACAAATGGGTTACAAACATGCTAACAAGCAGAGTAGCTTGTATAGAAGGAACAAAAGAAACACGCTGTCTTGTAACACGAGGTTGCCCACAAGGAGGAGTTCTTTCGCCACTCCTCTGGGTAGTGGTAGTAAACGAGCTAATCGAACTCTTAAACCGGGATGGTATCACGACGATTGGGTTTGCGGACGACCTTGTTGTTATGGTCTCCGGCCTCTTCGAAACGACGCTCTGTGAAAAGATGCAGAGGGCGCTACGCAAGGTTGAAAACTGGTGCAATGAACACAGACTAGAAGTTAACCCACAAAAAACAGAACTGATCTTATTCACGCGCAAAACCAAGGTATCTAAACTTAAACTACCGACGTTATTTGGAACCGAAGTGACCCTAAGCAAGGAGGTAAAATATCTTGGAATATGGTTGGACAGCAAACTTTTGTGGAACACACATCTAGACCACATTACCAAAAAAGCAACTAACATTTTATGGCAAAGCACGAGAGCAGTCGGCAAAGACTGGGGCTTAAAACCCAAACTGTGTAAGTGGTTATACACTGTAATTGTGCGTCCAGTACTCACATATGGGTGCGTGGTGTGGTGGACGCGCACAAATCAAGTGACTACAATTACCAAACTACAACAGTTACAAAGACTAGCATGCACACTTATCAGTGGCTGCACGAAGAAGACTCCGTCGGATGCTTTAAATGTCATCCTGGGCTTAACACCGCTACATTTGCACATACAACAAGAAGCGATGGCCTCAGCTCTCAGAATAAAATCTACAAACCAGTGGAAAGGCACAGGACCGACCACAAGCCACTGCAAAATTATATCCTTGGCGACGACTATTGTTCCGGAAGCCACCAAAGGCACGGACAGAATTGCAAGTACTCACCTCGATGGCAAGAAATACGAACTTTTAACGGAAGACGAGATGTCTGAGTCGGAGCTTCCTACCTTTAAAACCTACACTGACGCTGCAAAAAATGACTCAGGAGCAGGTTGCGGTTATTACTCGCCCGAACTGGGTCTCTCAGCGTCAATAGGGCTGAACAAGACAATTACCGTCTTACAGGCTGAGAAGATGGGACTGTTATTGGCTGCGCAAGCAGTCTTATCATTAAACCCCACCTAAATAGCAGGCGACCAAGGCGCAATTTTAGAATTTGTCACTGACAGTGCTGCAATCATATATGCGCTAAGAAGACCCACAACTAGATCGAAAGTACTGGCCAAATGTCACGCCATCTTGCAAACTCTGGCAACCGAGCGCAACATAAAAGTAAAGGTAAAATGGACAAAAAGCCATGCAGCCTGTACCGGCAATATCTCAGCAGACAAACTTGCCAAGGAAGGCACGAAACAGCAGGTAAGCGACGACGTGATGGGTCTATGCAGACCATCATCGATGGAAGTCAGAGACCTACTACGCCGTCACACAGAAACCGAACAACAAAGGTTGTGGAACAACATGACGAGTTGCAAACACACAAAAGCCGCTCTGCCAACATTAGACAGGAAAATTACTTTTTTAAAGTTGCTCATTACGACATTTTAAAACAAGAAACCCGGGTTTAGAGAGGGATTCGTAGCGTGTTGTAAAAGACGTTTTTTTGCGAATTTGAACATTTTAAATATACAGATCGATAGAGCGCGCGATTCTGACTAAGAAACCGCTGAAAACAGATTTTGTTCAAAATGGCTTTTACGACGTTTCATCCCAGAGGGGTCGAATATGAAGATCAGCTGAGTGGTTGGCAGAAAATATATAGGATATAGAAATTATTGGTGTAAATAAAAGAAGAGATGATATCACGCTTCCTTGTGTGATATCGTGATAGACATATATTTCCCAACAGAACTTTCGTTAGGTAGATCCATACACAAAACAATTTAACATTGCCTAATAATAGAAATCCAATAAAAAACAACAAGTCTCATCTGAATATTATCGCCGGTGTCACTACAAGCAGGGGCTGCGTACGTGCTCCTAGGTTCGTGGTACTCAATGGTGTTGAAATAATTTTTCAACGGCCGGGAATATATTCAGGCGAATGCCTTGAAATATTGTATTAGCAATAGACAAGCTCCAATCATAAGTATATTTTCTGCAGAATTGATAAGATGTCGCTTCAAGTCACTTCACTTCAAGACTTGCAACAAAATAGGTCGAGCTATTTATATATATAATTACATATAATTTTAATTAAATAAACACATTTTTACTTGGCTCCATATCTAATCTAATCGTCCAAAGATATAACGAATATTGAAAGTATCAAACGCATTAATAATATTAAATTAAGAGTCAAGAAAGACAACAATTTTTAACATGTTTATTTATTATTGTTCTTATTATTTACATAAATAAATAAAGCTTAGTTGTACTAAGTTAACCTGAGACAAATAGGCCAAAGGAAACAATTGTGTTACACTCACGCTAAAAATGATTACCACAGCAATGAATCACTTACAAAGTATTTACCTGTCTATGAATTAGGAAAAGTATCGTTATATTGACCGCAGGTAAGATATCAAAAGTTTAAAAATTAATAGGGCAACAAATTTACACCACCCTTGGAGAACCATCAGAAATCGTGCGAGTTGAAGAGGTATTTTTTGGATATATCTAGAATTTTTAACGCTTCAAATTAACTCAGCTATTTATCTTTATTAACTTGGTTGTAAATAGACTAGCAGATCAAATGTCGACGTTGGATTCTGGCGAGCCGAGAGCCTCCGTCTCAGCGAGGGTGTCGGGCATCTTGGTGCCGAGCGTCTCCGGCTGCGTCAGCACGAGCAAGCCGGCTAACACGCCCATTACGCTGAACAGCATGGACGAAAAACCGTCTAGGTAATCGTTCTGGAAGGATGATAAAATTTATTTAGATTGATAGTCACGATATCGAAATCCATTATTGCTATTCGGAGTATAGAGCATAGCGCTTCACCGGCCGCTGCAGCGCCATGCTCGCTTCGCTCGCTCGGCTCGCATGTGGTTGACGCAGTTCAAACCTAAACTAACCATACCAGATGATCCGGTAAAGTTTGTACAATCTATTGACACACGGTTATTCATTTTATACAGATTGATCCGTTAAGTCATTCATGGCATCAGATACCTGAATTGCTGAATTCAGGAATGTGCTTAATAGCTTTCATGGTCTTACACTTTGCGTCGCTAACACTTTTACAAGATATTTTAAGTATCGAAGCTCATAAATAGTGAAATACATGGAAAATATCCCATTCAAATATCATGTTAAAGGATTGAGTTTTCCACTGAAACATCTGGTTTTAAATGTTTGTTTAGCAATGCTAATAAATTTCAGTTATTTTATTCCTGTCTAAGATGCCATCAAATAAAGACTTGAATTGAAACATTTTCTTACAAGAACAAGAATCAGTGGCGCCGTCATGGCTCCAGTCCCGACGTTTAAGGCGGAGATGGCGAGCAGGTAGTGCCGGTACTGCGTGGGGTACAGCTCTGATGTGTACAGGAACAGTGACGTCATCACAACAGAGATGCCAAACTTGCCCAGCAAGAACAAGACGAGACGAAGAGTGGTTACATCTGAAATATGAGGGACTTTCCAGTATTACTCATTAACCGAAATATCAATTTATCCAAAAATTTGCAGACAAACACGGCGTAAGATATAACAATTTAAGTTTAGTTAAAAATTGCCATCATACAAGCGATGCTCAGCAGGCTTGCGACGTGAACGGCAATACGCAGCGTAATAATTGCTCAACCGTCGAAGATATGGGCGCTCGACCAAGTCTAGTATGTATGATAGAGGCTTCAAGTGTCAATCAAAATTTTTAGTACTCAGCAAATATCATGCACTTTTGTGATTTTATTTTAATTTTTAAGTTTACCTTATTTAAAGCTCTGAAACCAACCATTGCGATGACGATATGGAATTACATGGACATAGGTATACAACTTACCATTGGAAATGAAAGCAAAGGCCAGGTTGCAGCCTGCACTCCAGAAGAATCCTACAGATAACGTAGCTTTCCTCCCGATCCCGTCAAGAATGAGGACTGCTGTGTAGAACCCAGGGATCTCGACAGCGCAGGTCAATATGTAATTCAGGTACATTGTGTCAGATAGGCCGGTAGAATTCGTGTTCAGCCCATAGTGCACCCATGTCGTGGACAACCACCAGATTTGAGCCGTGATTACGCGACGTAAAAGTACTTTAGACCGTATGATAATTAAAAATACTCCTGGTAGTTTCTCCTAAAATAAAAAAATCAAAAAAATTTCTTCAATGTCACACAAAATCATCATTATCGGCCCATATCAGTTCAGCTAAACATATTCCTCTTTCAATGTACACAACTGAGCTCTGTCTTCAGCTCTTCTCTTTCAGTCACTGTCAGTTACCTTGTCCATCGTCACTCCATCTTGACGTAGACCTTCCTATAATTCGCTTGCCAAATCGTGATCTTCACTCCAGAACACGTCCCATATACGTCTGCGCGTTTGTCATAACTGGCTAACCTTTCCTCGTTGAATAATTTGCCTTAAGTACACATAGTATACAAATGACACCTTGCTACTTTGACCCGCCTATACACAGAAGACCTACCCGAAATCAGTTGAGATGAAATTGTGATGGTCCGCCCTTAAACAGCTTAAAAATAGAATGGCTTCAGGTGAGGACGAAATTACCAAAGAGCTTTTAAAAGTCGGAGGAGCTCCAGCACTACACAAGGTACAAAAGCTCTTTAACTTAATTCTCCTTATCCTTTCTTTCTACTGGCAGAGCATGCACGGAAGAGAAACATGGTAGTCTTATGCTTCCGAAAAAGAGAAAACAGCCTGTTTGAAAAGCTACCGCCCGATCTGACCTCTGAGCTATGTCTATTAGCTGAAGGATCATCACGAACATTTTGAGCGAGCACTCGACGAGGTTCAACCTCCGGAACAGGCAGATATTTCTAAGCGGGTAAGGCGCTACAGACCACATTCACACGGTGCGTCAGAGAGTACTGTACAGAAGACCAAAGAGAATCCACCCTTGTGCTTCGCGTTTGTGGACTATCAGAAGGCTTTCGACTCGATCGCAACTTGGTTCGTTCTGGAGCTTTTGCATCATTGCCAAGTGAAATGGCGAAATATCAAAATGATAAGATGTCTGTATGATGCTACAACAATGACCGTATACTGTGGTATAAATTCACAACCAGCGAACTAAACATGTCCAATTGCGCCAAGGAGTAAGAAAGGAGGATAACATATCCCCGAAACTGTCCACTGATGGCTTGAAAGATATTTTTAAGGCGCCAGACTAGAAAGATCGTGGCAGCAATATAAACAATTTGCAGTTGACATTGTCATTATGGTGGAGACGCTGCAGGACTTATAAAGGAATTTGAATGCATCATCGGTCCTATCGCAGCTGTCTCAGGATGAATTTGCATAAAGTGATATTATTGTTTTTTAATGATAAAATAAAGGTAACAGGACAAGCACGACGCTCGCTTGATCGTTGCATACAAATGTCATATCACTGCACTGCGCCTATTACCTGAAACATAAAGATGTTAGGTCTCACATGCCCTATAATTTCACTGGACACGTTACCATTAAAACCGAAAATATCCTATTTCACGTCTGAATCAATTTTCAAAGTGGTGGTACCACCCCTACTACTTCAAAATGTACATATTCCTCATATTTATTAATTATGTTTACAATCCTGATCGTAGAATTTATTTATTTAATATTTAATTCTACGATCAGGATTAGCTTACAGCTACGCCAAAACGCAATAACACTACATAACACTATTTAATTAAACTTATATCGAATTATAACTTAAAAATACTCTTAAATTAATTGCAACATAACTTAGGTTATCCACAAATATGTCAACATGCGGGCACTGGTTTGAAAATGCATTTATAATTTCCATCGCCCGAATCGAAGGCGCGTGCCTGGCACTAAGCGTGTGCAACACGGGACACGCAAATAACATATGGTGGCAGCGCCCACATCTTAAATAGTTGTTTGGAACGAACATTCCTAAACGAGCTAACACATCCGGATTAATTATTCCACTCCGTAGTATTTGCAAATAGTGAAGAACTAAAAGTAATTTCCGCCTAAGCTTCAAGTTTCTACTCCGATCATACCTGATACAAGGATGGGAATAAATATGGGTAGTAACCATACTGTCTTTTATATATATATATCTTGCAAATTTGCGCTGCACCCTTTCAATCATAAGAGAGTATTTAGCCTCACGTGGATCCCAGATTGTGGTACTTTATTCCAATTTGCTGCGAACAAAGGCGTTGTATAATTAAAGGGCAACACTGACGTCACGGAACTGTGACGCAGTTCTCATGATGAAGCCTAACGTCTTGTTCGTTATTTTGCAAAGAGAAATAACATGCTCGCGGAAATCGAATCCAGGAGAACTCTAAGATCTCGAAGGATTTCAGCTTTGTCAAGTAATGTGCCTTCCAGCTAGGCTATTCTGTAAGCTATCTCGACAGCGGAATCCGCGTTGAGATTTGAAATTCCTATTACGAAATTCAACCGTATTACGAACGTGATACGATTGAATTTCGTAGTACGAAATTCGAATCTCACCGCGGATTCCGTTGTCGAGATAGCTTACAGAATAGCCTAGCAGCACACACGTATGGGGTGATGGAGAGTTTTTCCTCGTGAAGGTCATAACTTTACATTTTGATACATTACATTTAATCTACTCCAATTGTTTACCGTGTTTAAATCATGCTGTAATTTAGTTATATCGGAGTATTTTGTAATAGTCTGATATGTTTTGAGATCGTCAGCTAACTTTAAACCCTGGGCTGTGCTCAACACTTTTGGTAGGTCATTGATCATCACCAAAAACAACGTGGGCCCTAAAGTGCTACCCTGACTTACACCAGATCTTGTGTAGAACTCGTCAGATCTATATTTGCCTAATTGTACGTACTGTCTCCGATCCCTCAAATAATTCGCGAAGAATCGCAGCAGCATAGGCGACGTTCCGAACAACGATAATTTAATTAGTAGAAGATCATTTTCCACTAGATCAAATGCGCGCCGGAAATCGAGGATCACAGTGTCAACCCGCCCACCAGCGTCCATATGCGTCGCCACATAATCTACGAACGAAAGTGGTATGGTTTGTTGTCGTCGAACGAGATGCTCGAAAACCGTGCTGCGAGTTGTGGATGCTAGCTTCAATTTGATGCGTAAAGCGTGAATTTATAACGGATTCGAATAATTTGCTAAACACGGATAGTACGGCAATTGGCCTGAAATCTGATACGTCAGTTGAAGAACTTATTTTGGGCACGGGTGTTACTCTAGATATTTTCCACCTAGAGGGATAATGACATGTGCGAAGCACAAAGTTAAACAAATGTAAGATGGTTACCACTAAAGCTGATAGACAGTCTTTGACCATATATGGAGGTATAGCATCAGGTCCTGCAGCCGAGAACTGTGATCTGATCTGTAGCCTTTCTCGCACATATTTCCAGAATTCGGAGGGTTTTTTATTTATATTACAACCAAGAACTGCCATATACTGATGGCACGCAATATTTATGAGATCTTTTATGTGGCTTCTATAATAGCTAAATACTTCATAATTAAAAACTAGACCTAATTCCTTATACTTACGTAAATGAAAGTATTTTATTTTTAATTTAGAGATAAATTCACTAGTAAACTATTGCGGATATATGCGATGTGGATATATATTTTTCTTTCTTAATGGGACGTGCTTAGTTATCACTTAATTTAAATTAGCATACAGCAGATCTACGGCTACTTCAATGTTTTCAGCAAAAAACAATTCAGACCAGTCAATATCGATTATATAGTGATACAGAAAAAAAAAGTCTGCCTTACGAAAATTCCAATCAGATCGATTATCCGCAATAAAAAAAGAAGGATCTTCTTTTCTACCACGAGGCAGGGATAAGATCACCTCAAATGGTGGGTGGTAAGCATCCGGTGGCACCAGTGGATCCACATTCGATATCGACACCTTATCCTTATTGCAATTTGTCAATACCAGCATGCTGCCACATGAGTTCACAATATTATTAAGCTGATCTAACTTACAAAATTCTAAAAAACATTCAAATTGTGTTTTAACATTAACGCTACAGGAATTAAATTTAAAATCTCCAACAATCATAACATCATGTGAAGAATATTTACACACTGCATACTCTAAACAGGCTAACACATCTTGATACTGCTTATCACTATAATTGGGAGGAATATAAACTACACAAATTATAAATTTAATATTCATCTATACTTTTTTTGCAATTAATATTTCTTTATCGTATGTCAGTCCGTCTACTTCAGTTATTTTACTAATTGAGTAGTTATCCCGCACTGCTAGTAAAACTCCACCCCAGTCAACGTCGCCTACACGATTCTTACGCAAAACTGTATATCCAGGTGGGAACAACTCATCGTCAGATACCGAGCTTTTCAAAAAAGTCTCAGTAAGTGCGATTACTCTTTCAAATTTTCCAGATATATTCTTTTAAATATCGCTGTTTTACTTCGCAGACGTCTGACATTCTGGTAAAATATATGAATGTCTTTTACCATCCTACGATTTTGAGTTTTCATTACTCTTCCGACGAAAGGACTGTCTCCAAGGTTTCACACAAATGTCATCAGCCCAGTGCTCGGTAGACATTATTTGTTCTGCCAGTCTAGATGGAACTTCCAGTTTAAACGAAGCATAGTTTCCTCTAGCTTTGAGGGCTTCGACTTTATACGTATTATCTACGCTTATAGAGTTTAGGTGGTCGCGTACTTGATCTTCAGTAATCCCAACCTTTACATAAAACAAATGTAGTTGTCGACGTCGCTTGGCAGCCTCCAGCTTGGTGGTACCCGGCACAGTCGCTCCACGTATGGTATCAGAGAGGACCCGGGGGTTTCCACGAATATTTCTTTTGGTGACATTAGCCCATTGTTGCGCACTCTGGACATGGCTCTCACTATTCATATCACTAGCCAAACTTTGTGCCCCAGGTGCAAAGGTGCACTTCTCTGTTTCGGCACAGCCACGATAGGCGCCTCGATTACAGGCACATTTAAAGCACTGACCCACTGTTTAGTAGGTTTATCTTAGATGGCAGATATTTATGTCAATAACCTGGTATCATTCGCTCAGGAGCTATGCTGATGATATGGTGCTATTCAGCCCCACGAACAAAGGATTGCGTAAACTAGTAAAAGTCTAGTCGACAAGTTAAAAAACGTGAGAAATAAAGATAAAGCTTCTAAAAATATGAGCAAAAGCTTATTCGATTTAGAATGGACCTCTAGAATGTATGGTAAGGATTTTACAATTAACAACAAAATGAGATGAAAAATAATTTATGATCGTACAAAACGAAATAACCAACTTCACATGCCGCGATAGTCGTAGTAATAGTATAATATAAATAATAATCATCTAATCAAAGTATACACATTTGCACCATTATTACCGGAGATAGTTGTCATACCTCGATATTCATATTCATTTATTTCATATAGGTACTACAGTACACTTATTTTCGTCAATATGTAGATACAATAGTTAATAATAAAAAAATACATGGAAAAAAATACGAACATACACACAAAAAAATTCAGCTATATCAATAATATCATCAAATAATAATACATTATGGTAAAAATGTCAATACATTAATTATTGTAAGAATGTATGTCAATAGTGCGCCATGTCAGGCCTGTCGCACTTCGCGCTGTAGCTATGAAACTACAAGTACCTCCGCGCACCCGCTCGGGTACAAGTTCTGTCAGAAAAGTGTCACGCGGGCTCTCGATCGGCCGCGCGCCTAACTTGTACCTACCTCAATATTATATTCTATGTTTACGATACTAACATATAGTAACTGTAAAGAGTAACTATGTAAAAAGCAAAGAATATCACACATAAAATGGTAGGTAGGTATAAATGAGCTGAGTTTCATGTTTCAAGGGAATTCACGTTATGATCTTTAGGGAATTTCTATCGACATTAAATCTTGCTTTTGTTAGTTAGTTCTAAGATAAATAAATAGGGTAGGTACCTAACCTACTAACGTTTACTTTAATTTTCCTTTTTTAGGGTTCCGAACCCAAAGGGTACCAACGAAACCCTATTACTGAGACTCCACTGTCCGTCTGTCTGTCTGTCTGTCTGTCTGTCCGTCTGTCACCAGGCTGTATCTCATGAACCGTGATAGTTAGACGGTTGAAATTTTCACAGATGATGTATTTCTGTTGCCGCTATAACAACTAATACTAAGAACAGAACAAAGTTTAAAATTAAAGAAAAGTTTAATAAAAGTTTTTTACGATAGCGCAGCGCCACCTATCTAGTTGTTAAGATGGCGCTATCGTCTTTACCTTAATCTGAATCTTGGAAGCGGCTGCAACGATTAAATAAAATTTAGTATACCTACAGAGGATTTCGGGGGCGATAAATCGATCTAGCTAGGAGTCATTTTCAGAAAATGTTGTTTTATTCGTGTTTTCAATAATCAACTTTATTGATAATCAACTTAAAATATGACTCTTCCCGACATCAATTGGCGAGTAGAAGTACTGTATTAGTAAAGCAGTTAGATGCTCTCAATTAAAAAAAATAGTATTATTATTCGTCAATAGATGTCGGGAAGAGTCATATTTGTCTGTTTAAGTGGCAAAAAATACCGAGCAAAGCTCGGTCAACCAGATATTTAATAATATTAATTACTACAATTACTATTACTACTATTACTTCTTTCTTTCTTTCTATTACTATTACTACTATATAATACTATTCTACCTTTGTGTTAACGTTTACTTAGTTGGTGTTAGAAGTTCGTTAGAAATTCGATAGATGGCGTTCGGAACCCTCCGTGTGCGGGACAAAGTCTGACTCGCACTTGGCCAGTTTTTTTCTTTCTTAATGATTTTGTCGTGTCATACGAGAGTCAGATTTTTATAATCCGAGAGTTAATGTAATTAAAATACTTATAAAATAAATAAAAATAGTTTATTTCAAGTTACTTAGACTCATATACATTATAGATCTCAGATCACTGAGATCTGATAAGTATCTCTAGAGATATGACGATAAACGTCTCAAACTTGCTACTAAAATTGACTCGCGGGGCATGGAAGTCGGTGTTTTAGTTTTTAATCTACTTCACAAAAACGGAGGAGGTTGAAGTTGATGAGAATGTTTGTGACCTCAGAACTCTGTCAGATCTTAACCGATTTGAAATTGAAAATTATTTTTTAGGGTTCCGTAGTCCTGATAAGGAACCCTTATATTTTCGTCATGTCCGTCTGTCTGTCTGTCTGTGTGTCTGTCTGTCTGTCTGTCTGTCCAAGGTTTTGCTAAGACACCGTTATTACTAGAAAGCTGAAATTGTGTAGGTATGTGTATATCAACAACGCCGACAAAATGGTGAAATAAAATATTGGAAAAAATTATTATTATTATTTTTTTTATTTAGATATTCAACTATTACAAAATAAAGTTTTCCTACAATGAATAAAATACATAATTATTTTTGTTCGATAAAATGAGTCAGCTCCTAGACTATTATAATGTTACAATTCAAACAACCTACGATTCTAGGCAAGTGAGTACTATTTTGTCGCGTTATTTAACTTACGCAATCTAAAACTTTACTCATTTTTAATTGAACGTCACTTATTTTTGTATAACTGTAATACTTTTATCGTACCTCGACATTAAACATTAATGTAGCACTTATTATCAGTAATGTACTCATTACATTGTTCTACCTTAGAGTATTCTTCTACCAATTAAAGGCTTCAACAAGTTTTCTCATAACATTCAACCCTATAGGAGAGGCCGCGAGTTGACCGAGTTATGCGGACTTACGGTGGATTTTACTGTGCGCAACACGCGATTTATAGTTACTATTAGTTGATACTGTAACGCAAATTCAAGGTCGCACCCGAGGCGTGAAGCGCAACTTTACCAGCGTTGTAACTAGGTTTAATCTCGCATTTTTGCTCTCAGTGAGTGCAATTTCTGTACTTGTACTATTCATTATTCTGTGGCCATGTGGACTTGTCATCAATAAAATCTTTAATATTGTAATATGCTTTTTGCATGTGGATTTTTTGAAATATAATTTTAAATTTATTGACTTTGAGGCTGATCAAGGCCTCAGGAAGAATATTGTAAAATCGAATCTTTGCTAGTCTATTGAAAGGTAACACTAACCTATTTTTATTTCTAGTGTTGTATTTGTGATAATCACTGTAACCTTTAAAGTTACTAATGTTTTTTCTAACGTACATGATATTTTCATAAATATACACACAACGCATGGTCATTATGCTAATTTGTTTAAATTGTTCTCGTAAGGATCCTCTGGGACCAAGTCTATAAATTGCCCTCACTGCTCTTTTCTGTAATAAAAATACACTTTGGCGATCTGCAGCATTACCCCACAGCAAGATGCCGTACGACGTCAGAGAGTGAAAGTAGCTATAGTATACTAATCTTGCAGTTTTTACATCGGATACTTCTCTGATTTTTCATACGGCATAAGCTGCCGAGCTCAGCTTACCGCAAAGCTCAGATATGTGTTTACCCCAGCCTAGCTTACAATCAAGTGTTAGACCTAAGAATTTAGTATGATTAGTAGTCTCAAGTTCCTTATCGTCTATGTTAATAGAATTGTTAGTGGTCACATTATTCGATAGTGAAAATCTTAGGCATTTAGATTTTTTTGCATTTAACATTTAATTATTTATACTAAACCATTCTTGTACATTCGTCAATGACCTATTAATTATTTCAGCATCAAAAATTTTCCTATTTATGTCAAATAACAAAGATGTGTCATCGGCAAATAATATAATGTCGCAGAATTTATTTGCTAGAGATGGTAGGTCATTTACATAGACTAGAAACAAAAAAGGACCAAGAATTGAACCTTGAGGAACACCTATTTACACATTCAGAGCACTCGATAGCACACCATTAACATCCACTGTTTGAGTTTTATTGGACAAGTACGATATCATCATTTCTAGTTATTGGTCTCTTACACCATACTGATGACCACACCATAATGATAGAGTTTCCCAAGACGTATTCTATGGTCCACGCAATCAAATGCCTTTGACAAGTCACACCCCGAGGGTATCATATGAGTCATCCCAAACCTTGAAATTTTTTCCCAGAAGATCAATGGCAGCATCTGTTGTGGAACTTCCTTTTGTAAAACCGTACTGTCCAGAGAACAAAATGGAATTGCAGTTAAAGAAGGATGTTAGTTCAATCAACATCAACTTTTCAAAAATTTTACTTAATGTTGGCAAAATTGATATTGGCCTAAAATTACCTGGGTCCTTTTTACTGCCACTTTTAAACAGTGGTAAAATTTACCGTTCTTCATTAGGTTAGAAAAAGAACCCTGATCAATACTGTCATTAAATATTTGAGATAAAAATGGAGCCAATATGTCTATACAATTAACTATGAACTTTACTGAGATACCTTAAAGATCTTCAGATTTTTTGATTTTAGAGATTTAAATGTCTTAATGATAACTGCGCTAGTTACTTTATGGAATCCAAATATTTTTGTCGACTCATCTGTAGAGTCTTTAAGTACTGACAAAGCCATATTAGGGTCCGTTGATTGAAGAGACTTAGTTGCTTCGTACGGAATTTTGGCAAAATAATTTACAAAAACGTCAGCAACTTATTATCAGTATCGTGAGTAACTTTAAGCTCATTAAAGTGTAACTTTATTTTACCTGTCTCCGTTTTGATGATTGACCAAATTGTTTTCATTGTATCAGTGTTGTTCATTATATAAATTGCCTTTGCTTTCTTACAAACGCATTTAAACAACTTAGCTTAGTTATATTGACGTACATACGTTAATATATTTTCATCCTTAGAAAATGCTTTCATATTTTAAAGCTCATACATACGGTCCCTGCTTATTCTAATTCTTTTAGTGGCCCATATATTAAATGTCAATTTGATCTTAATTGTTTTAGAAATAATTGGAAAATTCAAGTCAAAGTTTACAAGTTATACTGCTCACAAGTTATCACGGGCATGTATCCTCAGTTCTACGTTATGGAATTATGTTTTGGGGGAACTCTGTAGATAAGCTACGAATATTTTGAACTCAAAAACGATGCCTCAGAGCAATGTTTGGACTATAACAAACAGAGACTTGCAGAAATATATTTATAACACACGGGCTTTTCACATTGCCATCAATATACGTTAGTGAGGTTGGCACTTTTGTTAATCGTCGATGTTTGAGACAAACACTGTTGGTAGGAGAAGACCAGAAACTCTAAAACACCAAGTAGGTAGAACAAAACAATTCCACAACAGCGTGTTCTGTGTGGCACCCACCATCTACAATAAAATCCCACAAGAAATTAAGAGCAACACCAAAAACGTGCTTAATACTTTTTTAATAAAAAAAGACATACAAGCAAATATTACAGCGTTGACGACTTTTTAAGTGAATAACTGTGAAATTGTGCTTATCAAACTTAAATACCATTTTTATTATTTGCTACTACGTGCTTGTAGACTTTACGAAGCGGATCTAGCGATTTGTCTTATATTTTAACACCACTTAATGTAATACCACAAGACCACAAGACAATATTTAAAAAACCTGCAACGGCGAGGTGAAGCAGCATACTAGCCTAATAATCCTCAACTTATAAAACTTATAAAACAAATCTTACCGTGGATGCTGGAGGTGGATTCAGCAAAGCTTCTAAAGACTTCTCACTGATCTGTTTTCTGTTTACCCTCGCCACTTTCTCTAACACTTCCTTTGCTTCTGACCATTTCTGCTTTGATAGGAGCCAACGTACGCTTTCTGGCAATAACCAGAAGTACGAAATTATCAGGAAGCAGGGAATATGCACAACCATCAGGAGATACCGCCAAGGTTGCACCAACCATGCCACCGATCCGAGGATGACTTGACCCACTGCAAACATCGAGCTGTTGGTTGCACTGGTCACTGCGCGGTATTTGGGACCCACCAGTTCTACAGCTGTTTAACAACAAAAAAATATTGTGTTTAAGGCAAACACATGTATTCTCTAAGAGCAATTCAAATGTAATAAGTTTAGAGACGGTGACGTGACAGTAGTTTTTTTTTTTATCTTGTAGGCTAGCGTTTGACCTCTATCTCACCTGTTGGTAAGTGATGATGCGGTCGAATTCGATAGAAAAATCCATTGGTTTGATCTCGGTACCTCTGGCATCAAAGCCAACCGTTCACCCGATTACGCCACCGTGCCCTCAATTACGCCACCGGGCCCTCATTACGCCACCGGACCTTCAGTGAATTACCAAATATGTAAGCTGAGCTATAAACCCCTGCCCCCAAAACTGTCTGCGAGAGCTGCAATGCTAAATACATTCTGTTGTTGACGGAGAATGCTCTGATGAGACCAAAAAGTGCTAGGTTGCAGACACTGATGAGCAGAGCCACTCTTCGACCGAAGCGGTCCGAGATGATCCCGATGATAGGTGGTACTAGCAGAGTCCCCACACTGTTGACGGTACCACCTATTGTTTGAAACCATTCTGGACAGCCCAGGTCAAACTGTAATGACAATAACACTATTATTGATACTACAGAATTTTGTGTATGCAATATAAACTTTAAAAGCACTTCTGGCGAAAGTTTTATTTCAAGTTTTACCTAATCCTTTGCGCGTTTGCGCGCGTGTACTTGTAACCCTAAAGCCGTTTGTCCACTGATCACCGGGACGTCAAAGAGAACGAGATGACGTCACCGAAGTAGCGATACATATGAATAGTATGGCTGCTTGTCCACTGCATGTCTATCACCGAGCGCCGTTAACCGTCGTCGCCCACTTACACGACCCCGCGCCCACCCGGCAAAATAATGCTCATTAAAATGTGAGCCTTAGGACGACCTCTGTAGACAAAACTTTACATTGACAACACAAATTAGCAGACAGCTTGATGTAGCCGGGCTTACCGTCAGCGTACTTCTCGTCTCGCTTACTGCGCGCTTCAATCGAGCGGCCCGCCCCCCGCACGCAGACTGTTTTACTTGAAGCACGTTATTTTTTATAGACTGACAGCTGTAAGCGCGTGGATAGCTGGTGGCCTGCTAGCTGTCCGCGCATGGACAACGAATAGTCACCTCCGTATTTACCGGCAGTATTGTGTGGGAGCGGTGTTGGAGAAAGATCGTGTAAGTGAGCGACGACCTTTATCCGGCCGCCGATATTTCGAGTTGACAGGTGCGATCGCTAGAACTCGGCCCGAGATTGTGACATACCGATGTGCCAGCATTGGCTGGCAATACAAAATACGTTTGATCATGTCCCCTCACTGCCGTCGCACGGCACCGTTAGCTTGGTTATTGTTTTTTAAGTAATTGCCACGTATGACAGCTAGAACAAACTGAACCAACGAGATCGGTCGCTGTAGACAAATGATCTTCGTCATATTTTGAACTCGGCCCGAAAAAATCTCGTTATCGGTGATGTTCTGGTGACAGTGGTGGTAGACAAACGCGTAAATATTAAGTTTTATTCGCCTTATAATATCAATGGATTTTTATGTTTAAACAGAAAAACATGCTTTTCTTCAAGATTGAACAATTAACCAGGCTACATCGAAGACGGAATAAAAATAAGTTCCAACACAAAAGACTTATAGCGTTTATCCATCGCCACCGACACCGATACGTCAGCAATTGAAATTCATACGGGGTGAGTTCAAAATGACATGACGGCGATCGCTTGTCCACCGCGATCGATCTCGGTGGTTACATTTTTTTTTAGCTTTTAATTGTGGCAGTTCCATAAAAATAAAACAACCTAAAAAACAATAACCGACCGAACGGCGCCGTGTGACAGCATTGTGTGGACAAAATCAAACATTTTTTATACTGTCGGCCAATGTCGGCACATCGGCCCGTCACAATATCGAGCTGAGTTCTGGCGGTCGTGCCGATCTACTCAAAATATCGGCGGCTGAGATGACGGTACTCGGTGACGGACATGCAGTGGACAAGCGACCATACTATACATTATCTGTATCGCTACTTGGTGCCGTCATCTCGTTCTCGTTGATGTCCCGTTGACGTTTTCGGTGGACAAGCGACCTTAGTATTATGCCACGCGAGATCTCAATAGATCAGTAGAACATGAGGTAATACAATGGTGATAAAATATGAGCCAGATTACATCACGACACAATGTGTGTATCAACCAAAGTAAATTGTATTGTTTTTAAGTTTAGTGTTAGTAAAGTCAATTTAAACCGACCAAAAAGTACACTCACATCGTAGACAACAGAATTATCACTAGCGTAGACAATGTGGTCGCATGCGACAGTAGAGTCGGTGAAGATATTAGCCGGACAATTGTCGAGGGTGCCGTTAGGGACACCGCTGGCTGTGGAGAATCGTTCACAGCTGGAGAACCCTTGCGCAGTATCTGGTGCTGCGGGGATGGCATCCATGACCCATTCGGGCTCGAACTTGTGGTCTTTGGTGTATTCACCACACTCAGGGACTTGACATCTAAACAAAGCGATAAAATTACTCAGATTAAGTAAAAAGTAAAGTTCATAGGCTGTCAAACAATAAATAGTTTGCAGATTGTATCATAATTCATGATTAACAAACAATAAACAATGTGATTGATCAGAATCATTGCTAAATTGTTAGATTTTTTATATTTGATCATTTCCACAGGCCGCTATACAGGGTAATTGGTAATTTGACTTATTCCCGGCAGGAGCAGACAAGGGGGCCTAAAATGCGACATATTTACACCCCCCAATGTATGCCCAAAAATTAATAGTTTTGGAAAAAACCCAATTTCGGAGGTAAAAAAAAGGCTGATTAAATTTTATTCATCATTTTTCTTATTCCTAGGGAACTTTAAGCTAAATTATTTAAAACAGAGTAAAATAGAAATAGAAGCTAAAATATCCTTAAATACCCACACACCGCGGCGTCCTGCGTCCGCATGCGCGGGTGCGGTCAGACAGTGCAGTAGTGTTTGTACCGACTGCATCATACCAAACGCGATCTACGGTGATCAAAAAACGATTGAATATCAGATCGCGTCCGCGTACGCAGACGTATGAAGCCGCGGTGTGGTCGTACCTTTAAGATTTATATTTTTATATATATATATTTATAGGTAACTTTTGGGTAAGTGCGCTACATCATCGACCGCATCGTCACTTAACATCAGGTAAGATAGTGGTCAAGCGACACACATTTTCGCATTTAAAAAAAATTACAATTACTTAAACTTTTTTTATTCTTTTTGATAATTTTTACAATTAGTGCCAAACAATGTAATTTTTCCTAAAAAAACACTTATGAACACTTATGTGTGTGTGCATATTACTAATAAAACTTTGTAGTTAATTAAGCTTTCCAAAAAGGTATAACAGTTGGTATTTTACTCGACCAGTGTCATCAAAACCAAAGCTACCACATAAAGTACTCAGACCTAACAAAAACGATTTTTGAAAAACGTAAATTTAACAAACAATAACTTCCAAACAGAACTAAAATATTGATTAGAATAAATTAATTAATTTAGATAAAAACATAAATAAAAATTACAATAATGTAATAATTTTATAATCTACATACATAAAATTGTATACAGAATGTCGGGTTTCATATGGTCCAAACGAAAACCATCGATGTAAGACTCCAAGGGCTACCTAGAGAACCCCCATGTATGTTCCGCGCAAATCTATAGTTTTCGTGAAAATTGCGTTTTACTTGTTTTCGAGTTAGTCCCCGAAATGTTGCAATTTATTTAAATTTTCTGCCAAACTATAAAGGCCAGAGCCCTAGTTTTTTTGTGGGACTATGAACAATGAATAGGTCTTTCAGGAAAAAATACAAGTTTTTATTTAAGCTTTCCAAATTTTCTGAGAAAAAAAATAAAACATCACATTTTTTTACTTAGATGATATGTGAACTTTTACTTTGGGCAGGCTTTTTGCAAAAAAAAAACTGAATAAAAAAGTTATAACCGATTTTAAAAACTTGTCTGTTTTATAGACCTTCCACTTGCCAAATTTCATAAGGCTACAACAAGAGGTCTAATAACATAATTAACGAAATTAAGAAAGGATTTTAATATTCAAATTATTTCTTCTGAAATACACTCTGGTAATCTAAACAAAATAAAACTGGCCAAGTGCGAGTCAGACTTTGTCCCGCACACGGAGGGTTCCGAACGCCATCTATCGAATTTCTAACGAACTTCTAACACCAACTAAGTAAACGTTTACACAAAGGTAGAATAGTATTACATAGTAGTAATAGTGGTAATAGTAATTGTAGTAATTAATATTATTAAATATCTGGTTGAACGAGCTTTGCTCGGTATTTTTTGCCACTTAAACAGACAAATATGACTCTTCCCGACATCTATTGACAAATAATAATACTATTTTTTTTAATTGAGAGCATCTAACTGCTTTACTGATACAGTACTTCTACTCGCCAATAGATGTCGGGAAGAGTCATATTTTAAGTTAATTATTAATAAAGGTGATTATTGAAAACACGAATAAAACAACATTTTCTGAAAATGACTCCTAGCTAGATCGATTTATCGCCCCCGAAATCCCCTGTAGGTATACTAAATTTTGTTTAATCGTTGGAGCCGCTTCCGAGATTCAGATTAAGGTAAAGACGATAGCGCCATCTTAGCAACTAGATAGGTGGCGCTGCGCTATCGTAAAAAACTTTTATTAAACTTTTCTGTAATTTTAAACTTTGTTCTGTTCTTAGTATTTGTTGTTATAGCGGCAACAGAAATACATCATCTGTGAAAATGTCAACCGTCTAACTATCACGGTTCATGAGATACAGCCTGGTGACAGACGGACAGACAGACAGACAGACAGACAGACAGACAGACAGACAGACAGACAGACGGACAGCGGAGTCTCAGTAATAGGGTTCCGTTGGTACCCTTTGGGTTCGGAACCCTAAAAACTAGGGCTCCGGCTATTGTAGTTTGGGAGAAAATTTAATTAAATTGCAACATTTTGGGGACGAACTCGAAAACAAGTAAAACGTAATTTTCTCGAAAACTATAGATTTTCGCGGAACATACATGGGGTTCTCTAGGTAGCCCTTGGAGTCCTCCATCGACGGTTTTCGTTTGGACCATATGAAACCCGACACCCTGTATATAAAAGACAGTCGTGTTAATTACTACACTTATTACTCAAGGACGGCTGAATACATTTTTATGATTTTTGGAATTGTCTTTGTCAGGAATAGGAAAATAAGTATTAATAATCGGCCAAGTGCGTGTCGGGCCATGCGCAGTGTAGGGTTCCGTAGTAGCTCGTTATTCAATGCAAATCTTTACACGTTATAACAAGCAACTAGGTACTCCGTCTTTGTCACTTTAAAGGATTTATTCTAAGGATTTTGTATTTGGTACAAAATTATCCAACACCCAAGTTCAACGACTATTACTGCTAAACTAATAAAGTTATCTTAACCGCTATAGTTTTTTTTTGAAGTTCATGAAATGCACTATTATCACGAATTTTTCCAGATTTTTCAAGCCAGCAGTTTAGCTTTTAGAGCGGGGAGGACGCCCTACTGGAACAAAAATTTGCAATTTAAAGTTTAATATTTCGTAAATGGAGCATTCAAGCAAAAAATTGTAAGTCATTTTAAAAGACCTATTCAACAATACCCAACACGATGGGGTAGACGAAGAAAAAAAAATCATCCCCTCTTCTAATGTAGGGGAGCTAGCCCTAAAAAAATATTTTTCATAATTTTATTTCACCTCTATCGGCGTAATTTATATAAATATCCCTACAAAATGACAGCTTTCTAGTATTAACGGTCTCTTAGCAAAACCTCGGACAGGCAAACAGTCAGACAGACGGACATGACGAAACTATAAGGGTTCCTTGTCAGGACTACGGAACCCTAAAAACAATGAATAATTGACCTAAAAAAATCACATAGGAAAAAATATTTTGCCAAAATGTTTCTGGGTTTCAAAACTGCCAATCATTTGATGTTCAATTGTTTATATCGTCGATACGGTAAACCTCAAATTAATAAGGGTCATCGCTCCACACGATTAGTGTATTTAGGCAGTGTCAAATACAAAAATTCTTCAAGTTTTTGTGATTTCAAGTTACAGTCCGGCAAGTATAACTTGGCTTGCCTGTGCGCCACTGTGCTTTTACTTTGTACTTTGATAACAGTTTCTCTTAAACCACTTTTAATTACTTTTGGCATTATTGAACTATATTAATGTAGCATATTTATCAACAATAATGTCGCGGTAATTTCTCTAACGTCAAAGTCACAGTTTCAATTAAAAGAATTAGTTCCAAAAACTACCACCGCCAAGTTATACTTGTGGCACTGTATGTACATTTTTAAAATGTTTAAATACTGTCAGTAATGACAATTGTATGACATATTTATTGATTGTCAAATATGCGTGCATTCAGAAATGTATGCTTACTAGTTTTTGGCGGGAACGTGGAAAAGTGTGTGTGATCTCATTGTACAATTTTCCTAAAACTGGTGTTCTTTCGCGTGTTAATGTGTAATAAATGTGGATTATTAACCATTAAGTGCAGAATGTGTGAGAGTGTAGGGACAGCACAATGTTGAAAAACATGCTATTTGCGTTCTCACCAAAATTCCACAGAAAATCTTCAGTAAACACCACATCTTTACTGAATCTATGACTTAGACTAGACTTTTATTTGAAACCTGAGCTGAAATGTGACTATAACCCATCTCTACGACTAAAATTGATAAAAACTTTAAGGATTTTAATACTTGACACTGGCCAAATACACTTATCGTGTGGAGCCATAATGAAATTTAAAAAAAAGTATGCTTACAAGCAATCAAGACAATAATAATCAATGCCTAATCAATTTAATATTTTGTCAGAATCATGTAGAATGGACTCTCCGTGGTCAGAATGTAGGTAAATACAGAAATATATGCAAGAATGTGATAGCCAATTTATGAGTGCAGTACGTATACAGTTTTATACATAAGGCAAAAAAATATTAGACAGTTTTCATGAAGTAAGTATACTTATTCAGAATTAAAATTAAATACTGGTGATTATTATTTCAATTTAAAGTTGCTCAGCGAGCTACGGAGAGAGCTATGCTCGGTGTTTCTCTGCGGGATCGAATCCGGAACGAAGTAATTCACCAGAGAACTAAAATGATCGACATAGCTCAACGTATTAGCAAAATCTGTAGGGAAAACGGGTCGGATACAGTTGCGCTTATTTTAATAACAGGTTGTGACACATTGGACGATACTTCATTAAGTGACCAGTTTCGGAGAGCAGCGGGATCCGAGGCACGGTTCTCCGTTGGCCGACCGCAGATAGTTGGGGGCCCAAGTAGTGAGCCAGCCACTCACGAAAGGCTGCCCCGCCATCTAGCGAAAAATCCCGGGGGTGCGGCATCGTGCCGGTTGGCGACCGGACGAGAGGACCCGATGGACACTTCTGGGGGTGCTCGGGCGTCCCCGCGGTCTCCGGAACTGGTTTACTATGATGATTTATCTGAATGTGTGTCACTGTGCTGGTAAATGAGCGTCTCGATCCACTTCCGTGTTCCCAACCTACCTTCACTCCCCTTTATTTATGGCAAGGAAAAATAACAGAAAGTCGGTTTCACAGCGGAAGCACGTCCTCTCTCTACAAGTGCATTTCTGTAACATCCGAGGCTTGCACTCAAATATCAATGCAGTCCACCACCACCTCGAAACTGCTAAACCGCACCTTCTGTTCATCACGGAGACGCAGATTAAATGTCCAGCTGACGCAGCATATCTCTGTTTGCGGAGTCTTCACGTTTAGATGCTGGCAATGCTGTACCTTCTAGTTTGCCGTCATGCGGGACGTTTATGTCGGAAATCCGCATACGGCAAACCGAAGTGCGCAAAGCGTTGCGCGATCTGGACGTGAATAAAGCTAGTGGACCAGACGGTATACCAGCTATAGTCTTGAGGACGTGTGCGCCTGGGTTGACTCCTATTCTGACACGTCTCTTTCGCTTGTCTTTGGCGACTGGTCAAGTGCCTAAGTCTTGGAAGCAAGCTAACGTGCAACCCGTGCCCAAAAGGGGTAGTCGTGCTGACCCTGCCAATTACAGGCCCATCTCGGTCACTTCCATACTCTGTAAAACTATGGAACGTGTACTGAACCACAGGCTCCTAACATACCTAGAAGCAAACGATCTCCTCAGTGACCGACAGTACGGGTTCCGCCGAAACCGGTCTACTGGGGACCTTCTAGCGTATGCCACTCACATTTGGAGCGAAGCCATTAGAATCATGGAGAGGCGCTCGCCGTCTCTCTTGATATCTCGAAGGCCTTTAACAGGGTTTGGCACGACAGCCTTATTAGCAAGCTTCCTTCATACGGCCTCCCCACTGGTTTTTGTGTCTGGATATCAGATTTCTTGAGGTAACGGTCGATTCGTGTGGTCATTGATGGCTGCTCGTCCGACCAATTGGCTATAAATGCCGGTGTTCCTCAAGGGTCAGTACTCTCTGCAACACTTTTTCAGCTGCATATTAATGACCTGCTTAAACCCGGTATCTTTGGGTACGCAGATGACAGCACTGTTGTAGAGAGTTATGCATCCAACGCACGAACCAGTGCATTACAAATCCAGTCTCATAGAGAAGCGATGGTCGAGCGCTTGAACTATTCTCTGAAGGCAGTCTCCGATTGGGGCGATGCCAATCTGGTCAAGTTCAATGCTGCAAAAACCCAGGCGTGTCTTTTCTCCGCTAAACGGAGCCCATTTCTACTGGCTCCTACTTTCCGGGATGTGTTCGTTCCGATAAGTAACAATCTCGAGCTTCTTGGCATCTCTTTGACACCAACTCTCAATTTCGGCTCTTATATTGAGTCTAGAGCCCAGCTAGCCTCAAAAAAGCTTGGCATTTTGGCTAAGGTGAGACGGTACTTCACACCGGGACAGTTGCTTAATCTTTACCAAGCACAAGTCCGGTCGTGTATGGAGTACTGTTTTCACCAAGTCCGGTCGTGTATGGAGTACTGTTTTCACCTTTGGGATGGTTCTGCCAAATACCAGCTGGAAACACTGGAAGCTATTGAGAAGAGAGCCAAGAAACTCATAAGCGACGACCTACTAGTAAGCAAGAGACTCCAAGAGTCTCGCGCATCGCCGCAAAGCCGCTTGCTTATCGGTTTTCTATCGAATACATTTCGGAGAGTGTGCAATGGAACTGCATGATTTGATTCCACCATCCCCATTTTATAATAGGACGAGCAAGGATACTAAAAGACGCCACTGCTTCATGGTGGATATACCATTTACGCGTACAAAGCGATACGCTTCTTCTTTCATCATACGTACTGCCAAGGAATGGAATTCCCTGCCCGAGTCTGTGTTTCCGATTAGATACAACATAGGGGTCTTCAAGTCGCGAGTGAATAGGTATCTTTTGGGTAAGCGCGCTACATCATCGACCGCATCGTCACTTAATATCAGGTGAGATAGTGGTGAAGCGATACCCATTTTGGTATAAAAAAAAAGTATTAGCAAACTGAAGTGGCAGTGGGCTGGTCATATCTGCCGTAGGACCGATAACCGTTGGGGTAGACTGGTTCTAGAGTGTAGACCACGAATCGGTAATCGTAGCACAGGACGCCCTGTGACTAGGTGGAGCGACGACATTCGCAAAGCGGTGGGCAGTGACTGGAAACAAAGAGCCGAAGATCGGGCTCATTGGCGTGACTTGGGAGAGGCCTATGTCCAGCAGTTGACTAATACCGGCTGATTATGACAATGCATCATGTCTTGCTTACACGCGGTTGAAGTACTTGATTGTTGTATTTTTATTCTATTTCGGTATTGCCATAACTTTGGTTATTTACTTGATAATCAAAGTACCATAATACATTACTCAACTCTTTTTTATTCATTGTATTACGTTCATAAAAGCCTAAATTTAGTTTATCTACAAGGTAACACGACATTCATTGTCTGTCAGGTGGTACGAAGTTCGCCGGGCCAGCTAGTATTATAATAAATTTAATAATTTTATATGTTATAATATTATATAATAATAATGTAATATTTTTATAATTAATTAATTTTTAAAATTTCGATATAAATGTATACAAAAAAAAACAATATAATTTAAATCAGATAAAAAATGCAGACTTGGCTGGCACCGACTTCAAATAGATAAGTGGGTAGCGCTTATAATAATTATATTAAATAATTTATTAATAATTTATATAAGGCGTGCAAAATCACTGGCAATCTTTACAACAATGGTAAAATCTCATTATTTGTCCGATCAGAGCTAAAAGTACCACAGTGCTGTAATATAATAATATTATTTGATCTAATATATAAGTTTTATGTATGTGTATGTATAAGTATAGTATATAATATTTTGTGTATGTCTATTATTTATTTATTCTATTGTTATCTATTTCAGTTATAAATTATACGCTACCGCCATGTTTTGTTTTTGTACAATTTGTTTAATTGGTAATCAATAAAGAGTTTTTGTATTGTATTATTTTTCGCATTTGAGTGCCTGTTTGTGGTTATAAAGTTTAATTTTTTTTGAATAATAATTTATTTTACCCTTTTTAGTGCAAAACAAGTTTTAATTAAACTGCATGCATCTATTAAATTTCGTTTCTGGGCGTTATATTCCTTCTTTACTCATGTGGTTATACACTGACGGATATATACACTAGACATAATGATGTCATCAAGATATCAAAGGACTGTGCAATAAACGTTATAAGAGTTGGCACTTCCCTACATACAGTAACTAATATTAAAATACGGGACTTATTGCGCCTAAAACATAAATCGGCAAAGAAAAACATAGATAGGCGCGATAAGTCCCGTATTTTAATATTTATAACTATGTGTTCAAATCGCGAAAGTTTAAAGTTTACAACTTCCCTACATTGTTAATACTCGAATTATGAAATCACTGTGTAGCCAACCTAACAACGGAAAGTATTATTTACGTAGTACCTATTATTATAATCTGTGTTATTATGCTTATACATTTTTTTTGCAGTGTTGGTTGGTACAAAGTACGTTCATAATTCTGAGTTATTTAATTATGTATGCAGTGTCGCGGGACTGATATGGCCGCCATCTTCGCCAAACGTCATGTCATGTCAAAAAATATTAACTAACTTTGCACCCTAACAAGACTTTGCCCGGTGGAAAATTCCTGTGAAGACAAATTAATTCTCCCCACCTTTGTTTCTATCTCGCTCACAGTTACCGTAAGAATATCTATCAAAAACTATAATCAACGTGAAGAAAGATGTAAAAACATTATTCAAGGTCATATTTTTTAGTCTTCAAAAGTATATGCAATAGCAACCTCCATTGTGTATAATCTTCTTGGGACTCTTCTTCTAAAACTATATAAATGTTTGAGGTATAATATGTTTAATATGTTTTTAATATGTCTAATATGGATTTATCTCCATATTATCTCTGGAGATACTAATCAAATCTCAATGAAATTAAAATGGGACCATGTCGGAATCGTACCCTACTTATTAAAAAAAGAATCATTTGAATCCGTTCATAATTGACGGAGTAATCGCGTAACATACACAAAAAAAAACATACAGACGAATTGAGAACCTCCTCCTTTTTGTGAAGTTGGTTAAAACTTTATCAGAAATCATCAAAACAAGACGTTTATAACCATTCTCCAATCTCGTTTCTACCCACATCTTCGAAAATATTTGAAATAGATGATGAGATTTGATGCACCAGAGTCTCGAATCCTTTTGTGACAAGTACGATATTTTTGATGATGATTTGATTTAGGAAAAAGCACTCAACAATTTTAGCAGTCTATACGTACATCCAAAAAGTGTTAGATATCTTAAATACGCAATCGGTAAATTGCTCGATATGACGAATGCATACGATAAAGTACAGTATGAATAACTCTTGAATAAACTTTTTCGACTAGGTGTACGTGGAATCACTTATGAATGGTACCATCACATCGTACCTCAAAAATAGACAACAATTCGTGGAAATAGAAAATTATGACTATGAAACGGCAACAATCACGATAACAAGATCAGACCCTGTTGAAATAAATAATATCATCTCTTGAGGAATGTAAACAGCATACTGTCAAGAACACTTATTTGAGGAAGTGTTCTCGGCTAATGGTTAATCGGTTAATGAATCTTTATGTCTTATTCTGAATACTCTATTAGCGATGTTAGATTCAAAAATATCTGCAAAATATCTTCTCTTTCGTAACTTACATATAATAAGGCCTTCGTGCCAAACTTCATAGAAAACTTGTGCTACTTACATCAAAGAATATAGTAGAGCAGACTTTTTGTCTTGTAGTGTATTTTCAATAATATCTGTGATTCTGTGTACTTGGTCTATAGTGGAATGTTTTTCTTGAAAACCAAATTGGTTTTCTGGAATAAGGTTAGCTTCTTCTAATATTGCCATCTATCATCTATCTTTTCAAAGAACTTCGACGTAGTAATTATATGACGTAGTTTCATTGAGTGGTTTTCTTAATTTTACTATCATGATAACTTCGGCTAGTTTCCATAAATAAGGCACATTTTTTTATTTGAGAAAAGCATTGATTAAAGTAGTTAATTTGACTACCAGTTTTGGAAGTTTGTGTAGTATTTGTTCTGATATAACATATTAACCGGGAGCTTTTCGAGGACTTATAGTGTATTTTATTTGTCTGATATTTTTTTAGGTGTCACTAGTCTAAAGCTAGTTTTTTCTTCTTGGAGACTTTCATCATCCTGTAAGAGTGAGCTATGTTTTCCTTCATTTGGTTGAAAGATAGTTTCATGGTGGGTTGCAAATCTTGCTGCTTTTTGCTCGTTACTAACTACCCATCTGTTATTTATATTCTAAAGAGTTGGAACTTGTGCAACTGGCCGGTTTAGGTTGTAAGTAGCTTTCCATAGCAAATAATCCGTGGTACAATCACTAGTAAAATTTTGTCAATAGTAATTTGTATTAGTCATCATTGTTTATATCACGTAGTCAATATCTGAGATATCAATAAAAAAAAAAACAATTACAACTGATAATGCTGAAGGTTGTCATGCAAAATAAATCACGATATCAAAGCCCTGGCCAAGTGTGGGTTGGACTCGCACTCGTGGGGTTCCGTACCACAGTAGAATATTTAATAAGAAGGAACAAAATTTGCCTAAAATTAAGTTTTTTGTCTAACGACCCCTTTGAAGTTTAATTTAATTTATTTTTTATTACTTGATATTATAGCAACCACAGTAATACTACACACTATGAACATATTTATGTCTCTAACTATTACGGTTAAGAGTTAAAAACGCCTGAGAATAAACAGAGCAAGCTCCGTCTGCGGCAATTGTGGTCTGAAATAGGCATGTTAGTGACAGTCACAGAGCGGCCAGAGCGAGCCTTCAGGAATGGTTGGTATGTGGGCATCCTACCACTGGAGATATTTATAAAATAATGTGTGAGTGTAGAAGAATGTTTAAGTCACATTTGAAGTGGTGTTGAAACCAACAAGACCAACAAAAAATGGACGAATTAGTCTCTAATCATTTCAAATAGACTTTAGTGGTCTTTGGAAAAGTAAAAATAGTCTTAAGAGCTGTTTCATTATAGAATTGAATGCGTGCGCTATTCTCTCGCGGGGCAGCGGGGGTGAGGTATCTCACTGCCGATTGACACGGCGTAGACGCAGAGCTAACATCCGACCGCCGGATACGGTTCAATCGTCCGCCATTGTAAAAATGCAGTCTGCTCGGTATTCGACTGAGGTGAAAGTTACTCTTTTTAGAGCTTACTGCACCTCACACTCATTTTTAGGGTTCCGAACCCAAAGGGTACCAACGGATATTACTGAGACTCCGATGTACGTCTGTCTGTATGTCTGTCTGTCTGTCTGTCCGTCTGTCGCCAGGCTGTATCTCATGAATCGTGATAGTTAGACGGTTGAAATTTTCACAGATGATGTATTTCTGTTGCTGCTATAACAACAAATACTAAAAACAGAACAAAGTTAAAAATTAAAGGGGGTTTCCATACAAAAAACATGTCTTTACTATAGCGCCATCTATGAGCGATTGTTTACCTTATTAATAATATTAGAATCAAAAGAATCAAAGCATTTATTCAGTATGTAGGCAGTATAAATATACGCACATGTACACGTCAAAATCATAAATCATAAAATAAATCATAACCAATTATCAAGTAAACATAGCAAAAGCAGAATTTAACGCTTTGAATTAGAAAAAAAAAGTAATGAACCATTCAGCTGTCATCCAATCGTTTACGTCAGAATATTTAAAAAAAAATTAAAGTAGGTTAAAACCAACCATACATGTAACTGTGTGTTTCAGTACTTCAGACAATTTTTATATAAAAATAATAAAAAAAGTGAAATAGTGGAAACACAACATAGAGAAACGCATACCGATCACAGTACATATCATGATCCAAATGGAACTGATAGTCCGTCTGTCAGCTGCATAATATTGTTTAAATAAAAATAAAAATGGCAAGCCTAGAAAGAAAATCTGCGGACAAAAGGGGAAAACTGAATGGCTGTTGAATCTACCGGTGTTTCGGAAATACTCCCATCAGAGAAGAAACACCAAGAAACTCTATGGGGCTTGTCTTGTCATTTCATCTTTTTTTTTAAAATTAATTGTACATGTCAGCTTTAAAATTTTAACAATATATTAATAATTTTAATACAATTTATATTTGTTCTTGGAGCTTGGGGCATTCAGGCCATGCATTTTTGTCATCCATATAGTCACCTATTGTATAGTATGATTTTTTCATCAAATTGGATTTTACATAGATTTTAAATTTGCTCATAGGCAATTGATCAATATCTTTAGGTAGCTTATTGTAAAAGCGTACACAGTTCCCCATGAATGAACCACTAACTTTCTGCAGTCTGAAAATAGGTATAATTAATCTATTTTTATGTCTTGTATTAAAATTATGTACATCAGGACCTTTTCTTATAATCATTTATATTCTTGCGTATGAACATAATATTTTCATAAATGTATTGACATGCCACTGTTAGAATTTTAATTTCCTTAAATTTTTCACGAAGTGAATCTCGCGACCTCATACTATATATAGAGCGAATAACTCGTTTCTGCAAAACAAATATTGATTGGATTTCAGCGGCTTTCCCCCACAATAAAATGCCATAAGACATTATACTGTGGAAGTAGCTGAAATAGACCAATCTTGCAGTGGCTTCGTCCGTTAAAAATCTAATTTTACGTACTGCGTATGCAGCGGAGCTTAACCTACCTGCTAGAACCGATATTTGAGAACCCCATTGAAGCTTTAAATCCAGGGTGATGCCCAAGAATGTTGTGGATTCAACAAGTTCTAATGGTTCATCATTTATTAATATACTTCTATTTAGGATACCCTTTTTTACATTTGGTAGAGAGAAATTAATACATTTAGTTTTTTTTGCGTTTAACAATAAGTTATTGGTTGTAAACCAATTCAGAACCTGTGTTATTGATTTGTTTACATCGTCAAAGTTAGGTGTAGTCCTATCTATTTTGAATATCAAGGAAGTATCATCTGCGAACAAAACAATATCACATAGGTTCTGTACGAATGACGGTAAATCATTGATATAAACTAGAAATAAAAAAAGTCCTAGGATCGATCCCTGCGGGACTCCCATTTTTATGAGGGATCCAGATGACCTGACGCCATTGACTTCAACCATCTGTGTTCTATTACAGAGGTATGATGATACCAGATCAAGTGCCTTACCTTCAACACCGTAGTATTTTAATTTGTAAATTAGTGTTTCATGACAGACACAATCAAATGCTTTTGATAGGTCACAAAACACGCCAATAGCATCTTGTGCTTTCTCCCATGCATCAAATATATGTTTAAGAAGACCTATTCCTGCATCAGTAGTAGAACGCCCTTTAGTAAATCCAAATTGCTTGCTATTTAAAAGATCATTCATGTTAAAATGTGTTAAAAGCTGGTCTAATATTACTTTTTCAAAAATTTTACTCAATGCCGGTAGTATAGAGATTGGTCTATAGTTAGATGGATCATTTTTGTTTACTGATTTGAAAAAAGGAATCAATTTACTTTTTTTCATTAAATCCGGGAAGACACCTTGATCAACGCATCTGTTAAAAATAAAAGCTAAGTATTGGCTAATAACAGTAATAATGTAACTGAGAACTGTGGTTGACATTCCCCACAGGTCCTCGGTTTTCTTTTGTTTGAGCATTTTAAATGTTTTCACAATTGAGTCTGCAGTTACGTGTTTGAACTGGAACAAGGTATCACATTTATTTACACACTTTGATAATATAGAATAAGCATCAGCGGGACTAGAATTTATGGACTGAGTGGTAGTAATGGGTACTTGAGAGAAGAACTCATCAAATGTATTGGCAACCTCATTACTATCCATGATTAATTTATTGTTAACTTTAAAGATGATCTTACTGTCTCTTTGTTTTATTTTTCCACTTTCAGTATTGATGATTTTCCATGTTGTTTTTATTTTATCAATTAATTACCTACCCTAACACCTTTGTGTTATTTTTCACTTAGTTGGTGTTAGAAGTTTGTTATATATTCGTTAGATGGCGTTGTAGTTAATAAGCATGTTTGGTATTGACACGGTAATATAATATAATATTATACTTATATGTTATTATACTGCGGTTCAGAACCCTCTGTGTGCGAGACAAAAGTCTGACTCGCACTTGGCTAGTTTTATTCTTTACTTGCAGCCTGTGGTCTTATACACAAAAATCGTACAGCGCCCTGCGTGTCCATTTCAACAATAAGTTCAGGATATTGATGGGCCCTCCGCTGCTGTTGCAGTGCGTCGACAATGTTCGCGGAAGCACGTGTAAACTGCTTCTACACAACAATGTGGAAGCGAGCCACGTCACTGGTGCGGCGCGTGCGGCGGAGCGCCAACAGCATGCTGGCCGCGCTCGCGGCAACACAAGACAGCCCTTACATTCATTAACCACTGTTGTAGTTTACATATTGTGCACAGTGCTTGAGACATATTCCTAGGTGTTCATTAGATAACATTGTAATTTGATGAAACGTGTTATTATTATGTCATTTTAATGTTGTGAGGAGGGGTCCGAGGTGACGAATGATACGACGAAGTAGAAGAGTCTAACCCAGTGTTACCAGATACACGGTAATTACCGTAGATGCACGGTATTTTTGGCTAGAACAAACGGTCTACGGTAAAGATTCACTACCGTGTTATTTTCTACGGTATTTTGAACTTTAAATTACCGTGTAATTTGTAAATAATTATAAAACTCCAGTAAAATGTTACAAAATACACGTAACACGAAAAGCAATTTACGGCTTCCTTTGGCAACACTATTTTTGTTCTTTTTATTGCCGGGAAAATCCCCAAATATAATACAAATAATATAATACGACTAAATAAAAAACGATTTTCAGTAGCCGTAAGTCCACTTTTTAAACCGTAGATAGGAGTATTAGTTTTAATCTATATAAAAATTGGTCGTATGATAAATAAAACTTTCTTTTGTTAACCTTGCATGTATGCACGGTAATTTTAGACAAAAACACGGTATTTTTAAGTTGTCACCACGGTAGTTTATAATTTTAATCTGGTAACACTGGTCCAACCAATATGTATTGATCAGCAAGGCAAGGAATATTATACTATACACGGGTTACGTTCTAACATTTATTATCAACTACCTCAAGCACGCTGTCCCAACGAGGTGGAAGCAACGATCATACGGCGAACCGATATATAGCGTGGATATTAGTGCGTTCAGTAAGCAGTCCCAACGAGGTGGAAGCAGTTTCTATGCACCTTTATTCCTCCTTGGAATACAGAATAAATTGTTTACCGAACTAAGCTTGAATTAGAAAATGAAACACTTGCGTGTTTTAACGGTTAACAACGCCATCTAGTGGCACGTCGATGAACTAACTTACTCTGTATCCATACAATTCTTCGTCAATAATGTGTTGGGTGTTACAATGTTATAAAAATCCTACTAATATTATGTTAGGTTTCGAACCAAATTGAATGTTATAATAAACAGAAATATATCATTTAAGTTTTGTTTCTAAACGAAATATTGTCTGTGGAATAGTTTCAAGTATGAAAAATGGAAAAAGACGTCAAGATGTCAAATGTGTCATTGGAGATGACACAATCCTATCGCTGGGGACTCGGGCTGACGATCGGTCGCGATAGAATAGAATAGAATAACTCTTTATTGAACACCATTCAGAAAACATTAAAAAACTTAAGTAAACATTCACAAATAAGTGTTACAAAAGGCGGTCTTATCGCTGAGAGCGATCTCTTCCAGACAACCTTTGGGTAATGAGGATTTGTTTAATGAACATGGCGGGGTAAATATGGTGTTAAATACCTTAACTAAAATAAATAAGCAAATACATAAACACTACACTGCAGATACATATAATACATAAATAATATATTTATCAATAAACAATACATATACTATATCAATAAATATAACAAGGAGAGAGAACAAAAAATCAGTAGGTAGCAATTTAATCTTACGAGAGATAGTGAGCTTTGACACGTTCTTTGAATGTAGTAATGGTCTGGCAACGTCTTACTTCAACTGGTAGCGCATTCCAGAGCCTTACAGCTTGTACTGCGAACGATTTATCGTAGAACGAGCTATGATGACTAGGCATCAACAATGTATGAGTCTCTGAAGACCGTAAAGAGAGAGAATTCGAAGTGTGTAGGAATTGGAAGAGGTCTTTAAGGTAGGGAGGAGAAGTAGGATTAAACAAAATATTAAACAGGAGGGTAAGGATATGAGCATTGCGGCGAAGGCGGATGGGTAGCCATTTTAGCTTTGAACGGAATTTGGAGACGTGGTCATATTTGCGTAGGCCAAATATGAACCTAATCGCAAAATTTTGGAGTCGTTCGAGCTTGTTTAGCTGTTCCTCAGTGATGTCCAGATAGGCGGCGTCGGCGTAATCAAGAATAGGAAGAAGAAGAGACTGTGCAAGCGCAGCTTTAGTGGCAGTAGGCAAGAAATTTCGTAATCTTCGCAGTGCACCCGCGGCTGCAAACATTTTGTTACTGACAGCAGTCAACTGAGGACCCCAAGACATGTGCTGATCGAATAATACTCCCAGGTTCTTGACAGTTTCACTGTAAGGGATGGTCACACCATTAAAAACGACATGCGGTAGAATGCTTCGATTGGTTTTTGACACAGTTATAGAACTGCCCACTATAAGGACTTGCGTTTTATCCGGGTTAATTTTCAGACCATGGGATTCGCTCCACTCAGATATACAGCGTAAGTCGGCATTTACACGTTCTACAGCAGTAGCTATTTGATTCAGGGGCGCGTGACAGTAAATTTGGAGATCGTCTGCATAGAGGTGGTAGGAAGAAGAGATATGTTGAGATATGGAGTTAATAAAAATGGCAAATAGGAGAGGAGATAAAACACCGCCCTGCGGTACGCCGACAGTCGCGTCGCACCATGAAGAGAGAATCTCTTCAACGCGGACGCGCTGACGACGACCAGACAGGTAACTATGAAACCAGTCAATCACCGATGGAGATAAGTTAATAGAGCGAAGAATTGCAAGAAGAATGTCGAAGTCAACGGTATTGAAGGCGTTGCTAAAATCGAGTAGCGTCAGCACAGTTAACTGCCCATTTTCCATAGCTAAATGGATATCATCAGTAATTTTGACGAGTGCAGTGACTGTGCTGTGACCTGGACGGAAGCCGGATTGAAAAGGATTGAGGAGTTGATTAGAGATCGCGATAAGGCAGTAATGATAGAGAAGTAATCGGAATTTGGAATCGGTGCTTAATAATGTAAGTACGGAAAGATATTGTGATTTGTAAAATAAAGAGTACTACTTCTGAAATATTTGTTTTATCTATACTAATATTATAAAGAGAGAACATTTGTATTTTTGTATTTTTGTATTTTTGTATGTTTGTAATGAGTAAGCTCAAAAACTACTGAACCGATTAAAAAAATTCTTTCACTAATACATAAAATGGACTTTCGGAATGAAAATAGGCTATATATTATCCCGTTTAAATCAAAGGTACATTCGTGGAGACCTAATTTGCAACCTAAGTCGGCAAATAAACGGTCGAAAAAACACGTTTCTTACGAACGCTGCTTAATTGAAAATAGATAGAAGAATATTTTCTATGCAAGAGTTGTACAACTTAATAAGACCTACAAAAAAGTCCGCGACAGCATATGTCTATAAGGTTGACTCACAGTAACCATTTTAATCTTAAAATGTTTGTTAAAAAATATTACATAACTTCCAAGGCTATTTTCAAGTATATAGTATTAATCCTTATCCAAATAATTAATTAATCCGTTAATTAGCTTGGCCACATATTATAGATTAAAATTGTCCTTTACAGTATATAATTCAAATGAAAACTCTAGAAGATATCACGAATTTCACAAACACGCATCGCAAAATTAATAAAATATTTGCAGTGAAACCACAGATTAGGTCATAGTTACTACGAAAATATTATTATAAGCTTAGCTATGCTGTAGATCCCCACCGATCACAATCAATTTGAAGTCAATATAGTATAATAATATGATCTATTGTATAAAATAATATTCATCTATATATATAATAATATAATATAATATTTTAAACCACCCCGACTGATCTATGTATAATAGCTTTTTCCAATGACTCTAAACACGACATTTAAAATCTGAGCTGTAAGTTGGTGAGGATTTGAGTATTCTGTAGAGTCCAGGAGGCTTCCATGTTCTTACAATATCGTTGAAGAAGAAGATTTTCGAATTGATCAGACCTATGAAAGTTGATTTCATAGCGCAATTAACTAGAAAAAAGCTCATAATTTTATAACGATTGAACGAATTTTCATGAATCAAAGCTAAGAAAACTCTCGATGAAGATATCTATCAAACAAAAAAAACTATCAATAATAAAAACAAAATCGGTTCATCCGGTTAGGTGCTAAGATGCTACAGACAGACACACAGATACACACGTTAAACGTATATTACCCCTACATTTTGCGTCGGGGAACGCCGTAAGGTTACGGCGGCAGATGTACTCCTTGGTGGTAAGCTACTTTTTGGTAGATTTAATGATTCCACTACCACTGTACGAAAACTCATGAATGCACATAAAACTTTCATTGGTAGGTATATAGCTAGGATTAGAACCAACGACTGTCGGGTCAGAATCAGGGTAACTATCCTTTACGCCAAAGGGCCGTCCAATATCAATACGTAAGTATTATAAAACAAAGTTCATCACTGCGTCTGTCTGTCTGTTCGCAATAATCTCAATAGCTACTGAACGGATTATCATGCGGTTTTCACCAATAGCCAGAGTGTTTATGAGGAAGGTTTAGGTGCATAATTCGTTAAGGTTTTGTGTAAATTGGATGAAATATGACGATGGTTGTTAAATATGGTCATATTTTATATTCGATGCAACAAAATGATGCAAATTTTGTAGGCATATATGTTCTACCCGTGCGAAGCCGGGGCGGGCTGCTAGTTATAATTATAATGGCGTTAGTTTGTGTACATGTTGTACATGTTTGTGTACATGTACATGTAATGTTTGTTACCTCTTCAAGCTAAAACTACTGAACCGATTAAGGTGAAATTTAGTACGTAGATAGGCTAGACCTTGGAATAACATGCATAGAGTTATTGCATACTATTAATTCCGATATTCACACGGGAACGATGTCTACGCGGGTAAAACCGCGGGGCACGGCAAGTGATTTAATAATGAATGATGATTGAATTGAAATACTTAATTTTATAGTTTTTTTTATTAGGATTTTAATAATGTGAGTGTTATTTTATTTGCAACAGAAATACATCGTGTGTGCAAATTTCAACTGTCTAACTATCACGGTTTATGAGATACAGCCTGGTGACAGACGGACAGAGGACAGACAGACAGACAGACGGACAGCGGAGTCTTAGTAATAGGGTCCCGTTTTACCCTTTCGGTGCGGAACCCTAATAAAAAGCAAAATGACATTCTTAAATTGGTATTTCGATGTGTATATAAATAAACATTATATTTCTTTTAAGACATATCGTTTATTTTAGACATCAGCAATTTGTTTTACTGTTGACGAAGAATCACTTGACGGCTATTTGAAGATGAAGCTTTAAGATGCAATCCTGCAATCGAAAGACGCTCTGAGACGAGATGCTCGATAACTGAGTGTAGTCTAGTCGACAGGGCGCAAGTATCCCTATACCTCTTCTATGCTGGCTCTGATAAACTAGATCTAGATCTTGATCAAAATTATTGTTTTCATCAAAAAATTTCATCTAGATATTTGTGTCAAAAGTAAAAAAGCGTTGTAGACTCAATTTACTATGAGACGAGGTTGTCAATTAGTACGTACCTATGCGGGATGGAGGCTGCGGAGAACACAAACTCACTCATGAAGGCTGACATCATGAGGGGGATGGCCACAAGCAGCATATTGAAGAGCTGGAAGCGGCCGAACTGACCCAGCTCGTTGATGAGCACATCGTCGAGGTTCAGAGCCTTGTGAGCCACACTGTTCTCGCGGCTCGGGTCAGTGGGCCCCGCACTACTGTCTCTGCCACTGCTGCTTGCTTGCGACTCAGCCGTGCTACCTTTCTAGTATGACGTGTAGAGCGCGCCGCCGCGACTGCGTCCCCTGCGTGAATGATCTACTTTCAGAGCATCTCTTTCGAAATCAAATCAATATCTGATAATAACCATACTTAATTTTTTATTGCAACTAATCCATCTGACTCATAATTATCTAAAACTAAAGTTGTAATGTTTGTTTGTATTATGTAAGCAATAAATAAATTCACTATTGTATTATGAAGTATTAGTATCATTTATTAATTAAGAAATTAAAATCTTTATTTCAATAATATCTTAATGCAAAAGATGCCAGCTTGCTCTCTTTAACTAGATCCTTATAAATGGGTAGAACCGCGGAGCACAGCAGAGCTAGTTCATAAATAAATCAAACGATGTCTTTATGAACTAGCTGTGGCCCGCGGTTTTACCCACGCAGACATCGTTACTGTAAGACTATTGGAATATAAAGTACCTACCCTATGTGTTATTATAGATTCTAGGCTATCTACATTATTTACCAAATTTTAGTTCAATCGGTTCAGTAGTTTTAGCGTGAAGAAGTAACATAGGTACATACACACAATATTTTAGTTATTTTTTAGAAGTAATGGACACGCTAGGCCTAGAATACTCTGACTCTCAAGGGCTGTGTTGCCAGAATACTCTAAAGTTTTGGCTGCGAATTTTCTCTTTGATGGTGGTAAGCTGGTTTTTGGTGGCAACT
Source organism: Cabera pusaria (assembly GCA_954871355.1). Taxonomy (NCBI): domain Eukaryota; kingdom Metazoa; phylum Arthropoda; class Insecta; order Lepidoptera; family Geometridae; genus Cabera; species Cabera pusaria. Next base: position 824,899 of record OX940896.1, read on the forward strand.
CAGGCGGAACATCGAGATAATGTTCCTGCCATCTGTAGAAGGAGTACCGAGAGGACGATATGAGAAATCGATTCATTTCGGTCAAGGATTATGCCCACACAAATTGAAAGGTTTTATTTTATTAAGATTTCAATCATAACACGTAATATTACAAAAGTAGTCACAATTAAGGCCAAGTATATACACTATACAGGGCGGATTGTCGAGATGGCACCTTAAGGGCAGGTACCTACTTCTTCAGCTGTACCTAGAGGAGAGCTTTGATAATATACAAGGACTAGAAGTGTCCCGCGGCTTCGCTCGCATTAAACACTTATTTTATTTACTTAAAACTTTAATTTTGTAAAAGCCTTTCTATTATAAAAGACATCAAAGAAGTAAAGCCAAATCGGTTCACCCGTTTTCAAGTTATTGCGTGACTAAGGGAAATAGGGATTCATATTTATAAAACCTGAAAAACCATATTGATTTTCAGACGTTTTTACCTACCCCTTCCAAAAATCCTGCAACATGTAACTACTTATTTATTTACAGAAGTACTTAAGTAAATCCATTAGTTTATATATAAAATTAAAAATAATAAGTTCCGGGGGGAATTTTAAGAAAATCCTTTCTAAGCGGATATTTACGTCACAACAACTATCTGCATTCTAAATTTCAGCGCAATCTGAAACAATATTGATTTTCAGACTTTGTTACCCCCACTTCACCCTCTTAGGGTGGCATTTTGAAAAAGCCTGAAACTCGTATTTACTTATTTATTTACAGAAGTACTTGTGTGAAATGTCGATTAAAATAACTATCCAAACTTTTAACCCCCGCTTCATCCCCTTAAATCATTCATCCTATTATAATGAAAAGTTTTAAATACATGAAAGTAGTTTTTAACGCGGGCGACGCGGCGGGGCATAGCTAGTCAATCAATCAATCAATCAAACAATTTATTTGCTTTAGAACAAGGTAATACAAGATAATTGCATAGTTGCACTTATTCTACCCTTTCGGGTGCAAATCTTTCCGTTCTTTTGTAGTTATTTTATGTACTAATTCAAAACAATCACTCAATATAGTAATATAGTGTTAAATATGTTTTAAATATGTAGGCAAGTAATGATGTATGAATTAACGTATCGTTACTTGACATCAGTGATTGAAATCAGAAATAGTGATAAAAAATAAGAATGTATATGTATAAATAAATTGATTTAATAATAAGCTACCCCTTGTACCTGTTTAAAACTATAATATCGACGAAAAAAAAAACAATATCAATGAATAATATTGTTTATTTACATCTAAGAGTAAATGTTCGACCTTCATAGTGAAAAAAATAAGTTATATAGAGGAATTTATGGATTTTTACATTTAAATAATATTTATTTCGTATATGCACAGCAGTAGACACCCGTTTTCAACCGCTTTCCAAAAAAGAGGAGGTTCTCAATTTGTCTGTATATATTTTTTTATGTACAATACGCGATTACTCCGTCAATTGCGAACCGCTGGATATTAATCTTTTGTTTAATTGTTTCGGTGCATTTCCAAGGTCCCCATTGTAATGTCATCGAGATCTGATAAGTATCTCGAGAGATATGGATATAAACACCTTAAACTTAGTACTGAAAATGACTAGTGCGGCATTAGAAGTCGGGTTTTGTCATTTTGTAAACGATCTTAAATTATTTTCGATAATATTTTTCGTTATTTAATTTCGTAAATTAATTAAGTTCCGCAGAGTGCAGACTGTAGGTACCTACTATCAAGATGTACTTACATAGTGGTAATAGTACCATGTCATAATGTATAGTAATTAATGTTTATATTATGATATTCACAGTTATTTGATATCAATCACGACGTGTGTAATAATTGAAAACACGTGAATAGATTTATATATTTTTAGATAATTATAAAACACCTGTTGTGTTTTTATTTTTTTCGTAATGTTTTTGTAATAAATGAGTCATGTTATCTGATATAATAAACTAGCACCTACCCGTGGCTTCGCTCGCGTGGCCTTGCACGAAACAAATTATATATTTTTCATCAGAAACATATATTATATGCCCTCTCACTCCCTATCAATTGAAAGAAAGAAAATACATGTATTCAACACTACAAAAAGAAGACACTAATAAGAAAAGAAACTTATAAGCAAGAACATAAATAAATGAAACATATTATTAAACAAGTGATAGTAAGAAATATTTGTATTTTTCTGTGGAACAAAGGTTCCTACGAAATCAAATAAAATAATAATCTATATTAATATAATCGGTATCCCTTTGTAGACCAATTCAGTATCGTTTAATTTGTTGTCGGAAAGTTATTACATTTTTAAGTGTCCTAGCGGTGGTAGGTTGTTCCAACACTTGAAACCTGCATACCGAAAACTACCTCTGAAGGCAGCGGTTCGGTGCCGAGGTTAGGAAAGCAATAATTGAATATACATACATATTACAAACTGACAAAATCCCACACAAATGCTGCTCTGAGAGCTTACTTCGGAGCAGACCACATATTACCGACCGTGAGAAAAGCAGTGCTCCCCAAGTCTATCCTTGTTAAAGTAAGAGGTTTGCCTAAAGATTTATTTATGATCATGGCAAAGCAGGCTTTGAAGGTAAACTTCGAAAACGAAGGGGTAGTTCGATACAGTCGGAGTAGTCAAAGATTACTGGATTAACTTTATTTCATACAATAAGTAATGGGTCGGTGATGATTTAAAGCAAACTGTAACAAACGTGTCTCTTTAATTGAAGAGTTTGTGTATTAATTTTCAAGTCGATTGAGCGATCCAGAGAATAAAAAGTTTCACTGAAAATTCAACCTCTCATATCACAGTCTTAGGGGTAGAATTTCAAAAAACTGTTTCTTACTAGATACCTACACTTTACAAAGAACACACCCTGCAAATGTCATGTCTCTAGAATCAGCGGTTTTGGTAGTGTATAGATTTATTATTTAGACAAAGGTGTAAGGGATGATTTTGAAAAATCTGTGATACACGTGTCTCATAATTTCAATTATTCAGTGTGTGTACCAATACCTATTTTTGAGACAATCGACTCAGAGAATAAAAATTTCACAGAAATTGTAACCTTCCATTACACCCTCTTTTAGGGGTACAATTTAAAAAATAAAACTTTCTTAGTGGTAGGCTGTTTCACAAAGAACACACCCTCTAAATGTTATGTCTCTAAGACCAGCGGATTAGGCTGCACGTTGATAAGTATTAGTTACTTAATCAGTCAGAAAAACGCGTTAGGGATGATTTTGGTATGGTGATACATGTGTTTCATATTTTTTATCGAATAACCTACACATTTTCAAGTCAATCGAGCGATCCAGAGAATAAACGGATTCACTCAAAATTCAACTTTTCATTTTACCCTTTTTGGGGTTGAATTTCGAAAAACCCTTTCTTAGTGTAGATCTACACTTTACAAAGAAAACACCCTCCCTCCATCCTCCACCCTCCTAAGGCAGTGCGTAAATATGAGTCACACAAACGCTAAAGGGACGATTTTGGAAAATCAGTGACATACATGTATCATAATTTTATTTACAGAGTATGTGTACAACTTTCCGAGGCAATCTCCTCAGAGAATAAAAAGTTTCACAGAAAATATAAGCTTCCATTACACCCTCACAGGGGTGAAATAACGTAAAGCCTTTCCTTAGTGAATAGCTGCACTTTAGAAAGAACACACCCTCTGAATATTATATATCTCTATAGACCAGTAGATTTGGCTGCACGTTCATAAATCAGTCAGTTAATTAGTTAGACAAACGCGTAAGGGATGGTTTTGGAAAAACTATGAAACACGTGTCTCATAATTTTAATTAAATAGATTCTGTACAAATTTTCAAGTCCATCGACTCAGAGAATAAAATATTTCACAGAAAATTAAACTTATCATTTCACCAACTTAGGGGTGGAATTTCGAACAACCCTTTCTTAGTGGATAGGTGCACTTCACAAAGAACACACCCTCTTAATGTTACGTACTCGTATGTCTCTAAAACTAGCAGATTAGGCTGTACGTAAATGTCTTTAATACCAGCGGATTATGTTGCACGTTGATAATATCAGTAAGCTAATCAGCTAGACTGACGCATGAGGGGTGATTTTGGAAAAAACTGTGACACCTGTGTCTCATAATTTTAATTGAAGAGTATGTGTTTAAATTTTCAAGTCCATTGACCCAGAAAATAATAACAGAATAAGAAAGAACAGTTTCACAGAAAATTCAACATATTATCATCCACTTAGGGGTGGAACTTCAAAATACCTTTCTTAGCGGATAGCCGCAATTGACGAAGAACACGGGTGTGTTCTTCGTCTTAATGTTATGTCTCTAAAACCAGCGGATCAGGCTGTACGTAGATATATCAGTCAGTCTGTCAGTCAGACAAAAGCGTAAGGGATGATTATGGAAAAACTATGATACACGTGTTTCAAGATAATCTAGCGACCCAGATAATAAAAAAAAATCACAGAAAATGTAGCTTTACATCATACTTTCTTAGGGGTGGAATTTTGAAAAACTATTTCTTAGCCGGTACTTGTACTTCACAAAGAACACCTCCTCCAAACATCATGTCTCTAGGACCAGTGGCTTAGGCAGTGCGTTGATATATCAGGCAGCCATTCAGTCAGTTCAAAAAACACATGGGGGTGATTTTTGAAAAACTGTGATACCAGTAACTCACTATTTTAATCGAAGAGTATGTGTATTAATTTTCTGGGCAATTGACTCAGAGAATAAAAAGTTTCATTGAAAGTTCAACCCTCCATTTTCACCTACTCAGGAGGGAATTTCAAAAAACTCTTTCTTAGTGGATGCCTACACTTTACAAAGAACACTCCCTTCAAATACTATGTCTCTGAGACCACTGGTGTAAGCAGTGCGTTGATATATCAGCCAGTCATTCAGAAGAGGCCAAACATATACAAAATTCCATAAAAAAAAGTTTACACCCAAACTCGACTTTAAAAAAAGTATTTTCTGTTCTTCAATGTCCTATTGACTGTCTTAGTACAAAATTTCAGCTGAATCTGTTAACCCGTTTGACTGAGAAGAGATAACACATTTACAAAATTCTATAAAAAAATCTGGACACTCAGACTCGACAGCCACAAAAAAGTAATCTTATCTATGAACTAGTACCTATTCTACCCTATGAACTGTCTTTTACAAAATTTCAGCCAAATCGGTCTAGCCGTTTGACAGTGAAGAAGTCCTAAACAAACAAACAAATAACCAAATTGACTTTCGCAATTATAATATTGTTGTACTATTCATTATTCTGTGATATTTGTGTGAATTTAACCCCTGCAGGGGACGATTATTGAAAATAATATTAAGCTTATGTGTTATTTCACAACCTACACTTACTACGTTTCCAATTTCATTCTGTAGTTATGGAGATGCGTGGAAACAACCATTAATGAATTCTATGAATTCTCCAAATATAATTCATTTTCACACTCCTAGGGGTAGATTTAAAAAATGAAATAAAAATACGTGTTTCATTATACGTATTAAGATTTCTTTGGTCCGAGTTTTGAGTGAATTGGACCAAGGAATACGTAGAAACAAACCTTACTGATTTTGCTTTGATTTTTACAAACAAAATAATTGTACCACCCCCTAGGAGTAGATTTGACAATATATATAAGATACTTGTTTCATTATTTGTTTTAAGGTAGGAAGTACTTGTGTGAAGTGTATAATAACAAAGACTTTCTAATCTTGCTTCTCCATACAAACTTAGAACCTCCGTTTTATCCCCTTAGGGGTGAATTTTCTGAAATCCCTTCTTAGCGGATACCTATGTCATAATAACTATCTGTATGCCAAATTGATTTTTAAAAAGCCGAATCATATAGATTTTTAGACTTTATGGGATTTTATTCTAGAATCCTTCGCATCGTTAATAACGTAAAATGAAGATAGGTAGCTATTTAAATACAACAAACATTATCTGCACTAATAAATTTAACATATCTTAAATACTTAATAGTTATTATCACAGTGAATGTCCTACGAAGTGGATAAATTATTAAATACTGATAAGATATTAAAGCTATTTACATTCTAGGTTTTAAGCATTCATTATAAATCAGATAAAATGCTATGATTCATCCGAAAAATAATGTCCTTTCTACAAGACTGGTCTCTGGCTGGACAGTTGGTAGAAGTTGTAGGCACGTATACGTAGTATCGAAACTAAACAACTTGGGATTTCGAATTCTTAGTATGTTGTCGTAGCCGTTTCAAGACTATGAGCTTTTTGCGGTTCCGTAGCCGAATGCCAAAAAATGGAACCCTTATAGATTCGTCATGTCTGTCTGTCTGTCCGTATGTCACAGCCACTATATTCCGAAACTATTAAGACTACACAGTTGAAATTTGGTAGGTATTCTGTAAACCGCTTTACGATTTTTAAACGTAAATAAAAAAATAAAATAAAGGAGAGCCTCCATACATGGAACTGAAACGAAAATAGTATATTTCATTACAAGTGCGGAAAGGCTGTCATTGCACTACCCGAGCCGAGGCGCAGCCGAAGGCGAGGGTTGACAGTCGGAACAAGTTGCAATGACGGTTTCGCATGTGTACTGAACGACTATTTTTAATACAGTTGCGAAAAAATCAAGCAATTTAATAAAATAATAAAAACACAATAAACTCAACTAACTTAACATTTCTGGGGTCGAAATTACTCATTTTGTGCAACAAACAACTAAACTCGCAAAGAATTTCAGGAAAATGGCGCCAACCGTAGAATATAAGCAGAGTTTTTTTTTCTTCACCCATTCTGGTAGGCAAAGGGAACTATGCCCATACAGCCAAGTCTTCAATACAATTTTTTTATTGATATGAAATGAAAATGAAATTTAATGAGATGAAATGAAATGAAACCTAACCTATTCAATCAAATAATTAAATCTGATATTGAAATAAATTAGTAGCTTCTTTTTAGAAATATACGTATTTCCATTAATCATAAAAACTTCTATGATTTTTTTTAGTAAAAACTTCATGGTTGGTTTTTCTTTTTAATAGACATTATTTTGACAGTTGGGAAAGAGAACGCACGAGTTCGGGAAAGGTAAAAAAAAGCACGAGTATGTAATAGCCTACATCCCGAACGCTATACGTCCCTGCAATACCACTGCCACTTTTTGAGCAACTGTATTAAAAAATGTTTTTCAATATTCGTGACTATAGATAGGTCTTTAAAAATGACATTTATGTGTCTAGAAACAGATAAAGATAGACACTTCTAAAGTGGTTAAAATGTGTCTAGTTCTATACCATTACACCAATAGGATACTTTTTAACGCGAGCCAAGCCGCAGGACAAGCTAGTCTTCTATATAAATTGTATGTGTAGATATTTAGGTAATAGACTATAATGAATAGAATAGATAGAATGTAACAACATAGAGTAAATAGCACGTAGTAGCAATGGTTATTTATGATACTAGTGCGGTAAGTTGGATTTTTACAAGCTTTTATTTAACTTGCAATATATGTATGTATGTATGTATGTATGTATGTATGTCACTATGTATGTTCGGGTGGAATCTTGGAAGCTAAATAAGATTCACTTCCCGATGTGCGATTGGACTCATATTTGGTGTACTTATGTATCTTTGGTGACAATACAATGATATGGTACCATGGAGCTGGTCTGATGATGGAGACGGAAGGTGGCCACGATATATCTGTGATAAAATAACATAACTCCAGCGAGTGAGGGCTCAATTGATTTGTATTAAAGAGAACTTTACGCCTAGATGATATTCAGGGTCTGATGATGAAGCTGGAAGGTGCAAGGTGATAAATCAACATAACTCTACCGAGTTTGGGCTCGATTGATTCGTCTCGAAGAGAACTTTTCACCTAGATAATATCCAGAGTCTGATGATAAAGCTGAAAGGTGGCCACTGCATCTCTGTGATAAATCAACATAACCCTACCGAGTTTGGGCTCGATTGATTTGTCTTGAAGATAACTTTACACCTACATGATATCCAGGGTCTGATGATGGAGCTGGAAAGCAGCCACGGAATATCTGTAATAAAAAACAAAACACTACCGAGTTTGGGCTAGATTGATTCGTCTTGAAGAGAACTATACACCTAGATGATATTTAGCGACTGGTGATGAAGCTGGAAGGTGGCCACGGCATCTCTGTGATAAAATTACGTAACCCCAGTGAATATGGGCTCAAATGATTCGTCTTGGTGAGAACTTTACACTTAAATGGTAGCCAGGATCTGATGATGAAGCTGTACGGTGGCCATGGCATTTCTGTTATAAAGCAACATAAGTTCAAGTCGATTGATTTTCCTTGAAGAGCACTTTACCCATATTCACATCAAATATCCGTGGAATATTTTAAAACATTATGCTTTACTTAAATATTTTAAAACTCTTAAATACTCAGGTAGTAGGTAGGTAGTCGGTATCTATACCAACCTACTAAAAAGTTAAAAATAAATTATAGTAAAAAATATTTTTAAAAACAAGCTTTTATCTTGGACAATGAACTAAAATGTTAAAAATATATTCTAGTAAGTATTTAGCGTGTACGTACTTACCTATATTTTAAAAAGCTTGAGGCACTGATGTATAGTAATTACCTAGCCTGAAAAACGGGTAGTGCTTCAAGCTTTTAAAAATATAGGTAAGTACCTACACGCCAAATACTTACTAGAATTTACTTTCAAGATTTTAGTTCATTGTCCTAGATAAAAGCTTGTTTTTAAAAATATTTTTTACGATAATCTTCTTATACTATAAGAATCTTTGTCCTGACATACCGACTCACTGACAGACAACGCACAGCCTAAACCGCTGGTCGTAGAGACTTGAAATTTGGAGAGTATATTTGTCTTAGTACGTAGGGGTGTATTAAGAAAGGATTTTTCAAAATTCACCCCTTAAGGGGATGAAATGGGGGTTCAAAGTTTGTATGGAGAAACAAGATTAGATAGTCTTTTCTATCCGAAACTTCACACAAGTGCTTCAGTAAAAAAATAAGTATATACGTGTTTCATGTTTTTTTGAAATTCCACCCATAAGAGGGTGAAATGGGGTAACAAAGTGTGAAAAAAATTATTTTTTCGGATTGCGCTAAAACTTGGCATGCAGATAATGATTACAACGTTAGTTACCTTTGTAAAAGGATTTTTCAAATTTCACCCCTGAAGGGGATACGGGGGTTCAAAGTTTCTATGGAGAAACATTATTAGATAGTCTTTTCTATTCGACACTTCACAAAAGTGCTTCAGGACATAAATAAGTAAATACGTGTTTTAGGTTTTTTCGAAATTCCACCCCTAAGAGGGTGAAATGGAGTAACAAAGGCTGAAAATCAATATTGTTTCGGATTGCGCTGAAATTTGGCATGCAGATAGTTATTATGACGATAGTTCCCTATGAGAAAGGATTTTCCGAAATTCAACCCTGAAGGGGATGAAACGGGGGTTCAAAGTTTGTATGGAGAAACAAGATTAGATAGTCTTTTCTATCCGAAACTTCACATAAGAGCTTAAGTAAAAAAATAAGTAAAGACGTGTTTCAGTTTTTTTTCAAATTCCCCCCCTAAGAGGGTGCAATGGGGTAACAAAGTGTGAAAATCAATATTGTTTCGGATTACCCTGAAATTTAGCATGCAGATAGTTATTACGACGATAGTTACCTCTGAGAAAGGATTTTCCAAAATTCACACCTGAAAGGGATGAAACGGGGGTTCAAAGTTTGTATGGAAAAACAATATTAGATAGTCTTTTATATTCGAAATTTAACACAAGTACTTAAGTAAGTAAATACGTGTTTCAGGCTTTTTCGAAATTCCACCCCTAAAAGGGTGAAGTGGGGTAACAAAGTCTGAAATCAATATTGTTTCGGATTGCGCTGAAATTAGGCATGCAGATAGTTATTTTGACTTAGGTATCCGCTAAGAAATAATTTTTCATAATACACTCTTTAAGGCGATGAAGCGGGGGTTCTAAGTTTGGATAGAAGTTTTATTCGACATTTCACACAAGTACTTCTGTTAATAAATAAGTAAATACGAGTTTCAAACTTTTTCAAAATGCCACCCTAACAGGATAAACTGGAGTAACAAAGTCTAAAAATCAATATTGTTTCGGATTGCGCTGAAATTCAGAATGCAGATAGTTATTATGACGTAGACATCCGCTCAGAAATGATTTTCCGAAAATTTCTCCCGGATACGGAATTCAAAGTTTGTATGAGGAAAACAAGATGGTATAAAGTACGTGTTGTAGGATTTTTCTAAATGGGGTATGTAACAAATTCTGTAAATTTAGATTTTTAGGGTTTTATAAATATGAATCCCGAATTGCCTTAGTCACGCGATAACATGAAAACGGGTGAACCGATTTGGCTAATTCTTATTTAATGTGTTTAATGATAGAATCGTTTTTACAAAAGAAAAGTTTTAAGTAAATAAAAGAAGGTTTTAACGCGGGCGAAGCCGCGGGACACTTCTAGTTTATTATAAACGAGTAGACAAATGTAAGCCCGAGACGTAGTCGAGGTTTTACCATAGTCACGAGTTTGTTAAAACCAATATGCGCACGTGTGTCATACAAAATTTTTCAGTAAATTTGCGAGAAAACACTACAATTAGTAATAATAGTTGAACGGCAGAACGGATTTTCATAAAAGAAAGCTAAGAACACTCTCGGTGAAGACACATATCAAACAAAAAAACTAAATATAAATCGGTTCATCCGTTTGGGCGCTACGTTGCCACAGACAGACACACAGATACACAGATACGCAGATACACAGACGCACAGATACACACGTCAAACTTATAACACTCCTTCTTTTTGCGTCGGGGGTTAAAAAGGAAATAACACTAGGCCTAGAATAGGAACTGGCTGTCAATGACAGCTGGCAGGCGATAGAAGAGACGTAAGTGTAGAATGGGGCGCGGGTGTAGCGTCTTATTAATTAACTTTTACACCTTGGAAGTCTTGCATTACAAAACATAATACAAAAAAAGACGGAATGGAGACACGATTTTGTGCTACGTCTCATATCTTACATCTCTTTTGTTGTTGATGTTTGCGACAGATTTTACAATTTGAGGGTAGGAGCTGGCCAGGCGACACTAGACACTGCCCTACCACCATCCAGGGGCCATTACTAGATGAATACAAGCTTGCCCAACAAGTGCCAGCTTGCTAAGCCCGGAGTTTTTTAACGAAGTTTTCCTTTACCGGAAAATTTGCATCAAGCAAATATTTAGCGGCTGACATTCAAGCTAACAGTAAACATCGATTCTCTTCTAATTGCTCTCACAAGCATTATTAAAAACCGTCAACGAGTCTATGTGGCACATAATTATAAATACTTTGTCTTAGCCTACTAAAGTTTACTTTATAATCTTGTAAGCTTATTAGTTGAGTGAGCTACGACATTCTAGGGCGTAGTATCGCAGCGCAATACACCTTACTCAAGTAGTAATAACCACTATTTATTAATTCTCTCTTCAAATAACGAAAACTTTATCAGTTAAAACAAACGATGATCTAAAAGCAAATACGTTTAGACAACCTATTAAATCAAAAAGTAGCTACGGACGTATTTGCAGAACTAAGTTGAGCCAACTGCTCTCTCGATCTCATTTTGTACATTCATACAAGAGTAGAATATTAAATGAGACTAGATTGGAAACAGATTCAATACCTCATAAATAAGAAAGAGTTGTTGACATAGAGTTTGTAGGACTTTTTTTCTTATGATGGTGGAAATGATTGCTTTTTGTTTTGTTTTTCTAGCACAAAATTCATGAGCTCGTGAAACTAATCTAAAACACGGAATCGAGATACTTCATTTCGTAGTCCACGTGGTTCTAGATCAAAGAGGTACAATAGTGTTTTTTTTACTTCTTGCTATAATTTATTAACTCTAGCTACATCTGAATAGCACATAGGCTATAATATACAGGGTGTCCCGTTAGTCAACGTCAAGCGGGCACGGAGTGAGAGGGGGGGAGGGGTTCACAGCAGACCCGGGAAAAAAAGAAAAAAAACCTTATCTGTTAGTTAAATTTTAACTGGCAAAATTTATAAAAATGAGGAAAATTGACACCATAAATGTTATCTTTAGGTCCTGTGACCACAAATTTCACAATTTTACGTTGTTTTTATCAGTAACGTGGTGCTAAATAAACGTAATAACGATACGCAGTCACAAATTAAGCAAAAAAGGTTGATAAGTTAGTTAAAATTAACGTAGTCTCTTTTGAAGTTAAAAAAATAATATCACCCAACTTTGACTCCACATAAATTAAAAAAAAAAACATACTGTACCATCCTTGGAAAGTTAGGTACGTCAAAAAATTGCCCATTTAGTTAAAATTCTAAAATGGTGCAACACTAAGTACTTTCCTATTCATAGCATTTTTTTTTAAACATAACCATATCAAAAATTAAATACATAGGTCATTAATACTTGTTTGTTCTCAAATACATATTCTAAGATATTTAACAATGGACAAATGTGTGGTGAATGTGATAGAGCGAGATAGATACATTCCTATGCCACATGTCACATGAATAAGCGAGACATTTAGTGTAGGCGATACTAGTATAAAATTTATTGCAATTTTCCCACAAAACAACTTAATGGAAAAAATGTCAACCCTAAGCGTGTAAGACATTCAAATTAAAAATGAAAGAAAACATTTCTGTCATAATCAAATTTATTACATGTTCTAATTTTTAGCCGCCTACATTCATCATCATCATAATCAACCAGTATCAGTCAACTGCTGGACGTAGGCCTCTCCCAAAATACGCCACTGAGCCCGATCTTCGGCTCATTGGGAGGGATATGCCCTAATCGCCACGCTGGGCAGGCGGGTTGACGATCGCAGGATGTAGCTCCTCGCACCGGTGAACCTGCTGCCCGTCACCGGCCTTTAGTATTTAGCTACACCATAATTTGAAGTGGTTATACCGCCATTTGTCGGTCGCCAGAGCCTCGTTCGTTGGTCAGCAGGATGCACCACGGGCAGGTAAGGTTGGCTGGGAGCACTGGGGGGGCATTTGTGCTCCCTTACATCGCACTACCCAACTACAGTCATGTCGCATAGGAATGTGTTTATTTTACTTTAACACATATTTTTATCAGCGGGTATCTTTTGGCGGCCACCACACGTTTGTCCATTGTAAAAATATATCCAAATATTTGAGCGCAGACAAGTCTTAATGAACTAAGTATTTGATTTTTAATACGATTATGTTTTGATTTTTTTTTAATAATTGCTACGAGTAGGAAAGTAGTTAGTACTTAACTTAATCGGCCATCTTAACTATCGTAACTAGCCGAGGGTAGTACAGTATGTTTTTTTTATTTATGTAGAGTCAACGTTGGTTGATATTATTTTTCAACTTCGACTCAAAGAGACTACGTTAATTTTAACTAACTTATCAACCTTTTTAGTTTGATTTGTGACTGTGTATCGTTAGTACGTATTTATTGGGTTTTCACGCTTATATAAATTTACACATTCACCACCTCCACCGCAATATGTGTGTGTAAATACACAAGCTTTACACACATTTCAGTTATTGATGTCTTTCTAAAAATAAACAAATATTTTCCAAAATTATTTAAACAACATTTTAAATCACTGAATTTTGTAAAGTTTCCATCCCAAAACTAGTAGAAAATTTTGATATCATAATATTTTTCAATTTTCCTGTTTCTTTTTTGTTACAGGCCGTCTAGAATCTGTAAAATGATAGCAGAGATGAGGTCGCATCAAAAATGATTGAAGAAAACCCGGGAAACATAACACGGACGTTGACTAATCTATTTGAAGAGATGTTGCTAGAAACTGAAGTTGGTAAAGAAAACCAGAGCAATGTAGACTTCTCTCAATTTCTATCAGCACTTAGAGAACAGTCTTCAAGGAACAGCAGCCATGAACTTGATTTTGTGACGTTAGTGAAACTCGTAGATGGATTGAGGAGCAGGTTGAACTTTACTAAGTCTTCGGAGCCAATTTGTACATACTGTGAAGGCAATTTCCGTGATGTTATCATGGCTTATAACAGCATACATGGCTACCTCAGTCTCATTGTGAGTATATATAATATCGTTTAAAAACTAAAAAAGAACCGACTTCAATGCACCGCTATTCATTTTCAGTACCAATTTTGAAATGTTTATCTCAATATCTCTGGAGATACTTATCAGACCTCGATAAAATTACCATGGTACCACACTTGGGATATCTCCTTTCGAACAAAAAAATAATAATCAAAATCGGTTCATAAACGACGAAGTTATCTGCGAACAAACATAAAAAAAATATATATATACGGTCGAATTGAGAAACGTCCTCCTTTTTTTGAAGTCGGTTAATAAAATAAACATAAATGAAATAATTAAAAAGTCAAAACAAACAATCTTTGACGTTTACAATATGAAAATGGCGCATACAAATGGTGTCATGTCATGTGTGTTAAAAATTAGAACTACATCTTTCGTCTCATTTACTCATTAGTATTAAAGTGAGACAAATGTATTAAGCAAAAGCGCTTTCAAGGAGGTGCTTTTATTCAGCTTATTTTATTTATTTATTTCTTTTTCATAGATAATGAATAGTTTATAGTTATGATGTTAACTCTAATTACAAACTTATGTAATAAGATAAAATAATTTTTTAAATCTGTTATTTATCTAATTGTGTTGATCATTTATATTAGTTATTTTAGATAGGGTTAAAAGCTGTGTCTTGTGAGTTTATAAGGGTCAAAATCAGAGAGGTGAGCATTATGCTTCTGACAAAGTTTTTCTTAATAAAATATCAAGATAGCACTGATATGTTTATTTAAAAATAAAGGTTCTGTGCATAATTAAAAGTCACTTAGTTTATTTATTTTTCTATTATAATGTTTTTATATAATGGCTCGGAAAAGACATATCACCAGAAGAATGGGGTTGGAAATATAAATGCGGAATACTGATACCGCAAACAATGACGCAGCGACCAGCTCCAGAATACTGATACCGCAAACAATGACGCAGCGACCAGCTCCAGAATACTGATACCGCAAACAATGACGCAGCGACCAGCTCCAGAATACTGATACCGCAAACAATGACGCAGCGACCAGCTCCAGAATACTGATACCGCAAACAATGACGCAGCGACCAGCTCCAGAATACTGATACCGCAAACAATGACGCAGCGACCAGCTCCAGAATACTGATACCGCAAACAATGACGCAGCGACCAGCTCCAGAATACTGATACCGCAAACAATGACGCAGCGACCAGCTCCAGAATACTGATACCGCAAACAATGACGCAGCGACCAGCTCCAGAATACTGATACCGCAAACAATGACGCAGCGACCAGCTCCAGAATACTGATACCTCAAACAATGACGCAGCGACCAGCTCCAGAATACTGATACCGCAAACAATGACGCAGCGACCAGCTCCAGAATCCTTATTAAAATGATTTTTTTGCACATGCAAAACAGGATGCGAAGTATCTTGTGGGTGCAGGAAAAGTGGATTAAATTGCACTGTAGCTTGCTTGGAATGCAATGGTGACAGCTGTACTAATCCTTCACCTACAATGCACATTAATGAAATCGATGACGACGACAGTAATCAACAATAATATTATGTTTCTTGGAAGTGTTTCACACTTTATATTTTTGTAAATTGTTAAACACAATCCAAAATTTCATTGTACCGACGGGACTTGAACCCGCAACCTCCGGAATAACATGTTCCGGTGCTTTGCCAATTAAGCCACGGTGCGAAGTATTGTTACGACGAAATTAGTGGATTGCATTTGCTAACCCAATTATGCATTGGTGGCGCCATCTATGACTACTTATTACGTCAGTTAATCATTCGGAAAAAATCATTACAGTTTTCAAATCCGACGAGAGATGTTGCACTGCGTAAATCAAATATTATGTTTCGTAACGATACTTCGCACCGTGGCTTAATTAGCAAAGCACCGGAACATGTTATTCCGGAGGTTGCGGGTTCAAGTCCCGTCGGTAAGTTGAAATTTTGGATTGTGTTTAACAATTTATTAACAATAATGTTACAATGTATATGTCCATCATCATCAGCCTATTTCTATCCACCGCTGGACATCATAAGTAAATAATCAAAAGTAGACATAAATATTTTACCTTGGAGTCTTCAGGTAGTAAACTTTCCATAATGTTCAAAGGGCTTCACATCTTATATTGGGTGGTGTACAACATAGGTAAGTTTCTTGATAAGTAGGTACTTGTAGACATTTTAATTAATAAACAACTATATTTTTAGTAGGGAAAACGAGTTGTGAATTTTTTTTCGCAATGGCGGAAAAACTTTTTTTTAAGTTTTATTATGGCTCCACACGATTAGTGTATTTAGCCAGTGTCAAGTATTGTAAGTATTCTTTAAGCTTTTATGAATTTTAGTCGTAAAGATGACTTTGACCCAAAGTCACATTTTAGGTCAGTTTTCAAGTAAAAGTCTAATCTAAGTCATACTTTCAGTAAAGATGTGGTGTTGACTGAAGATTTTCAGTGGAATTTCCGTGAGAACGCAAATAGCGAGTTTTTCAACATTGTGCTGTTTCCCTACACTCGCACATTTATTACACATTAACTCGCGGAAGAACATAAGTTTTAGGAAAAAATACAATGAGATCACACACACTTTTCCACGTTCAAAACACACTTTTCCGCCAAAACTCTCGGCGGGAAAACTTCATTAGTTTTCCTATGTGCGCGCATATAACAATGGCGATTGGGCATAGACTAAAAGAATGAGATTTCTTTTTTTTTTGGTTTGTCGCGGATAGCGTTTTTGCCACGTAGTACGTACAGAATGGCGAATTTATAGTTTTTACAGAGAAAACAAAAGTATTATTTAAGTGAAAGTTTTGTTTATTAAACACGTACAAGTTAAAGTTATCTTTTTAAATACGAAGTTGCATAAAATAAGCAAGAAATAAGTATATTAATTTATTTGTACTATTGAACATGATCTTTTTTGTATCAAACTTTTTTAAGAACAAAGCAACTCTACCAATAAAATAAAAATATAACTGACTTGCATATACGTAATAAAACTCACTTGTGAATAAAAGTAAGAGCCACTTTATGAGCAAGTGTGTTAAAAAGGTAATTACATAACTTTGTCGTCCCATGCTGCCTTAACACTAACAAGAATGGAACTTTTATGGAAAACAGTCTCTGAAAAGAAGGAGATATGACATAAGGGTAAAGCTCCTGATCAAAACGAATATTTGCCAACAAATAGTTACGCCCTGGATGGTGGGAGGGCACAAAATTTTAAAAACATTTTAAAAATAATGTTGCGTGACCAAATACCGCCTTCAAATTTTAAAATCTGTCGGCAAACCAATAGCTATCCTTGAGAGCCAGTTCCCAATCTAGGCTAACGTGTTACAATCTTTGACCGCATTGTCAACATCAAATAACTCACTTGTCAACTCACTTGTCAGTACACTTGTTGGTAAGTAAACCAACAAGTAAGTTATTTGGCAAACGATAGCCTATATGCTACAAAAAGTGACTAGTATTGTATATTAAGTGAATTGTCAAGGATTTGGGAATAATTTGAAACAGGTAAACACTTTGAATACCAGTTGGCAGTCAATTTATCATGTTATTTAACTGTGATTTATTTAATTAAACTGTCCTGCCTATCAGAATGCTGCCCATTTTATTACAATAATGAGTTGCCATGCTTATTATAGTAGGCGCTAACGAAGACAACAAAAACTTCCCCTTATTAACCCCCGACAAAAAAAGAAGGGTACCAAAAATTGTACATGTGTATCTGTGTATGTTTCTGTCTGGCTGTATATAATGAACCTATTTCGATTTAGTTTTGTTTGTTTGATAGGTGTCTTAATCGAATGTGTTCATAGGTTTGATTCATGCAAATCCGTTCAGCCGTTTGAAGACTATGGGCTTTTTACAAGCTTTTATTTAACTTGCAATGTATGTATGTATGTCTGTCTGTATGTCTGTAAGTTCGAGTGGAATCTTGGAAGCTAAATTAGACCCACTTCCCGAAGTCCGATTTGACTCAAATTTGGTAAACTTATGTATCTTCGGTGACAATACAACTAGCTAAAAGCCGAGCTTTGTGAGGGCTCGCGTAGTTTTTCTGCCTGGTAATAATTTTTAAGGCTGTTTTTTATATTAAATGGCGAATCTGCCCGACACTGGTAAAAAATCTGCCAAACCGCCAACCACTCCAACAAATGCATCCAATTTTCCATCATATTATTGAATAATGGCATAAAATAATAAATAAAAATAAAGTTTATTTACCTTCTTATTCAAACTTTTACTAATTTTCAATCAAATAATGCATAATAAAAATGTGATACTTAGGTGCTTTAAATAGAAACAGATAATTGTCAAATTCTATTTATATTTCAAAATTCATAAAGATCCTTGAAATCTGCCACTTTTTGAAATCGTCAGGGTTAAAATGTAGGTCCCAAATCTGCCTAAATGGCAGAAATCTGCCACAAATGGTCACACTGATGCCAGACGTCATTTGGATGACAGATGTAAATTCTTTAGATTTCAAAAAGATGGCGTTAGTAACCAAACATTATGATCACAGCGAAGTTAATTATTTGATCTTCTAACGGATGGCGTTAGTAGTAGAAACAAAATTGTTAATCTTCATTTTTTAGTAATGGTAATAAAATGATATTTTTTTACTGATAACACATCTGAATTTAAATCTACATGTGAATTAAATTACTATGTTAAAGCACAAATCAATAGGCTTGATGGTTTTTCAGGAAAGTGTACCACAAATGTGCTCTGGTTGTGGAATAGTGTAAGGGCTCGCAGCGAAGATGACGATATGAGAGCAATAATTGCCATTTATCTTTAATCATTTATAAAAGTCTAAAACCTTGCTTTTAGCTTTCAATTATAACTGTGTCTTCCCAACAAAAATAAAACCGGCCAAGTCAAGTTGGACTCGCCCTCCAAGGCTTCCATACCAACTTCTCAGACTAGGTAAAAGGACAAATTTAACTTTGTAGTGCGGTCCATAGAAAATGTACTGCACCAACTACAAATCATAAGTTTGTAGTAGTAAATAAACCTTTTTTAGAGTTCCGGTACCTCAAAAGGTAAAAAAGAAACCCTTATATTATAAGAATATAGATATAACTTACGGCTTATAAGATCACTTTCTTATCCGTCTGTCCGTCTGTCTGTCCGTCTGTCTGTCTGTCTGTCCGTGTGTGTCACCACCGATTTTCTCAGGAATGGGTGGAACTAGCAAGTTGAAATTTATACCAGATACTGAAGTCTATAGTCCCTATTAGATGTATAAAAATATTAGGTGTATAAAATAGGGATTAAAGACCACATCAGACAGTATCTGGTATAAATTTCATTTTGCTAAGTCCACCCTTCCCTTATCTGAGAAATTCGGTGGCGACACAAGGACAGACAGAAATACAGACAGACGGACAAGAAAGTGATCTTATAATGGTTCCTTTTTTACCTTTTGAGGTACGCAACCTTAAAAATGAGTAAAAACTTGCGTATGGTATATAAGTAGGTAAGATTATAAGAAACGAATTATGCTTAGATGTGAGCGTGCGTGCGTAGAATATAAAAACATTGTGATACACCAAAAAAATATGAATTGTATATAAAAATTACAATGCCTGCTGCCGAGGTCAACATTATTAATATGATAATAATACTTACATTTAAAATTTAAAAACACCCCCGACTGATTTGCTATGATTATTATACTTGTCATAATCATAACTGATTTGTGTAATGAATATAATGAAAAGCTTCCAATCTAGTTTACAGTGAAGGTTACTGCAAAATAACTAGGTGGTAAGTAGGATCTACTCACATTAGTTAATCTAATAAGATTCACACAAACAAACAGACAGGATCACTGCAAGTAATCCTTTGCGTTGCGCAGCCATTGAAGACCTATTATAAATCATATTGACTTTTACACTGATAGTATCAATGGTAGAATGATAATTAGTATTGTGTAGATATAACAGCGGTTGGCAGAAAATATATAGTATATAGAAATTATTACTGTAAATAAAAGAAGAAAGATAGCATGCTTCTCTGCGAGATATCATGACAGACATATATTTCCCAACAGAATTTTCTTTAGGTAGATCCACACACAAAATAGTTCAACATTGCCTATGTCAATAGAAGTGCAGACCTAGAGCAGACGCTCCAACTAGGCAAACATAACTTCGAGAAGGAAAACCAGAGAAGAATTCAGCTGGGCTGGGCAGCATTTGGAAAACTCCGTCGAGTCTTCTCGTCGCCTATACCGCAATGTCTAAAGACAAAAGTCTTTAACCAGTGCGTCCTACCTGTAATGACATACGGAGCCGAGACGTGGACACTCACAGTCCGACTTGTCCACCAGTTTAAAGTCGCTCAGCGAGCTATGGAGAGAGCTATGCTCGGTATTTCTCTGCGGGATAGAATCCGGAACGAAGTAATTCGCCAGAGAACTAAAGTTATCGACATAGCTTAACGGATTAGCAAGCTGAAGTGGCAGTGGGCTTGTCATATCTGCCGCAGGACTGATAACCGTTGGGGTAGACTTGTCCTAGAGTGGAGACCGCGAATTGGCAAACGTAGCGTACGACGTCCTGTGACCAGGCGGAGCGATGACATACGCAAACCGGTGGGCAGTGACTGGAAGAGGAGAGCCGAAGGTCGGGCTCAGTGGCGCATCTTGGGAGAGGCCTACGTCCAGCAGTGGACTGATACAGGCTGATGATGATGATGATGAATAGAAGTGCAATAACAAAAACCGTCCCATCTGAATATTAATATTAATGGTTTGATACCATTAATATTATTATTCAGATGGGACGGTTTTTTTTTATAATCAGATGGGACGGTCTTTTTTGACTCTAGTAATGCATTTGATATGCATTACTAGAGTCAAGAAAGACAATAATTTTACACAATGTTTATTTATCATATATAATTTTTCTTATTATTTACAAAAATAAATAAAGCTTACAACTAAGTTAACATAAATAGTGTTTTTCTCGCGCTAAAAATGCTAATCACTTACAAAGTATTTACGTGTCTATGAATTAGAGAAGTGGTCGTTATAATGACCGTAGGTTATCAAAATTTAAGAACTAATAGGGAAAAAAATTAATACCTACCGCGAGGTGAAGAGGTATTTTTTGAAAAAGAAGAAAGAATGACAGTTTGTAGAGTTACTATTGAAAGAGAGAGAGAGAGAGTGGAATAAGTGAAAGAGTTTGTGTACCTGGTTAAAGAGAGATAGTAAGTATGAAGTGATACGTAACGAAGAGTTTTGGCAGGAAACCAAATGATTGGGGCCCTGTATAACTTTATGAGCAGTCAGAACGTGTATAAAAAGGAAGACTGGCTGTACTTAGGGGAGTAATCAAGAGGTCATGAGTTCGATCCCCACCCAATGCGCTATTGACGTAAACCCACTTCAGACACAAGCATATTTAGCTTAGAATAGAATAGATCAATTCTGTATTGCACACCATTTTAAAAAACAACAGACAAAAATTAACCTACTTAAATTACTATAGGTTATACAATGGGCGGTCTTATCGCTTAAAGCGATCTCTGCCAGACAACCTTTGGATGGACAGAATTTTTAGAAGGAGTTGCTGGTGGTACAATGCGTAACATAATACTAACTACAGTGCAAATAAATGAATAAATAAAATAATCAAAACTTATGTAATCATCATAATAATATATAGATACATCTACATACTACTACATACCACTACAAACATACTTATACATACACAAATATCCATATTCCATACAAATATCCATATTCCATACATACAAATACACATACATACAAATATACACACATACACAATATATAAATATATACATACATGCATATACATAAGTCAACGGAAAGGTGCTACAAATGTGATAGATAATGATTTTTAACCATATTTTTAAAGCTAGCGAGGGATTTAGCTTGGCGTATATCTAAGGGAAGTGCATTCCATAGTCGTGCAGCTTGGACGGTAAAGGACTTGCCGTAGTACTCAGAAGTATGGGAGGGAATTTTCAGGATAAGAGTGTCGGAAGATCGTAGGGATAGAGAATGTGACTGATGTAGGAACTCAAAACGTTCTTTCAGATAATAAGGAGTAGAAGGGATAAAGAGTATAGAATGAAGGAGGGAGAAGATGTGTGCATTCCGGCGCAAACGAATCGGTAACCATTTCAGCTTACTACGAAATTCTGAAATGTGGTCAAACTTACGGAGGCCATAAATAAATCTTATACAGAAATTCTGTAATCGTTCTAGTTTATTCAGCTGTTCTTCGGTTAAGTCGAGGTATGAGACGTCGGCATTGTCAAGTATTGGGAGTAACAAGGATTGGGCAAGCGCAATTTTAGTGGATATTGGCAAAAAATTTTGCCACCTCTTAAAGGAAAAGCGGAAGCAAAAAGTTTGCGGCTTACTTCAGCCACCTGAGGCACCCATGTTAAATCGGGATCTATATATATATACCGATATAGATACCGAGGTTTTTCACAGTGTCGCAGACTTTCAGGACTGTACCATCAAAAATGAATTGTGGCAGGTGAAACCAGTCTATTTTGGAAACCATCCTCGAACTACCTGTAATAATAATTTGGGTTTTCGCCGGATTAATGCTGAGACCATAAGAGTTGCTCCATTCAGTGATACTGTGTAAATCGGAATTAATGGTTTCAACAGCTGCAGGTAATTGTGTAAGTGAAGACTGTGTATAGATCTGCAGATCATCAGCGTAAAGGTGGTAGGAAAAAGTAAGACTACGGGAAATTGAGTGAATAAATAATGAGAACAGAAGAGGAGAAAGAACGCCGCCCTGGGGTACACCTGCAGACGTATTACACTACGACGAAAACGTATTATC
The DNA here is from genome assembly GCA_954871355.1 of Cabera pusaria. Taxonomy (NCBI): domain Eukaryota; kingdom Metazoa; phylum Arthropoda; class Insecta; order Lepidoptera; family Geometridae; genus Cabera; species Cabera pusaria. Next base: position 847,927 of record OX940896.1, read on the forward strand.
GATGCGAACATGTTGCCGTAGCTTAGTTGGAGGGGTTAACAAGGATACTAGTAATGTGCAACCCACATTGTTAGTAAGCTTTTTATTTTAAAATAAAACTGGCCAAGTGCGAGTCAGACTTTGGTCCCGCACACGGAGGGTTCCGAATTTCCGAAGTCCGAACGCCACAAACTTCTAACACCAACTAAGTGAATATTAACACAAAGGTAATTTAATATAATTAAATATCTGGAAGACCGAGTGGATTCTAGCTAATCGAAGCTCTTTAAGTACTAGAATTGAAAATATTTTATTCAATACTGTACACTACATTTCTGCAAATAAACTTAACTGAGTAAACAAATCGACCGAGGCCCACAAATTTAACAAATGAAACGCTTGCGCGTGCTAATTTTTCCTGTGCTGCCATCTAGGTGCGTCGAGGTGAATTAATTTCGTATCGTATCGTATCGTAAAAAACACGTTTTTTGTTTTAAACCCTTTAATTTTTAACTTTGTTCTGTTCTCAGTATTTGTTGTTATAGCGGCATCAGAAATACATCATCTGTGAAAATTTCAACCGTATAACTATCACGGTTCATGAGATACAGCCTGGTAACAGACGGACAGACAGACAGACAGACAGACAGACAGACAGACGGACAGCGGAGTCTCAGTAATAGGGTTCCGTTGGTACCCTTTGGGTTCGGAACCCTAAAAATGGAAGATAAAGGTATGCTTAGATGGTTTGGACATCTAGAGAAGAAGGACGAAGTAAGCTTGACGAAACAGATTAATGAGACTAGTATGAATGGGCCAGCTGGTAGAAACCAACCTAGGCGAACGTATCACGACCAAGTCGAAAGTACCTATAACCGGCGAGCATGTATAAAAGCACCCATAAAACGGAAAAAATTGAAAGAGGTGTGTCAGGATCGTAGCATGTGGTAAGATGTACATAGCTTCTGCCTACTACCCCAACCAGAAATTTAACGATAATTTAATGATAATAAAATAAATATTGAACTTATTTTAAAGCATCAAATTAACCCAGCTATTTCTTTTTATTAACTAAGTTGTAAATTGAGCAGCAGATCAAGTGTCGACTTTGGATTCTGGCGAGCCGAGAGCCTCCGCCTCAGCGAGGGTGTCGGGCATCTTGGTGCCGAGCGTCTCCGGCTGCGTCAGCACCAACAAACCAGCCAGCACGCCCATTACGCCGAACAGCATGGATGGAAGACCGTCTACATAATCGTTCTGGAAGGAAGTTAAAATGTATTATACCAGATGATCCGGTGAATTTTGTACCATCTACTGACACACAGTTATTAATTTTATACAGATAGATCCGTAAGATCATTCAATGGCAGCAGATGCCTAAATTGCTTAATTCAGAAATGTGCTTAATAGATGGGATGGAAATACTGAGTTTTTACCTGAAACTTAATTATTAAAACTACAGCTGCTAGACACCATCTGATTGTAAGTATTTACTCATGCTAACTAATTACAGTGATTTTATTCCATTCTCAGATGCCATCAAATAAAGAGTTTTAGTTGAAAAGTTTTCTTACAAGAACAGGCGTCAGTGGCGCCGTGATGGATCCGATCCTGCCGATCATGGAGGAGAAGGCGAGTAGGCTGTGCCGATACTGCGTGGGGTACAGCTCTGATGTGAACAGGTACAGTGACGTCATCACAACAGAAATACCAAATTTGCCCAACAAGAACAAGACAAGGCGAAGAGTAGTTAGATCTGAAATATGAGGAACATTCCAGTATTACTCATTAATCGAAATACCTTTCGTAATAAATAAATCCATCGATTTGCAGACAAAGTCGGCGTAAGACATAACAATTTAAGTTTAGTTTAACATTAGCATCCTAAAAGCGATGATCAGCATGCAGGCATGCGTCGTGAACGGCGATACCACATGAGTAAAGAAGGAACAGAGACAAAGCTTCATACAACTGCGCTGTGATGATGACGTAGACGCACGTGAGTGCGTGAGCACCAGCGGCCTGTGTGCCGCTTTCCTTCTGTACTCATGTGGCATACGCAGCGTCAAAATTGCTCAACCGTCGGAGGGATGGCCGCTCGACCAAGTCTAGTAATGATAAGAGTCTTATCATGTGTCTTTCAAAATCACAAAAATGTAGTTCCTAAGTATTTAGCAATATCATGCAATTTAAAGTTTTATTTAAATGTTACTGGTTGAATTTATTTGTTTTAAAAACTGAAACCCGCAATCGCGATGACCATTATGAAATTATATGGATGTATCCAACTTACCATTGGAAATGAAAGCAAAAGCTAGGTTGCAACCTGCACTGCAGAAAAATCCCACAGATAATGTAGCCTTCCTCCCGATCCTGTCAAGAATGAGGACTGCTGTGTAGAACCCAGGGATCTCGACAGCGCAGGTTAAGATGTAATTCAGGTACATTGTATCAGATAGGCCGGTAGAATTCATGTTCAGCCCATAGTACACCAATGTCGTGGTAATCCACCAGATCGGAGTTGTGCACACACGACGAAGAAGTACTCTAGACCGTATGATGGTTGAAAATACTCCTGGTACCTTCTCCTAAAATAAAAAATATAAAAACATCTTCAATGTCACACAAAATTATCATCATTACTGGCCCACATCAATCCGGCTAGACATAGTCCTCTCTCAATGCACACCACTGAGCTCTGTCTTCAGCTCTTCTTTTTCAATTACTGCCAGTTACCTTGTTTTTCGTCACTCCATCTTGACTCGCCTCTGAGCCATTTCTATTATCTGAAGAGTCATCACAAACCGTTTTCAGGAAACACTTGACGAGTTTCAATCTCCGGAACAGGCAGAGCTTTCGACGCGGGTAAGGCGCCATAGATCACATTTAGACGGTGCAACATATTGTACAAAACGACTAAAGAGTATAATTTAAAGCGTTTGTAGAGTATGAGAAGGCTTACGACTCGATCGTTACTTCGTCCGTTTTAGAGCCTTTGTATCATTGTCAAGTGAACTGGCAAAATATCAAAATGATAAGATGTCTGTATAATGCCACAACAATGACCTTATTCTGTGGTATAAGTTTACGGTCCAGCGAACTAAACATATCCGATTATATATATACATACTATATATATTATATATATACATATCCGAAGAGTAAGAAAGGGGATGACAATGTCAGGGGATATGTCATATCCCCGAAACTGTCCACTCATGCCTTGAAAGATACGTTTAAGACGCCAGAGTGGAAAAATCTCGGCATCGGTATAAACGGCAAGTACATGTCTCCAGTTGACATAGTCATTATGGAACAGACGCTGCAAGGCTTATAAAGGATGATGAATGCATGGATCTTATTGCATCGGTCTCAGGATGAATTGCTTAAACTCAAAGTAATGGTTTTTTTAATTATAAAAGGTAACAAGACAAGCACGACGCTCGCCTGATGGTAAACGATGACGTCTACCTATTACAGATACAGTGCCATGTTAAATGTAATTCTGCGCCTGTTACCTTGAGACATATAGAAGTTAAATCTCACATGCCCTTCGAGCATTCACCAAGCTTGAAGCACATGCCCTGTAAAATTTCACTGGATACATTGCCATTAAAACTGAATAACATTCCTATTTCACGACTGAATGGATTAGCAAAGTGGTGCTACCACCTCAGGTGGACTAGCAGAAGTCCTACAATTAGAAAATGTATAACGTATTCCTCATATTTATTAAGTTCTGTCAGTTTTCTCAGTGCACTTCTTGCAAGTAATATCAAAACTGTAACGGCGAGGCGAAGCAGCATACTAGCCCAAAAGTCCTCAACTTATAAAATAATCTTACCGTGGATGCTGGAGGTGGATTCAGCAAAGCTTCTAAAGACTTCTCACTGATCTGTTTTCTGTTTACCCTAGCCACTTTCTCTAACACTTCCTTTGCTTCTGACCATTTCTGCTTTGAAAGGAGCCAACGTACGCTTTCTGACAATAACCAGAAGTAAGAAATTATCAGGAAGCAAGGGATATGCAGGACCAACAGGAGATACCGCCAGGGTTGCACCAACCATGCGACCGATCCGAGGATGACTTGACCCACTGCAAACATCGAGGTACTGGTTGCACTCGTCACTACGCGGTATTTGGGACCCACTAGTTCTGCAGCTGTGTAATAAGAAAAAATATAGTGTTAAAATTTAGTGTTAATAAAATATGATATATCGAAGAGCAATTCATATGTAAAGTGTTAAGAAACGATAACGTAACATTAGTTAATTACCAAAAATATAAGCTGAACTAAAAGTCCCTGCCCCCAGCATTGTCTGCAAGAGCTGTAATGCTAAATACATTCCATAGTTGACGGAAAATGCTCTGATGAGACCAAAAAGCGCCAGGTTGAAGACACTGATGACCAGGGCCACTCTTCGACCGAAGCGGTCTGAGATGTACCCGATGATAGGTAGGACCAGAAGCGTCCCCACACTGTTCAGGGTACCAGCCATTGCTCGAAACCATTCTTGACAGCCCAGATCAAACTGTAATAACAATAACACTATTATTGGCACTATATATATCTGTGATTGGCACTGTTGAATTTTGTGTACACGATAAGAACTGAAAAAGTACTTAGCTTTTTAGCTAACATTCAGTCTTGGTGACACAGAAGATTCAGAATCTTCTTAATGGTTGAGACAAATATTCATAATTTAGGTTAAGCAATTGCAGATGTACTAGAATGCCCGTCTAAGTGAAATGATAATATAAGTAATGTATAAGAATATAAGGCAATACAAGCAGAATTCTTGCCTGATGATAAACGATACCTTTATCTATGACCGATATTTTAGCATACAACACTCTGAATTGCCAAAACTTTGCGCTTTTACGCGTCCTGTACTTGTTACTCTTAGACGTAATAATATTAAGTTTTATTCGCCTTGTAACTTCACTGGACTTTGATATTTCAACAGAAACACATGCTTATCCTAAAGATTGAATAATTAGCAAGGCTACATTGAACACGGAATAAGAATAAGTCCCATCACTACAGAATTAGTATAATGTCATACGATATCTTAATAGAGCAGTATAGCATGAGACAGTATTACATTGTGATGACACACTTTAAAAAATAAACTAAAGTTAATCATATTGATATTAAGCTTAGTATTAGTAAAGTCGATTAGACCGACCAATAATATCGTTTAAAAACTAAAAAACAACCGACTTCAATGCCGCGCTATTCATTTTCAGTACCAATTTTGAGATGTTTATCTCAATATCTCTGGAGATACTTATCATACCTCGATAAAATTACCATGGTACCACACTTGGAATATCTATCTCCTTTCGAACAAAAAAAGAATAATCGAAATCGGTTCATAAACGACGAAGTTATCCGCGAACAAACAAAAAAAAAAAAAAAAAAAAAAAAGAATATACGGTCTAATTGAGAAACCTCCTCCTTTTTTTGAAGTCGGTTAAAAAGTACACTCACATCGTAGACAACAGAGTTATCCCTAGCGTAGACAAAGTGGTCGCACGCGACAGTAGAGTCGGCGAAGATATTAGCCGGACAGTTGTCGAGGGTGCCGTTAGGGACACCGCCGGCTGAGGAGAATCGTTCACAGCTGGAGAACCCTTGCGCAGTATTTGGTGCTGCGGGGATGGCATCCATGACCCATTCGGGCTCGAACTTGTGGTCTTTGGTGTATTCACCACACTCAGGGACTTGACATCTAAACAAAGTGATAAAATTACCTAGATTTAGTAAAAATTAGAGTTCATACTATTAGTTGTTTGACAACAAATAGTATGCAGATTGCACGAACAACAAACGATGTTATTGATCGGAACCATTGTTAAATTATAAGAAAATTATATGTTTGGTCATTTATTAAATTCTATATGGGAAAGTAAAATCTCATCGAAAAAAAAACATAAAAATTTGCAAGTCTCGCATCGCAGGTTCTTTTACTAAAAAAAAATTTTATGATGTAATGTAAAACACCAAGTCGGTTTAATCTATACTAATATTATAAAGAGAGAACATGTGTGTTTTTGTATTTTTGTATGTTTGTAATGATTTGGCTCAAAAACTACTGAACCGATTTGAAAAATTCCTTTACTAATACATAGAATGAACTTTTGGAATGAAAATAGGCTATATATTATCCCGTTTAAATCAAAGGTACATTCGTGGAGACCTAATTTGCAACCTAAGTCGGCAAAAAAACGGTCGAAAAAACAGGTTTCTTACGAACGCTGCTTAGTTAAAAATAGATAGAAGAATATTTTCTATGCAAGAAATGTACAACTTAATAAGACCTACAAAAAAATCCGCGACAGCATATGTCTATCTCTTAAGGTTGACTCACAGTAACCATTTTAATCTTAAAATTTTTGTTAAAAAATATTACATAACTTCCAAGGCTATTTTCAAGTATATAGTATTAATCCTTATCCAAATAATTACGTTAATTAGCTTGGCCACATATTATAAATTATAATTGTCCTTTACAGTATATAATTCAAACGAAAACTCTAGAAGATATCACGACTTTCACAAACACGCATCGCAAAATTAATAAAATATTTGCAGTGAAACCACAGATTAGGTCATAGTTACTAAGAAAATATTATTATAGGCTATAGCTAAGCTTATAATAATATTTTCTTAGTAACTAGATTAGTAAGTAGCTGTAGTTAGTAACTAGCTGTAGATCCCCACCGATCACAATCAATTTGAAGTCAATATAGTATAATAATATGATCTATTGTATAAAATAATATTCATCTATATATATAATAATATAATATTTTAAACCACCCCGACTGATCTATGTATAATCTTTTCATTAAAAGCATTCCAATGACTCTGAACACGACATTTAAAATCTGAGCTGTAAGTTGGTGAGGATTTGAGTATTCTGTAGAGTTTAGGAGATGTCCCAGCATCAGGTCAATGCTTCCATGTTCTTACAATATCGTTGAAAAAAAAGATTTTCGAATTGATCAGACCTATGAAAGTTGATTTCATAGCGCAATTAAGTAACTAGAAAAAAGCTCATAGTTTTATAACGATTGAACGAATTTTCATGAATTAAAGCTAAGAAAACTCTCGATGAAGACATCTATCAAACAAAAAAAACTATCAATAATAAAAACAAAATCGGTTCATCCGATTAGGTGCTAAGATGCTACAGACAGACACACAGATACACACGTTAAACGTATAATACCCCTACATTTTGCGTCGGGGAACGCCGTAAGGTTACGGCGGCAGATGTTCTCCTTGGAGCTACTTTTTGGTAGATTTAATGATCCCACTACCACTGTACGAAAACTCATGATTCATTAATGCACATAAAACTTTCATTGGTAGGTATATAGCTATAATTAGAACCAACGACCGTCGGGTCAGAATCAGGGTAACTATCCTTTACGCCATAGGGCCGTCCAATATCACTACGTAAGTATTATAAAACAAAGTTCATCACTGCGTCTGTCTGTCTGTTCGCAATAATCTCAATAGCTACTGAACGGATTATCATGCGGTTTTCACCAATAGCCAGACTGTTTATGAGGAAGGTTTAGGTGCATAATTCGTTAAGGTTTTGTGTAAATTGGATGAAATATGACGATGATTGTTAAATATGTTCAGATTTTATATTCGATGCAACATACTGATGCAAATTTTGTAGGCATATATGTTCTACCCGTGCGAAGTCGGGTCGGGCTGCTAGTATATTATAAATAGAATGACTTATCTATCGCACGGCTCGGCCTAAAATCGTCAACTATTTAAAATAATCGTAATTGAACATAGTGCTAGCTTTAATCACATGCAGTGTGAGCAGAGTAAAGTTGTGTGTGATTGCTAAGTCGTTCTATATATTAAACTGACTTGTTTTAACATTTACATGTTAAAACTTTTTGTAGTAGATATAAGAACTGCGTTGCGAACTTGCAACTTTTTTAATGTTATGTTTTTGGTAGGATATCATCTCTTTTTGTAGGCAGTCTTTTTTTTTAGGGTTCCGAACACAAAGGTTACCAATGGTACCCTGTTACTGAGACTTCGCTGTCCGTCCGTCCGTCCGTCTGTCCGCGTTTCACAAGGCTGTATCACCGTAATAGGTACCTATATAATTGAAATTTTAACAAACTATGTATTATTATGGGCACCATAACAATAAAAATATACTAAAAACATAATAAAATAAATTGATGATACAGGAAACATGTTTTTTTGCTTGTTCTTTATGAACCGTAATAGCACAGTTTTATAATCCATATGGACTTTATAGATAGAGACTTGAAATTGTCACGTATGCGCTATGCCTAACAATAAACACTAAAAACAGAATAGGGGATCCCCATATCTACAAGAAACGGGTTTTTTTGGCGTTTTTTTGCTCGATCTTATGTACCGTAATAGTTATAGACTTGAACTTTTCACGAAGTGTATCACTACGACTGCTATAATAACAAAAACTAAAAACAGACTAAAGTGAAAAATTAATGGGTAACGAGACCATACGATACCCATATTCAAACATGTATTTATGCTCTTACCTATATTATACTCATAAAGTCAAAGTCAAAGCATTTATTCAGTATATGGGCAAATTAAAAATTTGGACTTACACTCGTCAAATTACATTAAATAGATCATATTCAATAAAAAATATTATAGATATAACAGAAACATAACTTATTGCTTTGAATTTACAAAAAAAAAACAAAGGTATTGAGGCATTCAGCTTTCATCTAGACGTCGAACGTCACACTTAAAACACATGTTTAATTCCCCTGATTAATGTAGGGTTGCCAACCGTACTATTACGAGCACCCGCAACCCAGTGCATGTTTCAGTACTTCAGACAATTTTTATTCAAAAAATTGTGAAATAATGAAACATAATAAATAAATAAAACGCAGACTAATTGCAGTTACAGATCATATTCCGAATGGAAGTGATTGTCCGTCTATCAGCTGCATAATACCGTCTTAACAGGTAACATACTAATAGATATTAACATACTTATATCTATACTAATATTTTATACTTACATCGTCGACCTAGTCTTGCGAGCAGCTCAGGACAATCTATCTAATGGCTCAGTAGATTGTCTTGAACTGCTCGCAAGACTAGGTCTGAAGGTACCATATAACCCATTTAGAAGACAGTGTTCACTAAAACTTCCTTGGGCAAGCATGAACTATGCAAAAATGTTTATTTGTCAAGAGCGAGCCGAAGTTCCAATGAGTTGGCTGTGCAGCATGACTTAGACTTGTTTAATATGAATATAATGCAATTAAGTTAGATTAAAGCAAGTAATTTCTTTCCATAGTGCTTAGCTTTAACGTTAATTTAATGACTAACCTACTCTTATTTTGACAATATTAACTACCTATTAGTGGAAATTTGTAAATTGCCTTCATAGTTTCAGTTTTATTTTTTATTATTGTTTAGCAGAAAGTTTCCCAAAAATAAAAAAAATAAAATCGTAGTGCACTGTGTACCTAGTTTGTTACTATTTGCAGACACTACAAAGTTAACTTTGTAATTACATATATTTATATAGGATTACAAAATTACTTATGCATTTTATATAATCTCTGAAACTTGACTGAACTTTCAATATTTATATATTATAAAGGCTTAAAACAAATAACTTTTAAAAGTTGAGCTTGTTTTTGGATCTGCTAAAAGAAAATTATGTTGATCATCAGTCAGTCAGTCAGTCAGTCAGTCAGTCAGTCAGTCAGTGTGTCAATGACAAAACTAACAAGGAACTTTGACGGGTTCAAATTGAATGTTATTGCGAATATGTCTGTTACTAATAATTAAGATAGTTTAAGAACTAAAACAACCGACTTCCATGCCGTGCGAGTCAGTTTCAGTAGCAAGTTTGAGACGTTTATCGTCATATCTCTGGAGATACTCATCAGATCTCAATGAAACTAAAATGGGACTACCTCGGAAACAAACCCTACTAATTAAAAAAAGAATCAGTCAAATCGCTTCACAATTGACGGAGTAATTGCGTAACATACACACAAAAAAAAACATACGGACGAATTGAGAACCTCCTTCGTTTTGGGAAGTCGGTTGAAAATATAGGGTTCTAGCCAGCACACAACTAATGTTGAAAATGGCCTGAATGGCTTCGAGCAAAGAATCGTACGGTCGTGCCTCTTTGTTTTGTTTAACTTGGCGGGAACACTGTTAATAACACCTAATGATTTCTGAAAAAAGTGGATGTGACATACGGACGGAAAGACAGACATGAATCCTGAATCTATAAAGGTACGGACACACCGCAGCGTCCTGCGTGCGCGATCTAGATGGCGATCAAATAGCGCAGTAGTATTTGTACCGACTGGTTCACATCAAACGCGATCAGAAAGGAATTGAAAAGTACTGAGATCGCGCACGCAGGAAGCAGGACGCCGCGGTGTGGCCGTACCTTGAGGGTTCCTTTTTTGCCAATAAGCTACGGAACCAAAAAAAAATGCTCTTTACTTATGCGTAGTGATGCAATAACAATATGTTATCTGTACAAAACCATTTACATGTGTTATAAACCCCCCGGGAAAAACAAGATTAATATCTGAGATATACACAAATTAAAGATCAATCACAGCTGATAATGTTGAAGGACAAAACGGGCGTAAATAATCACGATAGATATCAAAGCCTCTTGTTGCTTACTGCGAATTATGCTTACATTATCATCGTTTTTTACATAGGCTGTTCCAGAAATCGAGGCGGTCACGGGGCCGTAATTGCTTGACATATATACTGGTGGAAAAATAATAAAAACACTTCTTACGTTAATTAATAACAAACTTAGTAATTATTTGCTTGATTTGTTGCAATTAATAGCACGTTCGCACCAATCACAGTTCGGGCAGTATTCTCGAAGTTGTTAAGAAGTATGTTTACCGCGGGCAAACTCTGCAGTTTGGTAAAAACAACTTTGAGAAAGAAGTCAATAAATTACAGCTGGGCTGGGTAGCATATGGGAAACCTACGTCGTGTTTTCAGGTCGCCAATTCCACAAATTCTAAAGACAAAAGTCTTCTTCCAGTGCGTCCTAACCATTATGACATACGCTGTTGAAACGTAGACACTCACGATTGGGCTGGTCCCATATTGAAAGTCACTCAGCGAGCTATGGAACGGGCTATGCTCGGAGTTTTTTTGAAGGATCGAATCCGAAATGAGGTCATCCAACAAAGAACTAAAGTTATTGACATAGCTCAGCGGATTAGCAAACTGAATTGGCAGTGGGCCGGCTATATTAGCCAAAGAACCGACAACCGTTGGGGTAAACGATTTCTTGAGTGGAGACCGCGAAACGGCAAGCTGGATGAGAGTTGCTGAAATCGTGTTCAGTGGCGTACAAATGGAGAGGTCTATGCCCAGCTGTTGACTAATATGTGTGCTGATGATGTTGATGAATAGCACGTTTATTTAAAACCACGTCAGTGAAAAAATCACTGTAAATTAAATTTAAGTAAATTAATTATTCAAATGATCATCAAATTAATGAAAAGCTAGAGAAAAACCTAGGGGTATAAGGTATATAAAAGTTAAATTATACCTAGTATATTTCTTTGAAGTGTTTCACACTTTATATTTGTATGTAAATTGTTAAACACAATCCAAAATTTCATCGTACCGACGGGACTTGAACCCGCAACCTCCGGAATAACATGTTCCGGTGCTTTGCCAATTAAGCCACGGTGCGAAGTATCGTTACGACAAAATTAGTGGATTGCATTTGTTAACCCAATTATGCATTGGTGGCGCCATCTATGACTACTTATTACGTAAGTTAATCATTCGGAAGAAATCATTACAGTTTTCAAATCCGACGAGAGATGTTGCACTGCGTAAATCAAATATTATGTTTCTTTGAAGTGTTATTTTTCTAGTATACCTAGTGTATATAACTCAACTGTTTTTAAAAGCTATGTGAAAACGGTTTTTGTTTTCAAGACTGGCTGAATGAATTTCTCTAATTTTTTTTTTTTTTTAATTTTTCTATAGAAAAATCCATTGGTGCACGGCGGTTTGAACTCGGTACCTCTGGCATCAAAGGCAAGCGTTCTCCCGATTGCGCCATCGGGCCCTCAAATATTATACAAGTATTTCGAGAAATTATAATAGCTTTTAAAAAATGAGAAATGTTTTGTATTTGAATTTAAAGGAATTTTTAATTTTCACATTAATCATGATCTTACTTCTTCATCAGAATGTCTGGAAGAAAATGTACAATATGTAATTATTGTAACTCAGAATAACAAACTAATAAAATGCTTTGAGTTTTACGAGCATCATGCTTTATTTGACCAACAGACCCATATCTGGCCAAGTGCGAGTCGGACTTACACCCGTAGTTTTCCGCACCACAGCATAATATCTAATGAGATTAAACAAAATTGGCCGAAAAATCAAAGTTGCTCGTATAAGGACCCCTTTGACTTTAATTTAATAGTTTATTTTTAATTACTCGATATTATAGCAACCGCAGTAATACATTGTGAGCAAATATCAATTCTCTATACATTACGAATTATAAGTGAATTGGTATTTACTGAGCAAGCGTGCTACATCTTCGGCTATCGTCACTTACCATCAGGTGAGATTATAGCCAAACGTCTGCTTAGTCGTGAATTTAAAAAAAAACGCTGAAAAAACCCACATATCTTGTATTTAAAAAAGAAAACACATATCCCCTTTAATTTCTTAACCTTATTCTGTTTTCAGTAGATTTTTGTTATTATAGCGGTCATAGGAACATATAGTTACTATGTGAATATTTCAAGTATCTACCAATTTCGGTTTAGGAGATATTATACCCCTCTGATAGACGGACAGACGGACGAACGGGCGGACAGTGAAGTCTCAGTAATAGGGTTCCATAGGTACCCTTTAGGTAACCCTAGTTAGCAAAATTACACACTTAAATTGGTAATTCGATGCGTATACAACAAATCATTGTATTTCTTTGAAGACATCGTTTATTTGAGAGATCATCAATTATTTATTTTACTGCTTACAGACAAGCACTTGATCGTTATTTCAAGATGCGATTTTAATATGAATTCCTGCTTGTCTGGAATTGAAAGACGCTCTGAGACGAGATGCTGGATAACTGAGTGTAGTCTAGTCGACAGGACGCAAGTATCCCTATACCTCTTCTATGCTGGCTCTGATAAACTAGATCTAGATCTTGATCAAAATTATTGTTTTCCATCAGAAAATTTCATCTGGATTTCTTTCAAAAGTAAAAAAAACGTTGAAGACTCGATTCACTACGTGAGGATGTCGATTGATACGTACCTATGCGGGATGGAGGCTGCGGAGAACACAAACTCACTCATGAAGGCCGACATCATGAGGGGAATGGCCACAAGCAGCATGTTGAAGAGCTGAAAGCGGCCGAACTGACCCAGCTCGTTGATGAGCACATCGTCGAGGGTCAGAGCCTTGTGTGAAGTCACGCTGTCCTTGCGGCTCCGGTCAGTGGGTTCCGCCTTACTGTCTCTGCCATTGCTGCTATCTCGCGACTCAGTCATGATACCTTTCTTGTATGAGGTGTAGAGCGCGCCCTCGCGACAGCGTCTCCTGCGTGAATGATCAACTTACAGTGCATCGCTTCCCAAAACAAATCAGTATCTGATAATTACAATAAATTACCGGACTTATTTTTAGGGTTCCGAACCCAAAGGGTACCAACGGAACCCTATTACTGAGACTCCGCTGTCCGTCTGTCTGTGTGTGTTATCGGTGTTATCGGGGGTGATAAATCGATCTAGCTAGGATTCATTTTCAGAAATTTTGTTTTATTTGTGTTTTCAATAATCAACTTTATGGAAAATCTACTTAAAATATGACTCTTCCCGACATCTATTGGCGAGTAGAAGTAGCGTTAGTGTTATTGTGTAGTTAAAACAGTTAGTTGCTCTCAATTAAAATAAATAGTATTATTATTCGCCAATATATGTCGGGAACAGTCATATTTTTCTATTTAACTGGCAAAAAATACCGAGAATAGCTGTGCGGTGTTCAATCTACAATCAACTACAAATAACTTACCTGTGTAATTGCCTTTGAAATTAATTCACCTCGACGCAACTAGATGGCAGCACAGGAAAAATTTGCTCGCGCAAGCGTTTCATTTGTTAAATTTCTGGGCCTCGATCGATTTGTTTACTTTAGTTTTAATTGTAGAAGTGTACAGTCAGTAATGATTATTATATCTTCTATTTTAGTACTTACAGAGTTTCATTTAGCTAGAATCAGTGGAAAGTTAGTCAGATACGTAGTATTTATATTCTCCTTGAGTTAGTCGTACGATTACGAACTTGGTCTTCCAGATATTTAATAATATTAATTACCTTTGTGTTAACGTTTACTTAGTAGGTGTTAGAAGTTCGTTAGATATTCGTTGATGGTGTTCGGAACCCTCCGTGTGCGGGACAAAAGTCTGACTCGCACTTGGCCAGTTTTATTTTTTATTGCAATTAATCTATCTATATGATGTACCTGAAACTAATGATTCATACCCTACTGCCTACCATATAATATTATTATAAAAGCGAAACTTTGTCTGTATGTTTATTACTTCTTTTTGCTAAACTACTAAACCGATTGAGATGAAATTTGGTATGTAGATAACCTAGACAATGAAATAACTCATAGGGTACTTTTATCTGATATTCCCCCTTGAACGTTATCTACGCGGGTAAAACCGCGGTGCACAGCTAGTCTTAAACTAAGCCAGTAATGTTTATTTGTACGCTATCTATACATATATTGCTTCATATACAAATAAACAAATTCACTAATAATATTTTAGTATTAATATAATTTATTGAAATTATTTAAATAATATCTTATCTTTCACTAAAACTTATGAATGAATGAATTTATTAGGTAATCAAATCTTATGCTATTTACATTGATAACTTAAATATGTGAACATCCTATATGAATTTTTGGAGTGAAGCCCTGAAATTCCACACTAGGATACCCTGTGTCGTGGAATTTAGTCTCGTCTGTGATTGATTTATTTATTTATGAACTAGCTGTGCCTAGCGGTTTTACACGCTTAGACATCGTTCCAGTGAGAATATCAGAATAAAAAGTACCCATGTGTTATTCCAGGATCTAGTCTATCTACATACCAACATTTCAGCTCAATCTGTTCAGTAGTTTCAGCGTGAAAACAAACTTTTGCCTTTATAATATTTGAAGAGCCGAAGCCACCTGACGAAAATGACCACATCTAATGGAAGTGTCATCGGGAAGTAAGGGAGCACAAATACCACCTCAGTGCTCCTAGCCAACCTCACCTGCCCGTGGTGCATCCTGCTGGCCAACAAACGGGGCTCTGGCGTACGACTAATGACGGTATAACCTTTTTAAAATTATGGCGTAGCTAAATCCTACAGGCCGGTGACGGCCAGCAGCGTCACCGGTGCGAGAAGCTACGTCCTGCGATCGCCAACCCGCCTGCCCAGCGTGGCGATAAGGGCATATCCCTCCTGCGGATGCGTAGAAGATGGAAGGTAACCTAAAGACAAGGCCCCCAGTTGCCGGCTGCCCTGTTATTCCTGACCACGGCGGCGGTCACGGTAACGGTAGGGCAGGGGGTGTTAGAATCCCTGAGCTACGGTAGGCCTCCAAAACAAACAGACCCTCGCAACGTACAATGGACGCACGATTCGGCTGGACGATCATCAGGCGCAGCTGGAGGAGGAGCTGAAACATATAAGATGGCACATCTTGGGGTTATGAGAAGCCCGAAGACAGGGAAAGGACACCATAACCTTAGAATCGAGCCATCTTATGTAGTACTACATGGAAGGAGATCAGCCATCCCAAGGTGGCGTCGGGTTTCTGCTCAACCAAGTTCTCAGTGTCAACGTTGTCGAAATCTCCAGTGTGTTGATCAGGGTAGCGTACCTCATAGTTAAATAAACCAAGAGGTACTGCCTCAAGGTTATCCAGGTTTACGCACTGACCTCGACACACTTGGATGATAAAGTGGCGAGCATGTATGAAGGTATCTCTAGAGCTTTGCATACCACCTCCAAGGCTCACTACAACGTTGTCATGGGAGACTTTAACGCCAAAGTGGGAGTACAAACTTGCAGTAAATCGTCAATAGAACCACACGGATTTGGGAGTAGGAATTACAGGGGGCAAATGCTCGTCAATTTTCTCGAGAGAAAGGGGTTCTTCTTGATGAACACGTTATTTAAGGTACAGCCCGAAAGAAAGTGGACGTGGCAAAGCCCCGACGCTGTGACTAAAAATCAGATAGACTTCATCATTATGGACAAACGGCGCATATTCAGAGACGTTTCAGTGATCACTAGGTTTAATACTGGAAGTGATCACCGACTTGTATGAGGCTCTTTGGATATTGACTTCAAATCCGTGAGATTCCAAATGATGAAGTCTCCCTCCGACCGAACCTACTCCAAACCGTTGTTGAGTCCGAAATATTCCAATAAAATTGGAAAATCGATGCGCTGCCTTGGAAACCACAGATGACGTAGACCAGAAACTCGAAGAAGTAATGAAAAAATTGAAAAGCCCTAGGAGAAGACGGAATAACAACAGAGCTTTTAAAAGCCGGGGGGCTCCAGCAGTTCAACAGTTTCAACAGTTCTTTAATTCTGTTCTTTTCACTAAGAGAACTCCACAGGCATGAAACAGAAGCAAAACAGAAGCATGGTGGTTCTGTTTTTCAAAAGCTCACTCAAGCTCACAGGACGACTACTTTTCGAGGCAGTTTCAGGTATCAGGCTACAAAATGCTGGAACAACATTCCGCCACCTATTAGAGACCTGCCGAATGCTCACGGTTTTAAATTAAAACTTAAAAAAATGTTGTATGCCCACCAAATCGGAGAAGAAATTCTCCTGCACGATACCAGTGCTTTTTAAGACCACATCTATGACTGTATACTCGCTTAGCCCCATTATTGTATTTTATGTTTACTCTTAATTGCAATATTTGTTATTATAATCTTAAATCTATATATTATACTTAAGTCATGTCAAGTCATATCATATGTTCGTCATGTTTATAACTAATTTTGCCTCCTGTTCTATTGCTATGTTTATGTTTGTCATTTTCAGTATTTAATATAATTAATTAGCATGGTGTTAGCCGTAAGGTGACGTCACCGACCGGCCCCACCGGAAGACCAGCGTTAGTTCTGATACTAACGTTATGCTGAGTTGGGGCCGATTGGTGACGTATGTTACCAATAAACATTTTTAATTCATTTCATTTCATTTCATTTCATTTCATTTCATTTCATTTCATTTCATTTCATTTCATTTCATTTCATTTCATTTCATTTCATTTCATTTCATTTCATTTCATTTCATTTCATTTCATTTCATTTCATTTCATTTCATTTCATTTCATTTCATTTCATTTCATTTCATTTCATTTCATTTCATTTCATTTCATTTCATTTCATTTCATTTCATTTCATTTCATTTCATTTCATTTCATTTCATTTCATTTCATTTCATTTCATTTCATTTCATTTCATTTCATTTCATTTCATTTCATTTCATTTCATTTCATTTCATTTCATTTCATTTCATTTCATTTCATTTCATTTCATTTCATTTCATTTCATTTCATTTCATTTCATTTCATTTCATTTCATTTCATTTCATTTCATTTCATTTCATTTCATTTCATTTCATTTCATTTCATTTCATTTCATTTCATTTCATTTCATTTCATTTCATTTCATTTCATTTCATTTCATTTCATTTCATTTCATTTCATTTCATTTCATTTCATTTCATTTCATTTCATTTCATTTCATTTCATTTCATTTCATTTCATTTCATTTCATTTCATTTCATTTCATTTCATTTCATTTCATTTCATTTCATTTCATTTCATTTCATTTCATTTCATTTCATTTCATTTCATTTCATTTCATTTCATTTCATTTCATTTCATTTCATTTCATTTCATTTCATTTCATTTCATTTCATTTCATTTCATTTCATTTCATTTCATTTCATTTCATTTCATTTCATTTCATTTCATTTCATTTCATTTCATTTCATTTCATTTCATTTCATTTCATTTCATTTCATTTCATTTCATTTCATTTCATTTCATTTCATTTCATTTCATTTCATTTCATTTCATTTCATTTCATTTCATTTCATTTCATTTCATTTCATTTCATTTCATTTCATTTCATTTCATTTCATTTCATTTCATTTCATTTCATTTCATTTCATTTCATTTCATTTCATTTCATTTCATTTCATTTCATTTCATTTCATTTCATTTCATTTCATTTCATTTCATTTCATTTCATTTCATTTCATTTCATTTCATTTCATTTCATTTCATTTCATTTCATTTCATTTCATTTCATTTCATTTCATTTCATTTCATTTCATTTCATTTCATTTCATTTCATTTCATTTCATTTCATTTCATTTCATTTCATTTCATTTCATTTCATTTCATTTCATTTCATTTCATTTCATTTCATTTCATTTCATTTCATTTCATTTCATTTCATTTCATTTCATTTCATTTCATTTCATTTCATTTCATTTCATTTCATTTCATTTCATTTCATTTCATTTCATTTCATTTCATTTCATTTCATTTCATTTCATTTCATTTCATTTCATTTCATTTCATTTCATTTCATTTCATTTCATTTCATTTCATTTCATTTCATTTCATTTCATTTCATTTCATTTCATTTCATTTCATTTCATTTCATTTCATTTCATTTCATTTCATTTCATTTCATTTCATTTCATTTCATTTCATTTCATTTCATTTCATTTCATTTCATTTCATTTCATTTCATTTCATTTCATTTCATTTCATTTCATTTCATTTCATTTCATTTCATTTCATTTCATTTCATTTCATTTCATTTCATTTCATTTCATTTCATTTCATTTCATTTCATTTCATTTCATTTCATTTCATTTCATTTCATTTCATTTCATTTCATTTCATTTCATTTCATTTCATTTCATTTCATTTCATTTCATTTCATTTCATTTCATTTCATTTCATTTCATTTCATTTCATTTCATTTCATTTCATTTCATTTCATTTCATTTCATTTCATTTCATTTCATTTCATTTCATTTCATTTCATTTCATTTCATTTCATTTCATTTCATTTCATTTCATTTCATTTCATTTCATTTCATTTCATTTCATTTCATTTCATTTCATTTCATTTCATTTCATTTCATTTCATTTCATTTCATTTCATTTCATTTCATTTCATTTCATTTCATTTCATTTCATTTCATTTCATTTCATTTCATTTCATTTCATTTCATTTCATTTCATTTCATTTCATTTCATTTCATTTCATTTCATTTCATTTCATTTCATTTCATTTCATTTCATTTCATTTCATTTCATTTCATTTCATTTCATTTCATTTCATTTCATTTCATTTCATTTCATTTCATTTCATTTCATTTCATTTCATTTCATTTCATTTCATTTCATTTCATTTCATTTCATTTCATTTCATTTCATTTCATTTCATTTCATTTCATTTCATTTCATTTCATTTCATTTCATTTCATTTCATTTCATTTCATTTCATTTCATTTCATTTCATTTCATTTCATTTCATTTCATTTCATTTCATTTCATTTCATTTCATTTCATTTCATTTCATTTCATTTCATTTCATTTCATTTCATTTCATTTCATTTCATTTCATTTCAAAAAAGGAGACAAAACCCTCTTAAAAACTACCGCCCGATTTCGCTTCTGAGCCATCTCTACAAGCTGTCTTCAATGGTCATCACGAACCGTCTTGCGCGAAGACTCGACGAGTTCCAACCTCCGGAACAGGCCGGGTTTTAAAGCGGTTATGGAACCATAGACCATATCCATAGGGTGCGGAAGATTATACAGAAGACCGAAAAGTACAATCGGACCCTGTGCTTAGCATTTTGTGGACTATGAGAAGGCCTTCTACTTAATCGAAACCTGGTCCGTTCTGGAGTCCTTGCAGCATTGCCAAGTCGACTAGCGATATATCTAAGTGATGAGATGTCTGTATAATGTCGCAACGATGTCTGTACAAGTCCATAACAGGCGAACTAAACATGTCCACCTGCGTCGAGGAGTGAGACAGGGGGATGTCATATCCCCGAAACTGTTCACTAACGCCTTGGAGGATATGTTTAAGACGCTGGACTGGTAAAATTGTGGCATTAACATCAACGGCAAGTACATCTCTCACTTACGATTCGCAGATGACATCGACATTATGCCAGAGACGTTGCAGGACTTACAAAGGATGTTGAATGGCCTAGCTGATTCTTCTCGTCGCATCGGTCTCCGGATGAATTTGGATAAAACCAAAGTCATGTACAGCGAGGACGTTATTCCGGAACCGATTGCCGTAGATGGAATTCCAATCGAAGTTGTAACGCAATATGTTTACCTAGGGACGACGCTCCAACTAGGCAAACACAACTTCGAGAAGTAAATCCAGAGAAGAATTTAGCTGGGCTGGCCAGCATTCGGAAAACTCCGTCGAGTCTTCTCGTCGCCTATACCACAGTGTCTAAAGACAAAATTCTTTAATCAGTGCGTGTACATGTGATGACATATGGAGCCGAGATGTGGAAACAGTTTGACTAGACCTTCAATTTAAAGTCGCTCAGCGAGCTATGGAGAAAGCTATACTTGTATTTCTCTGCGGGATCGAATCCGTAATTTGCCAGAGAACTAAAGTTATCAACATAGGTTAACAGATTAATAGAGCAGGACTGATAACCGTTGGGGTAGACTTGTCCTAGAGTGGAGACCGCGAATCGGCAAACGTAGCGTAGGAGATCCTGTGACCAGGTGGAGCGACGCCATACGCAAAGCGGTGGGCAGTGACTGAAAAAGAAGAGCCGAAGATCGGAATCAGTGGCGCATCTTGGGAGAGGCCTAGGTCCAGCAGTGGACTGACAACAGCTGATGATGATGAACGGAAGTGTCATCGTTTCTAAGCCGGAGATTCTAAGGAAAGTTAAAGACTTCTACGGCAACTTATACAATAATACCTCACAAGCGTCCCGTTCCCAACCCCATATTGAGGATCCTAGAGCCACTCTAACCCTAGCCTGCCTAACCTCAGCCTAGACGAAATTGTGTTGGCACAGACAGCTTAAAACCGGAAAAGCCCCCGGAAGGGTTGGAATTACAACGGAACTCTTAAAAGCTGGCTCTTAAACCTTAAACCTACGCTTTCGGGGAGAACTCCGAACACGAGGAGCAAGAGTGTGATCATTATGTTCTTCAAATATTTCATATTCATAATATTTCACCGTTGGGCGTCAAACAGAGTAGACGTGTGTCAAATTTTACTAAAAATTATCTAACCAGTGCTATTCAAATATTAAACATCCCACAAAATAATAAGTAAAGTTTTTACGTGCTCTTGTGATGTCACTTGTGTCGTTCTCGAACTGTGTTGTGCAATAGTACCGCGTACCGCTGCGCCGGTTCAACGGGACGCACCCTAGCGGGACGCGTGCAGTTGCTATTTTTTGACTCGCTCGCACTCGTGCACTCTGTTCTCAACGCATCGACTGCTTTGAATGTACAGTCCTGCATACAAGTTCAGAACACAACGGAACATAAAAAGCCTTGTTTTGTGCTAATTATAAACACAGTTATTGTCATGAATGTACAACGATCGCCGACTCAAACAAACCGAGTTTCGGTTCCCGCGGCCAACATGGCCGGTGGATCTCACCCCGATCTATCAAAACTGAGTGCGATGGCCCACGACACGGATGCGCAAATAACTTTCCTTAAAAGGAAACATCACCCAGACTGCGGATGTGAAGAAATCCAAGGAGTTCGGACGGAATTATCTCGTATCAGTTTGCTGTGGGAGAAGTAGGTCGAATCAAATGATCAAATAATGAACAAGATGCAAAAAAATATTGCAGAGGTGAAAACTGAAATTATTGATTTGATATCTTCTAACGAACGAATTATTAACTTATCACAAAATAATACAACTCAAATAAACCAAATTAAATCATCGACATCTACAATTATGTCCGAACAAACTGACTTAAAAACAACTGTGCTCGAAGTAGAGAAGCAAATCTCATTGGGCGAACATACTATTAGTCCTCTCCAATCAGAACTTGATGCCCTCAAACTAGCTCCATCGTCCTCCAATTGCAGCATCGAAAATCAATTATTATATGAGCAAATTATAAAAGAAGTTCAAGAACAAAATAGTCGTGAGAAAAACATTATTTTGGTTGGTTTACCCGAACTGAACTGCTCTAGTGTAGAAGAAAGAACCTCAAAGGATGAAGCAGAAGGTTAACCTCTTTTCTTAATTCAGACCTCCCAAAGAAACTAAAGTTTTTAGAATTGGCAAATATTCAAGAGATAAAACCCGTCGAATCAAAGCTTGCTATGACGACCCCGCAGTTGTAAAGACGCTCATTCGTAATAAAGAAAAAATCCCAGCAAATATCAAGATTTTTTCGGATCAAACCCCAGCACAACAAAAATACTTGAAAGCCTTACAGGACGAATTGGCTCGCCGCCAACAAAAAGGAGAAACTGATCTCACCATAAAATACATTAATGGAACGCCAACACTGACAAGCTCTCTGCCAAAATACCCCAAGACACAAGCATCAATAATACAGTTTCAGTGAATAACAACTCATTCCAATTAATTAATACTTACAGCGACCTAAACACAAATAAATCAAAACTCACATTTTTCTACCTTAATGCACGAAGTATACGAAAAAAAGGTAAATTTGACGATTTAAAATGCATTCTACGATCCATAACTACAACAGCGCATATAATTTTAATAACGGAAACGTGGATTACGTCCGAAACGCAAGCCTTACAATTAAGATTAGATAATTATACGCACTATTACAACTATAGAACTGATTCAAAAGGTGGCGGAGTTTCAGCATACGTTCATAACGGTTTAAAACGTTACTTAAGTCAGTCGAGCTACAAAGATGGAAATAATATTTTATGGATCAAACTAGACAGATATGCACTAGAAATAGGAATTATATACAATCCCGGCGATACCAATTTTAAGAACTTCCTGGAAGAATACGGCTCACAGTTGCAACAAAGAAAAAGGGCTATTGTTTTTGGCGATTTCAACATTGATCTACTGAAAAAGGACAAAAATGCGAAACTATACAAAAATTTACTAAAGGAACCGGACATGTCATACTAAATAAAATAAGTAAGAAATATTGCACGAGAGAATGTACTACAAGAAAATCTATCCTAGACCACATTAGCACAAATTTGACGAACGATTATTATCATATGGCTGTAATTAATTCATCCCTATCTGATCACAAACAAATATACCTTGAACTAAAGAAAAAGAAACCGCCATCGAAGATGAAAACACAATATGAAGCGATAAATTACGAAAAACTACACAAAACCATAGAAACTACTAACTTAGATGAATTAAATAATGATTACCAAGCACTAGAAAATAAATTAAAAATTTGTTTAGAAAAAAGTAAAGTAGCTAATACTAAAAACTTAACCCTCCCCAAAACGATTGGATAAATAAAAACATTATAACTGAAATTAACAATAGGAATATACAATGGACAGAACATAAACAAAATCCAAACGACGATAACTTACGAGAAAAATTCATTACTAAAAGAGATGACGTAGCTAAATTAATTCAATGCAAAAAAAAACCTTACTATTATAAAGAATTTACTAATTTCAATCAAAAACCGAAAAGAATGTGGAACTTAATAAACACCTTAGCTAATAACAAAATCAAACATAGTTGTACCCTTCCAAAACTATCATTTAACAACAAAATAATCACAGATCCTAACGAAATTTTCCAAATTTTTAATAACTACTTTGCCACTATAGGCCTCCAATTAGCTAGTGACATACCTAAATCTTTTCACGATATGCGCCCACCTATGCGCTGCCCAGAAATCTTCCCCAGGAAACTCACACTTTGTCAGTCCTCAGCTCGTGCTCAGTTGAGGAGGAAATTTTGAAAATTATTGATCACTTAGATTCAAATAGTAGCACCGGAATTGACGGAATAAGTACAAAAACTATCAAGTGTTTAAAATATCTGATAGCACCCCCTAAGTGAATGTTTCAACAAACTCTTACTTAATGGCGAATTTCCTAATTTTCTTAAAGTGGCCAAAGTCACCCCCATCTATAAATCAGGTTTGACAATGGACCCAGGCAACTATAGGCCTATTTCAGTATTGCCTGTATTATTTAAAATTCTAGAAAGAATATTATACAACCGACTAGAAGCACATCTGGACTCAATTAATTTTATCTCTGAGCAACAGTACGGATTTAGACCAAAAAGTAATACCTTATCAGCAACTATCGATCTTGTCACCAAGATAAAACTAAATATCTATAATAAAAATGTAGTCCTAGGCATTTTTATTGATCTAAAAAAAGCTTTCGATACTGTCAGTTACACATTATTAGTACAAAAATTAGAGTCCATAAATATTACTGGAAGTGCCTTAAAAATGTTTAAATCATATTTGGATAATAGATCACAAATAGTTAAAATGGACAATAACAAATATCAAAGCGATACTGCATGTATAACATACGGCGTCCCACAAGGATCGATTTTAGGTCCCTTACTCTTCTTAATATACATAAACAACATACAAGAGATTGGTCTACGTGGGCACCAAACACTTTATGCCGATGACACATGCTTATTTTATTTTGGGCCATCTATTAACGATATAGTTGCAGAAGCACAACAAGACTTAAACAAATTATATTCGTGGTTCAAATACAACTTTTTAACTATAAATATTTCTAAAACATGCTACATGTTATTTAAAGCTAAAAACAAAAGTATTCCCCCATTTCCACCCCTCATTATCGATAACATTCCTATTCAACAAAAATCTTGTGAAAAATACCTCGGACTGAGGATTGATAGCGCACTATCATGGAACTCTCATATGGAACACATAAAAACGAAATTGTCAGCACTCCTAGGATCTCTCCGTGGCATAGTTAGATGCATACCGCAAAACTTAC
This sequence comes from Cabera pusaria, assembly GCA_954871355.1. Lineage (NCBI taxonomy): Eukaryota > Metazoa > Arthropoda > Insecta > Lepidoptera > Geometridae > Cabera > Cabera pusaria. Next base: position 873,059 of record OX940896.1, read on the forward strand.
GCTACGCCATCTATAATACCTTGGTAAAACCACATTTGGTTTAGCTTATTGAGGTCTGGGGAAGTGCCCCAAAAACCAAGTTAGCTGATATACAAACAGCACAAAATGAAATTATAAAAATGATATTCAACTACCCATTTCAAACATCTACTAAAAAAATGTACTCCGAAAAAAATATTATGACAATTCGGCAATTACATATCTACAGCGTATGTATGTTCATTCGTAAATCACTTAACAGAAATATTCACACTAATATTAAATTCACAAAGCTAAAAGAAATTAGTAAACGAAACGTCCGAAATCGCAGAGCTAGTCTCTTAGTATTACCTAAAACTAGAACTAACTATGTTAAAAAAATGATAACATTTGAAGGATCTCAACTTGTACGGAATACCGCACGATAGGTAAAATTTTACTAGGTCAATTGACACGTATTTTGCTGCGCCTCGCGTTATTTTATTTGTTATATTACTTGATTAAGTTAGTGTGAAACGAACACTCGTGGGTTTTGTTTCGACGTTAACTTGCCCACTACTTACCTACTTGTCTTATAACTGTGCAAACGCTACAGTTTTTGGTCCTTCGAGATTAACAGCGATTACCAGTGCCGTTGCCATCTCTTGTCGACGTTCGGGAGATACGGCTTACAATCGGTATACAGTCTATCTAGTTCCTGCAAAATATCATCGACGATTAATATAACAGGAAAACAGTGTTAAAATTTATTAGTGTTGAGTGTTAAGTGGATTACACGACTGCGAATCGATTGACTGGCCTCCCACCAGCGGGTCTCACCAGTCATTTTAGAAAGCGCACACAGATTGTGTTAATTCTACAAGTACTCTGGTGAGTTAACGGGACAAATTACATAAGTGCTTACCTACAACATACAACATGGAACATTTACTTCAGCGACAACACGACATTGTTGAAGCTATCAAGCAATTAGAACAATGCGAACAATTAGAACGATGCAAATCGCAAGACACGTAAATACCTAGACGAGCGACTGGACACCCTCGAAAAGCTATGGGCAGAGTTCCAGTCCAACAACTACAAGCTGACTGCTTATGAAACGTCGATCCTTACTTCGTTAAAGAGCTGTTCACCCAAATGAGGGCGTACGTACAATCTGTTCGTGTCAAGATATCGTCCTTCTCCCCTGCCGCTGCAGATCAGGATAAAGTTTCAACACCGACGCCGCTAGCTAAGCCTTCAACATTGGACGCTTCGCCTTGTCGTCCACCTAGATCTGTGTTGATTACTCCACTTCCACCGCCCACTGAGCAAACTACCACTACGCCGGGGGAGGTAAACGAGCTATTGATACTACAGCGAACAAACTTTAGAGGTTTTAACCGTCAAGTATCCAGCATTTAAGTTGAAGAGATACGCGACAGATGGGAGATAGAGGATGAGCTACGTAGCATACAGCAGCGATGGAATGCAATCGACTCTTTGCATCTCCGAATCGATAACATACTACAAGGATCGGATACTTCATATGAGGGCGAGTTTAGTGCCTATGAAGATGCATACAAGAAGATCAAGAGAACTATGAATCATAAGCTAGCTTCAACAGCGCATCTTCAACAGTCAACGCCACATATTGAAATTCCAACATTCACTGGCAATTATGTATACTACGTAGAGACCATAAAAATTCTCTCACTCATCGATACAAAAACCCCCAGCTGCTGTTTACTAAACAGGTCGAGATATTCTTGAATCAAGCGGTAGCTCACAAACAGACAGCGTTCGAGATCAAACGTCTTTACGATAAATCCAAGGAGTGCATCTACGCCATACAGAACCTAGGTATCGATACAAGTACCTGTGATCGACTCTTAGTTCATCTCATTATAAAGAAGTTCCTGACCCTGAGACATACACTGACTACAAAGAATAGCGTAAGTCGCCACGTGACCTGCCGTCGCTATCGGAACTGATGGATTTTATGGGGGGAAAATTTACTGCTCTAGAAACTATACACGAGAAGGAAAAGCAGATATAAGGTAAACCTAATCAACAAAAGCTTAACAAGCCCAATCCAGGTGGATATCGTTATAGTAAATTTTTAAACAAAGAACAACAAGCTAGCGCTGCATGCTCGGCCAACTGTCCATTATGCAACAGCAATCATTACTTGTATAAGTGTATGAGATTCATAAAATCGACTGCTGATGAAAAGTTAACAACTGTATCAAGATTAAATATTTGTCAGAATTACTTATACTCACACAACGACAATACTTGTACATCAACGAAAAGGTGCAGAGTGTGTTATAAGCGTCATCATACGATATTGCATGACGCATACGCGAATGTCAACCTTATTGATCAGACATCGAATGCACTGACCGAAAGCGCCGGGTCATTGTCCATACCTACAGCTCCAATTACGAAATCTCAACTACAAGCGTAACAACAAAGTAACAAACAACATAGCTTGAATCACGTCGCTACAGATGATGAAGAGATTTTACTTACGACCTTATGCATCAAAGTCAAGGCCGCTGATGGTACTTATGTGACCCTAAGAGCTCTACTTGACCAAGGCTCCCAGATATCTTTTTGAGCGAAAACGCTGCTCAGAGGTTAGGGTTGCCCCGACAACGGTTCCACGCATCCGTTTCTGGCATTAGAAACGGCTCTAAACATGGTAAAGAAGTAATCACACTTGAATTTCAGTCTATTTACGAAGACTATGAGTTAACTACTCAAGCACTGGTCATTAGGCACGTTATAAATAATCTGCCTAATGTGTCCTTCAGCAAACAGTCATGGCCACATCTGCAAAACATCCAGCTCGCCGACCCTGGATATAACGTCTCGAAGAGCATCGATCTTCTACTGGATGCGAGCGTTTATTCACATATAATCATGAACGGTCTCATCAAGGGCTCGAACATGGCCCCCACAGCTCAACAAACAAGGCTGGGTTGGATCCTGTCAGGAAGTGTCAAAATTTTCAATAGTCACGTCATCATCAATAATTTGGCTGAACTATCAGAATATTGGGAACTTGAAGAGATCAACGAGCAAGCTGATGAATTGACACAAGATGAACAGTACTGCGAAAATCATTATCAGTCCACTACTAGACGTTTATCAACCGGTAGATATGAAGTTGCTATCCCAATGAAACCCAACTTCAAACAAAATCTGGGTCAATCAAAATCTAAAGCAATTACACAATTCTACAGCATCGAAAACAAGATGTCAAGAAACGAAGAGTTCTCTCAAAACTATAAAAAGTTCATGCAGGACTACGAAGTACAAGGACACATGACTCCTGTCGATAAATTCAGCGCGACATCATGTTATCTCCCTCACCCCGGGGTTTTGAAAATGGATTCGACAACTACTAAACAACGAACCGTTTTCAATGCGTCTTCGAAAACATCAAGTGGATATAGTCTCAATGACCTGATGGAACGCGGTCCTAATCTACAAAAGGATCTGCATCATTTTATACTGGTATGGCGTCAATACAAGTTTGTCATTACCGCCGATATCGAGAAGATGTTTCGACAGATATTTGTACGCGAGTCTGATCAACATCTACAACGTATTGTATGGAGGAGCACACTAGGAGAACTTTTAAAGGAGTTCCAGCTGACCACTGTAACCTACGGCACCAAGGCGGCTCCATACTTAGCCATGCGAACCCTAAAACAACTAGCCATAGATGACGCGCACAAGTTTCCTCTGGCAGCTTCCGCACTAAAGTCTTCATTTTACATGGACGATCTCTTAGAAGGTAGTGACAGCCTCGTTGAAGCTAAAGAACTACAACAAGAAATAATTGATATTCTAAAGGGAGCTGGAATGAACATACGCAAGTGGTCCAGTAACACCAAGGAACTTACACAAAATCTTACTACTGAACAGCTAGATATGCCGCTTGACTTTAAGAACTCAGAGAGTAAGAAAACCTTAGGACTACGTTGGAATCCCACTTCAGATATGTTCACGTTCCAAAACCAATTTCAAGATGAAACCAGCGATGACGTCATTACAAAACGAAAATTACTATCAAATATTTCCAAGATATTCGACCCATTGGGATGGTTATCACCGCTTAAGATCAGAGCTAAGCTTATATTTCAACAAACCTGGTCTCAAAGTACTGTTGAGTGGGACAGTCAAGTTACAGAAAACTTAAATAAAGAATGGATTCAACTCAGAGGCGACTTTCAGACTATAGAAAAATTGCAAGTCCGTAGTAGATACCTTGGAAACAAAAACTACAAAATCCATAGTTTTTGCGACGTTTCAGAAAAGGCGTATGCCTGCGTTATTTACGTCACAACACCAAACACTAAGGGCGAGTTCACATCGACTATTGTAACCGCCAAAACAAAGCTAGCACCTTTGAAAAGAAACTATCTTTACCTAGACTCGAACTTTGTGGAGCGTTATTGCTAGCACGTCTGATGAAAAAAGTCAAAGAAGCATTATCAGGTGTTCAAACTGTAGAAATTTACGCGTGGACCGACTCAATGGTGGTGCTTGGTTGGCTACATGGGGACACCAATAGATGGAAACAATTTGTAGCTAACAGAGTTCGTACGATACTCGACGTCATACCATCATCATCATGGCACCATGTTCGTTCTAAAGACAACTCAGCAGACTGTGCTACAAGAGGATTGACATCGCAACAATTGTAAGAACATTCTTTGTGGTGGCAGGGCCTGCAGTGGTTAGCCACATTTAAGCACGAAAACTTAGAACGCAAAACATACCAACCACCGGTCATAGAAGCAAAAAAGCTAACTGTGAGCGCAGCCTTAGCTTATAAAAATGAGTTCATTATTAAACTATTGAACGAATGTAGCTCGACACGGCGCATAACGACAACAATTTGCTGGCTATTGCGATTCACCAAGAGGTTGCTGAATAAACAACATAAATACCTATCGGCATCAGAATTACAACATGCTTTATATCTAACAATTAAAACTGGAGAAAATGAAGAGCCACAACAACAAATCGAGGAAGCAAAATCAACAAAGTATGTCGTCACACCGGCACTGGTCGTCTCATCAACAAATAAACAATCAGTACACACGACAATGCTTCTCTTCTCAGTTCTACTTACCCCGGGACAGTGCTCATACAAGATTTCAACCTTCAACGACGACAGAAATATCTACTTCGATAAAATGTACGAATGAACATCTTAAGAGACGAATGGAAACTGATTGTTTACTATAACATGAGTACATATTGGTCGGGATTAGAACACATGCGAAACTACGTCAACCACTTAGAAGGATATCTACATACTATGGACACAGAACTTCCCATACAATATAAAAGCATAATATACCAACTTCAAGACGAACTATCCGAAATCAATTACTACAATCAGATTCTTACTAGCCTACCTACAAAAAGACCAAAAAGAGGCCTGATAAACGGCGTGGGCTATTTAGCTAACTCATTATTTGGAGTACTTGACGATAGATTCGTCATAAAATATGAAGATGATTTTGTTATATCCTATAACAAAAATTTCAATGAAAGAAAATCACCTGCAGCTTCTACTAAAAAACCAGACAAGCGTTATTGAAGCTCAAGCTAACATCATGCAGAGAAATGAAATTATCATGAACAAACAGTTTGGGGTTGTACAAAACTATCTACAGAATATAACAACAACCACAAATCGTCTACAATCACTTCAAAACAATGAGCTACACATCTTATCATCTTCTATCTCAGCGGTAATCATAATCTCTCATCTTAGAAGCATGCAAGAGAATATAATAAACACCATAACTGACCTTAATCATGGCCATATGGACACACATTTATTACCGCCAAGACAACAAGAAGAACAGTTGAATACTATAAACAGTCACCTGCCATCTGACCTGACTTTACCTGCAAATAAACAAGATCTCAAGGAGATGTACAAATTGATGAAAGTAAAGGGACGTGTCGGTGACTCCTACCTAATCATCGAAGTCAGAATACCGCTGGTAAACAAAGAGACTTTTGAGCTGGATAAAATAATAAGCTTGCCGACACAAACTTACATAATGGAGTTTATAGCACCGTACATTGCATACAATCTACAGAAGGACTTGCTCAACGTTTTCTCTGAAGCAGATATCCATAATTGTATCAATGTACAGACAAACAAACTTCTGTGCCATATAAATAAACCCATTTATATGATAAGAATTAAAGAATTAATTTGTAACTTGAGTATTCATAATAAAACAATGTGTAACACAAAGAAGGCGCCATGCCACGAGCGATGGATCAAGTTACACAATGGAAACAGGTGGCTATTCTCGTGCTGTGGGAAGTGCACAGTCCGCATATTTTGCACTGATACTAACAGCATGACTCTGAAAACTTTAACGGGAAATGGGATTTGGATATTGGTCTAGGCTGTACAATTCAGAGTGATACAATATCTATACTTGGGCACAACAATTATTTGAGCCATACAAGTGTCCAGGAAGAGATCTACATAAGTCCAGAAACATCTGTATTGAAAATTTTAATAAATTCAACGGGAACAGAATTTTCTCCAGATATGCACGACGATGAGTGGCATCGTATGTGTACAAAAATAAAAAATATGAAAGAACAAGAAAACACGCCTCACGTACGTACTTACAGTACACGACGTGCACCAGTACGCCGTAGTATATACTACATTAGGAGTGGGGGTCGCTGCACTAAGCGTGTCCCTGTTCAGACTATGGCGTAGAAACAAGGCTCAAGTCCGTCCTGATGTGTCTGACACTCATACGACTTCGGCGACGAAAGCAGTGGCAACGCCAACGGTGCCACCTGCCACAAACTTCGAGCTTGACGAGTTAGCTCCTGAAGTCCGACCACGATCATTCCGTTTGGACATTCCCTTGACCCAAGACAGTGTTGTGTAGTGCAGTGTTCAAATATTTAAGAATCCGCATATTTACCTACCTACTTATTTAATTTACGTTACTTTGTAAACTTCATTTGCTTATAATTCTACATATTTACATTTGTTTACATGTTATTATTGCTTTACTTACTTTTTAACTTTTAACGCTAAGATAACTTACTATTTGTTACCTTTTGGCCGAGAGAATGTACGGAATACCGCACGATAGGTAATATTTTACTAGGTCAATGTATTGACACGTATTTTGCTGCGCCTAGCGTTAGTGTATTTGTTATATTACTTGATTAAATTAGTGTGAAACGAACACTCGTGGGTTTTGTTTCGACGTTAACTTGCCCACTACTTACCTACTTATCTTATAACTGTGAAAACGCTACACAACTATATAACAAAATACTCTCACATATAAAAACTGTAAACTCACTTAACTTATTTAAACTACGGCTAGCTACATATATTAAAAGTACACTTTAAATACAGAATACGTTGAGTGAGTAGTAGCTCAGACAGTGGTGCCGACTATGATGGGCAGCTTCTAAACTGAACTAAAATTCACGGCTTATATAATAATGTGGCCTCTTTCTTTTCGTTAGAGTTAGAACTATTATTGGTTAGCTATCGTACATTGGAGCTAGCACCATTGTCGTACAAAACTTATTGTTTTAGAAAACTAACTGTAGTTTGTTTTGTTTAGCCTACGGTGATATAATCATTTCTAGTTATAATTGTATTCTCTGTTGTGTTGTATGTGACTTTGTCTTAATGATAATAAAGATCTATAAACATATAAACATAAATAAAACCGGCTAAGTCGAGTTGAACTCGCCCACCGAGGCTTCCGTTGCAAACAATTACCTCTAAATTGTATCAGCGCTCATATAACTCAGAGGTCTACATTAATTGGCACAAACTATGTATGTATGGGGACACCCTTTAATTTTCACCTTTTTTTATTTTTTGGAATTTTTAATATCTAAGCTACAGCTCGAGTTTTTTTGCTTCAGGTATCCCACAGTGTTTACCTCTGCTATTTAATTTGCTTTAATATAATTTTAATTTCATTCATATTTAATTTTAAACTTTAAAGCACTAGTACATATCAAGACATGAGTCATCCATACAGCATCACCTGTGGATCACGCGAGTGACATTACCCTAAAAGTGATTAAATAGTCAGTAAACAAAATCTTGATTGATTACGAGGTCTGTGATTTAAAGCGATAAGAAACAGATTAGCCTAATCGCTAAATAAAAACTGTAATACGAGTAAATATTATGCTGCACACAATTTTATCAAGTAATTTGCTTTCAAAACACTAGTGAATAAAATGATTTATTTGACTGAATTTTGATATTATCATGATAAGTTTTTTTTTTGGAGGGCTGTACATTCCTAGAACAGAGGTGCACCGCTGTCGCTGCGGTGACGACGTGGATCAACTGAGCCACCACGGCATATCATGTCACTGCAGTGCGGGGCGGATTTCATGACACGCCTCACGAAACGACACCATCCGTCGGGCTCTTGCCAACGTGCCGGCTATTTTAGACCCGAATGGTATGACTCGTGGCAATGGCAAGAGATCTGACTGCATAACTTTCAACCCTTGGTGTAGTGGAAAACCGCTAGTGTGAGATGCAATATCCACCGATACGTTGACAGCTTCTCACCTTGACCAATGGCGCACTAGCGGCCAGGCCACAGCGGCAGAGTGTGAGACCCGGCAACAACCAATCGCGACCAATCGCGCGGCCATAAGGGTCGCATCGATCTCGCTGGCCGCCGCAGTACGATATGGCCACTGGCCGCGTGCGATTTTATACTAATGTATGAATTACGTTGAAATGAAAGATGGACAAAGAAGGCCACAGAGTAGATACCTCGAGATAGGAATAGAAAGAGAGAGAGACCAAAGAAGCGTTGGGACGACATTTTCAGACAGAGGTGTCAGCAGACTGGGCAAGACAAGCCCGAAATAGAGACTCAAAGAGGAGACAGGGGGCCTACGCCACAGAGACAACTACTACAAAATAAATTAATTTAATATAGTTAGAATAGTATATACTATACAGTATATAGTATATACCAAATATAAGAACATCATCATCATCATTATCAGCCAATGTCCGTCCATTGCTGGTCATAGGCCTCTCCCATGGCACGCCACTGAGCTCGATCTTCAGTCTTCAGCTATTCGTTTCCAACCGCTGCCAACCAGCTTGCGTATATATCATCGCTCAGCGAGCTATGGGGAGGGCTAAGCTCGGAGTTTCTCTGAAGGATCGAATTCGAAACGAAGTTTTCCGTCAGAGAACCAAACTTATCGACGTAGCTCAAAGGAAGAAGCTTGCTAAGCAAGCTGAAATTAGAGTGGGCTGGTCACATCTGTCGTAGAAACGATAACCGTTGGAGTAGACGAGTTATAGAGTGGAGACCACGGCTCGGTAAACGTATTGTAGGATGTCCTCCAGCTAGGTGGAGCGATTATATAAGAACATAGGACCCAAAAATTTATTAAGGTAAATATTTTTGTATATTTATTGATTATAGTAGAATAAACGCTTTTATATTTTATTTTATTTATTTTATGTATCTCGCTGTCCGCTGCGGCCTAGTGCGCTAGTTGTCTAACAGTAACTCACGAGTGGCAAGAGCAACTGCAGAGGCGGCAGAGGCCCTCAAACAGAGGAAATATGCAGGCATCGAGGACAGTTATACGTTTCTTCTGTTTGGGGTCGAGACCATGGGCCCGTGGCATCAACAAGCACGCAGTTTTGTAAAGGAATTGTCCTGACGTCTGATAGATGTCTCCCACGACCAAAGAGCTGGCGCTTACCTCGGGCAACGTATTATTCTTACCATTAAAAAAGATAATGTCGCCACTTTTTTTTGGGTAGTATTCTACCAGCAGACAGCGACATTATTGTGTGTTTATTATTAAAAGAACGCACGTAGTCAGTATAATAGTTCTAGTCCTAGTTTATATTGTAGTTATAATTTTCACGCATATCTATACTAATATTATAAAGAGAGAACATTTGTATTTTTGTATTTTTGTATGTTTGTAATGATTAGGCTCAAAAACTACTGGACCGATTTAAAAAATTCTTTCCCTAATATATAGAATGGACTTTCGAAATGAAAATAGGCTATATATTATCCCATTTAAATCAAAGGTACATTCGTGGAGACCTAATTTGCAATCTAAGTCGACTAAAAAACGGTCGAAAGAACACGTTTCTTACGAACGCTTCTCAATTGAAAACAGATGGAAGAATATTTTCTGTGGAAGAATTGTACAACTTAATAAGACCTACAAAAAAGTCCGCAACAGCATATGTCTATCTCTGAAGGTTGACTCACAGTAACCATTTTAATCATTAATTTTTTGTTAATAAATATTACTTAACTTCCAGGGCTATTTTCAAGTATATAGTATTAATCCTTATCCAAATAATTACGTTAATTAGCTTGGCTACATCATATAGATTAAAATTGTCCTTTACAGTATATCATACTAATGAAAACTCTAGAAGATATCACGGATTTCACATACACGCATCGCAAAATTAATAAAATATTTGCAGTCAAACCTCAGAATAGGTCATAGTTACTATTAAAATATTATTATAAGCTTAGCTTTTCTGTAGATCCCCACCGATTGCAATCAATTTAAAGTCAATATAGCATAATAATATGATCTATTGTATACAATAATAATGATCTATATATATCATATAATATTTAAACCACCCCGACTGATCTATGTATAATCTTTTCATTTAAAACATTCTAATGACTCTAAACACGACATTTAAAATCTGAGCTGTAAGTTGATTAGGCTTTGAGTATTCTGTAGAGTCTAGGAGATGTCCCAGCATCAGGTCAATGCCTCCATGTTCTTACAATATCGTTGAATTTTAAAATTATCGTTAATTTGTAACATTATTATTGTTATATACCGGCTGTAATTCAAGTACCTTTAGTCGAATTTTCTCGACCTAGGTTGAGATCGCGATCTCACCGCGTGACCTCACTCCCGAGGAAGAGCGACTGACTCGCTCGAAACCTAGGTCGAGAAAATTCGACTAAAGGTACGTGAATTACAGCCGGTATATAACAATAATAATATCGTTGAAGAAGAAGATTTTCGAATTGATCAGACCCATGAAAGTTGATTAAAGCTCATAGTTTTATAACGATTGAACGAATTTTCATGAATCAAAGCTAAGATCACACTCTATATGAAGTTACATCTATAAGAAAAACTATCAATAATAAAATCAAAATCGGTTCATCTGGTTGGGTGCTAAGATGCTACAGACAGACACACAGATACACACGTTAAACGTATAATACCCCTACTTTTTGCGTCGGGGAACGCCGTAAGGTTACGGCGGCAGATGTTCTCCTTGGTGGTAAGCTATTTTTCAACCAACTTCCAAAAAGAAGGAAGTTCTCAATTCGTCTGTATGTTTCTTTTTTCTTTCTTTTTGTGTGTGTGTATGTTATGCGATTACTCCGTCAATTGTGAACCGATTCGAATTATTATTTTTGTAATCGGTAGGGTACGTTTTCGAGGTGGTCCCATTGTAATTCATTGAGATGTGATAAGTATCTCCAGAGATATGACGATAAACGTCTCAAAGTTGCTACTGAAATTGACTCGCGGGGCATTGAGGTCAGTTGTTTTAGTTTTTAAACTATCTTAATTATTGGTAGATTTAATGATTCCACGAAAACCCATGATTCATAAAAAAAACTTTACACACATAAAACTTTAATTGGTAGGTATATAGGTAGAATTAGAACCAACGACCGTCGGGTCAGAATCAGGGTAACTATCGTTTACGCCAAAGGGCCATCCAATATCACTACGTAAGTATTATAAAACAATGTCCATCACTGCGTCTGTCTGTCTGTTCGCAATAATCTCAATAGCATCTGAACGGATTATCATGCGGTTTTCACCAATAGCCAGAGTGTTTATGAGGAAGGTTTAGGTCTATGGTGCATAATTCGTTAAGGTTTTGTGTAATTTTTGTTTTGTGTTCCGGCAGCTATCCTTGAGAGCCAGTTTCCATTCTAGGCCAAGCGTGCTTACCATCTTCGATCACATGATCACTTACCAACAGGTGAGATAGTAGTCAAACGCTACTAGCTGATAAGATATTTAAAAAAAAATTGTTTGACATATGACGATGATTGTTAAATATGTTAATATTTTATATTCGATGCAACAAACTGATGCAAATTTTGTAGGCATATATGTTCTACCCGTGCGAAGCCGGGGCGGGCTGCTAGTCATGTATAAGAGAGGTTCTAAACGAGGTCGAACAATACATAATAGCAAATGATAAGCGAATACGCACCGTCAGATGAAAATTCACAAATGTCTATTCTTGAAACTGAATGAGAGATAATAGATACAATATCTTTTGCAAAGTCATCATAGTATTACTCGACGAGGAAGGTTTATTTGATATTCATTTCATTAATGTTCTTGTAACATGCCTAGTCCTATCCTACTAATATTATAAAGGCGACAGTTTGTGTGTGTGATTGTCACTTCTTCACGCTAAAACTACTGGAACGATTGAGCTGAAATTTGGTACGTAGATAACCTTGACCCTGCAGTAACACATAGAACACTGTTTACCCCGATATTCTTACTGAAAGGTTGTCTACGTGGGTAAAATTGCGAGGTACAGCTAGTGAGTAATACATTTAAATATGTAGTGTGTTGTAAACGTAATAGATTGTATAACAGAATTTTCCCTACATCGCTAAAGACAGGATTTTCTGACCGACAAGTCTCCAACTTGCCTAGAGTTTTATAGGACACAATTTGTGATACAATATGACCGATTTCTTCTCCTTTTTAACTGACTTCCAAAGAGAAGGAGGTTCTCAATTCGTCTGTATGTTTTTTTTTGTTTGTATGTTACGCGATTACTCCGTCAATTGTGAACCGATTCAAATTATTATTTTGTAATCGGTAGTGTACGTATTCGAGGTGGTACCATTGTAATGTCATCGAGATCTGATAAGTATCTCCAGAGATATGACAATATACGTTTCAAACTTGCTACTGAAATTGACTCGCGGTGCATTGAAGTCGGTTTTAAAACTTACATGGGACCACTTCGGATACGTACCCTACCGATGACAAAAATAATCATTCGAATCGGTTCAGAATTGACGGAGTAATCGCGTAACATACATACAAAAAAAAAATACATACATATTGAGAACCCCCTTTGTTTTTGGAAGTCGGTTGATAAATAAAACTGGCCAAGTGCGAGTCAGACTTTCGTCTCGCACACGGAGGGTTTCGAACCGCAGTATAATAATATATAAGTATTATATTATATTACCGTGTCAATACCAAACATGCTTATTAACTACAACACCATCTAATGAATATCTAACGAACTTCTAACGCCAACTAAGTGAATGTTAACTTGTGTTAAGGTAGGTAATTAAAAGGTAGGTAGGTAATTAAAATTATTTATTAATAAGGTTATAATAATCGTTCATAGATGGCTAAACAAAACTAACGAACAAAAACGTGTTTTTAATATGGTAAAAACACAGAACCAGCATACTAAACATATTCACATGTATCGAGGAGTGAGACAGGGGGACGTCATATCCCCGAAACTGTTCACTAACGCCTTGGAGAATATGTTTAAGAGACTGGACTGGAAAGATTGTGGCATCAACATCAACGGCAAGTACATCTCTCACTTACGATTTGCAGATGACATCGTCGTTATGGCAGAGACGCTGCAGGACCTACAAAGGATGTTGAATGACCTAGCTGATTCTTCTCGTCGCATCGGTCTTTGGATGAATTTGGATAAAACCAAAGTCATATACAACGAGCACGTTGTTCCGGTACCGATTGCCGTAGATGGAATCCCACTCGAAGTTGTCACGCAGTATGTTTACCTAGGGCAAAGCTCCAACTAGGCAAACACAACTTCGAGAAGGAAATCCAGAGAAGAATTCAGCTGGGCTGGGCAGCATTTGGGAAACTCCGTCGAGTCTTTTCATCGCCTATACAGTGTCTAAAGATAAAAGTCTTTAATCAATGCGTCCTACCTGTCATGAAATACGGAGCCGAGACGTGGACACTCGTGGTTTGACTGGTCCACCTGGGGCCTTATTCAGTATGACCAATGAGATAACGCGTTCCTTAATGCGCCACGTTACGTTATTGAAAAATTGTATTCTGTATCCCACACGATAGGTAAATTATACAAAACGCGCGCGTTACAAGTCCTCATATGTCACGATATTTTGACAGCTCAAAACGCGCTCATAACCTTACCCTACCGCGTTTTAATTGGCATAGAGAATACCATAACGCGGAGATAACGTAACACGGCACGGTAAGACTTTAAAATGGTCATACTGGGGCCTTATTCAGTAACCCAGTAGTAGTGGAGAACGGTCAGCTTTGACGCCAGAGGTACCGAGTTCAATCCCCACCGTGCACCAATGGATTTTTCTATAGAAAAATGGATGTACGCTTATTGCAGTGGCCCTACGATGAAGGAAACACATCTTTAAGAAAATTCAAACCCCGCATGGTGGTAGGATACTATCTAGTGTCCGTCTGGCCAGCTACCACTCTCAAGTTAGACAATCTACTACATCGCTAAAACATGTTCCAGCAGCTATCCTTGAGAGCCAATTCCAATTCTAGGCCTAACGTGCTACTTTCCCCGACCCCGACAACATCACTTAGCAACAGGTGAGATAGTGGTAAAACGCTAGCCTTTATATTATAAATAAAAATAAAACTGTGATAGTAAACGATATGACCGTCAAATTTGGGCTAGTATGTACTGTCATCATGCGTAACAATGTACTTTTCACCACACAATACGATGACACAGCATTGACCTTTGTGGTGTTGGTTATTAACTGCCTTAGACCTTTCAACCAAGTAACTGCCCTTGATTGTTGAGACAAATAGTAGAACTGTATCTGATAATGGAAGCCTTGAATCTAATAACTTGACTATCAGTATTTAATCCTTTATCCACTTCATAGGACATTCACTGTGATAATAACAATTCATCAAGTATTTAAGATACGCTAAATTAATGAGTGCAGATAATGTTTGTTGTCTTTAAATATCTATCTAATTCACGTAAGCCGATTACTGTGCGTGGTTCGATGCAGACAAGCCAGGGTCCTGTCGGTTTCTTAAGGTCGTAGCCCACTTACACGACCCTGCTCCAACACCGTCTTAAGAGGGAACGCGGGGTGCACTTTTCCATGCAAATGTATTCCCCCGTTTCCTCCCTGAAAAATACTTCTAGAGCAAAATTTGTTTCTTACAAAAATCAAGGTCTACTGTAGCTATGCGCCTATCATTTGCTTTTCTTGACCAACCAATTGCAAATAGAAATATGATCCTTCAAAAATCTTAAAGAGGACATTATAAGGATTATATTTATTTTAGGGGCGTAGCTTTATAAGACCTTGATTTTTTGTAAAAATAAATTTTGCTCCAGTTTTTGCTAAATGGAGGTGACTGCTCGATGTCCATGCGCTGACAGCTAGCAGGCCATCAGCTATCTACGCGCTTACAGCTGTCAGTCTACTAGCTAGCAACGTGCTTTGAGCGAATCAGTCTGCGCGTGGTCTACGCGCGAGCCGCTCGCTTGAAGCGTGCAGTAAGCGAGACGTCAACTTATCGAGTAGTACGAAGTTCGGCTACAGCGATTTGTCTGCTAATTTGTGTTATCAATGTAAAGTCTGTCTACAGAGGAAGTCCTAAGGTTCACATTTTTTGAGTAGGAGCGGTGTTGAACAAGTCGCCTCCGACCTTAATTCCTCGTTTGCAAGCTGTCTATTAGTCTGTTTGTCCTTGGTCGTTAAATCTATAGAAATCTTGTTTCTATCTGTAACTCTCATTGGCAGTGAGTGAACATTTTTGGGACAACATAGTTGAAACTAAATAAACAGCTAAGTGCGTGTCGGGCTACGTGTAGTGTAGGCAGAGTTTCGTAGTTGCCCTCTGAAATAGGCAAATAATAAGTTGGTCGACTATTACGCGTGAACTTGTAGGTCCTGTAGATTTAGTTAAAATTAGTTTTACGAGTACCGTGAAATTATTAGACATATCTAAGAACAAGCGTTTCGCGTTTATTTTTGATTATTTTTTTATAGTACATAGGCTAGCGTTTGACCACTATCTTACCTGTTGGTAAGTGATGATGCGGTCGAGGATGGTAAGCACGCTAGGCCTAGAATGGGAGCTGGCTCTCAATGATAGCTGCCGGAACACATTACATGTTGTTTGGCGACAGATTTTTCTAACTAGAGGGTGCAGACACTAGATAGTGTCCTACCAACATGCAGGGGTTGGGGGTTTCTTAACGATGTTTTTCCTTTACTTTGACAACGGAAATCCTTAAATCGAAAAATAGTTTTCAGTTACATTTTGTAAAGACCTGTCCAACGACACCCATACGATGGAATATATGAGAAAAGGTGTACGGTGTAGGGAAGGTAACTTTTTTTTTTTTTTTTATACAGAACTGGGTAGCTCTTGATCACTATCTCACCTGATGTTAAGTGATGATGAGATCGATGATGGAGCGTGCTTACCCAGAAGATACCTATTCACTCGCGATTTGAAGACCCCCATATTGTACTTAACCGGAAACACAGACTCAGGCAGAGTATTCCATTCTTTGGCGGTTCGTATGATGAACGAAGAAGCAAATCGCTTCGTTCGGGTAGATGGTATATCCACCATAAATCGGTGGCGCCTTTTAGTGTCTCTGGATGTCCGATTATAAAATGGCGATGGTGGAATCAAATCAAGCAGTTCCATTGCACACTCTCCGAAATGTATTCGATAGAAAACCGATAAGCAAGCGACTTTGCGGCGATGCGCGAGACTCTAGAGTCTCTGGCTTACTAGTAGGTCGTCGCTTATGAGTTTCTTTGCTCTCCTCTCAATAGCTTCCAGTGTCTCCAGCTGGTACTTGGCAGAGCCATCCCAAAGGTGAGAACAGTACTCCATACACGACCGGACTTGTGCTTGGTAAAGATTAAGCAACTGTCCCGGTGTGAAGTACCGTCTCACCTTAGCCAAAATGCCAAGCTTTTTTGAGGCTAGCTGGGCTCTAGACTCAATATAAGAGCCGAAATTGAGAGTTGGTGTCAAAGAGATGCCAAGAAGCTCGAGATTGTTACTTATCGGAACGGACACATCCCGGAAAGTAGGAGCCAGTAGAAATGGGCTCCGTTTAGCGGAGAAGAGACACGCCTGGGTTTTAGCAGCATTGAACTTGACCAGATTGGCATCGCCCCAATCGGAGACTGCCTTCAAAGAATAGTTCAAGCGCTCAACCATCGCTTCTCTATGAGACTGGATTTGTAATGCACATAGTTCGTGCGTTGGATGCATAGCTCTTTACAACAGTGCTGTCATCTGCGTACCCAAAGATACCGGGTTTAAGCAGGTCATTAATATGCAGCAGAAAAAGTGTTGCAGAGAGTACTGATCCTTGAGGGACTCCGGCAATTGGTCGGAAGAACAGCCATCGATGACTACTCGAATCGACCGATCCCTCAAGAAATATGCTATCCAAACACATAAACCAGTGGGAAGGTCGTATGAAGGAAGCTTGTTAATAAGGCTATCGTGCCAGACCCTGTCGAAAGCCTACGAGATGTCAAGAGAGACGGCCAGCGACTAGAAGGTACAGCATTGCCAGCATCTAAACGTGAAGACTCCGCAAACAGAGTAGCAAATAAATTTGCTTTCTCTTCAGCAGTGTGCGCTAGTGACCCGTCGGGTTTCAGCAGTGGAGGCAGTGAGGGACGGCAGAAGTTCTCTTCGATCGACTTCGCTAGGGATCAGAACGCTTTGCTACCAGAGGGGTAAGAAGCAAGTTTGTTCCCTGTTCGGCGTATGTGATCGAAGCGAGCCTTCTTGAGAGCCTTTTTACAAGACTTGGCGGCTAAGTTAAAGGCTTTCTTCTTTTCGCGTACATCTCTAGTCTTGCGGGTTCGAGCATCAGCCCAGGCTATGTAAGCTTCATGTTTTGATGCTTCTGCATCTCTACTTTTCGCATTAAATCATGGACGAGCTTTGCTTGACATCGGAACGTCAGAAAATGGTATGAAATATCCCATACCCTGACGTAACACTTCTGTCACAGCATCCGCGCAGGCTGAGGGATCGCTCGAAGAAAAACATACCTGCCGCCAAGGATAAGACGCGAAAAAACAACGAATCTCATCCCAATCGGACCTGTATCGCCACACCCGCCGGGTGCCTTTTTGGCTGGGATCGGGCGGGGAGTAGACGGAGACAGTCTTCACGAGACAGTGGTCGGAGCTACCTAAGGGTGATGAAACCGACACCGAGTAGCGGTCTGGTTCTGTTGTCAGCAGAAGGTCCAAGCAATTGGCTGTATGGCCATCAACGTCCGGTATCCTTGTTGATCCCTGGACCAACTGAGTGAGGTCTAGCGTTATAGCAAGCTTTCGCATCTCTCGACCAGCGTGGTCTGTGCTCTGGTATGGGTACAGCCAGTCTTGATGATGGGCATTGAAATCCCCCAGAAGTACTAATTGAGCAGAAGGATACCTCTGTTGGGCTACATCAGCCGCCTCACTGAGGTGGTTTGTGAGCCTGTTTGTCTCTTCATCTCCGCTGTGCGAACGGTAGACACTAGCATAAAGAATTTTCTCCATGCCAGTGTCCACCAAAATCCACATGACGGAAAGTTGAGGGTCTTCAAGGTTGCGGAGACGCCGATAGCAAATGTCATCGCGGGCATACATACAAACTCCCGCCCTCGGCCTAAACTTATGTTCTAGAACATAGCCTGGGTAGGCAAGGTACGCCGCGTCGGCTGGACATTTGATCTGCGTCTCCGTGAGGAACAGAATATGCGGTTTTTCGGTCTCAAGATGGTGGTGGACCGAGAGGATATTAGAGTGCAAGCCTCGAATGTTTGAGAGGTGCACTTGAAGGGAGAGGACGTGCTTCCGCTGTTTAACCTCTATTCTGTTTCTACCTTTCATTTTGTGGGGAGTGAAGTTAGGTAAGGGAAACGGAAGTGGAAACGAGGCGCTAATTACCAACCCTTGATACATATAAGGTCTTTTCACCTATTGGGAACCAATCCTGGAGACCGCGGGGACGCCCGAGCCCCCCCAGAGGTGTCCATCGGGTCCTCTCGTCCGGTCGCCAACCGGCACGATGGCGCACCTCCGGGATTTTTCGCAAGATGGTGGGGCAGCCTTTCATGAGTGGCTGGCTCACTACTTGGGCCCCCAACTATCTGCGGTCGGCCAGCGGAGGACCGTGCCTCGGATCCCGCTGCTCTCCAAAATTGGCTGCCAGGTAAATTGATCTTCAATGTATCACGACCAGCTATAGTAATCAACGCAACTGTTTCCGACCCGTTCCCCATAATGGCTTCACCAAACATTCATACCGTAAAGCGACCGCTTGGCGGCATGGCTTTGTCTGGTGGGTGGTAACACGTCGCGGCCTAAGCCTACCACCTGAAACGTACTGTTCAAAAAATTTGAGCCTCAGCCATAGAACAGATAACTCGGCGCTGAACGATCGAAATTTGTTCACTTCACAAAGCACAACTGTGGTTATATATTTGAATGTCGAAAGTTAAAATATCTACTGATAAAATATCGATGTTCATAATATCGAATTGAAATATTGAAGCATAAAATGTCTAAGATGGAAATGCCGAGTGTTTAAAACATGAATTATTAAAAATGTCGATAAGCCGCGGTAGCGGCCGTCGAGTGCTAGAACAGATTCGGCTCATGCTTCTATTTTTTTCCATCTACCAACGTTTTTAGCTTCGATATTTAGTACATTTGATGTTCTGTACTTCGATATTAAGACCTTTCGATGTTACTTTTGCCGATATTTAAATTTTAGATTTATTAGACGTTGTAACGTCGTTTTATAATAAAAATCGAATTTTCATTACTTCCTAAATGCCCTAAAAGATAACTAGATATTCCCTTAAATCCAAATAAAATCAAACCATAAAGTACAATTAATTTCCATATTATATTAAATCTTTTATTTCCACGTCATCTATCAATTTTCCTCGACACTACTAGTCGCACTACGGCTAGCGATTCACATCGACCGACGGCCGGTGTGTAGCGTTAGTTCTGCTGTCTTAAGGCAGGGGGAGCTGATTTGGTATCATAGACTAAGAAAAAGTACACCGTTCACCTTCTTTGAACGCGTGTTCGTCTAATCCTATTGCTCAGTCCATGAATCAAGGTGACGTTGTCAACTATTCTTGTACGAACTGTCAACTGACAACAATAACTCACACATTGAAATGGTGAGGGGGTCTGAAACCCATATCGATAACAAAATAAAGTTGTCATATACTCCGATGGGTTTCCCTATAAAAATAATTAAGGTAGGTTCTTAAAAACCGCGTTAATAAGTACTACTTACGGTTAATCGATTCATCCAGTCCCGGTGGTCTCTAACCGCATGCTGTATCAGCCACTCCCTATTTTACTACTATCGTTAAATCTCCCCTATGTTTCTTCGGAAACATGTAAAAGTCCGAAATCTAACTTACCTAATTAACCTAAACCCTAACCCCCTAACCTAAACCCTTTTGAATTCTCACCTCTCGCGTGACCTCTCTTCATACCTTTACCCCAAACAAAGTCCGCTGCGAGACCTAAAAATCGGTGATAACTTCTGAATTCTCCCGAAGCAGTGCCAACCTTTTGATACGGGTAACTCTCGAGGGCACACGGAAGAACACCGTAACCACACACACTAGCAGATATGGTTCAGAAGCTTCGATTAGTAACAAAGGAGGCGATCCATTAAGTCTCATGTATGCCACACAGCCGTATTTGCTGCTCGGCTAGACATTGGATTCATCCGATATATGAAATTCATTACGATAAAGTAAATTGAGTTTATTCTTTTTATCTCCGGAAACCGATAGAAAGAATATCTCAACCCGAATACGTAATATATACGTAATAATTTCCTATATTTGCGGTACCATGTGTACCAATCTTAATTTAAATTAAGAAAGACCGATTTTCTGTCGATACATCGACAAAGTCGATAATATGAAGAGGTCGTGTCCCCTCACGCGACTGGGACACACCCCGAGTTTGTACGAGCAGGGAAGCTTTCTTTTTGGTTTTCTTTCCCGAACCGAACGTGAAGGGATCGGCTCCCTTCCGAGCTTCCCGAAGCGCCTTAAAAAGTTTTTAAAGTTCCTCACAAACCCCGAAAGGTTAGTAATGAACAGTTTCTAATTAAAATGTGTGTTTTCTAATCAGTGAAAAGTGACGGAAAAAGGTTGCCGAAAACGAAACCGATTGACACGAGATTGGCGACTCCACGAGGCCCAAGCGTCTCGAACAGGCCTCGCCCTAAGTGCTATTCCCTATGTTCCCTACATATGTTGTAATATGCCTATGCTGAAAGGTAATAAAAGTGGCATAGTTCGCTTCCGAGGACAAGACGAGCTCCGATTTGTCCACGTTGCTGCCACATTTGTAATTTAATATTTTCCCAGTGTCGACCTCGTGCGAGGGCTACGTAACTTCCCGATGGTGAAACCATCCCATTTCCCCGAGTTTTAGAGCTGGTAACGAGTGTAATCTGACCCAAGTTGCCTTGAATGCCGAGCTATGGATATTCCAAGGTTAGGACAGAGAAATCTCTCTGACCACACCCCGCCTCTTAATAATTCGGACTACATAAAGAAGCTAGCAAGGAATCTTAGCCTTCTACGCTGAAGTATCCCCACGTTTTCCCGCTATAAAATGACGATAGCCTTAAATAACATATAAATAATCGTAACAATATTGTGTGGTTTCATTAGAACGCCATGACGTTTCAGGGGAAAGTGGATCACCCTGATCGCCGAAGTACAACCTGGGACCCTGGCGAGGTAGACCAGACACGCCCGTGATCTACATTCATCCCGGACGACCTCTCCGCTATGCCTGCCTACCCCTAAGGGTTGTATAATAATAACCTGACCCCGTCAGCTTGTGCTCAGGTACTATCCTATTTATTTAACCCGGGAAGTGCTGCTTTACATGCATCTCTGCACCCCGGGCCACGCCTAATGGACTTACTCATTTGAATCTTCCTCGGGTACATCGGGTGATCATATCATCCTTTCATTGTCACTCATCATTGTGAGAACTCCATGGGAGATTCTTTCGTCGCCGCTCATCGGGCACGCCCATTACATCGCCCTTTCCATCTAATAGTATAGAACGGTACGGAGTATGGTATGGTACGGAGTACTTTAAATCATTTTCATCATCATATCGCGTCATCGCTTGCCCTTCAGGCATGGTAAACATTGTAGGCATGACGTTTAATTATTTATAACTCGACTGGGCGAATCATGTAGTTGTATGTACATCATATCCAAATATTATAGTTCTGATTGAAAATTGTAGTAAAATTAAGCTCGGTATAGACGGACGATTTCAACTTATCCTAATTTGAGAGGCAGTTCATGTGTTCTGTCGTCTACAGGTATTATTACTGCCTAATATTGTGGTCTTCAACCTTCCAACCTGATTAGTTATAAGAATTTGTTTGTAAACTTACCTCTGGTGTTCTCAACCTCAGTGGAGGCCTTGGGGGTTCTTTCCATCGAGACTCCCAAAATCTTCAAAATTTACAGGGAGGTGACATACCGACCCAGAAGGTCCTAGGCAGGTCTAAGCAAGGGATTGAGTTTAATTTTAAGTGGTGGCGGTGCATAAACCTTCCTTAACTGGTGGCGGGTAAATATAAGTTTCACTATTTTTTGTTTGTTTTATATAACGCCCAATAAAAAGTCTTGTATGGAATTTTTATTTTTAACTTTATTTTCAATCAGGAACGTTCATTAGACAACTACGAACCCTTAATCATACGTTTACCCCAAATACACGGGGATAACGCTACAACGTAGATCTTATAACCATTCGATAATATAAACTTATCCAAAGTTTATATTATTTTTTTTTTAATTTTCGATATTTCCATACAGTCGATATTTTCATTTCGATATTTTGAACATCGATATTTTATCACTACATATTATAAATTTCAACATTCAAATAATATGTAACCCACAACTGTATCTAGCCGTGGCCTTAATACCTCAAAACCTCAAAAAAAATACACTATGCTACTGTTGCTGACCTATGCTGGGTCGCTAAAAACACAAATACCCATGTGTGGTGGGACTATTACACGAGTAGAAGTAGTAGTAGAAAAATAAAAAGGCTACATTCAAATTTAAAAAAAGTATAGTTAATGAAAAAATGAATAAGGTGATTCAAGAAAAATAGAAATATCACATTATGTGAAAAAATGATGATGAGATGAGATCGTTCTGAGCCATGTCTACAAGCTGTTTTTAAAGGTCATCACGAACCGTCTTGCGCGAAGACTCGACTAGTTTCAACCTCCGGAACAGGCCGGGTTTCGAAACGGTTACGGCACCATAGACCACATCCACACGGTGCGGCAGATTGTACAGAAAACCGAAGAGTACAATCGCCCCCTGTGCTTAGCATTTGTGGACTATGAGAAGGCCTTCGATTCAATCGAAACCTGGTTGGTTCTGGAGTCCTTGCAGCGTTGCCAAGTCGACTGGCGATATATCGAAGTGATGAGATGTCTATATAATGCCGCAACGATGACTGTTCAAGTACAGAACCAGCGAACTAAACATATCCACCTGCGTCAGGGACAGGCGGACGTCATATCCCCGAAACTGTTCACTAATGCCTTAGAGGATATGTTTAAGACGCTGGACTGGAAAGATGCGGCATCAACGTAAACGGCAAGTACATCTCTCACTTACGATTCGCAGATGACATCGTCATTGTGGCAGAGACGCTGCAGGACCTACAAAGGATGTTGAATGACCTAGCTGATTCTTCTCGTCGCATCGATCTCCGAATGAATTTGGATAAAACCATAGTCATGTACAACGAGCACGTTGTTCCGGAATCGATTGCCGTAGATGGAATCCCACTCGAAGTTGTCACGCAGTATATTTACCTAGGGAAAACGCTCCAACTAGGCAAACACAACTTTAAGAAGGAAATCCAGAGAAGAATCCAGCTTGGCTGGGCAGCATTTGGGAAACTCTGTCGAGTCTTCTCGTCGCCTATACCACAGTGCCTAAAGACAAAAGTCTTTAATCAGTGCGTCCTACCTGTCATGACATACGGAGCCGAGACGTGGACACTCACGGTTCGACTAATCCACCAGTTTAAAGTCGCTTAGCGAGCTATGGAAAGAGGTATGCTCGGTGTTTCTCTGCGAAATCGAAACCGTAACGAAGTAATTCGCCAGAGAACTAAAGTGATCGACAGAGCTCAGCGGATTAGCAAACTGAAGTGACAGTGGGCTGATCATATCTGCCGTAGGACCGATAGCCGTTGGGGCAGACTGGTTCTAGAGTGGAGACCGCGAATCAGCAAATGTAGCGTAGGACGCCCTGTGACTAGGTGGAGCGACGACATTCGCAAAGCAGTGGGCAGTGACGGAAACAAAGAGCCGAAGACCGGGCTCAGTGGCGTGTCTTGAGCGAGGCCTACGTCCAGCAGTGGACTGATAACGGCTGATAATGATGATGAAAAAATGAATGAGGTAATTCAAGAAAAATAGAAATATCACAAGTACTAAGCTAAGATTTATCTTTATTATTTACATCTTACAACTTACTATACTCGTACATAATATCTATTCTATCGAAGTACAACATCGTCCAGAACACTATTTGCTCTAACTCTGATGATTTTGTGCAAGTAGGGTGGGTGTGTCATTATTGAAACCATACCTTTAATTTTATTTTTCAATTATTAAAGTATAATAAAATGTCACAATCACAAACACAGTTTTATACTATGCATCAGTTATAAACAGAGAATCATTACGTAAACATCATTTTACATTAATGTGTAATACGAATATACATTTTAATAACTAAGATAATAAATTGTACAAATATTAAATTAACCTTTAAGAAAAAATTCTGTGAAGTGAAATTAGCAAATATTTGGCAAATATTATAAGTATGGTAGTTATATAATATTATAAAGTTGGTTGACTGAGTAAATTCTATAAAATTGTCTGAAAAAGCTGTATCTATAAATATGTCAATAAATCTTTAAACAACTTTTATCACCAGCTATTATTAAAGCCATTTACTACATTATTAAATTTATAAAGAAACGAAAAGAACGATAACAAGTAATTGAAAAACGGATTATAATAGTACCCTCCTATTTAAATATATCTAGATAGTAGCAATGGTACCTACTATTGCAGTACAGTCTGCGGAACTTTTAGACTTGAAAAATATTGACTAAAACAGGCCGAGTGTCTATTGCTATGCATATTATATGACATAAATATATTTGCATATATAAATCCATAAATTCACATAAAAGCTTTTTTCATTATGGGGGCCGAACATTTACTCGTAGGTGTAAATAGACAATATTATTCATTGTTGTATATTCTAGGTAAGTTTTTATCGTAGGTAGTTATTAATTACTCATATTTTTAAATATTTTTGGTCGATAATCCTAAACAGGTACTGTGGTAGCTTAATATTTGATCAATTTTATTTATATAATATATACATTCTTTTTTTTAAATACATTTGATCACTGTCTCACCTGATGTCACAAGTCACGACATGTTAATTCATACATCATTACTTACCTATATTTTTGAAACATACTTAACACTAATATTTACAATAATACGTTTCCTTGTTAATATTATGGCAAAGTTTCATTATTTCTAGTTCAATAAATATTATACAGTATTAAAGAAAAGGAATATGCTAGTAAAATAATTGATTATTCTATTTGCATATTCCTTTTCTGAGTGCTCTACAACGGTATATGTATTTTACAAACAACTAAACTATCACAATTTTTTGTCATAAATAAAATAAATTTTATAAAAATATAGCTATTATATATTAAATACAGGCCAGATGAAAGAAACGTTAGGTGAGAACAGAGCGAGGTTTGATACAAACAAATTGTAAGATAAAGTATCACGAAGCAAAACATTAAAGGTACGGGACACACTACAGCATCCTGCGTGCGCGATCAGATAGCGCAGTATTTTGTACCGACTGGTTCACACCGAACGCGATTAGAAAACAATTGAAAAGTACTGAGATCGCGCCCGCCGTCAGGCGGAGCGGGTCGTGCAGCGTTCGTTTCAACACATGCTAGCGCATAAAGCTGCGTCTACGCTAGGCGAGCCCATCACGAGCCGAGCACGAGCGGAGCACGAGCCGAACACAATTCGTCTAGTGTGGACTGACTTACAAGCCTCGAACGAGCGCGCGTCGAGCGTTCGGTTCGTGCTCGACTGTGCTCCGCCAATTGTCGGTTTTTAACGAACACAAAGGGATTTGCCTCGCGCTCGCAGTACGCTCGTGGACGTGTTTAGTGACAGTCGTCGGTCGCTCGAACCGAGCATCATAGAAACGTGGACAGAAGATGCTTCCTTGCAATTAATTGAATCATATTAAAATAATCCATTGATATGGGACTCCAAACATGAGGATAATAAAAAAAAAATAAGAAGATTGATGCATGGTATCGTATATCCCAAGAATTGGGTAAGGATGTAGAATTGTGCAAAAATAAAATTATTCGTTTATTGGCTTAATATTGCCGAGAGAGTATATATAGCAGCGGCTGCTGCAATATTAATATCGCCCATATTCGCCAAGAGCAGCGACTGCTGAAAACTACGTTCGAGGACAGTGATCGTTGTAGGTTCGTTGTCACTTGATGCCGCGAACGACGAAGCAGAGAACGGCTCCGCTCGTGCTCGGCTCATGCTCGGCTCAATGCTCGGCTCGCCTAGCATGTGCTTGTAACGAACGCTGCACGCCCCGCTCCGCCCGACGCCTGACGCTCTCATTACTCAGGTAAACTAAAAACCTAAACTAGGCTCGAAACCCGTGGTATAGTATGCTCAAATATTAACCGACGTTCCATTTCCGCGCACGTTACCTGCAGTAACTATGGAACAAATCGAAACAGTGTACATATAATCAAGCAAACAAACGCCATGAAACACTGAGTCGATGGAAATGGCACAACGGCCGTAGAATTTCCCAATAGTCCCAGTAGTCCTGTCGTAGGTGACAATGTTAAAAGCCACGTTAGTTTAATATTTGCAAGGTCACAAATAAAACGGCAAGGTTTCTAGTCAGCGACAACATCGCCACGCTTGGCTTGTGCTGCGAAGTTGATGTTCTCAGCCTGGGCGATGGTGTCCGGCAGCCTCATGCGAAGCGTCTCCGGAGTGAGCAGCATCAGCAACCCTGAGATCACCGCCATGATGCCGAAGATCAGGTAAGGCAGAGCCTCCATGTAAGCCATCTGTAAGGAACAAGTTACCGAATCATTAATTACACAGATTTTAAGACGATTTACATATTTTTCGTGCGTACAAAGTGAATGAATTGTTGTAAAAAATAATCTACAAAAAAAATATACAAATACAAAATGTCTTTATTGACATAATGACATTGTACAATATGATAATGAATCCATAAGCTCCCGAACTAGCGTTGCTGTGTCTCAGGAGCCAATGGCTTCTCCCATATATGTGATCACTTTGTTTTATGTCCAATTTAGTAACTGCTAACAAATACTATTGCTAATTGCTAATTACTAACTTTTATTTTTAATTTATTTGTGTGTGTGTGTGTGTGTTTGTATTTATGCGTATGTTTGTGAGGGAGGGTGTAGGATGTATGTATGTAGGTGGGTGTTTCTGTGTGTATGAGTAGAAGTGTATGAATGTGTCTTTATTTGTAAGTCTGTATCTGAGTTTGTGTATATCTATGTAATTTTATATGTAAAAAGTTAAACACTAATTTATATTGAAATCAGAAGTATGTATCACCAAGTAGTTTCTCTAAGTTGTCATATTCAAATGTTTTGAGGAATGTTAATACTCTATAATACTTCAAATATTTAAAATCGTGATTACTTTTAGACGTGACATCTTCAAAGTTAGTGACTTTTATTTACATTTACAGCTTTTTTCACCGGTTCATAATAAAGTGACAGATAGTTTATACCTAGATAGTATTATAGTATGACGCCATATTAAGGTACGCACACACCGCGGCGTCCTGCGTCCTGCGTGCGCGATCTCAGTACATTTTAATTGTTTTCTGATCGGAAAACAATTGAAATGTACTGAGATCGCGCACCCAGGACGCAGGACGCCGCGGTGTGTGCGTACCTTTACGGTTTTAAAAAATCTGTCATATAAGTTCTTAATAGAGCTATCAGGAATCGATAAAACTGACCTTTTATCGTACAAAAAACTCTAATTAATGACGATGGAATCGTGCTATCTGACGCAATAAGACAAAATGAGACTGGATATTAGTTCAATTCAACACACAGAGAGAAACTATTCTGACCTCTTCGACTTTGTTTGATGGGTGGTTTAATCAGTGGCATAGCCTTTCACCAATGGTTACTCATTTAGAACCATCAGGGTTCAAATTTACCTACTAAGTGACACACACGTGACTTACACGCAAAACTAAGGTCCAATAACACCCGATATTAATATTCAATGCCGATTTATTGACTAATAAGTCTTCTGGCGCTGGTCGATCACAATGACTTAAAATCTTTTTTTAAATATATTATACAGGCTAGCGTTTGACCACTGTCTCACCTGTTGGTGAATGATGATGCGGTCGAGGATGGTAGCATGCTAGGCCTAGAATGGAAACTGGCTCTCAAGGATAGCTGCCGGAACACGTTAGATGTTTGGTTACAGATTTGACTTGAGGGTGGTAGCTGGCCAGGTGGACACTAGATAGTGTCCTACCACCATGCGGGGGTTAGGGGTTTCTTAACGATGTTTTTCCTTCACCAGAGGGCCACTTTGAAAGGAAAGGCGATGAAAATAAATATTTCAATAGAAAAATCCATTGGTACATGCGGGGATTGAACCCGGTATTTCTGGCGTCAAAGCCGACCATTCTCCCACTTTAACACTGGGCTTGGGCCCTCTAATTAATATTTAATTCCGATCTTTTGGCTAAAAAGCCTTTTAGCGCTGGTCGATCATAATGACTTAGAAGGTCGTACGAACATGCGATCAAATTATGGTGAATTTCATCGCAAGATGAAATCGTATCGCATAATCACGCGAACATTGGCAATAAGTCAGCGCCTGATGGTATACAGACCAGCAGGGGCGTTTGCGGCGCCAGCAGCGACCCGACGCGGCCGATCATGGAGCACATTCCCAGCAGGCTGTGGCGCGCCTCCGTCGGGAACAGCTCCGACGTGTAGATGTAGATACTGCTGAACGCCATGCTGATCGACAACTTGCCGACCATGTTCAGGGTCACTTGCAGCCAACCCAACCCTGGAAACGATGGTGTCTTTCACAAATTGGATAGTTGGATAGATCAAATATTTATCAATGAAATTCACAAAGGCTTTTTTTTCGGAGAATGAAAACATCAGCTTGGTTTTATTTACTTTACGAATCATAAAATCAGTAACGTGATAATAGTAAATGAAACTGACCTATCGTTTGAGTTGGCAACAAAAATAATGACAATTATAACAAACTTACCAGAAGGAATGAAGGGCAGAATGATCAAGGAGATGCCACAGATGAACAGAGCGACGATAATGGATCTTTTCCTGCCGTATCTGTCCAGCGTCAGAAAGCTGATGCAGTACCCGGGGATCTCGACCAGGGAGGTCAGGATATAGTTGACGTACATGTTGCCCGCTAACGACACGGAGTTGATCGACAGACCGTAATACACGAACGTCAAGGTAATCCACCAGAAGGAGATGATGGCAACACGAGTCACCAACGTCCTTGATTTAAGGACTCGGATGAAGAGTGAACGCTGATTTGTGTTCGATTCCAATCCAGCCCCCGCAAAGCCATTAATATGGTCGGACTTGATGCTGTCCCTTTTTACTTGCACACTGGGTTCCTCAGATAACATCTTTATAGAAGCAGGGGAAAGCTTCTTCTTGTTAATATCAGCTACTTTGTAGATGATCTTGGCTGCATCGGATTTTCTGCCTTTACTGAGCAGCCAGCGCACGCTCTCTTCGATGAGGAAGTAGTAGACGACGAAGAGGATCGGCGGCACGTAGATGATAAGCGTTAGCGTGCGCCAGTAGGGGGCGGCCCAGGCCAGTAACGCCAGCACCACCTGGCCCAGCGCGAACGTGCTGGATATTATGTTGCCGCCAAGCACGCGCCGGTTCTGACCGACCATCTCTAACGCTGGAAATTTATGAAGAATCGTATTAATAAATGGAATATTTAAGTAGTAAAATTCTAGCGACCTTAATATCTGAATAAGAAATTATTACCTTTCTGGTAGGTGGAAACTGACTAGTAGTACGCTAAAGGTACGGCCACACCGCGGCGTCCTGCGATCTGCGGGCGCGATCTCAGTACTTTTCAATTGTTTTCTGATCCCGTTTGGTGTGAACCAGTCGGTACAAATACTACTGCGCTATCTGATCGCCACCTAGATCGCACACACTGGACGCTGCGGTGTATCCGTACCAGAAACCACGTTTATAGTCGTACTTTAAATTCTAAACCACTCCCGACTGATTTGTATATAATTATATAATTTGTTCATTGAGACTATTCCAATGAGCCTAAACACGACATTTTATACGAAGAGTTGAGTATTTTGCAGATTCAAGGAGATGTCTCAGCATTAGGTCAAGTTTACCATATTCTTGCAATATCATTGAAGTAACAGGATACTGAATTTCATATTATAAATTTGAGATGTGTTTCAAGTGTAAAAAGCGTAGTAAGCCGTAGACGGCAGCAGAGTGGCGGGTAAGTAGTGCGCAGAAGCGCCATTTTGATTTTTTGACGTCCGCGGTCAAAAAGCTACGAAACGCTATCGCAGCATCAACCAAAAACGAATAATATTTATAACTGATAATATTTAATCGGCTGAACGGATTTTCATGAAACAAAGATAAAAACAATTTCGATGAAGACACCTATCAAACAAAAAAAAATCGAAATCGGATCATCCGTTTGGGCGCTACGATACCACAGACAGACATACAGATACACAGACACTCAGACACACACGTACAACTTATAACACCCCTTCATTTGCGTCGGGGTTTATTGATGAATCTGAAGAATACAGACATTTCATTGTAGGAGAAAGATCAGAGAGATAGCTTGATTATAGCACCGGTTATAGTTACCGAGGATGAAGCCGGTGCTGTAGACTCCTGCGCCGACGGCCGCCTCGATGAACTCCATTATGATGTACATGATGTAGCCGGGGCTGAACGCGCGGATCACGCCCGCCACGCCCGCCGCCACCGCTGTCGCCACGAACGCTATCTTACGACCGAACCTGATGACGTCCTACTCATATTATAAATGTCAACTATATATTATATTGGAGCAATCATACTGTTGTAAACCAAGCTTGCAACTCATCAAATTGCGAATAATTCACCAATCACATTAAAGGTACTCGTCATTAAAGATACCGCCACACCGCGGCGTCATGCGATCTGCGGGCGCGATCTCAATACTTTTCAATTGTTTTCTGATCGCGTTTGGTGTGAACCAGTCGATGCAAATACTACTGCGCTATCTGATCGCCGACTATATCGCACACGCAGGACGCTACGGTGAGTCCGTACCTTAATACTTTAGTGATAGATATTGATTCGTGCATCATTTATTGACAAATGTTGATGGTTTTAGGCATAGACCGGATTTCACTAC
This sequence comes from Cabera pusaria, assembly GCA_954871355.1. Lineage (NCBI taxonomy): Eukaryota > Metazoa > Arthropoda > Insecta > Lepidoptera > Geometridae > Cabera > Cabera pusaria. The sequence continues at coordinate 904,844 of OX940896.1, forward strand.
GTTATATAGTGAAAAATCCAAAGTCTGTGTTTTTAGGCGTGATTTGCAACTGTCATGTCTTTACGATTGATTGAAGTATAATGCAATAACCGTTGAACCAATTTGGACAACATTTGCGATGCACAAGATAGTTCATAAACTTTAAAAACGATCGCTAATTCGTGGTGAAATAGGTATACGTGTATCGATGCTGGGACAGATTAAGGAAAAATAAACAATATATACCTCAAAATTGCTTATTAAAATAACAATAATAAATAAAACTAAATATATATATTTCGTAATTGCTTATTAAATGAATTGTTCCCTAATCTATTGCAGCATTGATACAAGTACATATTACACCACGAAATAGAGACTGTGTCAATTAAGGTTATAATGTCGGAGTTGCCGACTAACCATTATCCCCAGATTCTACATATCTCACAATAGCGACATACTTTTATTTTATCTCATATAGGGTAGCGTTTGACCACTATCTCACCTGTAAGTGATGATGCGGTCGAGAATTGTAGCACGTTAGGCCTAGAATGGGGATCAGAAGAGGAACCATTGTTGTGTGTGATTTGTGGACAGAACTCCGACTTCACGGAAATCGACGCAGAGAAAACTTCATATGGCGAATATTATTGTCCAAATTATAGCGCCTACTCTTTCTGGACCAACTTTGGCGACGTTGTCCCACTTAATGCTACGGACTAATTTTTTTTTATATCATCACTTGACCACTATCTCACCTGTTGGTAAGTGATGATACGGTCAAGGATGGGTAGCACGCTAGGCCTAGAGTGGGAACTGGCTCTCGAGGATTTGATAGTACTTACACGTCAGAAACGACGGAGGTGATACCGAGAGCAGCCAAGACCCCCGCGTTATGCATCGTGCCTACAAGGGTGCGCCTCCACTCTTCACAGGCGAGCCCGAACTGAAAACATCACATAGAAGGAAACTTTAAAACAAATCTTGTTAAAGAAAAAAAATCCGGCCGAGTGCGAGTTGGACTCTGTTTCCGCACAAACTTGTCAAACTATCCTTAACTTTGCAGTTCGATCCATAGAAAATGTATTGCAACAACCGCAAATAATAAGTTTGCACTTTTTTATTATTAAGCTACATATTTACGGTGTTCAGATTCAGATTTATTCCTATACTAGCAGCCCGCCCCGGCTTCGCACGGGTAGAACATATATGCCTACAACATTTGCATCAGTTTGTTGCATCAAATATAAAATATATACATTTAACAATCATCGTCATATTTCATCCAATTTACACAACACCTTAACGAATTATGCACCTAAACCTTCCTCATAAACACTGGCTATTGGTGAAAACCGCAGGATAATCCGTTCAGAAGCTATTGAGATTATTGCGAACAGACAGACAGACGCAGTGATGGACTTTGTTTTATAATACTTACGTAGTGATATTGGACGGCCCTTTGGCGTAAAGGATAGTTACCCTGATTCTGACCCGACGGTCGTTGGTTCTAATCCTAGCTATATACCTACCAATGAAAGTTTTCTGTGCATTCATGAATCATGAGTTTTCGTACAGTGGTAGTGGGATCATTAAATCTACCAAAAAGTAGCTTAACACCAAGGAGAACATCTGCCGCCTTAACCTTACGGCGTTCCCCGACGCAAAAAGTAGAGGTAATATACGCTTAACGTGTGTATCTGTGTGTCTGTCTGTAGCATCTTAGTACCTAACCGGATGAACCGATTTAGTTTTTATTATTGATAGTTTTTTTTTTTGTTTGATAGATGTTTTCATCGAGGGTGTTCTTAGCTTTGATTCATGAAAATTCGTTCAATCGTTATAAAACTATCAGCTATTTTCTAGTTAATTGCGCTTCATAGCGCAATCAACTTTCATAGGTCTGATCAATTCGAAAATCTTCTTCTTCAACGATATTGTAAGAACATGGAAGCATTGACCTGATGCTGGGACATCTCCTGGACTCTACAGAATACTCAAATCCTCACCAACTTACAGCTCAGATTTTAAATGTCGTGTTTAGAGTCATTGGAATTATTTTAATGAAAAGATTATACATAGATCAGTCGGCACCCCGACTGATCTATGTATAATCTTTTCATTAAAATACCCCGTTTAAAATATTTTATTATTATATATATATATGAATATTATTTTATACAATAGATCATATTATTATACTATATTGACTTCAATTTGATTGTGATCGATGGGGATCTACAGCATAGCTAAGCTTATAATAATATTTTCGTAGTAACTATGACCTAATCTGTGGTTTCACTGCAAATAATTTATTAATTTTGCGATGCGTGTATGTGAAATTCGTGATATCTTCTAGAGTTTTCATTTGAATTATATACTGTAAGGGACAATTTGAATTTATAATATGTGGCCAAGCTAATTAACGTAATTATTTGGATAAGGATTAATACTATATACTTGAAAATAGCCTTGGAAGTTATGTAATATTTTTTTAACAAATAATTCCTAAATAAAAGTTGAATAAAAAAAAAAAAAAAAAAAACAAATAATTAAAGATTAAAATGGTTACTGTGAGTCAACCTTAGTAAGAGATAGACATATGCTGTCGCGGACTTTTTTGTAGGTCTTATTAAGTTGTACAACTCTTCCATAGCAAATATTCTTCTATCTATTTTCAATTGAGAAGCGTTCGTAAGAAACGTGTTTTTTCGACCGTTTTTTTGCCGACTTAGGTTGCAAATTAGGTCTCCACGAATGTACCTTTGATTTAAACGGGATAATATATAGCCTATTTTCATTCCGAAAATCCATTCTATGTATTAGTGAAAGAATTTCTTAAATCGGTTCAGTAGTTTTTGAGCCAAATCATTACAAACATACAAAAATACAAAAACACAAAAATACAAAAATACAAATGTTCTCTCTTTATAATATTAGTATAGATAAGTGGTTAAAAACCTTGCTTCTTGCCAAATTTTACGATTCAAGGTTAACAAGAAGTACTATTATATAGGTTTTGATTCCCTTTTGAAATCGCAAAATATGCAAAAATATGCGACAAAAACGGTCATACCTTTTGATCTCGTTGACTTACCAGTTTGGTTATTTCACAGCCAAAAGAGACCCGAGTATTTGATATAAGTTTTAACTTGATATCTTTACGCGTTTCTGAGACAAAAAGGGAACAGACAGACAGACAGACAGACGGACAACGAAGTGATTCCATAAGGGTTCCTTTTTTCTTTTGCGGTACGGAACCCCAAAAACATCGATTCTCTCTATACAGACAAACACTTGCCCACTATCTTACCTGACCTCACTTTAAACGATGCGATCTAATCTAAGGTAGAATCGTGCTTGTCTGATAATCGAAGACGGCAAGGTGATGAAGTGCCACACAACTGACTTTAGTGCAATTCACAAGTCACACTAAACTTACTACACCACCTATACTATCCCGCCTTCCAGGCTGGCTAACACCAACTTAATCCCAGAACTCGGCGAACCAGTTCTCGACATTTTTTCCATTATACGGCCAAAGCTTTCTACCAAGGGTTAGCATACAATCAACATCTTTATGATATTAGGTGCAGGAGTCGTGGCACAGAATAATGAATAGTACAAATTAGTGGCACCAGTGATACATACCTCTGCCACAATAGTGTTGTTGTCCTGATAGATCCAGGTATCGCAGGTCTGGGTCTGGTTGAGGTGGAAGCTCTGGTCGGTGCAGGCTTCATCCAGAGGGACGAGTCTCTCGCAGCGACCTCCGCCTTCTGGCAACGCCCACAGCCCCCACTCTCCGGCCTCGTACTGGAGGGGAGGGGTCTCGCATTCTGGCACCTTGCATCTGAAATGCAAGAATTGTCTTACTGTAGTCCGGACTAGACAGGTAATGGAACAGAAACGAGTAAAATCGTAGAGCCCATTTTTGGCGCTGTATGTGATTGCTGTATGTATGTTTGAGCTCTGCAATGAAAACGTAAAGTAGGCGTAGTCGCATTGATAACTCGTAATTGAAAAAATATTTTTGTGTAAAATAGACTAAACCTGTACACATTGGAAACGTATCCTATCCCAGTCATTAGTCAGCGTTAGACACACACGTTTTCGTTATCCTTTCGTATGCCGGAACGGGGAGCCACATGAGATAGAATATCAAGAGAACTATAATTGTGTCTGGGTTCCCGGCATACGAAAACTTAATGGATAATGCCGATGATCTAAGATTTTTAAATAAACACCGTAGCAATACAACACTCTCAACACAAAATTAAATAAAAAACCTTTCCTAAAAGTTATAGGAAAATTGCAGCAAAGACTTGAGTTGTCACCGTAACACCTACCTAAAAACGTGCGCCAATCAAACCCAAACCCATAACTGCAAACTGCATTAAAATCGAACTAGTAGTTTTGGAGAAAAATGGCAACATGGATTTACACAAACTATGTTTGCTGCAGCGCCCTCTGGTGAGTTGTCACAAGACCTAGTGACTTTTGCTCAAATTTTAGAGCAAGAGCGTAATGAAGCATTTTTTTTTAAATTGCTTGCAATTTGTGTACGGTTGTTGAGTCCAAATAGCATATTATGTGCGAGAGATTCGCGGCAAATTTTACCTTTCTGGACCAGTTCTAAATTATTTCATGCTTGTAGGAACTCAAGGAAAAGAACCCTTAACCACACGAGTCAATGCCATTTGACTGATCTAAATTACAAGCTTTTATTTTACGTTAAAGTTAACGTAAACGTGATGTCACCAAGTCACATCTTCCTACAGAATAATAGTCAAAATTATAAGAAACATTCGACTAAAACACAAGTCAACATGTATTTTGTAAAACTGTAAAAACAAGTAAATTAATAGCAAACAAAAAACACATTGTGTTTCCTTGACTAATTGTTCAAGTGAATTTAATTAACTAGTGTGTAAACTGCCTAGCACCTATGAACGACTAGGCTTACAATTTAATCATTCTGTTTTGTTTTTAATTTCAAAATAATTACGGGGAGTTCGTTGGGATTATAAGTGTTAGGATAAAAGAAAAATAAATATTATAATGTAATTTTGGTGATTTTAATTCAACTTTGAATTTAGGTAGGCAAGTACCCTGTAACTCCTACGTGCTTACTAATAGCTATAATAGGGACAACACGATACAATTCGGCAAACAACTATCTGAACCATCATTTATATCCATAAAGCTGATTATGGGGTATCACAAATGCTGCAGTGTTTAAAAACATTAATATACTAGTTTAAATAAAATTTCACCCTTCTTAAGCTACCATATGCTGGAAATCTACTCAGCATGAAAAGTCTATTAGGGACGTTCTCGCGTAGATCTACGATACTGCATACAATAGGTAAAAAATATAGAGATACTAGCTGTACCCGCGACTTCGTCCGCGTGGAAGAGTGTCTTTGGGTAGCATTAACTAATAAGACACATACGTATCCCAACTACACCGCACCGCACCACGCCACGCTGATTCGTCCTTCCCCTTCCCCTCACTCACCCTCCCCTCCCCTTCCCCTAACTTCCACCTCCCCCTCCCTTACCCTTCCCCTCCACTCCCCTTCCCCTCGCATACCATACCATATATTCTATATTCAGTAGAACATTACATATTTTCATACAAACTTTCATCCTCTATTGTTATTTTATACCCTTGAGGGTAAAACTTTTAGAAAGTTTGAATGTCATATTTATTTATATCAAATTAACAGCCTAAATAATAAGTTTCAAGCTTCTAGCTTTAGAAATTACGATACTTCCATTCAATTTTTCATCCCCCCTTTCAACCCCTTACAACCCTCTTTTCGCATTAAAAAGTAGCCTATGTCTATTCTCAGGCTCTAGACTATCTGTGTACCAAAAAGCGGTTCAGTAGTTTTGGCGTGAAAGCGGGACAGACAGACAGAGTTACTTTTTTTACTTTCAAATAAAACCCAGAGATGGCGCTAGCGTAGATTTTAATAGCTCTCCTTTAAATATTGCCTAAATGTATGAGATCCTGCATCGCGCAAACGATTTTTTCCGCGATATTGAAGCTGATGCTTGCTTCGTGATTAAACATCTCAAAAGTTGAACTCTATTAAATACGTCTTCTCTTTATAATATTAGTCTGGATTGTCACAGATCTCGGAATACACTAAAGATACTCGTATAAACGAAAGAAACGAAAAGAAAACGAAGACACTGAGGTCAGACATGCAAAACTAATTTTTTTAATGCTCAAACGGCAAGCGATTGACCACTATCTCACCTCATGTTAAGTGACGATGTGGTCCAACCCAAGATGTAGCTCGCTTGCCTAGAAGATACCTTTTCACTCGCGACTAGAAGACCCCCAGGTGGTAGTTATCGCGAAACACAGACTCAGGCAAAGAATGCCATTTCTTGGCAGTGTGTATGAGGAATGTAGAAGCAAATCGCTTCGTGCGTATTGATAAAATGTCCACCATGTAACGGTGTCGCACGTCAGTACATCTGGATGTCCGATAGAAAAATGAGGATGACGGTATTAGTTAGTTTACATTCCGCCAAGTATAACTTGGCGTGCCTGTGCGCCACTGTGCTTTTACTTTGTACTTTGATAACAGTTTCTCTTAAACCACTTTTAATTAATTTTGGCATTATTGAACTATTTTAATGTAGCAGATTTATCAACAATAATGTCGCGGTAATCTCTCAAACGTCAAACTCACAGTTTCAATTAAAAGAATTAGTTCCAAAAACCACCACCGCCAAGTTATACTTGTGGCACTGTAGTTAGATAGCACACTTTAAAAAATGTTTCCGATACAAACCGATAGACAAGCATAGTGCTCGAAGAATGTCTTTGAATAATTAACAATAACCTTATAAGATAACTAGGTTCCTTTTCAACCAACTTCCAAAACAAAGGAGGTTCTCAATTCGTCTGTATGTTTTTTTTGTATGTAAGTAACGCGATTACTCCGTCAATTGAGAACAGTTTCGAATGATTATTTTTTTAATCGGTACATATATACATACATAACCCGGTCACGTACCCTACGTTTTCAAGGTGGTTACATTGTAATTTCATCGAAATATGATAAGTATCTCCAGAGACGATAAACGTCTCAAACTCGTCTCGACTCGCGCGGCATGGAAGTCGGTTGTTATAGTTTTTAAACTATTTTAATTATACAAAAAAGATGGTGGTTCCTATTTATTATTATATATCCTAGAAGTGTAACATCAAAGGCAGGATCTCCTGACCTCGTGAGATGACCCAGCGTAAGATCTAGTGAGATATAATAACAATAAGTATCACAGTTAATGGATACTCGTGCCCGCAGGATGTCTCTCATTGGGAACATTCATTTAGATCACTATTATGTGCAGTCTGGACAATAGAAATCACAAAGTGGCTCTAGATTACACAGTAACTAAATACGAATCTGTATCTCGATCTTTTTAACTGACTTCACAAAAAGGAGGAGGTCCTCAGTTCGTCTGCATGAGTTTTTTTGATGCATGTTTACCGATTTATGTGTCAATTGTAGACCGATTTCTGATCAACCAGGCCTTCTTTGTATACGACGTAATTTATTTATTTATTTTATTCAACAATGTTATCTGGCACCATTTATTTACAACAAAATAAATAAATTGTTAAATCTTACCGGTCTCAATAAACGTCAATGTAAAATCGCTCTAAAATACTGGTTATTAGATAAAAACTATAATGATACAGATCAACTAATTAAACTAGATTATTAGGATAAGAAACATTATTCAATAAAATTAAAATCACAAATTATTTAAATTACCACAACTTTTACAAAACTTCATTTCGATAAATTTATAATATTTTTTTGAATGGATTATTTATATTTATAACTGTATGACATTTTATAATTACAAATAGTTAAGCTAAACATATATAATTTAAGTTTTCCTGGAAGGCTGATATACGGAACGATGTACGGAAATTTATTCGTTGTTTATTTTCTAAATTATAATGTCAATATTAATTTCAAGTATGACACCAAATTACGGACATAATTTATGCTGTTTGTTTGAATAAAAGTAAAAATTAAATAAAAATAAAATAAATAAATAAAAAAATAAACTTAGCATGTTATACTTTAGCTATTAATATTAATTAAGCTATTAATTATTTTATGTTAGCTTTTAATATAAGTTTATATTTGTTCTAAATTTAGGGAAGGCACTGCTTTTTTTGCAACACAGTTCTTAACTAAAGCAAAAAGCAGAGTTCGCATTTCATGTCTGTAAACTTTTGTTTGTGCAAAATAAAGCAATTTTGTATTTTGTATTTGTATTTATATACATATCTATTTAGAAACACAATAAGTAGTTATGATTATTGTTTGTTTCGTATTGTAATAACAATCTGTTAATTTGCTCATTTAAATGTAACTGTAATGTATTGTATTATTCTCTTTGATGTAACCGCGAAAAGGAGTCGTGTCTGGGAATCAGATTTTCTTGTCCAGGCACAGACACACCCTTTAAATACCGGCATTCCCCACTAATGTATTGCATAGTTGTAAGTTTATTAGTGTTTACGGATGCATTTTATAACCAAATAAAATTATTGATTGATTGATTCATTCATTCATTACTTTTTTGGTTGACATTATAATTTTTTTATGATAATTATTATTAAGTGATTATAATTATTTTACAATTAACATGTATTATAATAATATGAATATCCCGAAAATTTTGTTTATCTGTTTTAATCCAAACCAAAGTTATGAGGATTCAAAAATAGGACGAAGCACTTCGAGAAAAGGTAGGTAGTGCTCTTGCGCTTCGCTTAGCTCGACATCGCGTAAGTCACGGCGACCGCGGGGTGCACTTTTCCATACAAATGTATTCCCCCGTTTCCTCCCTGGAAAATGCTTCTAGAGCAAAATTTGTTTCTACAAAAATATAGTATATAGAAACATGACCCCTCAAAAATATTAAAGAGGAAATTAAAAGGCCCATATTGCAATTGGTTGGTTAAAAAAAGCAAATAATAGATAGCTACATCAGACCTTGAATTTTTGTGGAAACAAATTTTGCTCTAAGGCGGCAACAGCCCAATGGATAGGGTATCGGACTGGCGATCGAGAGGTCGTGAGTTCGATCCCCACCCCACCCATTGCACTATTGACGTGAATCCACTCCAGACACAAGCACATTTAGCTTAGTTGGAGGGGTTAAAAAGAATACTAGTAATGTGCAACCCACATTGCGAGTAATCTTAAAAAAAATAAAAAAATTATAATAATAAAATGTTTAAAATTACCGTGAGTTTTTATAATAAGATATCGTTGTCTGGAATGGTTGTGGTTGCAATGTTCAACGAGTCGAGGTGACCAGAAAATTCCAATAATAAACCCAAAAAAACGTAGGTAACGAACCGCGTGTTCACATCTGTCGTATGTCGGATTCGATTTTTAATCGGATGTTCCAGTGGCAGAACATTTTATATAAATCTAGTCACACTTGTCGGTCCGATTTTGTCGTTCGTTTTTACAACCCGATTAAAAATCGGATCAGACACCCGACAGATGGTAACACGCGGGTTATTCTAACAAACCCCCATACCTCGCCATCGTAGCTGTGTTACTGCCCGGATAACAAGTTAACAAAAGTAAAAACTTAATAAATACTCACAATAATTTAAATCTTTACCTAATTAGACAATATAAACCACGGAACCCTAAAAATATATGATACCTAAACTATAGATAAAATATATAACCAAGGTCACTATCTGCCGGTAATGTTCCGAAAAAGCTATCGCTGTAGACTCGTTGTATAGTTAGGTCCATACGTTGGCCAAGGTATATCTATCATTAAATCTTTATGGAATGGGAAAACCATACTTGTAACTTCACCTCTTATTTTATGTTGCGATGAAATAAAAGGTTAAGTTACCCATACTTGGACGGAAGCCAATTTGACCTTAGATATTTGCATTGATTTTCCTGCTACAGACTCACACCAAGAAGGTACAGATACAAGAATAGCAGCTAGATTTTCCTTCTTTTAATTGAATTAAAAAAAGGAGGAGATTACTTAATTCGTATATTTTTAGGGTTCCGTAGTCCTGACAAGGAACCCTTATAGTTTCGTCATGTCCGTCTGTCTGTCTGTCTGTCCGAGGTTTTGCACCGTTAATACTAGAAAGCTGTAATGTTGTGGGGTATGTAAATAAATGACGCCGACAAAGTGCTGATATAAAATTTTGAAAAATATTTTTTTTAGGATAGCTCCCCTATATGAGAAGTGGGGATGATTTTTTTCATCGTTTACCCCTTCGTGTGAGGTATCGTTGAATAGGTCTTTCAAAATGACTTAAGGGCTGCTAATACCATTTTATTAAACTTTAAAGTGTAAATTTTTGTTCCTGTAGGGCGCCCCCCCCCCCCTTTAAAGCTAAACTGCTGGATTGAAAAATCTGGTTAAAAATCGTGATAATAGCGCATTTCATGAACTTTAAAGGAAAATTATAGCAGTTAAGATAACTTTATTAGTTTAGCAGTAATAGTCGTTGAACTTGGGTGTTGGATAATTTTGTACCAAATACAAAATCATTAGAATAAATCCTTTATAGTGACAAAGACGGAGTACCTAGTTGCTTGTTTATAACGGGTAAAGACTTGCATTGAATAACAGGCTACTACGGAACCCTACACTGCGCGTGGGCCGACACGCACTTGGCCGGTTATTTTATGTATTTTCGGCCATAATTCCGTCATATTTATATATTTTATGTTTTAAAGAAGTTTATTCCAAAATGTCCCCATTAAATTTCGTAAAGATTTGATGATCATCTCCAAAGATATGGAGATAAACATCTTAAACTTGGTACTAAAAATGTCTATTGACATAGAATAAATAACTAATGACAACGCCGTTCGCGTAAAGGATATTGAGGTTGGCTTGATTTACTGATCAAATCCTAGCACCAAATAGATTGAGCTTACCACCTTCGAGGAGTAAATCTGCCGCCATAACCTTACGATGTTCCGGCAGCACACAGCCCTTGACAGTCAGAGTATTCTAGGCCTAGCGTGTTCACCATCTTCAACTATATCGTTGCTCACCACCAGGCGAGATAGTGATCAAATGCTAGCCTATAAGATATTTTTAAAAACATGGCTCGTATGGTTAATCCGCGTCAGCCTTTAATCCTGTAATATTCGCTCCCGATTAGAGATTATCTCCAAAATAATGAACTCGCGTGGAGTGGTTGCGGCTGATAGTGGTCATCACAGCTTAGAGGATCAAGTGGAGTGTTATTGTAAACTATATGATGTCCATCCAGACGGGAAGTGAGCTGGATTAGATACTGCTCAATTATTATCATGTAGATTATAATGTATTTTTGCGTTCATGAACTTGAGGTGTGATCCAATAAATGTGCAAAGCAAAGCACACATGTAGCTCTATAGGTAGGTCTTTATTTTAGTAACACTATATGTATCTAACTATTACTATAACTGTATTGTAGGCCGAGCGTGTTTACTATCTACGACCGCATCATAATTTACCACCAGACGAGCTAGTGCTACCAACCGCAAATTATAAGTTGTAATATATTATGTTTCTTTGAAGTGTCTCACACTTTATATTTTTGTAAATGTTGTATATATTTTTGAAATTTTGGATTGTGTTTAACAATTTACAAAAATATAAAGTGTGAAACACTTCAAAGAAACATAATATTTGATTTACGCAGTGCAACATCTCTCGTCGGATTTGAAAACTGTAATGATTTCTTCCGAATGATTAACTTACGTAATAAGTAGTCATAGATGGCGCCACCAATGCATAATTGGGTTAACAAATGCAATCCACTAATTTCGTCGTATCGATGGATCGAACCGTGGCTTAATTGGCAGAGCACCTGGACGTGTAATCCGGGGGGTGCGGGTTCGAGTCCCGTCGGTACGATGAAATTTTGGATTGTGTTTAACAATTTATAAGTTCTAATAGTTAATTCGGTTTTTTGTTAATTAAGTACATATTTACGGTTTTCAGACTTTCAGATTTTTCTTTCTATTACTTTATTATTTTTTTACTGTGCTTCAAGATCGACCTTGCTTCTTGCCAAATTTCATGATTCTAGGTTAACGGGAAGTACCCTACACGTTTCGATTCCCATGTGAAATATGCGACATAAACGGTCATATCTTTTGATCGCGTTAAATCACATAATTGTATTTTGCACAACCGAAAGGTATCGTTGACGCGAGTACTTGATATAAGGGTCAGCTTGATACCTATACGCGTTCCTGAGAAAAAGGGTCATGACAGGCGGACAACAAAGTGAACGTATAAGGGTTATTTTTTCCTTTTGAGGAATGGAACCTTAGAAAGCAAAAACCTACATTTCTATAGACCATAGATCGGATTACTGGCTGTTCTATGTTGAATACATGTACACTGTTACATTTTATTAGCAAAGTAACATAATGCTAAAATTTAATCAGTCATGTACATTACTAGTTAACTAAAAAAGCCTACAGCGTATACACTTGTTAGTATAGTGTTTTATCTCTTCTCTTTGCATAAGATATTTATTTGGCGAATACTATCAAAACTATGTCTGAGTATTTCCTGAAGCATTAAAATTTCCTTAAAAGCAAGGTTAGATCATGACGACACTTAAATTAAAAATTAAGAAAACCCCGACATGTAAAGATTACAATGTTCCATGTAATAGTAAAATACCAGGATACCATATTCGAAATCGATAATAAATAATAAAAAAAAAACTAAATTAAAATCGGTTCATCCGTTTGGGAGCTACTATGTCGCAGATCAGGGACAGAAACGCCCCTTCTTTTGCGTCGGGCTTAAATATACACATAAAAAGTTGTAATATTTTGTTTGTGGTAAGCACAGAAATATGAATTATAAGGTATTTATTCATACTCGTGTTGTAGTAAGCACTTTTCCAAAAACAATATACTTAACTTTACTTTTGTTACCTTTACAACACGCAGTACAATTTTATTAGTTTAATCTAGGTAGGTTTGTATTTGTACGTTTAGGACAGCAGCCTAGGTTATAAGGCTAGTTGCACCGGGCTCTGATAAGCTTATAAACACGCTTATTAGGAACTCACCAGACAGGTTTTTGACAACTTTTGTAAAGGATGTCATATGTCAAATTAATATTTTTTTTAATTAAAAACTTCATGCAATGTGGGTTGCACATTACCGGTAGCCTTTCCAACTAAGCTAAGTATGCTTGTGTCTGGCATAGGTCACGTCACTAGTGCGATGGGTGGGATAGAACTCACGACCTCTCGACCACCAGGCCGACGCCTTTGCCATTGGACTATTGCTGCTTATTTTGATGATTCAAACTCACTATAACTATAAATCTAAAATATCTTAAACTTGAAAAGGTGAAACTGGGCCTTAGAATAACATTCCGAGTGCTATGAAATTTGACTAAATGTCTCGAAGAATGCTTTTTTCATATACTATAGGCTAGCGTTTGACCACTATCTATCATATATTATAGGCTAGCTTTTGACCACTATCTATCATGTATTATAGGCTAGCTTTTGACCACTATCTATCATATATTATAGGCTAGCTTTTGACCACTATCTATCATATACTATAGGCTAGCTTTTGACCACTATCTATCATATATTATAGGCTAGCGTTTGACCACTATCTATCATATATTATAGGCTAGCTTTTGACCACTATCTATCATATATTATAGGCTAGCTTTTGACCACTATATATCATATATTATAGGCTAGCTTTTGACCACTATCTATCATATATTATAGGCTAGCTTTTGACCACTATCTATCATATATTATAGGCTAGCTTTTGACCACTATCTATCATATATTATAGGCTAGCTTTTGACCACTATCTATCATATATTATAGGCTAGCTTTTGACCACTATCTTTCATATATTATAGGCTAGCTTTTGACCACTATCTATCATATATTATAGGCTAGCTTTTGACCACTATCTTTCATATATTATAGGCTAGCTTTTGACAACTATCTATCATATATTATAGGCTAGCTTTTGACCACTATCTATCATATATTATAGGCTAGCTTTTGACCACTATCTTTCATATATTATAGGCTAGCTTTTGACCACTATCTATCATATATTATAGGCTAGCTTTTGACCACTATCTATCATATATTATAGCCTAGCTTTTGACCACTATCTATCATATATTATAGCCTAGCGTTTGACCACTATCTATCATATATTATAGGCTAGCTTTTGACCACTATCTATCATATATTATAGGCTAGCGGTTGACCACTATCTATCATATATTATAGGCTAGCGTTTGACCACTATCTATCATATATTATAGGCTAGCGGTTGACCACTATCTATCATATATTATAGGCTAGCGTTTGACCACTATCTATCATATATTATAGGCTAGCGGTTGACCACTATCTATCATATATTATAGGCTAGCGTTTGACCACTATCTATCATATATTATAGGCTAGCGTTTGACCACTATCTATCATATATTATAGGCTAGCGGTTGACCACTATCTATCATATATTATAGGCTAGCGGTTGACCACTATCTATCATATATTATAGGCTAGCGTTTGACCACTATCTATCATATATTATAGGCTAGCGTTTGACCACTATCTATCATATATTATAGGCTAGCGTTTGACCACTATCTATCATATATTATAGGCTAGCGGTTGACCACTATCTATCATATATTATAGGCTAGCGGTTGACCACTATCTATCATATATTATAGGCTAGCGTTTGACCACTATCTATCATATATTATAGGCTAGCGGTTGACCACTATCTATCATATATTATAGGCTAGCGTTTGACCACTATCTATCATATATTATAGGCTAGCGTTTGACCACTATCTATCATATATTATAGGCTAGCGGTTGACCACTATCTCGCGATGAAGTTGTGGTCGAAGATGGTGAACACGCTAAGACTATAATACTCTGACTCATGCTGCCGGAACACCGTAAGGTGTGGCGTCAGATTTTCTCCTTGATAGAGGTAAGCTACTATTTGGTAGCTAGTCATGCGAAAGATCGATATAATGTACTCCTACCAACTGTGGACGAACACCCGTGCAAGGATTTGAACTGGCGCCCTCTAGCTTAGAATTCAAGTTATCTATCCTATACGCCAACGGCTCTCAAAACTACCAAATAGCTTGGACATATTCTTTCAATTGAAAAGGTGATTAAACTTAAGGTACGACCACACCGCAGCGTCCTGCGTGCGCGATCTAGGCGGCGACCAGATAGCGCAGTAGTATTTGTACCGACTGGTTCACACCAAACGCGATCTATGGCAATCAGAAAACTATATAAATTCAGATCGCGAACGCGCACGCGAACGCAAGACGCCGCCGTGTATCGTCGTATAGGTACCATAAATATATACACAAATAATAAATAAATTGACGAAGAGCGAGTACTAGTTTTAGCATACGTGATTTTTAGTTGGAAACCTTCAGACACCTACTTGTCCAGCATATATCTATCTGTAGGTATAACTAAGTACCCGAGGTAGGTAGATTTCATTGCTTTTGTCACTTCCAACATCGGATTATCTATTTATCGCACTAAACTATTTTACTAAAATTAATTTCAAATTAATCTCAGTGGATTAAAAAATGCGATTAGTGATTGATATCAGAATACCATATCTAATCAATGCGAGATTTTTTATTAAGAAAGTGTCTGATAACAAACACGTTACGGTCATGTTAATCTGTCCTACAATTTTATGTTATTGTCATTTAAAACAATTATTCAATTCATGAAAAAAATGCATGAGGAAAGCCGAGATAGTTTGGGATATTTACGTCATTAGGACCAGTCATTAGGAGAAGTCAAATAATATTAAATAGATCATATTCATTAACTAGCATCTGCCCGCGGCTTCGCTCGCGTGGCCTAATTTTTCACGACTTTTTATGACTCTGACAATTTTATGACCTAATTAGTCACTATAGATGACCCTAAGGTCGAACTCAATATCCTCTATTGTTAAGTATTCTGTGGTTAAAGTTAATAATCAGTACTATGGTAAGGTAGACCAAGTTGTACTATTTAAATGTTTAAGTCTATTTAAATGCGAGCGAAGCGACCGCGACATTTTTATTTTACTTATTATGACCCTGACAGTTTCAGAATCAAGTCACTATTGATGACTCTACGGTCGAACTCGATATCTTGAGTTGTTATAGTCATTATTCATTAGGGTTAAGTATACAAAACAGTTTTATGTTAATGTATGACTCAGTCTGATGCATGAGGCTGTTAAAACACAAAATGTTATTAAACATTTCTTACATGTTAGATAAGGCGAACAGTTGCGCGAGCAAAGTGTGACATTTTTTATGACCCTGACAATTTTAAGACCTATTAATCAAGTCACTTTAGATGACTCCAAGGCCAAACTCCATATTCTCTATTATTAAAGACATTAATCATTATGGTGAGGAATACCAAGTTGAGAAGTAGACATTTTTATGACTTTTTATGCCCCTTACAGTTTTATTACCTAAAAATCAAGTCATTATAGATGACTCTTAGGTCAAACTCGATATACTATGTTGTTAAAGTCATTAATCAGTATGGTTAGGTATACCAAGTTGTGCTCTTTAAATGTTTGTCTCATTATGATGCATGAAGCTGTTAAAACACAAAAACGTATGTAATATTTCCTCAAAGAAGATAAGGCGATACTTTTTATGACTTTTTATGACCCTGACAGTTTTATGACTACATAACCTTTAGATAAGTCATTAGAGAGCACTAAAAGGTCCAACTCGATATCCTCTATTGTAAAATTCATTAATCATTATGGTTAGGGTATACCAAGTATTGCTGTGTGTGTTTAAGTGTTTGTCAAAATAAAAGTGTCCTATGTACTATGCTCTACTGACTATCTTTGTACAAGATTTCAGCTGAATCGGCCAAGTCGTTGATCTGATAAGACGTCTCACATTTACAAAATTAAATAAAGAATATTGAATTTTGACATCCAGACTTGTCTGCCAGAAAAAAAAGTATCTGATGTCCTTGTTTGTTCTATTGACTATCTTTGTACAGAATTTCAGCTGAATCGGTTAAGCCGTTTATCAAATTATGACGTCACACATTTACAAACTTCAATAAAAAATATCTAGATATCCAGACTTTTCTGCCAGAAAAAAAATATCCTATGTCCATGAATGTTCTATTGACTATCTTTGCAAAAAGTTTCAGCTGAATCGGTTTAGCTGTTTGGCTGATAAGACGTCACACGCTTAAAAAATCCAATAAAAAAAATCTCGACACCCAAACTCGACTGCCGAAAAAAAGGATCCTATGTCCTTCTTTGTCTTATTGACTGTCTTTGCACAAGATTTCCTTTATTCAATTAAATCGGTCCAGCCGCTTTTCTGAGAAGAGATCTAATATTTACAAAATTAAATTAAAAAATCTGGCTACCCAGACTCCACATAAAAGTATTCTGTATCTTATTTTGTCCTATGAACTGTCTTTATACAAAATTTCAGCCAAATCGGTCAAGCCGTTTGACCGTGAAGAAGTACCAAACAAACAAATAAAAAAACAGACTTTCGCATTTATAATATTGGTTCTATTATTGGTATATTCTCTAAGACCAGTGGATTAGGCTGCACGTTGATATATCAGTCAGTTAATTAGACAAATGCTTAATGGATAATTTTGGAAAAACTGTGAAACCCGTGTCTCATAATTTTAGTTGAAGAGTATGTGTACATATTTTCAAGTCCATCGCCCCAGGGACTTAAATGTTTCACAGAAAATTAAAATTTTCATTTCACCCACTTAAGGGTGGAATTTCGAAAATCTCTTTCTTAGTGGATAACTTCACTTCACAAAAAACACACCCTCTATATGTTATGTCTTTAATACCAGCGGATTATTTTGCACGTTGATATATCAGATAATAAAAAGTTTCATCAAAAGTTCAACCCTCCATGTCACCCACTTAGAGGTGGAATATCAAAAAACTATTTCATAATGGATACTTGCACTTCACAAAGAACACACCCTCCAAATATCATGTCTCTAAGACCAGTGGTTTAGGCAGTGCATTGATATATCAGGCAGTCATTCAGTCAGTCAGAAAAACGCGTGGGGGATGAATTATGTAAAACTGTTATACCCGTTACTCACTATTTTAATTAAAAAGTACGTGTACCAATTTTCAAAACAATTGACCCAGAGAATAAAAAGTTTCATGGAAAGTTCAACCCTCCATTTCACCCACATAGGGGTAGAATTACAAAAAAGATTATTCTTAGTGGATACCTGCACTTTACAAAGAATGCACCTTCCAGATATAAAGTCTCTAGGACCAGTAGTTTACGCAGTTCGTATTAATTTTAGAAACAATTGACCTAGAGAATAAAATGTTTTATAGAAATTTCAACCGTCCATTTCACCCACTTAGGGGTGGAATTTCGAAAAACTATTTTTTATTGAATACTTGCTCTTCACAAAGAACATACCCTTCAAATATTATGTCTCTAGGACCAGTGGTTTAGGCAGTGCGTTGATATATCAGGCAGTCATTCAGTCAGTCAGAAAAACGCGTGGGGGATGATTTTTGAAAATCTGTGATACCCGTTACTCAGAGTACGTGTACCAATTTTCAAAATAATTGACCCGGAGAATAAAAAGTTTCATAGAAAGTTCAACCCTCCATTTCACCCACTTAGGGGTGAAATTCTGAAAAACATATTTCTTAGTGGATACTTGCACTTCACAAAGAACACACCATGTAAATATCACGTCGCTAGGACCAAAGTTTAGGCAGTGCGTTGGTATATCAGGCAGTCATTCAGTCAGTCAAAAAACGCGTGGGGATTGATTTTGAATAAACTGTGACACCCGTAACTCATTATTTTTATTAAAGAGTATGTGTACCAATTTTCGAGACAATTAACCCAGAGAATAAAGTATGAAAAAGTTTCATACAAAGTTTAACCCTTCATTGCGCCCACTTAGGAGTGGAATTTTGAAAAATCCTTTCTTAGTGGATGCCTACACTTTACAAAGAACATACCCTCCAAATTTCAAGTGTCTAGGATAAGCGGTTTGGGCTGTGCGTTGATATCTCAGTCAGTCAGTCAGTCAGTCAGTCAATCAGTCAGTCAGTCAGGACTTTGGATTTTATATTTCATTAATAATTATTATAAATATAACAGAAACAGAACTTATTGCTTTGAATTTACAAAAAATAACAAAGGTATTGAGCCATTCAGCTTTCATCTAGACGTCAAACGTCACACTTAAAATAAATGTTTAATTCCCCTGATTAATGTAGGGTTGCCAACCGTACTATTACGTGCACCCCCAACCCAGTGCATGTTTCAGTACTTCAGACAATTTTTATCCAAAAAATTGTGAAATAATAAAAGACAATAAATAAATAAAACGCAAACTAATCGCAGTACAAATCATATTCCGAATGAAACTGATTGACCGTCTATTAGCTGCATAATACCGTCGTAATAGGCAACCCTAGATCTGCAAACAAAAGATGAAAACTGATTGACTGTTGAATCTACTGGTGTTTCGGAAGTACTGCCATCAGAGAAGAAACGCCAAGAAACTCTATGGGGCTTGTCACTTGTTTTAATTCATTTTTTTTAATATTCATATTAAATATACTTTTAAATTTACAACAAATAATTATATTATTATAAAATGTATGTATATAATATTAAGTAGTTCGTTTTCCAACATTCCATGTCTTCCTCATCGTACAGCAAGATTCCATCCTTAGCCGACTTGTCTATAACTATCAAACGAAATTATGTCAAGCACTTTTTTTATATCATGTAAGCTAACGGTTGACCACTATCTTACCTGTTGGTAAGTGATGATACAGTCGAGGATAGTAGCACGCTAGATCTAGAATGGGAACTGGCTCTCAAGGATAGCTGCCGGGGCACATTAGATGTATGACAACTGATTTACTTACTTAAGGGTGGGAGCTGTCCAGGCGGACACAAGATAGTGTCCTACCACCATGCGGGGGTTGAAGGTTTCTTAACGATCTTTTTCCTTCATAGGAAGGCCACTGTGAAAAGCGCATATACATTTCTCGATAGAAAAATCCTTGGTACGGTGGGGATTGAACTCGGTGCCCCGACGTAACAGTGTCTTCCTAGTACAACATCTTCATGAACTGCATTGAAGGCGAGGTCTCCGAGGTGAATTGCACCGCTGGCTTGGACGATGAATATTATATACATATAAAGGGTCTATGTCCTAGACACACTGGTTTAGGCTGTAGTTATACATCCTCAGAGTAACAATTCCTAAAGTACTAATAATTACTTTAGTAATTGTTACTCTGAGTATAAATCCTACATTTTATTTATAGTAGGTAAGGTATGTGTGCATTACTGCATTGGTAAAGTTTTTCCAGCACGAGACCTTAAAAATTTACAATGAAACCGTGTAAAAAATAGTGATAGAAGTATCCATTACTACAAATGAGTTTATAGTTGACTAGAGCAGTTCACCGGTCCATTGTGCACCGACCAGAACCTCAGAGCTCGATCACGCATATCCAATTATCCTCTGAATACAACTGAATCGATTCTTATCCGACAAAAGTAAAAACTAACTGGCGTTAGTTTTCCAAGGGTCAGATAAATACTACTTTTCATCACTGTAAAATGTAGGGTACTGTTTTTGATGAATTGACTTCAAGAACCTGCCCAAGTTTTCAAAATATTTGATTAACTACAATATCAATAGGTATAGCTCAAAGGATTCAAATGGAAATGGCAGTTGGGGTATACGTCTTTAGAGTGAGGAACACGGCTCGGTAAACGTAGTGTAAGACGCCCTCATTTGTCTATCTGTTCACGGCTTATCTCAGAGCACATAAAGTCTAAATAATAAGGCACTATTTAGACTTCTGTGGCTCAGGGACCATCGTTACTAGAAATCTATCATTTTACGCCGACAATGTGGTATAAATATTTTGAAAAGTGGAGATGGTTTTTGTCGTCTATCCCATGGGGGTCTTATATGATTACCCAATAAAAAATGTAGGATATTATTGGATATCATATCATCATATCATTTATTTTCATTTAGGTACATTGTACACTTATGAATGTCAAATACATAAAAAACAACAACTCATAACAAATAATATCAAAAACAATTAAATTTAACCATTATTTTGCAAAAATGTTTTGTCACATAAGTAATCATTTACAATGTAGTATACTCTGCTCAATAACAGTTTTTTGATATGAAATTTGAATTGCCTTTCATTCAAATTAGTTAACCACTCCGGAATAATATAATATAATCGCACACAATTAGCTACAAATGATTTGTTAATTTTAAATACCTAGTCTTGTTGTTGGCACTACTAATTTATGTTTATTTCTTGTATTATACGTATGAATATCACAGTTTGCTTTATACTTATGTAAATGTTTACGGGCATAAACTATATTTATCAAAATGTAGAGACACGGCTTTGTCAAAATACCTGTAGTTTTATAGAACTCCCGTAATGAATACCTACTTCCTAAACCATAAATCGATCTCACTGCTCTCTTCTGTAAAATAAAAATACGGTAAGCGTCGGCAGCATTGCCCCATAGCATTATGCCGTACGACATCAATCAATTAAAGTAGCTGAAGTAGAGAGTTCTAGCAGTTTGTGCGTCTGAGATGATGAGTGATGCCTGTTCAACTAAAAATATTTCTACTACGGAAACGAAACAGCAATAAATCGCTAGTATTTGCTATAGTCAAGTGTCCCTCCCTCTTCCAGCGACATTGAGATACCCTTGGGAAAAACTCGCTATGCCTCTATTTATCGAAGACAAAAGAAGGGTTTCTTTACAAATGAACGAGAGTCGACCAACTTTTGAGTTGCATATTATAACGGGAGACTACGGTACCCTTAAAACGAGTTTTATTGTAAACGCTTTTGACAGATCTCACATAGTTTTCGAATTATTCTGGCTCCCTGATTGTTCTAAATTTAGTTAAATGTAGTAACCACTAAAGGCGCTGTACTGTTTTGAACCGACGGGAAAAAAACGGAGGAGGTTATCAAGTCGACGCGTATATATTTTTTTTTTATGTATGACCATAAATATGTTATATATTAATATGATAAAATAAATTATACATTGTTATATGGAATATAGAGACTTTAACAGTCGGGACACATTAATCCCCATTCGTTAAGCCATTAATGTGTCCCGACTGTTAAAGTCTCTACATTCCATATAACAAAGTATAATTTATTTTATGAGTGTATCGATCGAGAAAGAATTTAAATTGTATAGTTTTTTGATATCCCTAAACAGAAGTCTAAACTACTAGACTTACTTGTTTTTTTCTTTTCAGTTCGTTTTTTAACACTTCACTTTTTGCGCAGTCGGGTTTTTGATTTTTTAATTTAATGTTTTATTTTACACTTTTTAGTTAAGGAAAGGACGGCAAATTCCGTAATCTTCTCATTTCATTTAGAGAGTTGATGTCATGTGGATTATTGAGTAGTTTCCGGGGATCTAAACTACTTATTACTAGTCCATCTAAAGATCTAACCCGGCTCAATGCTACATAGGCTTGACCTTTCGCAAAAATGCGTGAACTTAAGTTGACCACAGCTTTGTCCAAGGTAGTACCTTGTAATTTATGGACAGTTACACCCCAACAACAATATCAACGGTAACATTTTCCGCTCTATTTTACCCTGTCCACGAAGTGCGTCGAATTCTGTACATGATGGTTTGATTCGGACTCCTACTCCAGAGACGTTGTTTTTGATACCTTCGTCGTCAAATTCAACATAAACAGCCTGTGGCAGTTCTCCAAAGAACAAAAAACAGAAATGCGTGAAATAGATAGGGTATTGCTTTTTAAGCTTACTTACTTTACAGTTGTACTATTAAACGACTATACCAAAAGGAAGAGGTTGTTTGTCACCTCAGAACTCCATCAATTCTTAACCAATTTGAAAAAAATCTTTTTTTGTTTGAGTAAATATGATTTTCGTTTGGTCTCATTGTAATTTTTTTGAGATCTGATAAGTAACTTCAGAGATAAGCACCGCAAACTTGTTACTGAAAGTGACTAACGCGGCATGTAAAATAGTTTTTTTTTTTTTCGATTTGTACGATTATAAATTATTTGTTATAAATATATTTTGAATCTCCATTTTAAGACCTTTAATTCGATACCCCACTCCATAGGTTTTGAAAAAAAAATATTTTTTGAACCCCAAATTTTGGCGTCTGAAATCCGCCATTTTGAATTTTTCAATTTTTATGTTTTTGTTGACACTCGCGCTAGTATGGCAAATCTATTGACGTGCCAATTATCAAAATCGGCCCACGCGTTTGGTCTCTAGTGTGCCACAAAGGAACAAACATACATACATACATAGACTGATAAACACATTACCTCTCCTTTGCGTCGCACAGTCGGGTAATAAACCTTTTTAACAAAAAAATTAAACCGCCGAAAAAACTTTAAACTTTCTTATTTAACCTTAATAACGAAGTTCTTAACTACTGTTAGTATACCTAAGTATATATTTTTGTAATTGTTTTGAGTTTTTAACTAAACATAATAACTAAGTTCTTAAACTAATGTAAGTATGTATACCTAAGTAATTTTGAGTCGTCGCCAAATAATCAATAAGCTTAATAAGCTCTTAAATTAAAAAAAATAATCAAATCAAATTGCAACGTGAAATCTCCAGCCATGAACATAAACATTCCAAAAAATGCGCTTCCACACGACCCACAGACGCACGACCACTCGCAACGACGTGTGCCCATCGCGGGCCGTCACAGTTTACTATATGTGGTGCCCGTTCGGATTGCAGTCTCGCTGACATAAACTACGTCAACACTCGACATTTTCCGGCGAACTGGCGTGTCATGCCATGCCACCGCCGCGCATCACGCTTTACGTAATTAATTAATTTGCTTGTTTGGCGCCGACTCAAAATTACTTAGGTATACATACTTACATTAGTTTAAGAACTTAGTTATTATGTTCAGTTAAAAACTGAAAAACAATTACAAAAATACTTACTTAGTTGTACATTTACATTACTTAGGTGGTTCCTGAAATCATTTTTTCTCAAAGTCAATCATTTTAAAAGATAGGCGCGTCTAAAGTGGTAAAATGTGTGTCCCCCCCCCCCCCCCCCTCTAATTTCTAAAGTAAGGGAGTGAAAAATATAGAAAAAATATATTCTGTAGATCTCAATAAAAACTTTCAACTAAATATGGTTTGAACGAGATACAGCAGTTTTTGAGATACAGCGACCGCAAATATAACTTTGTTTTTCATACAAACACTATTAAAAACAAAGTAATTTTTGATTGTGAAAAATCATAGTTATAGAATACTCTACTGTATTACGGAACCCTACGAGTGCGATTCCGATTCGCACTTAGCCAGTTTATTTTTTTTAGAACGTCGCGGGCCAAACGACGACTGTGGACGGCGGCCACTTGACCGATATCATTTATTAAATTTAATGAAATAAATTCTAATGGAGTATGTAAACAAATTATAAAAGAATAACAAAAGTTTTTTCATTAAAAAAAAATTACAGCAAAGAACATCGGATGATTACTTTTGCCCCACCCTGTATGTGTGCTTATACTATATAATATGTAGGTATAGTATATGTGTGGTACAAAAGAAAGGGACAAAGTCCGTTCAAGGTCAGTCTCTGCCGGGCCGGTAGTGCACTGTCTTAATATGAATTAATATCAGATACCGATTCTCGATTGACAATTTCAGTTTGATTTAAGTAGGCTATAAAACGTCTTCCTTGACGTTTTAAACATAAGGTAGTCGCCAATATGCGGAGGTCAAGTTGCCATTGTGACCTTTGCAGCGGGGTCAGCAGGAAAACACCTTGTGTGTTTGACCCATAAATATACTCTTTATAGATACCACATTATATTAAAGTAAACGTCAAAATCAAACCACACATTATAGGCATAAATTACTATGAATAGTGGAGAACAAACCATCGCATACAATAATAGAGTCCATTTCACGAAAGAAGTCCCGCAGACGCATACGCACGCAGACATAATGTTACTAATTATATTATATATTATTAATAACATACATAACATAATGTTATTCATACTTTCATTATTAACTACTACGACTCGAATATTTAGATGAGAAAAAAATTGTTTTTAATATAATGTATGTATAATATAATGTTAGTTCCGCAATTGTCCGCGGGACTTCTTTCGTGAAATGGACTCTAGTTTTAATTTTACTCAAGTGTCATTGTTATTTTTTTATTGTTTTATTATGGCTCCACACGATTAGTGTATTTAGCCAGTGTCAAGTATTGAAATTCTTAATGCTTTTATGAATTTTAGTCGGAGAGATGGGTCAAAGTCACATTTTAGGTCAGTTTTCAAGTAAAAGTCTAGTCTAAGTCATACCTTCAGTAAAGATGCGGTGTTTACTGAAGATTTTCAGTGGAATTTTGGTGAAAACGCAAACAGCATGTTTTTCAACATTGTGCTGTTTCCCTACACTCGCACACATTACAGGCACTCAATGGTTAATAATCCACATTTATTACACATTAACTAGCGGAAGAACACAAGTTTTAGGAAAATATACAATGAGATCACACACAGTTTTGTTCCCGCCAAAACTCCTCACTGTTATTATCCTGAATAATTTTAAACATCGAGTGTACTAACTTGCATTAAGAGGGAACGCAGGAGGCACTTTTCTATACAAATGTATTCCCCCGTTTCCGTTAGCATTCTAATCTCCTCTTTAACATTTTTGAAGGGTCATATTTCTATTTGGAATCGTTTGGTCAAAAAAAAGGTAAATAATAGGGGCGTAGCTACAGCAGAGCTTTATTTTTTGTAGAAACAAATTTTGCTCTAGAAGCATTTTCCAGGGAGGAAACGGGGGAATACATTTTTTTGGAAAAGTGCACCCCGCGTTTCCTCTAAGTCGGGGTTACATTATCACTCGCCAACATGACTCCGCTCTCCCACCCGGCAAAAAATGTTCACATATGACGTTCACAGTAGACAGACTTTACATTGACAACACAAAGAGGAGACAGCGCAGTCTACTCTTACCAGACCGGGTGACAGCGGTGTTGGATTAGTCGGCGACAACCTTTATATTTAGGTATATTGGCATGGCATTTTTGCATGGTTGTAGGACACTATCTAGAATCCGCCTGGCTAGCTACCACCCTCAAGATCGAACATTTATCGCTAAAACATCTAATGTGTTCCGGCAGCTATCCTTGACAGCCAGTTCCCATTCTTGGCCTAGCGTGCTTACCATCTTCGACCGCATCATCACTTACCAACAAGTGAGATAGTGGTCAAACGCTGGCTTATTAGAAATAAATAAAAATAATTAAACGGCCATGTTGGACGCTTTTCGTCGTGAACGAGATCATGTGGTGAGTTTTAAATGTTACTGTACCTGTAGTACCTGAGAAAGTATACCTATATATATTGTTGAAGTTATACTTCTATTGGCGCGATAGAGAAAAATTATGAGAGTGAATTTTTACGATGCGCGCGCACACCGACACCTAAATTCTACACCGTGAAGTTAGTTCTAGGTGGCATGACTATGTTCAAGTTGTATATGTCATATTTAACGTCATATTTTTACGTTAATAAGACCTTTTTTATTTAAATAAAATCTTTTTGATTAATATTAACATTTATCGTTAATCACTACTGCATTTTAGTTATTTTTTTCCATACGCCACAGAAGTATAACTTCTAACGCGTGTACATAAGTACACACACTCTTTTGAAGTTATACTTCTTTTGGCGCGATAGAGAAAAATTATGAGAGTGAATTTTTACGATGCGCGCACACACCGACGCCTAAATTTAACATCGTGAAGTTAGTTCTAGGTGGTATGACTACGTTCAAGTTGTATATATCATATTTAACGTCATATTTTTACGTTAATAAAACCTTTTTTATTTAAATAAAATCTTTTTGATTAATATTAACATTTATCGTTAATCACTACTGCATTTTAGTTATTTTTTTTCCATACGCCACAGAAGTATAACTTCTAACGCGTGTACAATAAGTACACACACTCTTTTTTTTAACCGACTTCAAAAAAAGGAGGAGGTTTCTCAATTCGACCGTACATTCTATTTTTTTTTTTTATGTTTGTTCGCGGATAACTTCGTTTTTTATGAACCGATTTTGATTATTCTTTTTTTGTTCGAAAGGAGATATCCCAAGCGTGGTACCATGGTAATTTTATCGAGGTCTGATAAGTATCTCCAGAGATATTGAGGTAAACATCTCAAAATTGGTACTGAAAATGAATAGCGCGGCATTGAAGTCGGTTCTTTTTTAGT
Source organism: Cabera pusaria (assembly GCA_954871355.1). Taxonomy (NCBI): domain Eukaryota; kingdom Metazoa; phylum Arthropoda; class Insecta; order Lepidoptera; family Geometridae; genus Cabera; species Cabera pusaria. Next base: position 932,291 of record OX940896.1, read on the forward strand.
TTTTAAACGATATTATGTATAATCCAACATCAGCATACCACTCTGTCGAACGTTGTAAGTGTAAATATAATTGTTATCCACCTTGAAAGGTAAGCACTTGTTTTATGAGCGTGTTTATTTTAATTTCCGAGTTAAAACAACACAATTTCAAAGGTCCAAACCATAGGCATAACGATATAATATTGGCACCTCCTAACGAAAGGACTAGCACGTCGCGGGTGCGCTCACTATGGTACCAACTTTTGGCCCTGAGATAGCAGGTAAAATGCGTGAAATGCAATTCACCATTATTTTTAAGCCGACATCCAAAAAAGAGGAGGTCTTCAATTCGATTGTACGTTTTTTTTTGTATGTATGTTACGTTATTACTCCGTCTATTGTGAACCGATTCGAATGTTTTTTTTTTTTAATGGTAAGTTATATTTACTAAGTGGTTTCATTGTAGTTTAATCGAGATCTGATAAAATAATGTGCAACGCAAATTGCGAGTAATCTTTTAAAAAAACAAAATATATATATATATATATATCTCCCGAGATATGATGATTAAACGTCTCTAACTTGCTACTAAAACTGACTCGCGCGGCATGGAAGTCAGTTGTTTTTAGTTTTTAAACAATTATTAATTATATCGTAAGTATTTTGTGAAAAAAATGATAGGTGCCTAGGTAAATACTATCATGTGTATAGCCCAAATAGCAGTTTGTGCAGGAAATACTCTTCTACATTAATGTAATAAATTAATTGTTATTACGTACTTTGTGTAGATAGACAAGTAGTGGGCCCCAGACATCACGTGTTTAGATAGACAAGTAGTGGGCCCCAGGCATCACGTGTTTTGCTAATCAAAACATGTTATTATTATATCTAGCCAATGTTTTGTTAATTTGGGACGAGGCTTAACTGTTTTACTAGAAAATCGCAGTGGACGACGCCTATTTACAAAACATTTGGGCTTTCTACCTCGGATATGCAAGATGTGGAATGATCTGCCCGCAGCGATATTTCCCTCTAGCTATAGAATGGAGTCATACAAAAAGGGTATCCACAATTTCCTCAAAGGTCGGTAATGCATCAACAGAGCTGAATGGTGTTGCAGATGTCCATAGGCGACGGAAACCCCGCTTTCCATCAGGCGGGCCGTCTGCTTGTTTGCCTACTCTAACATAAATAATAATGAAGATAGTTTAAAAATAAAACTGGCCAAGTGCGAGTCAGACTTTTGTCCCGCACACGGAGGGTTCCGAACGCCATCAACGAATATCTAACGAACTTCTAACACCTACTAAGTAAACGTTAACACAAAGGTAATTAATATTATTAAATATCTGGAAGACCAAGTGTTCGTAATCGTACGACTAACCCAAAGAAAATAAGAATAAGAGATACATACTACGTACGTGACTAACTTTCCACTGATTTAGTGATGAGTAACTCACTCACGAGTTCCTCGTTTGAGGACCTCAAACACTAAAACGAGGGAGTCACCTCGTTTTGCAACGATGAACCGCCTCATTTAATCTCCTCAAAAATCCTCACAGAGCGTAGCGTTCGCGATATACGCAAACTCGCGAGTCGCGACCATCGAGCTAGGAAATACTCGCTCACTCGCTCCCGCTCGTGCTTTGCAAATCGCGCTCTCTCTCTCTCTCCTCATTTGAGGATTTTGAGGTGTGAGGATTGTAGAATGATAATAAGAGGATTTGATTTTCATTATATTTGTTAAGGTAGGGTAGTGATTTGTTTGAATAATCCTACATATAAGTAGATAGGTATTAATATCATAAATAAATAAGTACTTTAATACTAAAAGTAGTTCCGCTTTACTTTTATTCATAGACTCATAGTTAGTACTCTCCTCATTTGAGTTGTGAGGATGAGGACCTCGTTTGAGGATGAGGTGGCCTCCCTCGTCCTCGTTTGAAATCACTGAGGAACCCATCACTACACTGATTCTAGCTAAATGAAACTCTGTAATTACTAAAATAGAAGTAAGATAATCAATACTGATTGTACACTACTACTACAAAAACTAAAGTAAACAAATCGACCGAGGCCCACAAATTTAACAAATGAAACGCTTGCGCGTGCTAATTTTTCCTGTGCTGCCATCTAGTTGCGTCGAGGTGAATTAATTTCAAAGGCTATTACACAGGTAAGTTATTTGTAGTTGATTGTAGATTGAACACCGCACAGCTATTCTCAGTATTTTTTGCCACTTAAATAGAAAAATATGACTCTTTCCGACATATATTGGCGAATAATAATACTATTTATTTTTATTGAGAGCAACTAACTGCTCTTACTGCACAATAACACTAAAGCTACTTCTACTCCACAATAGATGTCGGGAAGAGTCATATTTTAAGTTGATTTTCGATAAAGTTGATTATTGCAAACACGAATAAAACAAAATTTCTGAAAATGAATCCTAGCTAGATCGATTTATAACCCACGAAAACACCTGTATACTAAATTTTATTTAATCTTTGGAGCCGTTTCAGAGATTAAGGTAAAAACGATAGCGCCATCAATGAAGATTCGTAGATGCGCTATCGTAAAAAACACGTTTTTTGTATTAAACCCTTTAATTTTTAACTTTGTTCTGTTCTTATTATTATATTATATGTATATGTTATAGCGGCAACAGAAATACATCATCTGTGAAAATTTCAACCGTCTAACTATCACGGTTCATGAGATACGGCCTGGTGAAAGACGGACAGATAGACAGACAGACAGATAGACAGACAGACAGACAGACAGACAGACGGACAGCGGAGTCTCAGTAATAGGGTTCCGTTGGTACCGTTTGGGTTCGGAACCCTAAAAACTAAAACAACCGACTTCCATGCCCCGCGAGTCAGTTTCAGTACCAAGTTTGAGACGTTTATCATCATATCTCTGAAGATATTTATCAGATCTTGATTAAATTACAACGGGACCACCTCGGAAATATATCCTACCGATTAAAAAAAGCATCACTCGAATCATTTTAAAATTGACGAAGTAATCGCGTAACATACATACAAATAAACTTTACATTAACTGATGTTAGCAAAACAATATTTTCAAACATCTTCCAAAAAGAAGGAGGTTCTCCATTTGTCTATACGTTTTTTTTTCTCTTTTTTTTGTGTGTATGTTACACGATTACTCCGTCAATTGTGAACTGATTCGAATGATTCTTTTTGTAATCGGTAGGGTACGTTTCCGAGATGGTCCCATTGTAATTTCATCGAATGAATAACCTGATAATTATCTCCAGAGATATGACGTTAAACGTTTCAAACTTGCTACTGAAATGTTGACTCGCGGGGCATTGAAGTCGGTTGTTTTAGTTTTTAAACTATAAGATAGTTATTATTATTATTTTGTGATATGAGTAACTTGTCGCAGCAGACCCGGTATTACGATGACAAGTGACACGGATGTCGCGAGACCAGCAGCTCGCAGCCAGTGCCAAGGTCCTGATTAATGCAGTATCTGCGATAAAACTAATACTCAACGTAAATAATCTCCTGATAAGTGATAGGTAAGCAACCTCACACAACTCGTCACGCCTCTTATGCACTAAAGTCCAAGTGAACTTAAATCGACACTTATAAAAACATGTGATAACGACGACATTTTTCGCAAAGGTATTTTGAATTCTATATCGATATTTGAAGAATTTATGATTCTTGTCTTTTTATTATTATGAATAATTTTTAACATGAAGCAGTAGATTACAAATATGATGATATAGTTTGATATATCAACACCAATGTTATACATGTGAAAGTAGATTGTTTATTTGTTTGTTTGGAACTTCTTCACGGTCAAACGGTGGACTGATTTAGATGACATTTTGTACAGGCATAGCCGATACGATGGATTAGCTATAGGATACTTTTAAACGCGGGCGAATTAAAGAAGAAGAAAAAATAAAGTGTTCAAAGAAATTCAAAGAAACAAAGAAAGACACTTCAAAGAAACATAATATTTGATTTACGCAGTGCAACATCTCTCGTCGGATTTGAAAACTGTAATGATTTCTTCCGAATGATTAACTTACGTAATAAGTAGTCATAGATGGCGCCACCAATGCATAATTGGGTTAACAAAATGCAATCCACTAATTTCGTCGTATCGATGTATCGAACCGTGGCTTAATTGGCAGAGCACCTGGACGTGTAATCCGGGGGGTGCGGGTTCGAGTCCCGTCGGTACGATGAAATTTTGGATTGTGTTTAACAATTTACAAAAATATAAAGTGTTGAGACACTTCAAAGAAACATAATATCGGATTAAATGATTTATGTATGTCATTTGTAGGATATATCTCTGCGGTGGTCACATTACACATCTTATTGAAATTTTAGGAGTATCACCAGAGATATGATATGAAGATGAACTCCTCAATCTTTCTACTGTAAATTACTCGCGTGACATGTGATGTCGGCTTTTTTAGATTTTTAACCGACTTCACAAAAAAGGAGGAGGTTCTCAATTTGTCTGTATGTTTTTTATTCGAATGTTTCTTTTTATCGGTAGGGTACGTTTCCGAGGTTGTCCCATTGTAATTTCATCGAGATTTGATAAGTATCTCCAGAGATATGACGATACATTTACTACTGAAATTGATTCGCGGGGTATTTAATTCCCCGCGAATCAATTTCGGTTTTTTTATATTTTAAACTATCTTAATGATTAATAGTAGATTAGTAGCCAAGGGCTGTAAGGCATCAATTGCAGCCCGAGATATTTAGGCGCACGAGCGCAGCGAGGGCGCCTATAGTTCGAGCGTGCAATTGATGCTTACACCCGAGCTAACTACTCTGCTTTACATCTCGATTGTGAGGTAAGTAGAAAAAAACCGGCATTACAAGAATAAAACATTTTATTAGTTAAAATTTATAGTGAAATGATTGTTACTTGCTGCTTCAGCTTCCATTTTCATTGAATCGGGAGTGCAGCTTATTTCTTCATCACTTGCAGAACTCATGTTTTTTTCCTAATTAGCTCGTAATTATATAAAAATCCCAAAAACAAACAATATTTAAAGTAAAAGTTTCTATTCCCGCCTTTTTTCATCTTTTTTTTATTTATTTTTTCAAGAACGAAATTGAGCTTCGCCGTTCGATATTTAAAATTGATGACTATTATACTCATACGAAGACAAGGCTGAATAGCGAAGTGACCTCTTTTGTCATTGGGCTGAATGCATGATGTCTATTGCCAGTATGATGGTTAGATGTACGCGAACTTTTTGAAAGAGTGAAGAGTTTTTTTTAATTACTTACCGCCCTAGGGCTTTTCTAGCTACATTATTACCCTAGAGCGCTAATTGGTTACCTACATGCCCCATTTGGGGGTAATAAGGACCTACTTACCGAATATGAGAGATGTAAATAATCATTAATTATCTATTTACATACTTGTCTTTATGTCTAACTTACAGCCAGTATTCGTTCACGGCTGGACATAGACCTCTCCTATGGCACGCTACTGAGCTCGGTCTTCAGCTCTTTGTTTCCAACCGCTGCCAGCCAGGAGGGCTGGGAGGCGTCCTATAAGTAATATACTTTGTTTACCGAGCCGCGGTCTCCACTCTAGAACACGTCTATCCCAACAATTATCGATTATTCGACAGATGTGACCAGCCCACTGCCACTTCAGCTTTCTAAGCCTTTGAGCTATATATCGATATAGCTCAACTATGGTTATCTGAAGAATGACTTCGCTTCGAATTTTGCTTCGCGGGCAGAAGCTAGTACCTACATACAAAAATAAACTGGCCAAGTGCGAGTCGGACCCGCACAAGTAGGGTTCCGGTTAAACAAAATTTGCCGGAAAAATAAAGTACAAAGTACATCGATAATATAAATACCGTGTCAATACTAAACATGCTTATTTACTACAACGCCATCTAACGAATGTCTAACGAACTTGAACGCCAACAAAATGAACGTTAACACTAGAGATGCGCCGTATAGTGGTTTCACCGAATTACCGAATACCGAATATTATTTGGTTTAACCTTTACCGAAACAGATATTCGGCTGAATTATTCGGTTTACAATTACATTGTTTTGCCGCGTAAACAAGTTCTAGCATGTGCGCTACGTGCCGCTGCTGGTTAGACGAGGAAGTTGGATGGATTTAAATGGATTTAATTGATGTTTATAAAAATGTTGATTTTAAGTTTAAAAATAAATATTGTTGCGAGATTTAAATTAAATGTTGATTTAAGGCTTAAAATTAATGTTGACTATACCTACTAACTGTAGGTTAAGAAGTAAATATGTTTTCTTTGACATATAATATAACATAAATTTTATATAAAAAGTTTTTTCTTTTAGTTCTACACCTTGGCTACATGAGTCAAGAAAATAGAAATGCTTGAACCGAATACATTTGGCAACAAAACCGAATAATTTGGCAGAATACAAATAATGGAAAAGATGCCGAATACGCTGAATACCGAATACCAAACGAATATTCAGCGCATCTCTAGTTAACACACAAAACCAGTGTTTTTTCAACGTGTGGGTCGCGCCACTTGCGAACCCCTGGGGGGTCGCGAAGCCTCTATAAGGGAGTCGCGAAGCCTCAGTAAAAGAAAAAAACAAAGTTTGAAAACATACATTTAAATAAAATATTAATTAAAGAGTGAGTAAAGTTGGTGTTTAGACTGAGAGTGCTTATAATTTTTGGTTTAAAAGAAAATATGTAATTTGTTTCCTGTAGGCCACACGAACGAAACCGCGGGTAGAAGCTAGAAATACAAATTATAAACAGTGCAAGTAGGTCGAATTTTTTTCATACTAAAGGGGTCGCGTAGCGTCATGAAAAAGGTTGAGAAACACTGGTAAACAATCGTTCATAGATGGCGCTATAGTAAAAACACGTTTTTTGTATGGGGACCCCCTTTAATTCTTAACTTTGATCTGTATTTAGTATTTGTTGTTATAGTGGCAACAGAAATACATCATCTGTGAAAATTTCAATTGTCTAACTATCACGGTTCATGAGATACAGCCTGGTGACAGACGGACAGACAGACAGACAGACAGACAGACAGACAGACGGACAGCGGAGTCTCAGTATGGGTTCCGGTGGTACCCTTTGGGTTCGGAACCCTATATAAACTGGCCAAGTGCAAGTCGTACTCGCACTCGTAGGGTTCCGTAACACAGTTAAGTATTCCATAACTATGATTTTTCGCAACTACAAACTTAAATTTGTTTTTCATAGTGCTTGTATGTAAAACAAAGTTATCTTTGCGGTCGCCATATCTCTAAAACTACTAAGTGTATCTCGTTCAAACCAATTTTCGTTGTTAGTTTTTATTGAGATCTACAGCATATTTTAGATTTTTTACTACAATACTTTAAAAGTTAGAGGGGGGGGGGGTCACACATTTTACCACTTTAGACGCGCCTATCTTTCAAATGATTGATTTTGAGGAAAAATGATTTTTCAATGTCATTTTTGAAGACCTATCCATAGACACGTAAGTATAGGTTTGAAGAAAAAAATTTTTTTTGTTTCAGTTCCATGTATTGGATGCCCCCCCCCCCCCCCCCCCCCCTTAAACTTTATATTTTTTATTTTTGTATTAAAATCGGAAAGCGGTTCACAGAATACATCTACCTACCAAGTTTCAATTCTGTAGTCCTAACAGTTTCGGAATAAAATAGCTGTGACATACGGACAGACAGACAGACAGACAGACAGACATGACGAATCTATAAGGGTTCCGTTTTTTTCCATTCGGCTACGGAACCGTAAAAACGGAAATGCACTTACTCACTTACATAAAAATCTCCTGTTTCGAAGTCGGAAAAGAATATTCAAGCTTGTACACAATGAATGTGCGCGTTCATAGCATTTATTTGTTATCGCAAAAAAGGAGGAGGTGGAAGAAATCACAAAGTGTGTGGAATATGGGGATATTTTTCAAGTACGGGGATTGATCCCGTGAGAAAGATAGGACTGATTATATTGTACTACAAAGAAGATTAACTCCTCTCATATTTCGAAAAGAGTATTTACCAGTAACTAGGATATTTTAACACTAAAATGATGACCCAAAACTAATATATACACAGCAAATAGCGTTAAAAATATTTCATAGAGAACATTATATGATAATGTCCGCATCATCTCTTACCAACAGGTGAGCTAGTGGTCAAACTAGCTAGCCTATAAGATATACAAAAAAAATGTTACAGAAGCTTGCTAATAGTCTGGCTCTAAACTCGATAGAAAATGTGTGGAACATCGTGATGAAAACAATAATAATATAAGATCGTTTAAAAAACTAAAAACAACCGACTTCAAATGCCGCGCTATTAATTTTCAGTACCAATTTTGAGGTGTTTATCTCCATATCTCTGGAGATCACTGGACTTATCTGGACTCGTCAGACCTCGATAAAATTACTATGGTACCACACTTGGGATATCTCCTTTCCAACAAAAAAAGAATAATCAAAATCGGTTCATAAACTACGAAGTTATCCGCGAACAATCATCATTTTCCAAATCGGTTCAGACATCTTCGAGTAATCGGTGAACATACATAAAAAATTTAAAAAAAGGTTCCGACGAATTGAGAACCTCCTCCTTTTTTGTGAAGTCGGTTAAAAAGTGTGAATTTTGTAAAATTACTGTTGCATATTATTACTCTAATAATTACACAAATATCAATTCGAGTACAGTACACAGATACCCAGTACCCACTGACAAATACTAACAATGTAGTACTAGTCCGGTCGATTTAGACATTCGAAGATGCATAAAATCCCAACAAGCTGAAAATCAGTAAAATTGTTCAAAACATCATTATAAATAATATTTAAAAGTTCCCCATCATTCCTGTGTATGGAAAAGAAATTATTCAAGGTCAAAGGTCAAAAAAATGACTTTTTCGCGAGTTTCAGCAAAACGGTAAGTTTTATCATAAAAGTACCTTTTACAAAAATTGTAGATCATAAAATTATCTATATAAAATGTACCAAGACCTTTTTTCTACGAGCCACTGTTTCTGGGATATAGCGATTCAAAAAGTTAAAAAAGTTGTTATCGTCTATATGCACATGTTTCCACGCCACCTATGAGGTAGTGTACTTAGCGCGTTTTTTTAGGGTTGCCGAATGGCAAAAATCGGAACCCTTATAGATGTCATATCTGTATGTTCGTCCGTATGTCACAGCCACTTTATTCCGAAACTATTCGAACTACACAGTTGAAACTTGGTAGATGTATTCTGTGAACCGGTTTCCGATTTTTATACAAAAATAAAAAATATAAAAGTTTAAGCTGGGCTTCCCATAAAATTGGTTTGAACGAGATACAGTCAGCAGTTTCTGAGATATACCGACCGCAAAGATAACTTTGTTTTTTATACAAACACTATGAAAAACAAAGTTATTTTTGTAGTTGCGAAAAATCATAGTTATAGAATACTCTACTGTGTTACGGAACCCTACGAGTGCGAGTCTGACTTGCACTTGGCCAATTTATTTTAACGTGGTTTCCCCAGTAGGCCTACTCCACGGGTCAGTTGTTATCCTGTTTAATGTGAAACTATTGCAAAATAACGGAAATTTTCAAAGATTGGAAAAGATAAAAGCGATGTAAATTAAAAAAAAGGTGGTGAAGTTCATTCGCCTGATTCCGTAAGTTTCAAATTCTTCTTGTACTTCTTCTTCTTCTTTTTCTTCTTCTCCTGCTTCTTCTTCATCTTCATTTTGGATGCAAGTAAATTGCGTCAATAGCATAGAGAAAGTATATATATATGTAGAGAGAATATTAGCGTATGCGAATGAAATAGCTGTAGAGATATAACCCGACTAAAACGATGAACACGTGATACATATGCCAGCTATAAGATAGTCAAAGTCAAAGTCAAAGTCAAAGCATTTATTCAGTATATGGGCAAATTAAAAATTAGCACTTACACACGTCAAATAACATTAAATAGATCATATTCAACAAAAAATATAGATATAACAGAAACATAACGCTTTGAATTTACAAAAAAAAAACAAAGGTATTGAGCCATTCAGCTTTCATCTAGACGTCGAACGTCACACTTAAAACACATGTTTAATTACCCTTATTAATGTAGGGTTGCCAACCGTACCATTACGTGCACCCGCAACCCAGTGCATGTTTCAGTACTTCAGACAATTTTTATCCAAAAAATTGTGAAATAATGAAACATAATAAAATGAACAACGTAATTTGGTCGGGTTATACATGACAGCGGGTGAGAGCCAATGGGTGCACTAGAACTTGTATCCAAACATTGCTGGATACAGTTTAATCGCATACGCAGGTAAAGGATAAAAAAATGTTGTTCATCTCGGTCTCTCATACTAGTGATTGTAGAGTTTTATCCTTCTCATATTATTATCGTTATTGAAATGCCACATCCATTTAATACTTAATTCATGGTCAATAGCGATGTATCGCATGACACTTCGTCGGAATCAAACGAATCCTCCATTGTTTGTGATTCAATATTAGAGCACGACCGGCCTTGACAATGTGTGCATGCCAGAGAACAAAACAGTCCGACTTTTTTACCGACTTCAAAAAAAGGAGGAGGTTTCTCAATTCGACCGTATATATATATATATATATTTTTTTAAATATTTGTTCGCGGATAACTTCGTCGTTTATGAACCGATTTCGATTATTCTTTTTTTGTTCGAAAGGAGATATCCCAAGTGTGGTACCATGGTAATTTTATCGAGGTATGATAAGTATCTCCAGAGATATTGAGATAAACATCTCAAAATTGGTACTGAAAATGAATAGCGCGGCATTGAAGTCGGTTGTTTTTTAGTTTTTAAACGATATTATTTGCAACCACATTTAGCACTGCATCCCTTTTTGCAGTTGCAAAAAATTGTGTTCAGCAGTTTTTCCGGCGCAGGTGGGAGTAAAGTTTGAACTGGCTCTAATATATTGTTGACCAAGTTCCAACCCCAGTCTGTAGGGTCTAGCTGATAACCAAGCCACACTTGAACTTGGTAATATACCCGAAAAAGATTTAATATAACTGGTATAAGACCCTAGCCAGGCCTGTCGCACTCCGCGCTGTAGCTATGAAACTACAAGTACTTCCGCGGCACCCGCTCGGTTACAAGTTCAGTCAGCAAAGTGTCACGCGCGCTCTGGATCAACCGCGCGCCTTACTTGTAGTTTGTACCTACCTCAATATTATATTCCTTGCTTACGATTTTAAAATAGAGTAACTGTAAAGAGTAACTATGTAAAAAGCAAAGAATGTCACACATAAAATGATAGGTAGGTATAAAACAGCTGAGTTTCATGTTTCAATTCAGGGATATAGGATAATAGGAATTCACGTTATGATCTTTAGGGAATTTCTATCGACCTTACATCTTGCAAAATATTAATTGTAACCTACTTGAAATTGGTAGGATTAACTGACTGATTGATTAACTGACATATCAGTGCACAGCTGCACGTACACGCGCGATAGGGCTGTCCGCCTACAGTATTTTAATTGCATCTACCTACTTGACGATCTTTCTAGTTTTTTGTGATTGTAATATTATATATATTTTTTTTAATAAGATGAAATTCGTTGTGAAAATATAACAATACATATTTTATACACTAACATACCTTACTCAAAAAGTAAATTACAATGTAAATCTTATTAGGTAGGTAGAAGGTACTTGCTATTTATTACTCTTTTAATAATTTCAGAATGCTATTTCGTCGAATTCTATAATATACGTTAGTAGCTCAGTACATAAGTAAGTAGATAGTCTAGCCTAGGAAACTACCTAAATATTAGTCTTTATTTTTAACACGAGCGTAGACACTCGTGTATCACTTTTTTCACTCTATGAATAGAGAATAGATTTATTAATCTAGGTATTATATCCTGTAGAGAAAAAGCGAAATATACACCCTAAAAAAATTACGTACTAGTAGGTATATAAACATTATTTTATACTCTTACCGTTTGGAGCTTTCAGGTAATTTAAAAAATGATATCTCTCGGTGCGTTATTGAAGAATTCAAGCACACATAAACAGAAAAATATAGTCTATAATTCCTGTGTGCCATATTTAGTATAATTTTTAATTAATTAAATATTCACAATTCGCATGCTTACTGTTTAAACTGTAATTGAACGACTGTACCTTCACACGGTTGGTTCGTCACTGCGGTGCAACCACATTTATCCTGATCTGTGTACCGAGCATGTACCGAACTCGAGGCGCGTAGGCATGACGCGCGTTTCGACCATTAGTATGGAGTCAGAATACTGTTTATTATATTATTACCGTGACAGCTGAAACCAACAAAGTTATACCTACCTACCTACTTATTTGAATTGACTCTTTGACTAACGAACCTTACAATACGATTTTGTTGAGACCGTGGATGGAGTATTGAGTGGATGTGGCATTTAAATAATAATAATAATATGAGACGGATAAAACTATACAATCACTAGTATGAGAGAGCGAGATGAACAATATTTCTTTATCCTTTACCTGTGTATTATATGTTTATAGCGGCAATAGCCCAATGGATAGGGTGTCGGACTGGCAATCGTGAGGTCGTGAGTTCGAATCCCACCCCACCCATTGCACTATTGACGTGAACCCACTCCAGACACAAGCATATTTTTAGCTTAGTTGGAGGGGTTAACAAGAATACTAGTAATGTATCAGATTAAACTGGTTCCAGCACTGTATGGAACCAAGTTCTAGTGCACCCATTGGCTCTCACCCGCTGTCATGTATAACCCGACCAAATTACGTTGTTCATTTCATCTTATAGCTGGCATATGTATCACGTGTCCATCGTTTTAGTCGGGTTATATCTCTATAGCTATTTCATTCGCATACGCTAATGTTCTCTCTACATATATATACTTTCTCTATGGTCGACACAAACGAGTTGTATAGTCCGAGAGCTGATGCAAGATTTGTACTCAGATAAATAAGTACGGTTACCAATGTTTACTTGGGGTTTTATTTTATTATTTTTTAACAGTATATAGATTAGTTCAGAGATAAATAAATAGGGTAGGTACCACCAACTAACGTTCACTTCAATTTTCCTTTTTTTCTTTCTTAATGGTTTTGTCGTAACATACTATAGTCGGATTTTTATAATTCGAGAGTTGATGTAATTAAAGTACTTATAGATTTCAGATCACTGAGATTCATTGAGATCTGATAAGTATCTCCAGAGATATGACGATAAACGTCTCAAACGTGCTACTGAAATTGACTCGAGAGGGCATTTATTCTACTTCACAAAAAAGGAGGAGGTTCTCAATTCGACGGTCGTCCCCTCCTCCCCCCACCTCTAAAAGCTAAACTGCTGGCTTGAAAAGTCTGGAAAAATTCGTGATAATAGTGTATTTTATGAACTTTAAAGGAAAACTATAGCGGGTAAGATAATTAGTTTAGCAGTAATAGTCGTTGAACTTGGGTGTTAGATAATTTTGTACCAAATACAAAATCCTTAAAAGTGACTAAGATCAATTAAAGATTAAGACTTAAGACTTAAGACTATAAAAAAGTATTTTTAAATCGGCAGTAATTAAATTAATGTTTTTTTTAATTCGAATTATCTGTTTTTTTATTTAAATATTCAACTATTACAAAATAAAGTTTTCCTACAATGAATAAAATACATAATTATTTTTGGTCGAAAAAGTGAGTCAGCTCCTAGACCATTACATTGTTACAAGTCAAACAACCTACGATTCTAGGCAAGTGAGTACTATTTTTTCGCGTTATTTAACTTACGCAATCTTAAACTTTACTCAATTTTAATTGAACGTCAAGTATTTTTAACCGACGAAAAAAAAACGGAGGAGGTTTTCAAGTCGACGCGTATATATTTTTTTTTATGTATGACCACGCATAACTTTTTACAGAGTAGTCTGATTTCGATAATTCTTTTTTTATTGGAAAGGGTATGACCTCAAGGGGGTCCCATTTAAATTTTAACGAAATCGGTCGAGCCGTTTTGAATAAGTCAACAAAAATAATGGATAAAAGTATCATTTTTTGGATGATTTTATCATGTCATCAATGTATGTCAACAAACACTGGAAAAAATAAAGAGCCGAAAATCGGGCTCAGTTGCGTGTGTTGACTCTTGAGAGAGGCATATGTCTAGCAGTGGACTGATACCGGCTGATTGTGAGGATGATGATGATATTTTACAGGTGGTACAATTTAAATTTCATCGAGATATGTATCATATCTCCAGAGATATGAAGATAAACACCTCAAACTTAGTATTGAAATTGACTAGCGTGACGTTGGAAGTCGGTTTTTTTAGTTTTTTATGTGATCTTAAATTATTATTATTCACATTATTTATTCATTTTTCTTAAGTTTAGTTTTGTTACAATATATCATAAAAAATAATAAAGAAAAACTATTATAAAAACATAAGACATTATAAAAAACCTAAACCTAGGGTGCCGCCGGCAACGGAGCAGGGCCCAAGCTACCGGTGGTTAGGGCTGCAGAGAGAGGAACCTCCTGACGATGCGTGCCGTGTCAAGAAGTACCGCCTTCTGTATCTGGCCCTTGATCCAGCCATTTAGCGAGAGTCTCTTGAGATGTTGGTCGAGACTCTTCGCTATTAGGCCGTTGGCAGAGACGACTATCGGAACAATGATGGTTGAGTCAACATCCCACATGGCGGTAACCTCGCAAGATGAGAACAACCGGAAATAATATGCCTGAGTAACTCTCCGGGACAGTGGCATGCCCGACAAATGTCGACCGTACCGTCCTTCATGATATATTTCCGATAGTTGTTCGTCTTGATAACTTCGTCAGCAATTGCACAAACAAAACCTTCGGTTTCCCCAAAGAGGTCCCCGAATCGTAGCCAGTTCACCGACGCGAGCAGGTCCACATCGGGCCCTGTTAAGGTTCGATAGAACCGGCCGTGCAGCTCCTTGCTCTTCCATACGTCCTTGCGGTCTTCAGTACTCAGCACCTGAGGTCAGTACTTTGCGCCAGTTCTCTTTGCCTAAGGAGAGAGGCGTGAAAGTCTTGTCAGCTGACATAATATCGCAATGCATCCCACACACGTTGTTTAGGAAATATTCCCGGAGACTGCACACTTCACGGTTGTGGAGTGTCTTGGCATTTAAAAGGCCTCGACCACCCCATTTCCGTGGGATATACAGTCTCATAACAGACGAGCGTGGGTGAAGCATGCGATGTGATGTCAATTGCTTTCAAACTTTTCTGTCCAGGGCGTCTTATTATTATTATAGAGCATAAATGTTCTATATAAAGTTTGTCTAGGCCAGGGGTAGGCAATGACGCCTGCTTTTAACATAGTAGATTATGGCCACAAAAAAATTAAACCGCTGAAAAAACTGAAAAGCAAAAAATAATAAAACTTTTTTCTTCCTCTCCACCCCCCTACCACCCCTAAAGTCGATTGGAGTAGAACTAAAGTTGAGCCTATATATTGTAATATATAATATATAGGCTCCACTTTAGTTCTACTATTATAATATATAACAAACAACTCTAGAGATGTTTATATGTGGCGTACTCATGCATATTATGACGATAACAACTTTTATAACTTTTTGAATCGTTACATCTCAGAAACGGTAACTCGTAGAAAAAATGGTATTGAGAATTTTTTTATAGATAATTTTATGATCTACAATTTTTGTCTAAGGTACTTTAATGATAAAACTTACCGTTTTGCGGAAAATCGCATAAAGTCATTTTTTGACTTTGATCTTGAATTTTTTTTTCCATACACGGGAATGATAGGGAACTTTTAAATATTATTTATAATTGTTTTGAACAATTTTACTGATTTTGAGCTTGTTGGGATCTTCACATTTTTTGGTCTAGGTTGACCGGACTAATTATAAAGAATATGTATTTACAAATGGTACATATATACAACTTAAAAATAAATAAAACTATTTGAACTGTGAATAAATGAAATAATATAAATTAAAATTAAAATAGCTATAAATAAAAAACAGAACCTAGGTCGCAGCTGTCTGCCGGTAAATTATAAAGATTACATCAATTTAGAAACAATCGATACCATATTGCAGCGATACTTTCAAAATTTTGTTTACCCAAAAACCTTGCGGTAATCTAAGATATGATATCGCTCTATAAAGTTTTTTACGAAATATCTGAGTAAGTAATACAATACTAAACAATTTTTATGTTTCAAACGTTCGAAGATAAAAATGACGGGCGGTAATTATTATTATCACTGAAAACTATCTATCTATAGGTATATATCGTATATATATATTCTGCACGTTTTCATTAATATTCAAAGAACGATGTGTGTAAAAGATATTGAAAAAAAGAGGCGGTACTTAGATAAAAAAGCGTAACGAAATAGTGTTATTGTTTTAGAAAAAGAAACACGTTCTGAAAATTCAGTTTGTGTATTGTTGTTATAATTTATTTTAATGTTTTTATTTGAAAGATGTCCCGAATCTATATTATAATCCAGCAGGGTTATTCTCAATCATTCGAAAGCTAATTCGGATTCGGAAAATGCCTTTACTTCGACTTGGGTCTTTGCAGACTTTTGATATTTCAATACGAAAAAATCTCTGATTCTAATTGGAAAGGTTTCCGCGACAAATAGCTCACGAATTTAATAATTTTAAAAATTAATAATAGAGCTTCTGAATCCGAATAGTTTTCCAATTTCAAATCAGGCTGATCTGAAATATATGCACCTTTTTTATATATATTTTGTACCTGATTTTTATTTATAGTTCAAGTTTTATATATTGTAGTTTATATCATTTTGATATTGTCATTAGGTAATTTTTTTTAAATTTGTTACATAAATATGTACTTTTGTAAATATTAAAGTAATATTGTACCTGTAACTGACTCCTCCAGCGGCGAAGATGTATTGACTAGCGAACAAGCCGCTGTACAGGATGGGCAGCAAGATCAGTAAGTAGTTGATGACCTGGTACTTCCCGAAGGAGCCCAGCTCCAGCAGGATGGAGTCCAGGTCCACACCGCTGTCTCCCGGCGTCATGGTCACAGTGTTGTTATCGACAGGACGACAAGCGCGCGCGACGGTAGCCACTCGTCTGCTTATCTGTAGATATTCGTCCGATGCGAATCGCTCGATGTCCGCTATTCGCTACATTGTCCTGATTGTACTACGATCGCGGTAAACAAGGTGTTTCGCAAGCTCAAGTCGATCGACGTCTGCTCGAGGTCTGGCGGTATCGCTCGACTGTCGACTGTTTGGCCGCGAACGTGCATGTCACGTTAAGGATCGTGGTATCCGTTGCGGGGCATGAATTTAGTGATAGGCATAGAAAAATTATCATTAACTTTTTTTTTGTATGATATAAGGAACAAGGCAAGAACAACGCTGATGGTAAGCAATGACGTCTCCCTATTAAAGATACAGCGATATGCAAAATTCTGATCAGCCAGAATTTTGCATGTCACTGAACTGCGCCTGTCACCTTGAGACATAAAAATGTTAAGTCTCACATGCTTTGTAATTTCACTGGACACCTTGCCATTTCAACCGACAAAGAATTCAGTTTCACGGCTGAATGAATTGGCAAAGTAGTGGTACCGTCCCAGGCGCAGTAGCAGAAGTACCTACCACTTTTTATTTTTATTGTGTGTAGAATATACAATACAAAATTTTTTTTCATCTTATAGTCAGTCAGTTTGGCCACTATCTCACCTGGTAGTAAGCGATGATGTGTAAAATGAACTTACGAGTACATTGACAGAAACATATTTAAAAAGTGAAAAAATAGCGGTCTAAGCTTATCACTAAAACGATCTCTTCCAGACAACCGGGTATGGAGAGTTATAAGATACGAGTAGGTGATGTTGCAACATTAATTTTAAGATATAAAATCTTGTATATACTATTTTAAAATAAATATTAAAAAAAAAATTAAGCCGACTTCAAAACCACAATAAAACTTTTTAACAAAAAAATTAAACCGCCGAAAAACTAAAAAGCAAAAAATAATTAAACTTTTTTAATTAACCTCAATAACGAAGTTCTTAAACTACTGTTAGTATACCTGAGTATATATTTTTGTAACTGATTTAAGTTATTAACTAAACATAATAACTAAGTTTTTAAACTAATGTAAGTATGTACTCGTATACCTAAGTAATTTGAGTCGGCGCGCATGATCCTTTTATCCATTATTTTTGTTGATTTATTTAAACCGGCTCAACCGATTTCGTCAAAATTTAAATGGGACCCCCTTGGGGGTAATGTATACTCTTTCCAATAAAAAAAGAATTATCGAAATCAGACTACTCCGTAAAAAGTTATGCGTGGTCAAAATTAAAAAATATATATATATATACGCGTCGACTTGATAACCTCCTCCGTTTTTTTTTCTTCGGTTAAAAAGGCACTCAAAAGCTACCCACTTATCTATTTGAAGTCGGTGCCAGCCAAGTCTAATAGGTAGTAGATAGATACTACCTACATGTATCTACCTACTTACTACTACTACATACATAGTATCTATCATAGTGTCCTTGACAATCCATGTTATTTTCATTCACTTTATTTAAATAAAAAATTAAAGGGGATGCAAGAAACTTATGCAAGAAACTTATTTTTCCGGAAAATTTTGTTCAGTCGGAACCCTACGTGTGTGAGGCCGACTCGCGCTTGGCCAATTTATTTATATTTTTAACACTCATATCTACCGCGATTTTCCAAAAAATTTCAAATTCAAATACCCAAAAATAAAAATTTTGACAAGAACCGGTTGAGAATACGAGTTGTGGAGGAGAACAGCCGGACTTTCGGACATTCACCGTACATAGGAATAAACGAGTAATTTTTAAGCGGCAACAGCCCAATGCATTCGAGAGGTTGTGAGTTCGATCCCCATCCATTGCACTATTGGCGTGAACCCACTCCAGACACAAGCAAATTTAGCTTAGTTAGAGGGGTTAACAAGAATACAAGTAAGCGTGCCGAATCCCGTCGCGCAAGGGACGCGCGGTAGCCCTTACTCCTATGAAAAAGGACATCAAAAATATCCGAAACGTGTCGGAGTAATTTCGACATCTTAACCCGTGAGTGTAAAGCCGTTTTAAATAATTATATGTAATATTCTCACGATAATTTTCATTAACAAATACTAGTAATGTGCAACCCACGTTGCTAGTCAGCTCTATAGACTAAGATATCTATAGACTAAGGACCTATGCATCGCTCGATCAATAAATAAACTGGCCAAGTGCAAGTCGGACTCGCACTCGTAGGGTTCCGTACTACACTACAGTATTTTATAAGACCGAGCAAAAAATACCACTATCATTTTTCGCCAGCAACAAATAATAATTAATTAATATTTTATTTCTTATAACGCCATCTAACGTCTAACAAAGGTGTTAGGGATCGACATTTCAATATAACGCCATATATGGGACGTTTACCTAACTAAGCGTTCATAGATGGCGTAAAATGCCGAAAAAAACACGTTTCTTGTATGGGGACCCTCTATTATTTTTAACTTTATTCTGTTTTTAGTATTTGTTGTTATAGCGGCAACAGAAATACATCATCTGTGAAAATTTCAACTGTCTAACTATCACGGTTCATGAGATACAGCCTAGTGACAGACGGACAGACAGACATACAGACAGACAGACAGACAGACAGACGGACGGACAGCGGAGTCTTAGTAATAGGGTCCCGTTTTACCCTTTGGGTACGGAACCCTAAAAACGATACATTACGCATATATTTTTTAAATTTAGGTTCATTTGAATTCCTTGAATATAGTT
Organism: Cabera pusaria; assembly: GCA_954871355.1. NCBI lineage: Eukaryota > Metazoa > Arthropoda > Insecta > Lepidoptera > Geometridae > Cabera > Cabera pusaria. The sequence goes on from OX940896.1 coordinate 952,125, forward strand.
TTTTACCCACGACGGAACGGATACTGTATATGCTTTTGGGGTGAGAGGAATCAAGAATCAAAGAATCAAAGCATTTATTCAGCATGTAGGCAGTATAAATATACGCACATATACACGTCAAAATCATAAATCATAAAATAAATCATAACCAATTATCAAGTAAACATAGCAAAAGCAGAATTTAACGCTTTGAATTAGAAAAAAAAAGTAATGAACCATTCAGCTGTCATCCAATCGTTTACGTCAGAATGTCTAAAAAAAATTAAAGTAGATTAAAACCAACCATACATGTAACTGTGTGTTTCAGTACTTCAGACAATTTTTATATAAAAAAAATTAAAAAAGTGAAATAGTGAAACACAACATAGAGAAACGCATACCGATCACAGTACATATCATGATCCAAATGGAACTGATAGTCCGTCTGTCAGCTGCATAATATTGTTTAAATAAAAATAAAAATGGCAAGCCTAGAAAGAAAATCTGCGGACAAAAGGGGAAAACTGAATGGCTGTTGAATCTACCGGTGTTTCGGAAATACTCCCATCAGAGAAGAAACACCAAGAAACACTATGGGGCTTGTCTTGTCATTTTATCTTTTTTTTTTAATTAATTGTACATGTCAGCTTTAAAATTTTAATAATATATTATTAATTATAATACAATTTATATTTATTCTTGGAACTTGGGGCATTCAGGCCATGCATTTTTGTCATCCATATAGCATCCATATATCATTGTATAGTATGATTTTTTCATCAAATTGGATTTTACATAGATTTTAAATTTGCTCATAGGCAATTGATCAATATCTTTAGGTAGCTTATTGTAAAAGCGTACACAGTTCCCCATGAATGAACCACTAACTTTCTGCAGTCTGAAATTAGGTATAATTAATCTATTTTATGTCTTGTATTAAAATTATGTACATCAGACCTTTTCTTATAATCATTTATATTCTTGCGTATGAACAAAATATTTTCATAAATGTATTGACATGCCACTGTTAGAATTTTAATTTCCTTAAATTTTTCACGAAGTGAATCTCGCGACCTCATACTATATATAGAGCGAATAGCTCGTTTCTGCAAAACAAATATTGATTGGATTTCAGCGGCTTTCCCCCACAATAAAATGCCATAAGACATTATACTGTGGAAGTAGCTGAAATAGACCAATCTTGCAGTGGCTTCGTCCGTGGATGTTTGTTTGTTTGTTTGTGTGTGCAAATCCATGTTGCCATTTTTCTCCAAAACTACTACTTAGTCCGTATTTAATGCAGTTTTCAGTTATGGGTTTGGATGTAATTGATGCATGTTTTTAGATAAGTGTTACTGTGAAAACTCACCAGGGGGCGCTGCAGTAATCATTTGTTGGAGCAAATCGATGTTGCCTATTTTCTTCAAAATGACTAGTCCGATTTTGAAGCAGGTTTCAGTAATGGGTTCGTGTTTGATAGGAGCATGTTTTTAAATAGACGTTACGGTGTCAACTCACCAGGAGGCGCTGCAGTAAACATTTGTTTGTGCAAATCCATGTTGCCATTTTTCTCCAAAACTAGTTCGATTTTGTCTTTAAACGGTTCGTAATTAATCAGTTGTGGTTCTTAGATAAATGTTATGACGTTCATTTTCTAAAGGACATTGTCGTCAAAATTTTAATTTTGATTCTTGTAACACTAATGTCATTAGTTATAACTTTGGGGAGGAATTTTGAGATAGGGATAGCTAAAAACAAAATAAAAGAAATTAAACATCTCAATTTGCAATAGAGCCATACAATAACCTTTAAGTTTACTATTAAGGGTTTGTTAGGTTCTTCGCAAAATCATTCAGATCCTATCTTCCTAAAGCGGTTTCAATGACGAGCAGACAGACAGACGGACAAATATATGATTACTAGATTGTGATTACCTAAAAAATCTTCTTACAATAATTAAATACCTAGCTATTATTCTCAAAAATATTACAATACTGACGATAATAATTTAAATTCATATCTTAAATAAACTGGCCAAGTGCAAGTCGGACTCGCACTCGTAGGGTTCCGTACCACGCTACAATATTTTTTAAGATCGAACAAAAATACTGAAAAAATACCACTATCATTTTTGCCAGCAAAAATTATCTTTGTTTTTCATAGTGTTTGTATAAATGACAAAATTATATTTGCGGTTTTGCAGATGTGCTATATGTTAAAAAAATCTATTTCCGTTGAAAGTGTTTATTGAGATCTACAGCATATATTTTTCTTCGATTTGAAGGAGGGTGTCCTCTCTCTCTAACTTTTAAAATAAGCATTTTACCACTTTGAAAGTGTCTTTAAAAGATTGACTTTGAGAAGAAATAGTTTTAGGTTTGATGAAAAAAATATGTTTAGTTTCAGTTCCATGTATGGGAAGAGGAGCCCCTCCTAAATCTTTTATATTTTTTAAAATATTTTTGTATAAACTCGTAAAGTGGTTTACAGAATACATGTACCTTTTTCAATTCAACTGTAAGTCCTAATAGTTTCGGAATTGAGTGGCTATAAGATACGGACAGACAGACATGACACATCTATAAGAGTTCCGTATTTTGCCATTCGGCTACGGAACCCTAAAAAACGCGGGATTTTTTGCACGAGCCTTTGCAGATATCTCATGTATGATTGTATCATATAAGGTAACATTTATAATTACTGTGTGCACAACTACAAACCAGTTGGTAACATAGTGCTGATAGTTACCGAGCAGGATACTGAGACGTGCTGAATGCTGATACCTAAAACTATCATAAATAAACTGGCCCAGTGCAAGTCGGACTCGCACTAGTAGGGTTCCGTACCACACTACAGTATTTTATAAGATCGAGCAAAAAATACCACTATCATTCTTCGCCAGCAAAAAATAATAATTAATAAACATTTTATTTCTTATAACGCCATCTAACGTCTAACAAAGGTGTTAGGGATCGACATTTCAATATAACGCCATCTATGCGATGTTTACCTAACTAAGCGTTCATAGATGGCGTTACATTGAAATGCCGAAAAAAACACGTTGCTTGTATGGGGACCCTCTATTATTTTTAACTTTATTCTGTTTTTAGTATTTGTTGTTATAGCGGCAACAGAAATACATCATCTGTGAAAATTTCAACTATCTATCTATCACGGTTCATAAGATACAGCCTGGTGACAGACGGACAGACAGACAGACAGACAGACAGACAGACAGACAGACAGACAGACAGACAGACAGAAAGACAGACAGACAAACAGACAGACGGACAGCGGAGTCTTAGTAATAGGGTCCCGTTTTACCCTTTGGGTACGGAACCCTAAAAAGGCAGACTATAAACGCAAGTTCAGTAATACTAAATGCTTGAGTAATACTTGCTGCGCTTTGCTATGCTTTCGCGCTCAGTTTGCTACCAAGCGGCAGCAGGGTCGGACGCTTCCATGCAGTATTACTTCGCAGCGTTGCTCACGTAGTAATCATGCCGTATTGACTATGTCAGACTGAGCGCATAAACTTATTTCTCAAGAATTTTGTATTACTGAACTTTGCGGTCACTCGGATGTTCGGCACGAATCTGTCTGCCTTTTTTATGATAGTCTGAGGCTGATACCATGCATTTATAAACTACGACCAATCACTATATACTTACAATTACCAAGTACCTAAATATCTTCTAAATATTGACTGCTTGACTGACTTGCTACCAAAAATAATAGTAGTAAGAAACTTACCACCATCGAGGAGAAAATCAGCCGCCGTAACCTTTCGGTGTTCCGGCAGCACACAGCCCTTGATGGCGGCTCACGTTAGTGCCGTGAAGCTCCGTAAACATGCGTGAACGTGAATGTGGACGGTTTTCGCGGGATTCACACGCGTTCACGTCTGTTACCCGATCAGAGTCGGTATTTTGTCCCGCGACAAATAGTTCGCGCCCCCTTTGCGCGGCTTTCAGACGTACACATCCACATTCACGGCCCCTCGCCGGTTTACTAAGCTTCTACGCTTACACGGTACAACAGCTTCTACGTCCATTTCGTGGCGGGTTTCACGAACGATTGTGAGCATCCCGTGAATGTGGAGGGCACGACTTGTGCCTTGAATTCATGGCCTGAATTCGCGCCATTAACATTACAATCAGTTTAATTATTAACCAACTTCAAAAAAGGAGGTTTCTCAATTCGCCCGTATATATATGTCGCAGGCAGATAGCTTAATTTCCGTTCAAACAGCGCAGTTCAACTAGATTCCTGATTGATATCCAGCTATTTGTTCAAACAGCTAGGCAAATGACTTGGATCGATGACGTTTCATTTATATATAATGAAACGTCGTATTTATTTTGTATACGCATATGCATATACTTTATGCATGTATATACATATATGTATATACACAAATATTTCGGGTGACGCGCGGCCGCTGCCGCGTCTCCCCTCCTCGCTACGCTCGTCGGCGCACGTCACGCGGTGGTCACTGTTCCCTAGTGTGTTGCCTTAGTGTCAGACTAAGATATTATATGACTGGCCTAAGCATTAGCCAGCGAGCTTATTCAATGTTGTAACAAACGATACGGCTGGATATCATTCAGGAATCTATTTGAACGGCGCAGTTTAGTTACGATGCTAGGTAGTCAATAGAACGGCTAATTAAGCTATCTGCCTGCGACATAATATATATTTATAACCGACTTCAAAAAAAGGAGGAGGTTACTCAATTCGACCTTATATATTGTTTTTTTTATGTTTGTTCGCGGATAACTTCGTCGTTTATGAACCGATTTTGATTACTCTTTTATTGTTCGAAGAGAGATATCCCAAGTGTGGTACCATGGTAATTTTATCAATGTCTGATAAGTATCTTCAGAGATATTGAGATAAACATCACAAAATTGGTACTGAAAATGAATAGCGCGGCATTGAAGTCGATTATTTTTTATTTAGTTTTTAAACGATATTATCTATATTATATTTGTTCGCGGATAACTTAGTCATTTATAAACCGATTTTGATGATTATTTTTTTGTTGGAAAGAAGATATACCAGGGGTGATACGGGATACCATAGTAATTCATCGAGATCTGATAATTATCTCCAGAGATATGGAGATAAACAACTCAAAAGACTAGAAAGTAATACATAGATACACAAACAGACATTATCCGTGACATTATAATAAAGTAGTTACACCGTGTAGTTTATGAACACAAATGATGTGAAACAATACCGTCATAACTTAACACATATCGAGTATTTTCTTCTGTTTAAACTATCAACTAGTAAGGTAAAGTTTATTATTTTTACTATCGTAAGCACAGACTACAATTGATACTACAGTAAGCCTACAGAGAAGTAAAAATAATACATTTAAATACATTATGTTTCTATCTAGTTGGTTGGTTTTAATTTTTTTTTAATATTCTGACGTAAACGATTGGATGACAGCTGAATGGTTCATTACTTTTTTTTTCTAATTCAAAGCGTTAAATTCTGCTTTTGCTATGTTTACTTGATAATTGGTTATGATTTATGATTTTGACGTGTATATGTGCGTATATTAATACTGCCTACATACTGAATAAATGCTTTGATTCTTGATTCTTGATTCTATATATTCGAAAAATTGTGATTGGCTCCTTTAGATCAGAATCAGAATCACGATAATTTATTGATTAATAATTCATTAAATAATATGCCAGGTCTTATATTATGTTTCTTTGAAGTGTTACACACTTAATTTTTTTGTAAATTGTTATACACAATCCAAAATTTCCTCGTACCAACGGGACTTGAACCCGCAACCTCCGGAATAACATGTTCCGGTGCTTTGCCAATTAAGCCATGGTGCGAAGTAACGTTACGACGAAATTAGTGGATTGCATTTGTTAACCCAATTATGCATTGGTGGCGCCATCTATGACTACTTATTACGTAAGTTAATCATTCGGAAGAAATCATTACAGTTTTCTAATCTGACGAGAGATGTTGCACTGCGTAAATCAAATATTATGTTTCTTTGAAGTGTCTCACACTTTATTTATTTTTTTCTCTTTATTTCGCCCGCGTTTAAAAGTATCCTATAGCTAATCCATCGTATTGGCTATGCCTATACACAATTTAATCTAAATCAGTCCACCGTTTGACCGTGAAGAAGTTCCAAACAAACAAATAAACAATCTACTTTCACATGTATAACATTGGTGTTGATATATCAAACTATATCATCATATTTATAATCTACTGCTTCATGTTAAAAATTATTCATAATAATAAAAAGACAAGAATCATAAATTCTTCAAATATTGATATAGAATTCAAAATACCTTTGCGCTCCACTGAGCTCTTCAGCTCTTTGTTTCCAACCGCTGCCCGCCAGCTAAAATTAGTTCATTCAATACTAAATTATAGTATACCTACATAGATAGATAGATAAACTCATTATTGCCATAGATATTAGCACAGTTAGAGATAGTATCGTCATCTGGGGATACTCATTGGATCTTGATTAAAATTACTAAAGGTCAATATTAATAATATAATATATAATAAATATATAATATAATAAATAACATCTACTCAATAATAATTAAAATCGGTTCATTTTTAGTTTCAGGTTTGAGGTGTTTATTTCCATATCTCTGGAGATACTTAATAATTGTATAATGGGACTACTGTGGAGATGTACCCTACAAATAAATAAACTATAAGTAAAAAATATTTTTAAAAACAATCTTTTATCCGGGACAATGAACTAAAATGTTAAAAATAAATTCTAGTAAGTATTTGGCGTGTAGGTACTTACCTATATTCTTAAAAGCTTGAAGCACTCCCGGTTTTTCAGGCTAGGTAATTACTATACTTCAGTGCCTCAAGCTTTTAAAAATATAGGTAAGTACACCTACACGCCAAATACTTACTAGAATTTATTTTTAACATTTTAGTTTATTGTCCCGGTAAAAGCTTGTTTTTACTTATAGTTTATTTATAAGTTTTTAGTAGGAAGAATCAATCAAAGCATTTATTCAGTATGTAGACAGTATTAATATACGCACATACACACGTCAAAATCATAAATCATAATCAATTATCAAGTAAACATAGCAAAACAGAATTTTAACGCTTTGAATTAGAAAAAAAAAGCAAAAGTAATGAACCATTCAGCTGTCATCCAATCGTTTACGACAGAATATTAAAGTAGGTTAAAACCAACCATACATGTAACTGTGTTTCAGTACTCAGACAATTTTTATATAAAAAAAATAAAAAAAGTGAAATAGTGAAACACAACTTAAAGAAACGCATACCGATCACAGTACATATCATGATCCGAATGGAACTGATAGTCCGTCTGTCAGCTGCATAATATTGTTTGAATAAAAATAAAAATGGCCAATGGCCAAGCCTAGAAAGAAAATCTGCGGACAAAAGGGGAAAACTGAATGGCTGTTGAATTTACCGGTGTTTCGGAAATACTCCCATCAGAGAAGAAGAGAAGGTATAGATACCGACTACCTAGCTACTACCTAAGTATTTAAGAGAAGGCATGATGTTTTAAAATATTCCACGGATATTGATGTGATTATGGGTAAAGTGCTCTTCAAGGAAAATCAATCGACTCGGTGGGGCTATGTTGCTTTATAACAGAAATGCCATGGCCTTACAGCTTCATCATCAGATCCTGGCTATCATTTAAGTGTAAAGTGCTCCTCAAGACGAATCATTTGAGCCCAAATTCACTGGGGTTACGTTATTTTATCACAGAGATTCCGTGGCCACCCTCCAGCTTCATCACCAGTCGCTAAATATCATCTAGGTGTAAAGTTCTCTTCAAGACGAATCAATCGAGCCCAAACTCGGTAGAGTTACGTTGATTTATCACAAAGATGCCGTGGCCACCTTCCAGCTTCATCATCAGACCCTGGATATCATCTAGGTGAAAAGTTCTCTTCAAGACGAATCAATCGAGCCCAAACTCGGTGGGGTTATGTTGTTTTATCACAGAGATGCCGTGGCCACCTTCCGTCTCCATTATCAGACCAGCTCCATGGTACCATATCGTTGTATTGTCACCAAAGATACATAAGTACACCAAATTTGAGTCCAATCGGACATCGGGAAGTGGGTCTAATTTAGCTTCCAAGATTCCACCCGAACATACATAGTGACATACATACATACTTACATACATACATACATACATTGCAAGTTAAATAAAAGCTTGTAAAAATAGGTATATACATCCGAATCGGTGTAGTCACGGAGGATAGGTGGGTGAAGTAATCGCGTAGCAAACATCAAACTAACATACTCGTACTTAGTTAATGCGATTCTAAGGGACAACATTTTCCGAGTTTACATATTTGATTTCGAAATTTAATTGATACATACTCATAACAAATGATTGAGTAATTCAAGAAGCCTGCCCTTGCAGTGAAGTAGATAGTAATATATCAGTAACAAAACAGTCACACTTACATTTAACTGAAGTGATTAGTGAAAACAAAATACGTACACCTACTATAAAACTATGTACGAGTATTTAAGATACATACTTCAGGATTAATCTTTAGACTTAGGTACATTAAGTACTTTCCGATAGCGATTCATTATTATGTCGTATGAAACAATATGTATGTTCTTATACGAAAAATGTATCTCAAATAATTTCATATTTCCTATATCATTGAAGTAAGTAGTAGTAGAATTTCTTTCTGGTTTAGTCTGTTTTTGCGGTAACCGTTTTTAGGGTTCCGTGTCTCAAAAATAAAAAAGGAACCCTTATAGGATCACTTTGTTATCCGTCTGTCTGTCTGTTTGTCTGTCCGTCTGTCAAGACCCATTTTTAACCGACTTCAAAACAAGGATGTTTCTTAATTCGACCGTATATTTTTTTTATGTTTGTTCGCGGATAACTTCGTCGTTTATGAACCGATTTTGATTATTCTTTTTTTGTTGGAAAGGAGATATCCCAAGTGTGGTAGGTACCATGGTAATTTTATCGAGGTCTGATAAGTACCTCCAAAGATATGGAGATAAACACCTCAAAATTGGTACTAAAAATTAATACCGCGGCATTGAATTCGGTTATTTTTAGTTTTTGAAACGATATTATTCTTAGAAACAAGCTTCAAGTTGAACTTATATAAAATACTTGGTCTACGATATCTTCCGGCTGTGAATAAAAAACCTCTAAGTTAACGCGATCAAAAGATATGACCGTTTATGTCGCATATTTTGCAATATGACAAGGGAATCAAAACCTATAGGCACAGATTATATAATAGTTACTACGTAAACTATAGGGTACTTTCCGTTGACCTAGAATCATGATATTTGGCAAGAAGCAAGGTCTTGAAGCATTTCTAAAGGAAAAATCTTAAAACCGAACATTTCTAGTTTAATAAGAGAGAAAACCGGCCAAGTCGAGGTGGTTTATCGTTTAATGTTTATGATGAAATGTTTCCGATAAATACATACAATAGGTCAGTACTTATATTTCGGGATAAGATCGAGCTACGTTGTTGTAAGTGAAGTGATAATACACAGTTTTTGAATTCGATAAAGTATTTTGCGATAATATCGAGTTGTCACTAAAATGCAATAATGAATTAAATTAATTCTACTATGCGACTACAGCACGATTTAAAAACGGAGAAGCATCATTCGATGCAGAGAAGGTAATACATTTATAGAAATATATGAATGAAATGAACGCCCATGCACTGGCATTAATGCGTGGACGTTTTCAAAAATATTACAAGTAAACGATATACCTACAACATTAGTGACGTACCTATTTAAAGATTGTAGTCTGTCGTAGACTAGTCTGATAATATCGCATGTGTGATTCAGCCCACAGCGGCTCGATTTTTAGCGCCATCTAGTTCTGGTCTAGATAGTATAGGAAATTTGTTGGATAAACATAAAAAAAAAAACATAAACATAAATAAATATTTATTGTGTCAATCACATATTATAGAGTTGGTACATAATATTGACAATATTACAACTTGTATGTTACAAGATATGGATTGTACCATTGACATATCATTGTACCCACACTAGTGCCCGTTTGCACTAAACTTAAGAATCGCCTAAAATTTAAAAATATCTCAATTAAAGCAACATCAGGAATCAACATCTCAAAATATATCTTGCAGATAGGCTAATGATCCTATATTTATCTATATTTTGAAATTTTTGGTGGCCGGATATCTTTATTTTGTAATATTTCGACAAGATAAGGCGATCCTTAAGTTTAGTGCAAACGGGCCTAGGTCTCTTAGAATAGTAAGTATACTAATTCTATATTTAGCTATGAACAAAAATATTGGGGCAGTCGCAGACGCCATAGAGTAACAATAACAAGACTGGACAGTGACGCGCCTGACAATCCAGTTGGGTGCCACAAATACAAATACAAATATACACATTTATTTCATAAAAAATAGAGTAGGTACACAGACGTTGGTAATGTTATAAGGACGTCTATCTTGTCATGATATGACATATGAAATGTACAATTGATATTCATTATCAAATTATTACACATTTTATTTTAACACATTTTAGTGGTAATTTATACAAATTAAATTATGTCAAAAATGTCTCCGTCAATGATTATATGACATCATTAAAAATTATTTAAATAAATTGTTTACACTATAAGCATTCTTTGTTTTTAACCAATTTAATAATTCTATTTTGAATCGCTTTACATTAACTATTTTTAATTGTTCTGGTATAGCATTGGACATTTTAATACACATCGCATGACACTGTTTTTGATACGAGTATACCTAAAGTCCCCGTCACGAGAAGCTATAAATTATGTAAACAAGTGTTCAGGAGTTCACAACATTTGGACCAACAAAAAAAATGAATTTGTGAAAATAAACTCGAAACTCGAATGACGCGTTTATTTCAAAATGGCGTCACGATAGTTTACAATCCCTGCGTCCGGTACCAAGAAACACAAACGATAGTGCTTTGCCTCGTTAAAATATGATCCGACTAAATTAAATAGGTTGTTACTTTCATATAACCCGTCTATATTTCATGTCGATTGAATATGGTCAATTTATTATTATCTCGCAGTATAAAATGTTTACTTAGTAAAAGATGTTTGTTTACATAATTTATAGCTTCTCGTGACGGGGACTTTAGTGTTGTGTTTGGCGTGTATCTAGATTATAGACCAGTCTGTCCGGATTCCGCGTGTTCCTCAGATAGATATCGGAAGCTTTGCTAAACAACTGAGGTTTTGTTTTAACGAAAACTGCAATTTCGAAGATGTACATGCATGGAAGGGGAATAATGTTTAATGTTTAGACACAATACCTGTTATTAGCAGAGATCATAGCGCGGCGTAGTTAGTAATTATAAATTAGATATAACTTTAAAAGTAACTATATTAGACTGAAGGTTCAATTCAGTCTAATAAATATTCTGTCACATATTTGAAGAAATACATATTTACATATTAATTAAAGTATTTACATAAATGATACATAATATTGGTATCAAATTAGATACGGAAGAGATAAATTGTTTGTAGAGGAATTGTTTGTACTAACTAGGTAGGTAAGTACTTGGTATTTTTTCTCGATGTTGGTAATAGTTAGGTATGTGCCGTTTTATGTATTGATAATGTTATGAACATGTGTTTATCTGGGACTTATCTTTATCTTTTATAATATAAGGTGGCCTACAGGCTGACGGCCCATTTGATCGTTAGTGATTTTTTTACCGATTTCAAAAAAAGGCTTCTCAATTCAACCCAACATATAATTTTTTTTTTTAAGTTTGTTCGCGGGTAACTTCGTCGTTTATAAACCGATTTAGATGATTATTTTTAATTTCATCGAGATCTGATAAGTATCTCCGGAGATACGGAGATAAACAATATAAGCAAATTTGTATAGTTACTTTGATGACATGATTATAGCATAAAGTACTTTAACTATCGCGGCATATGAAGTCGGTTTTTTTCGTTTTGTACGATCATAAATTTAGTTTTTTAAACGATCTTATTAATGACTAGCAGCCCGCCCCGGCTTCGCACGGGTAGAACATATATGCCTACAAAATTTGCATCAGTTTGTTGCATCGAATACAAAATATGAACATATTTAACAACCATCGTCATATTTCATCCAATTTACACAAAACCTTAACGAATTATGCACCTAAACCTTCCTCATAAACACACTGGCTATTGGTGAAAACCGCATGATAATCCGTTCAGTAGCTATTGAGATTATTGCGAACAGACAGACAGACGCAGTGATGAACTTTGTTTTATAATACTTACGTATTGATATTGGACGGCCCTTTGGCGTAAAGGATAGTTACCCTGATTCTGACCCGACGGTCGTTGGTTCTAATCCTAGCTATATACCTACCAATGAAAGTTTTATGTGCATTCATGAATCATGAGTTTTCGTACAGTGGTAGTGGAATCATTAAATCTACCAAAAAGTAGCTTACCACCAAGGAGTACATCTGCCGCCGTAACCTTACGGCGTTCCCCGACGTAAAATGTAGGGGTAATATACGTTTAACGTGTGTATCTGTGTGTCTGTCTGTAGCATCTTAGCACCTAACCGGATGAACCGATTTTGTTTTTATTATTGATAGTTTTTTTTGTTTGATAGATATCTTCATCGAGAGTTTTCTTAGCTTTGATTCATGAAAATTCGTTCAATCGTTATAAAATTATGAGCTTTTTTCTCGTTAATTGCGCTAGGAAATCAACTTTCATAGGTCTGATCAATTCGAAAATCTTCTTCTTCAACGATATTGTAAGAACATGGAAGCCTCCTGGACTCTACAGAATACTCAAATCCTCACCAACTTACAGCTCAGATTTTAAATGTCGTGTTTAGAGTCATTGGAAAAAGCTATTATACATAGATCAGTCGGGGTGGTTTAAAATATTATATTACTAGCTGTTACCCGCGGCTTCGCCCGCGTTATTTGTGTCTTTATGACCATTGAGGTCTAGATCGATGATCTCTTAGGCCAAGTCACCATAGATGACCCTCAAAATCGAACTCAATATCCTCTATTGTTAAAGTCATTAATCATTATGGTTAGGTATACGAAGTTGTGCTGTTTAAATGTTTGACTCAATACAACAGTTCCTGAAACATTTCTGACAAAGAAAATAAGGTGGATAGCTGCGCGAGCGTAGCGAGCGCTATTATTGGGCGAGTGAAAATTTTTTATGACTTTTTATAACCCTGACAGTTTAATGACCTAATAATCAAGTCAATATAGATGACTCTTAGGACAAACTCGATATCGTCTATTGTTAAAATCAGTAATCATTACTTGATACTTGGTAAACCTAACCAAGGTCATTATGATTATTGAAGGTTGTACTGTTTCAATTTATGACTCGTTTTGATGGATGTGGCTATAAAAATACAAAAGTTGCTGAAATGTTTCCTGCAAAGTAGATATAACAAATGCTTGCGCGAACGGAGCGAGCGCTATTACTGTGAGAGAGTAGCAAGCCCTATCACTGCGAAAATTTTTTACGACTTTTTATGACCCTGACAGTTTTTATGACCTACTAAGTCAACACCGATGACACAAAGGTTAAACTTGATATCCACCTATTTAAAGGTTAATATATATTATGATTATTGAAAGTTGTACTGTTTCAATTTATAAACTCGTTTTGATGCATGTGGCAATTAAAATACAAAAATGCTGAAATATTACCTACAAAGTAGATAAAACAAAAGTTTGCGCGAGCGTAGCGAGCGCGAAACTTTATACGTCTTTTTATGACCCTGACAGTTTTTATGACCTACTAAGCCAAAACCGATGGCCCTAAGGTTAAACTTGATATCCACTTATTTTAAGGTAAAAAATTATTATGATTATTAAAGGTTGAACTGTTCCAAATATAACTCGTTTTGATGAATGTGGCTATTAAAATACAAAAGTTCCTGGAATGTTTCCTACAAAGAAGATATAACAAATGCTTGCGCGACCAGAGCGAGCGCTATTACTGCGCGAGCGTAGCGAGCGCGAAAAATTTTTACGACTTTTTATGACCCTGTCAGTTTTTATGACCTACTAAGTTAACACTGATGACACAAAAGTTAAACTTGATATTCACTTATTTTAAGGTTATTAATCATTATGATTATTGAAGGTTGTAGTGTTTCAATTTATAGCTTCGTTTTTATGGATGTGGCTATTAAAATACAAAAAATGCTGAAATATTACCTGCAAAGTAGATAAAACAAATGAATGCGCGAGCGTAGCGAGCAGTATTACTGCGCGAGCGTAGCAAGCGCTATGACTGCGCGAGGAAAGCGAGCGCGAAATTTTTTTACGACCTTTCATGACCCTGACAGTTTTTATGACCTGCTAAGTTAACACTGATGATAAATGTCTGCGCGAGCGCAGCGAGCGCTATTAATGCGCGAGCGAAGCGAGCGCGAAAAAATTTTACATCTTTTTATGACCCTGACAGTTTTTATGACCTACTAAGTTAACACTGATGACACAAAAGTTAAACTTGATATTCACTTATTTTAAGGTTATTAATCATTATGATTATTGAAGGTTGTACTGTTTCAATTTATAGCTTCGTTTTGATGGATGTGGCTATTAAAATACAAAAAATGCTGAAATATTACCTGCAAAGTAGATAAAACAAATGTTTGCGCAAGCGTAGCGAGCAGTATTACTGCGCGAGCGTAGCAAGCGCTATCACTGCGCGAGCATAGCGAGCGTGAAAAATTTTTACGACCTTTCATGACCCTGACAGTTTTTATGACCTGCTAAGTTAACACTGATGACAAATGTCTGCGCGAGCGCAGCGAGCGCTATTAATGCGCGCGCGAAGCGAGCGCGAAAATTTTTTACGTCATTATATGACCCTGACAGTTTTTATGACCTGCTAATTCAACACCGATGACCCTAAGGTTAAACTTGATATCCACTTATTTTAATGTAAAAAATTAGTATGATTAATGAAAGTTCTACTGTTCCAATTTATGACTCGTTTTGATGAATGTGGCCATTAAAATACAAAAATTGCTGAAATGTATGAATGCATGAATGAATGAATGATAATTCTTTATTGTACACCAAAATTAAATAATAAACATCTCAAAATACATTATACATTAGTACAATGGGCGGTCTTATCGCTCAAAGCGATCTCTTCCAGACAACCTTAGGACGGAGTGGACAGTACGAATATGTAAAGGGCTAAGGTGCACATTTAACAATTTTGAGATCATAAAATGAATAAACATCTATTTCAAAGTCATAAACATAAATATTTATTTCATAACATATATCTACATACATACAAATAAAACAAATATAAATAAATATGCATAATATATAAACATACATACACATACAAATATATAACAGTTTTAAGAAATACATGAGATAGCTTAATAATCATCAATACCGGTTTGTGTTAAGTAGAATTTTTTTAGTTTTTCTTTAAAAGTATACATTGAGGGAGCGTGTCGAATTGTAACAGGTAAGTCATTCCAAAGACGGATTGCCTGTATAATGAAAGAAGAATCATAGAAGATTGTTGAGTGAGTTGGCATATCTAACTCTAAAAATTCAGATGACCTCAACGCCAGGGAATGATTGGAGCACAGGAAATTGAGCGAAATTGAATTGTTATCCTACAAAGTAGATATTACAAATGCTTGCGCGACCGGAGCGAGCGCTTTTACTGGGCAAGCGTAGTAAGCGCTATCACTGCGAGAGCGAGGCGAGCGCAAAAATTTTTTCCGACCTTTTATGACCCTGACAGTTTTTATGACCTACTCAGTTAACACTGATGACCCTAAGGTTAAACTTGATATCCACTTATTTTAAGGTAAAAATCATTATGATTATTGAAGGTTCTACAGTTTCAATTTATAAACTCGTTTTGATGCATGTGGCTATTAAAATACAAAAAATGCTGAAATTTTACCTACAAAGTTGATTAAAAAAGTTTTGCGCGAGCATAGCGAGCGCTATCAATGCGCGAGCGAAGCGAGCTCGAAAATCTTTACGTCATTTTATGACCCTGACAGTTTTTATGACCTGCTTATTTAACACCGATGACCCTAAGGTTAAACTTGATATCCACTAATTTAAAGGTAAAAAATCATTATGATTATTGATAGTTGTACTGTTCCAATTTATGGCTCGTTTTGATGAATGTGGCTATTAAAATACAAAAGTTGCTGAAATATTACCTACAAAGTAGATCAAACAAATTATTGCGCGAGCGCAGCGAGCGCTTTCACTGCGCGAGCGATGTGAGCGCGAACATTTTTACGTTTTATGACCCTGACAGTTTTTATAACCTACTAAGTCAACACCGATGACCCTAACGTTAAATGTGGCTGGTAAAACACGAATGTTTTTGAAATACTTCCCACAAAGCAGATAAAACACGTTGGGCAAGCAAAGCCATCGCGTAAATTTTGATGACTTTTAATGACCCTGACAGTTTTATGGCCTAATTAAGGCACTTATTAAGTTGAGTCATTATAGATGAAGCTAAGGTCAAACTTTTATGATTATGCAAACTCTATGTAAAGTTAACAAAAAATATAGGCACCCGCACTTTTCTGCCGAAAAAAAGTATTCTTTGCCCTTTTATGCCCTTTTAAATGTCTTTGTACAAAATTTCATCAGAATCGGTCAAGCCGTTTGGCCGAAAAGAGGCCACACATTAACAAAATTCCATAATAAAAATATAGACAACCTAAATTTCCACCCAAAAATAAGTATTTGTTGTCCTTCTGTCTTTTTGACTGTCTGTGCACAAAATTTCAGCTTAAATGGTTAACCCGTTTGACCGAGAGTAGGCCACACATTTACAAAGTTCACTTTCAAAATTCTGGACACCTGGACTCGGCTGCCAGAAAAAAAGTATCCTATGTGATTCTATGCAAAATGAACTGTAATATGTATAAAATTTCAGCTGAATCGGTCAAAAAATTCTGGACACCTGGACTCGGCTGCCAGAAAAAAAGTATCCTATGTGATTCTATGCAAAATGAACTGTAATATGTATAAAATTTCAGCTGAATCGGTCAAGCTGTTGAGCTAGTAAGTGGCCACACAAAATTCAATTTAAAAAATCTAAACACTCAGACTCGATAGCCAAAAAAACAGTATCCGATATCCTATTCTGCTCTATGAACTGTCTTAATACAACATTTCAGGCAAATCGGTCAAACCGTTTATTCGAGAAGAGGTCTTATATTCACAAAATTCAATTAAAAATACCTGGACTTCCTGACTCGACAGCCAGAAAAAAAGTATCCTATATTTTATTCTGCCCTATGACATGTATTCATACAAAATTTCAGGCAAATCGGTCAAGCCGTTTATTCGAGAAGAAGTATTATATTAACAAAATTCAATTAAAAATATCTGGACCCCCTGACTCGATAGCCAAAAAAAAGTATTCTATATTTTATTCTGCCTTATGAACTGTCTCTATACAACATTTCAAGCAAATCGCTCAAGCCGTTTCTTCGAGAAGAGGTCTTATATTTACAAAATTCAATTGAAAATACCTGGACTTCCTGACTCGACAGCCAGAAAAAAAGTTTCCTATATCCTATTCTGCCCTATAACATGTATTCATACAAAATTTCAGGCAAATCGGTCAAGCCGTTTATTCGAGAAGAAGTATTATATTAACAAAATTCAATTAAAAATATCTGGACCCCCTGACTCGATAGCCAAAAAAAAAGTATCCTATATCCTATTCTACTCTATGAACTGTCTTTGTACAACATTTCAGGCAAATCGGTCAAGCCGTTTATTCGAGAAGAGGTCTTATATTTACTAAATTCTATTAAAAATATCTGGACCCCCTGACTCGATAGACAGAAAAAAAGTATTCTGTATCCTATTCAGCCCTATGAATTGTCTTTATATAACATGTCAGGCAAATCGTTTAAGCCGTTTATTTGAGAAGAGATTTTATATTTACGAAATTCAATTAAAAATATTTGGACCCCCTGACTCGATAGCCAAAAAAAAAGTATCCTATCTACTATTCTACCATATGAACTGTCTTTATACAACATTTTAGGCAAATCGGTCAAGCCGTTCATTCGAGAAGAGATCTTATAGTTACGAAATTCAATTAAAAATATTTGGACCCCCTGACTCGATAGCCAGAAAAAAAGTATTCTATATTCTATTCTGCCTTATGAACTGTCTCTATACAACATTTCAGGCAAATCGGTTAAGCCGTTTATTCGAAAAGAGGTCCTTTAGTTACGAAATTGAATTAAAAATATCTGGACCCCCTGACTCGACAGCCAGAAAAAAAGTATCTTATATCCTATTCTGCCCTATGACATGTATTCATACAAAATTTCAGGCAAATCGGTCAAGCCGTTTATTCGAGAAGAAGTCTTATATTTACAAAATTCAATTAAAAATATCTGGACCCCCTGACTCGATAGCCAAAAGAAAAGTATCCTATATCCTATTCTGCCCTATGTACTATCTTTGTACAAAATTTCAGCCAAATCGGTCAAGCCGTTTGTCCGTGAAGAAGTCCCAAACAAACAAACAAACAAACAAACAAACAAATAAACAAACTGACTTTCGCATTTATAATATTGGTGTTGATATTATTATATATATAGATGAATATTATTATACTATATTGACTTCAAATTGATTGTGATCGGTGGGGATCTACAGCATAGCTAAGCTTATAATAATATTTTCGTAGTAACTTAGGTCATAGTTATTTGTGGTTTCACTGCAAATATTTTATTAATTTTGCGATGCGTGTTTGTGAAATTCGTGATATCTTCTAGAGTTTTCATTTAAATTATATACTGTAAAGGACAATTTTAATCTCTAATATGTGGCCAAGCCAATTAATGTAATTATTTGGATAAGGATGAATACTATATACTTGAAAATAGCCTTGGAAGTTATGTAATATTTTTTAACAAACATTTTAAGATTAAAATGGTTACTGTGAGTCAACCTTAAGAGATAGACATATGCTGTCGCGGATTTTTTTGTAGGTCTTATTAAGTTGTACAACTCTTGCATAGAAAATATTCTTCTATCTATTTTCAATTAAGCAGCGTTCGTAAGAAACGTGTTTTTTCGACCGTTTATTTGCCGACTTAGGTTGCAAATTAGGTCTCCACGAATGTACCTTTGATTTAAACGGGATAATATATAGCCTATTTTCATTCCGAAAGTCCATTCTATGTATTAGTGAAAGAATTTTTTAAATCGGTTCAGTAGTTTTTGAGCTTACTCATTACAAACATACAAAAATACAAATGATCTCTCTTTATAACATTAGTATAGATATAGTTAGCAAACAAGCAAACCGCTCACCTGATGGGGAGTGGTCACAGTTGCCTATGAACACATGCAACACTAGAGGTGTCACTCATGCGTTGCCGACCTGCCAACATTCTTCTAACGCCCCTTTTGAAAGAATTACCTTGTAGCTCTGCGGGAAAACAGCAAACGGCAGCTCGTTCCACATTGATCAACGTATCAGCAACAACAAACAGGGCAATCTAAATAAAGCCGTTTTAAAAAACAGCTTTATGTGAACAACGTTTATCCTTGCTACAACCGACTAGGAATAGATGCCTCTTTGTGGATTATGAGACCCTGGTACTTTATAATATTATATATTAATTCTAGTGACAAGTAAAACCCGAGTAATAAGTAAAACCCGAGTAATTGCTGTAAATGCTTCAAGTAAAACCCGAGTAATTGCTGTAAATGCTTGTATTTTTTGTAGTTGTGCAAGTGATACAAATTTGTATAATTTGTACTTCTGATACACAGCGACAAGTACTCATTCGGTACTGCTATATTAATTCAATTAGCAAATCAAATAGCTTAATTCTGAACCTTATCATCGCTCTATAATACCAGCATAAATGTTCTTCCTAGACAAAAAATCGAGTAACGAGACGAGTACTTTTAACCGGTAACTACTCAGTATCGATGTAACGAAATAGATGTACGAAAGTACTTGGCGGAATCGACAAAAAAGTATATCCCTAGAAAGTTGAACAAAAAAACCACCTGGTGTGAACTCAGCATTAGCAATGATTTTTATAAAATCATCGCTAATACCGGGTTCACACATTTTTGTTTGGCTGTAAATTGTCAGTATGAATTTAGTCCCTGGTACGCATTAAATTCGTCATTTTATTGTCGAGACCAGGTAAAAAGGATTTGGGTACAAAATAAAACTTGTCTTTTATGTAACATAATAATTATTATATTTTCATATCCTTAAACGTTTTATGTACATCAACATCGAGCGAGAACATGACTACATACAAAGTAGGTATAGACCACAACAGTTTATATAATATATTACAAGTCCAAGTATATAGATACAATAGGTACATAGGTAACGAGTGTCAGCTAACAATACATTATCTAAAGACAGTTTATATCTACGTCACTGACTGATTGTCACCGTATTCACAGACTGACTTGCAACTTGACCTAAAATGTGACTTTGACCCATCTTTACGACTTGAATTCTCAAAATCTTGAAATATAATAGTACTCAAACGATTTAATACTTGACACTGGCTAAATACACTAATCGTGTGGAGCCACAATGAAACTAAGAAAAAAACAAAAATAAATGTGTCAAAGTGCTCGTGAACGCAAAGGTCATACAAACCAATACATACATCTAAAAATACACAAATAAAATTGTAGCTTCTGTTTGTAATTCCAAATTAACAGCTTTTCACTGAATGCATATGAAAGTATATCCGGTACTTACATAAACAAATCAATTATTAAAACGTTTGTCTGTTTGTATGTCTGTTTGTTCTGTGTAACTCTGAAACGGCTAAACCGATTTCAACGGGACATTCACTGGCAGATAGCTAATGTTATAAGTAGTATCTTAGGCTATTTTTATTTCAGAAAAAAATTAGAGTTCCGCGAAAACAAAATTGAATTATGTATACATTTAACCCGTGCGAAGCCAGGGCGGGCTGCTAGTTGACAATATTTCAGTGAAGTGCACAACTATGTGTTTTTATTTTATCTACACTTATATCGCAAAGTGCGGATAATTAAAACAAAAATAATAGCATAATGACAGACTGTATGCACGTACAACTGAAATTATATTAAAATGTTTTATATGATACAGGTTCTTAACAAAACAATGCTATATTAGTACATTACGATACGTGTGACTTAAGTAGTGTATTATTGCATGGCGTGACGTTATAGTCCGGCAATCTCGTGCGCGACCTTCCTGCGGAGTGACAGACGGTACGAACGAGGTAGCGGTAGTACCTATTATATAATCTGTGACACGGCTACACACGCTTCCCTTCCCCGCTACACCACCCGCTACCCGCTGACATCTTGGGTACCTCGTCCCCGCCACCGTCTGACACCCCGCGGGACGGTCGCGCACGAGATTATCGGGCTTTAGTGTCCGCCTGGCCACTTAACTATAGCACCCGAGCGCAATCGACTTTTAAGTCATGGAAAAGCGTGTGTAAAGTGCGGGTTTAGGTCACAATGTGCTATAAAATTATATAATTAACATGTAGTTCCGGCTGTCATCAGCATCAACTGTATATCAGTATATATAATTAGATATCAGTGACAGGAGCAAGTATGCAGTAATCTGTGGTCAGTGACACAGTGATATAATACAACTATAAAAACGTGACGTCACTTGGTCATATAAGTATACAACAGTGAAAATATCTACAGGTAAGTACCGTATTATTTAACTTTGACAGTGAACACGACCGAGTAATAAATATACTAATTTTATACAAACGGACATATTGTCTTCTTTAATCTTTTATGCTTCGATGATTTAATTCTGTATTTAATCATTGTTGTTTCATAAATGGGATGTAAATGTTGCAATTCTAACGTCAAAAATGTACAATAGAATACAAATATGGAAAGTTATACCCCCATATACACTTACACGAAACTGTGACAAGTCTAAATATAATACTGTCTTTTTATTTACTATTTAGGTAAGAGTTTTAACTATTATCTCACCTTATGTTAAGTGATGGTGCGGTCGATAGTGCAGCACGCCTACCTTTACCGTACTTGTCTTTTCTTTTTCAACAGACAACAATTTTAACTGTGTTTAGTTTTAGCGCAGCCATATAAATCTTCAAATAACTACAGTATGTTCGCAAATTCTAAACAAATAGCGTACTATTACTACGGCCTGTACCCTTAGTACGAGTTTTCATACCAAACTCGATATCGTATATCGAACAAATTTTGTATGAAAAGCAGTACAGCGCCTCTAGTGGTTACTACACTTCACTAAATTTAGACCAATCAGGGAGCTAGAATAAGTCGAAACTATATGAGATAATAAGTAGTCATAGATGGCGCCACCAATGCATAATTGGGTTAACAAATGCAATCCACTAATTTCGTCGTATCGAACCGTGGCTTAATTGGCAGAGCACCTGGACGTGTAATCCGGGGGGTGCGGGTTCGAGTCCCGTCGGTACGATGAAATTTTGGATTGTGTTTAACAATTTACAAAAATATATGAGATCTGTCAAAAGCGTTTACGACGAAAACTCGTACTAAAGATATTGGGTATTTATTACACTCACGCGGTATGAAAAAAAAAAATCAAGTGTCAAGGCATCGCGCTTTTAGATCCATCTATTCAATACTTCAATGTTGTATCGTTTTTTTCAATAAACAAACAGTAGTAAAATATCCCAAAAATGACAGAATTGCAACATTTTCAGATATGCCTGCGGTAACATCAAAATTGCAAAACGATACCAAAAAATAATGCTTACAATTCTATGAACATTGGCACAAAACCCAATGCTAAATCATACACCATTACACAAATAACACTGAAATACATTTATTTTATGAATATGTAAAATAATTTCTATGATAAATACATGTTCACATTTATTATTGCCAGAGATAAATCACAAAGTGATATCGTTGAAGTCATGAAGCGATGATCGCGCGATATTATTGTAACACCTTTTATGTACTCAACTTACTTTTTTGTTTTAACTATACAAGGGGTTTTGGCTGGAAGGTGAAAGTGTGTGCTCTCGTTGTATTTTTTCCTAAAACTTGTGTATTTCCGCGAGTTAATGTGTAATAAATGTGGATTATTAACCATTGAGTGCCGGTGAATGTGTGCGAGTCTATGGAAACAGCGCAATGTTGAAGAACATACCATTTTACGTTCACACCAAAATTCCACTAAAAGCCTACCTACATATTTACTGAGGTTATGACTTGGATTCGACTATGACTTGCACTTAATTTAAATGTGACTTTTACTCGACTTTACGACTTGAATCTTCTAAAACGTGAAACATCCTAATACTTTGAACTGGCTAAATACGCAAAAGTACTGGCACTTTAGATACACCAATCTGAACCAAATAGGGTCATTACTTTTGCACCACCCTGTACAATAATCGTGTAGAGCAATAATGAAACTTAAAAAGCTATACAAGCGCCATTTGTAATTAATGTTAGATTATACTGGGGGTTCACTATCAGCACCGTTCATTAAACATATTAATGGACACTAAACATATTGTAGACACGACACAACGCGATTATTTTTCAATGGCATTCATATGACCGATATTAATAGAATAAATAAAATTATATTTATAATTATGAGTGTAGCGTATGAATGAATATCACTGCGCAGAGTTAAGACATAATGGTGTACAAAAAATTGCGAGTTTACGAAGGCATCGAGAAGAGTATTTGGTGGTGCATCGTGCGATAAAGCACACTCTCATACAAGTCCATACGTTTGACTTCACCGCACGTCGCGTATCGCACCGCCTGTACGTAAACACGTGCTAAAAGTAGCACGATTTACACGCGTGATCATCCCAACAATAACTTATTAAGTATTAATATATTTACACGTAGACAATGAAATAGATTACAACATCTATAAATAAAGTCTGTGCAAAAAGATAACCGTCGTTAATCGAGAGCGTGCGTGTTGATGGTTCTTCTAATTTACTGTTTTTGTTGCGTTGACAACATTGCTCTGACATTGCCAATACGACTAATAATGTTTGATGCTTTGTATGTACCTACTCTTATCATTATCGGGTGGTACTAGGTAGGTTTATACCTTCCTTCCTTACCTTTGAATATTAGTTCACCGTAAGGCCACGACGGTTCTCTTATTACACAAACTCTATTCGTTAATATATCCGCACTCTGGAATGGACTCGTACATAGACTTTTTTACAATAGCAACACATAAATACACTGTAGGGTTACCAGTACAACCTTTGATATATGTTTTATAAACTTTTTGTATGTATTTGTACTAAAATTAGCACTGAGTAGACGTACGACGTTATATTATAATTTACAGATAATAAATACACAATTAACCTACAAGAATAATTAAATGTATACACATAGAATAAATAAAATGGTAATATATATAAATAAACTATAAATGACCATCACAATAATAATCGATTTAACCATAAAAAGCGTAAAACCAAAACCTAACTTAAAGTTATTTAAAAAAGCCATATCCGTTAGTTTATATCAGAAATAATATCGTTACAAAACAGTGTGCAATGATAATGCACACGAGTGTTAACATTACCACGTCCCTTTACGAAGTCGGTCAAATATATTTATTATTCGAAATATTCGCCATGAGAAACTCCAAGCGAACAAACTGTTCTCGAGGAACATTTCTACGACAACGCGGTTTTTACTACATCACCCGTTGGTAAGTGATGATGCGGACGAGGGTGGTAGCACGCTAGGCCTAGAATGGGAGCTGGCTCTCAAAGATAGCTGCCGGAACACATTAGATGTTTGGTGACAGATTTTCTAACTTGAGGGTAGTAGCTGGCCAGGCGGACACTAGACAGTGTCCGACCACCATGCACACTAGTGAAATCTATACTTTTAAATAGTTTAAAAACTTCCAGTTGACTTTTTAATGCCAACAATGAAGAATCGAATATATTTCAAATTAAAATATAGGCTGAATACTTGAATTATATTCACGGTGCCTTTCAGTTAATTGCATTTAAAATTAAACAGGAAATATATATTGTTATTGATAACAGCACACTGTTGTAAGAATAACGCGCCACTGGACGGGTTCAGTTGATTCAGACAGTAGGTTACCCACGTGTCTACACTCTACATTCATAAATACAAAAGTTTACTATCTGTAATATTTCGAACTTGCATTATATTATTGCAAATCATATTATATACCATTCCACAACTATGAGGTATTTCAAATTGTTTGTACATTTTAATTTATGCAATCAATTATTAATTTTAATTTAATGTAACTTCGTGAAGTAATTTTTGCATTATTGTAGAAGTATTACAAAATCAACGATGGATTGCGGGCTTCGTGCATGCCGTTAATTAATACTGACTCAAACTTAGTCATCCCAGAAAAATACTTTATTAAAATTTATTGAGGTGTTAAGTTTTTTTTTATATAACCATACTATGTGAAAGTATTAAATCTGCTTAAAAAGAAATAATAAATAATTTTAATGAAATATGAAATAGCGCCCACTTGAGACGACGGGCACGTGAGTCGATGAGCGAACGCGCGAGAACAAATATCGATAAATTCGCAGTTTATTGTACATTCAATATATTATTTAGCATCACAACAAGGTATTTATGCCGCATAATAGTTATTCATTACAAGCTTTTATTATTGTATGTATGTATGTTTGTGTGTGATAAATCTTGGAAGCTAAATTAGCTTCACTGCCTGACGTTCGATAGGACTTAAATTTGGTATAGTTGAACATCTTGGATGACAATACAATAACATGGTACCAGCGAGATAACCTGATGATGGAGCCGGGCTGTGGGGACTGGAACTACGTTATGGTAAATGGTAGGACACTCGAATTGAGGCTATTAGTATGTTTTTTTTAAATTATACTCTATAGGCTAGCGTTTGACCACTATCTCACCTGTTGGTAAGTGATGGTGCAGTCGAAGATGGTAAGCACGCTAGGCCTAGAATGGGAATTGGCTCTCAAGGATAGCTGCCGGAAAACATTAGATGTTTTGTGACAGATTTTCTAACTTGATGGTGGTAGCTGGCCAGGCGGACACTAGATAGTGTCCTACCACCATGTATTGTGAATATTGTGATCATTAGATTCATTATCACCTTTTATTACACATGATAACGTCTTTACAAAAAGCTTTTTTTTACTTTTAATTTATGTAATATACATAATATGTGGACACTTCAGGAAACGAGACAGATAAAAGATTTGAGACTTTAAATTTAAATAATTTTAAAAACTTGTAGGTAGTGATAAATAGTTACTTTATAAGTCATTATTATTATTTTTTATTTGTTTATGATACAATATAATAATTATGTAAATCTTAATTTATTATAACTACATCTAGCTGGTGTACTAATATTATTTGCGATATTTATTTCGATAATTTTAGTACGTATATTGTTATAGGTAACGGTGCCAAAGTAAACTTATACTAAGTTATCTCAGCGACGCTAGACTGATCAACGAGTCCGTTTGCCCGAAACTTTGAAGCTGAACGAGATGGACCGAATTCGGGCATACTCGACCCGTTCATTTACATTTGGTCACTAGCCCGAATTCCATAGGCAATAGAATTCGGGCTAACGAATACCATGGGCAATAGAATTCGGGAAACGACCGAGTGTAGTCGCCGCATTATTCGGTAACTTGTAACGCCAAATGTAGAGTCTGCCTGCCCATTGACGCGGAGCGAGGCAGCGGAGCGGAGTGGGGGAGTCACGCGGCGCTCCGCATGACTCCCTCCGCATGAACTGCGGACTGTGCAGAGCTAGTGACGAGGTATTTGAGCGGGCGGTGGCGGAAGATCGGTTCAGTTATCTCCGCTCCACTTCCCGGTTTCGTATGTTTGAACTAGAACTAGTATGTCTAGTTCGCAAATCCTTGTCTACTGAAGCGGAGCGAATATTTTATGCAATTCCATTGGTTAAATATTGGCACAACTCCGCTTCTCTCCGCTCGAGTGTACAGTCAGCCTCAGTGACATTTACAAGTGAACTCTGCCGTGTATCGGGCGACTGTCAAACCAGTTGTCAGTTTACCACATCAATCGTAGGTCAAGTCACATTCGAGCGACGGTAAGCATTGATAGCTCTAGCCGTACGAGCCTATACGAGCTTACTTATGAACTAAACAAAAAATGTGTATTGTTGTATATAAATCTTGTTCAACTAATTTTTACATTAATGCAATGGCAAGCAGTTATTTTAGGAGTTCGATTTGAAAATTATTACGAATTTTCTTCTTCAATGATTGCTTCTTGTATTGATTTTTATATCTTTAGATAGTACAAAACAAAGTCGCTTGCCAGTCTGTACGCTTAGTTCTTTTAAAGTACGCAACAGATTTTAATGCTGTTTTCATCCACAGATAGAGTGATTCAAGAGGATAGTTTATAACCAAGATTAGACTCGGCAAAAGCCGCGGGGCAGAGCTAATAAAATAATAAATTAATTCTATGGACAGTCACCTCAGCCGATTTGGTCCGTTTAAAAAGAGGTACACAAAGGAATAGACCCTATTATATAAAACTCAAAGCCGCGTTATATTTCATGCAGTATAGAGTACTCAGTCCAATATAAAGATTCTACATCTAAGTGATACTAAATGTCACTACAGTAATTTTGCTAACAGTTGACATAATATGAGTTCAATTGCCGCAATTGGTAATATTGCAGGCGTTTTTTCCAATATGTAATAGGCTAACGTCCTTATAGGCTAAGGCCACTATCTCGCCACTTGACGCATTTCGGTGCTAAGTGATGATATGGTCGAAGATGGTTTTTAGTCGATGAGCTCCCGTGGTGCTATTTTGTTAGTTATCGTTGACAACCGCGGGGGTAGATAAGTTTTTGTGTGGAAAAAGGTGCGAATTGGAAAACTAGCGTCGAACGTCCTCGGACTCGGTGGAAGGAGGATCTACAGAAGTTGGCCGCTCACAGTTGGGTGAGAGTATAGCCGAGGATCAAACCCGTGCTTATTGTCATTAAACTGAAGGGAACGATATCCAGCAGTATAATAATATTAATAAAATATGTTTCTTTGAAGTGTGTCATATTTTTGTAAATTATTAAACACAATGAGCATGTATGAAGATGCTCATGGAAGTGGAAGAAGCGAAGGTATGTCAGGATCGTAGCATTTGGTAAGAAGTGGTCTCTGCCTACTCCAACGGGAAATAGGCGTGATTTTATGTATGTCTGTTAAACACAATTCAAAATGTCATCGTACCGACGGGACTTGATCCCGCAACCTCCTGAATAACATGTTCAGGTGCTTTGCCAATTAAGCTACAGTGCGATGTATAGTTACGACGAAATTAGTGGATTGCATTTGTTAACCCGATTATGCATCGGTGGCGCCATATAAGTAGTCATAGATGGCGCCACCAATGCATAGTATTATTAATAAGATCGTTAAAAAACTAAAATAACCGATTTCAAATGCCGCGCTATTAATTTTCAGTATTAATTTTGAGGTGTTTATCTCATATCTCTGGAGATATCTATGAAATAATAAATAAAAAATATCTATGAACGAGAAAAAGGCGTGATTGTATGTATGTATTGACGATGTATTGCTATATCAGCTACCCACATAATTTCAAGTAGCAGCTTAGTTGGGCTGATCATATTGAACCAACGGTCTCAGATTCTATCATCGAGTGCACGAGAAAGGCAGCCGTGAGAAAGGAATGTCGATGTGTCTTTAAACTTGCCATTAATCCCGAAGTGACAATCACGACCTCTTAGCCAACAGTGATTTCTTCATCCTCAATGAAGAAAAGTGCCGCTTAGGAAGCCTTTAGGTAGCGGGTATAGCGCTGCTGGTAGTGGAAAACAGCCATATAACTAATCATTACACACACATTGCGTAAAAAACTGAATTTCCATGCAATTATCTAGCCAGTGAAATAATTTGTAACAGCCACTAAGTACACAGATCACTGATTCGATAAATAAACCGATAACAGTATATTCGTCTCGTGCAGGTTAACAAAATGTGGTCAAGTACATTGTTTATTTTCAGTTTTTATTTTCCGCTAGTCATCGTTTTTAATCTGTTGAAAGTTTCGATAGGTATCTGGAGGGAAACAAGTTTATATTTGTTATTTTTGTATAATTATTATCATAATCGGCTGCTGTCAGTCTACTGCTGGACACAGGACTCTACCAAGATGTACGGCACTGAGCCCGATCTTCGGCTCATCTTTTACAGTCACTGCCCACCGCTTTATCATCAATATTTCACAATATATTGGATGAAAATAAGTACTGAAACACGCATTGTGGGTGCACGTAGTAGTATGGTATGGTTGGGAACCCTACATTAAGTGTGACGGTCAACGTTTACATGAAAACTAAATGGCTCATTACTTTATTATTTTTTTAAATTCAAAGTTATTAGTTATGTTTTTGTCATATTTAGAATAATCTATTATTGATATATCTATTTTATGTTATTTTACGTGTGTAAGTGCAATTTTTTTTTAAATATACTGAACTAGCTGTGCCCCACGGCTTCGCCTGCGTTAAGAAGTATCCTATAGCATAATCCATAGTACCTTTACAAAATGTCAGCTAAATCAGGCCAGCTGGGTAGACCGTGAAGAAGTCCCTCCTAACAAATAAAAAAAAATGACTTTCGCATTTGTTTGATGTTGGTGTTGATAAATGCTTTGACTTTGACTTTTGCGTATGTCGTCGCTCCACCTGGTCACAGGACGTCCTACGCTACGTTTAACGATTCGCGGTCTCCACTGTAGAACCAGTCTGCCCCAACGGTTATCAGTCCTGCGGCAGATATGACCAGCCCACTGCCACGTCAGTTTGTTAATCCGTTGAGCTATGTCACTTTAGTTCTCTGGCGAATTACTTCGTTCCGGATTCGATCCTTCAAAGAAACGCTTTGTTTCCTAATGTTATTGTTTATGCTAAGTAAATAATAACGCTTTTACTTTGTGGTTAGTCTTTGTGACGCCACGGTAAGTTATAAATGTTTATTTTTGTAAATGATCACGTATACATCGTATTTACAAAAGTACTCTCTAGATACGGTACTTGTACACAAATTAAAATCGTACAACAGATGGCAGCACCAGGATGTTAGAATTACAATCATTTGTTTTATTTTTCCTGAGACACTCACTGCACAGTTTTCAAAAGATTTTCACTACGTCAGCTAAGTTGATGTTCGTCTAGAAGCACAATTAAAACTACACCGTCACAGAGAATGCAAGGAACGAAGGAATATAGGAACGCGCATCATCACTTAACATCAGGTGAGATAGTGGTCAAATGCTACCCAGTTTTGTATTAAAAAATTCACAGTACCTATATGAGACGAAACACGAAGGAAATATCTTTTAAACTAATTAGGTTCTCTATGTCAATTTAAAACTTCGTTTGGAAAAAATATACTGGATTAATCAACACATCAGAAGCTTAATTTTAACCAAATTGTAGATCGGTCTGACAACCTAAATGCTGTGGTTCGTTACAAGTCACGATAGATGACAGCACAAATGAAACTAGACCATCACACAGTATACTTAAAGTTCATATCACAATGACAACACGCATGTGCCGTAAAATGCATAAAAAGGTAACTATGGATACACGTAGTACTATTCAGTATATCAATAAATGAATAGTCGAAAATAGACTTTAACACAATACAGTTACGGTTACATTATCATCGTCAGCGTATGCTTATATGGATATATTATGCAACAGTGTAGTAAGACAAGGATATGGTATATCGTTCAACACTAGATGGCAGCACAACCCAATTTAAACCAGCACTCAGTTCTGTTAACGTCTACAATATGCTTACGATAAAGTCGGCACGATTACGGTTTTCGAAAGAGATGAAAGATATCTCTTCTTCGGCAAAGGAAACTAGACCGTGTCACTTAGTACAGAGAATTGACAACATTATAGCGACGATCCGGAAACAGTGCGGTAAGTTACGGTATATCGTCACTAAATGGCAGCGCAATCAAAACTAGACCGTTACTCGGTTCAGAGGTGTGCGCATACAATAGTTTACAATATGACAACGTCAGCACGATTACGAGGGATTAAAGCTAGTAGTCTCCAAAGGAAACTAGACCGTGAAACATACTGCGTAGAGTTCACAATATTATAGCGACGATCCGGCTACAGTGCCGTATATCGTCGCTAGATGGCAGCGCAATCAAAACTAGACGGTCACTCAGTTCGGAAGTTTACAATATGACAAAATCAGCACGATTACGGGAGATTAAAACTAGTAGTCTCTGCAGGAAACTAGACCGTGAAACTTCACTATATTACAGCGACGATCCGACAACAGTGCGCTATATCGTCACTAGATGGCAGCGCAATCAAACCTAGACCGTCACTCAGTGGAGAGGTTAACAATATGACAACGTCAGCACGATTACGGGAGATTAAAGCTAGGAGTCTCGTTAGGAAAGTAGACCGTGACACATACCACGTAGAGGTGACAATATCATAGCGGCAGCGTGGCGGCGGGCAGCGTGTGGTGCAGCGCCAGCGCGGCGGCGGCGGCGTCGGCGGCGGCGGCCGTGTCGCCGCGCGCCGCCAGCACCAGCGCCAGCCGCCGCCACGTGTCGGCGTGGCTCGGCTCCAGCGACGCCGCCTCGCGCAGAGACCGCTCGGCCAGCCCCAGCCAGCCGAGGTTGTAGTATGCTGCGCCTGGAACACATTGACATGTGACAACGTCTAATAGATCGATCAACGCCGGCTGCATGCATGCACGAGAAGGTGTCCCGTTACGCCCATTGTCCCGTTACGCTCATTGTCCCGTTACGCTCATTGTACGCATGCGCCGATTTCATCAATGTTTTGTTGTATGAATGTGAATATGGATATAAACATGAACATGAACATGAGCATGAGCATAAACATGAACATGAATGTTATGTATGTTATGACGTTGTCACGTTAAACTATCGTCCGTAAAAACCAACTTTACAGACAAACAATATAGTGAGTCTTCTTCAGGCATACTGGGGTAAAATTTAACGGAAGTGACGTAGCGTCACGGTCCGAATGCAACGGAAGAACGAAAGAAAACTACATCCCTAGAAAGTTGAACAATAAAAATCGCCTGTACCCTTAGTACGAGTTTTAATAACAAACTCGATATCGTATATCGAACAAATGTTGTATGAAAAACAGTACAGCGCCTCTAGTGGTTACTACACTTCACTAAATTTAGACCAATCAGGGAGCCAGAATAAGTCGAAAACTATGTGAGATCTGTCAAAAGTATTTACGATGAAAACTCGTACTAAGGGTACAGGTGTCACTCTGTATATAAGTAAATATAACTGACCCACAGACCTGCTACAAATTAAACTTGATCGCGTACACCGGGCCTCATGAGACCGTCCTTGAACGGAGTGTGTCCCTTTCTTTAGTCCCCTTCTATGTATATATATATATATATATATATATAAATAGTACTAACAGGTTGTTAGACAAGGACACACTCCCACCCCGGTGTCTTTCAAATGGGCCGTTTTGTTCTACAAAGCAATTACAGATACCGGCGATAAATATTGCACATCGACCTTTAGAAAGAGACAATCGGCTAATTTTGTCTTCGTAGAGCGTTATCTCTGTCGCACGAAATACTAACGGCCCGGTATCTATTAGGAGCTGTTAAAACAATTATGATTTGCTTCTTTTGATTTTTTTCTAGAAGTGATGCCTTCAGTTTGGGCTAAAATAAATTAATAAACATATTCACATCATGTTAACGTATTTATTTATTTGACAGCTGCAGTACCTATACCTACATAATAAACACCATTATACCTATTGTTAAAATGAGACATTCTAATAAAAACAATAACAATTTTAATTCTCAATTCCTTCCATTTCACTATCTGTGCTCTCAATGAGATCAATATCACTGTCACTATCAGCCGTATTCATCACCAGTCTGTCAGTGTGATTGTCTAAACTGTGTTGAAATCTTCGATATTCATTCTCACATTTGATTGCACGACCACAAACCTTTTTCCACTCTTCAGCTGCGATCATGTTTACTTTTTCAGTCAATAATGTTTAACGGTAGTTAAATTCATACCCACATTTCTAGAGGCTACATAGCCTTTTGTTGTCTTTTCAGAACCATTGTAATTAA
The DNA here is from genome assembly GCA_954871355.1 of Cabera pusaria. NCBI lineage: Eukaryota > Metazoa > Arthropoda > Insecta > Lepidoptera > Geometridae > Cabera > Cabera pusaria. The sequence goes on from OX940896.1 coordinate 985,412, forward strand.
TAGCCTCATATAATTTAGCTTTTAATGATTTTACTGTAGGCAGTTCATTAAGTCGTAAGTGAAAATCATACACCATTCTTCGAACAACATCATAATCAAAATCGTCCATATCTAAACAAAATTGCTTTTTCGGTCTCCCTTGAGTGCTGAACTTAATTGCAGTAGACTTTGTTTCAGTACTGACTTCGTTTAATATATTGTTCAAAGTTCTTCTTGAAATTCCAGTGGCATTAGCAACTCGCTCTTGAACCTTCTTAAAATAATTACCTCCATTGTCATCCTCATTTTTTTAAATGTCTCGGCTTCTGTTGCAAAATATTTGTAGACATTGTAGATGATTTCGCGTGACTGACCTCGTAAAGGTTTCCCTCTTTTTCCTAAAGATGTCATAGTACAACTTTAACATAATTTAAATTTGGGGGTGTTAACAACTCTATATAGATATTTTGAACGGGACGCGACCGCACTCTATCGCACTTGAACAACGACTGACAAAACGTCACATAGGTAGTATGCACAGAGATAACGCTCTACGAAACCGAAATCAGCCGATTGTCTCTTTCTAAAGGTCGATGTGCAATATTTATCGCCGGTATCTGTACAACGTTATTGCTAAAGTATACGGATTAAATTGAATTTGTCAAAACATCTGCAGTGCACCTTCCTTTATATAACGTGCATGAACTGACCTAGTTGTACGATACTGTCGAGGTGTGTGGGATGTATCGCGAGTGCGTTCTGGAAACACTGCCGCGCCTCGTCCCACTCCGCGCTCGCCGCGTGGACTAAACCTCGCTGTACGAATATATACATCATACATTGACATATTGTTTATTTTTAAAATATTATATAGGCTAGTGTTTGACCACTAACTCACCTGTTGGTAAGTTATGATGCGGTCGAAGATGATAGTGCGCTAGCCCTAGAATGGGAACTGGCTCACAAGGATAGCTGCCGGAACACATTAGATGTTTGGCGACAGATTTTTTACTTGATGGCGGTAGCTGGCCAGGCGGATACTACTAGTGTCCTAACAACGTGCGGGGGTTGTTGATGTCTTAAAGATGTTTTTCCTTCTACGGAGGGCCATTGTGAAAAGCGCACATAAATTTTTCGATGGAAAAAATCCACTAGTGCACTGCGGGGATCGAACTCGATAACTCTGCGTCAAAGCCGACCATTCTCCCACTACACCGCAATTGTATAAGGTTATGTGCGTTTTTCTCTATTTGTTATTTATCATCATCATCAACAGCCACTGTTCGTCCACAGCTGGACACATACCTCTCCTATGGCGCGCCACTGAGCTCGATCTTCAGCTGTTTGTTTCCAACCGCTGTCAGCAGCTTTGGTGTATTTAGCCTTTGTAATTGCTTCACAAGATTATGTCAAATATTTATTTTAAAAGCACAACATTGAAACATTTAATTCAACTCAATATTATGAGTAACAAGCTGTTACACCCGCGACTTCGTTCACGTACATCAAGAATTTAGAAGGTTTGTTCATTCTCATTCTATGAAGTATCTTCTTGTTAAATTTCAGTAAGATCTGATCGTCCGTTTGGGCGTGATTAGGTAACAAACAGACAGAGTGACAGAGTTACAAATGTGTTAATAATATAAGTCTGGATAGTTTGGATGAACAAGTAGTTGTAGTCGCTAAGAGATCTGTATTTTCTTCAGCAAACACCCGATTGGATAACAACTCTAAGGTACTATCGCGTACAGTTGTGCGTATCCAGTTTCAAAACATTTTCGGTTGCAAGTGTCGATTATTTTTTTAACCAATCAGAAGAGCCAAAACAAAAATAAAAAACATAGTTTTTGGCTTTGTCCCTTCTCGTCATTGGTCAACCAACATAGAAAGAGGCGAGATGCCAATGCAATAAGAGTAGTCGTGTTCATAACGGCTCTAAACGCAAAACGCGTTGTAACGAAACGCGCTGTAAAAAGCGCAGACTATTTTTGATGCTATAAATAGCATGCCTGCTCTTTCGTTTTAAATCGTAGTTGTGTCCGGCGCCGCGGCGTCTTGACAAAACGGAACGCTCAATGTTATATTAGTGAGCGATGTCCATGTTTTGTTGAACACGTCGAGAGATTAACATAAACTAAGTGCGTTTTACAATTTACTATATTTAACTTACCTAAAAATTAACATAAGTTTGTAAAAACGTAATATAGATTACGCATATTTTTATTGATAAACAAATTATGATTGTGCGAAGCTGCGTCGCAGAAAGCAGTCTGTCAATATAAAAAGCAGACTACATCTGTTATATTTTTTTATCTGCGTTTTTTTACTGCTATCTAATATAACGAGCACCTCTTAATAAGAGTGCACAGGAAATTATTCCTTAAGGTGGATATGCACAAATGAAGGCGATAGTACGTGTCTGGTAGAGTAGCACACATAGCCCCACGTATGAATATAACTGACCGTATACAGCACGAGATGACTGAAGGGCGTGAGCGCGGCCGCTTCCGAAACACACCCCGCCGCTGCGCTTATCCGGTCTAGCCTGCAACATGTTGATGTTATACATTTTATATGATGATTTTTAAATTTTGTATTATTGTATTCGACTCGATAGACTAGCAACTAACTTTATTATGTTGTATGTGGTACCTGAGACAAGCTATGGACAGCAGCAGCCAGCCGTGCGCCTTGTTGTGCTGTGTGCTGTGTGTAGTACCTGAGACAAGCTATGGACAGCTGCAGCCAGCCGTGCGCCTTGTTGTGCTGTGTGCTGTGTGTAGTACCTGAGACAAGCTATGGACAGCAGCAGCCAGCCGTGCGCCTTGTTGTGCTGTGTGCTGTGTGTAGTACCTGAGACAAGCTATGGACAGCTGCAGCCAGCCGTGCGCCTTGTTGTGCTGTGTGCTGTGTGTAGTACCTGAGACAAGCTATGGACAGCAGCAGCCAGCCGTCCGCCTTGTTGTGCTGTGTGCTGTGTGTAGTACCTGAGACAAGCTATGGACAGCAGCAGCCAGCCGTGCGCCTTGTTGTGCTGTGTGCTGTGTGTAGTACCTGAGACAAGCTATGGACAGCAGCAGCCAGCCGTGCGCCTTGTTGTGCTGTGTGCTGTGTGTAGTACCTGAGACAAGCTATGGACAGCAGCAGCCAGCCGTGCGCCTTGTTGTGCTGTGTGCTGTGTGTAGTACCTGAGACAAGCTATGGACAGCAGCAGCCAGCCGTGCGCCTTGTTGTGCTGTGTGCTGTGTGTAGTACCTGAGACAAGCTATGGACAGCTGCAGCCAGCCGTGCGCCTTGTTGTGCTGTGTGCTGTGTGTAGTACCTGAGACAAGCTATGGACAGCAGCAGCCAGCCGTCCGCCTTGTTGTGCTGTGTGCTGTGTGTAGTACCTGAGACAAGCTATGGACAGCAGCAGCCAGCCGTGCGCCTTGTTGTGCTGTGTGCTGTGTGTAGTACCTGAGACAAGCTATGGACAGCAGCAGCCAGCCGTGCGCCTTGTTGTGCTGTGTGCTGTGTGTAGTACCTGAGACAAGCTATGGACAGCAGCAGCCAGCCGTGCGCCTTGTTGGCACCTAGCGGCGGCTTGTTGCGCGCGGTGGAGAGCGAGGACGCGCCCTCAGACAGCGCGCGCTCGATCCTGTACACGCCGGCTGACTCCGCGCGGATTGATGCTGGGGACGTTACAATATAATATCAAAACATTGTCACTGCATGGCGAACATATTGACAATTTAAGAGACAGTTGTAGTATAAATTAGTATATAGATCCACTGCTATGATAAGAGTAGAGACAGAGGCAGTAGAGTAAGCGCAGGCTCTCAGTTTGCGCCAGTCGGTCTCTGTCATTGAGAAATGCTAGCCGGAATATGCCTTCCGGAGAATTAACAAAATATGCCTACAAAATGTGTCGTGCAGTTATTCGCATATATGAACGCATGAATTAATTTTAATTTGACCTAAAAATCTCTCGTCAAACAAAACACCACCGTATTCCGTAGACAATAAGACTCACCCGCGTCTCTCGTGCTATGCGTGTCGTCGTGCAGTGAGTCTGACAGCGCGTCTAACTCCGCGTAGCCGTTGTGTTCCGCTTCCGCCTCCGCTTCCGCACTGTTCAGGAGCGTTAGGAGTTCTTTCCCCGTTGTCAACGCCGCCTGTCAATGAGTACACGTTACATCAATGAGTACACGTTAGGAGTTCTTTCCCCGTTGTCAACGCCGCCTGTCAATGAGTACACGTTACATCAATGAGTACACGTTAGGAGTTCTTTCCCCGTTGTCAACGCCGCCTGTCAATGAGTACACGTTACATCAATGAGTACACGTTAGGAGTTCTTTCCCCGTTGTCAACGCCGCCTGTCAATGAGTACACGTTACATCAATGAGTACACGTTAGGAGTTCTTTCCCCGTTGTCAACGCCGCCTGTCAATGAGTACACGTTACATCAATGAGTACACGTTAGGAGTTCTTTCCCCGTTGTCAACGCCGCCTGTCAATGAGTACACGTTACATCTCAGCGTTACTATTGCATCGTCTTTTTAAATAATATGTATTGGTTATTTCCGCATAAAAAAACAACGATATATGCGAGAAACGATAAATTTGCCTGTATGGAAATAACTTTAAAAAAAAGTTGTATACCTAAAGGTCATTATGTAATTGTAACCTAAAATGGCTGCCATTGATTGTCCATTGGTCCATCGATGACATAACATGGCTACCATTGATTGTCCATTGGTTCATTGATAACCTTGATTGACACAATCCTAGCAATGGCAGGCATTTTAGGTTATATTATGACTTTTTGATATGCACCTTTAATTATATTGTAATTGACTTATCGCGCTAAAAACAACCCGTATTACAATATAATTATGTGTATAAGTCGCGAAAGTTTAAACTTTACTATGCACTTTTAATTAGTAGATATTTCGTGTCCATTATAATATATTTCGCAGATTCAAATGGATTGCCATTTAATCGGCCGTTCTCGTCGTTCGACATGTTGATTTTATTTAAAGGAGTCAGTGCGCACGTCTGGCGCAGGCGTTGTTCCGAGAGCAAGTTTGTCTTGACAAAACGATCACGCGCACTACTGACACGTCGACATTGACTTTGACAACTGACAACCTGTAAGACGTCAACTATGTTGTGTGGTGTTGCCATTCTAATAAAATAAGTAACGTCATATACCCGCGTCAATTCACTATCTCTGACATTACATAATAGGCATGACGACAGTATCAAAAAATCGAAGATTTGATGATTTTAGGGGAAAATACATATAAAAACAATTTAAAACACTAGGTTAGTTTTATATAAAATATTGAGATTATAAAGATTTTCAAATAAAATAAAACATTAAAATACTGCAATCAGTCATTTTGATTGAAACACCAATCACAGCGCATGACGTCACGCCTATGTCCTCTTATGAGGTTTTCTTGAAAATGTTATTAAATTTTGGAAAACCCATGTGTATTCATTATCACAGATTATATAATAGTTACTCGTTAAGTATGTCATTAACATATGCATGACGTCACAGCCGACGCCATGACACATGTGAGCTGTTTTTGCGCACTATTGAAAAAATATTAGAAAAATTGCTTTAAACTTAGTTAATTACCGAAATATAGGTTTTTTCGTGAATAGTAAATGTGTTCCCACATTACGGAAGAGGATTTCAAAATCTTTCGTCACGCCTATTATGTGAATGGTTCTGTGTGTGTGCGTACCTCCCCGCCCTCCCAGGCTATCTGCAGCGAGGCGAGCGCGACGAGCGGCCACTCTGCGAGCGGATAGTGGTCACGCGCCAGCCGCGCCGCCGCCAGCGCGCGCGACCCGCGCCACCCGGCCGCCGCCATCGACCACAGAGACGTGCACACGCGCAGCCCGCCGCTGCACTCCGCGCGGCACGACAGGCACGACCGGGTCGCGTCCTACACGACACGTACTTTACTATTCATATCATATTATACCAACGGAAGATCAAGTCTTCGACCTATGTCGGGGGAAAAAAAGGCGGAACATACAAAAAGAAACAACGGAAGTATTTAATAACTTAGAAAAGTGCAGGAATACGTCGCGTCGTGGACATTCAATGATGTAGGATAGGCAGAAATACGTCGCGTCGTGGACATTCAATGATGTAGGATAGGCAGGAATACGTCGCGTCGTGGACATTCAATGATATAGGATAGGCAGGAATACGTCGCGTCGTGGACATTCAATGATGTAGGATAGGCAGGAATACGTCGCGTCGTGGACATTCAATGATGTAGGATAGGCAGGAATACGTCGCGTCGTGGACATTCAATGATGTAGGATAGGCAGGAATACGTCGCGTCGTGGACATTCAATGATGTAGGATAGGCAGGAATACGTCGCGTCGTGGACATTCAATGATGTAGGATAGGCAGGAATACGTCGCGTCGTGGACATTCAATGATGTAGGATAGGCAGGAATACGTCGCGTCGTGGACATTCAATGATGTAGGATAGGCAGAAATACGTCGCGTCGTGGACATTCAATGATGTAGGATAGGCAGGAATACGTCGCGTCGTGGACATTCAATGATGTAGGATAGGCAGAAATACGTCGCGTCGTGGACATTCAATGATGTAGGATAGGCAGGAATGCGTCGCGTCGTGGACATTCAATGATGTAAGATAAGCAGGAATACGTCACGTCTTGGACATTCAATTAAGTAGGATAAGCAGGAATAAGTCGCGTCTTGACATCTCAATTAGGTAGGATAGACAGGAATACGTCGCGACTTGGACGTTCAATTAAGTAGAATAGGCAGAAATAGGTCAGGTCCTAGACATTCAATTAAGTAGGATAAGCAGGAATAAGTCGCGTCTTGACATCTCAATTAGGTAGGATAGACAGGAATACGTCGCGACTTGGACGTTCAATTAAGTAGAATAGGCAGAAATAGGTCAGGTCCTAGACATTCAATTAAGTAGGATAAGCAGGAATAAGTCGCGTCTTGACATCTCAATTAGGTAGGATAGACAGGAATACGTCGCGACTTGGACGTTCAATTAAGTAGAATAGGCAGAAATAGGTCAGGTCCTAGACATTCAATTAAGTAGGATAAGCAGGAATAAGTCGCGTCTTGACATCTCAATTAGGTAGGATAGACAGGAATACGTCGCGACTTGGACGTTCAATTAAGTAGAATAGGCAGAAATAGGTCAGGTCCTAGACATTCAATTAAGTAGGATAAGCAGGAATAAGTCGCGTCTTGACATCTCAATTAGGTAGGATAGACAGGAATACGTCGCGACTTGGACGTTCAATTAAGTAGAATAGGCAGAAATAGGTCAGGTCCTAGACATTCAATTAAGTAGGATATGCAGGAATAAGTCGCGTCTTGACATCTCAATTAGGTAGGATAGACAGGAATACGTCGCGACTTGGACGTTCAATTAAGTAGAATAGGCAGAAATAGGTCAGGTCCTAGACATTCAATTAAGTAGGATATGCAGGAATAAGTCGCGTCTTGACATCTCAATTAGGTAGGATAGACAGGAATACGTCGCGACTTGGACGTTCAATTAAGTAGAATAGGCAGAAATAGGTCAGGTCCTAGACATTCAATTAAGTAGGATATGCAGGAATAAGTCGCGTCTTGACATCTCAATTAGGTAGGATAGACAGGAATACGTCGCGACTTGGACGTTCAATTAAGTAGAATAGGCAGAAATAGGTCAGGTCCTAGACATTCAATTAAGTAGGATATGCAGGAATAAGTCGCGTCTTGACATCTCAATTAGGTAGGATAGACAGGAATACGTCGCGACTTGGACGTTCAATTAAGTAGAATAGGCAGAAATAGGTCAGGTCCTAGACATTCAATTAAGTAGGATATGCAGGAATAAGTCGCGTCTTGACATCTCAATTAGGTAGGATAGACAGGAATACGTCGCGACTTGGACGTTCAATTAAGTAGAATAGGCAGAAATAGGTCAGGTCCTAGACATTCAATTAAGTAGGATATGCAGGAATAAGTCGCGTCTTGACATCTCAATTAGGTAGGATAGACAGGAATACGTCGCGACTTGGACGTTCAATTAAGTAGAATAGGCAGAAATAGGTCAGGTCCTAGACATTCAATTAAGTAGGATATGCAGGAATAAGTCGCGTCTTGACATCTCAATTAGGTAGGATAGACAGGAATACGTCGCGACTTGGACGTTCAATTAAGTAGAATAGGCAGAAATAGGTCAGGTCCTAGACATTCAATTAAGTAGGATATGCAGGAATAAGTCGCGTCTTGACATCTCAATTAGGTAGGATAGACAGGAATACGTCGCGACTTGGACGTTCAATTAAGTAGAATAGGCAGAAATAGGTCAGGTCCTAGACATTCAATTAAGTAGGATATGCAGGAATAAGTCGCGTCTTGACATCTCAATTAGGTAGGATAGACAGGAATACGTCGCGACTTGGACGTTCAATTAAGTAGAATAGGCAGAAATAGGTCAGGTCCTAGACATTCAATTAAGTAGGATATGCAGGAATAAGTCGCGTCTTGACATCTCAATTAGGTAGGATAGACAGGAATACGTCGCGACTTGGACGTTCAATTAAGTAGAATAGGCAGAAATAGGTCAGGTCCTAGACATTCAATTAAGTAGGATATGCAGGAATAAGTCGCGTCTTGGACATGCCATTAAGTAGGATAGGCAGGAATAGGTCACGTCTTGGACATTCAAGTAAAGCATAGGCAGGCGTAGGTCGCTTCAATAGCAGCAGTAAAAAATAAATAAAATTAATTACTATACTTAGCAATGTAACGATATAAAACACTGTTTCCGTAGATAATATTCCTAAAGCTTTATAAGATCTCCCATAAAACATAACGTTAACTTACCATGGCTTCGTTCAACATCCCCATATGCATATACTGTAACGCGAGGTAGTAGAACGCGAGGTGATCGTTGTCGTCCAACTGTACTGAGCGAGTGAGATGCTTCAATGCTGTCTCGTTCGCACTGTCCTTGTCTATTCGAGAGTTCGTTTTCTGAAACAAGTATCGTCTAGATTTCTTTCAAGTGACTCCAAGTACACATAAGTTGTTTGGTGTCGCTTCGTTACATGGCATTAATTAATTGCACACATTATTCAATACTGTTATTTTCCATGATGTTTTTCCCACAATAATTATTATAACCTGCAAATTAGACAGGTAAAGCTTCTCTATTACCAGGTTCAGACCAGGTCATTTTTGTTGTTCAACTTTCTAGAGATGATGTACGATACGAGTTACAACAAATACTCATTCGATACTTTTCCATCGATTAAATCGCGCTTGATTAGCCAATCAAATAGCTTAATTCTTAACCTTATTATCGCTCTATAATGCCAGCGTAAATGTTATTCCGAAACAAATAATTGAGTAACGAGACGACAACGTTCAACCAGTACCTACTCAGTATGGATTTCAAAGTATCGATAGTAAAAGTACTTGGAATCGAAAGAAAAGTACATCCTTTGGAAGTTGAACAACAAAAATAGTCTAGTGTGAACTCGGTTATAATATTGCCGCCATAATCTCTTAAGGTGCGTACAGACTCTGGAACGTAACGTGTTTCAGTAATATGGACACGGAACACAAAACATGTTATAATAACATGTTATTAAAATGTACAGCAATGTTATATTAGTCGTGTATACACACTAGCACATAATAATGGTTATATAACATCATTGTATAACATTGTTATTCTGATGTGTACAGTATTGTTTTATGTTGAAATGTTGAGTAACAAGGTTAAATAATGTGGACGTGATATAAAACACAAATTATATAACATTTTACGTAGTCTGGACGCACCTTTTAATATAGAACTTTTATTTTTTCATTGTGGCTACACACAATTGGTATATTTAGCCAGTGTCAAGTATTAAATGGAACATTTATTGAAAAAAGTAGATTTGATATTCTTAAAAGTCATGGCATGCGAACAAACCTGTGCCTTCATCTGATACCCGATGCCGGTGAACAAGCAACTCCGCGCCAACATGAACCCCTCCTTCTCCTCCTCTATCGCCAGCGCCTCCTGCGCCAGCTCTATGCCTTCTTCTATCTGTGGACAACACTCCTCTTACATACTGGGGACACGGCTTGGGAACTTGAGATAGTTGCACTATATGGGTCGAGGTAGTCAGTTGCTCTCTCTGTCTCTCTTTCTCTGCGCATGGCCATCTTAGGCTATGCTAGGCTGCTTAAGATGCACTGATTTTTATTGTATATCTTATGGGCTGGTGTTTGACCACTATTTCGCCTGGTGTTAAGCGATGATGTAGTCAAAGATGGTGAAAACGCTAGAGACCTAGAATGCTCTGACTCTCAAGGGCTGTGTGCTGCCGAAATACTGTAAGTAAAGTAAAAAAAAGTTAAAAGTAAGTAAGTTAGTAGTTTATTATCATTATTATTTGTATAAATTTAATTAACACGATTTGTGACAACGATTTTAGAGAAAACATCAGGTGAGATAGTGATCAAGTGCTTGTCTGTCTGAGATAAAGATAGAATTAACAAATGAATACGATCCTTCAGGGCGATATTTGCATAGAGCTAGTATTGGTAAGCTGAACTACTAAAGGATTGACGTGGAATCGACAGTTATTGGAGTAGACGTGTAAGCAGTGTGTCCACAAGCGTGCTAGTTCGTCGATCACATCTTCACTTACCATCAGGTGAGATAGTAGTCAAACGATTGCTTATCAGATGTAAAAAAAAATTGGTTGTCTGTAAAGTTAGTTTACGGACATTAGTTTAACGTGACAACGTCATAACAAAATATTCATGTAAATGTTAATGCACATTGCTCATGTTCATATTCACATTCATACAACAAAACATTGATGATATCGGCGCATGCGTACAATGAGCGTAACGGGACAATGAGCGTAACGGGACACTTTTCGTGCATGCACCCGGCGTTCATCGATTTATTAGACGTTGTCACATCAAAAGATACGTGTTCGGTTCGGTGTCGTGCTATAGCAGCACGCTGCGTTGTAAGACAGCACTCACCCATCCCATGTGGTAGCAGGTGTTGGCCCCGACGAGCCGCAGCGGCGCGTCGCCCGGCGCGAGCGGCGCCGCGTGGCGCAGCACGCTGCGTGCGCGCACGCCCGCCGTCCACTGGCTGCTGCCTGCAAACATTGCCGCATTCAACCAATGGGGAATATGCACGTGGATTTACCCTTACTTGAATTTCTTTGTTGGAATCTTTGTCTCAGACCAAATTAGAAGCCAAGACCCCCATCGCCGAACAACGCACTGAGGCCAGTTTCGTAAAAATGTGTGCACTTAGTGAGGTGCTGACGTGCAGTAAAAACTTTGTGATGTGATGAAAATGTGATTCCATCCTGCTTTTTATTTCTCGAAGATTGGTTATTACGCCCTTTCACAACACCTGTATGCAGACGACCTTCAGATATATAATCAAGCCTCTCTTGATAATCTACCCAATGCTAAAGCCTCCATTAACGATTATTGAATTATAATTGACGATTATATACTAATTAACGACATTGAAAGTTTATCTTTCATTATAAATAGTGTCAAGCTGCTCCTGTCCGTTCTATCAATCTGTTTATTTTATTTATTTATTTATTCATGCAAACCATATAAAAGTGTCCTTATTATAAGTATACATTTACATGGACCCTGTAACTAGGGTATGGCATTTATAATAAACCTTGACATGACAGGTTTATCAGGTATCTAAGTAATAAGTAAGTATATAATTATTAAAAAATAGTGTACATATTAACTTCTATTCTATTACTTAATTAGGTTACTTAATACTAATTAGGAACTATTTTTCAGAACTAAATATGACATTTACTTATTATTTATTTATTATTTAGTATTTATTATTTAGTATTTATTATTTATTATTTAGTACTTATTAGTTAAGTATCTATTTACAATGCTTCCTTAAATAGAGAATTTAACATTTAAAGAGTGCGTGTTTAGGAATGTACGTATGTAAGTAATCTGTGTTTATTGTTATAGGTAAGTAGATATGATTAAGTTAGTTTAGATATACATGCTATTGTTATTCTTTTTATTTTATTTAAACTAGGCGCACCCTGCATTAAGCTACTATTTTGATCCTCTCCATACAAAGGTTTGTCTGGGAGATCGCTGTTAGCGATAAGACCGCCCATTTGTAAAACTTTAGTTTTAAGCTGTAAAAGTTATATGTGTCTATATCTTTGGTGTCGCAATAAAGAGTTTATCTATCTATCTATTTATACGAGACTATCCACTTCATTCGAACCAGAAGATATGACGTGCCATTGACTACCTTGCAGCGTCGGTAGTCTCTGAAAGCGTTTAAGCAGACTTAATAATATAGAAAGTATGTACAACGGACCAGGTTTGACGTGCGAGTGGTGCGGCGCGCTGGGCGCCACGGCCGCGGTGGCCAGCGCGCGCTGGCGCCACACGTGCCGGGACCCGAATGAGAACTTCATCGCGCGCTCCAACGACTGGAACAATCGTGCATTTATTGAAGTGAAGTAGCGTCACGCTCGAAATGCAACGGAAGTGACGTTAGCGTCATGTTATATTTTATATTTATAAACGCCCTCTATTGTATAATGGCGTAACTACGAAGACGTATACGCTAAAATTCAACAGATGGAGTTGTAGAAAAACAATCATATACCAATACCGATACCTACTTATAATTTTTTCGATCATTCGATTTGGCAAGCATATATTGTTTACATAATTTGGCACTTTACAAAATCACGTATAGTAAACCTATAGAAATGTCTCGTTGAAGCAGTTAAAGAAGTTGGAGCAGTTCGGCTCGAAGGACCACTACTGTGGTCCTTCGATCATTCGATTTGGCAAGCATATATTGTTTACATAATTTGGCACTTTACAAAATCACGTATAGTAAACCTATAGAAATGTCTCGTTGAAGCAGTTAAAGAAGTTGGAGCAGTTCGGCTCGAAGGACCACAGTAGTGGTCCTTCGAGCCGAGCTGCTTCAACTTGACATGGTATATGAGAGCAGATTAAAAATGAACGTACCTCTAGCACCAAACAAAGCTGTCCCCACCGCGTGGCCGCGACGGCCAGCAGGTCAATGACCGCGACGGCGTTGGCCAGGGAGTGTGCCCGCGCGGTCTCGAACTCCGCGCTCTGAGACAGCACGGCGTCGCGCACCGCCATCGCCTCGCCCACCAGCAGCAGTAGGACTACTTCCTCGTACTCGTTGCGGGGTATGAACTGCGGAGTGTAACGGTTATATTACCTTCGCTTGTTGCCTGTTCATTACAAATATATCATATACTCATTTATTGGTAAACAGATTTACACGTCATAATTTTACAATAATATTTCATTTCAAAGGAAGAGAAAACATTAAACCGGCTAAGTCGAGTTGGATTTGCCCACCGAGGCTTCCATACCAACGTTAACTGGTACCAATTGAAATATGTTGTCTTCTTCTCAATATGCAGGGTGGTTATAGGGTCGTCGTAGTTATCAAAAAGACATGTTTCTAGTTAGATTGTAGTTTATTGAATGTCTCTTAAATCTACTTTAATTTAACATGTAACATTAAATGTGTTGACGCCGCACAACGTGATCGAGCCGCAACTCGTGCGACCTAGTTAAATTGATAATTCATCAATACACTTCACAATTAAGCGGGACCTCTAAATTGTATGATCGCTCATATAACTCAGAGGCCTGTCTTAATTCGCGAAACTATGTATGTCACCCTTTAATTTTCAATTTTTTTTATTTTTTGGAATATTTCCTTTATTTCTGCTTTTTGCTAGGTCCACCCGTTCCTAAGAAAATCGGTGGTGACACACGGACAGACAGACAGACGGAAGGACAGACGGACAAGAAAGTAATCTTATAAGGGTTCCTTTTTTACCTTAGATTTTTACCTTCCTTTTAGATGCTGGCAATGCTGTACCTTCTAGTCTGCCGACTTGCGGGACGTTTATGTCGGAAATCCGCATTCGTCAGACTGAAGTACGCAAAGCGTTGCGCAATCTAGACGTGAACAAAGCTAGTGGTCCAGACGGTATACCAGCTGTAGTCTTGAGGACGTGTGCGCCTGAGTTGGCTCCTATTTTGACACGCCTCTTTCGCTTGTCTATGACGACTGGTCAAGTGCCTAAGTCCTGGAAGCAAGCAAACGTGCAACCCGTGCCGAAAAAGGGTAGTCGTGCAGACCCTGTCAATTACAGGCCTATCTCAGTCACTTCCATACTCTGTAAGACTATGGAACGTGTACTGAACCACAGGCTCCTGGCATACCTAGAAGTGAACGATCTCCTCAGTGACCGACAATACGGGTTTCGCCGAAACCGGTCTACTGGGGATCTTCTAGCGTATGCCACTCACATCTGGAGCGAGGCCATCGAGAACCACGGCGAGGCGCTGGCCGTCTCTCTTGACATCTCGAAGGCTTTCGACAGGGTTTGGCACGATAGCCTTATTAGCAAGCTTCCTTCATACGGCCTGCCCACTGGTTTATGTGTTTGGATAGCAGATTTCTTGAGGGATCGGTCGATTCGAGTGGTCATCGATGGCTGTTCTTCCGACCAATTGGCCATAAATGCCGGAGTCCCTCAAGGATCAGTACTCTCTGCAACACTTTTTCTGCTGCATATAAATGACCTGCTTAAACCCGGTATCTTTGGGTACGCAGATGACAGCACTGTTGTAGAGAGTTATACATCCAGCGCACGAACCAGTGCATTACAAATCCAGTCTCATAGAGAAGCGATGGTCGAACGCTTGAACTTTTCTTTGAAGGCAGTCTCTGATTGGGGCGATGCCAATCTGGTCAAGTTCAATGCTGCGAAAACCCAGGCGTGTCTTTTCTCCGCTAAACGGAGCCCATTTCTACTGGCTCCTACTTTCCGGGATGTGTCCGTTCCGATAAGTAACAATCTCGAGCTTCTTGGCATCTCTTTGACACCAACTCTCAATTTCGGCTCTTATATTGAGTCTAGAGCCCAGCTAGCCTCAAAAAAGCTTGGCATTTTGGCTAAGGTGAGACGGTACTTCACACCGGGACAGTTGCTTAATCTTTACCAAGCACAAGTCCGGTCGTGTATGGAGTACTGTTCTCACCTTTGGGATGGTTCTGCTAAATACCAGCTGGAGACACTGGAAGCTATTGAGAGGAGAGCCAAAAAACTCATCAGCGATGACCTATTAGTAAGCAAGAGACTCCAGAGTCTCGCGCATCGCCGCAAAGTCGCTTGTTTATCGGTTTTCTATCGGATACATTTCGGAGAGTGTGCAATGGAACTGCATGATTTGATTCCACCATCCCCATTTTATAATCGGACATCCAGAGACACTAAAAGGCGCCACCGATTTATGGTGGATATACCATCTACCCGAACGAAGCGATTTGCTTCTTCGTTCATCATACGAACCGCTAAGGAATGGAATACCCTGCCTGAGTCCGTGTTTCCGATTAAGTACAATATGGGGGTCTTCAAATCGCGAGTGAATAGGTATCTTCTGGGTAAGCACGCTACATCATCGATCGCATCATCACTTAACATCAGGTGAGATAGTGATCAAGTGCTACCCAGTTCTTTTAAAAAAAAAAAAAAAAACCTTTTGAGGTACGGAACCCTAAAAATAACAATTAAAATAATACAATAAATTGTAACGATACAGTAAAAGAACATTGTATATTATTGTACCTTACTTAAATTTTAGGAATTGCTCGACAAGCCAGCACTTAAGTCTTGCTTTAAAGCATGTGAAGCTGGGAGCTTCAACTATGTCCTTAGGAAGCATTGATATCACAATTTAGTCACCAATTAGAACGAACATTTCGTAAAGCAACTAAGAAAGCAATATTTAATCAATGTGAACATTACCTGGTTGATGGCGGCATATCTCTTCGGTTTCCAGGGTCCGGCCGAGTAGTACTCCTCGCGGCGCCGCGTCAACGTGCCCTGCGCCGGCGGGCTCGGCACCTTCTCCGGGGCTTTGTATGTCTGTACCATGCGGCATTGTGTTACTTGTGTTATTGTGAGAGCTTTACGTATCATCATCGGCCTGTCTCTGTCCACAGCTGGACATGTGCCTCACGCCACTAAACTCTACGTTCAGCTCTTTGTCTCCAACCTCTGACAGCCAGCTTGCGTATATCATCACTCCTACGCTCCGTTTACCTAGCCGTGGGCCCCACTCTAGACAGACTCTTAGAACACGTCTACCCCCGAGGTTATCGGTATACGTATAACGTACGTATAACGGCAATAAATATAACGAACACGAATAACATGACTCCCAGACGAGGAACTCGCTAGAATGTCAGAAACTGATGAGATTAATGTCGATAGTATATAATCCGAACCACGGTAGAGCTTAGTTACAATTGTCACCTATGGTCACACATACAAGCTTGCGGTCGTCCCCGTGCAACATCACTTCACACGTGACCTTGACCTGCCCCTTGAGTCCTTATGTGACAACGTGACACTGACCTGCCCCGTGAGTCCCCTCATGAGAACCTCTGCGAGCTGCCGCGCCAGCGTGAGTCGCAGCGCCTGCGTGCCGCTCACCTCTACCGCACTCAGCATCGACCGGTATCTGCGGATATCAACCTTATTTACTACTACACATGGTCTCATTTTGTATCGTCGCGTTGGTTTTCGAACGAACAAATTCAAGGATATCGATTAATTATAATAATTTATTTATTTATTACACCTAGAGTGGATGAATGAAAGGAGATTGACGAAACAGGTTTACGACACGCGTGTGAATGAGCCAGCCGATAGAAGCCGACCTAGGCGAACATATCACGACCAGCCAGGCTATTCTCTAAGCTAGTTTACGCATCTCGCGAGCGGAATCCGCGGTGACTCGTACTAAGAAATTCAATTCGTAACACGATTGTAATACGGTTGAATTTCGTAACACGATATTCAAATCTCACTGCGAAGTTCGCTTCGAGATTAGCTTACTGAATAGCCCTACAGGGCCGGTAGTCTCTACATGCATAGCGATGAATTTCGAGCGATAATCGTCGATAATCGTCGACAATCGTCGATACGAAAAGAGATGCAGATAACAACTGTCTAACTGCCTCTCATTCTAGCAGACGTTTGCGATGACAAGACGCATCGCTATCAATGTAGAGACTTCCACCCCTGATCGGAGATATTTTTAAAAAAGGCCCTATAAATAAAATACCTATAACCAACGAGCGCATGAAATCACTCATGGAAGCGAAAGAAGTGAAAGAGGTATGTCAGGATCCCAGCATGTGGAAAGAAGTAGTCTCTGCCTACCCCAACGGCGTGATTTTATGTATATGTGTTAGTAGTAACAACTACTAATGTGTAACTCCGGCAGTGATTCAACGTCTACCATTTAGATGAGCAGAAGTAAAGTTTAGGTATTTTTGTAGTTAAGTTAACGCTGCGTGTTTAAAAAGTTTGGTGAGATTTATTTCAGCGCTGCAAAAAACTTTTAACTCTTAACAAAGCGGATAGAACATGATTATAGCTAAGGATAGCTTCTCTGTAAAGTTAAGGTCTGCATGATGTTCTACTGGAGGTAGGACGAGGTTTATAACTCGCGTCATGTTAAAAGAACGCTGGCTGAGAGTGTAGTGCAGGCACAGCCGTAGCTAGGGGGGGGGGGGGCATTGTGGGGCAATGCACTACGTTGAAATCACAATGCCCTACCTTAAAATACCAAAAACTAAGACAAATTATTATACTTTAATTGTTTGTTCATATTTTGAGATCTAGCGATAGGTATCTAAACTTTTCAGAACATACCACAGTTTGTGACATTCATTTCATATTATAAATCATTATTTTTTCTGTGTATAGATGGCATTAGAAGCGCCATCACATGCCCTATGCCCACCTTGCCCCTACCTCAAATCTCTAGCTACAGCCCTGAGTGGAGGGGGTATGTACACTCGCGCTCGAATGTGTACACAGCGCGGGGAAGCAAAGATCGACTGACAAACCTATAGTGCACCGGCGCGTGACCCCGCCCGCCCCGCGACATCCTCATACCACAGAAAAGATAATATGTAAAAACAGAACATGCACTGTCTGACAGCAAACATGCGACATTAAACTTAGTTACAACATCTATAACGTTCAAAATACGACTGGCGGTTGTATCGTGGACACAGCGTGACAGCGAATAGGTGTAGGCAGGCCTCCCTCACTCGTCCATAGCTACAGCGTTATACCAAAACTTTCGAGCAACGCCGGCGGTACTATCTGCCAGTCGGTTGTCACTGCTCACGCGCGCGCAACGTATGTTATTATTCCAATGACGGGATAACTACGCATTTGTATTCTATATTAAAAACGATTCATGTTTTTCATAGTAATTTTGGGGGTTTGACAAAAAACAAGCATTATATTTTCATTTTTTATGCTAATGATACTAAAATGACAAGACGGCGTAAAATTCACTTTTTCAACATAAAATTCGACTCTTACTTAGGGACTTTGGCGTTATTTTGTGAGGTAAATAATAGGAATTCATAAAAAAAAATTTTATTTCTCTGAGTCAACCCTTTATTTTTACTTTCGCGCGCTGAACGAAGTAATAACAAAGCTAGGTCGAGCGCCTTAGACACATTTTTGCTTGTATTGTCTGAAATAAGCGTTGGTATCGTGTTTTTGTAGGGAAGTGAAATATCTGTTACGTAGTAACTATTATATACTCTGTGGTGTAGGGTGCAAACTATTATTGTTAATGATGATGATGAACGTGTGATACCTGTCGACGGCGAGGTGTAACCGTGCGCTGCGTATGTGCATGATGGGGACACGTTGTAGCGCGGTCTCCAGAGTGACCCCCGCCCGCACGCCGCCCCCCGCACGTTGTAGGTACAGCAGGGTTAACTCCGCCGCCAGCTCGAAGCTGCGGATCTGGGGATTGTCACCACACACTACTTCAACATATTTCCAATAAGAAGGATCTCAATTCGACTGTACGTTTTTTTGACGTTCTTATAAATCGATGTACGCCGGCTGCACGCACGAAAAAGTGTCACGTTCCGCATGCGAGCGAGAGCACGGAACAAGCAACAGAGAGGCACGTTCGTATGGCGTTATCACGTAAAATTATCGTCCATGAACCGACTTTACAGACAACCAATTTTGTTTTTGTTTAGCAATTGTAAACTTTAAACTTTCGCGATTTGAACACAGTTATAAATATGAAAATACGGGACTTATCGCGCCTAAAACATCTCGTCGTCGAGAGTCGTCTCGTGACCACGATCAATGCAACTTGGTCGAAACGTCGAGTTAAATAAAATTAATGTTTTAGGCGCGATAAGTCCCGTATTTTCATATTTATAACTATTTGTTTTTGTTTTTTTTAAGTGTAACATTTATGTTTTACATTGCCTCAAAATTTTCGGTCCATCTATCGCATGTCGCCGACACGCATGTCGCATTACAGCCGGTGCTGATTGGTGGATATGAAACCACGATGCAAGTGAAAGTTTTTGTTTACGTGTTGGTAGTAGCTATAGTACCTAACCACTATGACAGCAGTTGACATGACACATCAGCATGTATCGTGGATGGAGTATTAAGTGGATGTGGCATTTAAATAACAATAATAATATGAGAAGGATAATACTATACAATCACTAGTATGAGAGAGCGAGATCAACACCATTTTTAGGGTTCCGTAGTCCTGACAAGGAACCCTCATAGTTTCGTCATGTCCGTCTGTCTGTCTGTCCAAGGTTTTGCTAAGAGACCATTCATACTAGAAAGCTGTAATTTTGTAGGGGTATGTATATAAAATACGCCGACAAAGTGGTGAAATAAAATTTAGGAAAAAACATTTTTTTTGGGTAGCTACCCTACATGAGAAGTGGGGATGAATTTTATTTTTGCATCGAGTGGGGTATCGTTGAATAGGTCTTTTAAAATGACTTCAGGGTTGCTAATACCCTTATTCGATTGAATGCTCCATTGACGAAATATTAAACTTTAAAGTGCAAACTTTTGTTCCAGTAGGGCGTCCGTCCGTAACTTTAAAATAAAAATAAATATGTACCATTTCAGTCTCTCTCTCCGCCTGCTTGTACCGGCTGGTGGAGCTAGGCACCGCGTTCTGTTCCAGACACAGGCCTTTTATCGCGTATGACTCCGCCACTATCCTGAGACTTCGTCTGTAAACAAATAAATAAATAATCAATAAAATAAAGAAATAAACACTACACTTGTAAGTACTTACCTATATTTTTAAAAGCTTGAGGCACTGAAGTATAGTAATTACCTAGCCTGAAAAACGGGTAGTGCTTCAAGCTTTTAAGAATATAGGTAAGTACCTACACGTCAAATACTTACTAGAAGAGTGTCCGGAGTGTGTCGTAGATAGGCAAGTTGTATGAAATGAAATGGTGGCAAATAGGTACACAGTCCATGACGGAGCTTAAGTTCTATTCTGAATATAGGCACAAAATGTTTAAGATTGTGCGTCTGTTTTTTTTCGTTTTATAAACGACTAGCTGTGTCCCGAGGTTTTACCCGCGTAGACATCGTTCTCGAGTCAACATTGGGATAAAAAGTACCCTATGTGTTATTTCACGGTCTAGAGACTATCTACATACTAAATATCAGCTCAACGGGTTGAGTAGTTTTAGCGTGAAGAGGTCACAAACATACATACAAAAATTCGCCTTTATAATATTAGAAGAAAGTAGGCCGATATTATTCAACCGACTTCCAAAAAGGGGGAGGTTCTGAATTCGTCTGTACGTTTTTTTTTTATTGGTAGGGTACATTCCCACTGTAATTTCATCGAGATCTCTGGATAAGTATCTCCAGAGATATGGCGATAAACATCTCAAACTTGCTATTGAAACTGGCTCGCGCGACATGGAAGTCGGTTGTTTTAGTTTTTAAAGTATCTTTATTATTTTATCTAAATACGGAACAAACAATTCTTAGAAATAGATTGGATAGACATAGTGCAACTTAGACAGGTATTCAAAATAGGCATCTTAAAAGGAAAAGTACTAAAAATGAATACTAAAAACAAACGCTCAGAGAACGATGACATCAGCTAGCCGCGCGAAATACGGCTGGTACAGTGCGCCGATAAACCAGGCTCCTTGCCAACTGTTCTGTTCATTGTTTACGCAGACCTATATAACATACTAGATCATTGGTGTCGGTACCTAGCTGCGTGTCTACGTATGTGTTAGTAGGTATATAGCTTGTTGCCATAGGACGTCATCGATTTGAGCCTGTTTATTGTATGATATGTATGTAAGATGTGGCTGGCGCATTTATTCAGATTTTTTTATTTCCAACCGAAATCCATAAAAGAGGAGGTTCTCGATTCGTCTGTATGGTTTTTTGACGTGACAATGTCTAATAAATCGATGAACGCCGGCTGCATGCACGAAAAATGTCCCGTTACGCTCATTGTACTCATGCGCCAATTTCATCAATGTTTTGTTGGAAACTATTACACAGTTGAAACTTGGTAGGTAGGTGTATTCTGTGAACCGCTTTACGGTTTTTATACAAAAATAAAAATAAAATTAAGGGGGGGACATGCAACAGAAAATTTAAAAAAAATCATCAAACCTATACGTAGACAGGTCTTTAAAAATGACATTGAAGTTTCTAAAACCATTTTTTCTCAAAGTCATTCATTTGAAATATAGACACGTCTAAAGTGGTAAAATATGTGGGCTTGGAAATGTCCCCTACCAATTAAAAAAATAATCATTCGAATCAGTCAAAACAAAAAAACAAAATCGCGTAACATACATACGAAAAAAAACATACAGGCGAATTGAACACCTTCTTTTTGGAAGTTGGTCGAAAAGACAGTATCATGTTGATTTCACACATACCTTCATATTTACATGTTAGCATTATCATGACAAGATAACACGCCTCACCAACATATGTATGTATACATATCTTATGTCTCTGTTATCTATACTACACAAGTGAAACAAACAGAATGCCAGGAATTGAAGAGCTGTACTAACACAGCTTGCGAAACATCATGGACTGATAACTAATACCTAGTTAATATTCTGAAAGGATACAAAATGTTTACGTGCTGGGTAAGGCGCAGTTTATATCGAAGAGACGCGGCGGAGACGTATGGCGGAGGAAGATAGTCAAAGTAACGCAATATAAACATTATAGTACGTAACATAGAGTCGTTTTTGGTTTAAGGGGAATTGCGCCCGCGCCTCCAGGCGACGTCCCCGCCCCACCACTAGGCGACGCGCCTCCGCCTCCGAGCGGCGCGCGCCGCGTCATTTCGCAAGCATCGACGTCCACTAACCCTAGCCATATCGACTATTTTTTCAAGACCCGTAGGTATATAAGTAAATAGATTGATTGTTTCTTATCGTACGTATATAAGCCTTATTCATAGGTGTAGGTATGTATATTTTCATGTAGTATTGTTTTGTTAGTAAAGTTTGTAGTTTATATGGTTCTTATTTTGCTTAATATTAAAAATTAAACGGAATTACTCACTTACGATTCGCAGATGACATCGTCATTATGGCAGAGACGCTGCAGGACCTACAATGGATGTTGAATGGCCTAGCTGATTCTTCTCGTTGCATTGGTCTCCGAATGAATTTGGATAAAACCAGTCATGTACAACGAGCACGTTGTTTCGGAACCGATTGTCGTAGATGGAATCCCACTCGAAGTTGTAACGCAGTATGTTTACCTAGGGCAAACGCTCCAACTAGGCAAACACAACTTCGAGAAGGAAATCCCGAGGAGAATTCAGCTGGGCTGGGCAGCATTCGGAAAACTCCGTCGATTCTCGTCGCCTATACCGCAGTGTCTAAAGACAAAAGTCTTTAACCAGTGCGTCCTATCTGTGATGACATACGGAGCCGAGACGTGGACTCGACTGGTCCACCAATTTAAAGTCGCTCAACGAGCTATGGAGAGAGCTATGCTCGGTATTTCTCTTCGGGATCAAATCCGGAACGAAGTTATTCGCCAGAGAACTAAAGTTATCGACATAGCTCAACGGATTAGTAAGCTGAAGTGGCAGTAGGCTGGTCATATCTGCCGCAGGACTGATAACCGTTGGGGTAGACTTGTCCTTGAGTGGGGACCGCGAATCGGCAAACGTAGCGTAGGACGTCCTGTGACCAGGTGGAGCGACGACATACGCAAAGCGGTGGGCAGAGACTGGAAAGGAAGAGCCGAAGATCGGGCTCAGTGGCGCACCTTGGGAGAGGCCTACGTCCAGCAGTGGACGGATACCGGCTGATAATGATGACAACGGAATTCGAATTACTGCTACCACTAGATTCTAATAAATCACTCATATATTTGCCAATATTTAATTATTAATAGTGTATTAAATAGCAAACGTGAAAGTTCAAACAAAATGGTCCCATATAACAAAACTGCCACAACCGGCCAGGTTCTTTAAAACGTCAGCTATCATGCCAGAGGCTAACATAAAAGGCCAATCCTGTCAAAATGGCAGGAACCTGCCACATATGTTCACAGTAGCCGCATCGCGCCACGCATCTCCGCCACTTCAGCATAATTTATGAAGCGACGCGACAAAAGTCAGCGCCGCATCTCACGCCATACGCCTCGGCCGCGTCTCTTCGATATAAACCGCGCCTAATAATAGCATTCATACATACAGTAATTGGAAATTAAACATTTACTAAATGCACTCCATGGCCAGTCAGTCCACCATGTTCAGCTCTATTTGGGGTTCCTAGCCGAATGGCAAAAACGGAACCCTTATAGATTCGGCATGTATGTATGTCTGTCTGACTGTCCGTATATCACAGCCACTTTATTCCGAAACTATTAAGACTACACAGTTGAAAGATTATGGGGAGCCCCCCTTAATCTATTATTTTTTTTATTTTCACATCTTATACATGGGACTGATACATGTTTTCTATCAAACTTTAAAATATATAGATACAATGCTAAAGTACTAAAATGTGTGAATCCACCCCCCCCTCTAACATTTAAAATATGGGAGTAAAAAATCTAAAAAAGGTTGGTTTGAACAGGATATAGTCAGCAGTTTTTGAGACATAGCAACTGCAAATATAATTTTTTGTTTTTCATACAAACACTATGAACAAAGTTAAATTTTTGGTGGCGAAAAATTATAGTTATAAAATATTCTACCGTGGTACGGAACCCTACGAGTGCATATCCAACTTGCACTTGGCCAGCTTATTTTTATAGCCCATGGGCTAGAGTTGGACCATAAACTCGCCTGGTAATAAGCAATGATGGTGAACACGCTAGGCCTAGAGTACTCTGACTTTCAAGCCCTGAGTGCTGTGGGAACACCATATTAAGGTTACGGCGGCAAATTTTCTCTTTTATGGCGGTTAGCTTTGGTAGCAATTCAGGCATAATGTCTCCTTCCATCCGTGGACGAACACCTGTACTAGGGGATATAGACTGGCAATCTCTCGCCTAGAATTGATGGCATCTGTCCCTTATGCCAGCGGGGCTAGAGCCCTTTAGTGATGTCACCTATAGATATATCCTGTATTACGTATTAAATTATGTAATTCCAATTGTTGCTCTTTTAATAGTGTTCAATTAAAATTGGTATGTGACTTTCAATAGTTGGCTTTTAAATTTGTCACTTATAGGGTTCTGCAGATTTAACATATCTTCTTTAAAGAGAACATTGTTACTTTAAATGATTATACAATTAGCTTTAAAATGGCATGATATACTTACACAGGTAACTCCTTCTCTGTCAAAGTACTCAACTCGGCAAGTTTATAATGCTTCAGCGCCTCATCATAAGAGCCACATGAGTAGTTCAGTTTCCCGAGCAGCAAGTGAGCATCCAGTGCTACTCCGGCCTTGACACCAGCTTCATCCGTAGCCAGCGTGAGGTAGCCACGGGCATCGGAGAGTTCTCGCTGGGCTCTCTCAATGTTTTCCTTGAGAGGAGGCCATTCGTCCAAGTGTGCTTCTAGTTTTCCTTCTCCAATTAGGAAATGGGCGAGGCTTTCTAGAAAATAAAAGTATAATTGATTTTACTGACATGATATTATATTTATGAAAGGCTACTAGACTATAGCAAAGGCAAAAGATATTTATCACTATATTACCTAATGGTGAGTGACGTTGTGGGTAGGATATAATCTAACATTCTAACCTAATATGCATATGTCATCAACATTATCAGCCGGTGTCCGTCCACAGCTGGACGTAGGCCTCTCCCGAGACACCCCACTGAACCCGATCTTCATCTCTTTGTTTCCAGTTACTGCCCATTGCTTTGTGAATGTCGTTGCTCCGACTGGTCACAGGGTGTTCTATGCTATGTTTGCCGATTCGTGTTCTCCACTCTAGAACCAGGATATACAAACCCTCTGATACTCAGCTGATTGTAAGTGTCTCCATATAAAATAGGTTTATTGAAGCATTCACAACTCTAGATTGGCTGAATTTAGAGAGTGATAGCACCGTTTACCCCGAAACATTTCCAGTTTCACCCACTTAACTTTGTTCATAACTGACAAATTGGTGGTACTATTATGTCCATACTAGCAAAACTCAATCTCTCTGTGATCTATTATCTATTACTCATTAATACCACCAGGGTTAAAATAGTGATAGCGAGCATACTGAGTTTTAATGCACACTCAGTCACAGCTATACTATAATACAAATACATCATATCACTTGTAGCAGAAGGAAAACACGGATGTTAGATTTATATTTACAAATTATTGTTAAATAATGTTAAAGTACATTTATAATCAGAAGTGAAAATAAACCCAACAAGTGCGAGTCGGCTAGCACACATAGGGCCACCACCCCACCATACAATATTGATAATATAAGATATAAGATCTATATATAAGATCAAGCAAAAAATTCCAAAAATTAACAAGTTTCATGTACATTTTGAATTTTATTTCGTTTTTATTATTTAGCCGTAGTAATACATAATGTCTGAATTGAAAGTGTCTATCTATTATTGTAAAGGAGATACAGCCGACTGACAGACGGACAGACAACAAAGTCTCAGTAATAGGGTTGCATTAGTAAATTGCATACATTGCACATAAAGGCAGTACAGCATAATAATGTTTTAGATTATCCTGCACCTCCAGCTTATTCTTTGCCATATTAGTGGTTTCTATTTCTTCATGTTATTATTTGAACACTGTTCTTTAGCCTACAGAACATTCATCTCATTATGTATCTAGTATCGTCCGTTTCCTATTCCTAAGTGATTCTATAGCATTAAAAGCAAGGTCAATGTTAAACCTAATCAGGTATTAAGTTTAAGGACATGTTTACATAATTTAATTTACTGGTGGCCATTCACTACTTGCTAAATAGATTAAAAACAAATTTAAAATGTAATTATAATGGTTGTAATGTTAATTATAGAGATAATGGAGCTATAGTCACAATGATTCATAATAAATAGGAGGAAATAAATGAGTTGTTCAAAAAACAGGGCTGTTTCATGAGATAGTGTTTGTGACTTTAAACGAGGTATATTAGCCAGATCTTGGGTTCAGCGGGGATTAGGTGGGCAGGCGGACACTCACCGTGCTGTGATGACCTGGACTTCAGTTGCTGTGCTAGTTCCACTGCCTTCTTCCAGTTTGACTCCTCCCGACTCTTCTCAATCTCAGTCTCGTACCCTCGCACGGCATTCTTGCTCCTCGAGGTCATCTTATTGAACACAGGAACTCACGCTTTTGTGTCACAACATGGATTTTATTTTACAATTCACTCACATTGCAAAATTACATTGAAATTGCGATAATCCCTTGATTTCAGCGATTGAAGGCCAAATCAAATTTGACAGATGACATTGATGACAACATCACAGACCTATTCACGAAACGGAGGAGCTATTCTGAAGTCTATCAAAAATATAAAATGAATTATTATTTACAAATTATTGAATAGTATTATACTTAAATATATACTTGCCTATAAATGCCTATTTATAATTTATTGCCTATATTCATTACTCTTCGTTTATTATCCTAAAAATATCTCCGTAAACGTAGAGATAGGGCGCATGTGTTAAGTTTTAACGTGGCTTGTGTTTCGTGCTGCTGACGGTAGATGGCATTACCAGTTTTAAAAACCACTTTAACTTCTAATAAAGTAGACAAGCACCTGACGTGACCTGACTACGTACGATGTCACCGTAGACGGAGTATTTTAGAAAAAGCTTTAAGCAATGTGGGTTGCACATTACTAGTAGTCTTGTTAACGTGTTCAACTAAGCTAAATTTATGCTTGTGTCTGGAGTGGGTTCATGTTAATAGTGCAATGGGTGGGGATCAAACTCGCGAACTCTCTATCGCCAGCCCGACACCTTAGCCATTGGACTAATTGCTGCTTGATTAATTGCACCGATTGCTTTTTAATTTTTTGACTAAGTAGGTACACTACCCTAAGCACGAACCATCGACGGAGTGCATCCAAGAGGAGTCAAACAATTTGACCACTATCTTATCTCACCTGATGTTAAGTATTCACTTAATCCGGTCTAAAATGGCATGCCGTCGAAAACGGAAATGAGTTGAGGTCATAGTCAACTGACTTCAGGCCAAGCCACAGAGCGCGATATCCGAACCCATCTTCCACACTGGCGGCACCAAAAATCATGCTGGAACTCGGTGAGCCGATTGGGGACAAGTCTTTGATTGATAAGTGGATCGAGCCACGGCGTCCATGACCACGGCCGAAGCCTACCACCAGGAGCCAGGAGGTCGATAGTGGACTCTTTGATTACTCGAAGATGCCTGGACCGATTTGGAAAACTCTATTTTTGTTTCAAAGGCATCCATTCTCACGTGGTCCTATTTAAATTTTAACAAATTGGTGGAGCGGTTTTTAATATAACAACAAAAATCATCAATGCATTTGTATACTTCGATGACATACTTACTGGCCACTCATTGGCGTGTCTTGGGAGAGGCCTATATCCAGCAGTGGACTGATACCGGCTGATTATGATGATGATGATATCATTTCACAGGTGGTTAGCATTTAAATTTCATCGAGATATGTTCAGTATCTTCAGAGATATGAAGATAAACACCTCAAAATTGTATCGAAATTGACTAACGCGACGTTAAAAGTCGGTTCTTCTAGTTTTTTAGACGATCTTAAATTATAATAGTTATTTTATAATTACAATATAATTCATTTTCTGCAGGGTTATTCTCAATCATTCGAAAGCAAATTCGGATTTGGAAATTGCATTTACTTCGACTTGAATCTTTGCCAACAATGCTCTGATTGGGTACTTTTGATATTTTAATTCTAAAAAATCTGTGATTCTTATTGGAAAGGTTTCCACGACAAAATGGCTCACGGATTTATCAATATTAAAAGTTAAAAATAAAGCTTCCGAACCCGAATAGGTTTTCGAATAATTGAAATTGAAAAAAAATTGAAATTGAAAAAATAACGGATCTTATAAAAAAGAGCCTTTAATCTATAGGATTCGTGACGCTAAAAATTACTTTATACCTACTACCTTATGTTTATAAAAGCGAAATCGCTAAGCTGTACACATCGAGTTGCGGAAGGTAGCGGCGCCAGGAACGGGCCGACCTGACAGTAACGTGCGCTGATCACGCATCACGTGACGTGACGCAATACCACCTACCGTAGGTGGTAGGTACGTAGTACACCTATTTCCGAGAACTATAGCTTGAAGGGTTTCGTGTGAAAGTATTCTAGGTGTCTATCGTAGCTTTTTATGGCATACTACATTAAGCCTTATTATGTATTATGGTTATAGAACTTAAAATAACTAGTTACTGGCTGTTTGACATTACGAGTCCAAACAGACAAGTAAGTAAATAATAGGTAATGTAGAGGCTGCTCTAATGTGGAGTTTAAATGTTGTTTCATTTACACGCAGTTTGCCCCACGAAAGCAAATTTGGATTCGGAAACTGCCTTTATTTCGACTTGAATCTTTGCAATTTACAATGCTCTGATCGGTTACTTTTGATAATTTAAATTCGAAAATGTTGCGATTCTAATCGGAAATGTTTCCGCAACGAAATAGCTCACGGTTTTATCATTATTCGAAATTGAAAATTTAGCTTCCGAATTCGAATAGGTTTTTGAATGATTGAGAAGCAGGGGGCCGGTTAGTTAAGTAACATTGACATGCATTTCATCGAAACAATTTTATTAAAAGTCAACAATCAGCGTCTAGTAAATTAAAACATAGGTACAGTAGATAGTCGTTTCGTAATTACCAAGCTATCGTCTAAGTACCTAAGAGCCCAGCTCTACAAGTTTTTATAAATTACAAAAAATTACAATAAATAATTACGGTAACAGAAGCGGCAACAGCCCAATGGATACGGTGTCAGACTGGCGATCGAGATGTCGTGAGTTCGATCCCCACCCATTGGACTATTCACGTGAACCCACTCTAGACAGAAAGCACTATTTTTATACATTTCCTAACCCAATATTGGAATTATATGAAATTTCTAGGAATTTTACACATTTCCTAGGACATTTATATGTATTAAATAGTTTTTGAAACAATATTTTATACATTTCCTTAATAGCTTCGGAATTGTATAAATTTCCTAGGATCTGTTTACAATTCCTAGATTTCATACATTTCCGGTAACATATAAATAAATTTAAAAAAAACCGGCCAAGTCGAGTTGGACTCGCCCATCGAGGCTTCCGTACCAACGTTGGTTGGTACCAATTTAGCTAGACCTCTAAATGATATAACTCAGAGGTCAACCTTTAATTGCGTGCACTATGTATGTATGGAGGCACCCTTTAATTTTTAACTTTTTCTTAAATTTTTTTAAAATTTTTTTTACAGCACAAGTGAAGGAAAAATTCAAAAAAATGAAAAAAGTAGAAAATTACATTTGGTACATAATTACGTACATTTTGGTGCTTACAAGCTTTCGCAAAAATCTAAACTTGCCCATATCTTTTTATCGTGTTGACTCAGGGCCTTGATTTTTATACTCCTAATAGGGACTATAGACGTCAATATCTGGTATACATTTCAACTTGCTAGGTGTCGATCCTGAGATAATATCGTTTAAAAACTAAAAAACAACCGACTTCAATGCCGCGCTATTCATTTTCAGTACCAATTTTGAGATGTTTATCTCAATATCTCTGGAGATACTTATCATACCTCGATAAAATTACCATGGTACCACACTTGGGATATCTCCTTCCGAACAAAAAAGAATAATCGAAATCGGTTCATAAACGACGAAGTTATCTGCGAACAAACATAAAAAAAAAAAAATATATATATATATGGTCGAATTGAGAAACCTCCTCCTTTTTTTGAAGTCGGTTAAAATCGGTGGTGATACACGGACAGACAGACAGACAGACGAACAAGAAAGTGACAGGGTATAAGGGTTCCTGTTTTTATCTTTTGAGGTACGGAACCCCAAAAAGATTTAAAAAATATATATACGGTTGAATTGAGAAACCTCCTCCTTTTTTTGAAGTCGGTTAAAAAAGATAGTAACTAGTATAACATTACAAAAGAGTTCCGATATTCTATGGACAAGAAAATTTAACCATTTACATTAAAGGTAGGTACATCGACGCAGTTGCGCAATCACCAACATTATCTTCCAGAATAAGCTTCTTTAGACAATTTAACAGCATATCCCCACTTCCGGCGGTTAGTTTGCATTCAAGTGTTTTGCTGTCCTCAATAAATAAATTGTAAATTTTCATGCACTGCGTGTTTTTATATAAAAAAATACTCGTAATCTAGAACTGTAAGTGTAGAATATAAAATAAAATCGATCGAGTGCGAATTGGACTCGGCCATCCAGGCTTCCGTACCAACTTCTCAAACTAGGTAAAAAGACAACATTTAGTTTACAGTTGGATCCCTAGACCGATGCCTAGGTCACTGTTAATGCACCAACCGCATACAGTAAGTTTGTAATAGTAAATTCAGATTTATCCCTAACATTAAGTGCTTCATGACCTGCTTCTTGACAAATTTCATGATTCTAGGTCAACTGGAAAGTACCCTATATGTTTTAATTCCCTTTTGAAATCGCAAAATATGCAAAGACCTGCTACTTATAAGGTCATATCTTTTGATCGCGTTGACTTACAAGTTTCATTTTTTTTACAGCTGCAAATACTGTAGACCCAAGTATTTGATTAAAGTTTCATCTTGATACCTTTACGCGTTCCTGAGAAAACGGGTCTTCACAGACGGACAGTGACAGACAGACGGACGGACAACAAATTGATCCTATAAGGATTCCTTTTTTTCCTTTAAGGTACGGCACCCCAAAAGTACTGAAGCTTCCGCAGTGAATGCCGCAAGTCTGTTACTTTCAAACATAATTGTTAAAATTGTTTTTTTTTCAAACATAGTTGTCAACTCCTCTTAGCTCATTTTATTTGGTGATTCTCAGAAACCTCCAACGTTATATGCAAAATATTGTTTTACGTTTTCTTGTGTATAGTGCCTGTATGCCGGGCCCGATGGAATGCGGGATGGGGCTCCAGCGACTCTCGCGGAAACATATCGCCGCATACATATTTATGAGCACAATTTTAAGGTCGTCGCCGACTATTCCCGCACCGCTCCCACACGGCAAAAAAATATCATTAAAATGTAAGTTAATGACTTTTACTGTAGACAGACTTTACATTGACAACACAAGCAAACAGCGCGGCGCGGGAATAGTCGGCGATGACCTTTAATAGTGAAACTTTTATTAGATCACCTCCAATTTTTTCGTCTATCTATCGTATGCCATATTACAGCCGGTACTTTGTCGTGATTGGTGGATATGATGTATGACATTTAGGTTTCTACCTGTGATTAGCGGACGCTTTCGCAGACATACGAGTATTTCTATGCATGATAATGTGTCATTTCAACACTGCTGTATTACTAGCTAGCTACCATCATTATCTTCATCACCATCATAATCCCATGGCACGCCACTGAGCTCGATCTTCAGCTATTCGTTTCCAACCGCTGCCAGCCAGCCTGCGTTTATCATCGCTCCACCTAGCTGGCGACCATAGCAGAATCAAGAATCAATCAATCATTACAAGAATAATCAATATAATCTTGTTCTTAATAAGCTACCCTAGCCTAAATAGCTACACATAAACAGTAATTTTAATGTTTTTATTTGTAATAATTGTTAACCCTAAAATTGGCATTGTACACTGGAAGATACGTTAAACTTTTTTATTATTTTTTCACCTGCCCTTAGTGATCCTAAAAACATAATTTAACTGCAAAGTTAAAAAAATTTGAGAAAAATTTCCTTGCCAAGTATAGGGTGTGACTACCTACCTGTTATTATTTTTATGAATGTAATGTGTTAATTAGTGTAAATGGTAATAACCGTTCTAATTATCAATAAATAAATTAAATTATAAACAAAAAGTTTCACTTGCATCGTGGTTTCTAAAACCACACCACACGTTTTTAGGGTTCCGTACCCAAATAGTAAAACGGGACCATGGACTAAGACTCCGCTGTCCGTCTGTCTGTCTGTCTGTCTGTCTGTCCGTCTGTCACCAGGCTGTATCTCATGAACCGTGATAGTTAGACAATTGAAATTTTCACAGATGATGTATTTCTGTTGCCTCTATAACAACAAATACTAAAAACAGAATAAAGTTAAAAATAATAGAGGGTCCCCATACAAGAAACGTGTTTTTTTCGGCATTTCACGCCATCTATGAACGCTTAGTTAGGTAAACGTCCCATAGATGACGTTATATTGAAATGTCGATCCCTAACACCTTTGTTAGACGTTAGATGGCGTTATAAGAAATAAAATGTTTATTAATTATTATTTTTTGTTGGCGAAAAATGATAATGATATTTTTTACTCGATCTTATAATTTAGTGTGGTACGGAACCCTACTAGTGCGAGTCCGACTTGGCCAGTTTATTTTTTACTTTTTCTTTTCGTGGGGAATAAAATCGACGGAACACTGCTGCAATAGAATAAATCGATGTGCATTCATTTTTATAGAACAGAGGGTCACGCTGTATTTTTGCAGAGGGGGAAAAACTAGGTTGAATTTAGGCATGCTGGTAATTTGAGAGGATGTGAGGTATCTTCTGAATTGGTTACAGCGCGTGAGCTAATTAAAAAAATAGATTATTAGGTTTTTCTGTTGTTTCATAGTTCATTTATAGTTGCATCAGATCACGATTTTTATTATTGTAAGTGTGTATTACCTCAGGATTGCCTCAGGTGTAGTTTACTTTATCTAGAGCAAAGTATACATGAAGCTTTGACATGAACAAACCTCATAACTCAAGAAAGAGTCATAGATAAACTAAGTACATTAATAACGGTTTTACAACCGACTTCCAAAAAGGAGGATGTTCTCAACTCGTCTCTCGTATGTTTTTTTTTGTATGTATGATACGACGATTACTTCGTCAATTGTGAACCGATTCAATTGATTCCCTTTTAATCGGTAGGGTATATTTTCGAAGTGTTCCCATTGTAATTTCATTGAGATCTGACAAGTATCTCCAGAGATATGACGATAAACGTCACAAACTCACTACTGAAATTGACTCGCGGGGCATGGATGTCGGTTATTTTAGTAGTTTTTAAACTTGTTTAAGCTTTGTAGTGCTTCTTTTGTGGAGACACTTCTAGGTTTTTCTGCTTTCTGCTAGACCTACAACATGCCTTGTCCGTTATACAATCAGTGGTCGTTTTTTTTATTACGAACCTGTACATAAATAAAATAACTAAGCATAGAAAAGAAAACGTTCGAGTCGTTTAAGCAGATTTATGGTATCATTTAGAAATATGGCACGTATAAAAATGTAGTTCCGTCGAATAAAAGCGATTCGTTCGCGATATAGAGTGCGGAATGTGTCGTGAGCCACATATATGAGACACATAAAAGGGCCTATGATAATAAAACACAATAGTTGGGATATTAATAGTTATGGCGGTGCTTAATATAGGTACATGAACACCACAACCGTTTAAGTAACTCTATAAGACAATAAAATATCATTTATTTATTTATATTTATACTAGCTGTGTCCGCGACTTTGTCCGCGTGGAATAGTGTCTTAATAAGGCACATACGTATCCCAACTACACCGCACCGTACCACGCCACGCTAATCCCCCCTTCCCCCTCTCCGTACTTACCCTCCCCTAAATATTTTGTGATGTTATATAATCTGAGTGACTGTTGCTTTTATGTTAATACCAATTGTAGAGGCCGTTCTCCGTAGATTAGACGCGTTGAAAAGTATCCTACGTGGAAAATCCAGACTAGAATAAATAAATAAGACGCAGAATTCGTTCTGCCTTTTTGGCGTGATAAGTAGAATTAAGGTACGGCCACACCGCTGCGTCCTGCGATCTGCGGGCGCGATCTCAGTACTTTTCAATTGTTTTCTGATCGCGTTTGGTGTGAACCAGTCGGTACAAATAATACTGCGCTATCTGATCGCCGCCTAGATAGCGCACGCAGGACGCTGCGGTGTGTTTGTACCTTTACTGTATGACTCTGGCAATCTTTACATAGTATATATAGATCAGTCGAGTGTGGTTTTAAAATTTGAATGTAAATAATAACTATAACATTTTTGAGGGACGATTAAGACTCCAAAATTACCTTAATCTAACATATGAATAGCTGCATAATATAGGGTAAAAAAGGGTAAAAGGGTATAGGGGATAAACATCATTATTATATATCATATTACGTGTCCGCCTGGCCAGCTACCACCCTCAAGTTAGAAAATCTGTCGCCAAACATCAAAATGTATGTATTCCGGCGACTATCCTTGACAGCCAGTTCCCATTCTAGGCCGAGCGTGCTACCACCTACGACCGCATCATCATTTACCAACAGGTGAGGTAATATATATGATAAAAAAAGTGGTCAAGGTATCTGATACGCGTCACCCGAGTCCATCCATCACACAGATCTCGGTTGACAGTTACATAAATCAAAACACTGCGACCATTACTTACCAGCATTTACAACGTACATTTACAACAAGAAGAATGGTGTACGCAGAATATCGGAGTAGTATCACGTGGTACATGCTATATAAAAAAGTCGCTTACCGCTGTCTGTATTTTATTTATTTTATTTTATTTATTGCTCGTCAACATAATAAAATATAAAATAATATACATTGTTACAAAGCGCTAAATCATTATTTTTCTGAGACAAAGTGATAAATGTTATTATAATTATAGACGAAGACTGCATGCACTAAAATACGAGTAAAACTATAATTAATAAAATTCATAATGATAGTGAATAAACTATAAAATTGAGTTAATTATGTACAGGTAAAAATTAAAATAAATTGGTTAAATGTAAATGACAAGAAATGAATATGTTCAATAATTTTAAAACAATTACAGAGAGCTAATAGCATTTTTAAACTTAGTAATGTTGTCCAAAAACAGGTCGACAGTTTCATGCTTTGAAACAAGTTGAAACTGCCGAACCATCCTATTAAGAGGCGCGTTGTGACCAAGGTTGGAATTGCTGCTTGAGGTTTTTAGAATATTGAATATAGATACTCTTGGTAATGTAAAAGGTATGGAAAAGACACTATGTATGCTTATATATATTTAAAACAACGCAAAGGATTTTGATGCAGTTTTTAAAATACAGTGATTCAAGAGGAAGGTTTATGTATATAATACATGCATAATATAGAAGAGAAACAGATAATTTTTGAGGTTTCTAATGTGATGTCGTAAAAAACACATTTTTTTGCGCTTACATTGCAAACGCTGGCTGAACTCTTAGAGAAGGATCAAAATAATGTACTACAGTATTGTACACCTTAAAAGGTCAACAAAAAAGTCCGCGATGGTATTTGTCTCTTAGGGATAACCCATAATAACCATTTTAATCCTTTACATTTTACGAGAAATAATGGCTTATTTACGAATCGATTAGCATTGATCCTCATCCAATTAAGTAAATTAAATACATTGTGCATTTAATATAGATCAATATAACTCTTAAAAGCCTGTAATTTAAATAAATATTTTCGAAGAACTTATATTTTAGATTAGATCATATCGAAGTCCCATAACCACCTTTAACCACCACCATAGCATTATTCTGTAATGTAATAACAATTAAATGTATGAAAGAATAAAACAATGACTAATAATTAAAATAAAATTTAGGTCACTTTCTTTATTTTCGAAGATATTACAGATTTAAAATGCAGGGACATAGCGGGTGCGGCGGTACCGGCTGCGGCCGGTAGCCCGGAGGCCGGAGGCGCGTGCTTACGTCAACGTAATCCGTACTAACATCTAAACTATACTATGTAAAACGTGGTAAAACTAAAAACAATGAAATCAATAACCATGTAAGCCGAATTCATAAAAGTAGGAGGGTGATTATGAAGTACCAACGATTATACTTACGACTGTTAGTTGTGACGACGTGTGGCTGTCACGACCTAGGCATACTTTACTCACGTGACCTAGGTTCAAACAGAAGATAGTATAATAGTACTTTATAGCCATGATTCAGACGATGGTAATGACGCACGATAACTATATTTATTATCACGACTTCCGCATTTATCAATCGATTAAGAAACTTTGCCTTTTTTGTTTAATTTGGTCCCATTTTCAATATATTTTGCTGTAACGCAAATAAAAAAAGATGTGGCTACACCTAACAGTTCACTTACTACGCGTAAAGTTTTTTTGGGTTTTATTTATCCAAGAAATTCTGTCTACAATTTGGACAGGGTCACCAATTAACAGTAAAACGAGAGACTCCTAGCGCCCTCTACATCCTGTGAACAC
Source organism: Cabera pusaria (assembly GCA_954871355.1). Classification (NCBI taxonomy): domain Eukaryota; kingdom Metazoa; phylum Arthropoda; class Insecta; order Lepidoptera; family Geometridae; genus Cabera; species Cabera pusaria. The sequence goes on from OX940896.1 coordinate 1,022,271, forward strand.
AAACTAAGTGCCGGAGCAAATATTAACCGGCTTATATTTTGAAAGTTCGCATCTCGCCGTTGGGATGTTTACACTGTAATAAATAATGGCTCTATTTCAAAGGACTTTACAACCTCGTAAATTAATTTAAATACACATACAGAGGCACTTGTAAGCACTAGACTTCGAAAGGTCGTGTGGACTTAGGATGTCCCGTTATAAATGTTTTGTTTTCAAACGGACTTGATTGTATTGGTGAAGGATATTTTGGGACTTATTTTGTTAATATCATATTTGTTACTTAGAAAGTTTTACAATACTATATGTTTTATTAATGTGCGTTTCTGATTGGGATGAGATGTGTTACTTGGTGACCAAAATTTCTTGCCAATTAAAAAAGAATCTCTTGTCGAATTCCTTATTGCATGTCTCAAGAACAAATAAGGTTGCAAGGCTAAGGTTAATTATAACAAACATTGCATTGAGTTTTGACCTTTGGATTGACTTAACAAGCTTGACTCCGTTATTATTTGATTGGATTAGCATTAGCATTCTGACAGCTGCGCTCGCTGTGGTACAAGTCTTAGTATCTGCTACTACTACGGCGTAGCAACGGTGCTACGAATAATAGTCTGCAGGGCTATTAGGCATGGCAGGGGGACTATTTATCTCGGGGAATAGATTAAATCTTTTCCCCATCTGTGATTTTCTCCACACTCAGAATGTGGGCGCACAGGTGGATATAATTTGTCACGGTGGATATGGAGGGAAACGTCTTGTCTCCTTCATTGTTGCCATACATAGAAAACGAATATAAAAATGACCATGTAACCTTCGCGTAGGGGCTACAATGCTACGCCACAAAATGCTACACAATAATAAATAAAAACAAGGCCTACGAAATCAAATAGGAAATCAATAAACAAAGCAACCTAATGCACGCAATACTAATAAACATTACGACGTAATTTCAATATTAAACTAGTATCAAAGTCGTAATTTTCAACTGTAACCTTGCAGTTAAAACTGAAGTGCCACTAAAATAAATAAATAAGTGTGCCGTGAGTCTCAGCCATCCTGCAGGGAAGATAACTGGGCCAAGGGTAGTCGCATCGTGGGCCGTGACGTCATATACCCACTATGCGCGTCAATTGCAGTGCACAAGGTAGGGGGGATTTATTCATTGGTCGCCTTGAATGAGATTGTGCAATTTAAGTGGTTTTAAAGCAACCGTTAAATTTATTGCTGAGCTTTCTATGTAAAACTTGTTAACGACTTCGTTAATAGGGCAGCAGGTACCTCAAACATGTCGTATTAGTAAATTAATTCAACACCAATATTCGGAATGCGATTGTTACATAATCACGTCTAAACGGACGATCAGATCTTACTGAAATTTAGCAAGGAGATACTTTTGTATGAGGATGAACATAGGCTACTAAATTCTTGGTGTGCGTGAACGAAATCGCAGGTATCAGCTAGTATAGTATATGAAAGTTAAAACTGGATATTAACCAGCAAACAAAATATCTGAATAATAATTATTGACTCGCTCCATGAGTGGTAAATATAGTAGCTCTCATCATCATTATCAGCCGGTGTCCGTCCACTGCTGGACGTAGGCCTCTCCCAGGACGCGCCACTAAGCCCGCTCTTCTACTCTTCTTTTCCAGTCACTGCCCACCGCTTTGCGTATGTCGTAGCTCCACCTAGTCACAGGACGCCCTACGCTACGTTTGCCGATTCGCGGTCTCCACTCCAGGACAAGTCTACCCCAACGGTTATCAGTGGGCTGGTCATATCTGCCTGCGGCAGATATGACCAGCCCACTGCCACTTCAGCTTGCTTATCCGTTGAGCTATGTCGATAACTTTAGTTCTCTGGCGAATTACTTCGTGCCGGATTCGATCCCGCAGAGAAATACCAAGCATAGCTCTCTCCATAGCTCGCTGAGCGACTTTAAACTGGTGGACCAGTCGGACTGTGAGTGTCCACGTCTCGGCTCCGTATGTCATCACAGGTAGGACGCACTGGTTAATGACTTTTGTCTTTAGACACTGCGGTATAGGCGACGAGAAGACTCGACGGAGTTTTCCGAATGCTGCCCAGCCCAGCTGAATTCTCCTCTGGATTTCCTTCTCAACGTTGTGTTTGCCTAGTTGGAGCGCCTGCCCTAGGTAAACATACTTCGTAACAATTTCGAGTGGGATTCCATCTACGGCAATCGGTTCCGGAACAACGTGCTCGTTGTACATGACTTTGGCTTTATCCAAATTCATCCGGAGACCGATGCGACGAGAAGAATCAGCTATGCCATTCAACATCCTTTGTAGGTCCTGCAGCGTCTCTGCCATAATAAAGATGTCATCTGCGAATCGTAAGTGAGAGATGTACTTGCCGTTGATGTTAATGCAAGAATCTTTCTAGTCCAGCGTCTTAAACATATCCTCCAAGGCGTTAGTGAACAGCTTCGGAGATATGACGTCCCCCTGTCTCACTCCTCGACGCAGGTGGACGTGTTTAGTTCGCTGGTTCTGTACTTGTGCACTCATCGTTGCGGCGTTATACAGACATCTCATCACTTCGATATATCGCCATTCGACTTGGCAACGCTGCAGGGACTCCAGAACGGAGTAGCTCTAGAAGAATTAAAATTAAGATAGTTCAGAAACTAAAACAACCTACTTCCATGCCACGTGAGTCAGTTTCAGTAGCACGTTTGAGATAATTATCATCATAACTCTGAAGATACTTATTAGATCTAGATAAAATTTAAATGTAGGGAAATGTACCATCATAAAGATTAACCCTACTTGTAACAAAAATATAATAATCATACAAATCTATTCACAATTGGTGGAGTAATCGCGTAACATATATACAAAAAAAACATTGACGAATTGAGAACCTCCTTGCAGGCAATTCTCAACAGACTTGGAGATTGAAAATTGCCTGCAAAAGCAGAATAAATGAGAGATACAAATGTGTATCTGGTACACAGTAAGTACTTGTTAATTAAACTAACTTAATATTAACTATAACTTTAATGTATGTATATGTATGTACCCATAGGTGGTAGAAGCATATTATATAATTATATCTACCGTCACGAAGAAAATCTACAGCTATAATCTTATGGTGTTCCGGCAGCACATAGCGCTTGAGAGTCAGAGTATACTAACTACCGAGCGTGTTCACTATAAGATATAAAAGCTATAAAGATATAAGATATAAGATCGTTTAAAAAACTAAAAAGAACCGACTTCAATGCCGCGCTTTTAATTTTCAGTACCAATTTTGAGATGTTTATCTCCATATCTCTGGAGATACTTATCAGACCTCAATAAAATTACGATGGTACCACACTTGGGATATGTCCTTTCCAACAAAAAAAGAATAATCAAAATCGGTTCATAAACGACGAAGTTATCCGCGAACAAACATAAAAAAATAAAACATATATACAGTCGAATTGAGAAACTTCCTCCTTTTTTTGAAGTCGGTTAAAAATTAAACCATCCCCAAATGTTTCGCCTCTTTTTTATTTTTCCAATGCCTAGCAAGTCATTGGACCGTTCAGGCAGAACTCGCTTATCTAGGCGGCCTTCGTCCCAACATCAATATTCTATGCATAGGGACCTTTTACAATATTTATATTCAATATCCTCCGAAGAAGACGTGTTCGTAAACATAAATAGTATGTAGACGGCTCGTTACAAGTACCTGAATAGGTAGATGTAAGCACTACATTACTACAATAGAAAAGACAAACACACAGAGCAGACTTCACGAATATTGTTTTTATTGTTATTTGTTAGTTATGTTTTGTGGATTGTATGTATTGAAATGTTTCTTGAAGAAACCTTTTTATCATTTATTTAATTATTTTTAATTCATTAATTTTTTTCATTAGTCCACAAAGAAATCTTTTATCCAAAATGAAAGTAACATTAGCACATTTTTAGGGTACCGTACCCAAAGGGTGCCGGAATCTATTAAGATACGACCACACCGTAGCGTCCTATTTCGATTTCGTCGATTTTCAAGTCAAGCGCGAGTCAGTTTCAGTTGCAGGTTTGAGACGTTTATTGACATATTTCTAGAGATACTTTTCAAATCTCAATGAAATTACTTGTATCTTACCCTTAGGATATTTCAAATCCTTAACTCAAATTCTTTATTTATTTATTTTTAACCAACAAAAAATAATCATCAAAATCGGTTTATAAACCACAAAGTTATCCGCGAACAAACATTAAAATATGTATGATATGTATGATGTTTGGTGGATGGACCAATAAAAGTTTTTGGGGTGTTTGGGGTGCATGTTTTCCCGGTAGACCCGAAGTCCTAAATATCGCGGTGTTTTAGACATGATTTTTTTTATATTTTAAATCACCCACAATTAAATAGTTAAACTAAACTACTAGTAAGTGAACTAGTACTTTTTAAAACAGAAACAGACAGAACGACTTTGAAAGCTCAGAATATTTTTATTAAAGGGTGTTAAGTAATGTTTTATTAAGAATACGGACACATTGCAGAATACAGCACAAGATTATTCGTCGTAATACAACCACAAACAAAAAAGATAGCTCAATTTAAAGGCAAGATTTTGGGTGATCTAAAAAAAACAAAAAAATACATATCTAAAACACCGTGACACTTAGGACTTCGGGTCTACTGGAAACTTACACAGGATCCCCCCAACCCCCCAAAAAAAATTGTCAGTCCATCCACCAAACAACCTGTATAAATATATGGTCGAACTGAGAAACCTCCTCCTTTTTTTGAAGTCGTCTAAAAAAGTTATTCTGAAAGGTTTCCACGACCAAATAGCTCACGGAATAATAAACATTAGAAATTCAAAGTTACACTTCCGTATTCGAATGTATCCGATTGAAATAAGAATAACTATGCTGGTCCTATAATTTGAATCCAGCAAGAAATTCTCACTAGTAAGTACTGACACTGACTACGGAAGGGTTAAACAAGGGTTAAAACAAATTATCACAAAGAAGTGATTATAAAGACCATTAGGGTGAGCTCGGCTTTCCAACTTCGAAGCGAGTTGTTTGTTTACAGTAATCTCTTGCATGTCTGATCTGGTCAGAGTGACCCTCTTCCTGTTTCGTGTGACCGCTGAGAGGGGATTGAAAACGGCACATTACATCCCATCACATTTGCTGATGCCGATGAAGGTAAACCAATTTGAGTGGAGCGTGCGCGTAGAGACTTTTGCACAGTGCAGACAGTGAGATGACTCAATACTGTCTCAACTGCCTGGGTCGGGGCGGTGGCTTTATATTGAGAATTGGAGGCAATTAAATGGTAAAATATATAATGGCACTTTTGTGCTAGATATCATGGTGTATTTTAACACAATTAAATAAACCTTTTGAATAGGTATTGTATTAAAGGCTCTAGAAGTTTTAAAAAGACACGATTTTAGGGTTCAGTAGCCGAATGGCAAAAAACGGAACCCTTATAGATTCGCCATGTCTGTCTGTCTGTCCGTCCGTATGTCACAGCCATTTTATTCCGAAACTATTAAGACTACAGAATTGAAACTTGGTAGGTTGATATATTCCGTAAACCGCTTTTCGATTTTTGTACAAAAATAAAAAATATAAAAGACATTATCATGCTTAGTTTTTGTACTAACCAGCATACAGTTGCGTTAATTTTTCGGATTACGCTCTCATATTGAGTCATAACCGGTTAGAACATAATTCAAAAAATAAACGCAGTGAATGACGGTTAATATAAGAACTAAATATGAATATAACTCGTGAACATTTTATAACTCAAACATTATCATGCGTAATGAAAAGTACTAATAATAACAATACGTACTAACCCAAGTAACTGTCCTATCATTTGCCATTACTGAGTGCCAGTCCCATCAGCCCGGCTCCATTATCGGGTCAGCTTGATGGAACCATATTATTGCAGTATTACCAAACTTAGGTATGATCGCACGTCAGAAAGTGGTTCTTATTTAGCTTCAAAGAAGACCCACACAAACATACCTATTAAAACGGTGTAGGGACCATATCCCATGATCCCACCCCACCCTTATTCGGTAAAGGCTATAGATAGGCCAATTGTAATAGTTACCATAAAGTAAGTCTTCCAAGGAGGTTCTTACATTCAGCTTATTTATTTTCGCAATGTAAAACTCATCGGTGGAATTTGAAAAAACCCGTAACGAATTCGCATGGGCCATACAACGGAGCATGCGGGAAAGTAGGTACTTAGGTGAGGAGAATACCTATTTTACCGCACGCTCCGTTGTATGGTGAGTAATTTTTTACCATAGAACAGTGTGTATAGGCTTCGTGAATGCATTATTTGAGCAAATGTGTTGAAAAGTTATTTCACAGTAAGTGCTTACAACGGCAAGTTAAATATGAATAACCGGCCAAGTGCGTGTCGGGCCACGCGCAGTGTAGGGTTCCGTAGTAGTCTGTTATTCAATGCAAGTCTTTACCCGTTATAAACAAGCAACTTAGTACTCCGTCTTTGTCACTTTGGATTTATTCGAAGGATTTTGTATTTGGTACAAAATTATCCAACACCCAAGTTCAACTATTAAAGTTCGACTATTACTGCTAAACTAATAAAGTTATCTTAACCGCTATAATTTTCCTTTAAAGTTCATGAAATGCGCTATTATCACGAATTTTTCAGCCAGCAGTGTAGCTTTAGTGGGGGGGGGGGGCGCACTATGGAACAAAAATTTGCACTTTAAAGTTTAATATTTCGTAAATGGAGCATTTAATCGAAAAATGGTAGTAGCAACCCTTAAGTCATTTTAAAAGACCTATTCAACGATACCCCACACAATGGGGTAGACGATGAAAAAAAAAATCATCCCCACTTCTTATATAGGGGAGCTACCCTAAAAAAAATATTTTTCACAATTTTATTTCAGCACTTTGTTGGCGTAATTTATATACACACCCCCATAAAATTACAGCTTTCTAGTATTAAAGGTCTCTTAGCAAAACCTCGGACATGTAGACAGACAGACAGACAGCCAGACGGACATAACGAAACTATAAGGGTTCCTTGTCAGGACTACGGAACCCTAAAAACGGTTTTGTAAAGCTCCATCAGCGGACAGATAAGGCATGTCCATACAGTGCCCGACCAGTGGATGAATGGTTATACATATTAATGTATAGCGCGGCATTTTAAGTCGGTTCTTTTAGTTTTTTAGACGATCTTAAATTATATACATTGAGCTTCTGTTGAAGACACTGCGGTGTGGCTGCGACGCCCGTCCCTCGCCCAGGGAGGCTCGGCGGAGGGGCGGGAGAAGGGGGGGGGGAGACAGGCCGCGTCCCGACATTGACCCGCAATGCGCCTCTGCACAGGTGCGTCATTAGCACCCGCCGGCCGCGCCCCTGGCTGCACCGGATATCAATGCTTAATTGCACGGTTATTGATGTAAACATTTAAGTGATGCATCTTCTTCATTCTTCCATCCGTTTCTTGAGCGTCACGTTGTTTGTTATAAAAAACCAACATTAATAGCAAGCTGTGACAGGGTCGAATCATTCAAACGCATTTTATTGTTATATCCTGTCCTAAAATACACTAGCAGAAAATTTCCAATTTAAAAAACTTGTAAAATGTATAATGAAATTACCAAGACAAAATGTTCTCAAGTGATTCGCTTACTATATTTTTTTTCAAATGTGATATTTTAACATAATGGCATATCATTAAAATGAAAACAAGTCTTAGAACTAATGAGTAATATAAATGTAATATAAATATAGGATTATTTTGATCTAAATGCAAGTACTAATAATTCGCAAGTCAGTAGGTACAATTTTTATTTATATAATCTTTGGACTTTAATAATTTTTTTACAGTTCGAACATACTGATCCTTATCCTGTTAATCACAATTAATAATAGTTAACCTGCTGAGAAACGCAGCTGATCAGGCAATCTATAATTTATTAGATATATTAGCTTAGAATAGTACAAATATTTTCAAAACAATAAACTAATTAAACTAAAATATTAACTATGACCAATAATTAAAATAAAAACTACAAATAATAAATGTAATTTAGGTCGCTGTCTGCTGGTAGAGTACCCAAAAAGCTGGCGACATTACCTCTTTGAATCGCGAAACTAATGCGTTGCCCGAGGTAAGCGCCAGGCTCTTTGGTCGTGGGAGACATCGATTAGGCGTCTAGACAGCTCCTCAACAAAACCGCGTGCTTGTGGACCCCACGGGCCCATGGTTTCGACTCCAAACGGAAGAAAAGTATAGTTGTCACCGATGCTTATATATTTCCTCCGTTTGAGAGCCTCTGCTGCGTCTGCAGCTGCTCCTGCCACCCGTGAGGTATTATGAAGATGGGAAACTGCCAATGTGTCGACGCACGTTGCATCCCACTCTAGCGGTTTCCCACGACACCAAGGAACCAACGTCATGCCGTCAGGCCTCTTACCATCACGTCGTCGATTACCGTCACGTGTGATACCGTTCGGCTCTAAAATAGCCAGCACGTTGACGGTGGCAAGAGCCCGACGGATGACGTCGTTCAATGAGGCGTGTCGAGAAAGCTGTCCCGCACTGCGACGACATGAAAGACCGTGGTGACCCAGTCTATCCACATGGTCACCGCAGCGACAGAGATGTGGTTCTGTTATGGGGATGCCCAGACGCAGTCCCACCGCTGTACAAAAACTGTTGTTATGCATAAATGTTAACTACACGTAGTTAAACTAAGTTGTTGTTCCAGCAGCTATCCTTGAGAGCCAGTTCCCATTCTAGGCCTAGCATGCTACCATCTTCGACCGCATCATCACATACCAACAGGTGAGATAGTGGTCAAACGCTAGGCCTATAAGATATAAAAAATAACTATTTTATTGCGTTTTTTGTAATCACTAATTTACTGTAACTTCGTTACACTTCCTCAAAAGGTTTTAATTAAGGTACGGCCAAACCGCGGCGTCCTGCGATCTGCGGGCGCGATCTCAGTACTTTTCAATTGTTCAAGTTGTCAACTGCGCTATCTGATCGCCGCCTAGATCGCGCACGCAGGACGCTGCGGTGTGTCCGTACCTTTGAGTCTCCTAAAACGGTGGCTAATCAAAAATGTATTTTAAGATTTAAAATAATTTATGTTAAGAGATAAATCGGTCAACAACTAATAAAGTAGGAATAAATAATAATAATTTTATTGGAAATGAAATGAAATGAAATGAAATGAAATGAAATGAAATGAAATGAAATGAAATGAAATGAAATGAAATAGTATATTTTGCATGAAATATGGTAGGTAACAGTTGTTAACAAATTTTAAAAATATGTTCGACACATTTCGCCAAAATATGGCATGCAAAATTGTAGTGGTATCAATTAATTGTTCATTATAAGTAATTCCTAGTACACAATGCTAGTCCTCAGACAGGGCAATTGAAAATTGAAATTATTTATATTAATTAAAAATTATTTTGATTATTTTTACATTCAAGTTATACTCAAATAAATGATGTCAAGGCTCTGGGTGCCAAAATAAAATAGTAATTAATCAAATCAAATGTCAAACTAGAAAATTAAGTCAATATTACATAATACACTATTGGATGACCAATCTTAATTTGCATGTCAATATATATATTACGTCATAACAATACTTATTTATTTATTTAATAATCCAATATTCGTTAAGATTATAAAATCAATTTACGACTAACCATTTGTGCAGTCTGTTTTTAAATAATCTTAGAGGTAGCTCCCTGATGTGTTTCGGTATTTTGTTAAACACTTTTATAGACATGCATTTGCAATTTTTCTGACATAAAGCAGTTGTAGTCTTTATATGTTGTAATTTAGTTGGATCAACTCTCGTAGAACGAGCAAATTCTTTGATAACTACTTTTTCGAACTCATCAGGGTGCTCTTTGACAAATATGCCCACTTGCATTATATATAAACCAGTCAACGTCAAAATATGCAATTTTTTAAACAATGGCCGACATGACTCTAGTGGGCCTACACCGCATATTGCTCTAATACATTTTTTTTGCACAATAAATGCTTTATTTACATCAGTAGAGTTGCCCCAGATTAGTAGTCCGTACCGGAGAACAGACCCCACATAGCCATGATAAGCTGTAATTGCAGCTTTTCCGTTAACAGTGCACCAAGCACTGATATTGGAAGCACTTGATATTGTTATTTGTGTACCTACCTATATACAACGTACATTAATGTGGCATAAATTATAATGTTGTTGTTGTTGCACAACATTATGTATGTTATTATTTGTTATTACATTACATCAATATATTAATTCTAATGTTGAATAAGTGAATGAGCAGCTAGCATTCGGACGGTCGGCCTTGTCAGTGGCATCATTCGCATGTCGCCGCACGTCGCCGCGTCGTGTCACCCGACGATAATGTGAGGATTCGCCGCGACGTCGCTGCCTTCACCGAGCTCCGTGGCGCCAGCCCTGTACTATGTACCGTTGTCATCAGTATCTTAGCTTGTGTATCACGCTGCTTAATATATTGTTACGTGCGGGGTGGTATTAAAATGCCAATCCGATGAGATGAACGTTTATTTCCACTGATCACTAGGTTAGCACAATGTTCCACAGTAGTTGTCCAAATCGTCTTGCACAATTATCAAAAGTCCGTTAACACACACTGAGGTCGTTGGTAATCACAATCACTGATTTCACTGTTCACAGTTCACTACACTAGTTCACTGATAACACTTAACGATCACTTGGTCGCTATCCGCGCTTAGATAGTTACACTGTCGCTTCCAGAGAAAGACTGACTCAAGCCGCGGTTTCAACGTCTTATATAGGACGAGAATATTTCTACTGAACTTTCTAGTATTGACTCGAAACAATAGACAAAAGACGTTCAAAACAAAGCAATAACAATCACAAACAAAAGGGGCGGCTTTCCTTTGAGCATCTGACGTAAACAACTTTACCATACATGCTAATTTGATCTCTAACTACTTATGAATAAGGTTCAATCTTAACTACAAAACTAGGTACATTGACTAGGGTCTGAATTCCCGGAAGGTTAACTTTTATGACGGTCGGGTCGGGTGTTTATAGCCCGTAATTAGTCTATTCTTTCCCACTGTATTTTTGTTCGAGAAGCTTGGCGAAACATCGCGACTCGACGACGCGATGTAACATTATCCCCTTCTTAGTTATGATCGTCCCGATCATCATTTGTTCCATGGTATCGTGTAAGTCGATCGATGTGTACTACCCTCGGCTTTCCTCTCTGGCCTCGTTTAATGCGGTACGTAACGTCGTTTATCTTCGTGATAATCTGGTATGGTCCTTCCCAATGAGCCTGCAGCTTCGGACTTTTTCCTTTCCTTCGTAGTGGGTTGTGCAACCAGACGAGAGTTCCTTCTTCGAAACCCATCGTATTCGCTCTACGATCGTACCGGGTCTTCATTTTTTCACCAGTTTTTAAACTATTCTCTCGAACTATCCTATGCACTTCGTCCAGCTGACTACGAAGATCACTGACATAGTCGGTTACAGGCTTCGGAGCATCTGGCGGGGAACCAGTTATGGCGTCGATAGGAAGTCTTAGTTCGTGTCCAAAATTCACATTTGCAGGAGTCATACCAGTGCTGTCATGGAACGGTATGACAACAAGAACAGAGGTATGTACTGATCCCAGTCACGTTGATGTGCGTCCACGACTTTAGCCAGGTGATTCTCCAACGTCTGGTTAAACCTCTCAACCATTCCGTCTGACTGTGGATGAGCTGCCGTTGTCCGCGTCTTTCGGATCCCGAGGAGGGTGCACATTTCCTGAAATAGGGCAGACTCGAAGTTCCTTCCTTGATCGGAATGCAGTTCCATCGGTACACCAAATCGACAGATCACTTCTTGCACCAACTTATTTGCGACTGTCTTTGCTTCCTGGTTTGGTGTCGCGAAAACCTCAGGCCATTTACTGAAGTAATCTTGTACTACGATGATGTACTTGTTGCCTTCTTCAGTCTCGGGAAATGGCCCGGCAACATCCACGGCAATGCGCTCCCATGGTGCTCCAACGTTGTACAATTTTAGTTGTGCTTTACTTCTTGTCTTCGGTCCTTTTACTGATGCGCACGCGGTGCACTTCCTGCACCAATCTTCCACATCCTCGCGGCTGTGTACCCAGTAAAATCGTTGACGAACCTTCACAAGAGTTTTCTTGACTCCTAGATGTCCACCAGAAACTCCATCATGAATGTGTCGTAGTAGAGATGCCACTTTGCTCCGGGGAACAACGACCTGCATCGTAGTTTCTTTTCCATTGCTGCTTTCCCATTTTCGGTACAAGATTCCTTGTTCCAGAGTCAGGCTGTCCCACTGAGCCCAGTAACTTTTTGTGATTGGGCTGCAGGCTGACACGTCGCTCCACTGGGGCTTGTTTCCAGACTTTATCCAATCCAGTACAGGTCGTAAATCTCTGTCCTCCAATTGTGCTTGTCTCATATTTTCGCCGTTCCATTCGTCATCTGTTCTGTCCATCCTGATGACTCTGACTTCTTCTCGAGACTCGTGCTTTTCGCAGTGTTTACAGTCATCTGCACAAGGTCTTCTTGACAGGGCATCGGCGTTGCTATGGCCCTTTCCACTGCGATGTTCTGTCACGAAGTTGAACTCTTGAAGTTGCTCGATCCATCGTGCCACTTGACCTTCCGGGCTCTCAAACTGTAGAAGCCATTTTAGAGCAGCGTGGTCAGTTCTGAGCGTAAACTCCCTTCCGATGAGGTACTTGTTGAAGTGCTGAAGAGTCTTTACCATGGCTAGCAACTCGCGGCGGGTGACACAGTAGTTTCGTTCTGGTTTGGATAATGATTTACTGAAGTATGCTATGACCACTTCTTTGTCTCCTTGGATTTGTGAGAGAACTCCTCCAATTCCCGTGTTGCTGGCATCAGTGTCCACAATAAATCTTCCATCTCTGGTAGGGTATCCCAAGATCGGCGTTTCACACAGTCGCTGCTTTAGATTGTTGAAGGCGGTTTCACACTCCAAGTCCCATACAAATGTGCGCTTTTCTTCTGTCAGCCGATGTAAGGGTTTGGCAATTCCAGAAAAGTTCTTGACAAACCGCCGATAGTAAGCGCATAGTCCCAAAAACGACCTTACATCAGTTTTATTCTTCGGGGTAGGCCAAGTTTGAACAGCCTTGATTTTGTCAGGATCAGTTTGTACCCCGTTTTCCGAAATGATGTGTAGCTGACTTTGGATTTAAAGAAGTCACACTTTTTGGCACTCAGCTTCAGGTTTGCTTCACGTAGACGGTTCAAAACCTTCTCCAGATTCTGCAGATGTTCAGTAAAATCACGGCCCAAAATGATGACGTCATCCAGGTACACCAAGCATACGTCTACCAGTAATCCAACCATTACTCTGTCCATGAGACGTTCGAACGTTGCTGGAGCATTACACAGTCCAAATGGCATGACGTTGAATTGCCAGAGTCCATTTCCAATGCCCGTACTGAATGCTGTCTTCTCTTTGTCTTCTGGACTGATTTCTACCTGCCAGTAGCCACTTTTCAGGTCAACCGTTGAAAACCACTTCATTCCACTGAGCATGTCCAGTGTATCGTCTATTCGAGGCAAGGGGTAGCTGTCCTTCTTTGTGACTTCATTAAGCATTCTGTAATCTACGCAGAATCTGGTGGAGCCATCTTTCTTTTTCACCAGAACCACTGGCGATGACCAAGGACTTGTAGATGGTTCGATGACTTTTTCTTTGGCCATGTCTCGTATCATGTCTGCAACTTCAGCTTCTTTCGCCCATGGAATCCTTCGTGGCCTCTGTCGTATAGGTCTTGCGTCGCCAGTGTCAATTTTGTGTTTAACAAGTCCGGTACGTCCACAGTTGTTTCCAGCGGCGAAGACGTTTTTAAACCGCGTCAACAGACGTTTTGCTTGTGACAGCTGAGCGAACGTTAAGTTGTCTTTGGATGATTCCAGCAGCTGTGATATTTGGTCTTCCGAGCTTGGTTCCGTAGAAGTAATATCCGTTCGTCGCAGGTACTTCACTTCTTGACATTTTCCAATTATGCTGTTTTTCTTCAGATGAACTTCTGCATTGCCAAGGTTGAGAATTCGCACACTGGCCGTTCTGTTTGTCATGAGCAATGTTCTTGCAGTAATCCAGGTCGGATGTGTGCCCTCATCTTCGGCAACTACACATAGTCCTCTCTTGACTGTATTTGGAAATTTCACTCGAACAATATTTTGCGATTTTGGAGCCAACACGACGTCCTTGAGACAGTAAAGCTTACACGGTGCCGTTCCTTCGAAGAACACTTCTTGCTCGGGAAACCGGAGAACACCACGGGCCACATCCAATATGCAATGCTGCTTCTCCAAAAAGTCCAATCCCAGAATGCAATCATCATTTATGTTGGCAATAAGCACAGGATGAATGTATGAGTGCTCACCGATGACTATCTCCACATCTGTATCGCCAAGGACAGGAACTGACTGGCCGGTTGCTGTCCGTAGTGAGCATGCTGCAGATCGATGTTTCCGTGATATAAATCGTTGCAGGAATTCAGGCTTCACAATTGTGCGCGATGCTCCTGTGTCCACTGTGAACTTGCAGGTCTTGTTGTTCAGGGTGCCCTCGACGATTAAGCTGTTCCCGTTGCACACTTGTGTCACAGTGATGGTGGGGGCTCTCTCTTGACCAGCCAGCGCCCGCCCCGCGGCCCTGGCGACGTTTAGTTTAACGCCTCCTCATACACTTGGGTCTCGCAATTTCTGACCCGTTTCTTCGTTTTCGGGCAATCAATCCGAATATGCCCTTTTTCTCCACACCCATAACATGTCGGTCCATAACGGGGCTTCCTGGTTTCAGTCACTAGCTCCCGAACTCTGTATGGTTTGGTGTCTCGTCGCACTGCTTCCACTTCCAAGGCATGAGCGAGGGCGTTCTTGAGTGTCTGATGATGCCCCAATCGTACCGCAGCGCGTACCTCATCATCCCTGATTCCATCCACAAAGCTCTGTAGAGATGTCACTTCAATGGTTGATGGCGTCGACACGTAGGCTCGTCGGACCAACCTCTCGATTTCGTCTGCCCACTGTTGCAATGTCTCTGTGGGTTTCTGGGTGCGCTCTCGTAGTTGTGCCCTGTACGCATGCTCCATATGTTTGTCCCCATAGCGCGTTTCCAGGGCTTCCAGCAAGGTCTTCAGCGTCCTTTCGTCTTCAGGTATGCGTTCCAGAATAAGCTGAGCGTCTCCTTTCAGCGCTAATGTAAGCGCTGTATTTGCTTGCTCGTCTGTCCAGCCGCAGCTTTTAGATAGCGTCGTGAATTGAAACTTGTATGCTGCCCAAGAAGACGTTCCGTCGAAGTGTGGCAGATTCAGTTTGAACGGCGAAGTCGTAGCGGACACCTGGCTGCTCTGTCCAACTCCTCGTAACTCCAGTTTCTGGACCTTATTAGCCAGGTCATTCACGGTCTGTTCGTGTACGTCGAGTCGTCCTTCCACTTCTTTGACGCTGGCTTCCACCTTTTTTATTTTTTCTCCCATGCCGGCAAGCCCGCTCTGCAATTGACGTCCAATTGTCTCTTCCAGTTTACGGCTAGCTTCTTCCTGTTTACGGCTAGCTTCTTCCTGTTTACGGCTAGCTTCTTCTTGTGCCGCCTGTACAGCCTGTAGTGCAGCCTGTTGATCCTGGCGAGCTTCTTGTTGTGCTGCCTGTACTGCCTGTAGTGCGGCCTGTTGTTCCTCACGTACAGCTTGTAGTGCAGCCTTTTGTTCCTGGCGTGCAGCTTCTTGTCCAGCTAGGAGAGCGGCTAGCATGGCCTCCAGGCCTCCATCCGTAGTTAGACTCACCGGCGGTGCTGTAGGTGGCGCTGCCATGGTGGGTGCCATCGGTGTTGCTGCTGGCTCTTCCAATGTGGATGTTCCTGCTCCCGATGCTTCGAGCTCCTTCTGCCGGGTTGCATCCATCTCCGCCTGGCGCCTGGTGCGTGGAGTACGCGTATCTTCCCTCGGAGTGATTGGCATTCCACTTCTGACACCAATTGTTACGTGCGGGGTGGTATTAAAATGCCAATCCGATGAGATGAACGTTTATTTCCACTGATCACTAGGTTAGCACAATGTTCCACAGTAGTTGTCCAAATCGTCTTGCACAATTATCAAAAGTCCGTTAACACACACTGAGGTCGTTGGTAATCACAATCACTGATTTCACTGTTCACAGTTCACTACACTAGTTCACTGATAACACTTAACGATCACTTGGTCGCTATCCGCGCTTAGATAGTTACACTGTCGCTTCCAGAGAAAGACTGACTCAAGCCGCGGTTTCAACGTCTTATATAGGACGAGAATATTTCTACTGAACTTTCTAGTATTGACTCGAAACAATAGACAAAAGACGTTCAAAACAAAGCAATAACAATCACAAACAAAAGGGGCGGCTTTCCTTTGAGCATCTGACGTAAACAACTTTACCATACATGCTAATTTGATCTCTAACTACTTATGAATAAGGTTCAATCTTAACTACAAAACTAGGTACATTGACTAGGGTCTGAATTCCCGGAAGGTTAACTTTTATGACGGTCGGGTCGGGTGTTTATAGCCCGTAATTAGTCTATTCTTTCCCACGGTATTTTTGTTCGAGAAGCTTGGCGAAACATCGCGACTCGACGACGCGATGTAACAATATATATACATATATTATGTTATAATGTGCAATCAAGCAGATGGTCCGCGTCTAGGGAGAGCGGTTACCATCGCCTATGAACATTTGCAACACCACGAAAGCTGTAGATGCGTTGCCGACCTTCGAGATATTTGCGGATGACCTTATTTAAATACTCCCTTGTACAGCTAGAAGGTAAAATTGATGCGGACAGATCGTTCCACATCAACACGTTACATCTTACTTTTCATCTTTCGTTTGGTTGCCTATTATGACGGTCTTTTACAGCTGATAGACGGACAATCAGTTGCATTCGGAATATAATTTGTACTGCGATCAGTTAGCGTTTGATTTATTTATTGTGATTTATTATTAATAATTTTTTTGGACAAATATTGTCTGAAGTACTGAAACATGCAATGGGGGTGCAAGTAATAGTATTATAGTACGGTGGTAGTAGTAGTAGTAGCAGTAAGTTATGTTTTTATATACTTACTAGCAGCCCGCCCCGGCTTCGCACGGGTAGAACATGCCTACAAAATGTTGCATCAAATATAAAATATTAACATATTTAACAATCATCGTCATATTTCAACCAATTTACACAAAACCTTAACGAATTATGCACCTAAATCATCCTCATAAACACTCTGGCTATTGGTGAAAACCGCATGATAATCCGTTCAGTAGCTATTGAGATTATTGCGAACAGACAGACAGACGCAGTGATGGACTTTGTTTTATAATACTTACGTAGTGATATTGGACGGCCCTTTGGCGTAAAGGATAGTTACCCTGATTCTGACCCGACGGTCGTTGGTTCTAATTATAGCTATATACCTACCAATGAAAGTTTTATGTACATTCATGAATCATGGGTTTTCGTACAGAGGTAGTGGGATCATTGAATCAAAATCAATCAAATCATGGGATCAAAGATAAATATTATACGTTTAACGTGTGTATCTGTGTCTGTAGCATCTTAGCACCCAACCGGATGAACCGATTTTGATTTTATTATTGATATTTTTTGTTTGATAGATGTCTTCATCGAGAGTGTTCTTAGCTTTGATTCATGAAAATTCGTTCATTCGTTATAAAACTATGAGCTTTTTTCTAGTTAATTGCGCTATGAAATCAACTTGCATAGGTCTGATCAATTCGAAAATCTTCTTCTTCAACGATATTGTAAGAACATGGAAGCATTGACCTGATGCTGGGACATCTCCTGTACTCTACAGAATACTCAAATCCACACCAACTTACAGCTCAGATTTTAAATGTCGTGTTTAGAGTCATTGGAATGCTTTTATTGAAAAGATTATACATAGATCAGTCGGCCTGGTTTATATATAGATCATAACTATATTATACAATAGAATTTTATACAGTAAAAATATATTATTATACTATATTGACTTCAAACTGATTGTGATCGGTGGGGATCTACAGCATCGCTAAGCCTATAATAATATTTTCGTAGTAACTATGACCTAATCTGTGGTTTCACTGCAGATATTTTATTAATTTTGCGATGCGTGTATGTGAAACCCGTGATATCTTCTAGAGTTTTCATTTGAATTATATACTGTAAAGGACAATTTTAATCTATAATATGTGGCCAAGCTAATTAACGTAATTATTTGGATAAGGATTAATACTATATACTTGAAAATAGCCTTGGAATTTAAGTAATATTTTTTAACAACAAATTAAAGATTAAAATGGTTACTGTGAGTCAACCTTAAGAGATAGACATATGTTGTCCCGGAATTTTTTGTAGGTCTTATTAAGTTGTACAACTCTTGCATAGAAAATATTCTTCTATCTATTTTCAATTGAGCAGCGTTCGTAAGAAACGTGTTTTTTCGACCGTTTTTTAGTCGACTTAGGTTGCAAATTAGGTCTCCATGAATGTACCTTTGATTTAAACGGGATAATATATAGCCTATTTTCATTCCGAAAGTCCATTCTATATATTAGTGAAAGAATTTTATAAATCGGTTCAGTAGTTTTTGAGCCAAATCATTACAAACATACAAAAATACAAAAATACAAATGTTCTCTCTTTATAATATTAGTATAGATAATAATTCTTATTGATAATTATGATCTATTTAATGTTATTTCTTGACGTGTGTAAGTGCAGATTTTTAATTTGCCCTGTATACTGTACCCCGAGCACGAAAAACTTGCGAAAAAGTATTCGTATCGTCATCGACTTGAAAATGTATGAAATTTGTACAGCGCCCCTATCGTGCGTAAAAGTAACTAAATTCGGCAGCACGAACGATTTTGATTTGATTCGTATCGCAAACGTATCGTTACGTAAACGATACTTGAGATTTTATTAACAAAATGCGAGCATGAACTTAATTTTGACGTACGGTAATGTTAATTTCGAAGGCTGGCTATCGAGCATAGTCGAATATTTTTTCACTTAGGATTTTCCGGTGAGAAAAGTTTCGAAACTTTTTTTAACTGCATAAAACATATTTTTTGCGTGTATTAAATGCAAATACCGCCCGCTTTACCAACGTCGTTCTCTTTATTATCTTCTTGCTGCAAGTTTACTTGAAATTAAGGGAAAATAAAAACATAAAAACAACATAAAAAATCTTTCCTCATAGTTAATCCTCCTTCGAGTTAATAAAACCTTCGTTACAAGTTGACAAGTTTCATCGTTGTCAGCGACTATATTTGATTATCAAACTTCAAATTCGACACTGTCACTATGTCATCCATCCATGTAAATAAATAAAATGTACCAAGTGTGAGTCGGGTTTCCACTAAGGGTTCCGCACAACACAATGTAATAATAAATATATGAAACTCTTAATTCACCACAACACTCTTCAATTATATGAACACTATGGCTCAATGCATATTGAATAGGCAGCGACGCGACGCGCCAAGACGATCAGAAATGACAAGACATTATAAACCTTATGAACAACGTTACAAGACAAAGAAACGCTTGATAGAATGAACGAGGTGTGGGTACGTAGTATTATTAAGTATTCTGTGATGTAGGGAAGCCTTGAGCCGTCGTTTTCCTTTCGAAATACGGAACCCAGACTCCAAAGAATCAAGTCTTTGGTGACGCTATATCTTTCGTTCATAAACGGATAAATATATTTTGAAAGGTATGAATAATTATTCTCTTTTTCAAATAAAATGCATTTTAATATCACTCATACCGTATTTGAAGATGTTTATTCTGTTAAAGTACTTTTTTAAATATAATTTCCGATAAATAGAAAGCTAAGCCAGAAATAATAAAAAGTTCACTGTTCAATTTAATTTTTGAACGAATAATTCATTCAATAAGACGTTCATTTCATTCACAACGGCTCGTCTCTACTTACATTAGGATGACGCTACTAACATAATCGTATCGACCTCTCGATAGCTGTCAGAGTGTGCTTCGTGCTGCCGCCTATCGTAACACCACCTTATTGTATCGTTGACCCGATACCTTTACGATACGAATTCGATGATTTTTCGTGCTCGGGGTACTGTATACTGAATAAATGCGTTGACTTTTGACTTTTAAAAAATAACATAAAAATAACAGGTTCGAAGTTGAAAGCATACTACCTTTTGCAGATTTTCTTCTATCTGACAGACTAAGAATAACTTTATTTTTCTGGAATTGAATTACATGCTATGCACGAATACTGTCAGTCAACGAACGAGTCACGAATGTGTTAGTCAAATAGTAGCTGCAGAATGTCGATTACCTTCCTACATAACATGTCTACGTATCTTTATGACAAGTTCCCTCGAAACCTTCAGACGGTACATCGTGATAATGAAAACTGTATCTGAAGTAGATAGTTAGATAGGCCACATTATAGTAAAAAATTAAGTAATCTGAATCTTGCCGGATTAATTTCAACCGTATTTAGACTACTTATGAAATCTTATGTCGAGATGTTAGGTACTGATTACTAGCGTACCTTCAGGCCCTTCTATAAGTTTCGCTGATAGCTATAAGTTGTAACGAGGGCAGTCGTGTTCACGGCTAATCATCACTGTTATGACTGTTCAGTGTTCGGTCACGGGAACTCTTCATTTGTTTCTGAACTGGCTATGACAATCATTTAGGCTAGGTACCTTTTTAGGGTTCCGTAGCCGAATGGCAAAAAACGGAACCCTTATAGATTCGTCATGACTGTCTGTCTGTCCGTCCGTATGTCACAGCCTTTTTATTCCGAAACCGTTAGGACTACAGAATTGAAACTTGGTAGATAGATGTATTCAGTGAAACGCTTTCCGATTTTAATAAAAAAAAAAAATTATAAAAGTTTAAGGAGGGGCATCCCATACATGGAACTGAAACAAAAAAAATCTTCAAACCTATACGTGTGGGGTCTTTATGGATAGCTCTTTAAAAATGACGTTGAGGTTTCTAAAATCATTTTTTCTCATAGTCAATCATTTGAAAGATAGGCGCGTCTAAAGTGGTAAAATGTGTGTCCCCTCCCCCCCCCCCCCCTCCCTCTAACTTTTAAAGTGTAGGAGTGAAAAATCTAAAAAAGATATATGCTGTAGATCTTAATAAAAACTAACAACTAAAATTGGTTTGAACGAGATACAGTCAGCAGTTTTGGAGATATGGCGACCGCAAAGATAACTTTATTTTTCATAAAAACACTATGAATAACATAGTTAATTTTTTAGTTGCGATAAATCATAGTTATAGAATACTTTACTGAGTTACGGAACCCTACGAGTGCGAGTCCGACTTGCACTTGGCCAGATTTTTTATTATAAATTAATGAAATACAATGACTATTTTAAGGGTTAAGAGCCGAAAAGGTGGCTCTTCCTTATTACTCATCTTTTTAACCATCGACGCAAAAAGAAAAAGTGGTACGTGTGTATCTGTGTGTGTACGATTACGATTATGTCTGTCTGTCTTATGCGTAGCGCCTAGACGGATGAACTGTTTTTTTTTTATATATCTTATAGGCTAGCGTTTGACCACTATCTCACCTGTTGGTAAGTGATGATGCGGTCTTAGATGGTAAGCACGCTAGGCCTAGAATGGGAACTGGCTCTCAAGGATAGCTGCCGGAACACATTAGATGTTTTGGCGACAGATTTTCTAACTTGAAGGTGGTAGCTGGCTAGGCGGACACTAGATAGTGTCCTGCCACCATGCGGGGTTTATTGGTTTCTTAACGATGTTTTCCTTCACCGGAGGGCCACTGTGAGAAGCGCACATACATTTTTCGATAGAATAATCCATTGGTGCACGGCGGCTTGAACTCGGTACCTCGGCATCAAAGCCGACCGTTCTCCCGATTACGCCACCGGGCCTTCAGAAAGCCTTTTTTGTTTGATATGCGTCTTAATAGAGGTTGTTCTTAGCTTTGATTCATGAAATTCTGTTCAACCGTTTGAAGACTTTGACCTTTTTTCCTTCGAATAAATAGCTTGTTCTTATAGTTGATGATTGATCACGTTATGAAATCAACTCTCGTAGGTCTGATCAGTTCGAAATTCGGTATCCTCTTACTTTGGCGATATTGTAAAACACATGGTAGCATTGACCCGACGCTGGAACATATTCTGGAATCTGCAGAATACTCAGCTCCTCGCCAATTAACAGAACAGATGTCGAGTATGTGCTCATTAGAGTGGTCTCAATGAACAGATTATGCATAGTCAGTCAGAGTTATTTTAAATCTTGAATATAAGTATTATGATGGATCATTCTACACCGCATTACCTTATAATTTATTTTTTATAACTTACAGCTTACAAGCCACCACACCTGTAAGTGACGATGTGATTGAGGATGATAGCGGGCTAGGCCAGGAATGGAAACTGGCTCTTAAGACAACTTGCAGATCACTTTAAAAGTTTGGACCTTAGACCATTCAAACATTTTGAATAGTCTAAGGTTTGGACACCAGTCGGTGGCATACTACGACGCAGGCGTTACTATATTGATATAAACTAGCCCAACACTTACTTGTATCTTTTCATTAGGATGCATTTTTTCGCCGGCAACTGCTTTGATATATGATGATACAATGAGCTGTTCCCCGAGATTATACCTGTGTAGACAGCGTTCCTGTAGGAATACTGGGATAAAAAGTACCCTATGTCTTATTATAGGGTCTAGGCTATCTACATTCCAATTACATCTACTGCCAAGCTCAATTGGTTGAAACATTCACACAAACTTTCGCCTTTAGGACATAAGTAGGAAGTAATTTTTGTTTTTATGTCTTATAGGCTAGTGTTTGACCACTATATCGCCTGGTGGTAAGTGGTTACGTGGTCTAATGGTGAATTAAGAATAATTACTCTGAGTCTCAATAGCTATGTGTTGCCGTAACACTATAAGGTTATGGCGGCAGATTTTCTCCTTGATGATAGTAAGCTGCTTTTTGGTAGCAAGCCGGACGGAACATCGATATAATATGCTCCTACTACCTGTGAATGTGAACATGAAATGTGATAGTAAGATTTATGCGACACGAATAAAAATTATCCATTTATCCTTGAGAGCCAGTTTCCATTCTAGGCCTAGTGTGCTTACCATTTTCGACCGCATCATCACTTACCAACAGTTGAGACAGTGGTCAATCGTTAGCCTATAAGATAAAAAAAAATAACAATCCATATGTTATTATATTGTAATACGGGACTTATCGCGCTAAAACATAATTTTATTTACCTCGACGTTTCGATCAAGTTGCATTGACCGTGGTCACGAGAAGACTGAAGTTGTGGGTATCAGCATTGTTATGATTGAGAGTAGTTTGAAACTACCCTCATTTGATCTTGATCGGAGTTGCCATTGCGACACACAACACTGACGACATCGGCAGATTTTTGTTGATTTAAACTTCGACTGGAACACTTGTTAAACTGGGTTCCAAGTTGTGGCCAACCTAAAACCATCCTCCCAGTTGAAATTCGGATGTTTTTTTAATTTCAACCGCTTCAGTTACAATACGGGAGTAATAGTGACGTTCGTTGGAGATAATTTTAGGGTCGTGAATTTCAATCCAGTCAATTCAAATCAATTCAAAAATCCATTTCATTCCAGAAACGTCGAGGTAAATAAAATTATGTTTATAGCGCGACAAGTTCCGTATTACAATATAATTATGTGTGTAAGTCGCGAAAGTTTATAATTTACTAATCCATATTGGTATTGTTTATTTAGTTTAATTAATATTTTCATTAGTAATTGAGCTTACTTTACTCGTGCTTCGAACACTCCAGGTACTCGTAAGACATGTTTTACAATGACGCCCATAAAGCAACTTCTCCAGCATCACGGAGGGTTGGATGACTTATTGTCAGCCGTGTGTAAGGAAGGCCCGCGTTAGCATAATAAAAGATTCGGCATTGCAGAGAAGAACGCCAGCGGCAGCCAAAACATGTTACTTTCATATTTTTTTGTGTTCGAGCCAAGTCAATATTTGGATGCCTACCAATGGCTGCCGAGAACGAAATATATAGGTATTGAAAATATATATTTTATTTATCTATTTCTTTTAATCCCTGCTTCCCCTGTAGTTTTTTATTAGTTGGCTATATGAACATAATATTATCTGCTATTACAATAAAACTTAGAACAGTCGGCGTCGTGTCGACGTCTGAAATTGAGCCGTAATAACGCCGCATACCTAAAGCACTTTCTACTATTTTACGCTTTTGTCACATACGTGTTTCTGAGCTCTATTACCTTTTGTCACATACGAGTTTCTGAGCTCTATTACCTTTTGTCACATACGTGTTTCTGAGCTCTATTACCTTTTGTCACATACGTGTTTCTGAGCTCTATTACCTTTTGTCACATACGTGTTTCTGAGCTCTATTACCTTTTATACTAAAGAACACTATTCTAAAATACTAGTACTTTACTTATTACTTCAAATATTATTAAGGGTCAGCTCAGACCGCGACGCGATGAAGAGCGGCGCGCACTTTTTAGGTTAAGACCACACCGCGGCGTCCTGCGTGCGCGATCTATGCGGCGATCAGATAGCGCCGTAGTATTTGTAACTACTGGTTCACACAAAACGCTTTCTACGGCGACCAGAAAACAATATATATTCACATCGCGAACGCACACGAGGACTTAAGAGAGTGATACAAAATGTACTTTATTTACTTCACAAAAGATACACATTTCATTGAGATAATTCGTCGAGTTGCACCGCGCTGCGCGGCTTCTCGCTGCGTGACACGAAACCACAAGCATCATCACGTCATGTCGCGTCGCGGTGTGAAATGACCTTAATTGAATTTTTTCAACCTAGGTTTCGAACGAGTCCGTCACTCTTCATAGGGAATAAGGAATTTAAACTAGAATTTTATTTATCATCATCATTATCACCCAGTGTCAGTCCACTGCTGGACGTAGGCCTCTCCCAAGATACGCCATTGAGCACGATCTTCGGCTCATTGGGTGGGATAGGCCTTAATCGCCACGCTGGGCAGGCGAGTTGGCGATCGCTAAGAGCGTAGCTCCTCGCACCGGTGACGCTGCTGCCCGTCACCAGCCTGTAGTATTTAACTACGCCATAATTTGAAATGGTTATACCGCCATTTGTCGGTCGCCATAGGCTCGTTTGTTGGCCAGCAGGATGCACCACGGGCAGGTGAGGTTGGCTTGGAGCACTGAGGTGATATTTGTGCTCCCTTACATCCCCTTTATTTGTACCTTATGCCTTTTATTTATATTATTATGTATTGGATCGATTACATATTATATAAACACCATAGAATAAGACGCCATGCAATCAAAAATTGTTAGGAAAATAATAAGTAATCTGGCGCACGGTGTTTCACATAAAACATTTAACTAATTTGGTATCGAAAAATCATTCCCACCCAATTAATTCATTAACGAGAAAAGATCCCGAAACGCAACAAAAATAATTTTATGAATTTATATTAAATTTTCCTCATAATTTGGACAATTACTCCCCGGGCATAAAGCCGCAATAACAATTAATTATTCTGGTTCGAAATGATCGGAACAATAAAGACCCTTTTACATATTTCAGTTGGTCCACAAAGAGGTAATAAGCGCGGAGCCGCGCGCTTCACGCGGCGTGGATACGTAGTTCTATTAAGTATTCTGTGGCATGGGTCAGAGGCCGCGGGCGGGAGGCGAAGCGCGGGCGGGGAGCGGGTTACAGGCGTAGGCCTACGTGTAAAGGTCTGTTTATATCTACAGACATTGAGCGTGTCAGACACGTTGCGTTACAGACAAAATAATATACAGTGCGTATGAACGTATTTATATCTATCGTAACACGGCCGCGCAGACACCGACAGACACGGGCTGTGCTCGGCCAGTATTCGTGGAAATAATGATTTGTCTGCGCGGTTTATGTCTGTACGTGTCTGTGGCTACATGCCGAGCAGTGTGAATAGAGCATCAGAACTGTACAGACGTTTTTTTGTTTTCTTTTTGCAACAAACGTCGACGACGATGGTGTCTGTGGATGTCTGACACGGCACGCTCGATGTAAATAAACTGTATCTGTCGGTGTGTGCCACGGCACGTGTCTGGCACGCTAAATGCCTGTACATATAAAAGAACCACTATTAAATTGTAACGTTCAACTAAAAACATTTTCTAAAAAAATCCGTATACATTTTTTAATAGATAACTAGAAATACTAACGATTTTATTTTACTGTCTCATCAATGTCCTAGATTTATGAGGAGACTGGTGTGATGACTGATTCTATTCTAATACTATTGACTCGCTTCTTATAAGAAAAAAAAACTCCGGTGAAAACTCGCTAGCAGTGCAACCACGCAGTAGAAACTAATGACCAGCTAATGACAGCGCTCCAACACTGCACTAATGTGACTTCGCTGACCCGCCGGGGCTGGTCTCTAATCAGTGAACAGTGTGGAAGCCTCCTTATCAGGCATCTCTTTTGGTCGCACTGTGGAACGTCTCATCTGAGCTCCCTTGGGGACAATCATGTTGAGATAAGACCGTGGCATTTAGCGCCGATAACGCATATAAGCCATAAGTCAACGTTATTTAACAAGATTTGAGGGCTCAGTGGAGAACGGTCGGCTTTGACACCAGAGGTACCGTGTTCAATCCCAGCCGTGCACCAACGGACTTTTCTATCGAAAAATGTATATGCGCTTTTCACAGTAGCTCTCCGGTGAAGGAAAACATTGTTAAGAAACCCCCAATCCCAGTATGGTGGTAGGACACTATCTAGTGACCGCCTGGCCAGCTACCACCCTCAAGTTAGAAAAATCTGTCGCCAAACATCTAATGTATTCCGACAGATATCCTTCAGAGACAGTTCCCATTCTAGGCCTAGCGTGCTACCATCCTCGACCGCATCATCACTTACCAACAGGTGAGATAGTGGTCAAACGCTACCCTATGTGAAATGAAAAATAAAAGATAATTGGTAAGGATTCGTCGTTGCTTGTTTTGTAAAGCAGGGACGGGAGTCTTTTATGAGCACTGTCTCGCCCTAGTGGTAGGTGATGATAGATCACAGTAGATGCCATAGCTTCAGATGACAACAAGCGTCGGTCAACTAATATTAGACGGGACTGCCTACGAAGTGAACGAAACGTAATTAACCTTACATTTAGGTTTTTTATACACATTTCGCTTCGCAAATAAAACTGTAATTATATTATGATTAATCACGTCCGTTTTCGTGTTTTAGTGACTCTTTCTTTTATTTAATTAAAATACTACATGAGTAAGAACAAACGTGATCTCCTTAAATATGTTTATGGTCTCCTTTTTAACCGACTTCAATAAAAGGAGGAGGTTTCTATATATGTTTTTTATGAAACCTTCATAACATGTTTGCCGGTTATAGGTACTTTACCGCACGTGTAGGTTTGATTAAAATATACATACCACACAATTTAGTATAACATGCACTAACAAATTTACATTACTCACCACATTTACGTACCTTCACACACCAATCATAAAAAACACACAGTGTCACACAAAAATTAATACTATGAAAGAACTTGCAGATTACGTCTATTTACTCCAAACGATATGAATGTTCATTACGTTTAAGCGGATGATATTCTCCCAAGCTGCATATCATGAAATATATATAGTATTATATAATTATAGTTAACTCATCATAGCTATAAATTATACTCTTAATAAAGTAAAAATAAATATCTTGTAGGTATGTATATTTAATATTTAATGCTTAGTCTAGTAAAATCAGCCTAAGCAAAAGTAAACATTGTTTTGTCTATGCGCCTAACGTATACTACAATGTTTTGTAAATGTAAGGAACATAAAGAAGACGAACGTATATTGTATTTAGTCTCACTAATAGGAGTAATAGCTGAGTGCGAGAGGAAGAGAAACACTATCCGCCGAGACACAGTTTTTTAACTAGTTCGGAGGGTAGGGCGATCCAGAATCAAGTACAAGCTTACCTTAAAATTATATCTACCCTACTGATTAGCATTATTACGTATTAAACTTTGTTATTATCATAAGTATCACATTACTTTATTTATTTATTTATTTATTAAGGAACAGTAAACAGCCACATTATACAATATTAAATTTTAAAAAAACAATTAAGTAAACACAAGTATCAATAACGCAGCCCACCACACTATTCTCAGATTGTTACATGCATATTAGCAAACAATAATCGCCAGATGAGCGACTGACTTATACAAAAAGAAATAATTATTATAATTCAGTTTCGTTACAAAATGGATAAATATGAGTGTTGACAAAACATTTGGATAAATTATAGATTAAGTACATAAAATTACACTTAAGCTATTATTTATTAATTCTCTATTCTGTGGCGTTATATATATATTACATTTAAGTAGTTAGTTGAATAGTAATACTACACCTAGTTATAGTAAGGACGTTGGTGTTATTTAAGCTAAGTTACTGTAATTACTGTAATAATAAATAAAATAAATGAATAAATTTAAAAAAAATGTATCAGGCGTAACATTGATTTAATTATTCTACCTCCCGTGGAAATATAATACTCCTACTTACCTGTGGATAAAAAAATATTTGAAGTGCAAACTTCTTTAGCGGCGTTGTGCACTTTTCTTGGAATGGGTAAAAAAATGTTAAACTCGCATCAGGGTCACGGAGCGCAGGGCGCTTGCACGAGGTGACATTCCAAAATATTCAAAAATGATGTGATCAAGGTTTGAAAGTGACGAAGAAATGTTTGTGTACGATAGCGCAATAAATGAATACCCTTAAGATTTAACCGTATAAATGGTAGTACTTTTATACTGATAAATTAAACAATTCGTGCGAAATTATTCCCTAACCATTTCAAAATATTCAAAAATGCGCAACGTTAATGTTCAAGTTTTCACTTCTGCCGGAACTCCCGAAGTGCAACCCATTGTTTTTTATTTATATACCAGTATTACTTGTAGAATCTCTACTTTTCCTTTACTACACCTCTCATTGTTTCTCACTGGTAAGTAGGTAACACGTCACAGAATACGCAGCAGTTCACACTGCGGTAAGTATAAGCTGAGCGCAATCGCATTAGCCCCGTTGTGTAATGAACAAGGTTTTATGAATCAGTTCACTGGCTCAACAGTTACCTTACTAAGTTAAATTAGTAGATAAATAAATAATAGGTACACGGTAGTAAATACCATACAATTATTAACTACTTACTGAAGTGCCAGTTTCACCGGTTCCTGATAATGCGTTAGATAGTTATCAGACACATAACGCTATATAAAAATCTGTCAAAAATCTGTCAGATTTCTTCATTTTGGACAGGAACCGGTTTTTTCAACAGGAACCGGTGAAACTGGCCCTAGGCATCGTAATTTTTTTTAAGATACTTTGAAGGGTGGATGTTGGCTATTAGAATTACGTAATATGTGTACCTAGATCTTAATTACGATGACGAGCCATACAATCTACTCCCTTTCAGAGTGTGCAACAAGATGTGTGATATTTAGTCAATCTATTCATAATTACATACATCAATATCAATATTACATACATCATTAAATTAATTTGACTTCTTTGAGCTTCTTGAATTTTAATAACAGTAATTTGGGAAAATATTAAGAAATTGTCGCATAGTTTATCTCACGCAAATTCTCAGACACATATTATATTTCGGCATTTTAAATAGATTTTTTTATAGTTTTTTTTAGCCGCATTTTACCTGTAGGCAAGTCACGTGGTTGAGAATGGTAGTGGCAGCACCTAGGCCTAGAATGATAACTAGTCCTCTGGTAGGTTATATCAAGATTTCAAATGGCTCAAAATATATGTCACAAATTTGAAATGCAAGCGCGTTGTTGAATAGCGTTATTCTCGAAATGTTCCTGATACAAATCGTCTCGGCAGTGAGCAAGGCTCGGCCGCCCGGCCGAACACCAAATACCGACAACAAGGGTAAAGAGATTTCATAATGCCGTTGGAAACGTTGCTGCTAAATTAGTAGCGGACTAATTAGTTTACTCGTTCGAGAACAAACATACAGGACGACCGAGGTCATACGGAGATAGGATAGGTAAGACGTTCGACCGGTTTCTTGAATGGCTTGAAGTTGGTGAGCGAAGTACATTTATATCTTCGGAACTTTTTGTGACTATGATAACTATTACCAATATACCAATGTAACTAATTGTAAATACCATTTGTACGCCTGAAGGTGTATAAATAAGAGAACCTATTATTATTATATACTAGCAGCCCGCCCCAGCTTCGCACGGGTAGAACATGCCTACAAAATTAAACTTTCATTGGTAGGTATATATATATATATATATATATATATACCTACCAATGAAAGTTTTTTATGTACATTCATGAATCATGTGTTTTCGTACAGAGGTAGTGGGATCATTGAATCAAAATCAATCAAATCATGGGATCAAAGAAGGGGTATTATACGTTTAACGTGTGTATCTTTGTCTGTCTGTAGCATCTTAGCACCCAACCGGATGAACCGATTCTGATTTTATTATTGACTAGCAGCCCGCCCCGGCTTCGCACGGGTAGAACATATATGCCTACAAAATTTGCATCAGTTTGTTGCATCGAATATAAAATATGAACATATTTAACAATCATCGTCATATTTCATCCAATTTACACAAAACCTTAACAAATTATGGACCTAAACCTTCCTCATAAACACTCTGGCTATTGGTGAAAACCGCATGATAATCCTTTCAGTAGCTATTGAGATTATTGCGAACAGACAGACAGACGCAGTGATGAACTTTGTTCTATAATACTTACGTAGTGATATTGGACGGCCCTTTGGCGTAAAAGATAGTTACCCTGATTCTGACCCGACGGTCGTTGGTTCTAATCCTAGCTATATACCTACCATTGAAAGTTTTATGTGCATTCATGAATCATGAGTTTTCGTACAGTGGTTGTGGGATCATTAAATCTACCAAAAAGTAGCTTACCATCAAGGAGGACATCTGCCGCCGTAACCTTACACCGTTCCCCAATGTAGGGGTAATATACGTTTAACGTGTGTATCTGTGTGTCTGTCTGTAGCATCTTAGCACCTAACCGGATGAACCGATTTTGTTTTTATTATTGATAGTTTTTTTTTGTTTGATAGATGTCTTCATCGAGAGTTTTCTTAGCTTTGATTCATGAAAATTCGTTCAATCGTTATAAAACTATGAGCTTTTTTCTAGTTAATTTCGCAATGAATTCAACTTTCATAGATCTGATCAATTCGAAAATCTTCTTCTTCAACGATATTGTAAGAACATGGAAGCATTGACCTGATGCTGGGACATCTCCTGGACTCTACAGAATACTCAAATCCTCACCAACTTACAGCTCAGATTTTAAATGTCGTGTTTAGAGTCATTGGAATGATTTTAATGAAAAGATTATATATAGATCAGTCGGGGTGGCTTAAATTACTATATTATTATATATATAGATGAATATTATTTTATACAATAGATCATATTATTATACTATATTGACTTCAAATTGATAGTGATCGGTGGGGATCTACAGCATAGCTAAGCTTATAATAATATTTTCGTAGTAACTATGACCTAATCTGTGGTTTCACTGCAAATATTTTATTAATTTTGCGATGCGTGTTTCTGAAATTCGTGATATCTTCTAGAGTTTTCATTTGAATTATATACTGTAAAGGACAATTTTAATCTATAATATGTGGCCAAGCTAATTAACGTAATTATTTGGATAAGGATTAATACTATATACTTGAAAAAAGCCTTGGAAGTTCCCACGATTGTACCTTTGATTTGAACGGGATAATATATAACCTATTTTTCTATTTCTATTTTATATTTCATTCCGAAAGTCCATTCTATATATTAGTGAAAGAATTTTTTAAATCGGTCCAGTAGTTTTTGAGCCAAATCATTACAAACATACAAAAACACAAAAATACAAAAATACAAAAATACAAAAATATAAAAATACAAAAATACAAAAATACAAATGTTCTCTCTTTATAAAATTAGTATAGATTACTTTTCTTTTAAGTGTCACACACTTTATATTTTTGTAAATTGTTAAACACAATCCAAAATTTCATCGTACCGACGGGACTTACACGTCTAGGTGCTCTGCCAATTAAGCTACGGTTCGATCCATTGATACGACGAAATTAGTGGATTGTATTTGTTAACCCAATTATGCATTGGTGGCGCCATCTATGACTACTTATTACGTAAGTCAATCATTCGGAAGAAATCATTACAGTTTTAAAATCCGACGAGAGATGTGGCACTGCGTAAATCAAATATTATGTTTCTTTGAAGTGTCACACACTTTATTTATTATTATTATGTATTTACCATTGTAACTTACAATTATTTATGAGTTACCGATATTTCGGATTT
Source organism: Cabera pusaria (assembly GCA_954871355.1). Classification (NCBI taxonomy): domain Eukaryota; kingdom Metazoa; phylum Arthropoda; class Insecta; order Lepidoptera; family Geometridae; genus Cabera; species Cabera pusaria. The sequence goes on from OX940896.1 coordinate 1,054,836, forward strand.
ATTGCATGCGCACTGAATGATCATGGCCATGCAGTTTATCCATGAGGATAAACTGCTAAAAACCAATAAGAAATATCCTATAATCAGCAGAATACTTAGCTCCTCACCAACAACAGCGGAGATGTTGCGGATAGTTTAATTTAAATGGTCTCAATTTAACACATTTTAAGTTATATACCTACATAAATATGTCAGGGATGATTGCATAACATTCCTATAAGAAAAAATATCGGGACAAACAAAACGCTCGCCTGGTGGCAGTGATGACGGTCTGCCTGTAACAAATATTGTGTCACACAAAACTCGGCGTACCAAGAATTGTATGCGTCAGCGCACTGCGCCTGATACCTTTAGATCTCTCAAGCCAAGCACAGGCTCACAGCGAACGGCGGCCCGCAGTGGACATCGCGATCACCGCGCGCGTGACCGCACTCCCGAGGACGAGCGACGGATTCTCTCGAAACCTAGCTCGAGAAAATTTTACTAAAGGTATGTGAATTACAGCTGGTTTATAACATTAATAATATTTTAGATCTTGTATTTTCTTATAATCACTTACATAGAATCCTGTAATTGTCTATCCTCACGTCTTCACTCGTGAATTATATTACAATGCAAAACAAACTCTTATCTGCTCTTCAAGGAGGCTGCAAGAAGTTTGTCAACGACTTGAAACATAATATCATCACAACTCCACTGTGCGGCGCTCCACCAAAACTCGATGTTCTACCTTTGTTCCGAGTTTCTGTTCATGAATACCTAAGCACGGTTAGCACTGTGTCGCAGTTGGAAAGTTTATCTGAAACTCGCCCTAACCTGGTTTAACGGTTGAAACTCACTTTGATAGGGTCTTCATCACCAAAATCTTCGAACACCTTGTTTATAGTCTACTGATTTGTTTTACTCCTAGTTCTACAGGCTAAACTGTTTCTGAAATGTTTGATACACGCTGTGAGCACTACGTAGTATGATTTAGCTGACATTTAGTTCAATTTTAATGCTAAGGCTGGTTCTCAAGGACTAATACCAGATCATTGAATTGAATCGATCTTGAACCCGATCGTTGAAGAACTATTCCACAGCTACCTTATTATGAATATTTCTGTGGTTACGGCCTTACTAATCCTTGCCTGATGCCTTGAATGTCATGTCATGTTCGCGACACAATGCTCTCACGTGACCAGATACAACTTACCATGAAAATTATAACCTACCATTATTTGGTTTATAAATATACTAGAAGTGCCCGCGTTAAAAACTTCTTTTATTTAAATAAAACTTTTCTTTTGTAAAAACGATTCTATCATTAAATACATTAAATAAGAATTAGCCAAATCGGTTCACCCGTTTTCATGTTATCACGTGACTAAGGCAATTCGGGATTCATATTTATAAAACCCGAAAAACCCAAAGTTTCAGACTTTGTTACCTACCCCATTTCTAAAAATCCTACAGTACGTACTTTATCTCATCTTGTTCCGCCATACAAACTTTGAATCCAGGGATTCAAAGTTTGTATGTTCGTTTGTATGTTTGTTTCCGTATCCGGGAGGATATTTTAGAAAATCCTTTCTGAGCGGATAACTGCGTCATAATAACTATCTGCATTTTTTAAATTTCAGCGCAATTCCAGTTCACCCTCTTAGGGTGGCATTTTGAAAATGTCTGAAACTCGTATTTACTTATTTATTTACAGAAGTACTCGTGTGAAATGTCGAATAAAATGACTATACAAACATTGAACCCCCGTTTCATCCCCTTCAGGAGTGAAACAATATTGATTTTCACACTTTGTTACCCCATTTCACCCTCTTAGGGGTGGAATTTAAAAAAACCTGAATCACGTATATACTTATTTCTTTACTGGAGCACTTGTATGAAGTTTCGAATAGAAAATACTATCTAATTTGTATCTCCATACAAACTTTAAACGCCCGTTTCATCCCCTTAGGGGTGAATTTTGGAAAATTCTTTCTTAGTACACCTTTACGTACTACGACAAATATACCCTCCAAATTTCAAGTCTCTACGACGAGCGGCTTAGGCTGTGCGTTGTCTGTCAGTCAGTCAGTCAGTCAGTCAGTCAATCAGTCAGTATGTCAGGACTAAGATTCTTATAGTATTAGATAAATACATTGTTTTTAGGGTTCCGTACCTCAAAAGGTAAAAAAGGAACCCTTATAAGATCACTTTCTTGTCCGCCTGTCTGTCTGTCTGTCCGTCTGTCCGTGTGTCACCACCGATTTTCTCAGGAGTGGGTGGACCTAGCAAGTTGAAATTTATACCAGATACTGAAGTCTATAGTCCCTATTAGGTGTATAAAAATCAAGGTCCTGAGTCAACACGATAAAAAGATATGGGCAAATTTTGATTTTCGCGACAACTTGTAAGTACCAAAATCTACCTTATTTTTTTTTATAATTGTTCGCAATTTTTCCTTACTTGTGCTGTAAGACCTTGCTTTTGACCAAAATTGACAATTCTAGGTCAACCGGAAGTACCCTATAGGTTTTGGGTCGAAAACCTATAGAGTACTTCCCGTTGACCTAGAATCATGAAATTTGGCAAGAAGCAAGGTCTTACAGCACAAATTAAGGAAAAATTACAAAATTAAAAAAAAGTTGAAAATTAAAGGGTGTCCCCATATACACATAGTTTCCGCCTATTAAGATAGACCTCTGAGATATATTAGTGCTCATACAATTTAGAGGTCTAGCTTAATTGGTACCTACCAACGTTGGTACGGAAGCCTCGGTGGGCGTGTCCAACTCGACTTGGCCGGTTTTAATTCTCTATTAAGCAAACTACGCAAAGCATGCCTTATTACGCAAGCTAGTAGAAATTTGTTATGTCAAATCGTAAATCGTAATGGGTTTTCACTTTTCACGATACAGGCTTGCCTAGTGTGAAGACCATAATTTTAATCTGAGTATAGTTCCAGAATGAGACACATGTATTTAGTTTACTTAAGTTATTTACGTATCCTTTAAACATTGCTCGTCTTTTTTATGCTGAAATCTTTTTCATTTAATTTTTATTTTATGTAATACGTGATGAAAGAAAAAGCTTTGTTGTACTTACTACAGAAATGCTATTATTTCATACGTTAAAATAGGTGCTTGTTTGTTATTTTTTATTGATTTCGTTTATAAAATTAAAGCAAAGGCATGTTTGTAAAATAAATATTGTAAAATATAATATAGTAGATATTTAAAACACCAACATACGCCGGTAAGTACATGTTCACCAAAAATACTCCCTTTGTACCCATCTAAGATAGCAAATTATAATAAAACATCACGTACATGTTTTATGTTCATTTTATCTGCGCCAATAACGTAACAACATCCGAAGGCTTTGTCGTTATTTACGACAGCTTCGTATAACGGCGCCGTATAACGCGGGACGTAGTAACATGAAGCGTTATATTGAGTATATTTTAACGCGTATATGTAACGCTCTTCTTGCGCTGTAATTTACCAAAAACCTGGTAAATTACGACGTCATCTTGTAAAATAAATATCAGCCAATTGTAATTAAAATCGTATAGGCGAAAATAAACTTCATCAATGTAGTGAAACTACAGTGCGTGAATAAACATTGAATTGTCATTGAAATATCGTAATACGCAATATATCTATGCGTAAAGCCAGATGTCACAGCTTCAGGCTAACGTCTTACTTAGCCTGTGAATGGTCATACAAAAATGTACTTATCCCGACTGCTTCTTCAACTGCTTCTACAACTTCCATTGACATTATTCTACATCCTGATTTTCTAATCGTTACCTTAAATGATCAAGTTGTTACTCTTGTCAACACACATTTAAATGCTCAATCTGAAAGCAGCCTTAAAGCACCGCCTTACGACATAAAGTAACGTTATTATCTATTAACACATTCGTTACGGCGTTACGTTAAAGCTTGCCTGATTTATATGCGGTTCGTGTTCACGACACAATGCCTCTCACGTGACCAGATACTACTAACGGTGGAAAATTGTTACCTACAATTATGTATTTTTTATTTTATTAAATACTTTATGAAATAAAAACTGTTGTACCAAGTTTTAAGGCACGTAACAACGTGTGAGGTTATTTTTAATTTTTAATCGCGTTGGAGCGAAGGCGTATCTATAAACAAATTATTGTAGAAATAAAGTTACTTCATGTGCTGTAGACGTGTTAAATATGTTGTTATTTAATTTATAACAAACTGGCTACAGCAGTGCGTCCTACCCGTCATGACATACGGAGCCGAAACGTGGACACTCATAGTTCGACTAGTCCACTAATTTAAAGTCGCTCAGCGAGCTGTGGAAAGAACTATGCTCGGTATTTGTCTGCGGGATCGAATCCGGAACGAAGTAATACGCCAAACAACTAAAGTGGTCGACTTAGCTCAGCCGATTAGCAAACTGAAGTGGCAGTGGGCTGGTCATATCTGCCGTAGAACCGATAACCGTTAGGGCAGACTGGTTCTAGGGTGGAGACCGCGAATCGGCAAACGTAGCGTAGGACGCCCTGTGACCAGATAGAGAGACGACATTCGCAAAGCGGTGGGCAGTGACTAGAAACAAAGAGCCGGTGATCGGGCTCAGTGGCGTGTCTTGGGGGAGGCCTATGTCCAGCAGTGGACTGATACCGGCTGATTATGATGATGGTGATGATGGCTACAGCACTGCGGTATTTTTTTTATTGCAAATAGAACTCACAATCTCACCTAATGTTATGCGACCATCATTATTAACAGACAAATATACAAACTCGCTATTTACGCTCAAATTCAAAAAACATAAATAATGATTTTAAATAAAACTGGCCAAGTGCGAGTCAGACTTTTGTCCCGCACACGGAGGGTTCCGAATTTCCGAAGTCCGAACGCCACGAACTTCTAACACCAACTAAGTGAATATTAACACAAAGGTAATTAATATAATTAAATATCTGGAAAACCGAGTGTTCGTACGACTAACTTTCTACTGATTCTAGCTAATTGAAGCTCTGTAAGTACTAAATTTGAAGATATATTATTCAATACTGTACACTTCATTTTTTCTGCAAATAAACCTTAACTAAGTAAATAAATCGACCGAGGCCCACAAATTTAACAAATGAAACGCTTGTGCGTGCTAATTTTTCCTGTACTGCCATCTAGCTGCGTCGAGGTGAATTAATTTCGTATCGTATCGTAAAATACACGTTTTTTGTTTTAAGCCCTATAATTTTTAACTTTGTTCTGTTCTTAGTATTTGTTGTTATAGCGGCAACAGAAATACATCATCTGTGAAAATTTAAACCGTATAACTATCACGGTTCATGAGATACAGCCTGGTGACAGACGGACAGACAGACAGACAGACGGATAGCGGAGTCTCAGTAATAGGGTTCCGTTGGTACTCTTTGGGTTCGGAACCCTAAAAAGGAGGAGGTTCTTAATTCGTCTATAAGTTTTTTTTGTATGTTCGTTCGCCGATTACTCCAATAATTATTAACCGATTCAAATGAATCTTATTTCATAGGTAGACTTTGTCTTCAAGGTGCTTTCATTTTAATTCTATTAAGATATGATAAGCATCGAAATGAAATTAGTTTGAAATCAAAATTAATTGAAAAATGAATAAAAAACTAAAAAGCAACTCCAGATTTATGACGATAAGCGTCTCAAAGTTGCTACTGGAACTAACTCGCGCGGCATGGATGTCAGTTTTATCATTTTTCAAATTATCTTAAATATTTTCTTCTCATCACATAACAAAGAATTACCCGCACATTCAAGTTCACTTTAATAATTCCATGAATACAATGTCCCTACACAGTACACACCCCCACGAGCCATTATGACTCAAAAACTAACCCGACTTTAATGAATGACGTCACTTTAAATATTCATGGGTTTTTAATTATAAACTAGCGTGCGGGCCAGGGAAATCTATGTCAAACTTACAGTTATAATCTTTTAGTTAATAACGAAACGTTCGCAGTACATAACTAACTGTATTAGGTTTAAGCTTCGAGCATTTACCAATGGAGATATTAACGCAAGGCGCACCCCTCGCCATATCGCCATTTCTAGGGTTCCGTAGCCGAATGGCAAAAAATAGGTCTTCAAAAATGATATTGAGGTTCCTGCAATAATTTTTTCTCAAAGTCATCATTTGAAAGATAGGCGCGTCTAAAATGGTAAAATGTGTGTCCCCTCCCCCCCTCTAACTTTTAAAGTATGGGAGTGAAAAATCTAAAAAAATATATGCTGTAGATCTCAATAAAAACTAACAACGAAAATTGGTTTGAACGAGGTACAGTCAGCAGTTTTAGAGATATGGCGACCGCAAAGATAACTTTTTTTTTCATACAAACACTATGAAAAACAAAGTTAATTTTGTAGTTGCGAAAAATCATAGTTATGGAATACTTAACTGTGTTACGGAACCCTACGAGTGCGAGTCCGACTTGCACTTGGCCAGTTTATTGGCCATATGAGCGTGCGTAACTACGCTGTATTTTTAATACTGTGTGCGTGTTTCAAGCTAGTGTGCGGGATCGTTAAAGTGAGGGATTTGTGTGTGTGCAATGCGTGTTTACCTCGTCCCCCGTAAGTATCGGCAGAAAAAATGTTTGCGGATTTCAACGTTAACATCTCCATTGGTAAATGTTCGAAGGGTTTAAGGATACTGTAATTAGGGCGTTAAATTTAGTTATTTTTGAGATGTTCTTCTTTAGCGCTAGCGTTTGACCACTATTTCACCTGGTGGTAAGCGATGATGTGGTCGAAGATAGTTAACACGCTAGGTCTTTATAAGCGGCAATGGCCCAATGGCTAAGGCGTGTCGGCCTGGCGATCGAGAGGTCGTGAGTTCGAACCACACCCATTGCACTATTGACGTGACTCACTCCAGACACACGCATATTTAGCTTAGTTGGACGAGTTAACAAGACTACTGCAAACACTGCTAGTAAGCTTTATTAAAAAAAAATAATACTTTGACTCTCAAGGGCTGTGTGCTACCGGAACACCAAAGCACCGTAAGGTATTCCAGCAGCAGATTCTCCTCAATAGTAAGCTACATTTTTGGTAGTAAGTCAGGAGGAACATCGATATAATAAAATGCTCCTATCACCTGCGGACGAACACTCTTGTTAGGATTTGAAGTGGTTACCTCTCGTTTAGATGTCACGTCATCTATCATTTACGCCAACGGTAACGGTAGCACATTATTAAGATAGTTTAATAAATTATTTTTCAAAAAAAATAAAACCGACTTCATAACCACAAAAAGGCACTCAAAAGCGAAAAATAATTTACTTAAAATTATTATAAGCGTTACCCACTTCTCTATTTGAAGTCGGTGCCAGCCAAGTCTAATAGGTAGTAGATAGATAATACCTACATGTATCTACCTACTTACTAACCTACATGTACCTACTTACTACTACTACATACATAGTATCTATCTAATATCCAATAGACTTGGCTGGCACCGACTTCAAATAGAGAAGTGGGTAACGCTTATAATAATTTTAAGTAAATTATTTTTCGCTTTTGAGTGCCTTTTTGTGGTTATGAAGTCGGTTTTATTTTTTTTGAAAAATAATTTATTTTACCCTTTTTAGTGCAAAAAAAGTTTTAATGAAATTACATGCATTTATTAAATTTCGTGTCTGAGCCGTTATACACTGACGGATATATACTTTTTGAAAATTTCAAGTATGTACCTATAACGGTTAAGAAGATACAGATCTGTAAAGTGCGCACATATAGACACACGGACGGACGGACGGACGGACGGACGAACAGACAACAAAGTTGCAGAAAGTGTTCATTTGGTAGCCTTTGGGTTCGGAACCCTAAAAAAATTTACTTTAAATGCCGCGCTAAAGTGAAAATATTCACTAGTAATAATGATGTCATCAAGGTATCAAAGGACAATGTCTAAAATGGCCCTGTACAATTAAAGCATCTGACACACACGATAATTAATTGTCTATTTTATTACAATAATTCCAAATACTTTTATAACACGGACTAGTTGGATTCCAAAATGAATATTACAAAGTATTATTACCATTAATTGCCTTAAATTATTAAATTATTAACATTAATTGCCGCCATATGGCCAACAGAGTACTGAATTCTACTACGATTCTACTATCTACGTTATAAGAGGCACTTCCCTATATTGTGGATACCCGAATTATGAAAGCACTGTGTAGCCAACCTAACAACGGAAGGTATTATTTACGTAGTAACTATTATATAATATGTGGTTTTATGCTTATAATTTTTTTTTGCTGTGTTGATTGGTACAAAGTACGTTCATAATTCTGAGTAATTTAATTATGTATGCAGTGTCGCAGGTCTGAAATGGCCGCCATCTTCGCCAAATGTCATGTCATGTCAAAAAATATTAGGTATGTTCAAAAAGTTTGCACCCTAACAAGACTTTGCCCGGTAGAACATTCCTGTGAAGACAAATTATTTATATTTATATATAATTATTCATTATAATTATTAATATATAATTATTTATTGAGGGCCCGGTGGCGTAATTGGGAGAACGGTCGGCTTTGATGCCGTGGTACCGAGTTCAAACCGCCGTGCACCAATGAATTTTTCTATCGAAAAATATATGTGCGCTTCTCACAGTGGCCCTCCGGTGAAGGAAAACATCGTTAAGAAACCAATAACCCCCGCATTGTGGTAGAACATATCTAGTGTCCGCCTGGCCAGCTACCACCCTCAAGTCAGAAAATCTGTCGCCAAACATCTAATGTGTTCCGGCAGCTATCCTTGAGAGCCAGTTCCCATTCTAGTCAACTTCTCTATCTTCGACCGCATCATCACTTAGCAACAGGTGAGATAGTGGTCAAACGCTTGCCTATAAGATATAAAAAAAAATTATCCCCACCTTTATTTCTATCTCGCTCACAGTTACCGTAAGAATATCTTATATGCAATAGCAACCTCCATTGTGTATATATATCCATATGTATAATCTTCTTGGGACTCTTCTACTAAAACTAGTACATTCTCCTATGTTTGAGGTATTTATCTCCATATCTCTGGTGATACTAATCAGATCTCGACAAAATTAAAATGGGACCACCTCGGAAACGTATCCTACCTATTAAAAAAAGAATCATTTGAATCCGTTCACAATTGATGGAGAAATCGCGTAACATACACACAAAAAAAAAAAAAAAAAAAACATACAGACGAATTGAGAACCTCCTCCTTTTTTGTGAAGTCGGTTAAAACTAAAACAACCGACATCAATGCCCCGCGAGTCAATATCACCACCACCACCTCGGAAACGTACCCTACCGATTACAAAATGAATCATTCGAATCGGTTCACAATTGACGGAGTAATCGCGTAAATTGTGTCCATGTTAGACAAAAAAAACATACAGATGAATTGAGAACCTCCTTTTTTGGAAGTCGTTTGAAAATATCTCTCACTTCAAAATATAACTACAAAGTTCTGTTTTCAGCTACACGAGCTGCTACGAAAATGCTACGAGATATGTCGTAGAGCTTTCGTGAATTGTTTTTGCAATTTATAAACAAAGAAAAATACAATTGTTTATTCAATTATCAATATGTTTTTAGAAGGATGATTTGCTACGTTTATACTGTACGTTAATAAAATATTGTGTTACCCAGAATGAGGCAGGATTTCAAAATGAAACAAAATTCAAACACGTGCCTCGGCATTTTTTTAATCCCAGTAAATTTGCTAACACAACTTTTTCAGGCTCGGCCTATTTTCGTCGCTATCAAAAAATTCAATTTGTTTCGCAAAAATTGTAACCCTCTGGCGTCCCCCGACAAACGTCGGTGGTTATCGCGCGGGTCTATTCGGCCGAGGCGGGCTGTTCCAACAAATCGGGCCGTGGTTTAACCACGTTGAGTGCTACCATGAATACATGCAAACTTTAATTTAAATATTAAAACAGTTATATTATTATTTAATTTTTAGGGTACCGTACTCAAAGGGTACTAACGGAACAACTGTTACCGAGACTTCGAGGGACGGGCAGACGTCCGTCCATCTGCCCGTCTATCAGACGTCTGTATCTCCTAAACAGTAATAGGTAGACACAACATTTTCACAAAGTATGTATGTATTACTATGGCCGGTATAATAACAAATAGTAAAAACAAAATAAAGTTAAAAATGAAAGGGGATTTTATTATATATTGTTATATGGGGACCCCCATATAAGAAACGTGTGTTTTCGGCGTTTTTTGCTCGATCTTATAAATCATAATAGATCTAGATAATATAAAATTTGGTCATTGATGTTTAATGTATAATAAACTATGGATTATAATAAAAAGTAACAAAAAAAGTTATGACAAGTAACATTTGATTTAGGATGTATCATCAAATTTCAACCTAGCAACTGCATGTAGCTTTGCAATACTAAAGGTTATTACAAAGTTAAAATAATAAAATCTCACACAGTCCCACTGTTCTATACCCCGAGGCGCCACTTCGACCTCTGTGGAGGTTTATGGCAACTCCACAGATAGCACAATATACAGCCTTTGTTTGTTTATTGGAGAATAACCACCCTCCCGGGGATAAGTACTCGTGCAGTGTATCCGTAGGTAGAGTCTGTGCAAAAAAGAGAACCGTCGTGGCTTTACGATGAACTGAAAGGTAAGGAAGAAAGGTCAATACCTACCTAGTACCACCTGATAATGATAAGAGTAGGTACCTTCCAAGGTATCAAACATTTTTAGTCGTATTGGCAATGAGAGAAGAATGTTGTCAACGCAACAAAAACAATAAATAAGAACCATCAACACGCGCGCCCTCAATTCTAGGACGGTTCTCTTTTTGCACAGACTCTAGCGAGATACTCGTGTACTAGGGTACGACTCAGATACACAGTACACTTACTACATAATATATGAAGTAGTATGATAGAGAGAGTAAACAAAAACAAAGTTTGAATAGTATCGTGGAAGCAGGATATTGCTTTGTGTGTAATTGTCTTGAATTGTAGTAAGGTGATGTTTTGGGATTACGAGAAAGCCCGTAAAATATTTCCACGTTAGTTAGTTGTACAACAGTATCTTTAATTAATTTTCAAAGATTTTTTTTAGAATAAGACAGCTTTTTCTAGAAAATAACAGAGTAAATTGACCCATACCTGTATACAAAATATAATAATTAATTTGACAATAATTAACTAACATTGGTATAAAAACGTTATATAATGGCCAGTTTCACCGGTTCCTGATAGCGCTAATACGAAGAAATCTGTCAGTTTTTATATGACGTCATGTGTCAGATAACTGTCTAACGCATTATCAGGAACCGGTGAAACTAGCTCTTAGGCTGAGTTGTACCATCTTACTTTAACCGTAACTATAAATGTAACCGGTGTTTTTGTATGCAGTTTGACTGTTTTTTGACGTTTGTGATATGTAGTTATAGTAAAAAAGTGCAACTCAGCCTTACATCAAGCTACATCTCAGTTATGTCGCAAGCCAACTGAACTTGACTAACGTATATCGTCGAGGTTCATTACTCTCGCTTACATTTACCAACATATACTCTACCTCCCCATACTTAACGAGCTAGAAGCATTGAAACTACTAAAGCATGAAATAGATTTGAATATAAAATCACCTATGCATATTTAATAACGTCCTGCGAACGCCAACCCAGCCCAGCGTGGCGATTAGGGCATATCCCTCCCAATGAGCCGAAGATCGGACTTAGAGGCGTGTCTTGGGAGTTACTTACTTTAGTTACTTAATATTCTAGTTTATCTGTTTGTCGCGTTTTCACGCCAAAACTAATGAACCGATTTAAATGAAATTTGGTAGAAAGATAGACTTTCAATGCGCAAAAAAGGGTTGTAAGGGGTTGAAGGGGGGGGGATAACACGTGACGATAAAGTATTTATACGTATGTGTCTTATTTGTAAAATAATTTGCCTATATAATTACAAATGCTACCCATAGACACTATTCCACGCAGACGAAGTCCCGGTTTCTTATATATATTACTAGAAGTGCCCCGTGGCTTCGCCCGCGTTAAAAACTTTCTTTTATTTACTTAAAACTTTTCTTTTGTAAAAACGATTCTATCAACTAAGAATCAAATAAGACATCAAATAAGAATTAGCCAAATCGGTTCACCCGTTTTCATGTTATCGCGTGACTAAGGCAATTCGGGATTCATATTTATAAAACCTGAAAAACCCAAATTTTCTGACTTTGTTACCTAACCCCATTCCGAAAAATCCTACAACACATACTTTATCTCATCTTGTTTCGCCATACAAACTTTGAATCCCCGTTCCGTATCTGGGAGTATTTTTATAAAAATCCTTTCTGAGCAGATACCTACGTCATAATAACTATCTGCATTCTAAATTTCAGCGCAATCCGAAATAATGTTGATATTTAGACTTTGTTACCCCAGTTTATCCTGGCATTTTGAAAAAGCCTGAAACTCATATTTACTTCTTTATTTACAGAAGTACCTGTGTAAAATGTCGAATAAAATTACTATCCAAACTTCGAACCCCCGCTTCATCCCCTTAAAGAGTGAATTTTGAAAAATTATTTCTTAGCAGATACCTAAGTCAATATAAATATCTGCATGCCAAATTTCAGAGCAATCCGAAACAATATTGATTTTAGACTTTGTTACAAAGACTTTGTTTCATAAGAGCCTGAAACACGTATTTACTTACTTAAGTACATGTGTTAAGTTTCAAATATAAAAGACTATCTAATCTTGTTTCTCCATACAAACTTGGAACCCCTGTTTTATCCCCTTCAGTGGTGAATTTTGGAAAATCCTTTCTCAAAGGTAACTAACGTTGTAATAACTATCTGCATGCTAAATTTCAGCACAATCCGAAACAATACAACACTTTGTTACCCCATTTTACCCTCTTAGGGGTTGAGTTTCAATAAAACCTGAAACACTTTACTGAGTACTTATTTTTTTACTGAAGCACTTGTGTGAAGTTTTGGATAAAAAAAGACTATCTAATCTTGTTTCTCCATACAAACTTTTCCCCAACAAACCCCCATTTCATCACCTTAAGGGGTGAGTTTTGGAAAATCCTTTCTTAGTACACCCGTACTTATTACGTACTAAGACAAATATACCCTCCAAATTTCAAGTCTCTACGACCAGTGGTTTAGGCTGTGCGTTGTCTGTCAGTCAGTCAGTCAGTCAGTCAGTCAGTCAGTCAGTCAGTCAGCCCGTCAGTCAATCAGTCAGTCAGTATGTCAGGACAAAGATTCTTATAGTATTAGATATCTATGACAATATAATAATGTAGCGAAACATTTGCTTAGTTGTAAATAAAAAAAATGAAAGCTACAGAGCGCAACTAGTCTTCAATATAATAAACACGAGGATCGAGTTATCATCCTAACAGGAAAATTCAGCATTGATCATATCAGTATCTGTATTTCTTCAAGCATTTAAATAATAAAAAAAAGGTTAAAAGGTATAAAGTGGTATAATATTAGGTAGATGTTCCACAAAGCTGCTTTCTATTCACGAGCGGTCCGTTCTACGCAGAATAACACGTAGCCAATAAATATCTATTCACTTGTTCCCGTTGCTAACATATTACAGCAATTCAGATATGTTCAGGAGAACGTATCTCAACGTCTTATCGTTATGTAAACTACGCCAATTGTTGAAAATGTGATCGCGGGAAAAGGTAAAAGACACTAGGACACAAAACACTAGGATTCAAGGCACTAGGATACAATACTCGTATGTATTTTTATTGGACAGAATTGTCGTACATTTCACTTGATGTTAAAATGATAAAATGTAACAGTGCTTGTTTTGAAATCAGTATAATAGTCATACTAGCTGCGCCCCGCGGCTTTGCTCGCGTTGAAATCTAGTTATAAACCTTCTTCTTGAATTTCTCTATCTATTGGTGAAATTCGCATTAAAATCCGTGGCGTAGTTTAAAAGATCAATGCTGTTAAACTTTTCAACAATCTACCCGTTGAACTAAAGTCCACAGAAAATGCATCTGTTTTCAAAAACAAATTAAAGAAACTATTGTTAGATGGGTGTTTCTATTCACTAGATGAATTTTACGATAATAATAATTCGTAACTTTTAATACATGGACTGTTTTTAGACTGAATTATGCTTCTGATATTTTGTGTGTGTTGTTCTAATATAAATTCATGTTCCTCATGTGCATGCGAGTGGTATTTCTGTATATTATTTATCCTTTTCTGACAATTTGTTACTTACGTTATTACTTATTATGTTTTTATATTATGATTTTACTTGACATTGGAACAATATTATAATTATTTTTTAATTTTATAATTAGGAATATATCTTTATGAAATTCACACACAATGTAAAAATTGTTAATATTGAATAAACGAAATGAAATGAAAAATGATCTGAGCGTAAACACGGAGTAAGCGACTTAGTTTTACACTATGTAAAGAAGATAGAGATTTGGCGTTCGACAACAGCTAACTTGAGTCCACTTCTTATTCTTTTGTCGGTCTGCTGCATCGCCGGAGTGGTGCGGGTATCCTACTGCGCGTGGATAATCGATATTTTCATACAATCCTTAAGGTGCGGCCACAGTGCGGCACTTATACCATATATATAGAATAAATTCGTTCACAAAAGAAATAATATCGACTTCAAATCCGCGCCAGTCATTTTCAGTACTAACAGTACAACACCCGCACTATATCGACGCGGCAGCAGTCCGACACCCGCACTATTTCGACGCGGCAGCAGTCCGACACCCGCACTATTTCGACGCGGCAGCAGTCCGACACCCGCACTATTTCGACGCGGCAGCAGTCCGACACAAATGCCTAAATTGAAAGAGTCTTCTTAATATCCACCGCATCTGTCACGTTGTCTGGAACAAAAGATCACGCTGAAACTCGGCAAATGGATAATAGTAGGTACTAAGTCAGATTCTAATCATACATTTTGTGCTTGCGATAATAAAAATACTCCAGAACACTATGTCATGGTACTTACATAACATAATATACTACAATCTAAATGATAATGCGCCATCGAGCTGGCATTTCACAACGAAACAGGCACTCACAGTAGCGTTAATGAGCTATTGTTCTATATTTCACGTCTAGCAATATTAATGTAGACGCAATAAAGTAACAAGTTATATAGGTTAAGAAATCCGTATTCGCTGCACAATTTAATGTACTCGTGTAAAAGAACATGCGTAAGCACTCAGCCATCTCAAAGCTTGCGTGCCGACACCCCATGCGCCTTCATATATAAGGGGAAGTGTAACGCCATAAATATCATCCGTCGACCACTGAACATTGTAGAGATGCTGTTATATCAATTGTGATTTTCAGTGATTATTTTCGAAATTAATTACGCAAATTTTTGTTTATTCTAAAGAAAAGTATCTGTGAAACCTGCTAACTATACCTACAATTTAAATTCTAGACATGCGCAATTAAATATTAGATGGCATCTTAAAAATGTGTTTAACTGCATGTCTATACGGAATTTTAAAAAAAGAACTAAATGGTACCAACCCCTGCTTCATCATCTGACGCTTATTACTAAACCCACTATATTGGACACGTCGAAACGAATCAAATGAGTCTAAACACTAGGGGTTAATTATTCCACTATCCACCTTTCGGCTCCATCCCCAGATCATTTTATAATCGGACATCCAGAGATACTAAAAAGCGCCACCGATTTAAGGTGGATATATACCTCTGTTTCCGGGTAAGTACAATATGGGGGTCTTCAAATATATAGAATATAGAATAGGTATCTTCTAGGTAAGCACGCTCCATCATCGATCGCATCATCACTAAACATCAGGTGAGATAGAGGTTAAGTGCTACCCAGTTCGGTGTAAAAAAAAAGGTCTAAAATACCTTATTATTGTATTGTCATCGGAACTGCCCATGAGTCATGGGTATGTACGCATACAATATGTCATTACGATATGACAATCAGAATAGGCTTGTACTCGTAAGTATATTTATTATTTGTTAGCTAGAACAGTTTCAAGAGAAACGAATAAAAGAGTGTTACACATAATTTAGCTCACAGTCGGACACATTACTAAATCTGCTTGGCTGGCGCTGGGATTTACGGCTTAAAAATCACTGACATGTTTCGTAATAGACATGACAAGCAATACAGTCTATTGAGTTGAATGCTCGATGGGACCACCATACCCTGCTTCTTTGCATCTGGATCTTGATTCGCATGGTAAAACGATGTATGCATTATTAATGAAAAATTTTTGCTTTTCAGATGAGAAATGGCGGCAAGAACATTGGCAATGAAAACCAAATTTACAGAACATCCGAGGCAAAAAAATATATTCAGAATGTATGCTTTTGCTCAGTTGTGGAGGAAGTCAACTTTTTATTTCGATCAGTGCTTGTTTAAGTAGATCAGAGATAGAGAGATAGTAAAGTGGAAGTTGATTTTTTTTCCAATCTTAATATTTAATTAACTATCAAATGATGTTTGTTTGTAAGCGCATCACATAAGACTGGCTGCTCCGATTAAGAATTTTTAGCCTCGGGCAAGCTCTGCGGTTGGGTTAAAACAACTTCAAGAAAGAAGCCAATAGAAGAATACAGCTGGGCTGGGCAGTATATTGGAAACCACGTCGTATTTTCAAATCGCCAATTTCACAAAGCCGAAAGACAAAATGTTCGATCAGCGCGTCCTACCCGACAGCGCGTCCTACCCGACAGTGCGTCCTATCCGACAGTGCGTCCTACCCGACAGTGCGTCCTACCCGACGTGACATACGGTGCTGAAAAGTGGACACGTTGAGCTGCTCCAAAAAATTAAAGTCACTCAGCGAGCTATGGAAAGGGCTCTATGCTCGGAGTTTCTTTGAAGGATCGAATCCGAAATGAGGTGATCCGACAAAGAACTATAAAAAATATAACTAAGCGTCACTAGCCCAATGGATAAGGTGTCGTGAGTTCGATCCTCACCCATTGCACTATTGACGTGAACCCACTCCAGACCAAAGCATATTTAGCTTAGTTGGAGCGGTTAACAAGAATAGAATGTGCAACACACATTGCTAATAAGATTTATTAAAACAAAACTAAAGTTATCTACATAGCTCAGCGGATTAGCGGAGCGGGCCGGCCATATTAGCTGAAGAACCGTTCCCATTTGGTTCTATTATACAATTGATGGTCTGATGAGTATCTCCAGAGATATGGAGATGACCTCTAAATTTCTACTGCATTCTTCTAGCGCAGCATGTGAAGTCGGTTTTTTAGTTTGTTAAATGACCATAATGTATTGTTTGTGTCGCAGTGGGTGCGAGCTTGCAGAGAAAGAGGTTGAGAATGTTGATATAGTTCTAATTTTAATAAGAATTTGTTTATAGTAAATGTTCAGAGGAAATGTTTGAAAATGTTAAATGTTATGAATGTACCCTAATCGGTTTTTTTAGAGTTGGTTTTTACGCACCGAATATCTTTGTGTTTTCGTAGCCCCAGCAGACATTGTGCCGTATTTTTTCTAATTTGCTTACACTAAGTACTTATTCTTTTATATTAACCCTTATATTAACAACTAAGTATATGCTTCAAATTTAGACTCTAAAGTCACCAAAGCGACTACAATATTTAGATTGTGAATGTTTGTGCATATTCTAGAGTTATGTTGCAAAACGTGTAAGTACAACAATATTAGTTGTGAGTTCATGTTGTAATTAACGTTTTAAGTTATCGTTAAGTTGCCAAGGCCACGTCTGAATCTGTTTGTATTCTTGCAGGATCCGCGCTCAGCGATGCTAATTCCCGCCTTGGCTGCCAGCCAGTCAGATGGCTGCGCCAGCCAAACTCATAATACTGCGTAAATGTGGACCATACATGTATTATATATACATGCGCAATGCTTTATGGTGGACTATTTGGCTAAATTATAATTACGTTTAGTTTGGTTGTTATGTCTAGACGGATTATTTATCAACGGTGTTATGATTTAGTGTAGACATGTTATAATTATTTCCTGAAATAAAATAGCTACTATATTTTAAGATGGATAGTATTTGTATAGTATGTTGGTAGCGGATTCGGCTGCTCGTTGATATAATACATATTATATTCAGTCAGACAAACGTGTGGGGGTAAGATTTTGTAATAATTGTTATACTGTACACATGTCTCATAATTTTAATTGAAGAGTATGTCAAACGACCCAGAGAATTCACAGAAAATTAAACCTTCCTTTTCACCCTCTTAGGCGTGGAATTTAAAATAACCTGTCTTAGTGGACTTACACTTCACATGGATTTATATATTTCATGTCTCTATGCGGCATGTAAACTGGTTCTTTTTTTTATTTAAAACTTATTGTATTAAACATAGTAACTGACTGAGCATTTTTTTTTGGTAAATTGTGTTTTTGGAATTGTTTTATCTCCCAATAATAGTTTTTCTCACATAAGATGGAATTTAATAAAAGGGAAAAATAATCATCTCATCTGGACTCGAACCGGGGTCATCTGGTTTGGGGAGCGCCCGGTTTACGGAGCTATAATAACCTTAAGATGGTGGCGAAATATACCTCCATATTCTAATCATATTGTATAATGTCATGTTTTTTATTGCCTGAAAACACGGATAAAACAACGTTTTCTGAACGTGAAACCTAGCCAGATTGATTTATCGCCTCCGAAACCCCCTGCATACAAAATTTCACGAGAGCCGTTTCCGAGATTCAGATTATATGTATATATACAAGAATTGCTCTTTTAAAAGTTTTAGATTAAATAGTTTATGAAGCATAGATAGATACTCGTAGATATAGTTAGTTACAAATTAAATAATCGTACTCATACGAACCAACATTATTTGATGACATTTATTCGTTTCCATTCCCCCCAGTCTGTATTTATCCGTCCCGACTGAATCGCGGAGTCTCCAGGCGTCCAGGGAATTCTCCCAGCCCCCGCGAATATATTCCCCGGAGGAATAATACACCCGATCTAAATTACATTCCTTGATTCGTTCGTGAGCTCGTCTTCAAGTGGAGCATATTTATGGACAAGTATTGTGTGGCCGATGTTATGACAAAATACCTTATTTTATTATATTATACACATTGGCAACCTTTTTCGAGCAACTATATTGTTCCTTAGTTGGTTGAAAATTGTTGCCAATCTGCGGTAAAAGTTGCTATATTTTTTAAGTGAAAACTTCTTTAGCGGCGTTGTGAACTTTTTGAGATGGGTAAAAAATGTTAAACTCGCGTCAGAACCTCGCGTCAGGACACGTGACCTGATCGAAAATTCGTAAGACGGAGGGAGAGTAGACCAAATGCACAACGTTAATGTTCAAGTTTTCACTTTTGCCGGCACTCCCGGAGTGCAACCCGTTGTTTTTAGGGTTCCGTAGTCCTGACAAGGAACCCTCATAGTTTCGTCATGTCCGTCTGTCTGTCTGTCTGTCTGTCTGTCTGTCTGTCCGTGGTTTTACTAAGAGACCGTTAATACTAGGAAGCTGTAATTTTGTAGGGGTATGTATATAAATTACGCCGACAAAGTGCTGAAATAAAATTTTGAAAAATATTTTTTTAGGATAGCTCCCCTAGATGAGAAGTGGGGATGAATTTTCTTTTCGACGTCTACCCCATCGTATGGAGTATCTTTAAATAGGTCTTTTAAATGACTTAAGGGTTGCTAACAACATTTTTCGATTGAATGCTCCATTTACGAAATTTTAAACTTTAAAGTGCAAATTTTTGTTCTAGTAGAGCGTCCCCCCCCCCCCCTCCACTCTTAAACCTAAACTGCTGGCTTGAAAAATCGTAATAATAGTGCATTTCATGAACGTTAAAGGAAAACTATAGCGGTTAAGATGACTTTATTAGTTTAGCAGTAATAGTCGTTGAACTTGGGTGTTGGATAATTTTGTACCAAATACAAAATCCTTCAAATAAATCCTTTAAAGTGACAAAGACGAAGTACCTAGTTGCTTGTTTATAATGGGTAAGGACTTGCATTGAATAACGGGCTACTACGGAACCCTACACTGCGCGTGGCCGGCGCGTACTTGGCCGGTTATTTTTATATACACGTAACTAGTGTGCAAACCATAATCGTAATTGGTAGAGTTATTTCGTACTAGAGAAGAAACCAATTTGTAATATTATACGCAAAACAAACATTTCCATATAGCACTCTTCCTGCTTCCCACTAATATTATAAAGGCCAACATTTTACTAGTTAGTGTGTATGTTTGTCACTACTTCTCGCTAAAACTACTGAGCCGATTGAGCTGAAACTTGGTATGTAGATAGCCTAGACCCTGGAATAACACATAGGTTACTTTTTACCCATATATTTCCACGAAAACAAAATCAATACATGTAAAACCGGGGGGTATCTGTAGTGTATTTTTCTGCAGATATTTATTTTTTCTGATCTCTCTCATATCTACCGAGCTTTATTCAACAATAAAGCTCTACTAAATGAGAAAATTATTTGTTTTATGTTTTAAATTAATTTTATGATAGCTACGCGGTAAATGTAAACCAATTTCCTAGTTAACATCAGTATGTAGGGCACACAGCAACACGCGGTCGAAACCGCCAATAAAATAAAACCCTTTATATTTGAAAACCTGTAGTAAAAGTTTTACTACCGTCGGATATTGGCCATTACACGAATCAACTCGGCGCAAATAACAATGGTCGCCAGCGACTCGTGATAGGCTTATCGCATATCGTATTGAATAAATCGTTAACTTTGTTTGAATGTAATAAGCGGCCATATAGTAAAACAGTCTCTGTGAGTGGACCACATAACCTGATATAATTTACTCAGTACATCTAAGTTATGGAATGTGCACCCATCTGAAATCTTTTCAATTTATTTGTGTCTTTAAAATAATAGTTCGTTAGTTGCTCAGAGGGATGAGTGATGTAAGACGGAGGAGGCTTTTGCCCTGCAGTGGGTGAATACTCGTTAAACATGAATAAATTAATGAACGAAAGGGTAAAAGTTCTATCTAAAAGCCATAGGTGTCTAACTGCAAAGCCTCTGGTGTTATAGATGTCAATAGGCGTCGTTGATTACTTATAATTGGGCCTCCGTCATTTCTCAATCTATTCAGATTGAACATAAATGAGCCGTTATGTGTATCCAAAGGTAGTCAGAGTCAGATCGCTTTTAGCGATAAGACCGCCCATTGCACCCCTAATTTTCATTAGTAAAGTCCTATAGCAAATAATTTTTGTTATTTGTTTTGTTGGCAATAAAAAGTATTTATCTTCGCTCCACCTAGCTGGAGGGCACCCTACACTACGTTTACCGAGCGTGGTCTGCACTCTAAAACACTAGGTGGAGCGATAATATACGCAAGTTGGCTGGCAGCGGCTGGAAGCAGAGAGCTGAAGATTGAGCTCAGTGGCGTGCCATAGGTGAGGTCTATGTGCAGCAGTGGACAGAGATAGGCTGAAGGCTGGTGATGATGAAAGAGTATTAATGATGCATTAAATAGGTGTCCGTCTAAGTAGCTTTATTCTTAGTATCTTTATTTCTAAGCGGCCCATCGACATCATGACATAACCCGTGGAAGTGACTCTCGGGTCTCGAGAGCCGGACTAGTTCACCTCGGCAATCGGCCCTCGACCCGCTTCTCAAGGGTTGCATCGATCACTATCTCTCCTAGCAAGCCACCGATAGATCTCGCAAAGTGGACAAGAGAAAAGGGTTGAAATTCTTTGTGCATGTTATATCAAATTTGATGTGAAAGAAACAAGGAAAGTGTTTGAAAACTATACATAAGTCAAAATATTGTGATATTGCACTAGTTCGGACTAGTTGTACTTTAATATTTATGTTCGTTTAAATGTAAGGAAGAAATTATATTTTAACCTACCCTGTAGATGTAACTGTCGTCTTCTAATCATCCATTGTTAAAATACCAATACTTAGAGGGCCCGGTGGCGTAATCGGGAGAACGGTCGGCTTTGATGCCGTGGTACCGAGTTCAAACCGCCGTGCACCAATGGATTTTTCTATCGAAAAATTTATGTGCGCTTCTCACAGTGGCCCTCCGGTGAAGGAAAACATCGTTAAGAAACCAAAAACCCCCGCATGGTGGTAGGACACTATCTAGTGTCCGCCTGGCCAGCTACCGGGTGGTAGCTGCTCAAGTTAGAAAATCTGTCACCATCAACCAAACATCTAATATGTTCCGTCAGTTATCCTTGAGAGCCAGTTCCCATTCTAGTCCTAGCGTGCTTACCATCTTCGACCGCATCATCACTTACCAACAGGTGAGATAGTGGTCAAACGTTAGCCTAGAAAGTATTTAAAAAAAAAGTTAATATGTAAAACGGTATTCAATTTGAATACTGTAGCTCCCCTTTTTCACTCAATCTTCGTGTCGCTGCAACGTTGCAAAGTGTCCCGCAACAAGTACGCAACATTTTACGTGACGCGGAACATGTTGCTTGCTCCCGCATTCGGAGCGAGCGCAAGCAAAATGTTCCACAACATTTTCTCTCGGGTCATTCACGTAAAAGCCGAGCAACATGTCACTCCGTTTTTCCCTTCATGTATTCTAGGCTTTAGTTTCCCATAAAAAAAGTGTCGGTAATAAGGTCTATAGACATTTGTCTTGTTCTACATTTATCTAAAGTGGTATTTATTTAAGGTGGTAAACCTTAGGCTGGTTTTAGTGTCACGCGTAGAGACGCGTACCGTCGGCGCTGATAGGTTGAATACGTATGCTTGCTATAGAAGCGTTTTAGAATAACACCGACTCTCAGAGCTGACGAGTTCATACATTTCGGCTGTCAGCGCTGACGGTACGCGTCTCTACGCGTTACACTAAAACCCGCCTTAGACCTCAAATAAAATAAAAACTCCACAGTGATAAAATGTATTTGATATGTGTAGTAAAGCTAAGGTACGTGTTACATAAGGTGTTAACTGGCGCACGCGGCCACACTCGCGTGGCACGCGAAGTCGTAACCCGAGCTCTATAACCAGACATGAGCTTTAGGATTCACTGTGACGCGCGTTAGGTGCCTATATGCTACCATAAAGTTACACAGTAGGCTGATAGTCTCTCATAAAAACACTTAGGCGGGTCGCTCACATGAAGGAAGCGTCAAGGAGCGCGTACAAACGACGCGTAGCATCTAACTTTTCTATAAAATGAAGATATGTGTGTAAATAAATATGAAGACTTAACATAAATCTCAAAACAAATCTCTTTCATAAATACAGATTTATGAATCATCATCTACAGAGATGACTATTGTTCCTATACATTTTAAAGCGAATTACTAGAAATGCGAAAACGATGGGTTCACTGCGTAGGAACAGAGCTAATCTCCAAACCTGATTTGTTACTAAGGTCTAATTTTGTAGATCTTCGTCAACAAAGGAATAGTTCTTTCTAAGCTAACAAATACAAGCTATTTCTCCTTAGAAGTCAGAATGTCTTTGTATCCGAGTTGACGGAATACAGGCGCGTTTTTCTGAGAAAACTTGTCAAAGACATACCGACCATAGCCGTCCCCGGAGTGATAAACGTGGTAACTGGCGACCCTTTACAGCATATTTACGAGAAGCGCCGCCGCACAGCGCCCTGAAGGAAATGCTCTGCACTGCGGGCGGTGAGATGTGGCACGCTCGCGCTCCACTGACTTATTTTATTTCTCATTTTTACAACAACGATGCGGTATATATGAGCTGTAATTCTTAATTTATCATTAACGTTATATTTTGGATATTCCATTCGAGAGTTAAGTTTTGGGGCGTATCTGACGCACTCTTTAGCACGGGGTAACATCGCAGCGTTTCCATAATATTAGGCTATGCACACACTGCCCGCGCCACGCTGCGGGTGCGTGGCGACGAAGCCACGTGTCCGGGTGCGCGAGTGCAGATCTGCATCATCATGCAATTTTTTCCGCAAAAACGCGCGTGGGTGAGTGTTTCTCCGCATGTATGCGCGTGATCTGCAACACTGCGCGTGAATGCGTGTTCAGTGTGTTGCACTACGCGTGTTTTCTATACAAACACAGATACTTGCAAACAACGTAAGACCACGCACTCCCGCGCTACGCTGCGTGATGCGGTGCAGTGTGAGAGTCGCCTTAAGGGGAAACGTCTGGGGTCACTAGTCAAGTCAGTGCTAACAGATGGCGCTGATTTCGAAAAAGTTACATTTTTAACCGACTTCAAAAAAAGGAGGAGGTTTCTCAATTCGACCGTATATATATATATATATATATATATTTTTTTTTATGTTTGTTCGCGGATAACTTCGTCGTTTATGAACCGATTTCGATTATTCTTTTTTTGTTCGAAAGGAGATATCCCAAGTGTGATACCATGGTAATTTTATCGAGGTATGATAAGTATCTCCAGAGATATTGAGATAAACATCTCAAAATTGGTACTGAAAATGAATAGCGCGGCATTGAAGTCGGTTGTTTTTTAGTTTTTAAACGATATTATATTATTTTTATTATAATAAGACTGAAATAAACCAATTTCATTACATTTCGCGAACTTTTAAACATGCATATAACATTGATTAATAATAATTGAACCGATTAATAAGCATTCTCTGTGAATTTATTTCAATCGAAAGTTCAACGCCTATTCGTGAACAAATATTACACACACATATGAAAGCTAAGAACGACAGCATCTTATTAGTAAATTTGAGCGTAATACAGAGCGTCGTCGTAGCCCTGTGGTTACAGTGATGAAATTGCGATCCTTAGGTCACGTGTTCAAATCTATAATCATGAAAAATATTTTTAGTTATTTTTTTATTCAGTATATTTAAATTGAAAGTGACAATGCAGTTGAAGATAAAATAGAATTATTGTAAATATTTCATTTTTTTCAATTTTTTTTTATTCTCTATAGTCAAGCGTTTAACCACTATCTCACCTGATGTTAAGTGACGATGTGGTCGACGATGTAGCACGCTTGGCTAGAAGATACCTATTCACTCGCGACTTGTAGACCCCTAAATGGTACCTTTCCGGAAACACAGACTCAGGCAAGCAATAATGCTACAAATATATTTTTATTAAATAACGAATACCTTGTAAATAAGTGATTTTTGGTAAGTATCATCTATGGCACAGTTATTTAGTTTTTACAGTTGAAGTATTGAGTTATTTACGTCTACTACGTCTACGGTTTGGCGAAATACTTTTTGGGATACATATAAAAAAAACAGGATTTTCTATCTGGTACCCACGTATAGCAAAAAAATTATGAACAAAAATAAAAGTCGTAAATAAAGTTCAAAGGTGTTTTAATTATTGTATAAAAAATTATATGTGGGTGAAATATAAACATACAATACACTATCTAATGTCCCCCTGGCTAGCTACCACCCTAAAAGTTAGAAAATCTGTCGCCAAACATCTATTGTTTTACGGTAGCTGTCCTTGAGAGCCAGTTCCCATTCTAGGCCTAGCGTACTACCATCCTCGATCGCATCATCACTTACCAACAGGTGAGATAGTGGTCAAACGCTAGCCTATGTGATATAAAAAAATACAAGCTTGATTATAAATCCAAACATTAGGCATTATTATTACAAGCTTTTATTTAACTTGCAATGTATGTATGTAAATGTATGTCTGTATGTTCAGGTGGAATCTTGGAAGCTAAATTAGACCCACTTCTCGATATCCCATTGGACTAAAATTTTGTGAACTTATGTATCTTTGGTGACAATACAATAATATGGTACCATTATCTTAAACCATTAAAAAAAATGGAGCTGGTCTGATGATGAAGCTGGAAGGTGGCCACGGCATCTCTATGATAAAACAACATAACCCCACGGAGTTTGGGCTCGGTTGATTCGTCTTTAAGAGGATTTTACACCTAGATGATATCCAGGGTCTGATGATGAAGCTGGAAGGTAACCGTTCCACCTTCGGCATCTTTTTGTTTTATATTTAATAGGTTAGCGTTTGAGCACTATCTCACCTGTTGGTAAGTGATGTAGCAGTCGAATATAGTAAGCTAGGCATAGCGTGGCCTAGAATGGGAACTGGCTCTCAAGGATAGCTGCCGAAACACATTAGATGTTGGGCGACAGATTTTCTCAAAAGGTGGTAGCTGGTCAGGCGGACACTAGATAGCGTCCTACCACCATATGGGGGTTGTTGGTTTCTTAACGATTTTTTTCCTTCACCGGAGGGCCAATGTGAAAAGCGGACATAAATTTTGCGATAGAAAAATCCATTGGCGGGGTTCCAACCAATCCAACTCGGTACCTCTGGCATCAAAGCCGACCGTTCTCCCGATTACGCCACCGGGCCCTCAAAATCTCTATCTCTGTGATAAAACAACACAACCCCACCGAGTTTGGGCTCGGTTGATTTGTCTTGAAGAGTACTTTACACCTAGATGATATCCAGGGTCTGATAATGAAGCTGTAAGGTGGCCATGGCATCTCTGGGATAAAACAACATAACTGCACTGAGTTTGGGATCGATTGATTCCTCTTGAGGATGACTTTACACCTAGATGATATTTAGGGTATGATGATGAAGCTGGATGATGGCCACGGCATTTCTGTCATAAATTAACGTAACTGCACCGAATTTAGGCTCAATAGGCTAGTTTACTAAAATTTTTTTTTGTCCGTCATTAACATTATCAAAAAATATTGGACACGTTTTTATATTTTTTCAATGAAACAAAAAATGACGGAGATATAGAGCGTTGCAATTTCGCGTGACGTCACAAACCGCTCAAAAGTGTACTACTTTCTAGCGGTTAGTGACGTCACGAGCCCTCACTCCCGAACTTTGACGCTCTTTATCTTTGTCAATACGAGTTGTAAAATAAAAAAATACTGTCCAATATTTTATGATTATCTAACTGACGGACTAATTGGAATTACTATTTTTCGACCCAGGCAACATCCTTATTGATTCGTGTTGAGGAGCACTTTACACTTAAACGGTATCCGGGATCTGATGATGAAGCTGGAAGGTGGCCATGGCATTTCTGTGATATAACAATATAACCCCACCGAGTTTGGGCTCGATTGATTTTCCTTGAAGAGCACTTTACCCATAATCACATCATAATATCCGTAGAATATTTTAAAACATCACGCCTACTCTAAAATACTCAGGTATACTATTACTAACTATACATATATATATTAGATACCTACCAAAAAGTTAAAAATAAATTAAAAATAATATATATTTTTTAAAACAAGCTTTTATCTGGCACAAGGAATAACTTTTTAGTTCCTTGTCCCAGATAAAAGCTTGTTTTAAAAAATATTTTTAACTTCTAATTTATTTTAAACTTTTTAGTAGGTAGAGGAAACTACCATTTTATAGTAGATGTGATTTTTTAAAATATTCTACAGATATTATGATGTCATTATGGTTAAGGTGCTCTTCAAGACAAATAAATCGAACCCGAACTCGGTTATGTTGTATACATGTTATTACAAAAAAGCCATGACCACCTTCCAATTTCATCATCAGATCGTGGATAACGTTTAAGTGTACAGTGCTCCTCACGACGAATAAATCAAGCCCAAATCGGTGCGGTTACGTTAATTTATCACCGTGATGCATTGGCCACCTTTCAGCTTCATCATCAGACCCTTGATATCATCTAGGTATAAAGTGCTTCTGTAGACGAATCAATCGAGCCTAAACTCGGTGGAGCTATGTTGTTTTATCACAGAGATGCCGTAACCACCTTCCAGCTTCATCATCAGACCCTGGATATCATCTAGGTGAAAAGTTCTCTTCAAGACGAATCATCCGAGCCCAAACTCGGTGGAGGTATGTTGTTTTATCCCAGAGATGCCATGGCCACCTTCCAGCTTCATCATCAGACCCTGGATATCATCAAGGTGTAAAGTTCTCTTTAATACGGATCAACCGAGCCCAAACTCGGTGGGGTTGTGTTGTTTTATCACAGAGATAGAGATTTTGAGGGCCCGGTGGCGTAATCGGGAGAACGGTCGGCTTTGATGCCAGAGGTACCGAGTTCAAACCCCGCCGTGCACCAATGGATTTTTCTATCGAAAACTTTATGTGCGCTTTTCACAATGGCCTCTGGTGAAGGAAAAACATCGTTAAGAAACCAACAACCCCCCCATGGTGGTAGGGCGCTATCTAGTGTCCGCCTGACCAGCTACCACCTTTGAGAAAATCTGTCGCCAAACATCTAATGTGTTTGGGCAGCTATCCTTGAGAGCCAGTTCCCATTCTAGGCCTAGCGTGCTTTCCATATTCGACCGCATCATCACTTACCAACTGGTGAGATAGTGGTCAAACGCTAACCTATAAGACATAAAAAAAAGATGCCGTAACCACCTTCCAGCTTCATCACCAGACCCTGCATATCAACTTATTGTATAGTTCTCTTCAAGACGAATCAATCGAGCCCAAACTCGGTGGGAATATGTTGTTTTATCACAGAGATGCCATAGCCACTTTCCAGCTTCATCATCAGACCCTGGATATTATCATCCAGGTGTAAAGTTCTCGTCAAGACGAATCAGTCGATCCTAAACTTGGAAGGGTTATGTTGTTTTATCACAGAGATGCCGTGGCCACCTTCCAGCTTCATCATCAGACCCTGGATATCATCTAGGTGTAAAGTTCTCGTCAAGACGAATCAGTCGAGCCTAAACTTGGTAGGGTTATGTTGTTTTATCACAGAGATGCCGTGGCCACCTTCCAGCTTCATCATCTAACCCTGGATATTGCCTAAGCGTGAAGTGCTCTTCAATTCGAATCAGTCAAGCACAAACTCGATGGGTTTATCTTGTTTAGTTCAGAAGTTCCTATAGCCATCTTCCGTATCCATCCATCATCAGACCAGCTCCATGGTAACAATTATTGTGTTGTCACCGAAGATTTATAAACTCCAAAGATACATTTGGTACTTACTAAACGAAACGAAATCGTTTGTTTTTGTTTATACGCGAATGAATAGCGTAAACTCAAACTGACTGTGAATAGTAATTGTCAAAATGCTACGTGAAAACCGATTCACAAATCGGTGTAGCAACGTCGCGCCGGTCGCGCCCGCGAGCGGCGTGAGCTGGCAACGTCGCAATGTCACTTTCAACGCACACATCTAGCCTCATCTAGTTTTCACTTACATTATGAATGCCTTTTACTTAGACATTATCACCACTACAATCGTAAAATTTAGCGAAATGTTAGGCTAGAAATAAGATATTTCCTAGTTATTAAATTATCATATTTGCGACAATAAAAAGCGTAATGAAAGCTATGTTAATTGATGTCCAGTCCAAAGTATGTGTAGAAGGCTCAGGAAACTTGAGACAGTTTTGTATGAGAAACGACCTTAAATAATTATGCTACAATCACGATAATTTTAAATGGTAATTTTTTTATGATGATAATGTGGGCGAAGGTGGTGAACACGCTAGGCCTAGAAAGGTCTGACTCTCGAAGGATGTGTTCTGTCGGAACACTGTAATGTTATGGCAGCAGATTTTCTCCTTGATGGTCAGTGGTAAGCTACTTTTTGAAGCAAGCGGAACATTGATATAATGCTCCTACCTGCACCTGTGGATCACCTTATTATATATTTAGAGTAGAAAGTAGTAGTTGTTGTAGTAGTAGCAATGTAGACTATTTGTACAACATTGTTTACATTTAATGACTGTCATACAATGTTAATCTTATAAACAAACATTCTTGGGTGAATTATGTAGATGCCTATTAAGGAATGTTTTGTTAAGACAGATAACAGGACTTGTGCGGTGCCGTTGGTAGCCATGAAATGATCAATGACCAAACTTCCCAACATTTCTCGGCCGCAACTGTAAAATAAAGGAAAATACAGAAACATGAGGGAAAATGGACCACCCGGCGAGGTGTCTCGACTGAAATATGGCCGCCTACAATATTGCGGATGGAGTCGTTATAACTCCGCTGCAAAACTGCTTTTCATTTAGCTTTTATGAGTTTAGAACGAGTAGTTTGTAATTAACTTTAGATGAGTCTTCCTTGTTTAGGTATTTCTACGTAATTTTATGATGATGGTTTGTTTTCATTGTCTCTGTTTTGTAGGTGTTAAATTAAGGCGAGATGTTGAAATTGATAGGAATAGATTCATGTAGAAATATTTGTAATGCGGCAATCAAAAATAACTTAGCAAGATTCAACATTTCAGTCTCTACCAATATTAAAAAAGTGAAAATGAATTTTATATTTTCGTTCTTTTTAACCGACTTCAAAAAGAGGAGGTTCTGAATTCGTCTGCATGTTTTTATGCTTGTTAACTCAGATTGTTAAACGTATTGAAAAATTACTTAGGTATTTTTTTAAGCTGCCCTTTGGGCCAGTGAAAAATTCATCAATATTTAATGAGTATCTCCAGAGATGAGAGGAGACGGTGATAAAGACCTCAAACTTGATACTGAAAATTACCAGCATTTGAAGTCGGTTTATTTTCATTTGTCTTCATATCTAGACAGACACAAGCATCTGATATATTCATGACATCTCCTCTTCAAGGTCAAACGCGTCGTTCGTCGCCTGGAAGTGTGAACAGTCTGTTAACTGTTCATAAATAAGTTGGATGAAGGATAATGCATTTGCCATAATAAACGTGGAACAGAACATCTCCCACCATATTTATAGTAGACCCAAGCACGGGATGCAGTTTGTAAATAATTTGTCATTTTTATTTGTAATTTGTAATTCGTTTTAAAATTGTAATTATTTTTTGTAATTAATTTGTTATTATTTTTTTGTTTTTGTGTAGCTAACCTGAATAAATGTATTTTATTTCTTCTTTCATTTTAAATAAGACATATGTATAGAATTACCCATCCTAGTTATTCTATAAGCTTCTAGAAAGTCCATTCTAGAAGAGGCAGCTAGTGAGCTTCCATCAAGAAAAGGTCCCTGTAATGTCTGTCGCCCTCCCTCAAGGGTTATATAACCGACCTTAAGGTCTGTAATGTGCGAAGTTGGCACGGACGGACGCGGTCCCCTCGACGGTCATCTCGTGGAATGGACGGAATTACGTGATTTCGGGATAGTGTCATTGGTGTAATGACACTCTAGAGCTAGAGCGAGTTTGTTACTTGCTGGGATTTGTCTGAGAACTACTCTTAGAACCAATAACCGTTGGGGTAGACGTGTTTAAGACTGGAGACCACGACTCGGCTGACGTAGAATAGGGCACCCTCCAACTAGGTGGAGCGATGATATATACAAGCTGGCTGGAAGCGGTTGGAAACTAAGAGCTGAAGATCGAGCTTAGTGGCGAGCCATAGGAGGCCTCTCCTTTGTCTGGCAGTGGGCATAGATAGGATGTTTATGATGATGAAGATTTCTTATGATATGTGCTACGATATTTTGCACTCTTTAGATGTATTTATTTGAATGGAACCATCATTAATACATCATATTATTAAAAATAAGAAAAACAGTATATCTACCCCTATCTGTTTGGTATATTTTCTACTAGAGTAAACTAACGTAACTGATAGACTGTACCGACATAACTAAAATGCTACACACGGATAGCCAGTGTGACGAGGGCCAACCTGTGAAGTGCTACAAGTATCTGAATAGTTCACGTAAACATATACATTATCCTTAACAAAAATAGTTTGAATGTAATAAACGTTGAGTCACCTGCTTCAACATTTATCTATTTGCAAAGACTCGGGCTCGGTAATACCACACGCACACCTTTGCAAATGCCACTTACTAAATGTGATATTCAGGGCTGCGTTCACGACCTACGCTTGGAGTGCAACCAAACGCTCTAATGCCGTTCACGACCTACGCTCGGAGTGCAACCAAACGCTCTAATGCCGTTCACGACCTACGCTCGGAGTGCAACCAAACGCTCTAATGCCGTTCACGACCTACGCTCGGAGTGCAACCAAACGCTCTAATGCCGTTCACGACCTACGCTCGGAGTGCAACCAAACGCTCTAATGCCATTCACGACCTACGCTCGGAGTGCAACCAAACGCTCCAATGCCGTTCACGACCTCCGAGCGCCGCACTCGGTTAGCGCAACTGTGTCGTTCATAACCTCGGTCGTTTCACTCCGGTTGCAACTTTTTAACCATCAAATTCGATGGTTATAAAACGCTCTGACGGTTGTGACAGTAAATTTGGCGGGAAAAGCTGTAATTTTTGTTACAGATTAAGGGAATCGGAAGAAAATTGCATTGTCGAGCCCAAACCGTGATATGACGAGTCATTAATCGTAAAAAGTAACGGAAAACTTTCAGAAAAAGAAAAATAAATGAACATTACCTCGAAATTCGAGTCTGCGCAAAATGACTAAGTCACAATTTGAGTTAAAAACACCCACCCGTGGTCGTTCCGGACCTTCGAGCGAGGTGCAAAACAACCAAAAAATCTTCTCCGGAGGACGTGAACGCAGCCCAGTAGAGATGTCCGGTCAACACCGGTATCCGATAATCTGGTAGGATTTGTGGCTCACCGTCACCCGTAACCTCGACTCGCACCGAACATATCTGGAATGCAGCGGATTAGTGCCGGCTGCTGAAAGGTCGAGCTCGTGGCTAGACGTATCTGAAATCTCTTATCGTTTTATGTAATATATAATATATTTAAGTTATATTAACCTACTATGGAAATGGGATTATTTGCATGGTGTTGTGACACTACCTCGTGTCCGCCTAGCCAGCTACCACCTTCAAGTTGACAATTTAAATATGTCGTTAAAAATCTAATGTTAGTATTCCAGCAGCAGTCTTTCATAACCAGTTCTTATACTAGGCCTAGCGAGCTACCATCCTTGATCGTATCGTCACATACCAACAACTGAGTTGATAGTGATATAGTGATCAAAAATAATTAAGATAGTTTAAAAACTAAAACAACCGACTTCCATGCCCCGCGAGTCAATTTCAGTAGCAAGTTTGAGACGTTTATCGTTATATCTCTGGAGATACTTATCAGATCTCGATGAAATTACAATGTTACCACCTCGGAAACGTTGGATTAAAAAAATAATTGTTCGAATCGGTTGACAATTGACGGAGTATCGCATAACAAACACATAAATAAAAACCGGCCAACTGCGTGTCGGGCCACGCGCTGTGTAGGGTTCCGTAGTAGCCTGTTATTCAATGCAAGTCTGTACCCGTTATAAACAAGCAACTAGGTCTTTGTCACTTTAAAGGATTTATTCTATGGATTTTGTATTTGGTACAAAATTATCCAACACCCAAGTTCAACGACTATTACTGCTAAACTAATAAAGCTATCTTAACCACTATAGTTTTCCTTTAAAGTTCATGAAATGCGCTATTATCATGATATTTTCCAGATTTTTCAAGCCAGCAGTTTAGCTTTTAGAGGGGGGGGGGGCGCCCTACTGGAACAAAAATGTGCACTTTAAAGTTTAATATTTTGTAAATGGAGCATTCAATCGAAAAATGGTATCAGTAACCCTGAAGTCATTTTAAAAGACCTATTCAACGATACCCCAGACGATGGGGTAGACGTTGAAAAAAAATTCATCCCTACTTCTCATATATACGCTAAAAAAAAATATATTTCAAAATTTTATTTCAGCACTTTGTCGGTGTAATTTATATACATATCCCCCACAAAATTACCGCTTTCTAGTATTAACGGTCTCT
This sequence comes from Cabera pusaria, assembly GCA_954871355.1. Lineage (NCBI taxonomy): Eukaryota > Metazoa > Arthropoda > Insecta > Lepidoptera > Geometridae > Cabera > Cabera pusaria. The sequence continues at coordinate 1,088,521 of OX940896.1, forward strand.
TAGCAAAACCTCGGACAAACAGACAGACAGACAGACGGACATAACGAAACTATAAGGGTTCCTTGTCAGGACTACGGAACCCTAAAAAAACATACAGACGAATTGAGAACCCCCTTTTTTTGGAAGCCGGTTGAAAACAATCCGTTATGAAATAAAATAGTTAATACATAACGGCAATTTACCTTCTCTAGTTCACTTCACGCTACTCGTTATGGAAATATGAGGTGCTGTATTATTTAGCAAGCATGCATGCCGCTAAATAATACAGCATATATATGATATATATATAAAATGTGGATTCCACATTACTAGTATTCTTGTTAACCCCTTCAACTAAGCTAAATATGCTTGTGCCTGGAGTAGATTCACAACAATATATGCAATGGATGGGGTGGGGATCGAACTAACGACCTCTCGATCGCCAGTACAACACCTTATCCATTGGGCTATTGCCGCCTAATGTATATGTAACGCCTATAGCTTACATACATCGTGCATAGACGTTAAAAAATGTCAGAAACAAAGCAAAGCTAATTTTCCAATCCTCAGCTTACAACAGTCACCAGTCAGAACATAGCAACGCATAATTCCACCATGACAAGTCAATTGCTCCGCAAATGCTGCGTTCAAGGTTCGCTAGCCGGCGGGGGTGACACCCTGACTCCCGACACACCCACCACCCGGGGTAGATGAAGGGTGTCATCATCTGCATAGACGATGAGCGCCACTGATGAGATTAAACCAGTTCGACGACCGCCCGCTGAAAAAAGTATTCCATATTTTTTCTTATTTTACTCCCGATTTGCATATTCTTTATTGCTCGAGATTCTTTCAAAATTAAAGAGATTTCAGTTTTATTACGCTTTTACAAGATTTTTCTTCTTGTAAAATATAAGTTTAATATAACTTGAAAGATAACTTTAAAATAATAAAAAGCAAATACTATAAAATTAACTAAGTGATTCGTGAGAGGAAAATATATCTAATATTCAAAATTACTCAGACGCTATTACTTAAAATCAGATACATATTACTTCGGACGTAGAAACAGCTCTGGCATTAGGTTTAAGTATAACGTTAGATACATTTTACTGCAATGCGGAATAATAATTATTTTCGCAATAAATACGTAAAATATATAAATGCCTATTCAATTTTACCAAGTTAGTAGTTAAGTTCAATATTACCAAGCTAGATCATGTAATGATTGCTTACCAAGGTTTTTTAAATTACAACTTAGGAAAATCAAGTCGCAGAACAAATTATATAAGTATTGTATTTCTAAAAAGTTTTAAGTTCTGTTAGTCCAACGTATAAATACTAATGTATGAAAACATGTCTCAAGTTGCAGGGACTGGCGTAAAATGGCGAATTATGCGAGAAATCATATTAAGCGCGATTGTATTAAGGTACGGACACACCGCAGGGTCATGCGTGCGCGATTTAGGTGGCGATCAGATAGCGCAGTAGTATTTGTACCGACTGGTTCACACCATACGCGATCAGAAAACAATTGAAAAGTACTGAGATCGCGCCCGCAGATCGCAGGACGCCACGGTGTAGCCGTACTTTAAAGCCGAATTTTTCCTTCAATGTTTTTATTTATTTATTCATACTTTTGCATACAAGAGCTTGTAGCTACGCAAAAGACTTAATGCTAAAATAGTATTTTCTACCAGCCATCTTGAAGGTGCAGAGAAACTGGTAGCAGTGACTGATGAACAAAGAGAAACGATCATTCCATATTAGTTAAATATAACATTTTGTTTCAAATAGCCGGTCACAGCAATAAATAAATATCGTTGTCGAATGTAACGAGATGACCCGCAGCTACGTAGTTTGCAGTTTATCCCAGGGGCATGCGCCAAACTGGGATCAATTCTGATAATGCATGTTCTTAACAGACTTCAAAAAATGGGGTTTCTCACTTCGTCTATATAACTTCGTCGTTTATGAACCGATTTTGATGATTCTTATTTTGTTGGAAAGGAGATATTCCTAGGTTGAAATCATATTAATGTAATCGAAGTTTGATAAGTATCTCCAGAGATATAGAGATAAACACCTCAAAATTGGTAATGAAAATTAATAACGTGGCATTTAAAGTCGGTTTTTTTAGTTTTTTAGTTTTCCTTCCTTGTCAGTTATCACATTATGCAACTTAATGGGAAAACAGAAGGTTAGGAACGTTAGGGGCATATAAGACAGTAATTTCACTTGAATCTTACTAATATTATAAATGTGAAAGTTTTGTTTCATAAATTTTTGCAAAATACAAACAGATTCGGATAAATTTATGTCTGAAAAAAATATTTTAACCAAGATTAACACAGGATACTTTTTATAAAAAATTGTTAACGGCTTTATTACATATCGACAAAACTGTTATCATTAACTTTGTGGAATATGCTGTTGACGGTTGCTTAGGTAGCTAATGCTAAAACTGTTATCATTAACTTTGTGGAATATGCTGTTGACGGTTGCTTAGGTAGCTAATGCTAAAACTGTTATCATTAACTTTGTGGAATATGCTGTTGACGGTTGCTTAGGTAGCTAATGCTAAAACTGTTATCATTAACTTTGTGGAATATGCTGTTGACGGTTGCTTAGGTAGCTAGTAATGCGAGTAGTCTGTTAAAAAAACCAATATACGAAAAAAAATGTTTTTTTGCACTTTACAGTTTAACTTTTCGTAAATGGAACATTAAATTGAAAAATAGTTTAAGCATTTCCTAAGTCATTTAATAAGACCTTTTCAACAATACCCCACACGATGGGGTAGACGACGAAAAAAAAATTCTTCCCCACTTAACATGTAAGGGTTCAATTTACCATTCTAGGCCTAGCGTACGTGCTGACCATCTTCGACCGCATTGTCACTTACCAACATGTGAGATAGTGGTCAAACGCTAGCCTATAGGACATTTAAAAAAAACACTTTGTCGGCGTAATTGATATACAAAATTACCCCTACAAAATTACAGCTTTCTAGAACTAACGATCTCTTAGCAAAACCTCGGACAGACAGATAGACAGACGGGCATAACGAAACTATAAGGGTTCCTTGTCAGGACTACGGAGCCCTGAAAAGGAACTAGTGTTGCCTGATGAGGCAACTTATATTTACTATCATACACATCATCATACATCATAGCTTTCTGTCATTTTAACTATAAGTTGAAGCCTGTCTGGCTAAACAGAAACGTATTTGTTAAATATAAACGTGAACGAAATTCATCTCTCTCAAACAATAAACTAAACTATAACACAATTCCGACTTCCATGCCGCGCAAGTCAGTTTCATTAACTAATTTGAGACATTTATCATCATATCTCTGAAGATACTTATCAGATCTCAATAAAATTTAAATGATACTACCTTGAAGATGAACCCTACCTGTAACAAAAATAATCATTCAAATCGGTTCACTACTGGCGGAGTAATCACGGAACATACATACAAAAAAAACATACAGACGAATTGAGAACCTCCTCCTTTTTGAAAGTCGGTGGATAAATAAAGTCTGACAGTAAATCTTTACCCAAAAAATTCGTAAAGGCACAGAAAAAGTAATTACCGTCGCTCGGTCTGAAGTTATGGAAGTGTTTGCGTATCGAACTTGGTCGTAAAGGAAACTCATCCATGGCAATGTCAGTTTATGGTGATTGCTCGGCGTTTGTTTATCGAGAGCCCTAGCCTCGAGCCGCCCGCCCAGCAGTCCTAGGACATAAACCACATTTATGGACCTCTAAATGTAATGTACGATGTCTTTTTTAGCCTGTTCCTTATTAAGTTACATCGGAGACGAATATGCTTACAGAATCGTATGACGTTTTACTTGTAGTCGTGTTGTCGTGAGACTTATAAAGTTGGCATCAAATTTCTTTTCGTTCGCACTTTTTAGTGTATCGAAAGGGTCTAACGGGACCCTATTACTGTAATCTCTATCAATCATTTGTGTGATCTGACCTGTTTAGAGAATATATGTAACGATCATGATTTTATTTTTACAAAATGTAGCTTATATTTATCCTCATGCTATGAGAAATCTCCTTATTAAATTTAAGATCGACAATCCGATCTTAAATTTAATAAGTTTAAGACGTTTCGGTGTGATTAGGTCAGATGAAGCTACTTGCTACATCGTGTACATACATTTATGTATTTAATTTACATACACGCACCATACATGTACTGTCGTGGTTTTGTTCGCCACGGAGACATCACAAATCAGTTTTATCTGGAGCAATCTGTTTATCTCGATCGTAGCTACATCGTAGTAAATCGTAGCACGTCTACATAGAAACCATTTGCTACGACACGCTACGGGTTACAAATGTAAATTTGTATGTTGCGTTGGGCACAATACTTTCTAGCTTTGAAACACGCCACTCGGTCGATCGAGTGGCAACATGTTATTGCATGAAACCGATCTGGTTATGATAAATAGTAGCTTTCAAATGCTTTAATGCATCCAGGAAAACCGTAGCTTTATTACAAGTCAGGGTTTTTCTTAGCATTTTTTTAAAATCATTAATACTTTGCGCCATTGAAAAAGAGATACGCACCATAGTGGATGGCATTACTCCAACTCAAATACTTCTGACTACTTTTTCTCTGGTAATTTCCACTTATAAGAGACATTTTATAGCAGTAACTAGACGTATGGATGTAAGGGAGCACAAATACGACCTACGACGACGACGACGATCGGTGCTCCCAGCCAACCTCACCTGCCCGTGGTGCATCCTGCTGACCAACAGACGAGGCTCTGGCGACCGACAAATGGTGGTATAACCATTCCATATCTATGACGTAGCCAAATTCTACAGGCCGGTGACGGGCAGCAGCGTCACCGGTGCGAGAAGCTACGTCCTACGATCGCCAACACGCCTGCCCAGCGTGGCGATTAGGGCATATCCTTCCCAAGGGATGAAACCAAAATGGAAAGTCACATTAAGCCACGGCCCCCAGTTCCCGGCCGCCCTGCTATTCCTGACCACGGTGGCGGTCACGGTTACGGCAGGGCAGGGGGTGCTAAGAATCCCCGGGTTACGGTAGGCCGCCAGAACAAACTGACCCTCGCAACGTACAATGGACAGTTATCACTAGGTTTAATACTGGAAGTTATCACCGACTTGTTCGAGGCTCTCTGGATATCGACTTTAAAGCCGAGAGATTCCGATTGATGAAGTCTACACTCCGTCCCAACCTACTCCAAACCGTTGTTGGGTCCGAAACATTCCAATTAAAATTGGAAAATCGATTCGCTGCCTTGGAAACCACAGATGACGTAGACCAGAAACTCGTAGAAGTGGTGGAAATTCTCAGGGATGAAGGGACGAAATTTTGCCAGAGCAAGCGTACGGGCAAAAAGTCCAAACTGTCGGCAGAAACTCTTCGGCTAATGGAAGAGAGACGAACAGACCCTTGGTCAGCTTTGTCAACTAACCTGGTGCGCAACAAATCCATAAAGAAGCTGGTACGACACGACCTCAGATCCTCTAACACGCTCTTGATTAAAAAATCAATTGAGCAGAATCGGGGGTCGAAAGTGTTCGTCCAGCCTCTGGGTAGAAGCCACCTCACAAAGCTGACAACGTCAACGGGGAACGTCGTCGCATCCAAACCGGAGATTCTGTCGGAAGTTGAAGACTTCTACGGCAAGCTCTACGCATCGCATGCTTCAAGGCCCGAACCCGATACTGAGGATTCTAGAGTCACCTTAACCCGCCACTTCGCAGAAGATCTGCCCGAAATTAGCCGAGACGAAATCGTGATGGCCCTTAAACAACTCAAACTCAAAAATGGAAAAGCCCCAGGAAAAGACGGAATCACAACGGAGCTTTTAAAAGCCGGAGGAGCTCCAGCAGTTCAACAGCTTCAGCAGCAATTTAATTCCGTTCTTTTCACTGGGAGAACTCCACAGGCATGGAACAGAAGCATGGTGGTTCTGTTTTTTCAAATAAAACTGGCCAAGTGCGAGTCAGACTTTTGTCCCGCACACGGAGGGTTCCGAATTTCCGAAGTCCGAACGCCACGAACTTCTAACACCAACTAAACTAAGGCTGAGTTGCACCATTTTACTTTAACAGTAACTATAACTATTAACTGGTGATTTTATATGGAGTTTGACAGATTTTTGACGTTTGTTATAGTTAAAGTAAGATGGTGCAACTCAGCCTAAGTAAATATTAACACAAAGGTAATTAATATAATTAAATATCTGGAAGACCGAGTGTTCGACGACTAACTTTCTGTTCTGATTCTAGCTAATTGAAGCTCTTTAAGTACTAAAATTGAAGATATATTATTCAATACTGTACACTACATTTCTGCAAATAAACCTTAACTAAGTAAACAAATCAACCGAGGCCCACAAAATTAACAAATGAAACGCTTGTGCGTGATAATTTTTCCTGTGCTGCCATCAGCTAGATGGCAGCACAGGAAAAATGTGAGGTGAGGTGAATTAATTTCGTATTGTATCGTATCGTAAAAAACACGTTTTTAGTTTTAAACCCTTTGATTTTTAACTTTGTTCTGTTCTTAGTATTTGTTGCTATAGCGGCAACAGACAGACAGACAGACAGACAGACAGACAGACAGACAGACAGACAGACAGACAGACAGACAGACAGACAGACAGACAGACAGACAGACAGACAGACAGACAGACAGACAGACAGACAGACAGACAGACAGACAGACAGACAGACAGACAGACAGACAGACAGACAGACAGACAGACAGACAGACAGACAGACAGACAGACAGACAGACAGACAGACAGACAGACAGACAGACAGACAGACAGACAGACAGACAGACAGACAGACAGACAGACAGACAGACAGACAGACAGACAGACAGACAGACAGACAGACAGACAGACAGACAGACAGACAGACAGACAGACAGACAGACAGACAGACAGACAGACAGACAGACAGACAGACAGACAGACAGACAGACAGACAGACAGACAGACAGACAGACAGACAGACAGACAGACAGACAGACAGACAGACAGACAGACAGACAGACAGACAGACAGACAGACAGACAGACAGACAGACAGACAGACAGACAGACAGACAGACAGACAGACAGACAGACAGACAGACAGACAGACAGACAGACAGACAGACAGACAGACAGACAGACAGACAGACAGACAGACAGACAGACAGACAGACAGACAGACAGACAGACAGACAGACAGACAGACAGACAGACAGACAGACAGACAGACAGACAGACAGACAGACAGACAGACAGACAGACAGACAGACAGACAGACAGACAGACAGACAGACAGACAGACAGACAGACAGACAGACAGACAGACAGACAGACAGACAGACAGACAGACAGACAGACAGACAGACAGACAGACAGACAGACAGACAGACAGACAGACAGACAGACAGACAGACAGACAGACAGACAGACAGACAGACAGACAGACAGACAGACAGACAGACAGACAGACAGACAGACAGACAGACAGACAGACAGACAGACAGACAGACAGACAGACAGACAGACAGACAGACAGACAGACAGACAGACAGACAGACAGACAGACAGACAGACAGACAGACAGACAGACAGACAGACAGACAGACAGACAGACAGACAGACAGACAGACAGACAGACAGACAGACAGACAGACAGACAGACAGACAGACAGACAGACAGACAGACAGACAGACAGACAGACAGACAGACAGACAGACAGACAGACAGACAAAACCCAATTGAATAACTACCGCCCGATTTCGCTTCTGAGCCATGTCTACAAGCTGTTTTCAAGGGTCATCACGAACCGTCTTGCGCGAAGACTCGACGTGTTTCAATCTCCGGAACAGGCCGGGTTTCGAAGCGGTTACGGCACCATAGACCACACCCACACGGTGCGGCAGATTGTACAGAAGACCGAAGAGTACAATCGGCCGCTGTGCTTAGCATTTGTGGACTATGAGAAGGCCTTTGACTCAATCGAAACCTGGTCTGTTCTCGAGTCCTTGCAGCGTTGCCAAGTCGACTGGCGATATATCGAAGTGAAGAGATGTCTATATAATGCCGCAACGATGACTGTACAAGTACAGAACCAGCGAACTAAACATGTCCACCTGCGTCGAGGAGTGAGACAGGGGGACTTCATATCCCCGAAACTGTTCACTAACGCTTTGGAGGATATGTTTAAGACGCTGGACTGGAAAGATCGTGGCATTAACATCAACGGCAGGTACATCTCTTACTTACGATTCGCAGATGACATCGTCATTATGGCAGAGACGCTGCAGGACCTACAAAAGATGATGAATGGCCTAGCTGATTCTTCTCGTCGCATTGGTCTCCGGATGAATTTGGATAAAACCAAAGTCATGTACAACGAGCACGTTGTTCCGGAACCGATTGCCGTAGATGGAATCCCATTTGAAGTTGTCACTAAGCATGTTTACCTAGGGCAGACGCTCCAACTAGGCAAACATAACTTCGAGAAGGAAATCCACTGAATGGAAGAGAAGAGCCGAAGATCTGGCTCAGTGGCGCATCTTGGGAGAGGCCTACGTCCAGCAGTGGACTGATACAGGCTGATGATGATGATGATGATAAGACATACACTCACTTCATCTAAGACAAACGGTCCCTGTCCCGGCGCTGACGCGTGCATATATAAAGTGTCGGTCTGTCTGTCTGTCTATATATCTGTTGAGTAATGAGCTGCATTCGCAAGCCAGGACACGACGTCTCATTACTGTTGTCGTACAACATGCTGGATCATGTTAGTGGGTGTATTGTTCGTCTACTTGAACAGCGAGGTTATTACAGAGCTTTAAGGGTTGATTTCACTATTTATGCTACTAATCGAGATTTATTGAAGTAAGTTCTACTAAAACGTGTTCGTCGATGTTGATCTTGGTTTACGCGTACTTGATTTAACCACCTCCCACCAGGCTCCATTTGGTCGCGTTTACCAAAACCAACATTTTATGCTATAACGCACAATGGAACGTAAATGTCGTCATATAGCTGTCGTATCAGATTGTTTTGGCATTGTCAGACTGACAAATTCATATTACCAAGTTCGTTTACGTGTCCGTGTATGGTATATATTTTAGTGTTCAGAATCGTGATTTACGAACCTTAAAATGTACCCCAATGAATTAAAATATTTATAATTTTAATAACGAAATAACAAGACGTTTCGTCTTGTTACGCCATGCACGGACACGGAAATGAACCCGCAAAATACGAGTGACAGTGGCTGGAAACAGTGTAAACGGTATCAAGAGCGCTAAGCGCCCAAAATGGGTAGTTCAGAATTAGAACTCGTTTTAACTGTAACCATATTCAGTTTGTGGTGGTGAAATGCAAAATGCCGGTTTAATCTCAGTTAAACACGTAAACCAAGTTCAAGTTGACCTGATCGCGTTTATATTCACTAGTGAATTCGGCCCTTAACTAGGTTTATGGAACCATTCTGTCATATTGGATATGGATTCATATCGCATTGTGTAATGTTATTTTGTCAATAAAGACATTTTGTATTTTATCTTTTTAACCAACTTCCAAAAAGGAGGCGGTTCTCAATTAAATTCGAACGCGAACAGATTCGCTGCTAATGATTGCTGGCACAAACCGTAATCAAAGTGCTTGGCTGACACTAAATAAGTGCGACAGTGTACGTGCTCGTAAAGTCTGTATGTTTTTTTATTTATTGTTTTGGATGTATGTTACGCGATTACTGCGTCAATTGATAACCGATGCGAATGTTTCTTATTTTAATTGGTAGGGTACATTTTCAAGGTTCCATTGTAATTCCATCAAGATCTGATAAGTATCTCCAGAGATATAGAGTTAAACACCACAAACTTATACACCCTTCCTTTTTGCGTCGCGGGATAAAAATTAAGCGAGTGTTTCGCTTGTCCCGTTACCTTAAATCGTTAAATAAAAAGAAAGTTGTTAATAACACAACTAAAATAATTTTCAAACTTGAAAGTAACATTATTAGGCAGCGGTGAAAGTTCTGGAACTATACAACAATTTGCAGCGTCTATCTATAATGCTGTCAAATCGATAACCATGGCTGTCCGTCAGATGGCGTGCCGGCAACCTTTGCCGCACGTCACGTGACGGGGCGGAGACTACGGAGTACCTGTTAACAGGGATGCCCGGTTTTTCATAAGATTACTTGGTACTTGGATTTCAATACTTGTACTTGTTTATAGCCCATATATAGATAATTTTACTATAAAATTTGGTACAAACATAATATTGCTACATTAATTATTTTTTTCATACATACAAGTTGTACGAAATATTCAACATCTTTGTCAGTTATGGTTTTGTCAAGAAGAACAAACTTAACGAGATGTCAAGACCTTGGTACATTTTCCTGTGGGTACTTAAGGTACGCCCACACTGCGGCGTCCTGCGTCCGCATACGCGTTCGTGATCTTAGTTTCTATTGTTTTCTGATCGCCGTAGATCGCGTTTGGTGTAAACCAGTGATTTCTTATAATTTTGTTTTTATCTTAATTTACACCTACTTTAATAAGTTTTTTTTTATACTAATTGTTAGTGCCTATTCATATATGGGTAAAATAACTTCGAGAAGGAGGCCAATAGAAGAATACAGCTGGGTTAGGCAGCATGTGGAAAACTCCGTCAGGTCACATCGCCAATTCCACAAAGTCTAAAGACGAAAGTTTTCAATCAGTGCGTCCTACCCGTTGTGACATACGGTGCCAAGACGTAGACACTCACGGTGGGGCTGGTCCACAAATTCAAAGTCGCTCAGCGAGCTATAGAAAGGGCTATGCTCAGAGTAACTCTGAAGGATCGAATCCGAAACGAGGTAATCCGACAGAGAACCAAAGTCATCGACATAGCTCACCGGATTAGCAAACTGAAGTGGCAGTGGGCCGAAAATATCAGCCGCAGAACCGACAACCGTTGGGGTAAACGATATCTTAGGTGGAGACCGCGTATTGGCAAGCGTAGAGTAGGACTTACTCAGACTAGGTGGAGCGATGATGTTCGCAAGGTGGCTGGCAAGAGCTGGATGAGAGTAGCCGAGGATCGTGCTTAGTGGCGTGCAGTTGGAGAGGCTATGTCCAGCAGTGGACTAGTATAGGCTGATGATGATTCATGTACCTATCATTCTAGGCATCTAGGCCAAGCGCTCCAACATCTTCAACCACATCATCGCTCACCACCAGGCGAGATAGCGGTCGAACGCTAGCCTATAGGATACAAAAAGAAGTATGTAGTCCATGTATATAATTACCCAGTAGTAATACTTTTAAGTGGTTTAATTCATGTAATTTGTCTCAATTACCCTAAATACAATTTATGCGGTGCCTAGCATTAAATAACATTATATTTTAATTACTTATCCTAGGAGCCACAAAGCAGAAATTAAGTTAAAAGCCCATAAACGCGTTTGGTTTTAACTGGGTACATTACATTACTACTCAATGTAGCTTCAAACCAGACGCATTTATAATAATTACTGGCATACATGTGTGCGTACTTTACAAGCTGTTTATTGTTTTGGTAAGCGCTAAAATTTGGCATGCAGATATTTATTTTGACGTAGGTATCCGCTAATAAAGGATTTTTCAAAATTCACTCTTTAAGGGGATGAAGCGGGGGTTCAAAGTTTGGATAGTAATTTTTTTCGACATTTTACACAAGTACTTCTGTAAACAAATAAGTAAATAAGAGTTTCAGGCTTTTTCAAAATGCCACCCTAAGTGGATGAAGTGGTGTAACAAAGTTTGAAAATCAATATTGTTTAGGATTGCGCTGAAATTTAGAATGCAGATAGTTGTTATGACGTCGGTATCCGCTAAGAAAGGTTTTTTTTTAAATTCTGCCCGGATATTACTTATTATTTTTAATTATATACATAAACTTATAGATTCACTTAATATTTCTGTAAATAAATGAGTTAATATGCGTTGTAGGATATTTGCAAGGGGTAGGTAAAAAAGTCTGAAAATCATTATGGTTTTTCGGGTTTTATAAATATGAATCCCTATTACCCATAGTCACGCGCAATAAATTGAAAACTGGTGAACCAATTTGGCTTTTACTTCATAGATGTCTTTTATGATAGAAAGGTTTTTACAAGATAAAGGTTTTAAGTACATAAAATAAGTTTTTAACGCGGGCAAAGCCTTGGGGCCCTTCTAGTGTTTGTATAAATGTAATATGTACGGGCCAAATCTTGCATCCTAATTTGACTTCATTGTGTTTGAATGAGACTTTGTTTTAATTAGTGTAAGTGGGTTGCTATCGTCCTAATTATCAATAAATAAATAATACTGCAAAATTCGATCAATGTAAACAAACAGTAAGAATAAAATATAAAGGTAATAAAGACTAAAATAACAATAATCAATAAACACTTACATACACCATAAACCTAAAATAAACATACCGAAAACAAAACTCTGATTACGTCAAAGGATAATGTCATAATATATACTTAATAACCAACGAGTTGGTTCTAATCGTAGAACAGTAGTTTCTATACAAACCGATTATCTACAACGCACCGGTTATTTCCAGCTCTCATCAGCCTGTCAGTTTTCACGTCCGTTACGTCACGTCGGGTAATTGCGATCCATTTCCAATGGGAGTCAATAACAAGCTTCCGTAGCACCACTACGACGAGCTATATTTACGTAGTACTGCGTCTACGCGCTACATATCCGTAGCACTTGATGTGTGCCAGAATTCATGACGCAGATTAAAAGTTGTGTTGTTAAAGTTCCGGAACGTTATCACTTGCACATAGCTTAGTGGTGGGCGTTATTTAACGTAAGCGGTTCTAGAAACTGCTTACGACGCTAAAAACTGTATATGTAGTTTCGCAGATCAAAAGTAAGCAGTTATTTTTCGTAAGCAGTTTTTTGATAAGAAACGTTTCTTTTCTCAAAGTTGTAATACAAAATGGTTGTTAGATTACGCATACGCAGTTTTGTGCGGCGATGTGCTGTAACTAACTGTTTACAAGCTAATAACATTATTCACGAAATAGTGAATAAAATCAAAATAATGTATTACCAAAATATCATTATCATTGTAATACAATTATCATTGTAAAGTGATATTTAACAGCATCAATTTTAGTACGCGTGCAAAATTGTTTTCCGAAGTAACTCTACGTGTGTGCTGTGTAGAAATAACCGGTTACTAAAGCGTTTTTAAAACTGCTTACGCGCAATCATGAAACTACGTATAACTAGTTAGGCGAAAAACCGATTACGACCCACCCCTTTGCTTACTTGCACATCAATGCATAAGAGTAGCTATTTCCTTTTCATTACTCATGTGCTATTTCTGTGGAATCTAATGCAATGTATAATAAAGACATATGCTATTAACATATATATGTATATGACAATGTAAGTAAAGTATTTAAAGTAGGTTAATTAATTTATTTAAATTTAATTACTTAAGTTCACAAAAATCGGTCCTTATAGTAGAGTGGTCGTGTCATGTGGCTTCGCCTACGTTAAGAAGTATATATCATATATAAGAAGTGCCCCGCGGCTTCGCCCGCGTTAAAAACTCCTTTAATTTACTTAAAACTTTTCCTTTGTAAAAACTTTTCTATCATAAAAGACACATCAAATAAGAATTAACCAAATCGATTCACCCGTTTTCATGTTATCGCGTGACTAAGACAAATCGGGATTCATATTTAAAAAACCCGAAAAATCCAAATTTTCAGACTTTGTTATCTACCCCATTTCGAAAAATCCTGCGACTCATACTCGTACTTACTTATTTATTTACAGAAGTTCTTATGTAAAGTTTTGAATAAAACGGACTATCTCATCTTGTTTCACCATACAAACTTTGAATTCCCGTTCCGTATCCGGGGGGAATTTTCAATAAAATCCTTTCTTAGCGGATACCTACGTCATAACAACTCTATATACATTTCAGCGCAATACGAAACAATATTGATTTTCAGACTTTGTTACCCCATTTCACCCTCTTAGGGGTGGCATTTTGAAAAACCTGAAACTCGTATCTACTTATTTATTTACAGAAGTACTTGTGTGAATTTTCGAATAAAATGACTATACAAACTTTGAACATCTGCTTCATCCCCTTAAAGAGTGAATTTTAAAAAATCCTTTGCTATCTGATACCTACGTCAAAATAACTATCGGCATGATACATTTCAGCGCAATCCGAAACAATATTGCTTTCAGAATTTGTTACCCCGCTTTACTCTATTAGGGGTGGAATTTCTAAAAAGCCTAAAACACTTAATTTACTTATTTATTTACTAAAGTACTTGTGTGAAGTTTCGAATAGAAAAGACTATCTAATCTTGTTTCTCCATACAAACTTTGAACCTCTATTTCATGCTTAAAAAGGGTGAATTTTGGAAAATCCGTTCTTAGTACACCTTTACGCACTAAGATAAATATACCCTCCAAACGTCTCTACGACCAACGATGTAGACTATGCGTTGTCTATCAGTCAGTCAGTCAGTCAGTTATTCAGTCAGCATGTCAGGACAAAGATTCTTATAGTATTAGAAGATAAACCACCAAATATTCTGTGTTTATTTACGTAATAAACTAAAATTTTACCCAAATAAATGAACATAAAAAATATTTAGGGCCAGTTTCACCGGTTCCTGATAACCCTATCAGAAACTTATTTGACAGATTTTGTATGGCATCATGTGTCAGATAACTATCCGAAACTTTATCAATAACCAAAGAAACTGGACCTTAAGCTTTCACATTCGTATAATATTATCATCAGTAGGACTAATCAACAGTATGGACTAGTTCAGAGTGCTTCATATCACTGTTCTCTTTATCTTTCAGATAATCGTGATCCTAAGATCTCAAACATTTTCACTTACAATTTCATTCTACTAATATTATAAAGGCGCAGTTTTGTGAGCGTGTATGTCTGTTACCTCTACACGCTAAAACTACTCTACCGATTGAACTGAAATTTGGTATGGAAATAGCTTAGACCCTGAAATAACATATAATTTCTATCCTGATATTCCCACGGGAGTAATGTCTAGGCGGGGAAAACCGCGAGGCATAACAAACACGAAAACCCTCAACGAATACTGACTTATGATTTCTCCAAGCCACACGATCCCTCAGCGCAGCACACAACAATTCACAACGCTACAAGCAGTCGATCATTTCCATTAGCTAGCTTCTCATACAACACTCCCCGAGAATCCCGCACATCCCATTAGTTCCCTCGCAGCCAACAAAAGGTTCTCCCGGGAGCTCCGGGATGCTCCTTGTTAAAGAATCAGATGGGACTTGCAGATAGGATGCCTGTTCTCAGATTGGTTTTCTATTGAAACATGTGTGAATGAAATGCTGTGGACGTGGATTTGAAAAATCTTGATAATTTAGATGGATTTCTGTTGTTTTCGCATTCAAGAGGGAATGTTTCCTGTTCAATTACAGGGCATATTAAACCCAACATCTCAACGCCATACGGTAAAGGATGCCATGCAGTGCGGTAATGTGCAATATTCTTGTAACACAGAGCCTAGAATTAGTTATTGCAGAAATGATCGCTTACCATCAGGTGAACGTCTTGCTTGTCTTGTCATCCAGACTAATATTATAAAACGTCAGTAATTTTGTCACTCTGTCTGATTGTTACCTAATCACGCCTAAACGGACGATCCGATCTTACTGAAATTTAACAAGGGATACTTTATAGAATGAAGATGAACATAGGCTACTTTTTTGTCAAAATAATATTATGATTTTTACAAATAACTTAAATAACTAATAACAAATATTGATTGATAGCTTTACAGTGATAAAATTCTTGGTTCACTTGAACTAAGTCGCGGGTATCTACTGGGGCCTTATTCAGTACGATCAATGAGATAACGCGTTCCTTAACGCGCCACGTTACGTTATTGATAAATTGTATTCTGTATGCCACACGATAGGTAAATTATACAAAACGCGCGCGTTACACGTCATATGTCACCATATTTTGACAGCTCAAAACGCGCTCATAACCTTACCCTACCGCGTTTTAATTGGCATAGAGAATACCATAACGCGGAGATAACGTAACACGGCACGGTAAGACTTTAAAATGGTCATACTGAATAAGGCCCCTGGTCTTATATATTTACTTTCTAAAACTGATACAAAAATCTGTGAATGTATCTTTTATTTATTTAGATACCGTTTGAGAAGACTGTGATTTACTTATCTGGAAGGTTGAAAGATTATAGTAATTCAGCGCTTTCAGCTTCCCCACAACCTCAACCCAATAGTTAAATGAGTAATCCAATAATTACGCGACTTAGTTCAATTGGTGAACACATCCCTGCTTCATTTGACGTAAGTACTTAAGCGCGTTTAACTCATTTGACAGCAAGTCAAAATCTACACGGTCGCTAGAATTACGTAACACGGATGCACACCATACCATCAATTTATCTCTGTGTGCCTGAGCGCCAAACCACTTAGTTTGACTTCGGTACACAGTTTTTATTTAATAAACTGCAACTATAACGAAACCTTATCAATTATGAGTATGTTTCTTAATATAAACAATAATATTATAGTATAACTCTTGACTGAAGCCCTCATAAATAATTCAGAAGGAAACCCCATCGGTTCCACAAAACAAAGGAATCTCATTAGTACCTCACAGTGCCACCAGATGGCGTGATCGAGTCGCGTGTCGCGAAACATCGTGGCCCATCATCGGCGTCCTTATATTCAAGGTTAAGGTACTAAAATTAGACCAGAAAACCATTGCGCAGTGCAGAATCTATAACTTACTTATCTAGTCATTTGTTGAAATTGATGTCGCTGCTGGTGGTAGAAAAGCAATTTCCAATATTTATCTCTCAACAATTTAACGTCTTCAAGACGACTAAAAAGAATAATATTATTAGATTCATGGTTTACTCACTCTAATTCTCCCCTCCCCATCCCCTTCGGCGTCCCGCAGGGAAGTATAATCGGTCCGACACTATTTAACTTGTACATCAATGATATTGTAAGCTTAACACTCAATAAGGCAGAAATCATAACCTACGCTGACGACACAGTAATCATTTTCCATGACACCAGCTGGGACAAAGTATTCCGAAGCGCGGAACAAGGACTTACTATAATACAAGATTCATTAGATAACAATCGTCTGACACTAAACATCGCCAAAACGAAATACCTCGCATTCTCAAAAATTAGTGTCTCAAGCCCACCGAACCACTTTACCCTAAAAATTCACTCATGCCAAAACAAAAATACCTGTTCATGTCTTGCTTTAGATAGAGTTAAAAACATCAGATACCTAGGCACTATCATTGATGAAAACCTTGCATTCAAAGAGCAAATTCTTAATTTATCCGGCCGCGTAAAAAAACTAATATTTGTAATGAAGAAATTACGAGACTGCGCACCTTTTGAAATACTAAGAGACATCTACATAGCTTTGTGTCAATCGATCATCCAATACTGCATTTCCATTTGGGGCAGCGCAGGAAAAACAACCTTCATCATTCTAGAAAGAGCCCAACGTGCTCTCCTTAAAGTCATCTTAAAAAGCCTTTTCGTTATCCCACAACATGTCTTTATAATGAATTTAATGTGCTTAGCGTCCGAAAACTCTTTATTTTAAATGCCACTATTAAAGCTCACAAATGCTTTCTTAACCGTCCGGACCATAATAGTCTGCTGGCTAGACGTGCCTTCCGCGTACCTCTTCCTCCAGCTACTTGCCTTCTAACCAGAAGAAGTCCTGCTTTTGCTCACATCAGCACTTATAATAATGTGTGTAAATTCTGTGACATAAAAGACTGCAGGGTGCCTAGTATTAAGAATATAGTGAAAGACTGGCTCTTCCATTTGTCTTATGAAGAAGCCGAAGACATTGTAAGCGGCAACATTTTGTAAATTGCACAACCATTCTCTCTTCCAAAAGCACACCCCCATACACTCACGGACACACGCAGCACACACACACACACACACATACGCACCGCACGCACGCATGCATGCACACAAAAATCAATGTTTATAAAACGTCACAATTTATTCGAAATATAACTTTTCAGTATCAACTTACCTAAGAATAAAGTAACAACTTGCGATAAATACATACTTCGTAATATTATATAAATATCACGGTAACTTGAGTCTCAGACTCAGTCCCTCTGTCTCTGCACGCAATTTTGTCTAAAAACGTATACACTGTTACGCACTCTGAGTCCCAAGACACAGGCCTCTCGCCTAGTTTGGGCCTCGCAGAATAATCTCCCTGACACTGAAATGGAATACGCTGTTTTATTCTTAAGTGCACTATGTTGTTATAAGGTACTTTTTTGGAAATAAATGCTTATTATATTTATTATTATATTAAGACAAACGGTCCCTGTCCCGGCGCTGACGCGTGCATATATAAAGTGTCGGTCTGTCTGTCTGTCTATATATCTGTTGAGTAATGAGCTGCATTCGCAAGCCAGGACACGACGTCTCATTACTGTTGTCGTACAACATGCTGGATCATGTTAGTGGGTGTATTGTTCGTCTACTTGAACAGCGAGGTTATTACAGAGCTTTAAGGGTTGATTTCACTATTTATGCTACTAATCGAGATTTATTGAAGTAAGTTCTACTAAAACGTGTTCGTCGATGTTGATCTTGGTTTACGCGTACTTGATTTAACCACCTCCCACCAGGCTCCATTTGGTCGCGTTTACCAAAACCAACATTTTATGCTATAACGCACAATGGAACGTAAATGTCGTCATATAGCTGTCGTATCAGATTGTTTTGGCATTGTCAGACTGACAAATTCATATTACCAAGTTCGTTTACGTGTCCGTGTATGGTATATATTTTAGTGTTCAGAATCGTGATTTACGAACCTTAAAATGTACCCCAATGAATTAAAATATTTATAATTTTAATAACGAAATAACAAGACGTTTCGTCTTGTTACGCCATGCACGGACACGGAAATGAACCCGCAAAATACGAGTGACAGTGGCTGGAAACAGTGTAAACGGTATCAAGAGCGCTAAGCGCCCAAAATGGGTAGTTCAGAATTAGAACTCGTTTTAACTGTAACCATATTCAGTTTGTGGTGGTGAAATGCAAAATGCCGGTTTAATCTCAGTTAAACACGTAAACCAAGTTCAAGTTGACCTGATCGCGTTTATATTCACTAGTGAATTCGGCCCTTAACTAGGTTTATGGAACCATTCTGTCATATTGGATATGGATTCATATCGCATTGTGTAATGTTATTTTGTCAATAAAGACATTTTGTATTTTATCTTTTTAACCAACTTCCAAAAAGGAGGCGGTTCTCAATTAAATTCGAACGCGAACAGATTCGCTGCTAATGATTGCTGGCACAAACCGTAATCAAAGTGCTTGGCTGACACTAAATAAGTGCGACAGTGTACGTGCTCGTAAAGTCTGTATGTTTTTTTATTTATTGTTTTGGATGTATGTTACGCGATTACTGCGTCAATTGATAACCGATGCGAATGTTTCTTATTTTAATTGGTAGGGTACATTTTCAAGGTTCCATTGTAATTCCATCAAGATCTGATAAGTATCTCCAGAGATATAGAGTTAAACACCACAAACTTATACACCCTTCCTTTTTGCGTCGCGGGATAAAAATTAAGCGAGTGTTTCGCTTGTCCCGTTACCTTAAATCGTTAAATAAAAAGAAAGTTGTTAATAACACAACTAAAATAATTTTCAAACTTGAAAGTAACATTATTAGGCAGCGGTGAAAGTTCTGGAACTATACAACAATTTGCAGCGTCTATCTATAATGCTGTCAAATCGATAACCATGGCTGTCCGTCAGATGGCGTGCCGGCAACCTTTGCCGCACGTCACGTGACGGGGCGGAGACTACGGAGTACCTGTTAACAGGGATGCCCGGTTTTTCATAAGATTACTTGGTACTTGGATTTCAATACTTGTACTTGTTTATAGCCCATATATAGATAATTTTACTATAAAATTTGGTACAAACATAATATTGCTACATTAATTATTTTTTTCATACATACAAGTTGTACGAAATATTCAACATCTTTGTCAGTTATGGTTTTGTCAAGAAGAACAAACTTAACGAGATGTCAAGACCTTGGTACATTTTCCTGTGGGTACTTAAGGTACGCCCACACTGCGGCGTCCTGCGTCCGCATACGCGTTCGTGATCTTAGTTTCTATTGTTTTCTGATCGCCGTAGATCGCGTTTGGTGTAAACCAGTGATTTCTTATAATTTTGTTTTAATCTTAATTTACACCTACTTTAATAAGTTTTTTTTTTATACTTATTGTTAGTGCCTATTCATATATGGGTAAAATAACTTCGAGAAGAAGGCCTATAGAAGAATACAGCTGAGTTATGCAGCATGTGGAAAACTACGTCAGGTCACATCGCCAATTCCACAAAGTCTAAAGACGAAAGTTTTCAATCAGTGCGTCCTACCCGTTGTTACATTCGGTGCCAAGACGTAGACACTCACGGTGGGGCTGGTCCACAAATTCAAAGTCGCTCAGCGAGCTATAGAAAGGGCTATGCTCGGAGTTACTCTGAAGGATCGAATCCAAAACGAAGTAATCCGACAGAGAACCAAAATCATCGACATAGCTCACCGGATTAGCAAACTGAAGTGGCAGTGAACCGAAAATATCAGCCGCAGAACCGACAACCGTTGGGATAAACGATATCTTAGGTGGAGACCGCGTATCGGCAAGCGTAGCGTAGGACTTACTCAGATTAGGTGGAGCGATGATGTTCGCAAGGTGGCTGGCAAGAGCTGGATGAGAGTAGCCGAGGATCGTGCTCAGTGGCGTGTAGTTGGAGAGGCCTATGTCCAGCAGTGGACAAATATAGGCTGATGATGATTCATGTATCATTCTAGGCATCTAGGCCAAGTGTCTCCAACATCTTCAACCACATCATCGCTTACCACCAGGCGAGATAGCGGTTGAACGCTAGCCTATAAGATACAAAAAAAAGTATGTAATTACCTACTAGTCATACTTCTAAGTGGTTTATTTCATGTAATTTGTCTAAATTACCCTGAATACGATTTATGCGGTGCCTAGCATTAAATAACATTATATTTTAATTACTTATCCTAGGGGCCACAAAGCAGAAATTAAGTTAAAAGCCCATAAACGCGTTTGAACTGGGTACATTACATTACTACTCAATGTAGCTTCAAACCAGACGCATTTATAATAATTACTGGCATACATGTGTGCGTGCTTTACAAGCTTTAAATGTTTGTATAAATGTAATATATACGGGCCAAATCTTGCATCCTAATTTGACCCACTTCATTGTATTTGAATGAGACTTTGTTTTAATTAGTGTAAGCGGTTGCTATCGTCCTAATTATCAATAAATAAATAATACTGCAAAATTCGATCAATCTAAACAAACAGTAAGAATAAAATATAAAGGTAATAAAGACTAAAATAACAATAATCAATAAACACTTACACACAATAGACCTAAAATAAACATACCGAAAACAAAACTCTGATTACGCCAAAGGAGTAATATTACAATAATGTCATAATATTTACTTAAGTACCAACGAGTTGGTTCTAATCGTAGAACTGTATATACAAACCGGTTATCTACAACGCACCGGTTATTTCCAGCTCTCATCAGCCTGTCAGTTTTCACGTCCGTTACGTCACGTCGGGTAATTGCGATCCATTTCCAATGGGAGTCAATAACAAGCTTCCGTAGCACCACTACGACGAGCTATATTTACGTAGTACTGCGACTACGCGCTACATACCCGTAGCACTTGATGTGTGCCAGAATTCAAGACGCAGATTAAAAGTTGTGTTGTTAAATTTCCGGAACGTTATCACTTGCACATAGCTTAGTGGTGGGCGTTATTTAACGTAAGCGGTTCTAGAAACAGCTTACGACGCTAAAAACTGTATATGTAGTTTCGCAGATCAAAAGTAAGCAGTTATTTTTCGTAACCAGGTTTTTGATAAGAAACGTTTCTTTTCTCAAAGTTGTAATACATAATGGTTATTAGATTACGCGTACGCAGTTTTGTGCGGCGATGTGCTGTAACTAACTGTTTACAAGCTAATAACATTATTCACGAAATAGTGAATAAAATCAAAATAATGTATTACCAAAATATCATTATCATTGTAATACAATTATCATTGTAAAGTGATATTTAACAGCATCAATTTTAGTACGCGTGCAAAATTGTTTTCCGAAGTAACTCTACGTGTGTGCTGTGTAGAAATAACCGGTTACTAAAGCGTTTTTAAAACTGCTTACGCGCAATCATGAAACTACGTATAACTAGTTAGGCGAAAAACCGATTACGACCCACCCCTTTGCTTACTTGCACATCAATGCATAAGAGTAGCTATTTCCTTTTCATTACTCATGTGCTATTTCTGTGGAATCTAATGCAATGTATAATAAAGACATATGCTATTAACATATATATGTATATGACAATGTAAGTAAAGTATTTAAAGTAGGTTAATTAATTTATTTAAATTTAATTACTTAAGTTCACAAAAATCGGTCCTTATAGTAGAGTGGTCGTGTCATGTGGCTTCGCCTACGTTAAGAAGTATATATCATATATAAGAAGTGCCCCGCGGCTTCGCCCGCGTTAAAAACTCCTTTAATTTACTTAAAACTTTTCCTTTGTAAAAACTTTTCTATCATAAAAGACACATCAAATAAGAATTAACCAAATCGATTCACCCGTTTTCATGTTATCGCGTGACTAAGACAAATCGGGATTCATATTTATAAAACCCGAAAAATCCAAATTTTCAGACTTTGTTATCTACCCCATTTCGAAAAATCCTGCGACTCATACTCGTACTTACTTATTTATTTACAGAAGTTCTTATGTAAAGTTTTGAATAAAACAGACTATCTCATCTTGTTTCACCATACAAACTTTGAATTCCCGTTCCGTATCCGGGGGGAATTTTCAATAAAATCCTTTCTTAGCGGATACCTACGTCATAACAACTCTATATACATTTCAGCGCAATACGAAACAATATTGATTTTCAGACTTTGTTACCCCATTTTACCCTCTTAGGGGTGGCATTTTGAAAAACCTGAAACTCGTATCTACTTATTTATTTACAGAAGTACTTGTGTGAAATTTCGAATAAAATGACTATACAAACTTTGAACATCTGCTTCATCCCCTTAAAGAGTGAATTTTAAAAAATCCTTTGCTATCTGATACCTACGTCAAAATAACTATCGGCATGATACATTTCAGCGCAATCCGAAACAATATTGCTTTCAGAATTTGTTACCCCGCTTCACTCTATTAGGGGTGGAATTTCTAAAAAGCCTAAAACACGTAATTTACTTATTTATTTACTAAAGTACTTGTGTGAAGTTTCGAATAGAAAAGACTATCTAATCTTGTTTCTCCATACAAACTTTGAACCTCTATTTCATGCTTAAAAAGGGTGAATTTTGGAAAATCCGTTCTTAGTACAACTTTACGCACTAAGATAAATATACCCTCCAAACGTCTCTACGACCAACGATGTAGACTATGCGTTGTCTATCAGTCAGTCAGTCAGTCAGTTATTCAGTCAGCATGTCAGGACAAAGATTCTTATAGTATTAGAAGATAAACCACTAAATATTCTGTGTTTATTTACGTAATAAACTAAAATTTTACCCAAATAAATGAACATAAAAAATATTTAGGGCCAGTTTCACCGGTTCCTGATAACCCTATCAGAAACTTATTTGACAGATTTTGTATGGCATCATGTGTCAGATAACTATCCGAAACTTTATCAATAACCAAAGAAACTGGACCTTAAGCTTTCACATTCGTATAATATTATCATCAGTAGGACTAATCAACAGTATGGACTAGTTCAGAGTGCTTCATATCACTGTTCTCTTTATCTTTCAGATAATCGTGATCCTAAGATCTCAAACATTTTCACTTACAATTTCATTCTACTAATATTATAAAGGCGCAGGTTTGTGAGCGTGTATGTCTGTTACCTCTACACGCTAAAACTACTCTACCGATTGAACTGAAATTTGGTACGGAAATAGCCTAGACCTTGAAATAACATATAATTTCTATCCCGATATTCCCACGGGAGTAATGTCTAGGCGGGGAAATCCGCGAGGCATAATAAACATGAAAAACCTCAACAAATACTGACTTATGATTTCTCCAAGCCACACGATCCCTCAGCGCAGCACACAACAATTCACAACGCTACAAGCAGTCGATCATTTCCATTAGCTAGCTTCTCATACAACACTCCCCGAGAATCCCGCACATCCCATTAGTTCCCTCGCAGCCAACAAAAGGTTCTCCCGGGAGCTCCGGGATGCTCCTTGTTAAAGAATCAGATGGGACTTGCAGATAGGATGCCTGTTCTCAGATTGGTTTTCTATTGAAACATGTGTGAATTAAATGCTGTGGACATGGATTTGAAAAATCTTGATAATTTAGATGGATTTCTGTTGTTTTCGCATTCAAGAGGGAATGTTTCCTGTTCAATTACAGGGCATATTAAACCCAACATCTCAACGCCATACGGTAAAGGATGCC
Source organism: Cabera pusaria (assembly GCA_954871355.1). Classification (NCBI taxonomy): domain Eukaryota; kingdom Metazoa; phylum Arthropoda; class Insecta; order Lepidoptera; family Geometridae; genus Cabera; species Cabera pusaria. The sequence continues at coordinate 1,113,183 of OX940896.1, forward strand.
ATGCAGTGCGGTATTGTGCAATATTCTTGTAACACAGAGCCTAGAATTAGTTATTGCAGAAATTATCGCTTACCATCAGGTGAACGTCTTGCTTGTCTTGTCATCCAGACTAATATTATAAAACGTCAGTAATTTTGTCACTCTGTCTGATTGTTACCTAATCACGCCTAAACGGACGATCCGATCTTACTGAAATTTAACAAGGGATACTTTATAGAATGAAGATGAACATATGCTACTTTTTTGTCAAAATAATATTATGATTTTTACAAATAACTTAAATAACTAATAACAAATATTGATTGATAGCTTTACAGTGATAAAATTCTTGGTTCACTTGAACTAAGTCGCGGGTATCTACTGGGGCCTTATTCAGTACGATCAATGAGATAACGCGTTCCTTAACGCGCCACGTTACGTTATTGATAAATTGTATTCTGTATGCCACACGATAGGTAAATTATACAAAACGCGCGCGTTACACGTCATATGTCACCATATTTTGACAGCTCAAAACGCGCTCATAACCTTACCCTACCGCGTTTTAATTGGCATAGAGAATACCATAACGCGGAGATAACGTAACACGGCACGGTAAGACTTTAAAATGGTCATACTAAATAAGGCCCCTGGTCTTATATATTTACTTTCTAAAACTGATACAAAAATCTGTGAATGTATCTTTTATTTATTTAGATACCGTTTGAGAAGACTGTGATTTACTTATCTGGAAGGTTGAAAGATTATAGTAATTCAGCGCTTTCAGCTTCCCCACAACCTCAACCCAATAGTTAAATGAGTAATCCAATAATTACGCGACTTAGTTCAATTGGTGAACACATCCCTGCTTCATTTGACGTAAGTACTTAAGCGCGTTTAACTCATTTGACAGCAAGTCAAAATCTACACGATCGCTAGAATTACGTAACACGGATGCACACCATACCATCAATTTATCTCTGTGTGCCTGAGCGCCAAACCACTTAGTTTGACTTCGGTACACAGTTTTTATTTAATAAACTGCAACTATAACGAAACCTTATCAATTATGAGTATGTTTCTTAATATAAACAATAATATTATAGTATAACTCTTGACTGAAGCCCTCATAAATAATTCAGAAGGAAACCCCATCGGTTCCACAAAACAAAGGAATCTCATTAGTACCTCACAGTGCCACCAGATGGCGTGATCGAGTCGCGTGTCGCGAAACATCGTGGCCCATCATCGGCGTCCTTATATTCAAGGTTAAGGTACTAAAATTAGACCAGAAAACCATTGCGCAGTGCAGAATCTTTAACTTACTTATCTAGTCATTTGTTGAAATTGATGTCGCTGCTGGTGGTAGAAAAGCAATTTCCAATATTTATCTCTCAACAATTTAACGTCTTCAAGACGACTAAAAAGAATAATATTATTAGATTCATGGTTTACTACTTATGAGGTCATGTGTGTCTGCATATATGACCTAATTTTAGACGCATGTCTAACCCCAGCGTGGAGCAAGCGGTTGTAATTTTATAATTTTCCTAAATATTGCCTAATTGCTTAGTTACTGATCATTCAAAGTGGTTAAAATATTTAAAATACTGTAAAAGATAATAGAGGATAGTTAGACAAACTTGTCATCGCCACTTTTTAATAACCATACCGTATACACTCCCATCAATTTTTAAACACAGTGAGGATAAAAGTATTGCGACTCTTCTCATCAAGCTAACCTTTACTATATTTCAAACAAAGGTGCATTAACTAAAGTTAGCCTCCTCAGTGTTTAAAACTTATATTGCTTTCGGGGTTCCGTATTTTACTTCTGAGAGTACTTCAGAATAGTGTGTCTGACAGTGCATCTCTCGGTGTGACCCGGAAGTTGTGACCACTTCTCGAAGTGTCGACCTCCCGAACTCGAGACCTCCGAATTTAAATCCATTCACGCAAGCGAGATAAGGCAGAACAAAGAGCTTGCAATTTATTGCTGTATTCTTTTGACAGACATGATAAATGCTTCAACTTTGGGAAATACTTAAGATGGTTTTGGCAAACGAATTCCTTTCAAGTTTTATTGTTTGGGATGTACCTAATGGAATCTAACAAGGCGTCGTTATATTAGTTTTGTTAAATATACACTATCATTAAACACAATCCAAAATTTAATCGTACCGACGGGATTCGAAACATACAATGACATTTTGGATTGCGTGTAAAAATTTACAAAAAAATAAAGTGTGTAATACATAAGGAAACATTATAATGTGAAATATACACAATGTAAATGTACCATCTGTAATGTTAGGTAGTTACCTACTTACATTGCAGTTGCTACAAATGCTAAAACTCAAACTCTACACAACTTCTGTATCTAAAATGGCCGCAGTATCTACTCCACATTTTTTACAGATAAGTGATTATTAAGCGACATTGTAAAGCCTCGTTACAACTCATCAATCATATAAAATAATGATAGGTCTCTACTCAGGTCATCGCTTGACGAACAGTAGTCAACTTATCACTCCTATCGGCGATAAACTACGTTTGTTCAATGAAAATAATACTTGCATGATGATGAGCCGTCAGCGATTACCCACTGCGTACTGCGTCGTAAGAGGCCTTCATTCGCAATTCATTCCACTCTTACGAGCCCGTACATAGGAAAAAGGAATGAAGCAATTATTGCTCCTACATCCCTGCCCTAGAACATAACGCGATGGCATACAACGCCCGCTTTCCATCCAAACTCTCGAACATTTTACCAGTAAAGAGTTAATGTATGTAATACAAAGGAAAACTTTCGGAAAATTCTATTACACAGGGGGTGAGGGGCGCACGTGGCACGAAAACTCGATCGATACTACGTGCGACAACTGTTGCGCTAATCTTCTCTCTCGTTCCGTCTTACGCGGTTTCAAATCGTCGAGAGAGACGGGGCGAAGGATTCCGGCGGTGGCTCATAGCGCAAAACTCACGCACCGCGGCACACGTCTCGCCTGCGCGGGCGGGAAAGCGCGCAGGGGCGAGCGAGAGGCGAGATGCGGCATTGCATGCTCTTAATACGTCACAAAGGAGGTCGAGCGATGAATAACAATGCGCAGTGCGGAATGATGTCCTTATCGAGAGACGTACCCACCGTAAGCGTAACGTTTACTGCGCGCGGAGACGTAAAACTAGCCAGTATTTATTTGCAAGATGCGACCGCGGGCGACACGGCATTCGAGGGGGATATAAAATAGCTCTCATGTTGCAAAATTTTGATGTTGCAATTTTATTGGGGTCCATTTTACAGGCACTCAAAAAAGTGTCATAAAGGGAATGCGCCTCACTGTAAAAGATAACAAGTTTTTTGTAGTTAAATTCTATCGGCATTTAAATGCAATATTATCAGGTGGAGGTCTGGACGAAACATAAAACCAGTTACGCTTTTATATAATATTATGTAGTTATATGTTTGATCCTATCTATTGGTAAAAGATAATATAGTGATGCACGTGAAATAGTTAGGTTGTATAGATGTAGCGCAACAGCTGCTTTCGCATTATTACCAAGGTTGCTTTGAAGACCATCTTAATGGCTTTGAATCAACCACGCCTACCTAATTAGGTACATTATTTCATTTTTTTTACTTCTCGTTATAAATTATAACTTTGGCGTAATTAATCTACGAAATTAATTAACTAAAATAATATCACTTAAATGAAGTTGTAGTAGGATTTTAAAATAAAAAAGTATGCAATATCATACTCGTAGGTATATAGGTATAGGGTACCTATATTTTTTTTTTAGCGGAAGCATAATTTTATTTTTATATTTAAATTCGTTATTTTTATAAGGGTAAAGGTGTAATATATTTCAGTTAGTGGATGAGAGCCCAGGGGGATGAAATTGCTTAACAATTTAGAGGGGGGTTTCGCCAGCAGTTGATTGAAAATATTAATTTCCTGCTCTTCGCCTAAATAAACTCAAATAACGTTAAGTACACATTTTCGGTAGAATATTATTACGAATGGCAGTTTGCGGTTGGGTCTTGTAGATATATTCTAACTCACGTGTTTCCTTTTATTTTATATTTAATTTTATTCGTCCAATATTTCTAGTTACGAGTATTCGTTGATTTATAAATGTTTTCCATAGAGTTGCTGCGAAGAAATCGTTCTTCAAATGTTATTTTAGGACCATTATTCGCGCAGGCTATTATGCTACAATGATTACGAGTGCTACGACAATGCTACGACAATGCTACGACAATGCTACGAGTGGGGGTCGGACTCATCAGAAAATGATATCTCCACTAAGCTATGCTAAGCACTTGATTCTATGAAACGTTTTATTTTGAGCATCAACAAATAAAACAAAAAGTATTTATCGCGATGAACCGAGTATTGATTATATGAAATAAAGCCGGTTGCACAAACAGTGTGTTAAAGCGGAATATTTCAGAGAACGGAGAATATTTTAGAGTTGGCAATGAATATGAATGATGTTAAAATGGCGCGCCATGTTGCGTCGCCAGAGCTCAATTAGAGCTCTTTGTTGAAGCTGGAACCAAACTTTGTTATGAATATGTATTAAACTCAGCATTTTGATAATAATTTTTGTACATTTTATAGATATAAATTAAGATATAAATTAAGAGACTCTAATTTAGTTTTTTTTATTGCGATGTTACCATTTTTGCTCCGCTAATATTTATTTCATTACATTGCGTGATGCTAGCCTTGCCTTATTTATTGGTAATGGATGATAACTTAAAAAATGCCGTTATCTATTTCATTTGAATGTAAATGAAAAAGGAAAATTATTAAATAAACAAAACCTGCCTAATAATTTTCAAGTGTACTGACGGACCAGGGATTTGTGTACTCCTCATTTGATAATTTGGCACTAGTCTTATATTTTTCAACCGACTTCCAAAAAGAAGGAGGTTCTCAATTCATATGTATGTCTTTTTAAGTATGTTAAACGATTTCTCCGTCAATTGTGAACCAATTCGAATAATTTTTAACCGACTTCAAAAAAAGGAGGAGGTTTCTCAATTTCTTATAAAGATGACACGGAGTGAAAAAATTGTAGACAGGATAATATGATAACAATTTAATTCCATTGAAATTTACTATTGAATCTAATCCCGAAGGGTGAGGGCGCGCCGTCTTATAAATGAAATTTCATACAAAATATAAAGAAGCCTCACGATGCAAAACATACCTATAGATAGGACAAGCGGAGACGAAAGAAAGAAGAAAAAAAAATTATATTATTTATTAGACGAGTCTTTGTCCTATCTCTTACGTCTTTTCTATCCGGCTTACGCTCAAGGCACAGCCTAAGGCGTAGAAGGTAAGCCCAGGAGCCCGACCAGTGCCCAGTGCCAAATTTTATATTATACTAGCCAATACCCGCGACTTCGTTCACATACACCAATAATTTAGAAGTCTATGTTCAACCTCATGCTATAAAGTATCTCCTTGTTTACTTTTAGATCGGATCGTCCGTTTAGGCGTGATAAGGTAACAAACAGCCAGAGTGACAGAGATACGAACGTTTTTATGGAGTATGGATTTATTAATTCTGTTTGTGGCATCGTAACGCCTAAGCGGATGAACCGATTTAGATTTAGGTTTTTTTGATTAGATATTTGATACTTTAATGCTATTGTAAGAACATGGAAGCCAATGCTGACACATGATGCTGGAATATCACCTGGAATCTGCAGAATAAACTACTCCTCATATACTTACAGCAGAGGTGGTGTGTTTGGGTTCATTGGAATGGTCTCAACGAACAGTATATAAATAGATCAGTCGGGGGTGGTTCTACATTTTGAATATGTATATATAAGCAAACATTACTGACTGACCGACTGAATGACTGACTGATCTATCAACGTACAGCTTAAAGCACTTAAAGGACTGCGCTGAAATTTGGCATACATATAGTTATTATGACGTAGGTATCTGCTAAAATAGGATTTTCTAAAATGTCCCTTAAGGGGATGAAACGGGTGTTCAAAGTTTGTATGGAGAAACAAAGTTATATAGTCATTTTTATTCGAAACTTCACGCAAGCGTTTCTTAATAATGTCAATATGTCCCTTAGTTTATTTTTTTATCTTATAGGCTAGCGTTTGACCACTATCTCACCTGGGGCCTTATTCAGTATCACCATTTTAAAGTCTTACCGTGCCGTGTTATGTTATCTCCGCGTTATGGTATTCTCTATGCCAATTAAAACGCGGTAGGGTAAGGTTATGAGCGCGTTTTGAGCTGTCAAAATATCGTGACATAAGAGGACGTGTAACGCGCGCGTTTTGTATAATTTACCTATAGTGTGGCATACAGAATACAATTTTTTTATAACGTAACGTGGCGCGTTCAGGAACGCGTTATCTCATTGGTCATACTGAATAAGGCCCCTGTTGGTAAGTGATTATGCGGTCGAAGATGGTAAGCCAGGCCTATAATGGGAATTGGCTCTCAAGGATAGCTGCCAGAACACATTACATGTGTGGCGACACAGATTTTCTAACTTGAGGGTGGTAGCTGGCCAGGCGGACACTAGACAGTATTCTACAACCATGCGGGGGTTGTTGGTTTCTTGACGATGTTTTTCCTTAACCGGAGGGCCAATGTGAAAAGCGCACATACGTTTTTGATAGAAAAATCCATTGGTGCACGGTGGGGATTGTCCTCGGTACCTTTGGCACCAAAGCTGACCATTCTCCCGATTACGCCACCGGATCCTCATATGGGTCATGCCATCACTTGAAAACGGTCGGACCGATTTGGCAAATGCTTTTTTTGATGTGTTTGTATGAAAGAAAGGTTTTACGAAAGAAAAGTTACAAATAAATAAAAGAAGTTTTTAACGCGGGTGAAGCCGCAGGGCCCTTCTAGTATTTTAATATTGGTCTAAACTCACTAAACTCACTTACAATATTCGTAGTTTGACACCCACACTCGCTATGTGAAGGCTAGTTAGACAGTTTAGGAAGCGCGGCGAGTTCGGTGCAAATACATAAATCCTTATAACAGTGTCGGACGGAATTTATTTCAGTTGATAGTGGACGTTTATTAAAATGGCTGGTTTTAGGAAATACCCAGAGCGAGTGAAGCGAATATAGCATGTATAGTATGTGCGGGAATTTTAGTTCAAAATAGTTGAACTAGTTGCCCGCTGTGGTTTTACGCACGAATATATAACCAATCTCTTGGGAACAAAGGGATTAAACCAATACCGTGTATGTTTCAGATAATATCTACTACAAATATACAAATAAACTTAGCTTGTGCAGATTATTAGGAGTTGATTGTAAAGTTTAACTTCTACTATATACATATTTAAAGATAAACTCAACACAATTTAAAAAACTTATTAAACTAAAATATTAACTATGACTAATAATTCAAATAAAAACTACAAATAATAAATAGAATTTAGGTCGCTGTCTGCTGGTAGAGTACCCAAAAAGCTGGCGACATTACCTCTTTGAATCGCGAAACTAATGCGTTGCCCGAGGTAAGCGCCAGCTCTTTGGTCGTGGGAGACATCGATTAGGCGTCTAGACAGCTCCCCAACAAAATCGCGTGCTTGTTGACCCCACGGGCCCATGGTTTCGACCCCAAACGGAAGAAAAGCAAAGTTGTCACCGATGCTTATATATTTCCTCCGTTTGGGAGCCTCTGCTGCGTCTGCAGCTGCTCCTGCCGCCCGTGAGGTATTATGGAGTATTATTACTTCTACTTATAAAAAGATTCCTTTATACAATAAATTACTTACGGGTAACGGCAAAAAACAATACGAATGGAAAAGAAAGACAATATCTCAATATCACAACGCTAACTCAATATTACAGCGTAATTATATAGGAGACTTTTTCTTTTCATAATATAAAGTGACTATCAAGCCCACTTGATGGTAAGTGGTCATCGCCACCTACCGACAACTGCAATACCCGAGGTTTTGCCAGTGTCATAAAGACAATTGAACGTAATCAAATGTGTAACGACACAGTCAGTATATCTTAGTACTAGTAATGCCCGCGGCTTCGCTCGCGTTAAAAAGTATCCCATAGCCTAATTTATAACACTGGCTATCTCTGTGTAAAATTTCAGCTATTACGGCCCTGGCATTTGACCGTGAAGAAGTCCTATCAAACAAACAAATATTCAAATTGACTTTCGCATTTATATGTGTTGATGATAATATAACCAAGCTGCAAAAGTATAACACTTATATAAGGTAAATAAGACCTAATTTAATTCTACAGACCTACATGAAAAGCGTATCTATACAACAAGTCTTCGTAGCTTACCACAAATATAATAAAACAAAGCAAACAAATACGATCCTTCCCTTCCATTAGAGAAGCCCCTATCCTCCCCGAGGTAGGCGAGCCTACTGTCTGACACAGTAACACGGCTTCTGAATTTTGTATGAGGATTAGAGGGTTTTACTTAGCTTTGAGAAAGTCGTTCTTTTAATCTCGGAGAGATAACGAACGAAATGTACCGCGCGGTTGTTAATTACTATGAAATTAGATCAGGATATGTACTCTCATTTTCAGTTAGAGAGCTATTGCAAATATTTAGACAGTTTGTGTCAGACAAATTACAGGGCATGCTGACAGAGTTTCTGGGGTCTATCGCGTATGAATTTGCCACTTGAGGCGCAAGTCGACTACAAGTTCCGCAAGATGTCAAATGTCATTTTTTGTGAAGGATTTATTCCAAACTGACATTGACTTGACACTTGACATTTCAATAAAAACTGTAGGTATGGCTTGACAGAGGTCACCAAAACCATTTCACCGTGGAGGGAAAATTAAATGGAGAAGAATTTGGCGTATACGATGAAATAGCTATAGAGATATAACCCGTCTAAAATGATGAACACGTGATACATATGCCAGCTATGAGATATAATTAACAACGTAATTTGGTCGGGTTATATATGACACCGGGTGAAAGCCAATAGGCGCCGCTAGAGCTGAAGGCAGAGCTGGTGGCAAACAATAAAATCGCATACGCGAGAAGGATAAAAAAAATGTTGTCCATCTCGCTCACTCATACTAGTTATTGTATAGTTTTATCCTTCTCATATTATTATTGTTATTTTAATGTCAAACTTTTTAATTGTCCTTCTACGCATTTCACTCAGTATCGTCGTGTAGTAAGCAAGAAAAAAGTAGCCCTAATTTGATGGCATTAACATCCAAATACTCAGACATCCAAGGCGCAGTGCAATAGCGTGCAAAATTCTGTCAATTCAGAGATTTGCGTGTCATAGTTAATGTTAAAGGAGACGTCATCGTTTACCATCGGGCCAGCATCTTGCATGTCCTGTTACTTCATATTATGAAAAATAGAGGGTGCGCATAAAAAGTACGCGTTAGATTAGAAGTGAAAACTTCTTTCACAGAGTGGGAATTCGGAGTATTAAGTTTATTCAATTTATTTCTCAACATCAGTAATTTCGTTGAACTCAGAGGGAGGAACGTCCGAATGATAGCGAATATGTTTTCGTAGTTAGGCCTTTCTATAATAGAGGGCGCTTATAAATATAAGATACAACATAACGCATACGTCATTTCCGTTGCATTTGGACCGTGACGCTACGTCACTTCTATTGCATTTTACCCCAGTGTGTCTAAAGAAGTGTCACTTCAAAAAACAGATCAATACGCCGTGCACCGCCACCTCAGATAAGCTAACTATGGAGAGATTTCGTTTAGAAGACGTAAACATTTCCAACTGTTTTCCCACCCCAAACAAACAAAAACCAACTAAATCGTCTTTCTAAACAACTGTTGAACAACAGTATAGCATTTACACGGATATAATCATTTTTCATTCCATTAGGCAGCCAACTTTTATGGTAATACGATGAATTTAAATGAGTATGACACGAGTCGCGTGTTGCCGGCTGCCTCGGAAACTTATACTGGACAGTGAAATTATATAGCTTAGTAATAGCTGATTTACTTTGTGTGGAAGTTATGTTGGCAAATCCAGACTAATATTAGAAAAACGTTTGTATCTCTGTCACTTTGTCTGTTTGTTACCTAATCACGCCTAAACAGACGATCGGATCTTACTGAAATGTAACTAGGAGATATTTTATAGAATGAGGATGAACATAGGCTAGGTACTGTTTGTGAAAATAAAATCATGATTTTACATTTAACTTTTTTAAAACTGAGACCACACAAATGTTGATTGACAGAGCTACACAGTGATAAAATATTTGATGTACATGAACGAAGTTCACTCTGTCCCTTTGCTACGAGCAACTTAATTTTACCTGTTTGTCCACTTAAAGGAACAGATTAAGGGGACAAACAGGAATAAACCAACGAAGTCACGGCTATCATCTAGTAAATCCAGTAAGTAGTTCATGCGTATGATCAAGAGACCGCCGGTCAGTCGGACGCCTTAGATACTGTCAGTCAGATGAAGTCCAAAAAGATGTGAACCAACTCCAGGTGTCCGATTGGTACGAGGTCTACGGAGTAGTGGCGTCTGTTGTTGTGGGAGACCAAGACCCACTTTGCAGTCAGTGTGCCAGCGCAGTAAGTAACTGAGCTGTTAGTTTTTTTATGGTAAAAGGTAACAGAACAGGCACGACGCTCGCCTGATGGTAAGCGAGTCTACGACCTCCATATTACAGATACCGTGCCATGCAATATTCTGGATATCCAAAATATTGCATGTCACTGCACTGCGCCCGTTACTTCGAGACATAAAGATGTTAAGTCTCGTATGCCCTGTAATGGCGCCTCTTCACAATCGGCGATGATCGACACTCGTTGATCGTCTGTGATCGGCAAGGTAATCGTCACGATCATTGTGCAAGCATCCACACGATCGTCCGTGATCATTTATTGAGCGGCAAACTTGTATTTAAAAACAAAAAACGACGCAACGTACGCACGGCTCCGCTGTCCTCCGGTGAATGAATGATCGGCGATCGTGTGGGCACGCGCTTCCCAACTACAAGCGATTCCCTTTGATGCGTGCCCGAAAAACCGACAAGTCACCGATCGCCGCGATCATGACGACGAATAAGGACGATGATGGCCGACTACAGGCGAGTAGCCCTTCTACACGATCGTGCTCGCGTGTGATCGTCTATGATCGCCGATTGTGAAGAGGCGCCATAATATTAACTGGACTTATTGCCATTCAAACCAAAAGACATTTCTATTTCACGGTTGAATTAATTGGGAAAGTGGTGGTCCTGTCCTCTCCATCCAAAGGTTGCCTGGAAGAAATCGCTTTCAGCGATAAGGCCGCCCATTGTAACACTAATAAAATAAATGATTTGTATGTTATTTTTTAAGTTATGAGGTGTGACAATAAAGAACTTTCTATCTATCTATCTACTGCCCCAGGCGGACTAGCAAAAGTCTTTCCACTACAAGAATATTTCATACATGCATATTATAGCATAAACTGATCGTTAACTGTTAAGTTACAACGAATAATAAATTATAACGAATATCTTGGAAAATACATACATACGTCTGAAAGTGTACGTCTGTCTGTCTCATGAGCCGAAGATTGGATTTAATAGCGTGTATTGGGAGAGGCTTATGTTCAGCAGTGGACTGACGCCGGTTTATTATGATGAAAACGTTTAGGCCTCAATCTTGCAAGGACGGCTGATCGGGTTTACATGAATTTGGCACATAGCTTATAATCTATTTTATAATTATGTTTATTTTATTGTATAAGTACAAACGTTTCAGTTATTTTTTTTTTTAAGAAAAAATATTTTCTCAATTCCATACAAGTCCGCCATAGCTATCGCGTTTAGTGCACGAGTACTTACTACAATTAACATCACAACAATGCCTGTGAAGTGGCGAATAATATTTATCTTTATTTTTTCTTGTCTGAGGTTCGTGCCGTAAATTACATGTGAAAATTATTAGTTGCTTTGTGTTTTTCATACTCAGTCATTTCATTGTCAAAGGTAGAACACTCTTTAGGTGAGTACTTATAACTAGTATTTAATTTTAACTATACATCCAGAGAACATACATTTCTTTTGAATATTTAAACCAATGCGGCTTGACTGATGGTTTGTATCATGTAGCTATCAATATAAATCAGTTTGATTGCAGCTTCTCACGTATAAATGTTTTAATAGCATCATGGTTATAGAAGACTACCTGATACCCGCGACATCCTTCACGTACATCTAGACCTAGTACCTACCCTATGGTCGTCCTCATGCTATGTTATATCTTCTTGTTAAATTTCAGTAAGATCAGATCGTCCGTTTAACGAACAGGCAGAGAGATAGAGTTACAAACGTTTTTATATCGGCAGAATTGTGACAACAAGCACATACGCCATAATTAAAGAAACTAACCAAAATTGGTAAAGATTTATCTAAGATTTAAATCTGTATGTATCTATGCTACCAGGAATCAGATATATTTCAATGAAATATTATATTATTGCTAGACACTTCATCTCCCGAAAATCGCTTTAACCAGAATAAAACCAATCTCAGTGATACTTCGAAAAAGGATCCACCTACGTATCTCATTTGGCCATTCCATCCGAACGATCGACGTAATTTTCTCTACAATTGGTCTCCATAGAGTCGCAAGTCACTATATACTGTCTGATGTGGAATGCCGAGTCTATTTATATCCCCCATAAGGCGCAAACTTGATGAAAGCGTATCAAGTCGCGTCGAAGGGCACTACTCGTATCACGCCAATAGGCAGTCAAGATGCTACCTACTGATCACGATTCAATCAAGTTTAACTTTACGCTCTAGCTCAAAACAATTGGTGATCACAAATAATTCTTACTATCACGGGTACATTTAGCATGTTGTTTTGGTTTGATACTACTCTCAGTACTCTCAGCAGCCTGGTCAAGCTCACGCTAATAATCATACATACACAAACCAACACACACACTCACACATACTTGTACATACATAAGCTCTGTCTAATAGTACTACAGAATAGCGACCTATCGGTGCTTAGTAACTCTATCTATCACAAATCAACTCTCTTTTCTGATGTCTCGAGCCTCCAACTCCCTTTACTATGGACAGGTTGTGATAGTCCTTGGATTAGACTCGTTCGACTCGTCGTTAGACGACCTCAAGTCAGTTGTTCAGCTCACTGCCGTCTTGCAATTCCAGACAAGGATTATTCCACCCTCGACCGCATCTTCACTTAACATCAGCAGGGCTAGCATGGCCTTATCCCTGGGGGAAGGACAAAATTATTTCCCTGTTTTTTGCCACTGACAGGATATCAACATAACAATTTAAACGCTTGGTGAAGTTTAACCCCGAGTTTTGATTTTGTTTCATATTAAAAAGTTTAAAAAAAGAATTGATTAAAAGTCAGCGGGCATTTATAATTGGCGAAAAACTTAACTTATAATTTGCTTTCTTCACCAAACAAAACACGGATAGGTGGAAAGACAAAATAGTCCCCTTGCCAAGCTATGCCCTGCAGGTGAGATAACGTTCAAGTACCTACTTCGCAATAGTGTGACAGAAATAAAATAGTATTATAATAAATATGTTGACTTTACTGCTGCTGTACAAGTTATTACAATATAATGTATGTGTATGTAGTTACGAGTTACGGATAGGACATCCTGTGACTACTTGGCTGGACAGCGGTGGCTGTCATATCTGCCGCAGGGTTGATAACCGATGGAATAGAATTGACCTAGAGTGGAGACCGCGAATCGGCAAACGTAGCGTAGGACGTCCTGTGACCAGGTGGAGCCACGACAGACGCAAAGCTGTGGGCAGTGACTGGAAGAGAATAGCCGTAGATCGGGCTCAGTGGCGTGTCTTGGGAGAGGCCTACGTCCAGCTGTGGACTGACACCGCCAGATTATGATGACGATGTCCGCCAGATTATGATGACGATGTACACTTTATCCCTTAAAGTTAATTGAAACTTAGTTTACAACGGTATTCTAATTCAATATAGTAATTAACCTAATAAGTACGTACACTACAGTACATATTTAATCCAGTTAACTTGATAGTGTTGATATTATGACACTTGTGATGTATGGGTTGACTTCGTGCAGAAACCAAATAGATAAACCAGTGATATAGCTTCAACCCAGCTCGTAATTACATTAACATAGATTAAATTTTATAAAAGTACCTCACACATGAAGTCCAGAGGCAGCTTCAAGACAAGGATTGATGAGCTAAGATCATTACTAAAAGGTATGACTATAGGTATTAGGTATATGTTGTATATAATTTAAGATCGTTTATAAAACTAAAAGAAACGACTTCAAATGCCGCGCTATTTAATTTCAGTACCAAGTCTTGATGAAATTAAAATAACCACCTGGGAAGTACAACCCTTTCCAACAAAAAAATAATTTTCCATATCGGTTCAAACGTCTTCCGAGTAATCGGTGAACATACATTTTTTTTTAATCTGACGAATTGAGATTTTCCTCCTTTTTGTGACGTCGGTTAAAAAGGTAATGGAAGAATAGAATGAAAAAACAAGTGAAGTGTTTCGGAGTAATAGATACGACTTCTTCCATTTTGAAAATTATACTACATCTAATCGCGTCCACAGAAAGACAGAATATGTATGTCTACACCCATAAAAGAATAAATATCAACGCAAGAGTGGTTTTCATCGCTGTCTTCATTACACATTGAGTAGAAATAGTGTTTTAATTCCGGTTAGATAGCTCTTGACCCGTCTCACTTACCAACAGGTGAGATAGTGGTCAAACTTATCTATTAATAGATAGATGTTAATTGACGATGATGTCTCAGACGGTTTTACGCATCATGTTGTGTAGAAGTGAATAATGACAGTGAGACGAGGCGCATGACAACTGTATTTAGTCCAATCCACTTAACGCAACTATCCTTATTCCAAGGTTATTTAGGTAGGTCGTATCGGAGCGAGTGGGACTGCCTCGGGCGTCACTTCGAAGCCAAATTATTCATAACTCCTCAGCGTGTTAATTAAATCGATGAGGGGATGCCGCAGCCCGGGCCTCCGCCCCCGAGATACGAAGTTAACATGATCAAACAGAACTCCACGTAATTTTCTCCAAGGCAACATATTTGACGAACGAGACTGCCTTTATGAATATTCAAACGACGTGTTGAAGCGTAAGTTCTCTGATTTTAGGAGACTGATTTAATAAAGACATTTAATTTTGTTATCGTTAATTCAGATTTTTTCGGTAATTACAAACTTTGAATTAGGTATATTGTTTTAAATGTGAACATTTATTCTGTAGCGGTAGGACTTCTGCTAGTCCGCCTGAGGCACTATAACCTTAAGAATTAATTCAGCCGTTAAATAGTTTTTTTTTCAACTTGAATGGCAGTGTCTAGTAAAACTACAGGGCATGTGACACTTAACATCTTTATGTCTCAGAGGTAACAGGCACAGTGCAGTGACATGCAAAATTCTGGCTATCCATTTTGCATGCCACTGTATTCGTAATAGATAGACGTCATCGGTTACCATTAGGCAAGCGTCCTGCTTGACCTGTTACCTTGTATATATAAAAAAAAAAACCTTTATTTGCAGGTTGAACCTTGAAAGATTTTGCGACGCATCCAAACGACAAAAAAAAAGAGTGTGTGTACTTATGTACACGCGTTAGAAGTTATACTTCTGTGGCGTATGGAAAAAAATAACTAAAATGCAGTAGTGATTAACGATAAATATTAAAATTAATCAAAAAGATTTTATTTAAATAAAAAAGGTTTTATTAACGTAAAAATATGACGTTAAATATGACATATACAACTTGAACATAGTCATGCCACCTAGAACTAACTTCATGGTGTAGAATTTAGGTGTCGGTGTGCGCGCGCATCGTACCACCTAGAACTAACTTCACGATGTTTAATTTAGATGTCGGTGTGCGCGCGCATCGTACCACCTAGAACTAACTTCACGATGTTTAATTTAGGTGTCGGTGTGCGCGCGCATCGTAAAAATTCACTCTCATAATTTTTCTCTATCGCGCCAAAAGAAGTATAACTTCAATAAATTTACTAAAAATAGCACAGACAATTTGGATAGTAAATATTTTAAGTACATATTTTTTTTTTTTTAGAAATATTACTCGCAATGTTGGTTGCACATTACTAGTATTCTGGAGTGGATTCACGTCAATAGTGCAATGGGTGGGGTGGGGATCGAACTCACGACCTCTCGCCAGTCCGACACCCTATCCATTGGGCTATTGCCGCCTTTTATAAGAATAACGTATTTAACCGTGAATACCTAAAGCTGTTTTAGATAAGTTACAGTTGGCAAGTGTCAAGTCAAGTCTAATAAAACCCATGAAAAGCAACCTGTAAATTCACATATTTACAAAATGACTTGCCATCAAGTCCACGGCGTTGACAGAGACCAGTCACCACCCCACACGGGGAGGTTTTCTACCAAATTGATTCCCCGTCGATCGTAATTACATTATTTCCTTACTGTTTCCCACCACCGAGTTGTCGAGACGGAGGTGACTTTTTTACTACGTCAATTATCGGAATCAAATTTGTAACGGTTCGAGACTATGTTTATGTTTTCAGGGCAGGATATTGAATATTTATCGATAAATTTCGTCGTTCTTTCGATGTTTTGGGATTTCATGTTTAATAATGAATGAATTGGCCTGATCGTGATTGAATAAACTTGATTTTTACGCTGAATCAATACTAATATTATAAATGCGAAAGTCAGTTTGTTTATTTTTGGGACTTACATTAGAATACAATACAATAACTCTTTATTGATCACCAGAAAAAAAAACACAACTTAAAGTAATACAACAATACTATGGTAATACAATCGGCGGTCTTATCGCTAAGAGCGATCTCTTCCAGACAACCTTAGGACTAGGGACTTAGGGACTTCTTCACGGTCAAACGGCTGAACCGATTTAACTGAAATTTTGCACAGAGATAGCCAATATTATGGATTAGGTTATAGGACACTTTTGAAAGCAAGCAAAGCCGCGGGGCACAGCTAGTAGACTTTATTATATAATGTGTGTTTTGCAAATAAATATGACATGCACATAGGATAGCGCATCTAATCTCGAATATTGAGTCAACACAGCAAAGCCATCATTGTACAGAAAGCTTAGTTGTTTGAGGTGCGTTGAACCGAAATAATAACCACGCATTATTTTGTATGACCAGAACATAATTTGCTCATATCTGCGCGATGCTGCGTCGTTTGATTAGCGTAATAAGTAAGTAGATTAGATGGGTAAGGCCGTAAAATTGGCCTCATGTGACAAAAAAGTAACATAAAAGTGTGTGGGTGAATGTATGGACTTTTGTGTGAAATGTGACATAAAAGTCACTTAAAAGCTAACCTCTCGTCAAAATTGTTAACTTTAACGGTTAAGCAACAAGAATAAAAGCACGTACACAGCCTCTAGCTATTCCCTAAACATTAGATTCATCAAAATAATAAATTGTCTATGATAAATTAATACAGTTTTACTTTTATTCAGCTGCAATCAATTATAACCAATGAAAATGACTCCGTTCCGCTCGAAAATAAAATCTCACAGCTAAGAAACATGGCCGACGAGTGAAATAGTTAGCATAAACAAGTAGACTATGGTGTTGCCATGTTATAGAAATAAATTCTGCTGCTCAAATGCTAAGTTTTAGTAAAAAAATTGTAACATAAAATACGAGACATCAAATCAAAGGACACGATGTTAAAGTACCAAAATTTTATTATATGAACATTATCCAATCCTGTCTGAAACTGACATTTGTAGAATAGGTATTATTGTATTTATACAAACTTTAAAATGGTCAAATACAAATACAACATATATTTAAAATTGAAACATAAGGCCCCAGGGCGAGTTTGGGACATTTTATTTTGTATTGAAAATGTTGTGATCACATGTTATTTTTATGAAAAATAATTATATTATGTTTTGCGAATGTTTGTATAGTTAGCCTACTAGAAAAACTAATATACAAAGCTAAGAAAATAGAAAAATTATAGGTATATGTCAAATTTTATTTTATTACTTACTGGACGCTGGAGGTAAATACAATGAGGCCAATTTTAAGGCCTTATCCAGATACACTCTTAATTTATCACTACTTATAAAACAGGCAGTACCTACAACTCAATATATTAAATCATTGGCCTCATTAGATGTTCTCTTCGCTTAAAGGGATCTCTTCGAGACAACAATGCACGAAAGTAATGTATTCGTAGATATGTGCGCCTGAATAGAATAGAAGAAAGGAATAGGAGATACAGCACGACTAAAAGATCGATGATGAATTCTATTCATAATCTCGCAACTTAACTACACATGATGTATAGTTATAGAAGTGTCCTTGATGACACACACCCTAACAGCGTTTGTCCACACCAACGGCACCGCGACGTCACCGGCAACAAAATGCCGGCGCCGAAGTAGCGGTACATATGTATGTATGGCAGCTTGTCCACAGCATGATCAGCACCGGGCGACGTCATCCCGTCCGCCGATATTTCGAGTAGATTGGCGCGACCGCTAGAAACCGGCCAGAGATTTTGACGGGCCGATGTGCCGGCATTGGCTTGCAATACAAAACACGTTTGATCTTGTCCACACACTGCCGGCGCCCGGCGCCGTTCGATAGGTTATTGTTTTTTTATCTGAGGTTGTTTGTTTTATTTCTATGGAAACGCATCTGCCACGCATGACAGCTAGAAGAAACAGAACCACCGGAATCGGTGGCGGTCGTAGATGGATTTTCCCTCCACGGTGGCGGTGGACAAACGATCGCCGGCACATCATTTACGAATCGGCCCGAAAAATCTCGGTGCCGGTGACGTCTCGGTGCCGTTGCTGTGGACAATTGCTCTAAGGGTCCCTCCACCGCCTACCACTTGGCGAGGTCCGAGGTTTTGGCACAGATCTTGTACCCTTTGGCAACGAACCGGTGATTGCATGTTGTCTCATGCTAAATAACTTGGCAGCCATGTTGGAACGTTCACTGAAAATCTAATAAAGCTTTCGTAGTTAGAAGAATAATGGAGCAACTGACATTTTTAAGGGAGAAGATGTAATTCATGATGGAATAGTCTGTCATTGAGACTACATTACATTGAGGCCCCAGTCTCACTGAAAGCAAACATTTTGTGTTCATTTAGACACATGATTTTACGTAGCTAAAACGAGACTGATGATTTTCCATTCAAATAATTTCTAAAAGAAACGACTCGGTTTATTATGATTCAGTGAAATATTAAGTGAAGCAATTTCGGAGAACCATTTCACAGGTATTAGGAGCATTGTTTCAATGTTCTGCCTGACTTGCTACCAAAAAGAAACTTACCACCATCAAGGAGAAAAACTGCCATCATAACCTTACAGTGTTCCGGCAGCACACAGCCTTTTAGAGTCAGACCATTCTAGGCCAAACGTGTACATAATCCTCGAGCACATCATAAATAAAAATATATAAAAAAATGCATACAGCATTGTAATCCCCATATGTGATAAGATCGGGATATGTGTAAATACATGTATTCTAGAATTACAAGGAAACCTATAAAGGGTTAGACTATCTATAAAAGTGTGAACTTAAACAAGATTACTTCTATATATAACATGCGAGACACGCAGACCCGGCGATAAACATAATTATTATTAAACCTACGTACCTTGTAGCTAGGTCTAGATACCTAGTCCCTCGCTAGTCGAACCTAATATTAGTCTGGACCCAGGCTAATGAAATGATATTGCTTAATCTACACCCAGGGGCTAGCTTGTTTTAATCTTAATTACATTTTCAGTATTAATTGGCTCTTTGTTCTACAAAGTCTATATTATTATGCTCCAGAGTAATAATAAAGGCCCTTGATTAATTTTTTTTAAATTTAATACAATCCAAATCACCTCTAATTTTTTTTATGATAAAAGATAACAGGACAGGCACAACGCTCGCCTGATGGTAAGCGATGACGTATCTAGCTATTACAGCGGCATGCAACATTGTAATGGTGCTATGTAGAAAATAAATGTTTTCGAGACGGTCTTAGATAGTTGCGCCTTGGATTATCCAACAGGTATAGATTTTTTATATCATATAGACTAGCGTTTGACCACTATCTCATCGGTTAGTAAGTGATGATGCGGTCGAGGATGGGAGCGCGCTAAGCCTAGAATGAGTTTATTCCCAACGACCCCCAATTAAGCCGGCACCAGTGTGGGACGTTAGGACAAATTAATGGAAACTGGATCTCAAGGATACCTGTCGGAATACATTAGATGTTTGGCGACAGATTTAATAACTTGAGGGTGGTAGCTGGCCAGGCGGACACTAGATAGTGTCCTACTACCATGCGGGGGTTGGAGATTTATTACGATGTTTTATTTTGCCACTGTGAAAAGCGCACATACATTTTTCGATAGAAAAATTCATTGGTGCACGGCGGGAGTTAAACTCAGTACCTCTAGCGTCAAAGCCGACAATTCTCCCACTATACCACAGGGCCCTCGTGGATAATCAAAGAGCTGTAGTACGTGGATTACTCTAATATCATCACCATCTTCGACCACATCATCACTGACCACCAGGCGAGATAGTGTTGACGCTAGCCTATAACATATTAAAAAGGAAACTTCTTTTGGGTATATTTTTTCTTTCTTATCATATCGAAATAAATAAAATTGTTCTGAAGTAAGTGTCGATTTTTATTTTTACCCACGACGGCACGGAGACGGTATATGCATTTAGGGTGAGAGGATGTTTGTTTGTGTGCGCGAATCCATGTTGCCATTTTTCTCCAAAACGACTAGTCCGATTTTGATGCAGTTTTCAGTGATGTCAGTGATGTGCTCGGGCTCGATTGGTGCATGTTCTTAGATAGTTGTTACGGTGACAACTCACCAGGGGGCGCTGCAGCACACATTGTTTGTGCAAAGCCATGTTGCCATTTTTCTCCATAAATACTAGTTTGATTTTGTCTTGTAACGGTTCGGAATTAATCAGACTTTCTAAATGACGCTGTCGTGGGTACATATTCAAATTTTTAATTTTGTTACTTGTTACGTCTTATTGAGATTATCTTTTTAAACATAATATAATATGGCAACCAGATATAGCCCACTACCACGACGTTTGTTGTGTACTACATAATAAAACGCTCCAAGCACTGACACGGTGTATAAAGTGGCTACAATAGAATACATTCGCCGACTTAAAACGCTACAAAGATCTCTGTAATTCATGTAAATCTAGGATTTCTTCACATAGCAACCGAGCTTCGCAGCGAGCGGGTCTTTGTTCGGCTGAGCGCTGTTACTCCGTTACCGCGGGCTTTCTTTTGTTATTGTAACTCGAATTATAATCACAAAGTAAACAATGCCCCGCAAACAAAAGGTACCTTACCTACCTACCTACTGTGGAACCTACAATGCGAAGAACTTACAAACTTTCGGTAAAATAATATTGTAGCCAGTGTAAGCTTGTGTTTTATGTACTTGGTAAGGAAAACAGTTATAATTATATTTTTGTTTTTTAAAAATCTAAATTATAGGCTAGCGTTTGACCACTATCTCGCCTGGTGGTAAGCGATGACGTGGTTCAAGATGGTGGACACGCACTGACTCTGACTCTCAAGCGCTGTTTGCTGCCGGAACACTGTAAGGTAAGTGTTTATTTTCGACTTGATGGTGGTAAGCTACTTTTTGGTAGCAAGTCAGGCGGAACATCTATATAATATGCTCCTACCACTTTTTACTCCTACTTCACAACCTCCTTGGTGCATATTTTATTTATTTTAATACATTTCATTGAAATGAGTAGTGAATAATCTCCCTGCTTTCTAATAATTATCTGCTGCTTTGATGTCTCGTGACAAGTTAACTTAAATATTTTAAAAAAGTATCTACAGCAAACAATCAAATAAACAAAGTATGCGAAACAATACCACGTAGCTTTCTTTTCAACTACAGCAATACATTAATGGTATAAGAAAACCGCACATACTAATCGATCAGCGACACAGTATCACAGTATGTTCCGACATCTGACTGCAACGTGGCGACCAATGTACTGACATGAACAATTAAGATTTAATAATATAATATCGTTTAAAAACTAAAAAAGAACCGACTTCAATGCCGCGCTATTCATTTTCAGTACCAATTTTGAGATGTTTATCGCAATATCTCTGGAGATACTTATCAGACCTCGATAAAATTACCATGGTACTACACTTGGAATATCTCCTTTCGAACAAAAAAAGAATAATCGAAATCGGTTCATAAACGAAGAAGTTATCCCCGAACAAACATAACAAAAAAATAAAATAAAAATACGGTCGAATTGAGAAACCTCCTCCTTTTTTTGAAGTCGGTTAAAAACTAAAACCGAACTCCACGCCGCGCCGCGCGAGTCAGTTTCAGTTGCAAGCTTGAGACATTTATCGTTATCGTTATATTTATGAAGATACTAATCAGATCTTGATAACATTTAAATTAGACCACCTTAGTGATAAAGCTAACCTTTGAAAAATTTATTAATTAAATCGATTTACAATTGGCGGAGTAATCGAGTACGATAAAAACAAACAAAAAACATACAGATTACTTGAGAACTTCTTTTTATAAGTCGGTTGTTAATGTAGATTACATCCGCTCGTCCATTTACTTACAGAATGTAAGATACAATATAAACATAGCTCCGAGAAAAGTTAACCAAGCGTTATGCGCGGCCTCCCGCTGTGTTGCTACGGAAAACTGAAGGCCATCGCTCCTACGGGTGAGATAGGGATACCTTGAATATGGAGATATGGTTATATAGTTCTTATTTACAAGTTTAAAATTGGGATGGATTTTTCTATCGAAAAGTTTGCGTGCGCTTTTCACAGTGAAGGAAAAACATCGTTAAGAAACCCCAGCATGGTGGTAGGACACTATCTAGTGTCCGCCAAGCCAGCTACCACCCTCAAGTTAGAAAATCTGTCGCCAAACATCTAATATGTTCTGGCAGCTATCCTTGAGAGCCAGTTCCCATTCTAGGCCTAGTGTGATTACCATCTTCGACCGCATCATCACTTACAAACAGGTGAGATAGTGGTCAAACGCTAGCCTATATGATATAAAAAATTAAAATAAATAAAACTGGCCCAGTGCGAGTCAGCATCGCGTCTCTTATCGCACACTTAGGGAGGGTTCCGTACAATACGAAACATAACACAGACAACAACAGACTTTCAACCTCATATATTTGATTAATTGATATTACCAAGAATATTTGGTTTGGTCGCGATCTAGAAAGACGGGGCTCTTTTACTAGCGCCATCTATGTCATTTTGCCGAAACTAATTAGATAGATGGCGTCTAAAAACACGTTTTTTGTATGGGGACCCCTTTAATTTTTAACTTTATTTTATTTTTAGTATTTGTTGTTCTATCGGCAACAGAAATACACCATCTGTAAAAAATTCAACTGTCTAACTATCACGGTTAATGAGCTATAGCCTGGTGACGGACAGACAGACAGACAGACGGACAGCGGAGTCTTAGTAATAGGGTCCCGTTTTACCCTTTGGGTACGGAACCCTAAAAAAGATCTATTGTTTTTGAAGTTATACTTCTTTTGGCGCGATAGAGAAAAATGATGAGAGTGAATTTTTACGATGCGCGCGCACACCGACACCTAAATTTAACATCGTGAAGTTAGTTCTAGGTGGTACGATGCGCGCGCACACCGACTACTAAATTTAACATCGTGAAGTTAGTTCTAGGTAGTACGATGAGCGCGCACACCGACTACTAAATTTAACATCGTGAAGTTAGTTCTAGGTGGTACGATGCGCGCGCACACCGACACCTAAATTTAACATCGTGAAGTTAGTTCTAGGTGGTACGATGCGCGCGCACACCGACACCTAAATTAAACATCGTGAAGTTAGTTCTAGGTGGCATGACTATGTTCAAGTTGTATATGTCATATTTAACGTCATATTTTAAAGTTAATAAAACCTTTTTTATTTAAATAAAATCTTTTTAATTAATTTTAATATTTATCGTTAACCACTACTGCATTTTAGTTATGTATTTTTTTCCATACGCCACAGAAGTATAACTTCTAACGCGTGTACATAAGTACACACACTCTTTTTTTTTGTAGGTGCAGGACGAGGCGGTTTTTTTCTGTTTAGAAAATATTGAAATGGTTTGACCATAAACTCACCTCATGAAAAATGACTTTATGGTGGAGGAATGACCACGAATCAAATTCTTATGAGTCTACTCTAAGAAGATTAAACTCGTATGTAGGAATTTGATGTTTTTGGTATACCCGGGATACCTATTATTCAGTGAGTGTCTATTTAATAGAAGAAGATAGACGAAAGAGAAGAAGAAGACTATGAGAGTGTATGAGAATGAGTTAATAAGGGTAGGCAACACACCGGCAATACCTCTGGTTTTGCAGATGTCAATAGGCAGCGGTGACCACTTACCATCAAGTGGGCCGCTAGTCTGTTTGTCACTCCATATTTAAAAAAAATACGATGGAAACAAAACATTTGAAATTATTAAATAAAATAAATTTAAGACCGAGTTGAGATGAACTTGGAAGTGATTGAGGGAAACCCAGCAGAAGTTAATTAAAAAAGAAGGTGCGTAGAAAAAAAAGAAGAATTTTATTTCATTCAATTTATTTCTCAACATCACTAATTATTTTAAAGCACAGTGTGACCTAAACCCGTACTTTACGCACGCTTTCCCGTGACTTAAATAGTCTCTTATTGCACGGAAAAGCGTAGTGTAAGCGTAGAGTGCGGGCTTATGTCACACTGCTATCTATAAAATAATATACGATACTCGTGACTTAAGTTGTCTACTTAACTCACACGTATCGTAATCTATTTTGTACAACTCCATCTGTTGAACTTAGCGGGACGAATGCCCGAATGACAGCGAATACGTCTTCGTAGTTCCACCGTTCTACAATAGAGGGCGTTTATCAAAATAAAATATAACATGACGCATAAAGTGTACGGCATAAAGTGACGTACACTTCCGTTGATTTGGACCGTGACGCTACGTTACTTCCGTCAAATTTTACCCCAGTGCGTCTAATGAAAATTCACCTTAAAAGTATATCCGAACGTTCTGATAATATCTGAGAACAGAGAACATCTCGCTTATCATGGTGTACTTTGTGACAGTACTGCTCGACAGAAAGCAACCAGTATATGTCCATTTATATTAAATAGCGTGGCACATAAAATAATCCACAAAATAACCCCGATTATGTATGTTATGTATTGCATTACGCTTGTTTCTTTTCCATTGCGCATTTTTTGTTAATAAAATGGTTTGGTTACATATATAGCTCTATAAAGGTACCTACTTGTACCATTATTTATTATGTGATACAGGGCGACACTGAAACTACATTATTTGGTTAGAGATACTTCTTCCCCGCGTTAAAAAGTATTATATTCTACTATATCAAGCTGCTTACCGAACGTTTAACGTAACATACTAAGTAACCTTTGATCGATTTTTTTAAAGCTTACTAGCAATGTGGGGTGCAAATTACTAGTAGTCTTGTTAACCCCTCCAACTAAGCTAAATATACTTGTGTCTGGAGTGGGTTCTCGTCAATAATGCAATGGGTGGGGATCGCACTCACGACCACTTGATCGCCAGACCGACGCCTTAGCCATTATATGTATAAATTAAGATCGCTTTTAATTATCTATTCTGTCACTGTTTGTTATTTCAAATAAAGGGTTTCTGTATTGTATTTAATAAGTTGGTCATAATAGGACATGGCCATACATTTATATTCCAAGGACACAATTCACAGCTTCCAAAACTTCTAAACATAAATAAAACGTAGTTGTTTGAGTTTAACAGAGTCGTAATGTAGTTTATTTAACGTAGAGTTGCATCGTCCATACTGCGCGGCGTCGCACTGCCGTCGCGCAGCCGCACTCGGGTGCAAACCGGAAGTCGCTCATAAAATAAGGAGCCGCACTTCCTCTACCACCCTTCCTGCCTCCCCCGGTGGTTACTAAATCAGTTACAACGATTTCATATTTGAGAGGATGTAGATATGCCTGTAACGAGCTCAAAATGGGACAGGTTGTCTTTAGCCTTTCGTTTAATATTTTGTGTCTTATTATCTGCTATTGTGTAAATTGTGTTTATTGTTTGTGTTTAGCTATGTGATTTTGTGAAACTAAGGCTGAGTAGCTCCATCTTACTTTAACTATAACAAACATCAAAAATCTGTCAAACTCTATATAACATCACCAGTTAATAGTTACGGTTAAAGTAAGATGGTGCAACTCAGCCTATGTATCAACCATTTGTCTCCCACATTATTAAAGCAATGGAATTGGAATTGGAATAAATTAAATGAATGAAACTAAATTGTCTGAAGCAGACAAATGCATGACTCATTATTAATTAGCCGCCACGCAGCATTTCAACGTGGGCTTGTGCCCAAGATTAGAGCCGTGTCTTCAAGATTAATATTTCATTATCTCATACTATTATTCCTTCATTCAAACTATTTGTTGAATTATGTCAATACTTATAGATTTGAGACGGGAATTTAACGTGACTTACGCGATGTCGATATAGTGATCGACATATGTTTCGGCCTCATCCGGAGGCCTTCTTCAGGATCTTGAGTGCGGGGCGCTCGCCGACGCGTTCAGCCTCGCACTGCGGGCCGCTGCTCGTGCAGCGCGGGCGGACGGAGCGGGCGGCGGCGGCGGCGGCGGCGGCGGTGGTGTTGGTGGGGTGGGGTGTATGTCAATATATGAAGTTATCGAGCAACGATTTCGTAATGGATCAAATGTTTGATTGCCTTTTGAACGACAAAACCTGTCTTAAATAAAAATCTCTGATCAGATCCCACTGCGATGACTCTACTCACGTAGTTAAGTTAAGACTTCGGATCATTTGCTACATTGAATTATCAAATGGTTATTGAACGAAAATCAGGAATTTTTATACATTTCTTCTACCGCCTGCAATATTGTTTTATTAGGTGCTAGCTGGCCCGGCGAACTTCGTACCACCTAACAGACAATGAATGTCGTGTTACCTTTTAGATAAACTTAATTTAGGCTTTTATGAATGTAATACAATGAATACAAAAGAGATATTAAGTAAATAATCAAAGTTATGGCAATACAGAAATAGAATAAAAATACAACAATCAAGTACTTCAACCGCGTGTCAGCAAGACATGATGCAATGAAACATGAATGTTATTATTGTTATAGATAAGTTATTAACTTGAAATTAGTTCGATTGAGTTTAATTTTAATTGTAAAAATATAATCACCAGTATTTAATTTTAATTCTGAATATTTTCACTTTAAAAAAAATATACAGTCAAATTGAGAACCTCCTCCTTTTTGTGAAGTCGGTTAAAAAAACATAACTATTGCGATTTCGACAGACATGTTTATTTACGCACAAAAATAAACAAATCGGAAATCAGTTAGATATTCAAATAATGTACAAAATTTCCATAGACAATGACCATTCGTAAGTAAATTAACCTCGAAACAATCGAAGAGATATTTTTGTCCCAGCTTTGCTTTCCCCTTCATGAATGTTCAATGTAGGAGTAGGTACCCTCCCGATCACGGCATGCAAAAGCCCACGTTTAATATTCTAGATGAAACAAGGAAAATCGTATTTCATTTCCCTTTTTATCCATTTTGTTTGGAAAGTTTCTGGAGTATTCTGGACTATAATTGCGTTCGGAGTTTGCCACTGTTCTAACTTCCTCCCAGTTGCTTATTATTTTGTTCGAAGTCGCGCGGGCGAGGCGGCGGATTATGGATAAGTTATTTTCTTTTGAGAGTTTCGAGATTGTAAGTAAATAAGTTATTCAGTACGCCCGGCTCTGTACGCGGAAATGAGTTATTTGCGTGATTGTTGTGGCGTTTCATATTTTAAACGGAAGTTGTAAAACGTTGCGTCGTTTATCGGCGAGCTTTTATTCAGGTCAACCTAAAGAGGAACTTTTTATTACTTGATGATGATATTATTGCCTAAAACTACTTGCCACGAAAGTGTTACTAGATAAAAAAATATAAATTCAAAAACTAAAACCCGACTACTGAAAAATCATGCTCTAAAAAGAATGAAACAAGAAAATATTCTCATCTGAGATCGCTAAGTACAAACAATTCAACATGACGTATCGAGTACTATATAAACAACTTACTTACAATGCAATACATATTTTATTGTATTTCATACATATGTGTTGGTGTTCAGTGGATACCCGTGGTCGTATGCTATATATATATGAAATAAAATAAAATATGTATTACAAGTTGTTTATATAATACACGGTACATATTGGTTGTATGGAAGAAATCGCTTTAAGCGATAAGACCGCCCTTTGCATTACTTAGTATAAGTATTTTCCTTTATTTTCTGTAATTATTGGTGTGCAAATAAAGTGTTTATCTATCTATCTATTGAATAGTTTGTACATAGCGATCTTAGATGAGAATATTTTCTTTTTTCATTCTTTTTTTAGTAGTCGGGTTTTAGTGTTTTAAATTATTTTTTAATTTAAAGTATTTTGGGGTTTTTGCTTATATGTATACATGTCAACATACCTACATCGATACATAGCGATCAACAAACACATAACCCTCCCGTTTTCTTCTTTGCGACGCCGCGTGGGCTAAGAATTAGTTTTCTTGACTTCGACGGGGTATATCTCGCAAACAAAAATAGCTTGACAAAAATATGATGTACTAACCCCTACCTTCATTTTCAAATTCCTATTCAACGATACCACACACGATGGGGTGGGGTGAATTTTTTTTGTAAGTTCTTGACTTCGTTTCCCCTAGAGGGCGCTACATTTAATTTGTTGTGACGTCACAAAGCCTATATAACCAGCAGACAAATAAGACGCGTGCAACGACGCTTCATTTTACAAATTATAATAAGTAGTTTAGAAGTAATGAGGGAACAGATAAACATGCATACATACTTCATACCGGTCAAAAACATAACCATCATTTTTGCTTCGCCGTAATCGGGTAAAAAGAAGTTTAATACTTAAATTATCAATACATACGCCAACACAAAACTTGAAACGAGGTAAGACTTCTTCATACCTAGTCCTTCGTACAAGTTTCTTGAGAATGACTTACGAATTCCATTCACGGGTCAACATGATAAATATTAAACATGGTTTTCACGATGAAAAGAATAATTTCGCAGAGATTAATGTTTCCGTGTAAGCAGAATAATCTACATTAAATATTAATCATCTTCATCTTTACTGTGCGCCTAAAAGCTTTTCGGGCTATTACCTAACCGGATGAGAAGCTACCTTTTAGCTGCAAAAAGTCGTATATTAACATACATTTACGTGAACATTTGTAAAATAAAGTTTTTTTTTATACGTTATGGGCTAGCGTTTGACCACTATCTCACCTGTTGGTAAGTGATGATGCGGTCGAAGATGGTAAGCACACTAGGCCTAGAATGGGAACTGGCTCTCAAGGACAGCTGCCGGAACACATTAGATGTTTGGTGACAGATTTTCTAACTTGAGTGTGGTAGCTGGCCAGGCGGACACCAGATAGTGTCCTACCACCATGCGGAGGTTGTTGGTTTCTTAACGATGTTTTTCTTTCACCGGAGGGCCACTGCGAAGAGCGCACATAAATTTTTCGATAGAAAAATCCATTGGTGCACGGCGGTTTGAACTCGGTACCTCTGGCATCAAAGGCAAGCGTTCTTCCGATTGCGCCACCGGGCCCTCAAGTATGGTCAAAGTAAATATTTATTATAAAATAACCGTCATATTTTTTAATCTATGATCATGAAAAAGGCGCGTTACGCCTTTCTTCGTGAGTTCATAACATGATTATAAAGTTTACTCGCCCAGATGATGAGCATCGGATATACTCACCAAAGTGAGTAGGTATAATAATATAGTTATAAATAAAATATCTAACTGAAATATTTAACTGTAATATTTAACCGAAACACTCAACCGAAATATTCAACCAAAACATTCAAGTCGTCTCGTGACCACGATCAATGCAACTTGGTCAAAACGTCGAGTAGATAAGATTTATGTTTTAGGCGCGATAAGTCCCGTATTTAAATATTTATAACTGGATATTTCGGTTTAATATTTCGGTTAAATATTCAGTTGGATATTCAGTTAAAACATTTCAGCTAAACATTTCGGTTAAACATTTCAGTTAAATTTTCGGTTAAAGTATTTTAGTTAAAAGTTTCAGTTAAATATTTTGGTTAAATATTTCGGTTAAATATTTCTGTTAAGTATTTCAAACTTATAGATTTAAAAACGGGAATTTAACGTGACTTACGCGATGTCGATATAGCGATCGACATATGTTTCGGCCTCATCCGGAGGCCTTCTTCAGGATCTTGAGTGCGGGGCGCTCGCCGACGCTTTCAACCTCGCACTGCGGGCCGCTGCTCGTGCAGCGCGGGCGGACGGAGCGGGCGGCGGCGGCGGCGGTGGTGGTGTTGGTGGGGGGTGATGATGCGGTGTACATAGTGGAGGCGCGGGATTAGGTTGGAGGGCTTCGTCTTCATCACTGCTGTTTACTTCAGACGAAACCTCATCCAACCGGCAGATGGAACTCAAGGTGTCCTCCTCACTGTTGCCACTGGTGACGTGCTTTCCATGAAGAACGGTTTTCCACGTATTTGACAGGTACCACCCTCTGTCTCTGTTGAAGTTACGACGACGACTGATCTCAATGGCTTCTCGGATTTTGCGGGGTACAAAGTACTTTTCACGCGCCAAAATCCGTGCCTTGTCAAATCTGATGTAGTGCGTCGTCCCAGATGTGAGAGCGTGCTCTGTAACCGCCGAGCTACCGCTGTCCACGTTCTTCATGGAAGCAATGTGTTCTTTGAGTCTTGTGGACACGTTTCTTCTGGTCTCGCCTACGTAGCTTGCACCACAGTCGCAAGGAACGACGTAGACCCCAGGAGCTCCTAGGGGATCCTTATCCTTTGGAGAGCGCAACAATTGCCTGACACGTGAGGGGGGGCGGAATATCGTCTTGATGCTATATCTTCGGCGTAACAAGTGTCCAATTTTGTCCGTGACCCCCTTGACGTATGGTAGGTACGTTGCTGCTCTCTCAACCGATGTTATTCGGCACTTTGTGGAGTTGTTCGCAATCCGATTACTCTGCTTCCAGCTGTATCCGTTTGCCTCTAACACCGCCTTCACATGCGTGAGTTCCGTGTCTACATGTTGTGGGTCACATAATCTCAGCGCTCTGTTGATAAGTGTCCGAGGCAACGACACTAGATGGGCGGGATGGTGATGGGAGTCAGCTCTCAAGTACCGGTCTGTATGCGTACTCTTGCGGTACACTGTGTGTGAGAGATGTCCATTCTGTTGTCGCTTGAGTAACACGTCAAGAAACGGCAACGCGCCCTCTATTTCTCGTTCGACAGTGAAAGTGATCGTCGGATGTTTGCTATTTAGATGTTCTAATAAGGGTGTTACATGGTCCTTATGTAAAATAGCAAACACGTCATCCACATATCGCCACCAGTATCTCGGTCTAAAGGATATGTCGTGTAGTGCCGATGTCTCGAACCACTCCATAAAAATATTCGCAACTACTGGAGCTATAGGAGAACCCATGGCCACACCTTCCGTCTGAATATAAAATTCACCGCGCCACTTAAAATACCCATAAAAATTAATTAAGTATTTCAGTTAAATATTTCGGTTAAATATTTCGGTGAAAAATTTCAGTTCAGTTAAATCAAACTATTTCAAGTTTCAGGTGGCTGGGAGTGGAGCTCGTGGTGCGTACAGGTGCAGTGGGTGGCAGAGCATCGCAGGTCGTTGTCCCTGGTGCACGCGCCGACTTGCTGCGTCGCTGCCTTCACTCGACGACGCTGCGACTGCCGACTCCGTCGCTCCCAACTCGTTTCACTTTAATAGTTTAGTTAGATATTTATGTTGAATGTTTTGGTTGAATATTTCGGTTGAGTGTTTCGGTTAAATATTACAGTTAAATATTTCAGTTAGATATTTTATTTATAACTATGTGTTCAAATCGCGAAAGTTTAAAGGTATAATAATAGTCTGTACTATATAATGATACAGTATGCAAAAGCGAAAACATGGTATAGTGCCACAAGTATAACTTGGCGGTGGTGGTTTTTGGAACTAATTATTTTAATTGAAA
Organism: Cabera pusaria; assembly: GCA_954871355.1. NCBI lineage: Eukaryota > Metazoa > Arthropoda > Insecta > Lepidoptera > Geometridae > Cabera > Cabera pusaria. The sequence continues at coordinate 1,145,416 of OX940896.1, forward strand.
CTGTGAGTTTGACGTTTGAGAGATTACCGCGACATTATTGTTGATAAATCTGCTACATTAAAATAGTTCAATAATGCCAAAAGTAATTAAAAGTGGTTTAAGAGAAACTGTTATCAAAGTACAAAGTAAAAGCACAGTGGCGCACAGGCACGCCACGTTATACTTGCCGGACTGTACACAAGCATACAACAAAATACACCAAGCTTTTTAACACGCGCCTCGCTTCACCTCAGAAATAAATCGAGGAGAAATATCTCATCGAGTTCTATAAAATACGTCCCGGTGCCCTTGAAAGCCTCTTTGCGCCAAGCCGAGTGAAATCAACGTACTCTGGGAACGGCCTGCGAAAGCATTGTATGACATTTACCGCCTGCGTCGTGCTTAGCTATGTATAGATACTACGTAAGCAACGTGCCAAATTAGTGGGTAGATCGAAAACGAAAGGGCTATCCTATCTTTATAGGGTTCCGTAGCCGAATGACGTAAATGGAACCCTTATTGATTTGCCATATCTGTCTGTCTGTCTGTCCGTCCGTATGTCAAAGCCATTTTATTCCGAAATTATTAAGGCTAATATTAAGGCTTTACAGTTGAAACTTGGAGGTAGGTTTTATACAAAAATAAAAATAGAAGATTTAGTGGGGCTCCCCATACATGAAACTGAAACTAAAAAAATGTTTTAAACCTATACGTCTATAGATAGGTCTTTAAAAATAACATTGAGGTTATTAAAACCATTTGTTCCCAAAGTCAATCATTTGAAAGAATGACACTTCTGAAGTGGTAAAATGTGTGTCGTTGTGTTACGGAACCATAAGAGTGCGAGTCCGACTTGCACTTGGCCAGTTTATTTTATAGACTGCCCGCTATCTCACTTGATGTATTAGATGCGGCTTATGATAGAAACATGCTTAATGTATAAGCTTGTCTACTTATATGCAGTGGGACTTGTATGTATAGGCTGATAAAGTGATTTGGCGTTACGTAATAAGGATATCAGGTAGGTACTTACGCTGCTAACATTATTCTATAGAAGAACAAGCACTAATGATGTAAATTGGTGTTTGTTGCTTGAAATCATGAGCTAAATAAATTCTATGGTTCCAATAAAAACGACTCCTTCGTATTTAGAGGCCAACAATGAAAATTGAGTGATAATGTATGAAATTCGAAAACACGTTGACTATAACCGTATAGCTATAAAATATGCATACTCCTAGTTAAATTCAAATTCAATTCAAATTAAATGAAATCAATTAATTATATTGATCTGATTTGAAAATCTAATACTTGAATCTTTGTCCTGCCATACTGACTGACTGCAGACTGACTCAGAGACAACGCACAGCATTAACCGCTGCTCGTAGAGACTTGGGAGGGTATAATTGTCGTAGTACGTAAGGGTGTGCTAAGATAGGATTTTCCAAAATTCACCCATTAAGTGGATGCAACGGGGGTTTAAAATTTGTATGGAGAAACAAAATTAGATAGTCATTTTTATTCGAAACTTCACATAAGTACTTCTGTAAATAAATAATTAAATACCTTTTTCAGGATTTTTTTAAAATTCCACCCCTAAGAAGGTGAACTGGGGTAACAAAGTCTAAAAATCAATATTGTTTCGGTTTGCGTTAAAGTTTGGCATGCAGATAGTTATTATGACGTAGGTATTCGCTAAGCGAATGGGGGTTCAAATTTTGTTTGGAGAAACAAGATGAAATAGTCTTTTTTATTCGAAACTTTACATAAGTACTTCTGAAAATAAATGAGTAAATACAATTTTCAGGATTTTTCGAAAATCCACCCCTAAAAGGTAAAAAGAAATGGGGTAACAAAGTGGGAAAATCAATATGGTGTTTCGGGTATTATAAAAATGAATTCCTATTTCACGTAATCATGCAATGACTTGAAAATGTGTGGAACGATTTGCCTAATTCTTTTTTGATGCGTTTTCATGATAGAAAGGTTTTGACGAAAGAAACGTTTTAAGTAGGTAACTTTTTTAACGCGGGCTAAGACGCGGTGCACTTCTAGTTAGACTATATACATGTTATTATCTAGTCAATAATACTCATAAATTCCTAATTTCACACAGAATTGGGCTACGGTATCTCTGCTAATGTTTAGTACTGTACATGACCACAACTATCCCAGGTGGGTGTACATAATGAAAACATCAGTGTAATGGCGACGTGGTGAGGGCGGGGGTCGCATGCGATTACAGAATTAATTACCGGGGGTAATTACCGGGCGCGCCGACCATGCTCATCAGTTGATGGCTTCTGCATCGATTATTCATCTACCCGCAAAACAACAACATTAATACAACACCTTATTACGAAGATCTATGGTCTAAAACCGATTGGCAAAGTAAATGGTAGAGTTTTTGTGGATAATCAGGCTTGTCAATATTCGTCGAAGCTATTATGTGATTACCCACTCCCTGTGTTTAGTTTATAATTTGTTTTGAAATTGTTTGGTTATAGATGTTAAGGATGTATCCTAAGTATTTGGACATTAAGTAAACATTTTTGGGTTACCATCGATGTTAATAGCTATCGATATTTATACATATCATAAACCTCTGACTGGCACATTTATATAATCTGAATCTCGGAAACGGCTCCAACGATTTTAATGAAAATTAGTATACGTGGGGTTTCGGGGGCGATAAATCGATCTAGCTAGGATTCATTTTTAGAAAACGTCGTTTTATCCGTGTTTTGGCAATGAAAAACTGCTAAAATATCATTAGAATAGGAAGGTAAATTTCGCCACCTTCTGCAAGGTTTGATATCTCGGTGGGAAATTGGGCGGTCCCAAAACCAGAGGACGCCGGTTCGAGTATAGATGATATTATTATTTTTTCCCCTCTTTTTTCAAGTTCTTTCATTTGTGAGAAATCTATTATTGGGAGTCAAAAGTAGTCCAAAAAGATAATATTTACCAAAACAAAATCGGACAAAGCTCGGTCATCCAGGTACTATATTTTAAAATGATGATACCGACGCTGCGACGGGCCACGCCGCTACAGGGATTTGGTCAAGGGTTTCGATGTTGAACGGCGAGGTCACTGCTGTTTACTGCTGACTAAGACGACTTTGACAGATCTGATGATAAGTATTAACAAAGTATCAAGTTAAATACAATTTCGAGTAGGTATGTCCTAACGAAATATAATATACCTATGAAGTTACGGAACTGCTAACGTTCTAACGTTCTAACGTAGGAGGGGTGTGTTTCTGTTATTATTTTTAACAAATATACAGATATATCCATTTTACCTGTATCTCACCTAATGTTAAGTGATGATGTGGTCTAAGATGGAATCGCGCTTGTCTTAAAATGGAAGATGTTTGCAATGGGAAGAGGCACACAGGAATAGCTTAAATAATAGAAATAATCCGAATAGTGATACTATTTCAACACGTCTAGCTGGTTTCTAATCTCCTAAGTCAGTAAGTATATTTCAATTTATATAAGTAATAATAAGAAAGAGCAAGGCTGAAGCTAAGACCTCATGGAGTGGCTGCGGCTGCCAAGGGACCCCGGGTGGTGCCAAATGGGTGACGTTGGCAGAGTCGACCCGGCCCCTGCCGACCGCGGTGCCAACGACTGTGCAACGCTTGCTCTGTACATGTTACTTTTTGGGTATTATATATTTTAAAATTCTAGCTACAAGTTCTAGTTCCTGCTTAGCTTGGAAATACGTTGAGTTATTTTTTGTTAAAACATCAAACGTTTTTTACAAGCTTTTATTAACCGACTTCACAAAAAAGGAGGTGGTTCTCAATTCGTCGGAATATATATTGTTTATGCATGTTCACCGATATTAATCGAAGACGCGTGAACCGATTAGAAAAAAATATTTTTTACCATTGCCACTCAAAAAAGAGCACTTTATTCATCGACAGCAGTGAATAAAACGCTCTTTTACTCACTCGGTGAATAAAAACATTTTGAATTTGGAATAAGCACAAAATACGAATTATATAGAAAAAATAAATAAAACTTGCTGAAAGTGCCTATTAGCTGGCTAAATGGACGTATACCATAGAAGCTATATAATTAAATAAAAATAAAAAGCCCACCAATTTTGTTTAAATTCTTTTTTTGTTTTCATTATGGCTCTACACGTTTAGTGTATTCAGCCACAATCAAGTAATAAAAATGTTCAAGTTTTTGTGGTTTCAAGTCATAAAGTTGAGTCAAAGTTACATTTTTGATCAAGTTAAAGGTACAATCTAGTCCAAGTCATACCCTTAGTAAGGATGTGAACTTTACTAAAGATTTTCAGTAGGATTTTTGTGAGAACGCAAATAGCATGTTTTTCAACATTGTGCTGTTTTCCTACACTTGCACACATTCACCGGCACTAAATGGTTAATAATCCACATTTATTACACATGAAAAATAAAATATGATAAATATAAATACTATACTAGGTTTTTTTATTTTCTCGCAGTCAATGGTAAAATAGTAGATTATACAACAAGTGAATAAAAAGGCAATTTAATTCGAGGGACTAAGTTGGATCCCGAGAGCAGCGAAGGATTCTAGATTAAAATCCTGAGCGGAGCGAGGGATACAAGGACCGAGATTACATTTTTTATTCACGAGTCATGTAATCTTCTTTTTACCATTGACTGCGAGAAAACAAATAGTAGTACCTACTTATAGTACCTATTTATATTTATCATATGTTATTATTAATGTGCAATAGATCTGGATTATTAACCATTTCAGGTACAGCCACACCACGGCGTCCTGCGATCTGCGGGCGCGATCTCAGTACTTTTCAATTGTTTTCTGATCGCGTTTGGTGTGAACCAGTCGGTACAAATACTACTGCGCTATCTGATCGCCGCCTAGATCGCGCGCACGCAGGACGCTGCGGTGTGTCTGTACCTTTAGTGCCGGTGAATTAGTGTGTAGGGAAACGGCTCAATCTTGTAAAACATGCTATTTGCGTTCTCACCAATATTGCACTGAAAATCTTCAGTAAAGTTCACATCTTTAAAAGGGTATGACTTGGACTAGACTGAGACTTCATCTTGATCAGAAAGGTGACTTTGACTCAACTTTATGACATGAATTTACAAAAACTTGAATATTTTTATACTTTATTCTGGCTGAATACACTTATCGTGTAGAGCAAAATGAAAACAAAAAAAAACAAAATTGGCGGGATTTTTATTGTTAATTCATTATAATGCTTCTATGGTATACCTCCATTTTGCCAGTTAGTAGGCACTTTCAGCAAGTCTTATTTATGTTTTGTACATAATTCGTATTTTGTGCTTGTTCCAAATTCAAAATGTTTTTATTCACCGAGTGAGTAAAAGAGCGTTTTATTCACTGCTGTCGATGAATAAAGTGCTCGTTTTTGAGTGGCAATGGTAAAAAGAAGATTACACGAATCGTGAATAAAAAAATTAATCTCGGTCCTTGTATCCCTCGCGCCGCTCAGGATTCTAATCTAGAATCCTTCGCTGCTCTCGGGATCCAATTTAGTCCCTCGAATTAAATTGCCTTTTTATTCACTTGTTGTATAATCTACTATTTTTAGTTTGAAAGTGTATACTTATACTTTACAGATGATTCTATTTAAATTTTATATAGATAAGTTCAGTATCTCCAGAGATATGGAGATAAATATCTCAAACATAGTACTGAAAATTAATAGCGTCGCATTTGTAGTTGGTTCTTTTAGTTTTTAAATGATCTTAAATTATTTATCAGTTATCACTCTACATCTACATTTATTGAACTCTTAAATCACTGTAAGTATTCTTGACTATGACAACATGCTTTTTATTCTACAGCTTGGTTATAGTTAATTTAATACAGTAGAAAGCGAAAGGTACAAAAAGTACAAAAGAAAACACTACCACAGTAGAGATGCCACCATGCCGTTAAATAACTTCGTTATTATTACGGCAATTACCGTATTTTACGGCAATCGACGTTTTTTTCCCAGGAAATACGGTATACGACAGGCCTCTCATTACCATATTACAAAATACGGCAATTGGCTTTAGGAAAGACTAAGACTTTTAAGACTATTGGCTAGTTTTAACTTAACTTACTAATAGATTAAGTTCTACCATAACATTGGCTTTAAGCCTTATTGTACGCCCGAAAAGGGTAAACTGTTGTTACGCAAATACAAAACATTCCATCTTTGTACACAGTTAATTTACAATAAATATATTTTGATTTGATTTTGATTTGATTTGAAAAACGAAACGTTTTTTCATTAGCGCAGCCTAATGAATGAAACGAAATGTACCTACCACTTATATGAGCCATAACACAGCCGGGGAAATCCTGACTGCCGACTATACACATACAGTTATAACGCAATATCTCGCAATCTCTTTCGCCTATGCTAAAATTAATGAACTATCGTTAATTGTTTCATCTATGAATCGAATATCATTTAGCAAGGGATACACAATTTTTAAATAAATAATCATATACGGCAATTTAAGTTTTTTTTTCCCTAAAATACTGCAATTCAAACTGTGACATACGGTACATCAGATTTTTACGATAACAAAACCATAATACAATGCTGTAAACATCATTGTTCTACTACAGGTTCTACTTTCAAGAAAGGAATAAAGCAAGCGTTCATCAAAAAAATCAAGGTAGTTATTAATAGATAGTACACAGATAAGAAGAGAAGGGGATGAAGTCCCTTTTTAGGGTTCCGTACCCAAAGGGTAAAACGGGACCCTATTACTAAGACTCCGCTGTCCGTCTGTCTGTCTGTCTGTCTGTCCGTCTGTCACCAAGCCATAGTTCATTAACCGTGATAGCTAGACAGTTGAAATTTTCACAGATGGTGTATTTCTGTTGCCACTAGAACAATAAATACAAAAACAAAATAAAGTTAAGAATTAAAGGGGGTCCCCATACAAAAAACGTCATTTTAAACGCCATCTATCTAATTAGTTTCGGCAAAATGACATAGATGGCGCTAGTAAACGAGCCCCGTCTTTCTAGATCGCGACCAAACCAAATATTCTTGGTAATATCAATTAATCAAATATATGAGATTGAAACTCTGTTATGTTTCGTATTGTACGGAACCCTCCCTAAGTGTGCGATAAGAGACGCGATGCTCACTCGCACTTGGCCAGTTTTTTTAGTGTTCCGTAACCAAAGGGTAAAACGGGACTCTATTACTAAAACTCCGCTGTGTGTCTGTCTGTCTGTCCGTCTGTCACCAGGCTGTATCTCATGAACCGTGATAGTTAGACAATTGAAATTTTCACTGATTTTTTTTTATGTATTTCTGTTGCCGCTATAACAACAAATACTTAAAACAGAATAAAGTTAAAAATAATAGGGGGTCCCCATACAAGAAACATATCGAATTATTAGGTTATAATTCGATGTGAAGAAACATGTTTTTTGGCATTTCAATATAAAGCCATCTATGAACGCTAAGGTAAACGTCCATAGATGGCGTTATATTGAAATGTCGATCCCTAACACGTTACCTTTGTGTTAACTTTCACTTAGATATTAGACTTTAGAGGGCGTTATAAGAAATAAAATGTTATTATTTTTTGCTGGCGAAAAATGAAAGTGGTATTTTTTGCTCAATCTTATAAATATACAGTAGTGTGGTACGGAACCCTACGAGTGCGAGTCCGACTTACACTTGGCCAGTTTTTTATGCTCAATAGGCAAGCGATTGACCACATCTCACCTGATGTTAAGTGACCAGCTGGTCTAGATGTAGCACGCCTGCCCCGAAGATACCTATTCACTCGCGACAAGCTCGCGACTTGACGACCCCCAGGCGTTAGTTATCGGGAAACACAGACTCAGGCAAAGAATGCCATTCTTTGGCAGTGCATATGATGAATGTAGAAGCAAATCGCTTCATGCGTATTGATGGAATGTCAATCATGTAACGGTGTCACATACCAGTACATCTAGTTGTCCGATAGAAAAATGGGGATGACTGTAGGTATAAGTTAGGGTAGTTGGGTAGCACACTCTCCAAAATGTATCCGATAAAAAACCGATAGACAAGAAACTTTGCGGCAATGCTCAAGGCTTTGGAGCCTCTTGCTTATTAGCTTGTCATCATTAATTAGCTTCTTGGCTCTCTTCTCAATAGCTTTCTATCGCTTCCAGCTGGCAGCGTTTTCTACAAGTAGGTAAACTGTGACAACCTAGAGACCTAGGATTTAATACATTTAAGTGAATTCTGAGTCTGTGGTAACAATAATGCATTTTGATGACACAGGTACAGCAGTAATATGTTTAGAGCTTGGGACAAATGCAAGGGTAGATACATAAGTATATGATCATATATTATTTATTCAAACTGCACTATAAGACTTCTAATTTCAATGATCACCTTCCAATATCACATCAATGAGATATTCTGCAACACTGAAGGCCTGCAAATGCCGGCGGATGCTTTCAAATGTCCCGTTACGAGCTTTTTGAACATGTGTTCTCGGCCATATTTAGTTGGGGGTTTTTCGACTGCATCAGGATCTGGCATAGCTGACGCATTGTGATCCAAATACATCTCTTCCGGTTCTTGAGGCTTGTATCCTATTATTGGGAAACGTATGCCCGCATTGACAGGCGTAGTTCTGAAAAATACTTGGCATGATCTATGTAGCGTACCTCCACAAGCTAGGTAGTTCATATTTGCAAGCGCTGTGAGTAAGTGCTTTAGGTGTTGTAAATGCCTTGTGTACCTGTTCACAGAAAATAAATACAACGTAAAGTTTTACTTAGTATGATTTTAGTAGTTAAGGATTTAGTGTAAAAATTTGGTATTTTTGCAGCGGAAGATTAAATAAGTGGCACTTCGTTTGGCGTTGCCAATATTTGTACAGTATTTATATTCTCTTTGATTAGTACTCTATGAGCGTTGCCTAGCTGCATATACTCCACAGATCTAGTAATGTAGCGGGTAATACCTCACTACATTACTTTTTTAAGTTTAATTATGGCTCCACACGATTTGTGTATTTAGCCGGTGTCAAGTATTAAAATTCTTCAACTTTTTGAGAATTCAAGTCGTGGAGATGGGTCAAAGTCACATTTCAGGTCAAATTTCAAATCAAAGTCTAGTCCAAGTCATACCCTCAGTATAGATGTGGACTTTACTGACGATTTTCAGTGGAATTTGGTAAGAACGTATGTTTTTCCAACATTGTGCTGTTTCCCTACACTCGCACACATTCACCGGTACTTAATGGTTAATAATCCACATTTATTACACATTAACTCGCGGAAGAGCACAAGTTTTAGGAAAAAATACAATAATGCCGGCTTTTCACTATGGGATATAATGTAAATTACATCTTAAGCTATATATTACATCCCGCGACTGCTGTTCACACTGTATGATATATAGTTCAGCTTTGGTTGTCTATGGTTTCATTCAAACACTGGCTAAATACACTAATTGTGTGGAGCCATCATAAAAAATAAAAATAAAAATCTGTTGGTGAGGCAGGGGGAGGCACAGTGTCCGGGGACTTGAGGTAAAATATAAACTATATCATAATATATAATATCGCTCAGTCGGTCGAAAAAAATGTGTAGCTTGGGATGTAACATATATTATAGCATAGTGTAAACCGTCTCATACAAAATGTATAACGAGCGATAAAATGTTATATCTTAAAATATAATATACATTATTTTATATCCCATAGTGAAAAGCCGCCTTAAGAGCATATACACTTTTTCACGTTCCCGCCAAAACAAGCTGGGCCAAGTGCAAATCGGACACGCACTCGTAGGGTTCCGATTGAACAAAATTTGCCGGAAAAATAAGTATTTTGTATGAGGACCCCTTTAATTTTTGTTATTTGATATTATAGCAATAATTATACTTAATACACACTACGAACAAATTTCAAGTCTTTATCTATTACGCTTTGTATGATCGAGCATAAAACACCTGAAAAAAACAGTTTTTTAAACGCTTTTATGTAGCTTGACCTGTTTGTTTCTGTCAAATTAAGTTATTGAAATTTGACCCCCTTCCTCTGAACAGATTAAAGATATAAAGATATTTATTTCCAAAAGCAATTTGTACAGTACACATGCAATTTTTAGTATTATGCAATTAACACAATCAAATTATATTCAACAGTAGGTAAGTCTGATATTTATAAGACGATATTGCTAGCATTCCGTGGGCCCCAAACTAGGCTAGGCCTGTATCTTGGGCGCCCTTCACATTTCTATAGATATAATCTGCTCTGAGTGTCACACTAAATCTGTACGTGTTTATTTTATATCATATTTCATATTTTTGTTTCTTTTAACCTAGAATGACATGCTGATAGGTGACTCAACAATTAACTCGCTACCACACAAAAGATATAATTTTATACATAATCCAACATGCAATATAATTTATTTAAACATACTTACTATAACTGTACAATTGTTATTAATTTTTATTAATTTATTACATTGATTTGAATATTAATTATGATAAGTATTTATTTAATTTATATAATAGAACCATAGAAATAGGAATAAATTATTCCTATTTCTGTGAATAGAACATTGTGAATTAATTTTAAATTGTGTCATAATTTATTATATACCTACATCAATTATATTATTATGTAATTATTGATACTACTATTTATCGAGTGCGTGTTTCAAATTTTTTTTGGTGTGTCTGTGTATGCGTGTGTGCGTGTGTGTATGTGTGCGTGCGTGTGTGTGGTGTGTGTGTGTTTTTGTTTTCCTGATGACTTCTTAGTTTGAAATGCATCTAAAAGTCGCCCGATTTGACGAGTCTTTCTGTTTCTTCGAAGGAAAGCGCCAGTAGCCATCTTTTTATCTTTGATTTTGCTTCAGCATATGTGCAGTGTTTAATGTCTAGATCTCTACTAACTGCATTGTATGTGAAAACGTGGGCATATTTGGGTAAACGACGCGCAAAGGTGATTCCAACATTCGGCAAAGATTGTTTGGGGGGTCGTTTCCTCCTTCCACCAGTAGGTTGTTGGATATCAGGGTGTGAGAAACGTTTGTCAACTGCGCGTGCGATGTAAAGCTGACTAACTCTTAGTAGTGAGGTTTCTTTGTATAGCTGGTCAGTGGGGTGTCGCCTAGGTTTTCCAGTCATCACCTTGATAACAGCCCTTTGCGCGCGTTCTAACTCGATCATGTAAGTCTTTGCAGCTCCTCCCCACACTCCAATGCAGTACTAGAGCAGAGATTGACACAGCGACGTGTAGACAACATGTTTTCTGAAGTCTAGTGGCGGTGCTGGACGAATCGATTTCATGATGAAAATAAGTTTCCGGAGCCTTTTTGACATATATGAGATATGATTTTTGAATGTCATATTTTGGTCTATTACAACGCCTAAATATTTGGTGTGTTGCGATCGTTCGATGTGCTTACACGAGCATACCATCGCTTCTGGGCTGTAGTTTTTAGGTAAATTACAAGTTTGGCTATGTAAGCGAAGTATCTTCAGGGCAGGGCTGGTAGCCCGTGTTATGTGGAAAGCAACAAAGTTTGTTTTATTACTCTGCCTCAGAGATGCCGGCCTTTAGGACGTCATCCATGTAGATGGTAAAGAGGGTTGGTGACAAGATACTTCCCTGCGGGACTCCGTAATCAATGTTAGCTTTGTCGCTAGTGTGACTTGCTGCTCTCAAACACTGCTGTCTATTTGTCAAGTAACTTGTAAACCAGTTGAGAGTGCATCCCCGGATGCCTAGACGTTCTAGTTTGTTGAGTAGGATACCCCTTGAAACTGTATCAAACGCCTTGGCAAGGTCGAGAAATACGCCAATGCACTTCTGTCCCCCATCCAGGTACGATGATACAGTCTCAGTTAGGCATTCGACTGCATGTTCAGTGGATTTTCCTCTTCTAAAGACAAATTGTCGGTTCGACAAAAGGTTGTACTTCTCAAGAAAATCTACAAGCCTTTTGTTTACTATTTTCTCCAAAATTTTGGATAGGACGCAGAGCAGAGAAATGGGGCGGTAGTTGTCCGGGCAAGACCTTGAGCCACCTTTATGAATGGGCACAACAATGGCGGTCTTCCACTCATCTGGAAAGATGCCAGTCACCATACTCAGGTTACAGATGTGTGTTAAAGGTTCTAAAATGCTCTCTCTAGCGTATTTTAGTAGATATGGCGTGATGAAGTCTATACCTGCCGCACTATCGAGCTTAAGATCCCCAATTGATCTAATATTTGGTACCAACTTTTAGTTCTGATGACATTACAATTTAATACATTCTGTATCATTGTAAATCTAAGATGGCCGCCGCTACAAAATGGCGGATTATATATTTATTCACAACTACCTCAATATGTGTATCGAATGATAGGGCTTGACTAGAAGAATAGAGTTCACTCTTAAAAATAAATGAAAATGCTATATGGCCGCCAAAAAAATGGCAGGTTACATATTTTTTCACAACCTTCAATATGGGTATGGAATGAAAGGGCTTGACTAGTTGAATAGAGTTCACTGTGTAATTATGTTACAAAATTAAAAACTAAAAACTATTATATATCCAAATATTTCAGGTGAGCCGTTGGAGTGACACCTCGCGCAAGCGGCCTGCGGTCCGTCTTACGAATTTTCGATCAGGACACGTGAACTGATATGAGTTTAACATTTTTTACCCATTCCAAGAAAAGTGCACAACAACTCTAAAGAACGTGGACAGCGGTAGCTCGGCGGTTACAGAGCACGCTCTCACATCTGGGACGACGCACTACATCAGATTTGACAAGGCACGGATTTTGGCGCGTGAAAAGTACTTTGTACCCCGCAAAATCCGAGAAGCCATTGAGATCAGTCGTCGTCGTAACTTCAACAGAGACAGAGGGTGGTACCTGTCAAATACGTGGAAAACCGTTCTTCATGGAAAGCACGTCACCAGTGGCAACAGTGAGGAGGACACCGTGAGTTCCGTCTGCCGGTTGGATGAGGTCTCGTCTGAAGTAAACAGCAGTGATGAAGACGAAGCCCTCCAACCTAATCCCGCGCCTCCACTATGTACACCGCATCATTACCCCCCACCAACACCACCACCGCCGCCGCCGCCGCCCGCTCCGTCCGCCCGCGCTGCACGAGCAGCGGCCCGCAGTGCGAGGTGCGACGCGTCGACGAGCGCCCCGCACTCAAGATCCTGAAGAAGGCCTCCGGATGAGGCCGAAACATATGTCGATCGCTATATCGACATCGCGTAAGTCACGTTAAATTCCCGTTTTTAAATCTATAAACTCTAAAGAAGTTTTCACTTCAAAAAATTAAAGCGTTTGAAGCAACATATCCTGTGATACTACCACAGTTCATATCATACTAAAATGTACGCCAAATGTGTTTGAAGTACTCGCAAATCTCAGTAGTTCCTATCTCACTCAATCCAGCAATCAGCACACAAGTGATGGACCTATAAAGTAAATTGATAACAATATCCATCAATCACGATCTCTCAGAGCAGGTCGTTGACCTCCCTCCCCATGGGGGTAGTTAGGAACGCACATTATGGATGATGATAAGACGGAGCTACCCGACTGCGTAATGTAAGCTTGACGTAACAAGCGAGCTCATTGGTGCGGTGCAGTGATGTCATCGTTTTAGGCAATATTGAGTTGGTGAATTTAATAATAAATCTTTATTCGGGCAAATATTACATCATACGTGAAATTCTTAAAATAATGGACACCTAAATTACGCTCGAAACCCGTGGTATAGATGTCAGATTTTTTTTCCGTCTATGAATATGATAATGATGACAAAAACGGGTTTGTACGAAATATACAATCTATTTTAGGCATGCAATTGAATTTCGTGTGTGTGTGTGTTTTTTTTTTTGTGTTTTTTTGTGTATGTGTGTGAGAGAGAGTGGTGTGTGGGTGTTTGTATGCGCGTCCGAGGAGCGTTTATGTGTGTATTTGTAAATCGCTGATTATTTTATTATTGTTATTCGTTTTTCGGTTTCGTTGTAGTCCAAGTTGATTAGTAAGTTGAAAATTTGAAAATTTTATGTTTGACCTCATGTGAGGCTGTGGATTTTAAAGATTTTGTGTATATTGTTGTACATAAAAGGTCCTAAGTCGTGTAAGTATCTCGGGGAAAAAACTGTGTTTCCTGTCGGTATGGAGCAAACATTGTGAGAGGCATGTTTTATCTTAGTTGCATCATATTCGACAAGAGGATGTTGGTGCAAAACGGCGTGCTGTACAAAACGGCGTGCTGTACAAAACGGCGTGCTGTACAAAACGGCGTGCTGCACAAAACGGCGTGCTGTACAAAACGGCGTGCTGTACAAAACGGCGTGCTGTACAAAACGGCGTGCTGTACAAAACGGCGTGCTGTACAAAACGGCGTGCTGCCCAAAACGGCATGCTGTACAAAACGGCGTGCTGTACAAAACGGCGTGCTGCACAAAACGGCGTGCTGTACAAAACGGCGTGCTGTACAAAACGGCGTGCTGTACAAAGAGTTGTCTAACCTTAAGTATCTGACACTCTTTATACAACTTCACTGTAGGGTATCGCATAGGTCTGATCCTGCTACATTTCAGAATTCTTCTTTGTAGTATATGAGAAGTGGCCGTGACCACAGAATAATGAATAGTACAAGCCGTGGCTAAAACTAATTAACTTTACAACAAAGGGGTGCTGATGAAAAATATCGGTGCATTGTGATAGAACCAGTTCCTATTGTAATTATTCGATACACCACCGTTTGGCACAGTTTCTCAATATCACTCTGTTTAGTTTTCTGGAAAAAACTGCTTTAAGGGATAGGACCGTTCTTTGCATTACTTATGATAATAATTTCCTGTATTATAAACAAAGAAGAATTTTAATTTCAAATTGTAACAGAATATTGTAAGATTCCATCTACTTTGCATCCCCTTGGAGGGATATGTCCTAATCGCCACGCTGGGCAGGCGGGTTGGCGATCGCAGGACGTAGCTTCTCGCACCGGTGACGCTGCTGCCCGTCACCGGCCTGTAGAATTTAGCTACGCGATACATATGAAATGGTTATACCGCCATTTGTCGGTCGCCAGAGCCCCGTCTGTTGGTCAGCAGGATGCACCACGGGCAGGTGAGGTTGGCTGGAAGCACCGAAGTTGTATTTGTGCTCCCTTACATCCCATTGTAAGATTGGGTTACGAAATTAATTTGCGTATATTCATTTGCGAAAAATAATGATTAGGTCTTCACAGGCTGTGGCCTACTCTGCTCGTTATTTAGTACCATTTATAAAACTACTTTACAAATGCTGATTGTAACATTGAATGTTTAACTACCATAAAAGCAAATGGTTATTCATGACATACGGAACAAAAGCTCGCAAATTGTATCAAGGCTGACTGAACGCTCGACAATATATTCTGTGTAATGGCAACTATCAGGTAATTGCCAGTGTGTTTTCGTAGTATTGGCTAATAGTATAGGTGCGTACCAAGAAAAATAAAAGCTACTCTAACTACGTTGACTTAAGGGGGTAGGTAAGTAATTTTCCCGACACGTAAAGACTTATATAAGACCAAAAGATGTGATTTCAGTGCAAGATTTTTGCTCCGTTTACTCATTTCGATATTAAATAAGTATCTGCAGAGACATGACGATAAACGTCTCAAACTTGCTTCTGAAATTGACTCGCGGGGCATTGAAGTCGGTTGTTTTAGTTTTTAAACTATCTTAATTATTGTAATGACATTATCATGCATCGGAGGTTCAAAATATAGGAATTAAATAATCTGTGTATATTGGAACATCTACTTCTTTATGGCTCGTAGCACAATAATAAAATATTGTAGGTCCTCGTAGCACCTTCGTAGAAAGTCGTAGCGCTACGAGTAAATTGCGATAAACTCCCTTCATTAGTGAATCAAAGTTTTTACTAACTTTAATATTTATCGTTACTTTACCGTTAAAATTCAGATAATAATATTCTAAGGTCTTTATTACAAATACCATGCTTCATTAGATATTTTCTCGGTAAAACTTTTCTTTATATTTCAACATTCACAACAGTAAAGAAATTTGAAAAAAAATCTTGTGTAAAAACTTTATTTAGCTTGCTAAAGTTTGGTCTTTGTTCTAAAATATAATTATCGTAATAATGTTGAGAGCCAGTTCCTATTCTAGTACTAGCGTGGTGCCATCCTCGACCGCATTGTCACTTACCAGTAGGTTAGATAGTGGTCAAACGATAGCCTATATGACAGTAATAGACAAAAAAGGTCGTAATTATGAATAGCCTGCATAATACGAGTATATAGTAACTAAGTTTTTGATAAAAATTATTGCTGAACTTTTCTTGGTAGAGTTGGTAACATTTTAATTTTAGATGAAATAGTACAATTGGAATTAAAAGTTAATTGTTCAATAAAGTATAAAACTATTGAATTACACGGATGATGGTCTCCTGCACCACAATATTTATTTAAATATTACAATAAAAATTAATTCAATTAATTATTGTAATGCAATAAGCCCTGCCGGCTAGATGGAGCGATGATATGCGCAAGCTGGCTGGTAGCGATTGGAAACAAACAGCTGAAGAGATCGAACTCAGTGGTGTGCCATAGGAGAGGCCTATGTCCAGCAGTGGACGAATACTGGCTGTTAATGATGATGATGCTGAATAAGCCCTGACTGGCATATTATATAAAGAATATAAGTTACTAGGTGCACCTGGCGGTTTTTCCGCGTAAAAAAAAGTATCCTATGTCCAAATTTACTGGTCTGGCTATCCCTAAGCAGCAAAATTTCAGCTAACCGGTAAGCCGTTTGACCGTGAACAGACGCTTAGCATGTTTGCTAGGAATCTGTTCACGGTCAAACGGCTTCATGATCAAACAGATATTCAGACTTTCGCATTTATAATATTGGTGATTATCTCAATTCAATAAATTATTCTGCTTCTGACATTTTATAAGTGTCTTTTTCGACGTTATTGCTTCGTTTACAAGAGCGTGTTTGCGCAAGTGTGTTTGTGAAGTGAAATATCCAACCCCCAAAGAATCCACTTATGTAAATCTAAGTAAATAAAGATGGCGGTACTGGCTTGTGCCAGTTCCTTGGATTATGCAGATCCCGTATTTATTCAGCTCTAATGAGGAGCGACGCTGTAATAAACTCATTTACATAACACTGCTGTCTCAGGTATCTAGACGTAAATCAGGAAACTTACTCAAATACTGGCCTTTGACTTTGTTTGCGAGTAAAGTACAATACAAAGAAATAAATAAAATTATAAACACATTATTTCACAGGATAATTAAATTCAGAAGGTTCTGTTATGTGGGATTCTTAATGCTTTTCCGGAGATAGGACGGGGAGTCTCAATTCGAGATTTTAAAGATTTTTCAAAAGACCCACTAAGGTTACGCGTCAACTATAGAATTCTCTGAATCAAGACCCTTTTCCAAACTTTAATATGAATATGAACCAGTAGAGTTATACTCAATCATTCTTAAGCAAATTCACATTCGGAAACTGCCTCACTCTCCTTCTACTTGGATCTTTGCAATTCACAATGCTCCGATCGGTTACTTTTAATATTTCAATTCAAAAAAATCAGTGATGCTAATTGGAAAGGTTTTCAAACAGCTCACGAAATTATTCGAATTTCAAAACGAAGCTTCCGAATTTGAATGTATCCGGTTGAAGTGAGAGTAAGGGGCAGAACGCCCAATAGTTAAAGAAAAATACTGGAATGAGGTTTAATACATAATTAAACCTTACATACATAACAAACATACTTAGTTACTAAAGAATAGGTATATAATATTGTACATTCACATGGAACGAGTACGTACAAGTAGACGTCGCCTGCAAGGTTTGCGAGTTCCCCATAATTGCTTTACCACATTTGCATAATAAATGACTTTTTAAAACGGAATGCATTTAAAGCAGCGCTAAAGAAAAATACGGAAAAGTTTAGCATGACGTAAATTCAGTAGGGCTGCCACGTCTCGGGAAGCGATGCATATTCAAAGAGGTTAAATTTGTTAAAGTTAAAGAAAGTTTTAATACAATGATAGAAAATATAATGAGAAGTTAGTATCTAGGATACAGTGTTGTTGATATGTTGACATGAAGTGTCGTGTAAAAATAACTACAGAATAAAACACGTATATTTCTCTTGCTAAAATGTTTACCTTATATTCCTAAGTTATATTCATAATATAATTATAGTCGCCTTCTATCTATCTTTAGCTACAATCTCCTATTACCGATTCCACAAACTCTAATACTATTTACAATAATATATCTGTGGAATAGGATCTATTATTCCGTGCATGTATCTCTTTTAATTTTTAAGAAAAGCTTACAAGCTATTTGGTTGGCACATTACTAGTAGTCTTGTTAACCCCTTCAACTGAGCTAAATATAAGTGGGTTCACGTCAATAGTGCAATGGGTGGAAATCGAATTCACGAGCTCTCTCTCGCCAGGCCGATGCCTTAGCCATTGGGCTATTGCCACTTGTTGATTGTTTTAACCACTGATCCAAAAAAGGGGTGATATAAGTTTGACGTGTGTATCTGTGTGTTTGTTTGTGGCATCGTAGCGCCCAAATGATTATACCATAGAAATTGCATTGAGATATAATAAGTATCTCCAGAGATATGAAGATAAACAGATCTTATTCTTGTTGATGGCGCTATTAAATCAACATTCATAGGTTTAATGAGTTCGAAATTTGGTATCTTCTTACTTCAACGATACTGTAAGAACATGGAAGTATTGACTTGATGCTGGGAAATTCCCTGGAATCTGCAGAATATTCAACTCCTCACCAACTTACAGCAGAGATGTCGAGTTTGGTCTCATTATAATGTCTCAATGAACAGTTTATAGATAGATTGGTCGGAAGTGGTTTTAAATTTTGAATTTATGTATTATGATCTCTGCGAATTATATGTAAGACATGCCAAAATTCTTAGTTAGAGTTGATACATTTATTGTGTAGGCAGAATCCCTGCATAGAGTGTCTTCTCCCAGTTATAGACAACGACCATTGCAGGTAATGTACATCTTTCTGTGGTGTTTTATAACTAGCCATCCAGAAGTCATCAAGTATTAGCCTGTTTTTATATTTTAAGACACAATTTGGTGCTGGACAACTGACTTTATAGTCCGATCAAAATAGGCATTCAAGGATGAATTATTGTTAATAATGCGCATTGAGCTGAAAATAGGCACGAATGTTAGGAACACCAATTTTAATTATAAATAGAAAGTCACCGTCGAACCCATGTCCAGCAGTGGACTGACGTGGGCTAATAATGCAATTTCATTTAAACATTGAATGAAAAATGTCGAAAAATGCAAAAACATGTTTCTTTTACTCAACATTAATTTTTTTTGCAAATGTTATGCTAATTTTAATCCCTTAAAACTTAAACATGTCATATTTCATTTGTATTATTGTAGCCAACATTAGTACCTACCAACCTACGTTCAGCTCTACGAGAATTTACCCCTGTTTATACTTAACTTAACCCGACTATTAGTCCAATGCAATTAAACACAGCAAACCTGCGCAAGCTATGTCAGTCTTCTGAAATCGTTAACACTGCATATTATACCAGAAATCTTCAAACCGATAGCCATATCTACTTTTAGTAGGTTCGGCCGATACAACAGTCACAAGGCCGAAGTCTATCTTGGGAACGAAGGAAGTTTATATTCCAAGGGAGGATCGTATCCAATTTAAGATCTAATTTCTGGTCGTACACTGAGTTTATCAACCCTACCATGCACTATATAAACCAATTGTAGTCGTCGCGTCGCGCGCCGTAGATTGTGAGACGCATTGCAGACGTATTTGCATAGTGATTGTGTTCGCGGGCTAATTAAAAAGGAGCTATTCTACTGCAGCAATAAGTGATTATAAATATTAGTTTTTACCACAGATATCATATGGTTTTTACAAGCTTTATCTCTACTTCACGGCGAATTTATTTGTCCGTCACGAATCTTGCGATTGATTTCAGCGCGACTTCCAGGGGTTTTGCATTGAGCTTAAATTTTGCATACATGTGTACATCGCGTGACAATGCTATATTATGATGACATGGTGCTGTTCTGATGTTGGAGCTGGAAGGTGGCCAAAGGAACTCCTAAACTACACATGTTATACCCGTCGTGTTGGAGCTCGTTAGATTTGTCTTGACTTACTCTAGTCCTAGGTTATGTAAAAGCTTGTGTTTAAAAAGGTTTTTAAAATATTACTTGTTTTATTTTACCTTGATTTATTTACATGCAAATTATACGTTACAATAATCAATAGTGTTTTCGATCTACAGTTGGACAAACCAAAGCTAGCCATCCGAGCTTGATGTTAATTTATTTATCGCGTTGGCCAATCGCAATATATGGATATTATGGACTGGACTGGACTATCATCTGGCTATAAAAGATTACTCCACGTTAGGTCTGCCCTTTAGAACGTCTGCTTTCAATGTGTATCAGTTTTTCAACGAGAGTGACTAGTCCAGTCCCACTTCATCTTGACAAAATTTGGGGCTTACTATACTCTATTGAATAGAACCTTATCATTATCCGCAGCCTACTGTCCTTCTGCTAAGTATATGGAGCGATTATTATATAAACTGTGGTATAGCTTCCTCATTATTCCATTCGTCTCATTCCTGTGCCTTTCTTGTCATTAAGTCGCAATTTAACCCCCAACGCAAAAGGAAGGGTTGTTATAAGTTTGACGTGTGTATCTGTGTACCTATGTATCTGCAGTGTATGTGTGTGTCTGTTTGTGGCATCGTAGCGCCCAAACGGATGAATCGATTCTGATTAAGTTGTTTTTGTTTGAGAGGTGTCTTCATCGAGTGTTCTTAGCTTTATTTCATGAAAATCCGTACATCTTATCCGCTCTTTTTTGATTGATGAGACTACGATAGCATCATTCGTATACCTTAGAACGCGGACATAAAAAAAAAACAAAATGGCGCTTCTGCCCACTACTTACCTACCCTACCACTCTGCTGCCGTCTGACGCATTAGTCAAATCAAATGTATTTATTTGAAATTCAGTATCCTGTTACTTCAATGAGTAGTAACCGCCGTACACCAGTGGAAAGAAACCAACAACCCCCGCATGGTGGTAGGACACTATCTAGTGTCCGCCTGGCCAGCTACCACCCTCAAGTTAGAAAATCTGTCGCCAAACATGTAATGTATTCCGACAGCTATCCTTGAGAGCCAGTTCCCATTCTAGGCCTAGCGTGCTTACCATATTCGACCGCATCATCACTTACCAACAGGTGAGATAGTGGTCAAACGCTAGCCTATAAAAAAAAAGTATACTAATGCTGAGACATCTCCTTGGATCTGCAGAAAACGCTTAACTCCTCGTCTGATATGTTGTATTTAGGCTCGTTGGAAAGTTCTCGATGAAAAAATTATACATGTACAAATTAGTCGGGGGTGGTATAAAAATTGTGAATTTAAGTATTATTAAATAATGACACTTGCAAATGTCAGTCAAGGTTTAAATAAACTTTTATAAGTTTTATTAAAGTTAGTATACTCAATCGTTTATTTCGCTTTGAGTATTACTGTAACATACATACAACATTCTAAGTGACCTTTGGAGTATATAATACACACAAACTTCATGGTATTATTTTAAAGCTATTTTTAGAGTTCCGTACCTTAAAAGGAAAAAAGGAACCCTACAGATCACTTTGTTGTTGTTGTCCGTCTGTCAAGATCCATTTTTCTCAGGAACGCGAAGAGATATCAAGTTGAAACTTATATCAAATACTCGAGTTTACGATCTCTTCTGTTTGTGAAAAAATCAAACTTGTAAGTCAACGCTATCAAAAGATAAGACCGTTTATGGCGCATATTTTACGCATATTCGTATTTCACATGGGAATCAAAATCTATACGAATCATGAAAGGAGACGGCCCATTTTCCATGGACATTTGCCCCACAGCAAAAGTGCAGGAGACTCGACCAAAATTAGATCATTGTATATAACGCCCCAAGTAGGTAATCAAGAACGTGATTATTTACTTACTACTAAAAGAAGGTAGTAAATTCATTACTTGGCGACTTTCTGTGCTCATTTTGAGATGAATTTAAGTGTTTGCAAAAAAGGTATTTCGTCAAAAAAAATATAATTATAATATGTGCTATATAGATTAGCACAAAAGTGCGTTGACCTTTCAGTGGTCTAGCAGCGGTGACAAACCTTTTATGACTGTGATTATAATTAGGTTTTCTGTTTACTTAGCGGTGTGTTCTAATTTTTATTTGGCACTAAAATATCCAAAGTTTTTTTTTCTGAAACGTGTATACATATTTATTTGAGATGGAGTCTGCATCAATATATTGGGTTTAATGTAAGATAAATAAAAAATCTGTTGGAAAATAAATAAATAAAATATATTTCATATGATTTATTTTATATTGTTGGTACATTTAAGGAAGTAGTTTCGTAAGGATTATAAAAGCTGTTGTAATGGCTATTTTTTTTAATTTCAAGTAGAAAAATTACAAAAAGAGATGTTCGTTAATAATCATTAAAAAAAGTAAAAGTATCATTAAAGTATAACATAGAACACTCTTAGCGCATTAAAATCCCTTTTTACAATAAAAACGTATAATAAATATCTAGATCATGAAAATACGACTTTAAATATATCAAATGTGTTCTAGTAATATGAAGAATTGTAATAAACATCAATGATAAATAGATATTGTTGGTTTTGATTTTGGCAAAATTTTAAGTTACATTCATTTTTTCTTAGCGGCTGACGAGAGGTCGATGCACTTTAGTGCCAATCTATATAGCACGGACTATAGTATGTAGTAAGTAGGCAAGTTAATGTTATGTATAAGTAGTACTCCTTGTAAATTCCTTGTGTTGTGTGAGTTTCGTGAACGAATCGGATGCTGTGTCAATTTTATTCACTTTTTTTAAGCTGTCTTCCTGAGAGGATTTTGGCGTCGGACGTCTTTTGTGTTTTCCCATATTACGTATTTAAATATTTTCAAGTTTTACTAAAAATCATCAAAGAAGCACGTTCACAAACATTGAATAATTTATAATAATCCACCATTTATATTACATACTACCACTCGAAAATACACAAGTTAAAGAAAATAATACAATGAGGCGATATGTTTTTTTCACGTTGGCGCCAAAACTCCAATTTCGCAATCCAGACAAAATGACACAAGCACATTCACTTTACGTAAACTTCAACAGAAGAAATAAAAGAGAAAAAAACATGGCTGACTTTAAGAACAGTCATTAAAGTACTTTTTAATCACACCAATCTGCAATCGCCGCTTGGCACGTTAGTATCGAATGTACAGTTTGCATTATTTAATTATATGTTATTTTAATTAAATAACTTCTTTAGGTCTCCGGGGCTAGTTAAGTACATAAACGTGAAACGACTTGGGGCAGAAATGAGCCGTCTCCTTTGGCAAGAAACAAGGTCTTGAAGCAGTTATATAGAATTAAATTTGAAAACTGTGAATATGCAGTTTAATAACAAAAAAAGGTGTGTTTACTATTATTTGTGGTTGGTGCAATACATTTTCTATGGACCGAACTGCAAAGTTAAGTTTGTAATTCGACCTAGTCTGACCAGTGCAGTTGTACGGAAGCCTCGGTGCTCGAGTCCAACTCGCACATGACCGGTTTTTTACCTTAACATCTAACAAAAGATCTTCCGACTGATTACACTCTTGAGTTACACCAGGTAACAGCGCCAATGAATAAACCTAATAAAATGCGATTTAATTATCCAAATAGGTCCATTATTTCATTCCTAATCACCACTACATCATAGTCCAACGAGGGTCCACTTACGCTGGTCCTGTTTGTATGTAAATGAGGTCCAGTGTACGCGGAGCCCAGAGCAGCCCTGAATAATAAATATCCGGCGCATTTCATTAAACAAGATAACTGTAATGGGTTCTGACGGCGGACTACACCTCTATATTGCTTTTCTAACTTGTGCTAATTTACGGAGGATGCTTCACCAGTGGAATACTTATTACCCAGGAAGTAGACGAAGGGAGCTGTGCTGGGGACGTGAAAATATGCGTCTCGTTGTAGCTTAGGTAAAATCCACCTAACATCTTCTATCAACTAAAAACAGAACGTTCCTACTCTAGATATAGTGTGCTTTTATCCTCGACCACATCGTTACTTATCAACAGGTGAGATAGTAGTCAAAAGAAAAAAACTTAAAATTTTATAGTTGGGTGCTTGCCACTGGCTAATGGTCGGTTTCTGAAGTACATTTATTGAGAGTTTATCTACTCAATTGTACCGTTATTGAATAGATAAACTCTCAATATATGTACTCAGAAACCGGCCATAAATCCACTAACGGTGAGGGTGTAGACAGAGAATACGTCGGCTGAAACATTGGCTAGGTATTACATTTTTGTCTCTACAAAAGGCTTCTGAATATTGCCTATAACTATATACTTACTTAAATATTATTAGGTCCACTTAAAAATAATAATTTAATTCTAAATTTAAAACCACCTCCGACTGATTTATGTACATTAAGTTCATTGAGACCATTGCAATGAGCCGAAACTGGACATCTCTGGTGTAAGTGGGCGAGGAGTCGAGTATTCTGCGTTCAGTAGATGTCCCAGCATCAAGTCAATAATACTACCATGTTCTCACAATATCATTTAGATAAAAGGATATCGAATTTTGAATTGATCAGACCTATGAAAGTTGATTTCATAGCGTCATCATCTAGAAAAAAGCTCATAGTCTTGAAACGGCTGAACAGATTTTCATGACTCAAACCTAAAAACACTCTCGATTAAGACACCTATGAAACAAAAGAAACTAAATCAAATCCGTTTGGGCGCTACGGTGATACAGACACAAACACACATAGGTACACACGTCAAACGTATAACACCCCTTTGTTTGCGCCGGGGTTAAAAAAACCATAGCAGTTTGCAAAAAAAATGATTAATTTTTATTTCATTCCTCCACAGCTTTCTTCTGCTTGATGCGAAATCTTAAAATCTGCCGATGAATCTGTAATATAATCCGGCATCAAAAAGCAGCACCCTTTATATTTGTGTAGAACATTTCGCGGCCTATTTAGCAGCGCGCCGTATTCTCGCTAAGAGCATTAATCGCGGGATTTACCAGAATCACGAACACCCCTTGGGAATATTCGGCTGCCACGGAGAACCAAAGATGGGTATAAAGTAATGTTGTTTAGCTTTTGATTACTGGAAAGCCAAGATGTTTAGATATGTTTATTAAGTTATACGAGTATATCTACATCATTATATATTTATAAAGCTACCAAATATCGTCATTATGATTTGGACATTGTTTTAGATATCTTATAGGCTAGCGTTTGAGCATTATCTCGCCTAGCGGTAAGCGATGATGTGGTTGAAGATTGTGAACCTTCGAGCATTCAACGAGGTGAAAAATCACCATTGGTGAATGCTCGAAGTTGTGAACACGCTAGGTCTAGAATACTCTGACTCTTAACTGCGTGCTGCCGGAACACCGTAAGGTTATGGCAGCAGATTTTCTCCTTGATGTTGGTAAGCTACTTTTTTGTAGCAAGTCAGGCGGTACATAGATATAATATCTGAGGAAAACATACAATGTAGTTATCTATATACATTAGATTAGTTATATTATACATTTCTGTGGCAGTATTTATTATCTTTACGTATCATAATTACAAACAATTCTGGTAAGCTACTTATTAAAGTGATTTCGTGGATATGGATGTTGCTGATCAATTGGTAACTAAATTAAACGAACATTCTCATACAAAGGTAGGTTTATAAATATGATTTACTATTTAGTGAGACTAGTAGGAGTGCGACAATCGTATCGTAGTACCTACATACATGACTAACGTCAAGCTGTAGCTAGGAGCTCGATTACTGAAGCTCTAGGAATGTCCTATCAGACTCGTGCTTACGAAGTAACTATTATATAATCTGTGCTCGTGCGTACACCTACATATGACAGACATTGTTTGTACTCTTATTTACAGACATTGTTACTCATTATCACACAATTACGCAAGAATGGTTTTCGAGTGTGTGTGTTTCCGAATCTCTAGCTTCTTTACTCATGTGTCTCTAGGTAGGTAGCTATATTAGTATATTTATTACTTTTTGACACTCTTCGAAGTTAAACTTGTCGAGGCATAGAATTACAGAATAGTACAAGTCGAGGTATACCTACATACTTAGATTAGTCTTAAGTATAAGTATAATTATTTGAATACTTCTCATTTAATTTATAATCATTACAATTTAATTCATGTTAGGTAGGTACATCTCCCACTAATAGCCCTAATAATACCCTTTTATGCCTAAACAAGGCCTACAATATTGTCCTTGCGCCATAGAAAAGATAATAATACTACGTTGCTCTACTATTTATACTATAACTCTGGTCTATGAATTATCTATCCTGATTATGTGATTGCATAAACGGAGTCAAATAGTATAATATATCTGCAGAAATTTAACTGATCTTGTACTTATATCGAGATCAATGTATAGGCAAATAGTAGAGTTTAGTTATTAAGGTTAACGAGTGTTAGCTATGATACATCATTTAGTATAAATGAATATTATATAATAATTGAAACATACTTTATTAGATAATGTAATAGTTGATGTACCGGATCTGATCAATTCCTCTTGTTTATTAAACGCTAGAAATACAACACTTACTACATATATTATATTATATGTATATATTTAGATAAAACTGTTTTAGGAATATGTAATTGAATAATCCAGACAAATATTATAAAGAGAAAATGTTTTTAAACGAGTTCAACTTTCGAGATGTTCAATTACGCATCAAGTGCATCTGTTTCAATATCTCGAAAAATATCGTTTGCGCGATGCAGGATCTCATACATTTAGCCAATATTTAAAGGAGAGCTATTAAAATCTACGCTAGCGCCATCTCTGGGTTTTATTTGTCATTACTGTTAAATGCGAAAGTATCTGTCTGTCTGTCTGTGTCACTTTCACGCCTAAACTACTGAACCTTACCTGATTTAAATGAAATTTGGTACACAGATAGTCTAGAGCCTGAGAAAGGACATAGGCTACTTTTTAATGCGAAAAAAGGGTTGTAAGGAGTTGAAATGGGGGATGAAAAGTTGTATGGAAGTATCGTCATTTTCAAAGCTTGAAACTTGAAACTTATTTCTTAGACTGTTATTTCGATATAAATGGGGGAGGGGGAGGGGAGGGGGAGGAGGAGGGGAGGGGGGAAGTGATGGGAGGGGGAGGGGAGGATAAGTGAGGGGACGGGTGGTGGAAGTGAGGGGGAGGTGAGGGAAAAGGGAGGGTAAGTGAGGGGAGGGGGAAGGGGGGGTGGCGTGGTGCGGTGCGGTGTAGTTGGGATACGTATGTGTCTTATTAGTTAATGCTACCCATAGACACTATTCCACGCGGACGAAGTCGCGGGTACAGCTATTAACAATATAATTATACATGTACAGTAAGCGCTTAGACAAAAAGTATACAGAAGAGTGCTACTGAAAGGGTTCCCAAGATACAGGCTATGCCTAGTTTGGGACCCGTCGATAAATGTCGATGTTGCTTTTTGTGTAGCTATTACAATTTCTTCTTTATAATTGGTTCTGCGTGCATCTTTATGTAAATTGTTTTACCTGTGAAATAATCTTTTTTATTATTATTATTATTTATTTATTTATTTAGTAGTGGGAGTGCCATTACCTAAGAGCCTGCAGCAAAGAAATAGCAATATTTGATATTTGAATGACGCAGTTTCACATATCATAAAGATCAAGGCTTTAGAAAATGTATTCTTAACTACCCTACAACTTACCTTTGCTAATGTTCCAACCGGAAACCCTCCAATCCTTACTTCCGTATCCTTGCTAATACAGCAACACCAATATTATAAATGCGAAATTCAGTTTGTATATTTGTTTGTTTGGGACCTCTTCACGGTCAAACGGTTTGACAGATTTGGCTGAATTTGTGCATAAGGATATGCTGTATAGTGGATTTAAACATAGGATACTTTTTAACGCGGGCGAAGCCGCGG
Source organism: Cabera pusaria (assembly GCA_954871355.1). Classification (NCBI taxonomy): domain Eukaryota; kingdom Metazoa; phylum Arthropoda; class Insecta; order Lepidoptera; family Geometridae; genus Cabera; species Cabera pusaria. Next base: position 1,173,527 of record OX940896.1, read on the forward strand.
GGCGCAGTTAGTGTATTATAAACGCGAAAATGTTTATATATGGATGTTTGTTACTCTTTCACGCATAAACTACTGAACCGATTCAGCTGAAATTTAGTATATAGATAGCCTAGACTCTGGAATAATATATTAGATACTTTTTATCCCGATATTCACATGGGAACGATGTCTGCGCGGGTAAAACCGCTAGGCACAGCAAATAGATGTTATGTAATACCAGCATATAGAGACAATAAATACATCCTGCGAGGCGTCACGTACCTCTCTGAAAAAGCTAAGAAGCTATAATTTAGTTTTTAGCCACAAACAGCAAGCCCGTCACGTCTGTCGACGTCGGCGGAATACCAACCGGGATATTACATATATATGGCAGTATGGGAGTATTAAAGACGCCTTTATTAGTTAGTCGTTTCTTTAGGTTTACTACGTTAACCAGAGAAAAAATGGGTATATGTATGACAACCACACAAATAATAATAAGGTAGATGACAGCAATAGGTATGTATATGATACTATTAAAAGTACGTACACCAGTTTTACTTCTGTAATCATAAAATATTAAACTGACCAAGTGTAAGTCGGACTCGCACTCGTAGGGTTCCGTAACACAGTAGAGTATTTTATTACTATAATTTTTCGCCGCCAAAAATTAACTTTGTTTTTCATAGTGTTTGCATGAAAAACAAAGTTATATTTGCGGTTGATATATCTCAAAAAGTGCTGACTATAATTCTCGTTCAAACCAATTTTCGTTGCAATTTAATGAGATCTACAGCATATATATTTATTACTTGTTTTTCACTCCCTTACTTTAAATTTTAGAGGGGGACACACATTGTACCTCTTTAGGAGTGTCTTTCAAATGATTGACTTTGAGAAAAAATGGATTTAGGAACGTCAATGTCGTTTATAAATACACTATCTTTAGACACCCCGCACCTATATATTTTTAGTTTTAGTTTTAGTTTCAGTTCCATATATGGGTAGCCACAACTTAATCTTATTTTATTTTTGTATGAAAATCGTAAAGCGGTTCACAGAATACACCTACCTACCTAGTAAATTTCAACTGTGTAGTCTTAATAGTTTCGGAATAAAGTGGCTGTGACATACGGACGGACGGACAGACAGACAGACGTGACGAATCTATAAGGGTTCCATTTTTTGCCATTCGGCTACGGAACACTAAAAACATAGACCTTGAATAAAAACACTCTTTAGAATGAAAGGTAGGTACTAATGATAACAGTACATACTATTCCATAAGTCCAAATTCGAGTGTCCTACCATTTACCATTACGTACTTCCAGTCCCCACAGCCCGGCTCCATCATCAGGTCAGCTTGATGGTACCATGTTATTGCATTGTCATCCAAGATGCGCAACTATACCAAATTTGAGTCCTATCGAACTTTAAATAGTGTACCCTTAGTACGAGTTTTCATCGTAAACGCTTTTGACAGATCTCACATAGTTTTCGACTTATGCTGGCTCCCTGATTGGTTTAAATTTAGTGAAGTGTAAAAACCACTAGAGACGCTGTACTGTTTTTCATACAAATTTTGTTTGATATACGATATCGAGTTTGGTCAAAGAATAATTAATAGTACAAGGTTTGGTATGAAAACTCGTAGTAAGGGTACTGTAGACTGTAGGGCTATTCTGTAAACTATCTCGGAATAGCTTACAAAATAGCCTAGCTGTCTGTAATTCACCATTCGTTCGCCTTCGATCGCTTGCTTGATGTAGACACGGCATCACACTTACCTACAAAAAAAAACAAATAGATGAGTACCTATATTGGAATGTATTCGAAACACAACAAGGCCGTTTACTCTAAGGCATATTGCATGGGATTCCGTGAGATAAATGCCTGGCCATGCATTGAAAAAGACATGGTTGAAGGTTACCTTACCTACCTACCTACATTACTACCTTACATCTAACTATCTATGGTATAACGGTATCATCCGACACTATATTTTTATGGATTTTCCTACTAATACGACATTACGACTTGGGCAACCACATTTGCACACACAATGTACACACACTCAATCTCGATCGCGATCTGTGACCAGAATCAATGATCGCGATCCAAATTGAGTGTGTACGAAGAAGATTGATGGATTTGATCACAAAATATCTAAATATTTTGAAATCAAGATCGCGATCCTGTGATCGCGTGATCTACTCGTAGATGAACGTGTAAGCGCAGGATCGCATCAATCTCGCTGTGCGGCTATCTCATATTTCGTAATATGAGAAGGCAATAGGTGTTGACGCGACGCTAACGATACACGGACTAAAGAAATCAAGATTGAACGTGTAATGTTGTGGCGTGATCCCTTGATCCGTGATCGCGATCAGAACTGTGTGATCGCGATCGAGATTGAGTGTGTACGAGCTGCTTGCTTTTGATAAAATTTTTTGCAACTTTGCACAGTGTATGAGCAAAACTTGTTGGATGGGAGTTTGGAGCAACCCAAGTACGCACATAGAATAATGGTATGCATAGATAATTTAAGATCGTTTAAAAAACTAAAAGAACCGACTTCAAACGCTGCGCTAGTCAAAGTAGCCAGTAGGCGTAGTAACTATTATATAATCTGCCAGTAGTTATTAGTTTGTCGTCGAGATAAATAAATGCATCGTAATACAAATGTTGATATATTAAATAAACTGGGCAATTGCAAGTCGGACTCGCACTCGTAGGGTTCCGTACTACACCATATTACTTTATAAATCGAGGAAAAAATACCACTATAATTTTGCGCCAGCAAAAAATAATAATTAATAAATATTTTATTTTTTATTACGCTATCTAACGTCTAACAAAGGTATTAGGGATCGGCATTTCATTATAACGTCATCTATGGACGTTTACCGAAGCGTTCATAGATGGTTAAAACACGTTTCTAGTATGGGGACCCCCTATTATTTTTAAACTTTATTCTGTTTTTAGTAATTGTTGTTATAGCGGCAACAGAAATACATCATCTGTGAAAATTTCAACTGTCTAACTATCACGGTTCATGAGATACAGCCTGGTGACAGACAGAGAGACAGACAGACGGACAGCGGAGTCTTAGTAATAGGGTCCCGTTTTACCCTTTGGGTACGGAACCTTAAAAAGGCTCAACCGATTTCGTTAAAATTTAAATGGGATCACTTGGGTAGGGTACCCTTTAAAACAAAAACAGAATTTTTCAAATCGGTTCAGCCGTCTTCAAGTAATCGGTGAACAAAGATTTAATAAAAAACAAAAGATTCAGCCGAATTGAGAACCTCCTCCTTTTTTGTGAAGTCGGTTAAAAATATGATTTTCCTTAAATTTAATTTTAACAAGGTACAGTTGCAAGTTTTTAACTATTTAATGTTGACGTCTGCTTTTTTCAAGCAAGCTATGTCATAAGGTAAGTACTTATCTTTTTTCATCTTCCTAATTTTTTTTTTCATCTTTAATTCATTATTTTATTTCTATTAATTTCTATTAATTTCATCTTTAATTGCATGAACAATCGTTAGATTGTTCATGCAATTGCATGAACATTCGTCCGACCGAAGCAAGGGTTTAATTCAAAAAATGTTCTCGTCCCACCCATAAAATTATGTTACATCAGCTGCGGCTCTTAATGATGAATGATCTACATTTTACTAAGTTTTATTTCACATTAACTCGTCGAAGAACACATATTTTAGGAAAACATACAAAGAGAACACATACACTTTTTCACGTTCCCGCAAAAAAATATAAAAGTATATTTTAAGTTTTATTACGGCTCCATACAATTAGTGTATTCAGCCAATGTCAAAGCATTAGAATATTTCAAGCTTTCGTAAATTCCTCAAGTTAAGTTATTATAAGCCAAAGTTATACCCTTAAAGAATTTTACTGAAAGCCGTCAGAAAAAAGTGCTTTTCTGATGGCTTTCAGTAAAATTTGGATGAGAACGTAATATTGTTGTTTTGCTTGTTTTTCAACATTTTACTGTTTTCTTACTCCCACACATTCACGAGCACTTATTGGTTAATAAACCAATCCACATTCATAACATATATAATCGTGAAGTGTGAAAACAAAAGTTATAAGAGAAATACAATGAGAGCACACACACTTTCTTACGTTCCCGCCAAAATTTAAAATCAAATTTAAAAAATGCAAGTTTACAGTGCCACAAGTATAACTTGGCGGTGGTGCTTTTTGGAACTAATTCTTTTAATTGAAAGTTTCAATTTGAAACTGTGAGTTTGACGTTTGAGAGATTACCGCGACATTATTGTTGATAAATCTGCTACATTAAAATAGTTCAATAATGCCAAAAGTAATTAAAAGTGGTTTGAGAGAAACTGTTATCAAAGTACAAAGTAAAAGCACAGTGGCGCACAGGCACGCCAAGTTATACTTGCCGGACTGTATGATGATGTTGAAATGACATTGACATTTTACCCACTGACTAGAATAATTCGTTCTAATCGATTTACATTTGAAATCGATGGTTGAGTACCTCGTTCAAAATCATAGAAAAATTGCATATTAGATAAATTACATATAATGTTATATTATAACTATGAAAATTATGCAATAACAGGTGAATGGATTTATATGAAATTTTGCACGCAGATAGTTTACAACTTGGATTAACACATAGGCTCATTAGGGTTCCGTATTTTTAAATTTTATTAAATAACACGCCACGGGTGAAGCCTCAATGTGCAGCAAGTTAACTTCATAAAATAAAACCTTTCAAGGAATTAACGAATCACTATCTCTGTAACAATATTCGGCTTGTATGTACTTAGGAACATTCAAAAGTCATTCTCGTTCGATGTAAATTGGACAACAAATATAATAAGGGACTTGACCATGACCTTGGACTACCAGAACCATGGAATGGGCTTTTTAAACTTATTCCGTGCCGTAGACTCACTTCCGGTACATCTATACAAAACGTTACGGCTACGCAAAATTCTCATAATTTTATGGAGGGTAGTTATGAACTAAGTCATAGGTATAACATAGGTACCTATATACACTACTAAGAAACATGTAAGCGTAGGATTGAGCTGCACGCTAAATACTATAAGGTAGTTATGGATAGAATTGAATAGTATTTATTGTTCAAAACTGTGTTTACAAACTAATGGACTTGTAAGAGCATGGACAAAGCGACTTGACGACGTCTGTGCCGTGGCGCCGCCGGCGGGAAGCCGCTCGGCTGCCGTCGTGTTATCTCGTTAGGTTGGCCGGCGTCTGCGGGAGGGAACTGCGACGCACCACCGCACCGCCTCCACCGAAGTAGGGCATCGGCACCGAGGTGGTCGGGTCCCACCGTTAAGCGCGCGCCAGCACCCGCGCCGAGCCCGCAGCTCGCCACTCGCTCGTGGCCGCCGCTAGCGCCCGCAGTGACGCATTGCAGGTGCGCGACGGCCAATCGGCGCGCGCCGAACGACAGTTCACGCCGCCGCACCCGCCCGATATATAACCGACTATCCTTCACGGATCAAATTTAATCCTGTGTAGTGCGTCCCCGAGACATGGACGTTCGAAAATTTCGCGTGTGAACTTATTACATCCGGTTTAGTGCAAACAAAAACCATTTCGTCAATCGAGAATCGGATATGAAAACGCAACTAATCGAATAGCCGATTCGGAACGATTCGCGCCTGGCTCGAAGCGAATCGCGGGCGAGAGTTTCTCGGCGCCGCCGTTCGCGCGAGTGGGGGCGGCAGTATCGTGTCAACCGTCGTTTCGTGCGGTCGCTTTTGCGGCGTAGACTGTGATTTTTTTAGTGTAGCTCCAGATAATCCAAGTTAATCTACAATGGTGAGTGTTATTTCTGCCAATCGGTGTCGGAAGTGCATTCAGGGAATCATCTTCTACCGTGTCCCGGGTATATTTCGGGGATGTGGTGCATCGGTGTTTATAGTGATGACGGCCTCCATTTATATTATTGTGATGGCCGTTTTTTATACCGCAATGCGGATTGAATATGAAGCCAATGCCGGACGACTGTGAAGAAGGAACGATATGAAGACAAAGAGAAGGCTTTCATCCGCTCAGAGTACAGTCGCCGTCGAGAAACAGCCATCAAAGCTGATCGACAATCGTCGCCATAGTATCGTAGGTAGTACCGGTGAAATGACGTTTGAATGCGCGAAGCCGGTCGGTCGATGACGCCGTAAAATGGCGCTCAGTTCGTACATCGAAAACAAACTTCGAATCGCAGAGGACGGGCCGCGTCGCGCCCCGGCGCCCGGCGGCGGATCGATCGGCCGGCTCGGCTCGGCTATCAAACACCCGTTGACTCATCGTAGGTATCTCTGCGATACATTACATATCATGTGTACGGAGTACGGTGGAGCGGGCCCGAGCCGGCGCCGGCCGAGCCCGCGGACCGCGCGGCATGTAAATACACCTACAGCTGACCGGGACAAGTCCTCCCCTTGCGATACAATCTGCTCACAGTAATGGGTGGTCCGGTTCGTAGTTTACGTTGGCGTTCAAGGTAAACCGGTCCCTGCGATGGGACGGACGCTTATTTGTAAATCAGAAGAACGCGCGGTGATGTGTCGCGGCGACGTCGCTGCCTACCGTCATCAAGCTCCTTGTGCCGAGCCGACTACTTCGGCCGTATCCACTACTGTGTAACGCCTTGTTACTGCATCAACATGGACAGATCATCAGGATGACTCATGTTGTGAATATTAATGTTAGTCAAGTGAAACATTACAAGATATTTTAACAGAAACACAATCAATAACTGACAGGAAGTTCTGCTCAGCGTACAATAAATAGTAAACAGAATTCTTGCAGTTTGCTTTTGTGAGAGTTTGTGGCATTAATCACATTCCTCAGCGGTCTTAACAAAAGAAACGTGAAGTTTTATGGTGTGTACCTATGGGTGTTTGTAGCCAGTTATTGAATTGCGATGAGATTGCTGTCCAACAATTGTATTGTTCTGCGAGGTAAATGAAGGTGAAACTCTCATGGTAACACAATGGCCGCTGAAGGATAATTGTGGTGTTCACTTATTCCAAGATTTTGTTTGCATGTCATGGAGTATTATATTTATAGCTTGTGACACAATACCCATGACTGGGACCATGCCTCGCACGAGTGATCCTGTGTAAACTAATCACTTTATGATGATGATGTTCTGTTTGATGTAGAATCTGGCTAGACTGATAAGATATAAGATGGTTACTGATACGTTTTTAGTAAAGTGTGCCGTTGTAGGAATATCATGGATACCTTGAATGCACCTCCAAAACCATAGAGATAGTATTTAAGTCTGAAATTCTGTAATTATTAACATATGTTGTAACATGTGATCCTACTTTCTAATGATGACTTATTGATTATTTATGATATACATGATAGTTATAATATCCTGAGTCCATCTAAATTGTAGTTAAGAATAAGATAAAACAACTGACTTTAATCGCATGCGAGTAAGTTTTAGTAGCAAGCTGCTTGAGACGTTTTATTGTCATATCTCTGAAGATACTTATCAGATCTCAATGGAATTACAATGTGACCACCTCAGAAATGTACTCTACCGATTTTAAAAGAAGAATTTGATTCGTTTCACAATTGATAGAGTAATCACGTAAAATGCATACAAAAAAAAAACAGTTGAATTGAAAACCTCTTCCTTTTTGGAAGTCTGCTGAAAAATAGAAAATTTTATTATATTATGATTATTTGCTGTCTTTTTTCCTAATAAATTAAATTTAATGCATAAATACTTTGTGGCTACTTAATTTTTTTAGTCAGTCAGGTTGATAAAGTTATGGTGGAGTACCATTCCTTTTACTAAACATTCATAATCATCATTAATGATTATGACACTAATTACTAAAAGAAGGCTCACAAATGATAGGTTTAATTACTCAAAAGATATTTGCAGAAAGACTAAAGAGACAATTTTATTGGCTTCCTTATAAGCTTGGAGTCAATGTCATCGACACTACAGCAATCTAGATGGCTTGCGGATTAAATTAGCTGGCCAGGCGGACACTAGATAGTGTCCTACCACCATACGGGGGTTGTTGATTTCTTGACTATGGTTTTCCTTCACGGGAGGGCCATTGTGAAAAGTGCACATACATTTTGCGATAAAAAAATCATTGGTGTACGGCAGCAATTGAACTCGGCACCTCTGGCATCAAAGCTGACTGTTCACCTACTTACACCATCAGGCCTTCAAATTCAATAATACTTGTCAATTTGTCCTCCAGTAATTGATCCTTAATGTTACAGAAGATGTGCAATACGTTATTTCATACCAAAACCAAAGTGGTTAGTGGTTAAAAGTGGTTCAATATAAGGTATTTACAATATATGGTCTACTACTACTACTACTACTACTAGTGCCTGAGATAAGAACACATTCTCATCATAAACGATGGAGTCATGTAGGCCTAAGAGCCTGATAAGTTTCAAGAGGTAGATATGGACCTCAATCTACTCAACATTTTGAATGACAGAGTATTGCATTACATAGTATTTGTATTAAGTATCATTTTACATATATATATGGTGTATTTGTGTGTATGTTTGTCAGTATAATATATGGATATAATGTATATAAATTAGCATAACTATTTGGTTTCATGTTTCCTAAAAAATGTTGCTGATTTTACAAGTTATGCAACACCACCTGTCTAATTATGTATTTTCTATTCCTCTCCATACCCTGGTTGTCTGGAAGAGATCGCTTTCAGCGATAAGACTGCCATTTGTACTCATTCTTGCAATATGTTTCTGTCTCTATTTGTTATTTCTTGGTGTGCAAATAGAGTAGTATTGCATTGTACATACATACATATAGTAGATGGTGGTAAATTAGTCAAATAAGCCTAAATTCTGCTCTTTTCCATTGATTGACTCAAATTACAGCCCGTAGTGGGCTTTACCTTTTGAGCGCCACGCTCGCAACACACTCCCGTGTTACTGTACACCAAATGGTACGGTACTTTACTGTATATACGACTTGGAGCTCAAAAGGGGTAAATTGTAATATAAATATTTTAAAATATATTACTTACTACATTTTAATATCCAGTAATGTATGTAAAGGAAAAGCTTCACACAATCCTGTTGACATAGTATTTTTTCCTTTCAATAAATGAGTCACAGTTGCCAACTGTACAATATTTGTTTAGTATGGTTATTGACAAGATATCAGTTTATCAACCCGCTATCATACTATAAGACTAGGCTGTATTATTATACATATGATAGATAATTGACCAACTTATATTTTATACCTACTTAAATAAATAGTAAACTGCCTTCTGCAAAATTATTAACGTAATTTACAAGTAATGACAATGCCTACTTAAGTAAAGTATTATTAAATAGACAATAACTAATCACGAAAATATGAAGTGTAAATGTGCTGTCCAAGCTAATTTGTCTATAATATAGCATATTACTGAATTGCTATAAAAGTCAATGCATTTATTCAGTATATGGGAAAATTAAAAATTTGCACTTACACAGATTCCACTTATCAGCTGTAGTTGGACAATAAACATATTTCTTCTTTGCCATATAAAAAATAGTGTAGAACTAAAAAGTTGGTAGGGTAGAACAAAAAAAAAACTTTTTTTTTTTAAATAAAATCTTACTAGCAATGTAGATTGCACATTACTAGTATTCTTGTTAACCCCTCCAACTAAGCTAAATATGCCTGCAGTAGTGGGTTCACGTCTATAGTGCAATGAGTGGGGATCAAACTCACGACCTCTATGTTCGCCAGGCCGACGCTTTAGCCATTGGGCTATTGCCGATTATACTTATGACCGCGCACCGATTGTAACGAGTTCCCAGTAAATTGCGGCTGCGATATAAATTAGGATTATGTATTACGAGCGCCATTATTGATAAACGATAAGTTTACTGCAGCATTTATATCAGCAAACGTAAAGACCGCAGTGTGACGCGGCAGAAGGTCGTCGGTAATTGCTCGTAATCTGTGTTTTATCTGCGAGATACCGGCACCGATAACACCGCCACTCGGAGCCCGGCGCTCTTCTATCACCGGTGCTCACCAACGATGGTCGTCATGCCTGTACGTCTCTTTCTACCACACCCGTAAACTGTAAACTCGCTCCATACATTAAACTATGAAATATCCCGACTGTCCCATTACTCAAATTGAAAATCGATCGACCCGCGACAATGGCTCTTATCTCGTACGAAATACAGCCAGCCCCACGAACCGAAAATAACTCTCTTTGATCGCGCTCAAATAGCGCGATTGTTGATGGTAACATTTGTTTTTGTAGGCGGATCAACTAACGGAAGAACAGATCGCCGAGTTCAAGGAGGCGTTCTCACTGTTCGACAAGGACGGAGACGGCACCATCACGACCAAAGAGCTGGGCACCGTCATGAGATCCTTAGGACAGAACCCCACAGAAGCCGAGCTTCAAGACATGATCAACGAAGTTGACGCAGATGGTGAGTAATCTCTGACTTCATCAGTCACGATCCCACGTCCGAAATGATGATGTTATGTTCTTAGCTAAGGATACTAATTATAATGTATGACTCAAGACTGTAGAGAAGCCTTCGGATACCTTCCGGGGAGGCCATATGCAAAACTCCTTATCTGGCTAGACATCGGTCGACTGACAGGGAAGTTCCTTATTCTCAGGCTTTATAATATTGTTCTTAATCTGTAAATTACAAAGTTCTAAAAGCCTCGTGTCTACATATATTTTAATATTAACTTATGCCCTCATAATCTTTTACATTCGAATTTGATCATTAATTACAACCATTTATGAATTGAACTTTTATAAGCTTTCAGTTACAATCTGCAAAAAAAGTATTAATTACAATTACAAAAGTAGGTTAGGCCCTGTCCGCACAGCGACATTTCACAGCGCGATTCTCGTTCTAGCGATTTAAATTCCGCGATCGGAATTACCGCTTCGCGTTCATTTTTCATCAAACCACAGATTCTCGCGCGATTTTTTTACCGCCGGTGCGGCTACTTCCAGAAGATTCAATACTTCACAGAATTTCGAAAAAAAAATATCGCTGTGCGGACAGGGCCTAAATGTAATTGTTGCACGCGCCGTGTTGTACTATATTAAGACGACAGGAATTTAATCGGCCGTTATCAAGTTATCGTACAACAATGCGATTGTTATCGGCGGCCCGGACTTATTGTAAATTGCAGCTGTGATGTCGACCAGATATTGTATATGTACATATGCCTAAAGCTATATCGAATTGTATTAGTAAATAATTTTTTTAATTTAATATCGAGGTCTCATGCTTTCCGGTCGATGCAGCAGTAGAAATTCGCATAAAAACAAACTATAAATTATGTCGACGTTTGGTATCAGATGATATATTATGGAAGACGCGTCGTGTTCGTGAATGTTGTAAAGATATTCTAGCGTTACTGCGTAAGGCCACATAATACTTAATAGTAACAACTACGGTAAGGCAGTCTGAGGCAGTGCGCCGTTCGTTATCGGACTAGTTTGTACTACCTACGGCCACAGAATAATGAATAGTACAAGTGCTACGGCGGCACTGCCATTTGCTGTGTAAACATGCAAAATTCTTAAAAATCCCTTTTAAGCGATGTGACGGCTATATAATCCTCGTGTGGAAGTTATGCGTCCCCGAGACAAGCAAGTGCTCTTGACAAGCGATTCAAGCTAATATTGATCGTTTACCGCATTGACTTGATGCTACCGTGAAGCAGTCTAAGGATTGTCAAGTGCATTTGATCGTTTCGAGGACCCATTAACATTTCTCGTACAAGCTCAAACAGTTACCCAAAAGAAAAGCATCGCGGAATTCTACATAAATCTAAATGTTTGGAAATTCCACGAAATCGTTAGGCAATAATGCCCATGTCTGCCTAAATATGTGTATAAACACACGTCTGCAGAATTATCGCGGCCGTATGTTTGTTTATTTTGGCGAACTGCAAAACATTAAATAAAAACATGTACCTACGGTTCGAGTAGTGCTTATTATGCATCAACCGCGCCGCAACATTGACTCGCCTCGGAACATTATCATGATTCAGATGACCGCCAAGGCTTTACCTTAGAATGCCTAAGTAGGTCCGAGCGAGGCACGGATTCCTTGTCCAAATACGTACAAAAATCTCACCTCGTGATCTAAATGAAAAGGCCTACATTTCTGTGCTGATTACTCCATAATATCTGTGACTAAAGACTGTAGCGAAGCCTTTAGATACCTTCCGGGGAGGCCATATGCAAACTCCTTATCTGCCTAGACATCAGTCGACTGACAGGGAAGTTCCGTATTCTCAGGCTTTATAATATTGTTCTTATTCTGTGAATAACAAAATTGTAACTACATTTCTGTGCTGATTACTCCATAATGAGAGTTAAATATGCACAGTAGGAACAAACAGACGCACAACACGCATGTTCTACTCGTACCTATACATACAATGACGAAGAGAGCATACAAGCAAGATAATTTCGATACAAATCCTTTCCTACATGTTTGTACATATTAAAGATAAACAAACTGTTAAAATGAGATAACTAAAACTACTTGTTTTCTCATGAGGTAATAAAGATATTTACATGGTAAATATACCTGATCATCGTCAGGCATTCCCAAATGCCCATCACGAGGTTGATAATTATATATTTGTACGGTTTTAGTGCCTTCAGATATGTTCATTTGCTAAATGACAAAAATGTGTCAACGTTATTGTACAAATTATTACAGCTCTCTGCAAAGTAGGTCGCTAAAGATGTTCAACGATAATATTGTAAAGGATTTTTTAATATATTTAAATTGTTAATTGTCCGTGTTTACATTTAAACGTATTTATTTTTAAGAAGCGGTGATTTATTGCCTCCATCCGTTGGTCATTAGTAGAAGGTATCAGAGGTATAGGTAGGCGTAGAACAGGCAGGCGATGAGAAGCCGCTTGTTTCCGTAGGCTGGTGTTTACGTAGCGACCGTGGAAAACGACCGTGGCATTGATACTCGTATCTGGGCTTATTGATGCTCTAATGAGGTTTCAAGAATCGAATATACATGGAAATTCTCCAATTATCAGCTACATCGGAAACTGAAAATGAAAGAGTTATCGTAAGTATGAAAACATTTAAAGAAGTCAGTCAAATGACCACACCTCGGTACCAATATACTCTGTCACTCGCATAAATCACATTCTGATTGATACGGGCTGCGATGAAAAGTATGCGTGCACGGAATGCCCCTATGCATAGTCATTGGCTGATTGGTTGGCTCGGTAGCTTTTTGCCAGCTCTGAAATTGCTTAATCGGACTATGGGCCGAGAACATGATTAGATCGATAGATATTACTGCTAACTTGATTCTATGACTATCTATCTATTTCGGGGCATAATAACATTGTGAGATATTTAGCCTAGAAGGAACAGTGAGTTATAATTACTACGTATGTAATAATAGTTCAATGAGTAGGATCAATGATTGCGAGAGTTACTGAAACCATCACTTCCACCGAAAATAACGAAACATGTAACAGAAGCCGCATCTAGACAATTCGCACATGTTAGCAACGCCTACTTATCACAGTCTGGGTTACATTAGCTAACATTGTAACTTGTTCCTTGTTGGAAGATGTCGGACGTCAGCACTGTTATCCACTCATGATGTTTACAATAGGAAGGCGTGCCTTTCATTTCATGTTGCAACCGACGTGAATGTCGCCAGACAATTAGCACGGCAATTACGCGCTCCGCGGACAACACAATACCTCGACGACTCGTTTCCGACGCGAACATTAGCCGGCAATTGTCCATCTCCTGTACATATATTATCTCCTGATACCGCCGGCGGAAGTCTTGCTGGAGATCCTCAAAAGCAACGCAAAGCAAATAAAAAATATTTTACTGAACAATTTGACACGGTCGAATTACAAATTTCAAGTTACGCACATTCACAATGCAGGCTACGGCCGCTTGACATTTTTACGATACCGTTACTCCTTTGAATCACTAACCAATGAAATAACAATATTCTCTTTGAATGGGCTTCCGGGCATTATCTTACCTGAGCATTTTCTTCCGAAAAGCTTAAATGGATATTGACTATTCGTTGCGAATATTCAAGAGTAGAAACGGTGGCCGGAGAATTAGGCAAAGAAATTAATCAAACCAAAGTTATCGATAGGCCGGGGATAAGATACCGAGTCGACATGGATTAAAATACGATATTTACGATATTATAGCGTTTCAAGTTGACGTAATTCCTAGAACAGCTAATCGGACACGTCGATGTTGATAATAAAGCATTCTTTACTTTTTATATTTAATCATATTGATTATAAATTTTTATTCTGTAATCACCCTTTGTGTCGAAGGCATATTGTCAAGGCCGTAAGATGATGATTATAAACACCAATCAACACCAATATAAATGCGAAAGTCAGTTTGTTTAGTTGTTTGTTTGGGACTTCTTCACAGTCAAACGGCAGGACCGATTTAACTGAAATTTTGCACAAGGATAGCCAGTACAATAGATTAGGCTATAGCCTAAAAGTTTCCTATAGGATACTTTTTGACGCGGGCGAAGTCGCGAGGCACAGCTAGTATTATATATGCGAAAGTCACTTTGTATTTTTGTTTGTTTGGGACTTTTTCACAGTCAATCGGCTGGACCGATTTAGCTGAAATTTTGTAAAGGGTTAACCAGTATTATGGATTAGCCTATAGGATACTTTTAAACGCGGGCGAAGCCGCGGGGCACATCTATTACAAAATATTTACGACTATAATATAGTGTCAGTCAAGGCTAGTAAAAGTGGCGTCTAACGCACAACATACCGGTTCTGCTAGATGTTTCTGAATCGTGAGGCCCATCAGGCCTTCACACCAAGTAGCTGCTACCCGGTCCAAACGATCCATTACAGTCGTTGATATAAAGTTACCAACAATGCGATATTAGTACATCCGGTCGTTTAATAACTGTCGCAAATTAATTCAATACATGAAGCGAGCGGAAAGCGTCGCGATAAATAGTTCGTTTTCCTGTAAATAACGTTGGGTGACATTTATTAAACGTTGCCATTTGCTTTTATAAAAATGTGTTGCCATTCGTCATGCATCGTATCCTAAACCTACGCAGGTCGGAAACGAACATCGATAACAGAATAACTGACACGTCTCAGCGTGTCGTTTTGTGGACGGATGATGTACTGTACTATGCTTCTAATCTAAAGTCTTCATTGGGGATGTAACAAACTAAATGCACTTACTTAGGAGACTTGCCGTACATAAAACACAATAGACCTTGTTCTCCAAAAAGAGGTCTGGCTTAAATAAGGCGGATGTCGTCATAACGGACCTATATAAGTTGCACTTGTGTTTGGAGCGTAAACATGATACCACAGAAACGACGCCATTATACCAAATGAAGCAATCCTGGCGCAGATAAATATATCCTGAGTGACACCGGTTTAGGCTCGCCTTAGCACTGGATCTACGAGTCATAGTTAGATCGCCGTACTGAAAGCTATGCTCTGGAAAACATGTAATGCCGAAACAACTCTCATGACTTCCAGGAAAACGAATATACATAATTGGAGTTTCCGTGAATCCATGGACGCTCGGAATGGATTGTACTGACTGGCTTTTCAGTAAACAAAAAATAGACTCGTGGATAATGTAATATGAAGCGATCAAAATGCATTCCATATCTAACGAAAGAAATCCGTCATAGAAAAGCTGATCGGCGCATGTCGGAAAACTTTTATTGCAGCTTATTAAGCGTTTTATAAGTACCGATTCGCATGTGATCTCGACCAATAAATATTGTTTTGGGCAAGCTTCCATCCGTAATGAACGTCGTCTATTCTCGTGTAATAATTATTTTAATGCGCGCCCATTACTGGTCCGAATTGTTTACAACTACACCGCACTCGCTCTCAGACAATCTAGGTCATAGATGGTCTCGGAGAAATGCCTAGTGTTATTTGAAAGTATCCGAAGATACTATCGGCTCACCGGTGACATCATCCACTTGATTGATGCTAAATTAAGAACACTCAAATATTTCGGACGAAACAACCTCTGAATTCAAGCTCAGAATGACGATTGATGCGCTTAGAGGTATTAAAACGTGCCTGACTACCTCGTCGCCGGCGGAGACCTTGGTCTTGACCGTATATGTGATAATAATGACAATAAAAAGCATAGTCAGAGCTCGCGTTACACACGTCTTATCAAAATGTGTGAAGATCGATGTCAAGTGGCTAATTTCCATCGTTCACCTCTCCGGGAAGGTCATACAATAATCTCTTTCGTCCGGGCGTCTCCTACAAAACATTTATTTAATTTTCTTTTAGTATCTAATGTCGGTGTAGATACGGGAATCACTCGTGGCCAGTTCCCACTGTTTTTGTACCATGAAGACGAATGAGTGGGCGCGACGTCCACTCTAGTGACCGAATTCGCGAAGCCAAGCTTGCATCCGTCATCCGTCACGTTTCGATGACCCCAGTCTGTCGAGAATCTACAGGCGACGTATTCTGTGGAACAGAAAATGCTTGGTACCTCACCTTGGTACCACACCTTCCATAATGCCCAATGGCGTCCTACAGATCGAACATGTATTATTCTATAAGACAGTGGTCTTGTTTAAGGAACGATGCACGAATATTTATAGTGAACCGAGTCGCTAAATCAAAGTAACAGTTCTCTAGTTGGCATCGGTTTGCCGGTGATGTCACGGACGCCGCGATAAGGAGTCGTTCACTCGACGGAGGGAGATAGTCGCCGTCGGACGCCTCTAACACCCAAATTATATCTGGAACAATGCTGCCGAGCGTTAAACTCTGATTGCCCGACGACGATACTTCGACAGCTGACTGCGACGAGGTATCGTCGTCGATATCGCTGCACGCTATTGACTAATCGTTACAATTTATCTTAGAACTAAACGGCCTATTTATTTTCAGAGAAAATTAAGTTCAGAAAGTTGAAACTCCCACTATCGTCCCACCGATGAAGTTAGTCGATCGAGTCGATAACATTTAATGGAGTGATAGCGCGTTGGTTGAATGGATCTGATTCGAGTAATATCACAAGACGGTCGTATAATAAGCGGCTTTGTAGCGAGTGCGTCAGCTGACTATGTCGATATTGCCAAATGGCGGGGTGAGGGCACAGCCATCTTGTCGTCGTCACCTCCTTATCCCTCCCTGCCGCTGAAAAATATCCCTTAAATTCGCAATCGGGTGGCTCTTGTTTGCTGAATCGTAAGCAAAGATTATCTGTGCTTACATCCTCGAATCTGAAAGACAGCCTTCAATCTTCTTGTCGTCTCATTTTCGTATAGGCTCTAGCTATTTATCGTTGTAGGCGATCGAGCAATTAGCTCGATTATGTCGCGGCGAGTGAGGCTCCCCGCTTCGATTGACCCCTTTCAACCTCGACAACGCGTAACTTCTTAAATAGTTTATTGAATCTATCGATGCATTGATTGGACGCGGCCGATGCGCCACCAACAGAGAGAACTCTCATTATTCATAATAGATGTCCGTCGAGCACGGGTGTCCTATCAATCAAACCGGTCCAGCGCTCGTGCCACCGGCAACGCTGATGCACTAATTGCAGGCGATTTGCAGCCGGTGGACAATAATGTCACAGTATATAGTTTGATTTATGATCACGTGAACAGCGGGCACTCCGCGCATGCGCCTGTTTACTTATCTAATCCGGGATCACAATAAAAATAGGTTAGGTGTCGGTCATGCAACTCTGGCATCGATCGACAAGGCACCGGCGCGGCTCCTCGCTTTGTTGTAACTGCACGAAGCTCTCGTATTACTTTCGCTTTGTTGTAACTGCACGAAGCTCTCGTATTACTTCAATGGGTGTTTTCTGCGACGTCTCCTCGACACACCACTGGTACATCCGACCCGACTGAATCTATTTTAGTAGTTTAATATCCCGCTCTGTTGACTTCGTCGATTGCCGTTTGTTTGATGGCGACCTTCGGGGCTTACAAATAATATGTACTAGATCAAAATTAATGTGTGCATAAGTCGAGGCTCGACATCGACGTGATGTCACCGCGGAAGCGATATAATGGACCGTTATTCGGGGTCGGGCATTCATTACAGACCATCTAAGGAGCTTCGTTTTAATTCGACGAATTCCTGCGAGCGAGCTCGAGCCTGTGCCGAGACCGACGCAACAAAGAATTTGGCTGGATTTATGAAAGCAATACATCATCGTCCGACCTTTCTCGTCTCATTATTGTGTAGTTCGCGGCTCGGCGTCGCCATTAGTTGTCCTGCCCGTGCCCTCTCATTAGATCGTTTATTTTCCTCACTCCGCTGTTATGGACGTTTTTAGCGCTAGCCAATTAGCGTTCCTGAGCACCTATTTATCCTCAATATATTTCTAACCACGGGCACGATATATCCAGCCGGTTCATTAGTGTTATTATAACTTTAATAGGCGGTTCTGTGTTGTACCGATAAACACCTAACGCTAATATTAGGTGACGACGAGGTACCTACATCCGTAGCGACGACAATATCATGAAAACGATTATAGGTATACTAAGTTTGGCAACTGTGCTGCTAGCTGTCTACATGAACGGTATAATATACTTCTTGATGGCACTGTTTTTGTAAGGAATAGGTTCCAATCTTATTAATAATATGTGGGCACTATGATCAGTGATATAACGTGTTGACTTTTACTAATCGTATTCCACATATTCTACATTACATCTCAAATGAATTGAAATAAAGTAAAAATATAAAAGTATGGAATGAGTATCGAACTACAAACAGCGGTGCGTGGCCAAGTCGCGCGGTACGCGGTTGGTGTCACGCCAACATAATATCGATATGGTATCGGGTCCCACCGATACCGCAATACCGTTCCCCATCGAACGTGGCAGTCCCGAGCACACCCTCACGAACACCCTTTATTATTCGTAAACAGAACATCAATATGTTGGATACGCTTATTTAACATCTCGCATACAATGTAAGTAGCGTAATCCGCTATTGTAAACGCCTCCGCAACGAAGCTGAGGTGAGCCGTGTAGTTGTGAGATAGTAACGATAAACAGTGTCGACGGCACACTACTAGATACATGTCTGGAGACGCAGCGGACTGCAAATGATTTTGCATATTATAGCTGGCGGGAGGCCAGGGACGCTTGTAGCGGTGTCCCGGCGTATCGCTGCCGGCGCCTTATCATTTCCTATACGAGACGTTTACAAGGAATTGGGATGTTTGTATCATTACTTGATTATCGTATTCGTGGTGTTTCGAAATGAGGTTTACAAACAGTTCTGGCATCAATAGCCATTGAAAGTACAGACTATTTTTCTTACGGGTACGATCACAGAATAAATAATAGTAGGTACAAGGTTTTCAGATTTCAATATCCTATCAGCAGCGTCTCATTCAATACGTGATCTTGGAAAGTCACGCTACGAATGTCATTTCGCGATACATATCTCATTGTAAGGACCAAAGGAAATGTATATCTGTCTATATGGTAACTGCGATTTGCTTGCAATCGTATTTGGAACGTATTGGCTTAGAGGTGACGCCATATTTAGTCACGTGTCTTTGCCGCGCCGTTTGTGAGGCTTCGCCGGCCCCGCCCGTTGTCCGCGCCACGCCTGAATAAGCCTGAAACTTGTTTTAAAGTCAATTTATTCACTTGATTGCTCAATACCACGTTTTTAAAATATCTTCGGCAATCAAATTGAAAATATGTGTTACTATGCTGTTTTAAGGATTAACTATAAAGATAACATGATCCGTTCAGTGGTTCCTTATCTAAATCCAACTTAGTTGTGAAATTGTTGTGTGTGCTACAGATTAATATTAATACTACTACATTTGAAATTAAGTATTGGCTATCTCAATTACAATTTAACTAAGAGATTAGAATTTCAATGAGCTCATATTTCATTCTGTTAGTTTCATCATCATCAGCCTATCTCTGTCCACTGTCCACTGGACATAGGCCTCACCTTGATTTTCAGCTCTTTGTTTCCAGTCGCTCCTAGCCAGCTCGCTTGCTTGACAGCGGGCTGGTCACATCTGTCGTAGTATACGGAGTACCTCTCGAAGCTGTGTATCTGAAGTGAAGCTAGAATATGTCTACCTTGGGCAAACCTTGCAATTGGGTAGAAACATTTTCGAAAAGGAATCCCGCAGAAGAATACACCTAGGATGAGCAGCATTTAGAAAACTACGTCGTCTTTTCATCGCTGATACCACAAAACCTAAAGACAAAAGTCTAATAAGTACGCACTTACCATACCTAACTATATGTATGACACACGGAGCCAAGACGTGGACACTGACGGTGCGACTGATCCACCAATTCAAAGTCGCTCAGCGAGCTATGGAAAGGGCAATGCTCGGAGTATCTCTGAAAGATAGAATTCGAAATTAAGTCATACGACAGAGAACCAAACCAATGTTATCGACATAACTCAAAGGGTTAGCAAACTGAAGTGGCAGTTTGCTGGTCACATCTGTCGTAGAACCGATAACCGTTGGGGTAGACTAGACGTGTTCTAAAGTGGAGACCAAGGCTCGGTAAACGTAGTGTAGGGCGCCCTCCAGCTGGAGCGATGTTAGGTTAGTAGTAATATAAATTAATTAAGGTTTATATGGTAGGTAAGTTTTCCCGCGGACATTAAGGATAATATTTTGGATTTTACGCGTGTGTTACGGCTTTACCGTTTCTATATGAGATTATTATATTTAATTACCTATTTTGGGATATCGCTGGTTATTTACGCAACAGGTACCATAAATAGTTTTCAATAAATGTTATGTGTAGAAAAAAGTATTTAAATTTCAATAATTGATCGATCCAAAACCTACACATATTACACAACAAGTTTGCAACCCTGGCAAAATCATAAGTTAATCATTTATCAAAGTAGTTGAAGAACGTGATTTCATCTGCGGTTAAGCCTTGATACTGCGGCGTTGGCAGAACTTGCACCCATGAGCCGACGGTCGTAGGAGTGTTTACCCGTCCCGCGATCGACAATTGCTTGATCGAAGTATCCCCGGAGCTTGTTTATCCGGCCCCAGCCGCCCGCGGCTTGATTGCATCGCGGTTTGATTGGGACGTCGATTGACTTCCATGTTCTACTCGGAGCCAATCTAACTATGCTCCAAAAACTGTGCCCGATCGGGAAACAATTAAACAACGATTGGATTGAGGCGTGCACGTTTTGAGTTTGTCAGTGGATATTATTAGGATTCCGTACCCAAAGGGTAAAACGGGACCCTATTACTATGACTCCGCTGTCCGTCTGTCTGTCTGTCTGTCTGTCTGTCTGTCTGTCTGTCTGTCTGTCTGTCTGTCTGTCCGTCCGTCTGTCCGTCTGTCACCAGGCTGTATCTCATGAACCGTGATAGTTAGACAGTTGAAATTTTCACAGATGATGTATTTCTGTTGCCACTATAACAACAAATACTAAAAACAGAATGAAGTTAAAAATAATAGAGGGTCCCCATACAAGAAACGTGTTTTTTTTCGGCATCCCACGCCATCTATGAACGCTTAGTTAGGTAAACGTCCCATAGATGGCGTTATATTGAAATGTCGATCCCTAAAACCTTTGTTAGATGGCGTTATACGAAATATAATATCGTTTAAAAACTAAAAAAGAACCGACTTCAATGTCCATTTTCAGTACCAATTTTGAGATGTTTATCTCAATATCTCTGGAGATACTTATCAGACCTCGATTAAATTACCATTATACCACACTTTGAATATATCCTATCCCCGAACAAACATTTAAAAAAAATATATATACGGTCGAATTGAGAAACCTCCTTTTTTTGAAGTCGGTTAAAAATGTTTAATAATTATAATTTTTTGCTGGCGCAAAATGATAGTGGTATTTTTTATAAATTCTGTAGTGTGGTATGGAACCCTACTAGTGCGAGTCCGACTTGCACTTGGCCAGTTTATTCAATTATGTACTTTATGACCGTTTTTAACCGACTTCAAAAAAAGGAGGTACCCAATTCTACCGTATTTTTTTTTATGTTTGTTAGCGGAAAACTTCGTCGTTCATGAACCGATTTTGATTGTTCTTTTTTTATTGGGAAGAAGATATCCCAAGTGTGGTACCATGGTAATTATATTGAAGTCTGATAAGTATCTCCAGAGATATGGAGATAAACACCTCAAAATTGGTACTGAAAATTATACTATTGAAGTCGGTTCTTTTTAGTTTATTTAAACCATCTTAATATTATCAACGAAGGATCGCATACGTCGCGTGGAGTAAGTTTTACCCAGAAGTGACTATAGATCGCGAATTCTCTCCCTTACAAGTGGGTCGGCACTACGATCCACTGACTCCAAAACTGATTTATAAGAATGTTGGCCTGGGGCTGGACCCTCTATCTCATTTGTTTTGGAAACAAAACTTCGTAAGTAATAACACTGGTCTCGTGGGTATTTAGAGACTACGCTTGCTGTTCTATGAGTAATTCAAGCTATTTGCCTAGCTGTATAATGTTAATTACTCGATGGTACGAGTTGACTCAGATGATGACTCAGGCCTTCAATTATGATGCGAGGCGGTGGATGCTGTAACGCTTGTTCCGCACACTGCCCGCCGGCGTGAACTAAAACGTGTGAAATATAATTAAAGACGATCGATCCAAGCCACCGATTTGATAAGGATGTACGGATGACAGAATGTTTACGTTATCTGAAAAAAATTAAGTTTATCGGGAATATCTTGCGGATTCCAATGACGCGGAATGCTGTGTGAATCGATGCGAAGAACAACAAATGGGCGACGCGGCGGCGCGGCGCAGGCGGGTTCAAGGCGCCCCATTGTTGCCGCCACATGGAACGGCCGCCTCGCAGCTCCGCTTCTCATGCATATTTCATCTAGCCGTATGTATACGCTCGGAAAATGGGTCGCGTGCAAATTTACTCTGAATACGAAAGAAAACAGCTTAGACGATTTATAACGCGAGCGAAGCCGCATTTCATCGAACAAACGGCAATAATTCGTGCAGCTTTCGTAATTGTACAAAGTAGAACTAATCCGCGCTTTCAACAGCTCGCCAGTTTGCCACTAAATAAGCGTTAAACATTCTAAGAGCCGTCGAAAGAGAATTGAAGGTGTCGACGGCGAACGATTCGGCCGAGACACGACACGTTTACGGGCTACAAACTGACGTGCACTAGCTCGATCCAGGTGCTCGGCAGCTAGAGAGAACAAGTGAACGAGCGTCGTCGCATTCTCCACCGCTCGTCGGGTAAAAATAGCGTGCGAACCGCCTCGGAAAGGTTAAACCCAGAATTAGCCGGCCAAACTTAACTCTCACTTATTTTCGCTACGCCTCGCGGCGTGTTCACCCCGCGACAGCTGCAGGATTGGACCACTAACCCGCTTGCCACAGGAATTTGGATCGGGAAGTGGTCGCATTTGTAGCTTGGACAGTGGACGCTTACATATTGATTGATAATTCTGGTTGCAGCTGTTTTGTGCATGTCATTCATGCTAATTAGATCCAAAATTGGCTAGTTACCATTAGGAAATATCGCATACTTACCTAACTCTATTCTACTGTACAAGGATTGTAGTGTCACGAGTACAAATGTACCGTTATCAGTAGGCGTTATCGAAACCCGGTTATTGTTAGCTCCTCTTGTTAGCGTTGCGGCTCTTGTGGAAAGTTTTAATTGTCGTGTTTTTATACATTCAAAGAAGCTATTTGTATCGTGTTTATTTATTACCGTTTATTAAATGACAATTGGACTACTTACTCTGCTGTTAAAACTATTCCCAAGAACTCTAAACATTCTTATTTATACATATCTGATAGGCTACCGTTTGACCACTATCTCACCTGGTGGTCTAAGCGAAGATGTAGTATGTAGTCTACTAGGCATAACGTTACGTTACGTAGAATACTGGTGACTCTCAAAGGCTGTGTGCTGCCAAAACACAGTAAGGTTTTGGCGGCAGATTTTCTCCTTGATAGTAATTAATATTAAGTCCGGCGAAACCGTAGTACTATTATTTATTCTGTGGCGTAACATCGATATAAAGTGTGTCTAAATCTGTTCTCTAATCTATAATAATATAAAGCTATATCCTAAATCTATGGAAAATATAATCCTTGTACTGTTAATATCATCAAGATGAAATGGCGCGTTTGTGTTGTGAATGTAGTCAATATTTACATTTACGTACATGCGTATATTTTACCGAATATAAGTAGGGTTCAATGTTTGCAATGGTGATATCGCGACATGTTTATCTCGCACGATCACGTGTCCCAGTCAGGCTCACGTTGCCGACAATACACAGTCCTGTGTGCGACTACCAAATAAAAATTTAAACAATATCTACTATACTACATTACGTACCATTTCTGAATTCAATAGAGCTCCCGCTATGATCTATTGCAATAATACATCGTATGTGAAGGTGACATGGACGATACAATACACACTTTATAGTTTATTGCCAATTTATCATTGTACTACATGAATTACGTCGTTACGCCTATAAATATCGGCCCTTGGCCCAATATCGCCGATGTTCCATGGGAGCCCTTCATTTATCGACATTTTGATGAGCCCCATCTGGGTTGTAATTAGTGCGCCTCTGAACATGTCTATTTAGTGAATGATCGTGTTTATTCTACGACGTGATTGTTGAGGCACATCTCTATCGATTTTATTACTAACAGGTTTATATTCTCATTTGAATAAACACGTTAAATTTACGGTTGAAAGTTATAATTCAAGGACTCGCCACTCGCCACCGACCGCGAAATATTGATTACGGCTAAATATTATTTATTATTGCTGATCTTACTCATGAGTTGCCATTATTTTCTCTGGGGGAAAGTGACTGCCTTACTCTATTTCTAAGTAACCAACCAGTGCTATATGTTTAAGCATTATTTTCATCAGAATTATCTGAAGACTGAAACCCTGAGTTATGCTCCGCTGAAAAATCTTATCATGCAAGTGTAAAATTGTTGTCCAATTTGTATGTATGAGCCAGTAGTCTAGGCCTAACGTGCTACCATCTTCGACCGCATCATTACTTACCAACAAGTGAGACAGTGGTTAAACGCTAGCCTGAATTATATTAAATAATTGTAATCAGCGATGTCGACTAACTGTGACAATGTGACGTATTCAAAACCGGTCGGTCGTTCTATTCCAGGTAACGGCACGATAGACTTCCCCGAATTCCTGACCATGATGGCGCGCAAGATGAAGGACACGGACAGCGAGGAAGAGATCCGCGAAGCGTTCCGCGTGTTCGACAAGGACGGCAACGGGTTCATCTCTGCCGCCGAGCTGCGCCACGTGATGACCAACCTCGGCGAGAAGCTGACCGACGAGGAGGTCGACGAGATGATCCGCGAGGCAGACATCGACGGCGACGGACAAGTCAATTACGAGGGTCAGTCTCGCTCTCCGCTCTCTCTACCAGTCTCACGCTTGTCCCGTTATCTCATATCGCACGCTCTTCTAACGCTCGCTTGCCGACGCTTCTCGCTTCCGACTACGTTCTCATGAGGTGCGGCATTGAGCCGATAACCCCAGTTTGTATTGTTACGATTCGCATTCCGGGAACAGTTCTAGTTTTACATGCCGATGTCGAGAACTGCTCCGGGAATGCGCTGTTGATATTCATTGTGCTCGTTGACAACAAGCTCCTCGGAATACAATGACGAATTGGAAAGCGTGACCGTAACCTACACGTCGGCTCTTCGAGAAGTTACATTTGTATGCGCAAGAAAGTGTCGCGTATGCGGGAACCGTATGTGACCGCGTGTCCCTTGCATGGTCGCTCGTAGCCCTGACCGTGTGACCCCGTGTACCTCTCCCACCCTCCAGACCGACCGGGTCTCCACTGACAGCTCTGTTTTATTTAAACCCAGCCAGCTAGCATAGAAAGTATACCCTCGTAAAATTCACACCCGTGTTTATGTTACTCTTGATTTACGAATACCGCGCTTTATGTGTTTTATCAAAGGAAAACGTATATTAATTTATGATCTCCATTCCGAGTAGAAAATATGTGAAGGTAGTTAGACATGACGATTAGTCTATGTGCTCATCTAGCGGCCATTATTGTCGAAGAGATCGTATCGACGAACATGGTGAGCTAGACGGCCGCTTGCATGGATTCGATGTTGTTGACGCGATGATGTACGCCACGCTGTAGTTAGACGAGCGCAGCACGCTCGCAGCCCGCGCGCCCGAGCCGCGCGCTGCGAGCCGGGAGCGCGGGCGCGGGCGCGGCACGAATGTTCGCATCACCGACCGAGCGTTCTCTCTCTTGCAGACTTCCATGCACTCGCCCAAATCATATTCGGTCGCGGCTCCGGCGGCCGCTAGCGCTCGGTCCGCCGACACGCTTGTGATATTAGTTCCGTAACTAACCATATGAAAAGACTCCACGATAAAGCTGTGATCTCGAAACGATTTCCCCTAGTAGAGTGTAGAGCGCCCGGGCCGGGGCGAGCCTCGCCGCCACATAGGTATATACCCACTGTCGTCTGAATGGTTCGCTGCTCGCTATCACTCCACCTCGGGTATGTTAGCGCTCTCTCTCTCTCTCCTCTCTCTCTATCTCTCGGAGCTCACTGACTGTCGACTGTTCACCGCCCTCTGCATGCCTCCGATGTTTGTATAGCGCCTTCGGAAATACCACCCGAGCCCGGCCGCTCGGTGCGCCGCACGACACGCCCAGGGTGGTATTTCCCGTGACCCCCGTAGTGGCATGATGAGACACGATCCGTTCGGTTGTGTCGTGTCGCGCGGCGAGCGGGGCCCGCGTGGCCCGCTCGCCGCGCGCTACTCGCTGTTGTTTCGGTATGACCTAGCCGTTCTCGTAGAGGCTCCCTCTACAACCTAGTGCATCCGTTATCTGTGGGTCCTCGTTGTGTCACTGTGGACAGGCGGCACGCGCTCGACCTCGCTAATGTTCTCATTTTCTGTTTCAGAATTCGTCACCATGATGACGTCGAAGTGAGCCGCCGGCTAGTGTGTGTGTAAAAAGCAGAGAATTTAAATATACATTTTATTTCATGACACACAATATTACCATCGTATTGGACCTGCATTTCTCTAGTGTTTGCGATATAAATTAAATATTGTCATCGTTTGAGCGGGCGCGGGCGAGCGGCGCGGCGCGCGCGTCGCGACGCTCGCCTCGCGTCCTCCTTTAGATTTAAAGTATTCCGTTAATGTTACTGTGTAAGAAAATTAACGTATAGCGGTACAAGGGGAAAACGAATAGATGTGCGTCGCGATGTGGTGGTGTAACTCTCGGGCTAGTGTCGGCTCTTATTTATATTGTGTGTGTGTGCGGCCGTCCGCATCGCCTCCGATACATTTTAATGTACATTTTTTTCAAGTATGAGATAATTATAAAGTACGTGAGGAATAAAATTTAAAAAAATCCAAAAAAAAGTATGGTATAGTTAGCCCGCTCCCGCTCCCGCGGCCGGTTAGATTCCACTCAGTAAACGTATAAATTAGATTTATCGGTACTGTACCGGCCCGCCGTCGCCCGCTCTCTTCTCTTCTGTTCTGATATCTCTCGACACGTTTAAATTAATTCTGTTATTCAATTTTACAAAAGACATTCTGAAAATAAATGTTTCTTCATTTTTAGGTCAATAAGCATCGGTGTTTCATTTCGTCCCCGTTTGTGTTCAGTTAGTAGAGTATAGAGTAGTACCGCGGCCCGTGGCGCGCACCGTGACGGTCGGACGGACGGACATCACGGCCGAGTCGGCTCCCCTTTACCGAGTGATTTAGTTGTTATTTTATGTTATTATGTACTTTAATGATTAATATTAATTTGTAACGGGACACGTTGCTGTATTATAAATTATTTTTAATTTGTAATAAAATAATACAATCCGTGACGAATTTGTGGATTGAAAAACATTGTATATTTTCTTAATTCATTTCCATCGTTCGGTTAGATTCGTGTTTGTGTGCAGACGACTAGTTTATCTCGTCTGCTACTTGTGTTATTGACTTGTGTACTTACCGAATTGACATGTGTTAATTTGATTTTGAATATTTTCTTAGTTAATGCCGTCTGTAAGTGTGCGAACGCGCTGAAAACTTAAATAGTTATCTCATTATGTAGTATCGTAGCAATGTTTGCTCGTGTATATGTGCCGTGCAGTGCCACCGTCTTGTTCAGTGGACAGGTCGCTTCTTTGTTTCATTAAAAAATTAAGTTATAATTTATGACACCTGCGCTGGTAAGTCGATGGCACTACTGCCATATATTGGTACCTAGATTGACAGGCTGCAGACGCCTTACAAACAAGTTTTGAAACAAATATTGCTGCGATACCCACGGATATCTGATATCTCGTAGGCCGGTTATATATTAGGATAATTGTATAAAAAGACGTGTATTTTCTCAGGCTTATGTGGACTTGTAGTTACGAATCTTCTAGGCTAGTCTTACGTCACGATCACATAATTTTCAGAAACAATGGATATATCTAAATTAACGTGCAGTTTAGATTTCACCCACACTCCATCCTCCTGGTACTTTAGGCACGGGAAGTAAGGCCAGCTCACCCTCGATGTGCCAACCCAACAACCAGCGGGGGCATGCTCCCAGTTGTCCCCTCTATTTTGTCCCCACTGGTGACATGTAGGGAAAAAAAACCAGTTGAGTCTAATAGGTAGTCGTCATCGCTTAACATCGGGCGAGCGTCGTGCTTGTCCTGTTAACATATCGTAAAAAAAAACTGGGAACAGGGAACTGGTTTTTTTTCTCACTTGTCACCAGTAGGGACAAAATAGAGGGGAAAACTGGAAACATTCACCAGCAGGATTTCATAAACTATCAATGTTGCAGCGCCACGTAAATGTATCGGTTGACACGACTCTGCTTGTCGCTTTGTTTATCACACTGGGCGATATCGAGTTAAAATAAGTACCTGATATTGCAAGGTAGTTTTACCGGTTCCTGAAGTTCCAGAATGACAAGTCTTAACTCTGAAACTTCCGATGAGTCACTCTGTGAACGTCGTTGCGTAGATAACTTGTTTTAATTACATTTTATTAAGCTATCTTGTACCGTGTCTGTAAAGGGGTCCATATACCGTCCAAAACTCTGTATCAGAAGTACAACTAAGAAGTCCAACTGGTTGTACATATAATACAAATTTGTATCACTTGTACATCTACAAAAAAATACAAGCAAATCACTCGGGTTTTACTTGTCACTAGAATTTAGCGCCGCATTATCTTGACAATATCTTCAGATAAAGTACCTAAATAGGCTATAATCAGGAACCGGTGAAACTTCGATATCCAAGTCGTATGTATGATATATATAGACTAATGGATACTGAAATATCTGTCACATTTCTTGCTGCTGGTCTTTTGCTGATGAAAGATCACGACACTATGTGATCTTGTAGGTAGAGGTAGTATTGGATACATCCAGTGTTAAGTATTATTATCTTTTCTATGGTTAAATAACCGACTCGTTTCGTTTGATCCCATACCTATTGCTAGTCTTTTCTCCACATCATCAATAAATAAGTCTGTGTTGACTGTTGATGCGATCCATAGTGATGTCGCACGTGCTTTTGTTGAGAGGTACTAATCGCGCGGTGGCAACCAAGGAGAAATACAATCACTACGTCCGCAGCATGACTGAACGCCGAGTGTTACACTAGGAGGACAAGAATGGCTGCTCCACCTACGAAGAGAGTAACTATGAAGGAGGCTTCTAGGTATTTTATAGGAAATACTTTCTGACTACGCCTGAACATGCATCATTTCTGTCTACGCTGGGTCTAATGATTACCTAGGCTAGGCACAACCCAATGGAAACTCGTCCTACTTTGACCTTCATAAAATAACAAGATTCACGGTTGAATATCCGACAACGGTGGACTATATGTTGTCAGATATTCAAGTATAGTGGTAGGTTCTGTATATCTTATACGCTAGCGCTTGATCACCATCTCAGCTGTTGGTAAGCACGCTAGGCCTAGAATGGGAACTGGCTCTCAAGGATAGCTGCCGGAACACATTAAGATGTTTTGGCGACAGATTTTCTAAGGGTGGTAGCTGGCCAGGCGGACACTAGATAGTGTCCTATCACCATGCGGGGGTTGTTGGTATCTTAACGATGTTTTTCCTTCACCGGAGGGCCACTTTCGATTTCTGCTAGTCAGCCTGGGGCAGTACCACCACTTTGCCAATTAATTCAGCCGTGAAATAAGAAGGATTTCGGTTTGAATGTCAATATGTCCAGTGAAATTACAGGTCACGTGAGACTACATCTGTCTAGAGGTAACAGGGGCAAGCAGTGACGTGCTGAACTATATGCCGCTGTATCTGTTATACTAGACGTCATGGCTTTCACCGTCAGCCATCGAGCGAGTGTTGTGCTTGTCCGGTTACCTTTTATTTTATCATAAAAAAGACTAGTCTTCAAATAAATTTACTTATAGACCGTTAAGTATGAGACGCTATGAGAAATCTTGCTGTTGAGGCCTTGCGTTGTCTATCACTTGATTATTGCTGGCATTTCTAATGCAAAACCAGAAGACTTTAGAAGGCAACTATGACACGAGCTAGGAACCTACTTCTCAACTCGATAGATAGTAGTGTCAGGCAGACTCATTTGCAAAGAACAAAAATCTGATGAGAGAGAGAGAAGCTGCTACGGCTGCACAATGTGTTCTCTTTCTATTGCACTAATAACGTAGACAGGAGTATATATATTCACAACATGCTTTACATAACATAGTTTATATAGGACTCATAAGTATATTAAAAGGGGTATTATTAGACAACACTGAATCAGGGTCTTTAATTAGCTAGCAAGAGAGGACCCGGTCCGACTATATATATGCAATGTATAACACTTATGGAGGTAGTGTGCCTAATTAGGGCCCACGCCCGCTCTTAATTAAGGACTGAATACCCTTTAGATGAAAAGAGTGCGACTACATAAAAATGTCAAATCTCCTAGGGCTGCCAGTTACATCTCTGATCAGATTGCCCATGAAATCGACTCGAGATTCAGGGCCCCTAGACAAAATCCCTTTTCCTGCTTGCCTTCACGCTAACGCAAGTTCAAAATGTATGGAATGACATTTGTTTCCGCAACAAAAATGTCATTCCCATACATTTTGAACTTGCGTTAGCGTTAAGGCAAACAGGAAAATGGACTTTGTCTAGGGG
Organism: Cabera pusaria; assembly: GCA_954871355.1. Lineage (NCBI taxonomy): Eukaryota > Metazoa > Arthropoda > Insecta > Lepidoptera > Geometridae > Cabera > Cabera pusaria. Next base: position 1,204,787 of record OX940896.1, read on the forward strand.
CCCAGGTCTTTTATCTTTCCTTAAGTTGATAAAGATAATATGGCCCGCATCACATAACGATGATCGAGCGTGTACCCGCTTTACTATCGAATTACAAAAGCCTTTGATTGTTTAATTGAATCATTCCTTCCAATCAGCATCACTGTTGATGTGAGATGGAATCAGCCTCCATTGTGTACAATTTTCTTGGTGTACACGTACCCCCTGCGTTCCCTAAACTAAAACATAATGTCACACATGTCGATAAATGTCATTTTCCAAGCTTTATCTCTACTTCACGGCGAATTTGTCCGTCACAAATCTTGCGATTGATATTAGAGCGACTTCTAGGGGTTCGATTGAGCTGAAACTTTGCATACATGTGTAAGTCGCGTGCCAGTGTAATATTATGATGACATGGTGCTGATCTGATGATGGAGCTGGAAGGTGGCCAAAGGAACTCGTAAACTACACATGTTATACCCGTCGTGTTTGAGCTCGTTGGATTTGTTTTAACTTACTCTGGTCCTAGGTAATGTAAAAGCTTGTGTTTAAAAAGGTTTTTTTTTAAATATTACTTGTTACTGGTGGGTTTTAGTTACAGTACCCTTACTACACCACAGATTACTATATGTGTCAGAGATAGTACACGAGTTTTCATACCAAACTCGATATCGTAAATCGAACAAATTTTGTATGAAAAACAGTACAGCGCCTCTAGTGGTTACTACACATAACTAAATTTAGACCAATCAGAATAAGTCGAAAACTATGTGAGATCTGTCAAAAGCGTTTACTATAAAAACTAAAAACTCTCACTAATGGTACAGGAGTTATGACACAATCGCCCGAGGGCGTTATTACGGTTCTCATGGTCATGGCAGTTATTTTTTTTATCCGTATTATTGTGTAGTTACAATGTAAAAGTAGACAGTTTTGATGATTTCAAGATATTCGTTTATTCAGGTACATACACAAATCTATATAAGGCAAAAGAACTCGCAATTTTTACTGAAGACAATGAACATGACTAGCAGAATAAATATAGAATTATTTCAGGCGCAGAAAGTATGATTTTCTGCATTTAGGCTAGCGTTAGACCGCGGCGTCGGTAAGGGTCAATTCATACTAGCGCAGAGTCGAAGCACATCGAAACGTCAAATTCTTCACAAGTAAATCGAAGCACCAATCAGCGTTATTTCGCTGTCTTTTTTTTATCGTAGAAGAAATATGTGTATTATGTTTTGGAGATAAGGGTGAATTTGCTATGTAAAGTTTAGATTGACGCTTCGATTTTCTTCAACTCAGCTCTAGCACAGAATAATGAATAGCTCTAGTATGAATTGACCGTAAGGCTGAGCGCAGATTAGAGTCACGAGTTTTGAAACAGACTTGTCTTTAAGAGACAAGTCTGTTTCTGTCTGTCTTGTCTCTGTGTTTAGTTAATGTAAAAAAAATTAAACTTAAAAATAATGCGACTAGAAGAGAGGGGGGTGCGTCGACTACGTCGTTCGTTAGACAGCTTTGTCGGTCTGCGCGCTCGTATTCTAGTAAAGGGAAGCCGACAGTCGTTATTCAGAGTTGTCGGCAGCATTAGACAACTCTGGTGACGACACGTGTCGTTTGAAATGTGCGCGTTTTCACATGTTTTAACAGACTTGAAAAAAACGATCGTTTCTCAATTCGACTGTATATATTGTTTTTCGTTTGTTCGCGGATAACTTCCTCGTAGATGAACCGATTTTGATGGTTCTATTTTTGTTGGCAAGGACATATTCCAAGGCTGGTACCATAGTAATTTTATCGAGATATGATATGTATCTCCAGAGATATGGAGATAATCACCTCAAACTTGGTACTGAAAATTAATAGCGCGGTGTTGGTTCTTTTAGTAATTTCAATTTATTTATTCATTGCGAATACAGGTATAAATAAGATCTTGTAAAATAAAATTGGACAGCTGCATTCAACCTATTGGCATGCAATATTAAAAGGAAACTTTTAACATAATTGGATCAGTATTATAACTAAATCAAATAAACAAGGAAAAAATAATTAAGATAGTTAAAGAACTAAAATAACTGACTTCCATGACGCGCGAGTCAATTTCAGTAGCAAGTTTGAGACGTTTATCTTTATATCTCTGGAGATACTTATCAGATCTCGATGAAATTACAATGGGACCACCTCGGAAACGTACCCTACCGATTACAAATAAGAATCATTCGAATCGGTTCACAATTGACAGAGTAATCGCGTAACATACACACAAAAAAAAACCATACAGACGAATGGAGAACTTCCTTCTTTTTGAAAGTTGGTTGAAAAGAAAGAACGAAGTACCTCCCTACTATAACGTCAGTTCATCATTATATATTTAAACGATCTTATATACAGCAATAGCAGCAGTCTGTTAACACACACACACACACGTACACATATAGACACTCATGGGATTGTTAAACTGTTAATATTTTATTGTAATTTTGTTTTTAGTTGGTATAAGCACAGACCAGTATATTGGTTTGTGGTATAAGTTACTTTTATTATTATATTAGTCTTTTTCTTTATGTTTTGCTCCTTTACTGGAAGAGACTGAATCTTACAACACAGAGTTTTCTCTAGTGTGAGATTCAGAGCTAGTTATAGAATATAAGCCTTTGAAACTCTGTTTTTAATGTGCTAAGTTGCAAATAAACGATTAAAGACTGTCGGGACTGTGGTTCTGCGCTCAGCCTACGAGGAAACTATAGGACGCTGGGTTTAAAATGTGAAGTGTGTACTAGGGACAGGTGTTAGCGGGGCAGGCGGGGGCCTCCGCGGGCTTCGAGTGTTGTCCCTTGTCGCAGTCCCGGACCACGCGCTCGAGCGTGAGCGCCAGCGTGCGTGTGGGGCGGCCCGTCATGCGCTGCGGGTGCAGGTAGGGCGGCGCGTCGTGCGCGACCTTGCCCACGCCGGTGATGTCCATGTGCACCCAGTCCGCGCACACGAAGTGCTGCAACAACTCTCTACATGTACCTACTTTCTATATCACCATTGTATGTGATATATAGATAATCACTTTTATACATACAAACATACAATCAAGGCGGCAATAGCCCAATGGATAGGGTGTCGGACTGGCAATCGAGAGGTCGTGAGTTCGAATCCCACCTACACCCATTGCACTATTGACGTGAACCCACTCCAGACACAAGCATATTTAGCTTAGTTGGAGGGGTTAACAAGAATACTAGTAATGTGCAACCCACATTGCGAGTAATCTTTAAAAAAAAATAAAAAAATCACGCCTTTTTCCCGTTGGAGTAGGCAGAGACTACTTCTTACCACGTGCTACGATCCTGACATACCTCCTTCGCTTCTTCCACTTTCATGGGCGCCTTCATACATGCTATACAATGTTTTAATTTTAATTGGTGTAAATACTGAATTCTATCACACAAAAGTTCTCTGATTCTGTCTAACCCCGCCGTGCACCAATGAAGTTTTTATCGAAAAATGTATGTGCGCTTTTCACAGTGGCCCTCCCGTGAAGGAAAAACATCGTTAACCAACAACCCCCGCATGTTGATAGGACACTATCTAGTGTCCGCCTGGCCATCTACCACTCCCAAGTTAGAAAACCTGTCGCCAAAAACATCTAATGTGTTCCGGCAGCTATCCTTGAGAGCCAGTTCCCATTCTAGGCCTAGCATGCTTACCATCCTCGACCGCATCATCACTTACCAATAGGTGAGATAGTGGTCAAACGCTAGCCTATATAATTAAAAAAAAAAGCATTTATTCAGTATATGGGAAAATTAAAATTTTGCCACTTACACACGTCAAATAACATTAAATAGATCATATAAATAAAAATATTCTAAAATATAACAGAAACATAAGTTATTGCTTTGAATTTAAAAAAAAACAAAAGCATAAAGCCATTCAGCTTTCATCTAGACGTCGAACGTCACACTTAAAACACATGTTTAATTACCCTGATTAATGTAGCGTTGCCAACCGTACTATTACGTGCACCCGCAACCCAGTGCATGTTTCAGTACTTCAGACAATTTTTAACTATGATTGGAACTTTTTTTGTACAGTGTTACCGACGGGACTCGAACCCGTACCTGCTTGGAAGGAAGCGCGGACACTTCTAAATAAACATAATATGTAACATCTCTCAGATCTGAAACCTGTAATGATTTTATCCGAGCAATTTACTTCTAAACAGAAATTACAGATGGCGCCACCAATGCATAATTGATTAAAATGCAACCCATGCAGAGTTTACACCAGACAATTGTTGTTGTTCAACTGCCTAGGGATGTACTTTTCTTTCAATTCCATGCTTTTCAACCCACTTCCCGAAAAGAAGGAGGTTTTCAATTCGTCAGTGTTTTTTTTTGTATGTATGTTACTCGATTACTCCGTCAATTGTGAGCCAATTTGAATGATTCTCTTTTTAATCGGTAGGGTCCGTTTCCGAGGTGGTCCCATTGAAATTTCATCGAGATCTGATAAGTACCTCCAGAGATATGACGATAAACGTTTCAAACTTGCTACTGAAATTGACTCGCGGAGCATGGAAGTCGGTTGTTTTAGTTTAAACTATCTTAATTTTAGTATCGATACTTTGGAATCAATACTGAGTAGGTACCGGTTTAAAGTATCTACTCGTCTCGTTACTCGATTATTTGTCTCGGAAGAACATTTATGCTAGTATTATAGAGCGATTTAATCGATAAAAAGGTAAAATCGAATGAGTGTCTATGCATCCCTAGAAAGTGGAACAACAATAATCGCCTGGTGTGAACCTGGTTTTTAGTAGAAAATACCTTCAGGAATGCGGCTCCGAGGCACGGCGTAGCTTTCCCGGCGCCCTTGTTTCTCAGATCCACAGCGGGGTCATCTGGGAAACGAACCTACTATAAGTATGGCTAATCATTTAAGAGAACGTCGTGTAACATAAAACCAAAGTCATCACCATCGTCACCACCTTAAACTTCCAATCTAAAAGAATAGCGACATTCCACGAATTTCCCCGTCAGTGGACACACTCGCTCCATCACGATTGTTTAAATCAGGCTATTTTGAACGAAATTCTTTCGTTGTATTTTGTTGCGGAAAAATGTCAAACAGTCATGACAATATGTCGCCGCATGCATCTACTTTTGAGCCAAATAGTATCCTTCAGAAATTGGCACAATAAAGAGATCGGTCGTCGAATCTAGAATGCCAGCAGGGCTAGTATGGCCTTATTTCAATGTTTTTCGCCACTGACAGGAGATCAACAACAATTTAAACGCTTGGTGAAGTTTAACCCCGAGTTCTGATTTTGTTTTGTATTAAAAAGTTAAATTAATTTAAAAAAAAATTGATTAAAAGTCAGCGGGTGTTTATAATTGTCGAAAAACTTTACTTATAATTTGCCTTCTTCACCAAACAAAACACGGATAGGTGGAAAGACAAAATCCCCGTGCCATGCTAGCCCTGCTGGAGGAGCTACTGGCTAATGAAAACGGTGATGATGGGCAACCTTGGTCTGTCACTATGACGCAGCCTGTCGACATGTGTATACACGTTGTGCGGGGGACGATCATGTATACACGTTGTGCGGGGGACGATCATGTATACACGTTGTGCGGGGGACGATCATGTATACACGTTGTGCGGGGGACGATCATGTATACACGTTGTGCGGGGGACGATCATGTATACACGTTGTGCGGGGGACGATCATGTATACACGTTGTGCGGGGGACGATCATGTATACACGTTGTGCGGGGGACGATCACGTATACACGTTGTGCGGGGGACGATCATGTATACACGTTGTGCGGGGGACGATCACGTATACACGTTGTGCGGGGGACGATCATCGATAACATCGCCACTTAACATCAGTGAAGTCAAAGCATTTATTCAGTATATGGGCAAATTAAAAATCTGCACTTACACACGTCAAATAACATTAAATAGACCATATTAATGATAATTATTATAAATACAACAAAAACATAACTAAAACAAAATGGAATCGACAGTGTAAACAACAAAGCGCGGAGAGCGACCAAGTGATTGAAAGTGTAATCAGTGAACAAGTGTTTGTGAAGTGCGAACAGTGAAATAAGTGATTGTGAATTACCAACGACCTGAGTGTGTGTTAACGGACATTTGACGTTGTGCAAGACGATCCGGACAACTACTATGGAACATTATGCTAACCTAGCGTTCAGAAATAAACGTTCATCTCATCGGATTGGCATTTTTATACCATCCCGCCCGTAACAATATCATGGAAAGCTATGGAGGTGATGTTTGCCCAGCAGGTTGATAGAAAGGAAGCAAAGAGAGAGTATAGTACAGAGTATAGACTGACTGCGTATCTGGTTGTCGTAGTACTTCCAGAGCGGCAGGCGCCAGGCGCGGTCCCCGGCCACGCCCCCGGCGGCGCGCACGGCGCCCCAGGCCGCCTCGCTGTTACTGAAGCACCCGAAGGCGCCGCCGCCCGTCGCCAGCTTCACGCCGTCTGTACCGACCATTGTTGAACTTAACAAACACTCCTTTAGCCGCGTTCACCACTTTTTGAGTGAACACAAAAATCATGGAACTTTGCATGGTGATAGGACATTATTATCTAGTGTCCTCCTGGCCGGCTACCACCCGCTACATAAAAAAAACTGTCGCCAAACATCTAATGTGTTCCGGCAGCTATCCTTGAGAGCCAGTTCCCGTTCTAAGCCTAGCGTGCTTACCGTCTTCGACCGCATCATCACTTACCGACAGGTGAGATAGGGGTCAAACGCTAGCCTGTGATATAAAAAAAAACTCGCATCATCGTCACCGCACGCTTCCCATGAGCTGTATGTATACTGTGTATCTCGACGATACAATTCACAAGTTATTTAGTTTTCACTTCTATCGCATGTTTTTTTTTAATATTATAATAGCTGCATAGGATTTGTATTTAGCCTGTCCACTGTTAACATTCTTCAGGTTTTTGTGAATTCAAATCGTAAAGTTGGGTCGAAGTCACATTTCAGGTCAATTTGAAGTCGCAGTCTAATCCAAGTAAATATGTAGACTTTACTAAAGATTTTCAGTGGAATTTTTGTGATAACGTAAATAGCATGTTTTTCAACATTGTGGTGTCTCCCTACACTCGCACACTTCACCGTCCATCCACATTTATGACACATTAACTCGCAAAAGAACCCAAGTTTTAGAAAAATACAATGAGAGCACACACACTTTTTCACGCATTAAGTGACAGTTAATGTGTGCGAGTTTCGGGAAACAACACAATGTTGAAAAATAAGCGTATTTGCGTTCGTTCAAAATTTAACTGAAAATCTTCAGTAAAGTCTAGATTGTGACTTCAACTTAACCCCAAATTGTGACTTTGACTCAACTTTGTGACTTGAATCACAAAAATTTGAAGAATTTTAATATTTGACACTGGCTTAATAGACTAATATAGTTGAGCCATAATGTTTTTTTTAAACTGTCTGTTTGTTACCGAATAACGCCAAAACGGACTATTCGATCTTACTGAAATTTATTAATATGTGTGAGCGTGGCGACATCTATGACGAGCTGCGGCTTGAAGTTGTTCTGTCCGTAGACCAGTTATATAGTATGTAGTGTATACTAACGTGTGAGCGTGGCGACATCTATGACGAGCTGCGGCTTGAAGTTGTTCTGTCCGTAGACCAGTTATATAGTATGTAGTGTATACTAACGTGTGAGCGTGGCGACATCTATGACGAGCTGCGGCTTGAAGTTGTTCTGTCCGTAGACCAGTTATGTAGTATGTAGTGTATACTAACGTGTGAGCGTGGCGACATCTATGACGAGCTGCGGCTTGAAGTTGTTCTGTCCGTAGACCAGTTATATAGTATGTAGTGTATACTAACGTGTGAGCGTGGCGACATCTATGACGAGCTGCGGCTTGAAGTTGTTCTGTCCGTAGACCAGCGCGTCCGCCATCATGAGCCGCCCCTCCATGTCCGTGTTCTCGATCTGCAAGTGTACACACAAACTCAGCTAGGTGTACACACACATACACACTCATCCAGGTACTTTTTTGCACTTTTTTTTACTTTTTGCATGGTGGTAGGACACTATTTAGTGTCCGCCTGGCCAGCTACCACCCTAAAGTTAGAAAATCTGTCGCCAAACATCTAATGTGTTCCGGCAGCTATCCTTGAGAGCCAGTTCCCATTCTAGGCCTAGCGTGCTTACTATCTTCGACCGCATCATCACTTACCAACAGGTGAGATAGTGGTCAAACGCTAGCCTATCAGATATAAAAAGGTACACACACACACACACACACACACACATAGTAGCCAGGTGTACACACACACATTAGCCAGGTGTACACACACATACACACACACACAGCCAGGTGTACACACACACACACACACAGCCAGTTAGAGGTCGCTCAAAACTTTATGAGCCCTCGAAAGTTAGCGCGTATGGCTGCGCAGTACAGTACCTACGCATATTACAGCTGGTGCCCGAGGGACGCGGAAGCGGCTCCACTCACTGCTACTGACTGTACTCGGCCCTAAGTTCAGAGACCTCAAAAAATCTCAAAAAGATTTGCGCAACTGGTGTACACCGCGGCACGGATGTAAAGGTACGAACAACATTGTTTCGCTACTGTCGTAGACTATATATGGTCCAAACAAAAGTAAGGGACAAACTCCGTGCAAGTTCGGTCTCTTTCGGGCCGGACAGTCATTAGTGAAATATCATTGGTACATAGAGAAAGTATACATATGTAGAGAGAACATTAGCGTATGCGAATGAAATAGCTATAGAGATATAACCCGACTAAAACGATGAACACGTGATACATATGCCAGCTTTAATATAAAATGAACAACGTAATTTGGTCGGGTCATACGTGACAGCGGGTGAGAGCCAATGGGTGCACTAGAACTTGGAGCCACTGCTGGAACCAGTTTGAAATATCGCATACGCAGAGAAAGATAAAAAATTGTTGTTCATCTCTCTCTCTCATACTAGTGATTGTATAATTTTATCCTTCTGATATTATTATTGTTATTTAAAAGTCAAAAAAGTCAAAAGTCAAAGCATTTATTCAGTATATGGGCAAATTAAAAATTTGCACTTACACACGTCAAATTACATTAAATAGATCATATTCAATAAAAAATATTATAGATATAACAAAAACATAACTTATTGCTTTGAATTTACAAAAAAAAAAAACAAAGGTATTGAGCCATTCAGCTTTCATCTAGACGTCGAACGTCACACTTAAAACACATGTTTAATTTCCCTGATTAATGCAGGGTTGCCAACCGTACTATTACGTGCACCCGCAACCCAGTGCATGTTTCAGTACTTCAGACAATTTTATCCAAAAAATTGTGAGATAATGAAATATAATAAATAAATAAAACGCAGACTTCAATGCCACATCCACTTAATACTCCATCCACGGGTTATACGTAATAAGAGCAAGCACTGCAGTATGAAAGCATACCTGTATGGAGGTTCCGTTGAGCGCCCGCACCACATCTCCCACCTTCATGCACTGGCCAGATATCATGTTCTCACACAGCGGGATCACGGCGTTCACTGTGATCGGCACCTGCACGTATCACAGTGCAATACTACATTCTTTATTGTACACCAATTAAAACTAACAGTACACACTTAAAACTACAGTACAATGGGCGGACTTATCGCTAAAAGCGATTTATTCCAGTCAACCTTGGGATGGAGAAAGGGAGATGCGTGTTGAGCAAGGTCGGTGGTGTAACATTATAGGGGCGATAAATAAAATAAGAATTATTAAGAGAAATGAAAACCATATTATAAACTACAAAATTTACCAATAATACAATAATAATAACATAAACATATACAATAAACATACATCTAAGGATAAGGCTTATACACCTACATATATATATAGCCAAGATGTGGCCACCGACCATATCGGATACAAAAAGGGTTGTAAACCCACCCCGTTCCCGTAGGGTCATCGCTCCACGCGCCCAGCCCGGGTAAAGAGGACTGCCTCGACCCCGTCCCAAAACATTAGTTATAAAGTTTTGTGAGTCTTAACCTAATTTAAGCCCGAAACTTGTAATAAATAAGGTACCTGCGTGTACAAATGTTTTGATGAATAAATGAAATGAACCTACATAAATAAGATGCAATAAATAATGTATCTATTTATATACATACATATAAATACCTCTATATATATACAAATAAATAAATAAATATACTAATAAATATTACATTACAATTTTCAAACTAAATATCAATGAAGTAGTAATGTAATGTAAGTTATTTCATAAACTTTAATATTGCACGCTCAAAATGGGCAAGCTGTTGGAACTACGAGTAATTAACATAAGTTATACCATCTTGTTAACACCCAGTTTTGCAATAAATATTTTCTGATTCTGATTCTGATTCTGAAGGCTTTATACATTCAGCAGTTGGCAGAGTCATTAAGATAATAGTTTTTAACCATTGTGATTGAATGAAGCGATAGACTGAGCCTGCCTAATTTTAGCTGGGAGACTATTCCACAGACGCACAGCTTCTACTGATAACGACTTATCGTAAAAGCTGGTTTTGTGCTGGGGAAAACTAAGTAGTAGATTTTCAGAAGATCTTAAATAGTTACATCACTTGTACTGCTTCGACTCTAAACTGTGACCTGTAGTCTATGGTCTATTTACTTAAGAGTACATCTACCTTGCCAATTACCTAGTCTCCTTCCAGAGACAAGATAAAGATGTTGCGAGACGCATCGAGTATGTCTAGAACAGCTATTGTTCAATGAAGGACCTCATGCTATGGCATTGTAAATTCTATTATCATTTTGAATGGCCTTTTAGAGGCTGCGATGATAAAGATTGTGTATTTAACTGTAAAATGTTGCATGCCAGATTGTGGCGAAATGTGCTAAACAACATTTAAATGTAGTTGTTATCTTGAACAACATATATCATGTCATTTAACCATTTCATTTCATTTCATGGTGGGCGGCAAACTTCCTGGGAAGACAAAGTTACCTGGACTCAAGCGAAAACTCATGTCATGTATATTCTTCTACGGAGCGAAGACTTGGTATTTGATTAACATCCAAAAGTCCAAACTCTAGGTTTGCCAACGGGCAACGGAGTGTAGCATTCTTTAAATTAACAGACCATGTTTGAAACACGTATAACCTGAACACCCCAAGCTGGTGACGAAGCTGAAAAACCCGCCAATCTATAGTGGAACATCCTCTTGATTTTCAATCATTCGAACACGTATTCGGATCCGGAAGCTTCAATTTTCATTTTGAATATTGATAAATCCGTGAGCTATTATGTCACGAAAACCTTTCCAATAAGAATCACTGATTTTTCGAATTGAAATATGAAAAGTAAGCGATCGGCGCATTGTGAATTGTAAAGATCCAGGTCGAAGTAAAGGCAGTTTCTAGCAATATCTGCCGCATATCGGACGAGCTGTGAGACAGAATCACCACAAAGTGGCGCCCTGGTACAGTTAAAACGGCCTAAAGTCCCCGTCACGAGAAGCTATAAATTATGTAAACAAGTGTTCAGGAGTTCACAACATTTGGACCAACAAAAAAAATGAATTTGTTTAAGATTTAATAAATTATTAAGTAACAAATATTAATTAACATATATTATTTAAGAATAATTATTCGTCAGATTCAGATGTTTCCATTTCTGTGTCAGAATCAGTGACATGTATCACTCGTACGCATTCGAAACTCTAATGACGCGTTTATTTCAAAATGGCGTCCCGATAGTTTACAATCCCTGCGTCCGGTACCAAGAAACACAAACGATAGCGCTTTGCGTCGTTAAAATATGATCCGACTAAATTAAATAGGTTATTACTTTCATATAACCCGTCTATATTTCATGTCGATTGAATATGGTCAATTTATTATTATCTCGCAGTATAAAATGTTTACTTAGTAAAAGATGATTGTTTACATAATTTATAGCTTCTCGTGACGGGGACTTTAGAAAGAAGCTACCACTCTACACGTCCCTGCCAGTGCGTACGTAACCGACCGTGCAACACACTGCTGGTTGACCCGAGATGCCGCCGACACTCTCAAAACAGCAAAATCAGCCCCGATTCCGCTACACACGTGCCGACAACGCTCCCTAGACGATAATCGTCCCTAAATCGTGAGCTCGCCCGGAGCGATTTTATTTTAGAGTTTAGAGGGTAAACAATAAAATTCGGGTTCGATTAACCTTTACACGAGGCGATTTATGGTACGATCTAGGGTCCTCCCCACCGCTGTCGCGATAACGCCACTGATTTTAGGGCCGTGTGTAGGTTGTTTAACAGACAGTGCGGCCACGTAGCAGGCGAGATGAGCTTGACACTTATAGCGACTACGGCCCCCGGACTACATATCACGAAGTTTGATAGGGATTGAAATGAACGAACATGACAGAGATGGAGCTATACAGCCTACACAGCTGCGTCCCCGTCATTTAGTTCATTCAGCCTAATTTCATTGGTAATGAAACAAGAGTATATGAATGAGTAACCTTCAGTAAAGCGATGGCCTTCAAAGCTGCGAGCACGACCGCCGCGCCGGCCATACTGCCGCGGTTCTCTGCCATGCTGCTGCACTTCTTGAGACACAGACCGCCGCTGGAACGTGACAGTGTATTATTACAGACCACTTCGCAATACAAGTAGTCTTGTTAACCTCCAACTAAGATAAATATGCTTATGTCTGGAGTGGGTTCACGCCAATAGTGCAATGGGTGGGATCGAAACTCACGACCTCTCGATCGCCAGGCCGACGCCTTAGCCATTGCGCTCTTGCCGCTGATAATTATTGCTGGCCCAATTTTGATGCGGTTCAAAGAATATGATTAAAAAAGGTTCGCATTAACATCATTATATTTGTTTTATTAAATTAAAATGGGACCACCTTGGAAATGTAGGGTACATTTCCAAGATACATCAATTTAAAAAAAAATTGAGAAAAAGAACGAAGAACGTGAATTACAGCCGGTACATAATATTAATAATCTGACACATTCACGATAATTTTAAAACAAAAATAAAAAGGTGTCATTCGAATCGGCTCGAATCACAATTGACGAAGTTATCGCGTTACTTACATACATAAACATTAAAGTGTGTGTGTCAGCTCCGACGCACGACTAGAGTTTACTCTTTAAGAATTATTATTGTGGTCAAGGTCAAGTTAAAGTCAAGGTCAAGGTCAAGGTACTTATCGTCATCTCTGGAGATACAATTTAAATAGCACCACCTCGAAGATCCACCCTACCTATAAAAAAAGAACAAACTGTAGCTTGTAACGTTTAACATTTAACGTTTGATTTTACTCCTATAAATTTTCATACCACGGGCATAAATATGAAAATCGATTCTTAAAGAGTAAACTCCAAAAACACAGACGAATGGAGAACTTCCTCCCCTTTTTGGAAGTGAGGAGAAAAGTGAAAGGTACCTGTCGAAGGTGACTCCCTTGGCGGCGAGCAGCACGGGCGGGGCGGTGGAGGAGCCCCCGCGGTACGAGCACTGCACGAACCAGGGCTCCGAGCACGCGCCGCGGGACACGGCTAGGAACGCCTGTCATAACATTACTACATCAATACAGTACGAGCACTGCACGAACCAGGGCTCCGAGCACGCGCCGCGGGACACGGCTAGGAACGCCTGTCATAACATTACTACATCAATACAGTAAGAGCACTGCACGAACCAGGGCTCCGAGCACGCGCCGCGGGACACGGCTAGGAACGCCTGTCATAACATTACTACATCAATACAGTACGAGCACTGCACGAACCAGGGCTCCGAGCACGCGCCGCGGGACACGGCTAGGAACGCCTGTCATAACATTACTACATCAATACAGTACGAGCACTGCACGAACCAGGGCTCCGAGCACGCGCCGCGGGACACGGCTAGGAACGCCTGTCATTACATTACTACATCAATACAGTACGAGCACTGCACGAACCAGGGCTCCGAGCACGCGCCGCGGGACACGGCTAGGAACGCCTGTCATAACATTACTACATCAATACAGTACGAGCACTGCACGAACCAGGGCTCCGAGCACGCGCCGCGGGACACGGCTAGGAACGCCTGTCATAACATTACTACATCAATACAGTAAGAGCACTGCACGAACCAGGGCTCCGAGCACGCGCCGCGGGACACGGCTAGGAACGCCTGTCATAACATTACTACATCAATACAGTACGAGCACTGCACGAACCAGGGCTCCGAGCACGCGCCGCGGGACACGGCTAGGAACGCCTGTCATAACATTACTACATCAATACAGTACGAGCACTGCACGAACCAGGGCTCCGAGCACGCGCCGCGGGACACGGCTAGGAACGCCTGTCATTACATTACTACATCAATACAGTACGAGCACTGCACGAACCAGGGCTCCGAGCACGCGCCGCGGGACACGGCTAGGAACGCCTGTCATAACATTACTACATCAATACAGTACGAGCACTGCACGAACCAGGGCTCCGAGCACGCGCCGCGGGACACGGCTAGGAACGCCTGTCATTACATTACATTTTTTTCAATATTTTTATTTGTTTCATTTGGGAACATTGTACACTTATGAACGTCATTAAATTACAATTAAATAAAAATAACTAATATTCCAATACCAGTAACTACAAAAAGTAAAATAAATTATAATTAATAAACATTAAACACAACAACTATATACGTGTAAAGACTATAAAAGAAAAATATCGTGCATATGCAGGCTGTTAGACAAGGACACACTCTCATTTAGGTTCCTTTCATTTGGGCCGTTTTGATGCACATAGCAATTACAACCTTATGCATACAGATTAAATTTATGTTTTTTAAATATATGCAGTGCACCCATCCATATATTTTAAATCTATGCGCGAGACATACTAGTTACGCATCTGTACTGTCACGAGATGTCAGCGCGCGAACCTAACTGTCACTGACGGACCAATCACAGCCGGGCTCGCTACCCCGCCAAATATGCCTAACATTGAGTTCTACGCATCTAAAGATACGGTGCCGGGAATTATAGTATTACTAAATGGAACAAACATAACGGTAACAATGACAATTTTGATCTAACACTTGCTACACTACGGATGTCACGCATGCGTTGCCGACCAACGCTTTTTTTACGCCCTTTTGAAGGTCTCATAGCTCGACGGAAACACATCAGACATCAGCTCGTTCCACAGTATACAAGTGTACGGGAGAAATGACCGCTAGTATCGACACGTGCAAGTCTAAAGCCGGCTTTTAACTATGGGATATAATGTAAATTACATCTTGAGCTATGTATTACATCCCGCGATTGCTGTTCACACTGTAAGATATATAGTTCAGCTTTGGTTGTCTATGGTTTCATTCAAACACTGGCTAAATACACTAATTGTGTGGAGTCATAATAAAAATAAAAAACAACAAAAAAAAACTGAGGGCGAGGCAGGGGGAGGCGCGGTGTGCGGGGACGTGAGGTAAAATATAAACCTTCGAATATCGCTCAGTCGGTCGAAAAAATATTTATAGCTTGGGATGTAATATATATTATAGCATAGTGGAAACGGTCTCATACAAAATGTATGACGAGCGATAAAGTATTATATCTCAACATATAATATATATTATATTATATTCCATAGTGAAAAGCCGGCTTAAGTCTTGATAATATGTGAATGAGCGTATTGTCTATGGCGAGAGGTGCGATGTCAAAATCCAGCCTAATACATAAAAATCCCTCTATTGAACGTCCGTTCTGGTTCGTTCGCCCCGGTGTGTACCCCAGTCCGCATTACATGTGAAGCCGAACGTTCGCCCCGGTGTGTACCCCAGTCCGCATTACATGTGAACCCGAACGTTCGCCCCGGTGTGTACCCCAGTCCGCATTACATATGAACCCGAACGTTCGCCCCGGTGTGTACCCCAGTCCGCATTACATGTGAACCCGAACGTTCGCCCCGGTGTGTACCCCAGTCCGCATTACATGTGAACCCGAACGTTCGCCCCGGTGTGTACCCCAGTCCGCATTACATGTGAACCCGAACGTTCGCCCCGGTGTGTACCCCAGTCCGCATTACATGTGAACCCGAACGTTCGCCCCGGTGTGTACCCCAGTCCGCATTACATGTGAACCCGAACGTTCGCCCCGGTGTGTACCCCAGTCCGCATTACATGTGAACCCGAACGTTCGCCCCGGTGTGTACCCCAGTCCGCATTACATGTGAACCCGAACGTTCGCCCCGGTGTGTACCCCAGTCCGCATTACATGTGAACCCGAACGTTCGCCCCGGTGTGTACCCCAGTCCGCATTACATGTGAACCCGAACGTTCGCCCCGGTGTGTACCCCAGTCCGCATTACATGTGAACCCGAACGTTCGCCCCGGTGTGTACCCCAGTCCGCATTACATGTGAACCCGAACGTTCGCCCCGGTGTGTACCCCAGTCCGCATTACATGTGAACCCGAACGAAGCGAATTGCATCTTCGTTCATCATACGAACCGCCAGGGAATGGAATACCCTGCCTGAGTCTGTGTTTCCAGCTAAGTACAATATGGGGGTCTTCAAATCGCGTGCGAATAGGTATCTTCTGGGTAAGTGCGCTCCATCATCGACCGCATTATCACTTAACATCAGGTGAGATAGTGATCAGGTGCCACCCAGTTCGGTGTAAAAAAAAAAATATCTTTCCACCGCGATTTTTTCGAACTGAAGAACGGAAAGGTGAACCCATAGTTATAACCAGGGACCGCGGAAGTGCTCCATCACGGTGCAACAGAAAGAAACCTTCTGTATCAGTTAGCGAAATTGGCCACTTGATTTTAGGGAGGGGGGGTATTTGGCGCCCTCTGCCCCCACTTCCACGGTCCTAGGTTATAAGTACCCAACCAGGCTGGTGCTCGGACTAGGGAAGCTAAGTCGATATATTGATAGTTTCAGGTTCCGGAAGGGTTCCAGCAGGCGTGCTAGTATATAGGTCGTCCCAGACTATTCCCACACCGCTCCCACCCGGCAAAAAATGTTCATTAAAATGTTCACCTTATGACGTTCACTGTAGACAGAGTTTACATTGACAACACAAAGAGCAGACAGCGCAGTCTGGTCACATGCTGAGCGTTTAGTCAACATATCGGTAGTGTAAGGTTCACAGGGTCCCAGCAGGTGAGGTGTGTCAATATACGATGCTGTGCATACCTGCATGTTCTGCGACTCGATCCAGTCCCGGTCGAACGCCTCCACCACCACCCCGAGCGGACACAGCACGTCCAGGGCTTGCTGTCGATGTACATTGAGTTCGGTTAACGTTGAGTTCGGTTAACGTTGAGTTCGGTTAACATTAAAAAAACATTAATATTACGTAAATTAAATAGTTGAAGATGCTGTGGATCAGTGCTAAATTTGAAATCTTTATCTCCATTTCTCTGGAGATATTTATCAGATCTCGATAAAATTACAATTGGACCACCTTGGAATGGAAATTTACCTTACCAATTTAGAAATGAATCAGTCGAATCGAATTGAGAGAGTAATCGATACATACAAAAAATAAAATGGCCAAGTGCAAGTCGGACTCGCACTCGTAGGGTTCCGTACCACACTACAGTATTTTATAAGATCGAGCAAAAAATACTAATTAATAAACATTTTATTTCTTTTAACGCCATCTAACGTCTAACAAAGGAGTTAGGGATCGACATTTCAATATAACGCCATCTATGAGACGTTTACCTAACTAAGCGTTCATAGATGGCGTGAAATGCCGAAAAAAATCACGTTTCATTAATTTTTAACGTTATTCTGCTTTTAGTGTTTGTTGTTATAGCGGCAACAGAAATACATCATCTGTGAAAATTTCAACTGTCTAACTATCACGGTTCATGAGATACAGCCTGCTGACAGACGGACAGACAGACAGACAGACAGACAGACAGATAGACAGACAGACAGACAGCGGAGTCTTAGTAATAGGGTCCCGTTTTACCCTTTGGGTAAGGAACCCTAAAAACATACAGACGAATTGAGAACCTCCTCATTTTTAGAAAGTCGTTTGAAAAATGGTATTATAGCATTAAGTCCTCAGTGTACAAGTGTTGTGGGCAGAGCAACATAAACAAGGAGGCAGCAGGTCTGACCTGTGCGAGGTCGACGGGCGTCATCTTGTTGGCCGGCATGTCGGAGAGGTAGCGCGCCCAGTTCTGAGCGTCGCCGAGGATGGCGCCGCGGCTCCACTGCTCGTCCCCGCCGCCCAGCATGGACACCTTGGACTCCGGCAGCCGGTCCGATGTCTTGAACTCCTGGAACCTGCGGAATCAGAGCGTTCCAGAGGTACAGACTGACCTCCCGCACAGGTCAGAGGCATCCCATGAGAATGTATCGCGTATATATTTCATCGAATATATGCTGATCGGATACATTCTGGTCAGATACATTCTAATCGGATACATTCCAATCGGATTCTAATTCGGAAGTGTCTTTTTGTACTTTTAATATTAATTAATGTGTGAACTATATTTTCGCGGAAACCTTTCCAATTAGAATTTTTTTTTTTAAATAAGCTCTTTTAAAAAGATGTCTTTTGATGGAAACCAACTTAGATGTATATGTTTGTTTATTCGAATAGCGTATATAGGTCGTTAAACATCACAAATGTTAAAAATGTATTTTTTGACTTTGTTATTTCTACTGTATGTGTTATCCCGATCTGACCGTAACACCGACGTTGTAGCACCCTCACGATGTTCTCTGATACATTACACACAGCGTGTTACCTCACATGTGTGATGCGGTGTTACCTCGTTGTGACCGTAATACCGACGTTGTAGCACCCTCACGATGTTCTCTGATACATTACACACAGCGTGTTACCTCACATGTGTGATGCGGTGTTACCTCGTTGTGACCGTAATACCGACGTTGTAGCACCCTCACGATGTTCTCTGATACATTACACACAGCGTGTTACCTCACATGTGTGATGCGGTGTTACCTCGTTGTGACCGTAATACCGACGTTGTAGCACCCTCACGATGTTCTCTGATACATTACACACAGCGTGTTACCTCACATGTGTGATGCGGTGTTACCTCGTTGTGACCGTAATACCGACGTTGTAGCACCCTCACGATGTTCTCTGATACATTACACACAGCGTGTTACCTCACATGTGTGATGCGGTGTTACCTCGTTGTGACCGTAATACCGACGTTGTAGCACCCTCACGATGTTCTCTGATACATTACACACAGCGTGTTACCTCACATGTGTGATGCGGTGTTACCTCACATGTGTGATAAGGATTTACCTTTCATGTGTGATGCGGTGTTACCTCGTTGTGACCGTAACACCGACGTTGTAGCACCCTCACGATGTTCTCTGATACATTACACACAGCGTGTTACCTCACATGTGTGATGCGGTGTTACCTCACATGTGTGATAAGGATTTACCTTTCATGTGTGATGCGGTGTTACCTCACATGTGTGATAAGGATTTACCTTTCATGTGTGATGCGGTGTTACCTCGTTGTGACCGTAACACCGACGTTGTAGCACCCTCACGATGTTCTCTGATACATTACACACAGCGTGTTACCTCACATGTGTGATGCGGTGTTACCTCACATGTGTGATAAGGATTTACCTTTCATGTGTGATGCGGTGTTACCTCGTTGTGACCGTAACACCGACGTTGTAGCACCCTCACGATGTTCTCTGATACATTACACACAGCGTGTTACCTCACATGTGTGATGCGGTGTTACCTCACATGTGTGATAAGGATTTACCTTTCATGTGTGATGCGGTGTTACCTCGTTGTGACCGTAACACCGACGTTGTAGCACCATCACGATGTTCTCTGATACATGACACACAGCGTGTTACCTCCACTGGGCGAGATGGGCGGCCTCAGCTGCGGCCATGGGCTGTGACGCGGTGTCCACCTCTATCTGACCGCAACACCGACGTTGTAACACCCTCACGCCGGCCCCTACGCCCCAACGGATGTTCTCCTAGCGAAATAAACTTATTTATTAAAGAGTATGCAATGATACTGTCCAGTATAAAAATAATAAATTAAGGTTGGTACATTATATTGGCAATGTGAATGATATGACTTGTCACACACTCCAGGACAGCTGCTAAATATGTATCAAGCTAAAGTTCGATCATGTATGGAGTACTGTTCTCACCTCTGGCATGGGTCAGCCAAATACCAGCTGGAGGCGCTGGAAGTAATTGAGAGGAGAGCCAAGAAACTCATAAACGACAAAAATCTTGTAAGCAAAAGGCTTCAGAGCCTAGAGCATCGCCGGAAATTCGCCAGTTTATCGGCCTTTTATCGGATACATTTCGGGGAGTGTGCCTACCAACTGCACGAATTAATTCCACCATCCCTCTTTTACCATCGTACTACCAGGCGCACAGATATACGCCATCGATACATGGTTGATATTCCATTCTGTTACACAAAGCGCTATGCATCAACATTTATCATACGCACAGCAAAGGAATGGAATTCCCTGCCAGAGTCTGTGTTTCCTGTGAAGTACAACCCGGGGGTCTTCAAATCGCGAGTGAACAGGTATCTTCTAGGCATGCGTGCTACATCGTCGATCGCATCTTCACTTAAAATCAGGTGAGATAGTGGTATAAACGCTTGCCTATCTACAATATAAAAACTATATAAAAATTGTATCATGGACATATCCTGGTACCCACACTAGGTCTCTTAGGAGTCGGTTGCAATGACCCTCTCCAGTAAGTTTCACTAATTTAAATAACATGTGAGTATAGTTTTACTTTCTATAGGTATTTTATATATACACAATTCTGCTTTATAACTTTAGGTCCAAACATGGAAATAGTGAGAAGACTAAAAAGGGTCAAACCCTTCGAGTTACTTTAATGATACTTTATCAAGTGAACAAAGTGTAGTGATAGTGAACGCTATAAAAGGAACACAAGAACAAAGTGTCTTCCCCTTAATAGGGACATTAAGAAAAGTGTTAATGGATACATTCTTAGCTATATTCTAATAGTAAATTAAGTCAAAATCAAATTACTCATTAGCCTAGTTGTTATAAGGCTAGATTGCAATCGTAGTGAGATATCTGCATCAAGTAAATAAATCATTATAGCAAAAAAATGCAAATATTTAACATGAATGTTTGTGGCAGGCTTTATGACATGATAGTGAGTTGTATCTATAAGTAAGTAAGTGCATACCTTGGTAAGATCCATGACCTCGAGGTCATTGTACCCCGGCTCTTTAGGACCGACGCATGCCAGCGCGGCCGCGCTGTAGCCCGGCACTCCGGTCACCGCATACGCACGCCCTAACTTCAACTGGCAAGACAGTCTGTGGAATTATGAATACATTTATTGATTTTTTTATATATATCTTATAGGCTAGCGTTTGACCACTATTTCACCCGTTGGTGAGTGATGATGCGGTCGAAGAATTGAATAGAATTAGTCTGTGGAATACAACAACTCGTAGGTATTCAAACTAATATTATATAACTAAACTTATATTATAAAGAGGATATATTTGATTTTTATATTTGATTGTTACAATTTAACTCAAAAACTACTTGACAGATTTCAAAAATTCTTTCACTAATGGAAGCTACATTATCAGCGAGTTACATGAGCTATATTTTATCCCCGTATTGTCATGGGAACGGAAACTAAGTACACGGGAGAAGACGCGAGGCGCTACTATAGTCCGAGCCATATAGATTGGCGCTAAAGTGCATCGACCTCTCGTCAGCCGCTAAGAATAAATGAGTGTAACTTAAAATTTTGCCAAAATCAAAACTAAAAATATCTATTTATCGTTGATGTTTATTGCAATTCTACATACTACTAGAACACATTTGATATATTTAATGTCGTATTTTCATGATCTCGATATTTATTATCCGTTTTTTAACCGACTTCAAAAAAAGGAGGAGGTTTCTCAATTCGACCGTATATTTTTTTTTTTTTTTTTTTGCGGATAACTTCGTCGTTTATGAACCGATTTCGATTATTCTTTTTTTGTTCGAAAGGAGATATCCCAAGTGTGGTACCATGGTAATTTTATCGAGGTATGATAAGTATCTTCAGAGATATTGAGATAAACATCTCAAAATTGGTACTGAAAATGAATAGCGCGGCATTGAAGTCGGTTGTTTTTTAGTTTTTAAACGATATTATTTTAAGTTATTTTAACGCGCTAAGAGTGTTCTATGTTATACTTAATTTAATTTAATTTAGCTGGCGCTTACCTCGGCCAACGGATTAGCCTAGCAATTCAACGAGGTAACGTCGCCAGCTTTTTGGGAACGTTACCGGCAGACAGCTGCGACCTAGGTTCTGTTTTTTATTAGGGTTCCGAACCCAAAGGGTACCAACGGAACCCTATTACTGAGACTCCGCTGTCCGTCTGTCTGTCTGTCTGTCTGTCCGTCTGTCACCAGGCTGTATCTCATGAACCGTGATAGTTATACGGTTGAAATTTTCACAGATGATGTATTTCTGTTGCCGCTATAACAACAAATACTGAGAAAAGTTAAAAATTAAAGGGTTTAAAACAAAAAACGTGTTTTTTACGATACGATACGATACGAAATTAATTCACCTCGACGCAGCTAGATGGCAGCACAGGAAAAATTAACACGCGCAAGCGTTTCATTTGTTAAATTTGTGGGCCTCGGTCGATGTGTTTGCACAGTAAATTAATTTGCAGAAATGTAGTGTACAGTATTTAATAATAGTTCTTCAATTACTTAATGAGCTTCGATTAGCTAGAATCCACTCGGTCTTCAAGATATTTATTAATATTAATTAATTACCTTTGTGTTAATATTCACTTAGTTAGTGTTAGAAGTTCGTGGCGTTCGGACTTCGGAAATTCGGAACCCTCCGTGTGCGGGACCTGAAGTCTGACTCGCACTTGGCCAGTTTTATTTATAACTATTTTATACCATTTCATTTATTCACAGTTCAAATAGTTTAGTGGATTTTTAACTTGTATATATATACCATTTGTAAATACTAGTTGTATTTAATGATTATTAACGAACATCTCTTTTTGTAATTGTTCTACTTGAAATTAAAGAAAAAATTATATTAAATTAAAAATGTATTTATTCATTTTTAGTACAATTACACGTTACGTCCCTAACCACCAAACTAGGCGTTGTCGGCCTGTGTTTTGGTAATTAGTTCCATCCGTTGTAAAGACTTATTTAATGTACATGGCAGTTTACTTGTATCTTAGATTAATAAAGTTATACAATAAGGAGGTAAACAGTGAAAGCAAGAGAAATATTTTACTGATAGTCATACAGTTGAAGTTAAATATGCTAAATATTTTAATAATTATTTATCAGAGAATTTAGTCTCTGATAAATAATTATTGTTACGATTACAAATATGATTTATCAAATTAAACATACTTTATTAGAAACGTAGTTGCATTCGGTAAGAAGAATAATATACTATGTCACATGCATGAACCTAGCCCAACAAACAGTTTAAAGATTAACAAAATAATAAATTACATCACAGTTAGATACTTATTCAGAATATTTCTTTTGAGATTACACAAACAGTTATTATTTTTTTGTATTTTTTATTTTATTTATACTATTTCATTTATGCACAGTTCAAATAGTTTAGTGGATTTTTAACTTGTATATATATACCATTTGTAAATACTAGTTGTATTTAATGATTATTAACGAACATCTCTTTTTATAATTGTTCTACTTGAAATTAAAAAAAAAATACCATTACAACAGCTTTTATAATACTTACGAAACTACTTCCTGAAATTATACAAAACGTCACTTTACCTGGAACATTTTTTTACGTCAGGCAACAGAGATGCGTCACCTTCGGCAATAATAAATTAATTTGTTTTATAAATTAATCTCGGCAAGAATTAAGTGATGGCAATTATATATAAATGTACCAACAATATAAAATAAATCTGTTTAAATATATTTGTACTGTATACTGTACTGTACTGTATATAGTTGTATTGTATGTACTGATTAAATATATTTTATTTATTTATTTTCCAACACACATTAATCTTACATTAAACCCAATATATTAATGCAGACTCCAACTCAAATAAATATGTATACATGTTTCAGCAAATCACTTTGGGATATTTTAGTTGCAAATAAAAATTGAACACACCGCTAAGTAAAAAGAAACCTAATTATAATCACAGTCATAAAGATTTGTCACCGCTGCTAGGCCACTGAAAGATCAACGCACTTTAGTGCCAATCAATATAGCACGTACTATAGTCGTGTAATACACACATATGTTCTACTTACTTACTATATGTTCACAATTATATCGCATACCTAACCGCAACCTAAGGATGACCTTTTATCCCCCTTTATATATAAACCGATTTAAAAATAACCGGCCAAGTGCGTGTCGGGCCACGCGCAGTGTAGGGTTCCGTAGTAGCCCGTTATTCAATGCAAGTCTTTACACGTTATAAACAAGCAACTAAGTACTTCGTCTTTGTCACTTTAAAGTATTTATTCTAAGGATTTTGTATTTGGTACAAAATTATCCAACGCCCAAGTTCAACGACAATTACTGCTAAACTAATAAAGTTATCTTAACCGCTATAGTTATCCGTTAAAGTTCATGAAATGCACTATTATCACGAATTTTACCAGATTTTTTAAGCCAGCAGTTTAGCTTTTAGAGGGGAGGGGACCTACTGGAACAAAATTTTGCACTTTAAAGTTTAATATTTCGTAAATGGAGCATTCAATCAAAAAATAGTAGTAGCAACCCTTAAGTCATTTTAAAAGACCTATTTAACGATACGACACACGATGGGGTAAACGACGAAAAAATAATTCATCCCCACACCTCATGTAGGGGAGCTACCCTAAAAAAAATATTTTTCTTAATTTTATTTCACCACTCTGTCGGCGTAATTTATATACATACCACTACAAGATTACAGCTGTCTAGCATTAACGGTCTCGTAGCAAAACCTCGGACAGACAGACAGACAGACGGACAAACGGACATGACGAAACTATAAGGGTTCCTTGTCAGGACTACGGAACCCTAAAAACGAGGAAGTTCTAAATTCCTCGGAGGCTTTTATTATGTATGTTCACCGGGTATGTTCATGGTATGTTCAGGTATGTTCATTCAAAGACCAGGCGTCTTTGAATTATAAAATCCTTTTATTGTTTAAAAGAGTATACTTCCCAGGTGGTCCCATTTAAATTTCAATGAGATATGTTCAGTATCTGCAGAGATATGGCGAGTAAGCACCAACTTGGTACTGAGAATGACTAGCGTGGCATTTGAAGTGTGCTCTTATAGTATTTTAAATGATCTTAAATTATACCGACTACTTTTCAATCTTAATGCGAAATTGTTTTAACTATCTCACAGTTAAATTTAAGGGTTGGATCTTATATCGAATCGCCCAAATTTGAGTAAACTGTTAAGGGGGTTCGTACTTGATCTTGAAGCAAAACTTGCTGCCGGAGATGCGTTAAAATATTTAATATTATTTTTTGCTTAAATACCTATTACAGAACTTACGAATGCGTGAAAGGAAACGTAATTTTCTTTGATTCCTTATCAATTTTATAACGGCGTTTGTCAAAGTGCGTACAAAGAAACGTTAAGCCGCAATTTGGTTGACATTCACTTAACAGATGATTATCTTTAAAAAAATGGGCAGTTTTTAGGGTTCCGTACCCAAAGGGTAAAACGGGACCCTATTACTAAGACTCCACTGTCCGTCTGTCTCAGTCTGTCTGTCTGTCTGTCAGTCTGTCTGTCCGTCTGTCACCAGGCTGTATCTCATGAACCGTGATAGTTAGATAGTTGAATTTTTCACAGATGATGTATTTCTGTTGCCGCTATAACAACAAATACTAAAAACAGAATAAAGTTAAAAATAATAGAGGGTCCCCATACAAGAAACGTGTTTTTTTCGGCATTTCACGCCATCTATGAACGCTTAGTTAGATAAACGTCCCATAGATGGCGTTATATTGAAATGTCGATCGCTTACACCTTTGTTAGACGTTAGATGGAGTTATAAGAAATAAAATGTTTATTAATTATATTTTTTTGCTGGCGAAAAATGATAGTGGTATTTTTTGCTCGATCTTATAAAATACTGTAGTGTGGTACGGAACCCTACTAGTGCGAGTCCGACTTACACTTGGCCAGTTTATTAAATTATTGTTATTTGTTTTATTCGTTTTGTTTTGTGTGAGTATGGATAATGATAAAAACGAATGATGAAAATGTTTAATATAAATTTCAAATAAGCATTAAAGAAACACGCATCTCCGCCGCGAGGGAGGTTCAAGTGGGGGGACTAGCCTCCTCCCCTCCGCGCCTTCTCTACCTCCCTCCCTCCTACGAGAGCGACTACGATACAAATGAAGGATGCAAATATTTAAATTTAAATTTCAAATAATAAACAAATTACGCATCTCCGGCAGGGAGAAACTAGTGGGGGACTCCCCTCCCCTCCCTCTACCTCCCCCCTTCTACGAGGGCGACTTGATTCAAGATTTTTACCCAATTTAAAGACAAATTAGTAATAGATAGTACAACATGTACCCAGTAGTGTCAGATGTATATTGTAGTAGTGTCAGTATATTAGGAGTTTGTCATTTATTTGATATGACAATAATATTAAATCTTAGTTATCAATCTAATGTTCTTTTAATTATTGTATGACAATTGTAATTTAATTTTATAATAATTATTTAATTTAAGTTAATTAAATAATTATTTTTTAATTATTTTTAGTATGTGATTGTGACATGTTTATTATTTTTACGATTTTATTTTAATATTTTGTGTACCTACTATTGTAATTCGTATAATATGGGCATGTGCCTGAAATAAATACATTAAATACCACCACTTTGCCAATTAATTTTTAGCCATGAAATAGGAATGTTTTTCGGTTGAAATGGCAAGGTGTCCAGTGAAATTACAGGGCATGTGAGACTCAACATCTTTATGTCTCAAGGTAACAGGCGCAGTGCAGTCTAATTCTAATTGGTGATGGGGGCGATAAGACCTGCACTGACGTCCCGCTTGGGGTGTATTGTGCATCGGGGTGTATTGTGCACAGTGCAGTGACATGCAAAATTCTGGCTGTTCTGAATTTTGCATGTCACTGTATCTATATATTTTAGGTAGACGTCATCGCTTACCATCAGGCGAGCGTCGTGCTTGTACTGTTACCTTTTGCCATAAATAATAAATGAAAAAAAACTCACTCGTTCATCTGCTGAGCTATTTTCCCGTCAGATTTCTGGTTGATCTCCTCGGCGGCCGGACTCAGCTCATATTTGTTGTTATTCTTATATACCAGCAGTACCACACCCTTCTGAAAATTTATTATATCACCCTCTTTTACTAAGGTATTACTTCCTTATCTTGACATCCCTTTTAAATGATGTCATGCGAATGGAATTTTACAAGAGTAAAGATAATTAAATTATCCTAAATATTATACCTATGTTATAACAAAGAATTCTATTCAAACTATTTATGTCTAAAACTATTTTCTGACTAAAACATACGTCGCGGGCCGCACGAATACAATACGCGGGCCGTGTCTGGACGGCCCTGGATTAAATAGATAAACTCATTATATGCACACCAAAAGAACAGAAACAATTTGAAAAGATAAACTCTAAACTTATAACAATAGCTATGCAAAGGGCGGTCTTATCGCATAAAGCGATTTTTTCCAGACAACTGAACAGTAAAGAAAAATACGTAATAATAATGAGAAGAGCTATGACACCATACCTTGCTTCCATCAAGCTGGTCCCCCTCCTGCGAGCATTCCTTGGGCTCCTCCGTGCTCTGTCCCGGACAACTGCTGGCCGAGCGTCCTCTCGCCAGACCTCGCGGGATATGTCTCAAACTACATAACAATTTAGATAAACCCATCATAATAATAAAGTAAACATAAAAACATTGATGAAAATTTTCAAGAAAAAAATAAACCAACTAGATTTTGGTTTCTGTTGGCTTTATTATTTTGGGATTCATTTTCAAATGTAGAATGTGCCACAAGGAAAAAGTATTTAATTATGAGTTTTTAAATGATTTAAATCTTAGCAAATTAGTTCTACTTAATGGAAAGAAGTAGTCTCTGCCTACCCCAATGGGAAAAAGGTGTGACTGTATGTAATGTGGAAGTTGAAAATTGCTGAATGGATTTGGATGAAACTATAGCCCAAGGATGATGTATTACCTAAATAAAAGCATAGTTACCATTGTTATAAAATTTCACCATAACAACAGGACTCAAACCCGCACCTCCTAGATAACATGGCTAGGCACTGTACAATTGAATAAAACAATGTTACCTACCGCAATATAAAGTGTCGTAACACTTAAACAAACATAAACAGTTACCACTATCAGTTATCTTATCATATCACACATGAACACAGGGGTCAGCTAGTATTGGAGTATAAGACACACCATAAATATATATTTTGTTAATAATTAAAGACAAGTAAAGTAGCCCATTAAATAATTTACTACTTTCACAAATATAATATGAATAATAATTTAGATAGTTTTAAAACTAAAACAACCGACTTCAATGCCCCGCGAGTCAATTTCAGTACCAAGTTTGAGACGTTTATTGTCATATCTCTGGAGATATTTATCAGATCTCGATGAAATTACAATGGGACCACCTCGGAAACGTACCCTACCGATTATAAAAAGAATCATTCGAATCGGTCCAGAATTGACGGAGTAATCACGTAACATATACACAAAATTAAAAAACAGACGAATTGAGAACCTCCTCCTTTTTTGGGAAGGTGGTTAATAAAATGCCGAATATTTTAGGTAATAATCAGTAAATATACCTAGAGGATCCAAATACAACCTTCTCAAAACAAAAATTGAGTTGCTGATAACATCAACATTGTCACAGTTGCACATCAATGATATGCTAAAGATAATGCAGATGACAGCACTGTTGTACACAGTTGCTTTTCAACCAACTTCCAAAATGAAGGAGGTTCTCAAGTAGTCTGTATGTTTTTTTTAAAATATGTTGCACAATTACTTCGTCAATTGTGAACCAATTAGAAAGATTTTTTTTAATCAGTAGGGTAGACTTCCGAGGTGGTCGCATTGTAATTTCATTGAAATCTGATAAGTATCTCCAGAGATATGACGATAAACGTCTCAAACTTGCAACTGAAATTGACTCGCACGGCATGGAAATTGGTTGTTTTAGTTTTTATACTATCTTAATTATTGGTATTACTTTTTAATACTCTTAAAAGTAGCTGAGATAGTGGTTATCTCCTATCAATAATTGGTTATACTTAAGATATTTTAAAAACTAAAAGAACCAACTTCCATGCCCCGCAAGTCAGTTTCAGTAGTAAGTTTAAGACGATTATCGCCATATCTCTGGAGACACTTATCAGATCTCAATTAAATTACAACGGGACCACCTCGGAAATGAACCCTGCTGATTAAAGAAATAATCATTTGAATCAGTTTACAATTGATGGAGTAATCGCGTAAAATACATACACAAAAAACATACAGACAACTTGAGAATATCCTCTTTTCAGAAGTCAGTTGAAAATCATATTGAAAAAAAATAACTAAATTTACTGTTACCTTAATCTCTCCTAAGTTATATACTTCATCAGGCCAACAACTATCAATCAGTAAAACACAGCCTTTTGTATATTATCTTTTATTTCCAATATTTAACTTAAAAGTTGACGTCTTAGGCACATGTCGTATTGTCAATGATATTCTCGTCTCCCTGCTCACAGTAGACCCCTTCAAATATGTATCTGAGCACATATTTAAATTAAGTATGGAGTCATCGATGACGTCCTGGCTGACTTCCTCTATGCAGTGTAAGTAATGATGGAACAACTTATCTTGTAATACAAGTAAGCTCCTAGGTTCTAGTAGCAGAGAGAAAACTGGACTCGTACTCATTATGCCCTTGTCTGGAGAAGGTTCTAGGAATTTCAACAATGTGTGGGAGCCCACAGATATTGTAGTGATTGTGGGGTAAAACAGTGAACCATCTAAGTGTGGCATAATACCTTGTCCAGGTAAGTACTCATTTACTAAGACATGGTTAGGGCGGTTGCCACCCATGAGATCGAGTTGGTGAATCCTCCCGAGATACTCATCCAGCCAGGGAGGTATAGTCTCAGCAATCATGCCTTTATTGTGCGGTATCCCGCCCCAATTCTGAAGCCTTCTGTTTGATAAATGCGTCCACTTGGGTTTCGGCGCCGAGTAGATTTTTGACACGATAGTTTGTTCTTCGATCTCAGTTATAAATTCTGATATGTAGTACGCTGTTGGTAGTTCGGCCTGGAAGGACAGAGATGGGAGGTTTAAGCTGATGTCTTTTGTGAATGTACATTCATTTTATTATTACAATAATAAGACAGTAAAGATAAGTATATAAACTGTACTCACGGTAGCAAGTTTGTAACGTTCCATTGTACCTATTATAGAGCTTTGAATTCGAGATATATTCCAAGAAAGTTGATTTGAAAGTAGGTTTAAAACTTTAAATAATCGTTTTTTAATATTTATATTGTTAATGTAATGAATTATAAATTTAATTAAATAATTTGTAATGTTATTTTCATTTATGTTATGACTTATGACATAGACATACGAATCCTAGGAATCTTTTTTTTTTTTTTTTTTTTTTTTTTTTTAATGGCAATCGTCTTTCTTTTGAGACATTTTTGCCAGTATCGCGTCAGTTCAGTAATGAAGTTAGTATTTGATATTAATAAAAAGGTAATGGTAAACGAGGTTAAGATAAAGTAAAAGAAAAATAAGTTAGGGAACTCCACCCAAAACAAAAGAAAAAATAAAAACAAATATTTACAATAATTGTTACGAGATATAAAAAGAATACACTAACAGTAAAATACATATAATAATTAAACTTTAATGTTATTATCGACAAGAAAATTACTTATGATTCTAAATATTTGCAAATTATTGGATGATAGAAGGGTAGGTATGGAAGTAGGAAGAGGAATAACAAGATAACAAGACTAAGAGAAAAATAAAATGCTGAATGATTAAGAAGCGGGCATGAAAAAAATATATGGTTGAGGTCTCCCTCGTCCAGACCACATTCGCATAGGGATGAATCCCTTATGTGCAATTTATTTTTAAAAAAGGTGGGTACACAGCAGTGCCCCAAACGCATCCGGATGATAGAACTTGACAGCTGCTTGCTGAGATGCCATTTAGCAAACCAAGGTCTCCGCGGGATATCCGGTTGGAGAGCAGCATACGCTGAGCCCCTGGTCTTGCTAGAGGCAGCCCAGGAGCTTGCCCAAGATCTGAACAAAAGTACTTTCGGAATTGCGAAAAGATCATGCGGAAAAATGCAAAATGGAATTTTATCACCATGGGCCACTGCATCTCTTGCCACTCCGTCCACTCGCTCATTTCCCGAAATACCAGCGTGGCCGGGAATCCAAATAAAAACAACTTCAAGCCCTTTCGATTGACATATTGCTAAAGACTCTTTAATAAGAAAAATTACAGAAATAGAAGATTTAGTACAAAATGGATTTGAAAGAAGAGATTGAAGAGAACTCCGAGAGTCTGAAAAGATAAGATAACGACGAAGATTAAAAATCAGAATATATCGAACCGCTTCCAGTATCGCCCAGCATTCACCCGAGAAGACTGAAGTTTCAGGTGGAAATTTAACTTTTTGAACGATATTGTATTGAGCATGGAAAATACCACACCCAACACAACCAAGAGGGGAAAGTTTCGAAGCATCAGTATAAATACAGTGCCAACCACGCCAATCTCTCCTCAAAAGGCCTTGGAGATATTCATCAGCATGTGGGTCACCAGCACAGATGTCAAAGTCCAAAATTACAGTAGGCCGAGCGATGATGACTTCGTAACTAAAGGAGAAAAGGGGAAGAGAAGGAGAACGGATAACTGGATCTTTAAGTGACTTATAAATATTAAAACTCCGCAAAAGAGGAGGAGGTTTCTTGCTAAGCCAGAACCGAGATGTAAAAGAGAAACGCCGAAGAAGTTGAAGTTTAGGAATAAGAGGATGGGAGGAGTATTGTACACATCGGAAGAAGAATCGGTTAGCAAGAAACTGACGACGAAGGTGGAGCGGGGCATCAACACACTCTACCTGGAGTGCATTAATAGGAGACGATTTCATAGCACCCGATACAATACGAAGGGCTTTGGACTGGATAAGATCCAACTGCCTCATACTGCCCTTATTAGCAGGCTCCAGTAAAAAGGATCCATAATCCAAGAAACTACGAATAATGGCATTATAAAGCAATTTCAAAGTAAATGGATGCGCTCCCCACCAAACACCCGAAAGGCATCTTAAGATGTTCAGATTTTTTTCACATTTGTCTACTATGTAGGCACAATGTGACTTACCAGTTAATTTACTATCTAAAAGAAGTCCAAGAAATTTAACAGAATTTTCAACCGGAATTTTGGAACCATTACAGAAAATTTGCACATCAGGAGTATAGCGCTTACGGGAAAAAATAACTATGTTACTCTTTGAGGGGGAGAGATCTAAACCATTGACATGAAGCCAAGAGTTTAGACATTGAATGGAACGCGAAACACAATTGCTAGCTAGATTAATTTTGTTATGTGATGAATATAAAAGTATATCATCAGCATACTGAAGGATACGGCAAAGACCGACAGACCTTTCCAAATCATAAGTATAAACATTGTAAAGAAGAGGGCTAAGAACTGACCCTTGGGGTAAACCACGCCAGATAGTTCTATGAGGAGAAATAGCGGGGTCACTACAACGAAGGTATATATTTCTTTCGGCAAGAAGGTTCAGAATAAAATTACATAATTTAGGGGGCACTTTTAACACTAAAAGTTTATTCTTAAGAAGAGGAAGTTGAACACTGTCATACGCTGAAGATATATCAAGAAATGCACCGACAACAGAGTCGTTCCGGGTAAAGGCAAGCCTAATGTCAGTAGTGAAAATACTGAGACTGTCCATGGTGCTCCTGCCCTTCCTGAATCCATATTGAGACTTAGCCAGAAGATCGTTGCTTTCAAGGAACCACTCAAGTCGGTTCTTTACCAGACGTTCAGCAAGTTTAGACAGAACCGAGGAAAGAGCAATAGGGCGGTACGAATTATGATCTTGCGAATCTTTATTGGGTTTAAGGATTGGGATAATATACTGAGATTTCCAACTAACCGGAACAAAGCCAGTGTCAAAAATACAATTAACTAGGCGCAGATAATGAAAAAGTAAACAGTCACTCGCTTTCGAAAAAAAAGAATAAGGTAAGCCATCCATGCCGGGGGCCGAATCTCTGACCGATTTAAGAATGTTTTTCAATTCTATCATAGAAAATGGACAATCTAAAGGATCATTTGATAAAGGGACAGACAACGATGGTAATTCAGAAGGAAGAGGACAATATTGGGGGGCTAACTTGTCCATGAACGCTTCAGCCCACGACTGAGATGGATTACAGGGCCGAGAAAGGGGACACCACGAACGCCTGTACCAACGTATTTTCGTCCATATAACAAAAGCAGGGGTACTAGGGCTCAAACTTGTACAAAAACATTTCCAATGATCACGCTTTTTGGAATGAAAAAGTCGTTTGGATTTAGCAATACACTTATTCAAATTGGAAAAGTTTTCCTGTGTCATATCACAGCAAAAGGAATGTTCCGCTACCTCACGGGCCTTTATGGCATCATTGCACTCCCTATCCCACCAAGGAGGAGGGGGCAACTTATTAGACGGAGGTTTTTTAATAGAAAAGGATTTATTTGCACACTCAAGGAGTGAGCGAACCAAAAAATCAGAAGAAGAAGAAATATTGTAAAAGTTTATAACAGGAAATTTTTTAGAAACTGAGACCGTGTGATCATGAAATTTTTGCCACCCAGAAAAATCATTATTATTCAAAATATATTTCAGAAGCGGGGGGTTGCCAGGGGGGATAGGACAGGAATTACGTTGAGGAAAATTTAAAAGAATAGGAAAATGATCACTACCATGTGTAGAAGGAAGGACACGCCAAGTCAGAAGAGTAGCAAGCTCCGGAGAACACAGTGAAAGATCAACAGCACTACGGAATTTATTTGGTCGAGTTCTCAAAGTAGGGGAACCGTCATTAAGAATACAGAGGTTTAGGGAATCAAGGGAATCTAATAAGAACTCCCCAAATTCGTCCGCCTTACCACAACCCCAAACAGGATGATGACAATTAAAATCACCAAGAACCAGAAGAGGCTTTGGGAGAGAGCTCAAAACTGAGACTACATTACGGAGGATAGCCTTAGAAGGGTCAGGAATGTATATCGATACCAAAGTGTATTCTTTAACTCGAACCGCAATTATTTGAAAACCACTATAAGAGGGGACATATATACGAGAAAAAGAAACGTTACTTTTAAAAAAAAAAGCAACGCCACCGTAGCCATCATGCCTGTCACTCCGGGCATCAACAAAGCCCGGGATCACATAATGAGAACCAGGCTTAAGCCACGACTCGGTAACAGACAAGACAGCTACGTTGAACTTATTTATTAAATAAACAAGCTCAGAGTATTTATTTGTCAGAGAATTACTATTCCATTGAAGCAGATTGAGATCCATTATGTAAGAGAGAAATTAGTGAATTTAGGTTAAAAGCAGCGTTGGACGGTGAAGAATGGGGTTGGTGAGAAGAGTTCAGGAGAGTGGATAAAAGGTTTAGAAGTTTTAGAAGATCGCTAATGATAGATTGAACAGTTGGGGTATCTAAAGGTTTTTCAGGGTTGTTAAGGGCACACCCATTAGGAGCAGATTCTGAAAAATCTCCCCTTATTATGTTTGAGTGGGCCAGGCGATCATAACCAACCGAAGAAGGTGCAAATGAACCAGCAGGCTTTGGTTTTTTTTTATAGTGAACATGAGCAGGCTCAACATTTACATTTTTAAAAGAGCCTGGAAACTGTGACGGGAGAGCAGGGGAAGTCATATCTACGGGAGAAGAAACAACCTCGGCGAACGACAGCTTAGATGGCGGATGAAGCTTCGCAGCCTCGGCGTATGAGGAGTAATTTTGAGTCATAGCAGCTTTGATAGCAACTTGCCGGGCCATTTCAGGGCAAGCTTTGTTTGTGGCGAAATGTTTGCCACGACACCAAATACATTTAATGTTTTCGGTTTCAATATTGCATGTCTCTCCTGCGTGGGCTTGACTACATTTGTAGCAAGCGGGTTTGGATCTGCATTGAATTTTTGTGTGACCATATCTACAACACTGGAAACACTGAATCGTTGGGAGTGTATATCGTTCTACTTGGAAGGCATTATAGCACAAATAAACTCTGGACGGAAAAACTTGGCCGTCAAAAGTAAGTACGCAAGTTTGAGATGGCTTCCAAGTTACCTTCCCATCCAACATCAACTTAAAATTAAGGCGCCTCACCTTAATGACGGGACCACAGTCTTGAGGAACACGAACCTCTTTTATGATATCCTCCGGGGACATATCAGTAGGAATGCCTCTAACCAAGCCTAATCGGGTAACATTGTATGAGGGCACAAAAGCCCTATATCCGTTGTTCGTTAAAGAACTTGACTCCATAAATGAGTTGGCGCTATTGACGGAGTGAAAGGTTAGAGCAATTCTATTTCGACCTATACTTTTTATTGAACCATCCACTATACCCTGGAATTCTCTTGCGCGCCCGAAAAGAAATCGTCCAAAAGTAACCGGGTGCAAAGTTGTGCCCGCAGAAGGAGACTGTTCAATTTTTTGGACATGTACCACAAAGGGACCGGCGTCTGAATTTACATACTTCTGACGAGCAACTGGCGTGGGGACAACCTTTTGTCCTGGGGGCAAACTGGAAGACGCAACTGAGTCAGCAGACTTCTGGCCAAGAGGCATAGATAGCGAAGCGGATGAGGACGGAGCAGAGGAGGGAAGAGACGCAGCAGACGGTATGGGTGTAGTTAGAATTTCATCGTCAGCAATCTTGAATTCGTCTCCCGAGGAGTCGTTCGGGGAACAAGCTCTAACATCACGCTTTAGTGCTCTACGTTTCGAGCGGTTATTAATTACTAGCTCAAAGGGTCTTTCATCGGACGTATGGACAGAAGTGAAAGCTGCTGGAGAGGGAGGAAGACTTTTATCCCCCCAAGCCCCGCCACCGGGGTCGGGGGGATCGCCATCCTCCATTAGGGGGAGAATAAAAAACTACACTGAAAATAAAAAAAAACTAAGCTACACTACAGTAATTATAATAAAGTACAACAAACTAAGCTAACAAAAAGCTATTTTGGAGAAGAAAACCCTAAATTACTTATAAGAATTAATAAAATAAAACCAGAGAAATTTTTTGAAGTCTCGCGGTGCCGACGTTCCACTGACATCCATCCTAGGAATCCATAATCAATCATATGATTGAAATGGAATTGATTGATTGATGTTGTGATGTGATTGTTGACATTAACATTTTTTTTTTTTTTTTTTTTCTTCTTTCCCAGTCAAGGGAATTTTTTGGCGTCACACGTTCGTGCATTTGCCAGAGTCTTGTTTTATATCTTGATCTTGCATATTAACTTGTGCATATGTTATTGTAAGAATTTTATAGAGGTTAAAACAAAAGTGGAGAAACGTTTAACGCGAAAACTGTAGGTATGAATCTTGCCATCGGAATTTAGAAAACTTTGGTAACTATTGAAAATTAAAATGGATCAGTATATAAAAAATAAAGAAAAATTGAGATATAGAACAATATTTACAATATAAAATTAAATTTACAGCATATTATGTACACTAGAATCATATTTACAATTTTATATTATTACAAACAATAAAATCTGAAAGAGTTTTATATAAATTTGGATTAATATTGCAAAGAAGAACTTTGATGTTTGTAGGTAAGGGAACATGGAGAGATATCAATGTGTCGTAAAAGGAACTACGGTCATATTTGGAACAAGCAGTCATGACCACATTCACATTTAGTGCTGTCTACAATATTAAATCTAGCAAGATGTGCAGGACAAGTGGTATGGCCCAAACGCATTCTTATAATAATTGATGTCACAACCTTGCTAAACCTAATATGCGAAAACCACGGTCTTCGCGGAATATGCGGTTTTATACTATAATAATATTTGCCTTTAATTTGACTGCTGCTCTTCCAGTTTCTCACCCAAGATTCTTGAAGCGAGGATCTGGGAAGTGCAGCAATTAACATTTCAATAATAGGATAACTGGTAAGCACAGACCTGCTACATATTAAACTCGATCGTGTACACCGGCCCCCATGAGACCGACCTTGAACGGAGTTTGTCCCTTTCTTTTGTATGGACATCTTGTATATATACCATACTTATGGTATAGAACATATAAGGGACAAGCAGGTTGTTAGACAAGGACGCACTCCCACCTTGTCTCAATTGGGCCGTTTTGTTCTACAAAGCAATTACAACCTTAAGTTTAAAGCATACGGATTAAATTGAATTTGTCAAAACATCTGCAGTGCACTATTCTTTTATATTACGTCTATGCTGGTAAGTGATCGACAGTACTAATTTTATTTCAAGTCTGCAAAATTCGGTCTGCGAAGTCTCGTCTCGGGCGGAACATCAAACAACAGTTTTATAATTACTCAAGAGAATTGAGAACGGTAGATATTTATCATTTATATTATCTGGTAATAAAATTAAGTAAGTAGTACAGATTTATTCCAGAAACCTACTTATATACCTATACTACCTACCTACCCTAGTCCATAGACTAAGTATATTAAAATAGACTTGTCCTTAAAATAATAATAATAATATGAGAAGGATAAAACTATACAATCAGTAATAAGAGAGAGCGAGATAAACAACAATTTTTTTATCCTTCCCTGCGTATGCCATTTTACAAACTGCCCCCCTATCACGAAGTTGGATAGGGATTGAAATAAACGAACATGACAGAGATAGAGCTATACATACAGCCTACATAGCTGCGTCCCTGTCATTTAATTCATTCGGCTAAACTTCGTGATAGGCCAGCTGGCTGCAAGTTCTAGTGCACCCATTGGCTTTCACCTGCTGTCATGTATGACCCGACCAAATAACGTTGTTCATTTTACTTATAGCTGGCATATGTATCACGTGCTCATCATTTTAGACGGGTTACATCTCTATAGCAATTTCATTACATAGCAATATAAATATAGCAATTTAATGTTCTCTCTATATAATATACTAGCAGCCCGCCCCGGCTTCGCACGGGTAGAACATATATGCCTACAAAATTTGCATCAGTTTGTTGCATCGAATATAAAATATTAACATATTTAACAATCATCGTCATATTTCATCCAATTTACACAAAACCTTAATGAATTATGCACCTAAGACCTAAACCTTCCTCATAAACACTCTGGCTATTGGTGAAAACCGCATGATAATCCGTTCAGTAGCTATTGAGATTATTGCGATCAGACAGACAGACGCAGTGATGGACTTTGTTTTATACTTACTTCATCATCATCATTAACAGCCTGTACTCGTCCACTGCTGGACATAGGCCTCTCCTATGGCACGCCACTGAGCTCGATCTTCAGCTATTTGTTTCCAACCGCTGCCAGCCAGCTTGCGTATATCATCGCTCCATCTAGCTGGAGGGCGTCCTACGCTTCGTTTCCCGAGTCGTGTTCTCCACTCTAGAACACGTCTACCCCAACGGTTATCGGTTCTACGACAGATGTGACCAGTCCACTGCCACTTCAGCTTGCTAATCCTTTGAGCTATGTCGATAACCTTGGTTCTCTGTCGGATGACTTCATTTCGAATTCGATCTTTCAGAGATACTCCGAGCATAGCCCTTTCCATAGCTCGCTGAGCGACTTTTAATTGGTGGATCAGTCGCACCGTCAGTGTCCACGTCTCGGCTCCGTATGTCATTACAGGTAGGACGCACTCATTAAAGACTTTTGTCTTTAGGCTCTGTGGTATCGGCGATGAAAAGACTCGACGTAGTTTTCTATATACTTACTTACGTATATATACTTACTTACGTAGTGATATTGGACGGCCCTTTTGGCGTGAAGGATAGTTACCCTGATTCTGACCGTCGGGTCAGAGGGTCGTTGGTTCTTATCCTAGCTATATACCTACCAATGAAAGTTTTATGTGCATTCATGAATCATGAGTTTTCGTACAGTGGT
Organism: Cabera pusaria; assembly: GCA_954871355.1. Classification (NCBI taxonomy): domain Eukaryota; kingdom Metazoa; phylum Arthropoda; class Insecta; order Lepidoptera; family Geometridae; genus Cabera; species Cabera pusaria. The sequence goes on from OX940896.1 coordinate 1,244,128, forward strand.
AGTGGGATCATTAAATCTACCAAAAAGTAGCTTACCTCCAAGGAGAAGATCTGCCGCCGTAACCTTACGGCGTGCCCCGACGCAAGATGTAGTGGGGTGCTTTCAGGATATTATCAAAATAACCCTTCTAGTCATATCTGTTCATAAAATATTTGGAACTATTGATACCATGCACCCCACGCTTTTTTTTACAATAAAATCATTTTTTCTTACACTATTTTTAATTCAAATTTATTAAAATTTATTTTCTATTTTTTAGTTGGATTTTCTATAAAAGCGTATTTTTTAGTTTTTTAACTATTATTTATTTGTTTGATAGATGTCTTCATCGAGAGTTTTCTTAGCTTTGATTCATGAAAATTCGTTCAATCGTTATAAAACTATGAGCTTTTTCTAGTTAATTGCGCTATGAAATCAACTTTCATAGGTCTGATCAGTTCGAAAATCTTCTTCTTCAACGATATTGTAAGAACATGGAAGCATTGACCTGATGCTGGGACATCTCCTGGACTCTACAGAATACTCAAATCCTCACTAACTTACAGCTCAGATTTTAAATGACGTGTTTAGAGTCATTGGAATGCTTTTAATGAAAAGATTATACATAGATCAGTCGGGGTGGTTTAAATTATTATATTATATATATAGATCATTATTATGTTATAACATAGATCATATTATTATACTATATTGACTTCAAATTGATTGTGATCGGTGGGGATCTACGGCATAGGTAAGCTTATAATAATATTTTCGGAGTAACTATAACCTAATCTGTGGTTTCACTGCAAATATTTTATTAATTTTGCAATGCGTGTATGTGAAATTCGTGATATCTTCTAGAGTTTTCATTCGAATTATATACTGTAAACGACAATTTTAATCTATAATATGTGGTCAAGCTAATTAACGTAATTATTTGGATAAGGATAAATACTATATACTTGAAAATTGCCTTGGAAGTTATGTAATATTTTTTAACAAAAATTTTAAGATTAAAATGGTTACTGTAAGTCAACCTTAAGATAGACATATGCTGTCGCGGACTTTTTTGTAGGTCTTATTAAGTTGTACAACTCTTGCAAAGAAAATATTCTACTATCTATTTTCAATTAAGCAGCGTTCGTAAGAAACGTGTTTTTAAGACAGTTTTTTTGCCGACTTATGTTGCAAATTAGGTCTCCACGAATGGACCTATGATATAAACGGGATGATATATAGCATATTTTTATTCCAAAAGTCCATTCTATGTATTAGTGAAAGAATTTTTAAATCGGTTCAGTAGTTTTTGAGCCAAATCATTACAAACATACAAAAATACAAAAATACAAATGTTCTCTCTTTATAATATTAGTATAGATAATATTTCTCTACGATCCTATAATCACTAACTTTGACAATTATGAGCAATTCAATGCATATACGTAATATAAAAGGACACAGATGTTTTGACAAATTCAATTTTATCTGTATATTTTAGCTATAAGGTTGTAATTACTTTGTAGAACAAAACGGCCCCATTGAGAGACACCAGGGTTGGAGTGTGTCCTTGTCTAACAACCTGCTACTGCCTGCTAGTGCTATATATGTTCTCTACTATATGTATAATATATATATATATATATATATATATATATATATATATATAAGTTATAATATAATATATAATATAATATATAAGTTAGTCCATACAAAAGAAAAGGACAAACTCCGTTCAATGTAGGTCTCATGGGGGCCGGTATACGCGATCGAGTATAATATGTGTAGCAGGTCTGTGATTCAATGTCATTGTAATCCAAAACGTTTGCTGTCGAGAGTTTTGGCGGGAACGTGGAAAAGTGTGTGTGATCTCATAGTAGTTTTTCCTAAAACTTGTGTTCTTCCGCGAGTTAATGTGTAATAAATGTGGCTTCTTAACCATTAAGTGCCGGTGAATGTGTGCGAGTGAAGGGAAACAGCACAATTTTGAAAAACATGCAAGTGTTCTTCCGCAAGTTAATGTGTAATAAATGTGGCTTCTTAACCATTAAGTGCCGGTGAATGTGTGTGAGTGAAGGGAAACAGCACAATTTTGAAAAATATGCAATTTGCGTTCTCATCATAATTCCACTGAAAATCTTCAGTAAACACCACATCTTTACTGAAGGTATGACTTAGACTAGACTTTTACTTGAAAACTGACCTGAAATGTGACTTCGACCCATCCCACCCATGACACTGGCTAAATACACTAATCGTGTGAAGCCATAATAAAACTAAAAAAAAAAGTTTGCTGTCATCATGTGTCAAATTACGTTTTGTTTTTAATGAAACTTGTATTAAACAACAGATAATAATATCTTGGCTTGGATTTATTTAATTATTATTCTTTTACTTAAATAGAAAAAAACGCATACATATGGTAATATAAAAATACTTACTTAGCTTAGCTATTTGTTCACTCATACAAATGTACGGCCGTAATTCAAATACATAATTAAAAATTTGCATTGTTATCTTCCTCCAGCGACGGTGCTCATAAATGTCTTAGTTAGCAATATCAAAACGTTACAGTTAATCTTTTTTTTTGACAGCAGGCGTACAAGAAAGAAGACAAAAATGTTATTTGTTAATATTTTTTTTGTAAATATTTGTTAAATGAGCCATCGTAGAATGTAAACATAATGGGAGGTTGCATCGGAATAACTAGGAGTGGAAGCGGACCCATAGAAGAATCCTCGGGGACCGCATCGCGGCCTAATTCCGGTAGGTCAGCGACGGTACGCGAATGTGTCGAAGTGGCGAGGCGGACGGGGCTGAGCGGAGCGTATTGTTACAGGTGGGCTGAGGAAGAACCAGTCGCTGTGCCACGAGACTATCCGCTGGAAGTCCGACGTTCCTCTGACCGAGGGCCAGCTTAGGAGCAAGCGGGATGAGTTCTGGGACACGGCGCCTGCCTTCGAGGGCCGCAAGGAGATCTGGGACGCGCTGCGGGCCGCGGCCGTCGCGGCGGAGGCTCTCGACTTCCAGCTGGCGCAGGCCATTCTGGACGGCGCCAGCGTCTCCGTGCCCAACGGCTACCTCACAGAGTGCTACGATGAGTGGGGGACTAGATATCAGGTACTGGATACACCATGTTCTAACTCTGAGGTAAAACTGAATAAATAGTGCAATATTCACCTTGACCTTTAAAATAATTAGCAAATCAATTATGCAGCCACAAGTCTGTGAACTTTTGAAATCAATGCATCCTACATTGAATTGTAGATATGTCTGCCTAGTTGTTTGGCTTGCTGACAGTATGGGCTTGGAAACTATTCCATTTTGTCCCATAACCGGTCAAAGGTTTAGTTTGCAGATGAGCCACCTTATTTGGAGCACTCCTTGTATGGACTCATTGTTGAGGTGAATTTTGAAAAGGCTTACTTGGTATTCTTTGACAGTAACATTGTGAGCTAAATATTCTATGGAGCTTAAGAAATTGAAACTATATTAATTTAAAGTCACCAGAGTGGATGTATGTTATTTTATTATTATATAGGTACTGAAGGCTAAACCTATCTTAAACTAAGTTGATTAATATTTCAGAAATGATAAATGGACTATTCTGAGATTAGGATTAGATCCAATGGAGCCCTGGTAGTCTGGGCCCCTCTGTAGTCTGACATGCTTATAACTTAAACATTTCTTGGATTACTGTGGGTCCACTGTACTAGTTTGCACCACCTCAAATTGAAAGCTTATAAACACTCTTTCACCTTAATAGGTATAATAGGCATTCATAAAACTTGCTTACAGGAATTGTTGTGTGTGGAATCAAGGCAAGACTGGGTTATGTATTGATTCATTTATAAATAATTTTGATTACTCACTTGTTAATTAGTGGAAAAACCATTTAAATAAGGTCTGACAGGTTTTAAACATAAAGAGTCTATTTCAATGTATATGACAAATAGCAAAGATGGAGGAGGATTAAAAAACAAATTACCAAGACAAAAACAATTGAATATACACAAGCCACAAATAACCAGCACACAGCCTTTGAGAGTCTATCCGTTACAGGCCTAGCATGTTCAACATCCTTGAACCCCATCATCTCTTACCATCAGGCAAGATAGTGGTAATGCTAGGCAATAAGATATAAAAAAAATGACAGCATCTATTTCAATGTAGCAAACTTCTGGCTAAGTTTCCAATTTAAATTGCATTTACATTAACCTTGATAGAACTACATAAATATGGACATAAAGTTTGGGCAACGTTAATTTTATTTCATGAAGTAACTCATAGTGAGATTTCCATATTGCAAAATTATTTAAGTTCTGGTAGTTCTTAGATAGTGTTCATATTTAGGACTGCGTGTCTGGCCTACTTTTATGCCCACAGACAGTCACTTGGCCATGTCACTTGTACTAATTTGTTATATTGCTACATTTGTTAATTTGATTATTAAATGTATCGTGAGGATTACACATAATATTATTATTAAGAACGGTTGTACACTTACGGGTTTTTTTGCGTGTCCGAAACTGGTCGGAGCAATTCCGATAAAAAAACCCGTAAGTGTACAACCGTTCTTAATAATAATATTATTTGTTAATTTGTTTATTCCTACCATAGGCAAGCATATGCTATATGCATCTTGCTTTTCCTTGAACTATTATATATATTAACTACTAGCAGCCCGCCCCGGCTTCGCACGGGTAGGACATATATGCCTACAAAATTGCATCAGTTTGTTGCATCAAATATAAAATATGAACATATTTAACAACCATCGTCATATTTCATCCAATTTACACAAAATCTTAACGAATTATGCACCTAAACCTTCCTCATAAACACTGGCTATTGGTGAAAACCGCATGATAATCCGTTCAGTAGCTATTGAGATTATTGCGAACAGACAGACAGACACAGTGATGAACTTTGTTTTATAATACTTACGTATTGATATTTGACGGCCCTTTGGCGTAAAGGATAGTTACCCTGATTCTGATCCGACGGTCGTTGCTTCTTATCCTAGCTATATACCTACCAATGAAAGTTTTATGTGCATTCATGAATCATGAGTTTTCGTACAGTGGTAGTGGAGTCATTAAATCTACCAAAAAGTAGTTTACCACCAAGGAGTACATCTGCCGCCGTAACCTTACGGCGTTCCCCGACGCAAAATGTAGGGGTAATATACGTTTAACGTGTGTATCTGTGTGTCTGTCTGTAGCATCTTAGCACCTAACCGGATGAACCGATTTTGTTTTTGTTATTGATAGTTTTTTTTTTTGTTTGATAGATGTCTTCATCGAGAATTTTCTTAGCTTTGATTCATGAAAATTCGTTCAATCGTTATAAAATTATGAGCTTTTTTCTAGTTAATTGCGCTATGAAATCAACTTACATAGGTCTGATCAATTCGAAAATCTTCTTCTTCAACAAGCCTCCTGGACTCTACAGAATACTCAAATCCTCACCAACTTACAGCTCAGATTTTAAATGTTAGAGTCATTGGAAAAAGCTATTATACATAGATCAGTTGGGGTGGTTTAAAATATTATATTATATTATTATATATATAGATGAATATTATTTTATACAATAGATCATATTATTATACTATATTGACTTCAAATTGATTGTGATCGGTGGGGATCTACAGCATAGCTAAGCTTATAATAGTATTTTCTTAATAACTATGACGTGGTTTCACTGCAAATATTTTATTAATTTTGCAATGCGTGTTTGTGAAATTCGTGATATCTTCTAGAGTTTTCATTTGAATTATATACTGTAAATGACAATTTTAATCTATAATATGTGGCCAAGCTAATTAACGTAATTATTTGGATAAGGATTAATACTATATACTTGAAAATAGCCTTGGAAGTTATGTAATATTTTTTAACAAACATTTTAAGATTAAAATGGTTACTGTGAGTCAACCTTAAGAGATAGACATATGCTGTCGGAGACTTTTTTGTAGGTCTTATTAAGTTGTACAACTCTTGCATAGAAAATATTCTTCTATCTATTTTCAATTAAGCAGCGTTCGTAAGAAACGTGTTTTTTCGACCGTTTTTTTGCCGACTTAGGTTGCAAATTAGGTCTCCACGCATGTACCTTTGATTTAAACGGGATAATATATAGCCTATTTTCATTCCGAAAGTCCATTCTATGTATTAGTGAAAGAATTTTTTTAATCGGTTCAGTAGTTTTTGAGCTTACTCATTACAAACATACAAAAATACAAATATACAAATGTTCTCTCTTTATAATATTAGTATAGATTACCTAACTAGTAGCACCTCGCGGTTTCACACGCGTAGTTCCCATTCCCATGGGCATACGGGGATAAAATATAGCTTTTGTTACTCGCTGATAATACAGCTTTTCTAATGAAAAGCTGTATTACCTTTCGCTTTAGCTATTAGCTGTATTAACATTCTTTCACTAATGTGAAAGAATGTTTGAAATCGGTGCAGTAGTTTATAAGTTAAATCATCACAAACAAACAAAAATCAAATCTTTCGTCTTCATAATGGTAGTTTAGATATAAAACTATATTTTTATATTTTTTTATTATATTTTATGTGTGGTAATAAGCACAATTTGTAAGTACCCAGTAAAAATAATCATGCAGTAAAAAGTCTTTCCATTACAAAAATATAACTGAAAAAGGCGTGTCATTCCAATCTGAAATTCCCAAGCACACATAGTGCATATAAACCAAAACAATTGAATCTACTTTCCTGTTAGCACGGTCAACGGTGAGTCAGAGTGTATGTGAATTAGGTAACAATTGTTTCAGCTGGGATTTGTTAATGACGAGAGAAACTGTGGGTTTATTCTATTGACACCTACAGATGTACCACTGGCACAAATCCTTAGTGATTTTATGGAATCCGATTTATACTGGTTAATTTTGTTTTGGATTGATAACACTTTTACTATCATTCCAAAACAAAATTAGTAAAATTACGTATTTTCAACCGACTTCCAAAAATAAGGAGGTTCTCATTTCGTCTGTATGTTTTTTTTTGTGTGTATGTTACGTTATTGCTCCGTCAATTCTGGTCCGATTTATATGATGCTTTTTGTAATCGGTAGGGTACGTTTCCGAGGTGGTCCCATTGTAATTTAATCGAGTATAATCGAGATCTGATAAGTATCTCCAGAGATATGACGACAAACGTCTCAAACTTGCTACTGAAATTGATTCGAGGGGCATTGAAGTCGGTTGTTTTAGTTTTTAAACTATCTTAATTATACTTGGACTCTCTCTTCTTACCTGACAGATGTAGCTTGGCCAAATTTCACTAAACTGTATAGAAAAAAGCACTTTCGATGTATGTGGTAAACTTTTAACAACTTTTCTATTTCTCTAAAAATTACTCTAAAAATTATTGCATTACTATATTACATTAAAACAATATGTCCTTTTACACCATATTGACTAAGTATAAGTGGATGTTACCAAGCAATTTGCAGAGTTTTTTTGTCATATAAGCTTGCGTTTGACCACAAAACTGGCTCTCAAGGATAGCTGCCGGAACACATTACTTAGATGTTTGGCGACAGATTTTCTAACTTGATGGTGGTAGCTGGCCATGTGGATACTAGATAGTGTTTTAGCACCATGCGGGGGAAAAAGATATGTTTACACAGTAAAGATATTTTTCCTTTACCGGAGGGCCACTGTAAAAAGCGCACATAAATATTTCGATAGAAAAATCCATTGGTGCATGGCGGGGATTGAACTTGGTCCCTCGGGCTCTAAGCCGAACATTCTCCCTCTACACCACTGAGCACCTTGTCACATAACCATCTTCCATATCCAAACAAGCATAATTCCAACCACCACACATTGTAAAAAGCGGCAATAGCCCAATGAATAAGGTGTCGGAATGGCGATCGAGAGGTCGTGAGTTCAATCCCCACCCATTGCACTATTGACGTGAACCCATTCCAAATACAAGCATATTTAGCTTAGTTGGATGGGGTTAACAAGAATACTAGTAATGTGCAGCCTACAATACTAGTAAGCATTTAAAAAAAAAATTATTGAAGATCTGTTGAGATTCAAGCGCTCCTCTGTTAACAATAAAAAAACCGGCTAAGTCGAGTTGGACTCGCCCACCGAGGCTTTCGTACCAACATTGGTTGGTACCAATTAAGCTAGACCTCGAAATTGTATGAGCGCTCATATAACTCAGAGGCCTATCTTAATTGGCGAAACTATGTATGTTTGGGGACACACTTTAAATGCAATTTCTTTATTTTTTGGAATATTTCCTTTATTTGTGCTGTAAGACCTTGCTTCTTGCCGAATTTCATGATTCTAGGTCAACGGGAAGCACCTTATAGGCTTTCGACCCAAAACCTACAAGTATACGGTACTTCCGGTTGACCTAGCATTGTCAATTTCCAAAGTTAAAAGCAAGGTCTTATAGCACAAGTAAAAGAAAAATTCCGAAAAATAAAAAAATTGAAATGAAAGGTTGTCCCTAAACATACATAGTATACGCCAATTAAGATAGGCCTCTGAGTTATATCAGCGCTCATACATTTTAGAGGTCTAGCTTAATTGGTATCCACCAACGTTGGTACGGAAGTTTCGGTGGGCGAGTCTAACTCGCCTTAGCCGGTTTTTTTTTTAACGTTTGACGTTTGGATGAAAGCTGAATCCATTCAGCTTTCATCCAAACGAACAAACAAAATATTTTTTTTTAATGCAAAGCAATACGTTATTTTTTTTAGGGTTCCGTAGTCCTGACAAGGAACCCTTATAGTTTTGTCATGTCCGTCTGTCTGTCTGTATGTCCGAGGTTTTGCTAAGAGACCGTTAATACTAGAAAGCTGCAATTTTTTGTAGGGGTATGTATATAAATTACGCCAACAAAGTGGTGAAATAAAATTTTGAAAAATATTTTTTTTTGGGTAGATCCCCTACATGAGAAGTAATAGTGCATTTTATGAACTTTAAAGGAAAACTATAGCGGTTAAGATAACTTTATTAGTTTAGCAGTAATAGTCGTTGAACTTGGGTGTTGGATAATTTTGTACCAAATACAAAATCCTTAGAATAATACCTTTAATATGACAAAGACGAAGTACCTAGTTGCTTGTTTATAACGGGTAAAGTCTTGCATTGAATAACGGGCTACTACGGAACCCTACACTGCGCGTGGCCCGACATGCACTTGGCCGGTTATTATTTATATTTAGAATTAAGGTAAACTTTGGTACTTACAAGTTTTCGTGAAACTAAATTTGCCCATATCTTTTTATCGTGTTGACTCAGGACCTTGATTTTTAGGGTTCCGTACCCATAGGGTAAAACGGGACCCTATTACTAAGACTCCGCTGTCCGTCTGTCTGTCTGTCTGTCTGTCCGTCTGTCACCAGGCTGTATCTCATGAACCGTGATAGTTAGACAGTTTAAATTTTCACAGATGATGTATTTCTGTTGCCGCTATAACAACAAATACTAAAAACAGAATGAAGTTAAAAATAATAGAGGGTCCCCATACAAGAAACGTGTTTTTTCGGCATTTCACGTTATCTATGAACGCTTAGTTAGGTAAACGTCCCATAGATGGCGTTATAAGAAATAAATTGTTTATTAGTTATTAATTTTGGTGGCGAAAAATGATAGTGGTATTTTTTGCTCGATCTTATAAAATACTGTAGTGTGGTACGGAACCCTACGAGTGCGAGTCCGACTTGCACTTGGCCAGTTTATTATACTTAATAGGGACTATAGACCCCAGTATCTGGTATACATTTCAACTTGCTAGGTCCTCCCGATCCTGAGAAAATCGGTGGTGCCACACGGACAGACAGACAGATAGACAAGAAAGTGATCTTATAAGGGTTCCTTTTTTACCTTTTGAGGTACGGAACCCTAAAAAGGTCACATCTTCATTGGCATCTTTTAACTTGATTAGCAAAATTGTATTACCAAGCAAAGGGACCGTCCATAATTAAATTACATCCAACGCAATCAAGCATACATTAAGTTATTTTCATTATAATTACGAAAAATATCACGTGAGATTATGGAAAGGGGGTCGAGCAGAATCTCACGACTGCTCACCAAAGAGGTCGAAAAATCGCCAAAATCGTCTCACTTATGCCCGGGCTACACGAGGCTAGTTTTTCAAGCTAGGATAGCAAGCTAGTTTTTTACCAAACTGTCCTGGCTTGCTGACCTAGCTTGGGGCATGCTAGTTCTGTTTACATGAGGCTAGATTTTTTTAAGCTAGTACTTACTAAAATCAGTGGTATTAAAAACTGTCCTGGCTTGTAAACTAGCTTACTAGCTTACAAATGAAGATAGTTTTGTCTACATGAAGCCAGAAGTACTAGCTTGCTAGCTTACTAACACTAGCTTGCTATCCTAGCTTGAAAAACTAGCCTCGTGTAGCCCGGGCATTATCGATGACCCCAAAGAAAACAAACTGTCTCCAATAAAAGAGTCCTCTAACAGACACGTGACATCCCACAGGTACCAATCTACTGCCTGTCCCCGCCCATCAACATGGTGAAGGAGGCGAGCGGGCGGGACTCCCCGGCGGAGTGGTCGGAGCCCGTGGAGGGCGGCGCGGAGGTGGCGCTGCGACTGCGGCTGTCCAGCACCTGCCGCGACGTGGAGCTAGCGGCCTACTGCAACCACACCGTGCAGCACTGCAAGAACAAGCTGCATGTGAGTATCACTCCCTGCACTGCCCGCTGATCACGAAAACCACTGAATGAACGAAATGACGGGGACGCAGCTATGTAGGCTGTATAGCTCCGTCCCCGTCATTTAGTTCATTTCGTTCATTTAATGGTTTTCGTGATACGGGTGCTGATCTAAGGCCTCGCTCTCCTATTAAATGCTCCATGCTGCGTCCGACTTCAGTGTCAACGTTCCGATCGACGTCTGCACGCCAGCCACAGCGTCAGCGGTCAATACATCTCATACGCGAATGACGACGTCTCGTTCACAACAGTAGTCGCCAAACAGTGCTCGCGTGTAGTCGTGTGACATAAAATGGATATAAAATCGACTGGAATTCAATCAATTATTCGGCTTTTTTCTTTATAAAAGGAGATTTTGTACCGACGCCAAATACGACGTTTTTTCGTGGTTCGAACCTTTTGAAATAACTAGAGACGCGGCGCAAAACGTTTGCCGCCTACGGCGTCCACAGTTACCCCAAACTTCAGCGTGTGAAAGAGACCACAACAGTACATATCTATAGTAAGCAGCGTGACGCGGCGTACGGCGTGACGCTAAACGCGGCCGACGGCATTTATAGGAAACCATAGACTAAACAGCTGACCTTTTGATGCGCAGAAGTCAATGTACGAACCACGATGTAGGTACCTATAATCACCGTTATCCTTAGCCTATGTGTTTACGTCACATTTTAACGTGTAACTTTTATGACATCGCCTCTAATTTTATCGTCCGTCTATCATATGTCGCATTTCAGCCGGTGCTTTAGCTTGATTGGTAGACTAGCAGCCCGCCCCGGCTTCGCACGGGTAGAACATATATGCCTACAAAATTTGCATCAGTTTGTTGCATCGAATATAAAATATTAACATATTTAACAATTATCGTCATATTTCAACAAATTTACACAAAACCTTAACGAATTATGCACCTAAACCTTCCTCATAAACTCTCTGGCTATTGGTGAATACTGACTGCATGATAATCCGTTCAGTAGAGCTATTGGAGATTATTGCGAACAGACAGATAGACGCAGTGATGGACTTTGTTTAATAATACTTACGTAGTGATATTGGACGGCCCTTTGGGGTAAAGGATAGTTACCCTGATTCTGACCCGACGGTCGTTGGTTCTAATCATAGCTATATTCCTACCAATGAAAGTATTATGTGCATTCATGAATTATGGGTTTTCGTACAGAGGTAGTGGGATCATTAAATCTACCAAAACTAGCCAAGTGCAAGTCGGACTCGCACTCGTAGGGTTCCGTATATTATTACTTAAATTTTTCGCCATTAAAAAAAATTAACTTTGTTTTTCAGAGTTTGTATGAAAAACAAAGTTATCTTTGCAGTCGCTATATCTCAAAAACTGCTGACTGTATCTCGTTTAAATAATTTTGTTGAAAATTTTTATTGAGATCTATTAGCGAGCTAGTGGACTGTATGATAGAAATATAGGTTTAGATGGAGACAAGTAAGTATATTTTTATAAATATTTAATTCTAAGAAAAATAGATAAACAGAACTTGCTCTCCTGGCAACCTGACAGCTAACTACCAACTAAACATCAAAATTCAAAAATGTAAAAAAGTAAAGATATGATATGAAAGAAGGCCAGTCACCAACAAGATCTACAAAATTTATTTTTTTCTAGATTTCTCACTCCTTACTTTAAAAGTTAGAGGGGTGGGGGGGGGGACACACATTTTACCACTTTAGACGCGCCTATCTTTTAAATGATTGACTTTGAGAAAAAATGATTTTAAACCTTAATGTCATTTTTAGAGACTTCATAGACACCCCACATGTATAGGTTTGAAGATATATTTTTTTTGTTTCAGTTCTATGTATAGGACGCCCCCCCTTAAACTTTTATATTTTTATACCTACTGACCTACCAAGTTTCAATTCAGTAGTCTTTATAGTTTCGGAATAAAATGGCTGTGACATACGGAGGGACAGACATGACGAATCTATAAGGATTCCGTTTTTTGCCATTCGGCTACGGAACCCTAAAAAGTAGCTTACCACCAAGGAGAACATCTGCCGCCGTAACCTTACGGCGTTCCCCGACGACCCCGACACAAAAAGTAGGGGTATTATACGTTTAACGTGTGTATCGTGTATCTGTGTGTCTGTATGCAGCATTTTAGCACCCAATCGGATGAATCGATTTGATTTCATTATTGATAGTTTTTTTTGTTTGATAGATTGCATGTCTTCATCAAGAGTGTTCTTAGCTTTGATTCATGAAAATTCGTTCAATCGTTATTAAACTATGAGCTTTTTTCTAGTTGTTTGCGCTATGAAATCAACTTTCATAGGTCTGATCAATTCGAAAATCTTCTACTTCAACGATATTGTAAGAAAATGGAAGCATTTACCTGATGCTGGGACATCTGGACTCTACAGAATACTCAAATCCTCACCAACTTACAGCTCAGATTTTAAATGTCGTGTTTTGTGTCATTGGAATGCTTTTAATGAAAAGATTATACATAGATCAGTCGGGGTGGTTTAAAATATATTATTATATATATAGATCAATATTATTTTATACAATAGATCATATTATTATACTATATTGACTTCAAATTGATTGTGATCGGTAGATCCCCATCTACAGAATAGCTAAGCCTATAATAATATTTTCGCACTAACTATGACCTGGTTTCACTGCAAATATTTTATTAATTTTGCGATGCGTGTAAGTGAAATCCGTGATATCTTCTAGAGTTTTCATTTGAATTATATACTGTAAAGAACAATTTTAATCTATAATATGTGGCCAAGCTAATTAACGTAATTATTTGGATAAGGATTACTACTATATACTTGAAAATAGCCTTGGATGTTATGTAATATTTTTTAACAAAAAATTAAAGATTAAAATGGTTACTGTGAGTCAACCTTAAGAGATAGACATATATTGTCGTGGACTTTTTTGTAGGTCTTATTAAGTTGTATAACTCTTCCATAGAAAATATTCTTCTATCTATTTTCAATTGAGCAGCGTTCGTAAGAAACCTGTTTTTTCGACCGTTTTTTTGTCGACTTAGGTTGCAAATTAGGTCTCCACGAATGTATCTTTGATTTAAACGGGATAATATATAGCCTATTTTTATTTCGAAAGTCCATTCTATATATTAGTGAAAGAATTTTTTAAATCGGTTCTGTAGTTTTTGAGCCAAATCATTACAAAAATATAAATGTTCTCTCTTTATAATATTATTAGTATAGGTATGATGTATTAAATTTAGGTCTAGCTTTTTTTTTTTTTTTTTTTTTTATACGTTATAGGCTAGCGTTTGACCACTATCTCACCTGTTGGTAAGTGATGATGCGGTCGAAGATGGTAAGCACGCTAGGCCTAGAATGGGAACTGGCTCTCAAGGATAGCTGCCGGAACACATTAGATGTTTGGTGACAGATTTTCTAACTTGAGGGTGGTAGCTGGCCATGCGGACACTAGATAGTGTCCTACCACCATGCGGGGGGTTTTGTTGGTTTCTTAACGATGTTTTTCCTTCACCGGAGGGCCACTGTGAGAAGCGCACATACATTTTTGATAGAAAAATCCATTGGTGCACGGCGGTTTGAACTCGGTACCACGGCATCAAAGCCGAACGTTATCCCGATTACGCCACCGGGCCCTCAAAATGTTCAAGCTGTGATTGGCGGACGCTCCCGCAACCATATTTGCATACATGCTAATGTGTCATGTCAACTGCTGTCATAGAATCTAGCTACCATAGCAACACATAAACAAAAAGGTTCACTTGCATTGTGGTATCATAAAACCACACCACATTTTTTATAGTTCAATGTTTATGTAAAGAAAAATCAATAGAAAACACATAGTATTTTTACCCGTCTAATGGATTGTACTCCCATCAAAATGGCGACGGAACAAATAAGTACAAATATTTGTAATGAGATCATCTAGCACTAATTAATAGGTACTACAGTGGCGACCTCGTGTGGTAGTTCTGATATATTGTACTAGCTGATACCCGCGACTTCGTTCACGTACACCAAGAATGTAGTAGCCTATGTTCATTCTCATGCTATGAAGTATTTCCTTGTTAAATTTCAGTAAGATCGGATCGTCCGTTTAGGCGTGACTAGGTAACAATCAGACAGAGTGACGAGTTACTAACGTTTTCATAATATTGTTATTTTTTTCAAGATATAGGTAACAGGACAAGCACGACGCTCGCCTGATGGTTAGCGATGACGTTTACCTATTACAGATACAGCGGCATACAAAACTCTGGACTGCCAGAATGTTGCATGTCACTGCACTGCGCCTGTTACCTTGAGACATAAAGATGTTGAGTCTTACATGCCCTGTAATTTCACTGGACACCTTGCCATTTCAACCGAAAAACATTCCTATTTCACGGCTAAAAATTAATTGGCGAAGTGGTGGTACCGTCCCAGGCGCTCTAGCAAAAGTCCTACGACTACAAACATTGTATGGAGTAGAGACGGTTCTAATATGTTATCATCAGTATTATTAGCCAATTTCCGTCCACTGCTGGACATAATAATAGTACCCCTATCCCGTGAGGGCTAAATGAGACCCTCTGAACCCCGGCTTGCCTTGAACGGCCGGCCGGTGGTGGGAATCGCAAGAGCTAAAACCTAAGCTCCAGGGTGGAAGTGTTTAAGGCATAAAGCCGCTAGTAGCGTTTAGTGAAAGTGCAGCACACCTCTCAACACCCTTAGCTATCCACGCCAATGTTGCCCCTCGGCGCCGACATAACGGTCCGCCTTTATGGGGGGCCCATTCAGTGTTTAGCAAGTCACCACCCGCCTTAATATTTTGTAATGAGGCATAATTGGCGGGTGCCGTACCTCGTCCCATAGTCCAGACCACTGACCATTAAGAATTCATAACAATAGCCTATATGTTGTACCATCTTTCCATAGTTTATCATATCCTCCCATCCATATACAATAATTTATAATTAAGATAATACATTGTAAAGGGCCTCTTGACGTTGGCTTCGGCTCCGTCAATGCCTTCCAAAGGTCCGGGCGTCTTACGACCCGAGAGATGTCATCGAATTAATGAATAATAATATATTTCTCTTCAATACGGGCTTGTGGAGTTCGAGGTACCGTACTATAAGTACGCCTGCGCCTATTCTTGAAAATGGTCGTGCTTTGCTCTATTGGGACCGATCTATTATCACGGACAGGACTATTGTCGCCAATAAGCCTGATATCGTGATAGTCGACCGGTCCCAGCGGCGGGCAGTGTTAGTCGACATCACCATCCCGCATGACGAGAACCTCGTAACGGCCGAAAAGGACAACTTAGCAAGTACCTTGACTTGTCTTACGAGGTTACCGCCATGTGGGATGTTGACTCGACTATCATTGTCCCGATAGTCGTGTCTGCAAACGGCCTAAGAGAATAAATATGTGCATAATATTTTTTTTTATATCTTATAGGTTAGCGTTTGACCACTATCTCACCTGTTGGTAAATGATGATGTGGTCGAAGATGGTAAGCACGCTAGGCCTAGAATGGGAACTGGCTCTCAAGGATAGCTGCCGGAACACATTAGATGTTTGGCGACAGACTTTCTAACTTGAGGGTGGTAGCTGGCCAGGCGGACTCTAGATAGTGCCCTACCACCATGCGGGGGTTTTTGGTTTCTTAACGATGTTTTTCATTCACCGGAGGGCCACCGTGAGAAGCGCACATACATTTTTCGATAGAAAAATCCATTGGTGTACGGTGGGGTTTGAACTCGGTACATCTGGCATCAAAGCCGATCGTTCTCGCGATTACGCCACCGATTATACCCGAGTCTAATTATAGCTACGACTTTCATCATCATCTTCATTATTACCAGCATGTATTAGTACTAGTCTACTGTTGGACATAGGCCTCTCCTATAGCACGCCTCTGAGCTTGATCTCCAGCTCTCGAATATCTTCACTCCACCTAACTCAAAAGTCAAAGCATTTATTCAGTATATGGGCAAATTAAAAATCTGCACTTACACACGTCAAATAACATTAAATAGATCATATCAATAATAATAATCCCTACTATATAATATTATAAATGCGAAAGTAACTCTATCTGTCTGTCTGTTACGCTTTCCCGCTTAAACCTCTGAACCGATTTTGATGAAATTTGGCACAGACAATCTTTAGACCCTGAGAAAGGACATAGGCTACCTTCTATTGCGAAAAAAAGGGATGAAGAGGTTGAAATAAAGGTTGAAAGTTTGTATGGGATTTCTTAATTTTGAAAAGATAAAACCATGAAACTTTATATTTAAGCACTTGAAAAGAAATAATTAAACATTTGTTCTCAATTAGTTAGGTCCTGTAAATTAATTTTGTACATCCTAATCCTATCCTAACTAATATTATAAATGCGAAAGTAACTCTGTCTGTCTGTCTGTGTCACTTTCACGCCAAAACCACTGAACCGATTTAAATAAAATTTGGTAGTGGTGGTAGTCTAGAGCCTGAGAACGGACATAGGCTACTTTTTAATGCGAAAACAGGGTTGTAAGGGGTTGAAAGGGGGGATGAAAAGTTGTATGGACGTATAGTCATTTTAGGAGCTAGAAACTTGAAACTTATTTTTTAGGCTGTTAATTTGATATAAATAAATTTGATATTCAAAGTTTGTAAAAGTTTTACCCTCAAGGGTGTAAAAATAACAAAAGGGAATAAGGGATGAATTTTTTTATGGAAATATGTAAGGTTTATGTGAATGTTCTTCTGAACGGATTTAAATGAAATTTGGTACACAGATAGTCTAGAGCCTGAGAAAAGACATAGGCTTACTTTTATTGCGAAAAGAGGGTTAAAAGGGGGATGAAAAGTTGTATGGAAGTATTTTTAAAGCTAGAAGCTTGAAACTTATTGTTTAGGCTGTTGATTCGATATAAATTAATATGTCATTCAAAGTTTGTGAGGGGGAAGGGGGAGGGAGAAGGGGAATGAGGGGAGGGGAGGGAGGGTGGAAGTGATGGGAAGGGGAAAGGGGAGAGGGATTGGAGGTGAGGGAAAAGGGAGGGGAGGGGGAGGGGAGAGGGGAGGGAAGAGGGTGGGGAAATGGGGGGAAGAATATTTAAAAATGCTACCCAAAGACACTATTCCACGCGGACGAAGTCGCGGGTACAGCTAGTTCTAAATATAAAAAAGCATAACGTATTGCTTTGAATTAAAAAAAATATCCATTCAGCTTTCATCCAAACGTCACACTTAAAAATAAAACTAGCCAAGTGCGAGTCAGACTTTTGTCCCGCACACGCAGGGTTCCGACCGCCATCTAACGAACTTCTAACACCTACTAAGTAAACGTTAACACAAAGCCGTTAGTAATTAATATTATTTAATATTTTTTGCCACTTAAACAGAAAAATATGACTCTTCCCTTCCCTACATCTATTGGCAAATAATAATAGTATTTTTTTAAATTGAGAGCAACTAACTGCTTTAACTACACAATAACACTAAAGCTACTTCTACTCGCCAATAGATGTCAGGAAGAGTCATATTTTAAGTTGATTATCGATAAAGTTGATTATTGAAAATACGAATAAAACAACATTTTCTGAAAATGAATCCTAGCTAGATCGATTTATCGCCCCCGAAATCCCCTTTGTACTAAATTTTATTTAATCGTTGGAACCGTTTCCGAGATTCAGATTCCGAGATTAACGTAAACACGATAGCGCCATCTATGAATCTTCATAGATGGCGCTATCGTGTTGCGATAGCGCTGTAATGCGAAAAACATCGCGCTACACACATCGCGATAGCGCGAACATTCGCTTTATCGCGATGTGTGTAGCCGAGTATTCGCGAATACATCGGCACTTCGGGCGAAGCCGCAGACACTTCGCCCCCGTGTCGGTAAACTCGCGCACATCAAAGGGTTTTATCGCGATGAACTTCGCTTGCGTGGCTACACTTTACGCACGACGCCTGTCGGCCGACTGAAGTATTCATTATTATTATTAGAAGAAGGACCGGTATTGCCTTATTTGTTTGCGAGTTAATGAATCGTAATCATCCTCTGCCGCCTTTTCTTTACTTTTTTCTGTTTGCACAAATGCAAAAAGTAATTGTTAAGCGCCATACAATAAAGAGCGACAGCTTCGTCCATTTTTCCGCGATAAACTATTGCGAAATTTCTTTGTTTGCAATGTGGCCATGCACATTCGCCGTAGGCCGAAGACGAAGCCCTAGCATTAGCGTTATTATTTTGTACCGCACGCCCGGTATCCGCTAATTTGTATAGTTGTAGGCGGTAGTTTTCAAGAACATCCGCATAGCACAGTGGTACATGTCTACTTAGCTAGTTTATCATTTTGTATGACACAACAATGACAAAGAATTATTATGTCTTCTGGAAGGACAAAGTGACTGGTTATTGAACAATGTTAAAAACAGGCCAAGCTTAAAAACCAAAACAACGGACTTCCATGGCGCGCGAGTCAGTTTCAGTAGCAAGTTTGAGAAGTTTATCATCATATCTCTATATATATATATAACTAGCTGATACCCGCGACTTCGTTCACGTACACCAAGAATTTAGTAGTCCTATGTTCATCCTCGTGCTAAAAAGTGTCTCCTTGTTTAGGGGTAATTAGGTAACAAACAGACAGAGTGACAGAGTTTCAAATGTTTTTATAATATTACTAGAAGTGTCCCGCGGCTTCGCCCGCGTTAAAAACTTATTTTATTTTCTTAAAACGTTTCTTTTGTAAAAACGATTCTATCAATAAAAACATCAAAAAGAATGAGCCAAATCGGTTCACCCCTTTTCATGTTATCGCGTGACTAAGGCAATTCGGGATTCATATTTATAAACCCCGAAAAACCCAAAGTTTCAGACTTGTTTTTGAAAAATCCTACAACACGTACTTTATCTCATCTTGTTTCGCCATACAAACTATGATTCCCCGTTCCGTATCCGGGAGGAATTTTTAGAAAATCTTTTCTGAGCGGATACCTACGTCATAATAACTATCTGCATTCTAAATTTCAGCGCAATCCGAAACAATATTGATTTTTAGACTGTTACCCCAGTTTATCCTGTTAGGGTGGCATTTTGAAAAAGTCTGAAACTCTTATTTTCTTATTTCTTTACAGAAGTACTTGTGTGAAATATCGAATAAAATGACTATCCAAACTTTGAACCCCGCTTCATCCCCTTGAAGAGTGAATTTTGAAAAATTCTTTCTCTTATGTCAAAATAACTATCTGCATGCCAAATTTCAGCGCAATCCGAAACAATATTGATTTCAGACATTGTTACCCCTCTTCACCCTTTTAGGTGTGGAATTTCGAAAGAGCATGAAACAATTATTTACTTAAGTACTTGTGTTAAGTTTCAAATATAAAAGACTATCTAATCTTGTTTATCCATACAAACTTTCAACCCCCGTTTCATCCCCTTAAGGGGTGAATTTTGAAAAAATTCTTTCTCAGAGGGAACTAACTTCGTAATAATTATCTGCATGCCAAATTTCAGCGCAATCCGAAACAATATTGATTTTCACACTTTGTTACCCCATTTCACCATCTTAGGGGTGTAATTTTAAAAAAAACCTGAAACACGTATTTACTTTTTTTTACTGGAGCACTTGTATGAAGTTTCGAATAGAAAATACTATCTAATCTTGTTTCGCCATACAAACTTTGAACCCCCGTTTCATCCCCTTCAGGGGTGAATTTTGAAAAATACTTTCTCAGAGGGAACTAACTTCGTAATAACTATCTGCATGCCAAATTTCAGCGCAATCCGAAACAATATTGATTTTCACACTTTGTTACCCCCATTTCACCCTCTTAGGGGTGGATTTAAAAAAAAACTGAAACACGTATTTACTTACTTTTTTACTTGAGCACTTCTTTGAAGTTTCGAATATAAAGACTATCTAATCTTGTTTATCCATACGAACTTTGAACCCGTTTCATCCCCTTCAGGGGTGAATTTTGAAAAATCCTTTTTCAGAGTTAACTAACGTTGTAATAACTATCTGCCTGCCAAATTTCAGCGCAATCCGAAAAAATATTGATTTTCACACTTTGTTACCCCATTTCACCCTCTTAGGGGTGGAATTTCAAAAAAACCTGAAACACTTATTTACTTATTTTTGTACTGAAGCATTTGTGTGAAGTTTCGGATAGAAAAGACTATCTAATCTTCTTTCTCCATACAAACTTTGAACCCCAATTTCATCCCCTTAATGGGTGAATTTTGAAAAATCCTTTCTTAGTACACCCCTGCGTACTAAGACAAATACACCCTCCAAATTTTAAGTCTTTACGACCAGCGGTTTAGGCTGTGCGTTGTCTGTCAGTGAGTCAGTCAGTATGTCAGGACAAAGATTCTTATAGTATTAGATTATCTATAAAAAAAATTAATGGGGCCACCTTGGAGATGAACCCTACCTGTATAAAAAAGAATCATTTAAATCGGTTCACAATTGGCGGAGTACAATCGCGTGACATACTTACATACAAAAAAAACAAGAAATAAATCATGCAAACGAATTGAGAAGTTCCTCATTTTTGGAAGTCCAATTCTAGGCCTAGCGTGCTTACCATCTTCGACCGCATCATCATCATCGTCAAGCGGTAGCCTATAAGATATAAAAAAACTCAGTTGAAAACCCGAGTCATTACAATAATCCTTATCTTCTTGTCTCAGGCTCAAGAGAACATAGAGCCGTGGCGGCAACGTTGGTACTACGGGGGCAAACTCCTCGGCGACCGCCTCACCGTCGAGGAGGCGCGGATAACGCCCGGATACGTCGTCCAGGTCATCGTCAGCACCGAGCCGGAGCCTCCCAGGTAGTGTCCCACTGACACCTAACGTCCACACACGTCATGACGTCACTACACTCACTGTAACGTCCTTAGGCGTCAAAACACAAATGTATCTATATATGAGGACGGTTAAGTGTCGCGACGTCAATTTCTAAATGAAAGAATAACGTCTAAACACGTCTAAAAGCAAATTTATCTATGATTGAAAAGAAACTTGTCGTTACATAAATTTATGTATGTTTTAAGAATTTCGCTACACTAATGAAGAACGAGTATTTATATACGTTACGATAAAATTATTTATGTAAGAAGAACGTCTATTCACGTTGCAGGACAAAATAATATCAACGTATGAAGAAAGCCTATAGGCGCTTATACCCGTCGCGTGACAAATATCTATGTGATTAGTTTGTATTTTTGATTAATATATATATAATTGTATTACTTGTATACGTTCAAATTATTTAAACGTATCTTTGCAGCGTCTATAGATGTCGTAAATGATTGTAATAAATGTTTGAGGCGACCTATTGGGGGACATATTTCTCGTATGTGTTATAAATCGATATTGGTTTAGATACAGTTAAAAGTTTTATCTACTGTAATGAGGAGATCAGGATCAAAGCTTACAATATCCATTTAAAGTAATTTAATAAAAAATAATAAAAACTAAATTACTATTCTTAGAACGGTAGAGGATTTGTGGTGGTTTTGTACGAAACTCTTGAAATAGTTTGCGTTTCACTGAGGGATTTATGTTGTTTTTATCTAAAATGTTTTGCAATATGGTGAATTTTATCATTTAAAGTCGAATAAGACCAAAAACAACAAAAGTGACAAAAGTGGATGTGTGAGTTTTTGATCCTGATCTCCTCGTATATACGTCTATAGATATTAGAAGTATGACAAATTAAAGGTGTAGAATACGTCTATGAACGTCTAAATATTTCAGGGTTTGACATGATTCTTGGGAGAGATTTATGTTTATACTCAACAATGGATTGATACAAATACGTGATTATAAAAATACCGACTATTATACTCACTACGATTTGATGTCGACTGTCTCGAGCTAGGTTTCGTGCATGTCCGATGTACTTCCTCGGGAGTTTACGCTGCGAGGTCGGACATGCACGAAACCTAGGTCGAGACATTCCACATCACATGATTCAAACTCACTGTAACTATAAATCTGTAATACAAATACTCCGTTGGATTCTAAGATTAAGATTCTACGGATAAAATCTTTAAGTAGATAATAAAAACGTCTATTTTTTGTGTCGGCAATATTTGTGTTTGTAATGAATAGAAGTTTTAAGGTTATCACTGAGCAACACGACTCCGCTCCCCCGGCAAAACACGTTCATTACAATGTTCACCTTATGACGTTCACTGTAGACAGACTTTAGAAGACACCCTTAAATACGAGGTGTACGATATTCTTTCGTCTATACACGTCGCATTATTAGGTTATTTTTACATCAGACAAGCACTTAACTTCCATCTTGATGAAAAGTGACGCTGTCTCAGATGGAGTACTGTCTGCCTGAAAGTGGAAGACGCCAGTAAGTAAAACTAGGTCAAATACTAATAATAATATCGATCCATTTTCCTTAAATTTAATTTGATTGAAGACAAATCGTTTAAGGCGCGCCAAAACAAATGTTTGCAATAATTATGGCATATTTATAAACGGAACGCAAATGTCAAACTCTTTGCTGCTTTCGTAAACAAAGTTGATTATTAAAAGCAATCGTATGATCTTTTCTAAATTCTCTTTAGTTTTTTTATAGCATATAGGTTAGCGTTTGACCACTGTCTGACCCTTGTGAGTGACGATGCGGTCGTGGATGGTAACACGCTAGGCCTAGAATGGGTATTCTTGACCTGCTCTTAAGAGCGGCGTAGCTAAATCGGGTACTATAACATTCTTGCAATGTTTGTGTGATCAAGTAGGTATGCTATAGATTTCAGTCGAGAGTGAAATTTATACCTTCCGCGATACTTACGAGTACGTTGTGAATTGTGTATGTTTGTGCGAAAGTCAACACGTGCTCTTTGAAGCTGCTGTAACTACTCAAACACACATCTTATATCTTGGTTCTTTTGCTCTTTGGCTATTTAGAAGCTTTGCAATATTGGAATTAATTCTGATTGAATTTAGTTATAGAAATAGTTCAGTAGGATTTTTTTGTAACAGCATTTGATTATATTTGTATCAGTTAGTTTCTAAAACAGTTATATTGTCCTATGAAGATATCTGTTGTATATTTCTAATGGGGAAACATAAAAAGTTACTGACAAGGAGTCATAATTTTAATCTAAAAAAATATAAAGGAACACATGAAAATAGGTACTCTAAAGGATTCTGTACAAACATTTATTTTCCTGATAATGTAAGTTAAAGTCACTTTATAGTTTCAAGAGACTTAGTTTTTAAGAGTTTATGAAAAGGAACTATTTGTACTCATATGTATTACTACTAATACTCCAACTGCACGCCACTGAGCACGATCTTCGGCTACTCTCATCCAGCTCTTGCCAGCCACCTTTCGAACATCATCGCTCCACCTAGTCTGAGGACGTCCTACGCTACGTTTGCCGATTCGCGGTCTCCACTCAAGAACTCGTTTACCCCAGCGGTTGTCGATTTTCCGCTAATTACCACCCTCGATCGCATCATCACTTATCAACAGGAGAGACGGCGGTCAAACGCTAGACAAAAAATGTGGCCGGCCCATGTAAACTTTTAACAAAGCATATATTTCATTTGTATTCTACGCAAACACAAATAGAATGTCGTCGTACAAATGAAACCCACGTGATTCCTGTAAAGTTACAGTGTAGCGTCAGTGAACACGGCTGTGTCGACAATTATGAGGAAATTTATGCATTTTACGAACGTCACAAATAAACGCTTGGTTGCAAACGTTAGGTAATATCACTACAATGTCATTTACAACGGTTTCTATATTCTATCGATGCAGATTTTAGATAACTGCAGATTGTGTTTTGACATTTGTGAACTATAATAAATACGATACTTCTATTACTATTATATCTGTTATAATACTATAACTTCACTTTACATTTAATTACCAATTAATCGTACAGTAGCTTATCAACCTCTATCGCGTTTAAGCCGAATTGATAGAATATAAAAACTCCACTTTTCAGGTAACTAAAGCCCCAAGTAGTTTCTAAAATTCAAAGGTTGTCATGCATTGTACAGATCTGTTCAGGCACATACACTTTACTTAGCTTTGACATACTGAACCTGTATAAAACTTACATTCAAGTGTCTATTTGCCTTAAAACTTATGCTACTTTAGCATTTTTAGTTCAGGGATATCTCCCGACCAGTGAAAGAAAATTATCTAAGCTTCAGGTTGCGAGTTTGTTTTTCTATTGTCAAAATGTGATGTGGGTAATGATTGTGTAGCTGAACATTTCTGTAACTATGCAATAATACCAAATAATACCATACATTACTGTCATTATAGTGTAGAAGGAAAACAATAATAGCTATCAAATAGTTAGCTTTTCTACTGATAGGTATCTAAACACGAGGATACACTTATTATTGTATCGTCCGATGTGGTCCTTGTAAAGCGCTGTTCAGACTACGCTTTAATATATATGTAGCTTAATAGCATATAGTTCATAGAGCGACAATATCGCTCACCAGACATTTACTATGAACACGTTCACACTTAGCTAATCATTTATATTATTTGGTTGCTATGAGCTAGGAAATTGAGCTATATACTGTGCTATATCGCGCACTTGCCAGATTGGGGAATTGACAACGTCTAATAAAAGATAAAGCGAAACGTATTGTGCGATGACAAAGGGGGTGGTGGGACTAATTTGTGCAATTGGATGGCACGCTCTATGAAATGTCAACTGAGCTATCCATATGTTATACTTGCTTGCGATGATATCGCGTAGTGTGAACGCCATGCTATATAGTATAGCTTGATGACGTATCATGCTATACTATATATATAGCGGCATATTATAGCGTAGTCTGAATGGCACTTAAGCTATTAGTGTGGGGACGTGAAATAATATTACATGATAAAGTGAATAATTCTTGTAGACAAACTTAACCTCTGAAACTTGGAATCCACTGATATTTTGTTCTCTTTTGGTTTCTACAGGCTAATGGCTTAAAGATAATATGAACTGTGTCGTGTAAAAAGAAAGTGTCCCGAAATGGTTCGTGTAATAATTATAACCCTCTCGGTGGAAGTGTCGCCTCTGCTTGGTTGGCTCGCTGCCGGGAGTATAGATCTATGTAATATCACAGAATAATTAATAGTACCGCGGTACAGATGATTCACTCTTCTATAGCAAATATGCGAGATTAAACCTAGATACAACTTTAGTAACGTTCAAAATACTTTACACCGCTAAGGGCCGCCGGCGGCCCTAGCAGTGCAGGGTATTTTGAACGTTACAGATATTGTATCTAGGTTTTATCTCTCATATTAATTAACGCGGCAAGTACATGGAGTGAGACAAGCCGGGTATTTGTATGTATGGTATATGTATTTTTCATACAGTCAGCACTGTTATTCATTAACATAAAATATTTAAAAAAGGTCTACGTGTCTATCCTCCGTCTAGAAATGATATATGTTATAAATAGTTATAAATATTAAAATATCAAGTTGCATTGATCGTTGAACGAGAAGACCCCGTGACCACGATCAATACAACTCGTTCGAAACGTCGAGGTAAATAAAATTATTTTTTAAGCGCGATAAGTCCCGTAGTTTAATATTTATAACTATGTGTTCAGATTGCGAAAGTTTGAAGTTTACAAATGATATGTTTAGACTAAAAAAACAAATAGTGTTGTTACCATAATCTCAGTAACTGTAGCGTATATATAGCATATCATTACGCCGATTGTAAGTTAGGTATACTTTAAATGTACGCACCGACTCTGCCATTCAAT
This sequence comes from Cabera pusaria, assembly GCA_954871355.1. Classification (NCBI taxonomy): domain Eukaryota; kingdom Metazoa; phylum Arthropoda; class Insecta; order Lepidoptera; family Geometridae; genus Cabera; species Cabera pusaria. The sequence continues at coordinate 1,270,616 of OX940896.1, forward strand.
TATAAAGTGACTGCCATGATCATTGTGATGCGAGACATTTCTTTAATATATACTATTCATATACAAATATTTACATAACACATTATTTTGTAAAATCGGACGCTAGCTGTTGATTTTGTGATTGTGTCGGACTCAAGATATATTTAATGTTTTCTACTCTAAACTTACTTAAATTGTAATCGTTACAGATAGACATTCGCTTTTAATTTAGGTGTAAGTGTTGCTATAATTAACGTGGCTAAAAAATACTTAAACTCGACAGAATTTTAGTAATTTTTAACGCAATATATCCTTGTTTCCTGCACACGGAAAGAACTGTATGTATTACGAATTATCTAGTTATGTTGCTATAAGTATGTACGACTATTAGCTTGGATATTTAGAGGGAACGCGGGTGCGAGGAAATTGAAGAGGTATTTTAAAGAAACTATTGCCGTCGCGCAGTGCCCGAACAACCAACAAAAGTGCGATAGGGACAACAGCAACTGAGACCCATTTTACCTACAACATTTTGACTAAAATAAGGTTTCGTATTACCCTGTTTTCTCCTCAAAAACAGATCCAATCAAATTATTTTATTACACAACGTTTTTGCAGATAGCATCCGTGCTACTATTTTTTTTCTTAAAACCCTTTCAAATTTGTCTGGTAGCCGTTTAGATCAGGGCAGTAAAACGGGTAATTTTTCAGGTTTTTGAAGGGTCATATTTCTTTTTGCAATTGGTTGGTGAAAAAAAGTAAACGACATGACATACCTATACCGGACCTTAATTTTTTTGTAAAAAAATTTTGCTCTAGAACCTCTTTCCATGGAGGAAACGGAAATACATTTGTATAGAAAAATGCACACCGCGTTACCACTTACCTATGTTCATTAATTTAGTTAGTTCTCGCACCAGTGCTCTCTGCGCAACATTTGTATTTAGGAGATTTAAAATATTGGATTATGTTTTAAGATTAGGTATTGAATAATATTGAATATATACTTAATCGACCATTCCTAGACCACAAAATTCATATGTAAATACTTCCATTTAATTAATAGCCATATATAGTTAAATACTCAATTTATTCACAGAGATATATTATAATATTTTTATTGCGGATACAAATGTGTAAATAAGGCCTAGTAGCGTCGATCGATTTTTAGGGCCAGTTTCACCGGTTCATGACAAAGTGACAGAAGTTATCTAACAGATGACTTCAGACAAAAACTGTGTCAGATTAGTTCCTGATAAGGCTCATCAGTAACCGATGAAACTGGCTCTTAATATAATTGTGTAGTATATTGCTTTTATAAAATAGTTGTGTTAAATGAACGGGCTTGTGTTATATTTAATTTTTTATGAATATTAGGTTAACAAATTATTGTTTCGCCCGATATGGTCTAGATGTATGTTTAATTATGTTATTGGAATACTAACTCGTTAGGTTACATTGTAGTATTTATGTTATATTTATAGTTGGGAAGAGGCTCGAACGTTCTGCCAAGTGACTTGATGCTCATTTAATTACAACAACTGTTTTTTTTGCGAATATTAATTTACTATTTCAATAGAATGAGACCTGGATAGTTTGATGTACACAACATGCAACTGAAACATCTTTCATTTTGAACGGACTTCTAATACCGTGCTATTAATTTTCAGTACCAAATTTGAGGCGCTCATCTCCATATCTCTGGAGATACTTATCAGATCTCTATGAAATTACTATGGTACCTACCTTACAATAACTTTCTCCTTTTCAACAAAAAAACTGATCAAAATCGGTACATAAACGACGAAGTTATCCGCGAACAAACATACAAAAATATATATATACGGTGGAATTGAGAAACAACAACTTTTTTTGAAGTCGGTTAAAATGGAGGGGGTTCTTAATTCGTCTGTATGTTTATTTTTGTATGTTACACAATTACTCCGTCAATAGTGAACCGCTTCGAATGATTTTTTTAATTGGTAGGCATTTCCAAGGTAGTCTCACTGTAATTTCATCGAGATCTGATAAATATCTCCAGAGATATGGAGATAAACACCTCTAAGCTTAGTGCTGAAAATGATTAGCGCGGAATTCGAAGTCGGTTTTTTTCGTTTTGTAAACTTAATAACTAAATCTTAGATATTATATTTTGGCAGTCGACCGACCATCTTTGGAGTGTATAACTCAATACTTACATACAAACTTTATATTTAAAGTAAATATCAAACACATCGCAATGTATCGTATATGTATGTATGTATGTATCGTATATGTATGTATGTATCGTATACCTACTTTACACACACTCGGAATATGCTGGGGGTAAAACTGATTCAATATTATTGTGTACGTTGTTATATCAGTCTCAATTTCATTGAAATAATTTCAATTTATTAGATGACTAATGCACGTACGACTTCATTTCTTAAAATTTCCATTCAAGAAGAATCAAGAATCAAAGCATTTATTCAGTATGTAGGCAGTATTAATATACGCACATATACACGTCAAAAAGCATAAATATCATAATCAATTATCAAGTAAACATAGCAAAAGCACAATTTAACGAAAAAAACAAAAGTAATGAACCATTCAGCTGTCATCCAGATCAGACTATTAATAAAATATTAAAGTGGGTTGCTAACCATACACGTACTGTGTGTTTCAGTACTTCAGATTCATTAATTATTTTCAAGAAATGAGTTGTAGAATTATAAAACCCCACCTCTGCTTCTACCTCGCTCACACTTATCTTAAGAACATCTTTTAAATACTGAAATCAACGTAAAAAATATTTATTTATTTCACGTGCAACCTCCATTGTGTAAAATCTTCTTGAGAGTAAAGCAAATTAGACAGGTCTAAACAATAGTGCTGTCCTCTTTCACCTCGATAGTAAGAAAGAGTAAACTAATCAATGTTTTAGATATGTTGAGAGATAAATTAATTTAAATTGGCATCATGTCTTATAACTTTTATATGTCTATAATTTATAATATATATTTATTACAGTATACGGGTAGTTATAAAATTACAAGCTCACTTTCAAAATGATTAATTTCTGTATGGTTATTGTTACTCGTTTAAATTAAATTAAATAAGTTGTACTTACATTTTAAAAATCATATTTTGAAATAGCGTGCAATAAATGATTGCTTGTAGAACCGACCCCGTAGATTATAATATATAATTTATATAATATAAATAAAAAATAAATAATAACGAACATGTCTGTATGTTAACTGTAGATAGATATAAAGATATAACAAATTCACAGCGTGCGTTTGTAAAGCTTGTATCGAATTGTATATTTTGAAAATAAAATATTTGGTTGTCGAAAAATGATTTGTGTGTACACCTCGCCTATATTTGTTTGTGTCAATATCGGATACGAAAAATGTAAGGCTAAATATACCATTCTTAATTTAATGGTCATTTCTATTGACCGAACTAGAAGATGCAGACACATGGCAGTACTCATTCGGTCAATGTAGCATGTATGCGTAGACAGAGTATGTTAAAATAGACCTGGCATTAAAATAATAATATTAATATGAGAAGGATAAAACTATACAATCACTAGTATGAGAGAGCGAGACGGACAGTATTTTTTTATCTTTCTCTGCGTATGCGATTTTACAAACTGGCTCCCAGTTTTTTTTTTACACCGAACTGGGTAGGTAGCACTTGATCTCTATCTCACCTGATGTTAAGTGATGATGCGATCGATGGTGGAGCGCACTTACCCAGAAGATACCTATTCACTCGCGATTTGAAGACCCCCATATTGTACTTAACCGGGAACACAGACTCAGGCAGGGTATTCCATTCTTTTTTTTAAATATATCTTATAGGCTAGCGTTTGGCCACTATCTCGCCTGTTGGTAAGTGATGATGCGGTCGAAGATGGTAGCAAGCTAGGCCTAGAATGGGACCTAGCTATCAAAGATAGCTGCCGGAACACATTAGGGTGCGTACAGACTATATGTAACATAACATGTTATAAAATTGTTATTTATCATGTTTTAGATAATGTGGGCACGGAATGTTATAAAACATAATATTAAAACATGTTATTATAGCATATTTTATAACAATCCGTGTCCTCATTATCTGAAACGTGTTAAATAACAATGTTTAACATGTTATGTAACATAGTCTGTACGCACCTTTAGATGTTTGGCGACAACAGTAGGTAGCTGTAGCTGGCCAGGCGGACACTAGATGGTGTCCTATCACTTTCTTAACGATGTTTTTCCTTCACCGGAGGGTCTCTGTGAAAAGAGCACACATTTTTCAATAGGAAAATCCATTGGTGCTCGGCGGGGACTGAACTCGGTATCCAATACCTTTGGCGTCAAAGCTGATGTAGTATTATTATCTGTTATGTGCCACTACACCACTAGCACCTGAACAGACAATAAAACTGCCACTAGGCCCTCAATATATATCCCAACATCGTGTTTACACACAAGCACCTGAACAGACAATAAAACTGCCACTAGGCCCTCAATATATATCCCAACATCGTGTTTACACACAAGCACCTGAACAGACAATAAAACTGCCACTAGGCCCTCAGTATATATCCCAACATCGTGTTTACACACAAGCACCTGAACAGACAATAAAACTGCCACTAGGCCCTCAATATATATCCCAACATCGTGTTTACACACAAGCACCTGAACAGACAATAAAACTGCCACTAGGCCCTCAGTATATATCCCAACATCGTGTTTACACACAAGCACCTGAACAGACAATAAAACTGCCACTAGGCCCTCAATATATATCCCAACATCGTGTTTACACACAAGCACCTGAACAGACAATAAAACTGCCACTAGGCCCTCAATATATATCCCAACATCGTGTTTACACACAAGCACCTGAACAGACAATAAAACTGCCACTAGGCCCTCGATATATATCCCAACATCGTGTTTACACACAAGCACCTGAACAGACAATAAAACTGCCACTAGGCCCTCGATATATATCCCAACATCGTGTTTACACACAAGCACCTGAACAGACAATAAAACTGCCACTAGGCCCTCGATATATATCCCAACATCGTGTTTACACACAAGCACCTGAACAGACAATAAAACTGCCACTAGGCCCTCGATATATATCCCAACATCGTGTTTACACACAAGCACCTGAACAGACAATAAAACTGCCACTAGGCCCTCGATATATATCCCAACATCGTGTTTACACACAAGCACCTGAACAGACAATAAAACTGCCACTAGGCCCTCGATATATATCCCAACATCGTGTTTACACACAAGCACCTGAACAGACAATAAAACTGCCACTAGGCCCTCAATATATATCCCAACATCGTGTTTACACACAAGCACCTGAACAGACAATAAAACTGCCACTAGGCCCTCAATATATATCCCAACATCGTGTTTACACACAAGCACCTGAACAGACAATAAAACTGCCACTAGGCCCTCAATATATATCCCAACATCGTGTTTACACACAAGCACCTGAACAGACAATAAAACTGCCACTAGGCCCTCAATATATATCCCAACATCGTGTTTACACACAAGCACCTGAACAGATAATAAAACTGCCACTAGGCCCTCGGTATATATCCCAACATCGTGTTTACACACAAGCACCTGAACAGACAATAAAACTGCCACAAGGCCCTCAGTATATATCCCAACATCGTGTTTACACACAAGAATGGTACATAAATCAGGTTTTCTGTTTGTAAACAATATATTACGTAGTAACTATTCTATAATCTGTGATATAGGTACATAAGCATTTTAATTTATTAAGAATACGTTTTATTTCTAGTTTTACTTTAGGGTAGGTATGATAAGAAATTATATTGTTTGATATTATGTAGAGATAACAGGATAATGATAATATGTGAGACAAGAGCGATAACGTCCGCGTATAATTGTCAAAATGTTATTAATTACTGTGTTAATATTCTACTGTGTGGGATCGAAGTCTTTTCCATTTAAAAATGATAGTGGAGTGGTATTTCTTTATTCCACTATGTCACCAGTGGTGACAAAAGTAGTGACAACTAAAGTAGCATTCGATTACCCTGAACTATTTGGATGTTGATTTCCACACGCTCTGCGTACTGTAGTTACTGTTGTATTACGACCGTAGAATAAAATCTCTGTGTAATAAGATCAAGATGTAAATGATTGAAACCCCCAGAACGGAGCTTCTGAACGATGCCAGGGAGCCTGCTAGACTGCAACTCGTAGAATGAGAAATATTCTATGCCAGGCCTCACAAATGCCCTATGCCGGGCTCCACAAATTTCGTATGTCAGGCGCCCTACATATGTACTATGCTAGGCCCCACATATGTCGTATATCAGGCCCCGCATATGTCGTATGCCAGCCTCACAAATATACCGGGCTCCACAAATTTCGTATGTCAGGCGCCCTACATATGTACTATGCTAGGCCCCACATATGTCGTATATCAGGCCCCGCATATGTCGTATGCCAGCCTCACAAATGCCCTATTCCGGGCTATGTCAGGCCCTACAAATGTCCTATGAACATACTGCCACATGGTATGAGACGTCGCGGCGTTAGAATCTGGCAGATTCTATGGATATAGCATTCCCCTAGATAGGCACAGATTATATAATAGTTACTGCGACATAGGCCTCGCAAGTTGTATTGTAAATTATATTTTTTGCAGGATGAAGCCGGCCTTTCACTATGGGATATAATATAATATCTTGAGATGTAATACTTTATCGCTCGTCATACATTTTGTATGAAACTGTTTACACTATGCTATAATATATATTACATCCCAAACTATAAATATTTTTTCGACCGACTGAGCGATATTTGATGGTTTATATTTTACCTCACGTCCTCGGACACCGCACCTCCCCCTGCCTCGCCCTCAGGTTTTTTTGTAGTTTTTTTTATTTTTATTATGGCTCCACACAATTCGTGTATTTATCCAGTGTTTGAATGAAACCATAGACAACCAAAGCTGAACTATATATCTTACAGTGTGAACAGCAATCGCGGGATGTAATATATAGCTCCAAGACGTAATTTACATTATATCCCATAGTGAAAAGCCGGCTTAAGTCTTATTGTATCGATCTCAGCTATAAATGTCTTGTACAAAATAAAACAAATAACTTTAACTACTTATAATATTTATTGATAACACTTACATTATTCACAGACAAATATGATGTTTGACTAACTCTTAGTATTACAAGGTCCAGTTAAACTGACATGGATGGTCAGCAATCAGCAACAATTACCAACTACACTATGAATACTTTACACTTCATTTTTTTTTTTTTGTTTTTTTTTTTAAAGATTACTCGCAATGTGGGTTGCACATTACTAGTATTCTTGTTAACCCCTCCAACTAAGCTAAATATGCTTGTGTCTGGAGTGGGTTCACGTCAATAGTGCAATGGGTGTAGGTGGGATTCGGATCCATTGGGCTATTGCCGATTTTTTATTGGAATTAGGCCCGAACACAACCAAAGCGGAGAGGAGAGAAGATGTGTGTCAACTACTAGTAGTAATGTCAAACGTTCGCTGCACATCCCCACAATATTATAATTTGTAAATCCTGTCCATACAAAGGTTGTCTGGTAGAGATCGCTCTAAGCGATAAGACCGCCCATTGTACTACCGATATCTTATGTTTTCTGTTACTTTTGTTTTTCTTTTTCTTTTAGTGCAGTGAAGTTATTATTTATTCATTCATTTAATAGATTTTGTACACCAAAGTTCATGCACACGTCACGGTTTAACAGTGTTGAAAACATTTGTACTATTTAAAATTAGTGATTCTAATTTAATAAATTAATTTAGTTACAATATGTTTATTCAGATGATTAAATAACAGAAATAGCCAAGAATTATGTCAAATAAGAATAAATAAATAAAATATCATACATACAGCCATTGCATTAATTACATTAAAATATATAAACATTTGACAGCGTGATGAAATCATATAATACACATCTTCGCTTAGCTTAGCTTTGGTGGAGGAGTGTAGCCTTTAGTTAGCAATTGTTGCTGGTGCTGACTTGCGGCAATTAAATTAAATAGAATACTGCAGTCTTCAACAAAATAACTTACAACTAAAACTGTAGTCAGAGTACACCTCAAACGCTCTAATACAAATTATTTAAGATCGTACAAAACGAAAAAACCGACTTCACATGCCGCGATAGTCAAAGTATCTAGTAGTTATAATCATGTCATCAATGTATACAAATTTGATTATATTGTTTATCTCCATATATCCGGAGACGATTAAGAACTCGATAAAATTAAATGGTGGTAGGACACTATCTAGTGTCCGCCCGACCAGCTACCACCCTCAAGTTAGAAAATCTGTCGCCAAAACATCTAATGTGTTCCGGCAGCAATCCTTGAGAGCCAGTTCCCATTCTAGGCCTAGCGTGCTTACCATCTTCGACCGCATCATCACTTACCAACAGGTGAGATAGTGGTCAAACGCTAGCCTATAAGAAATTTAAAAGAAATGGAATGTGACCAAACGGGAGGCATAATCTCTCAAACAAAAAATAATGTTTCATATCGGTTATTATTTGACGGAGTATGAGGTAACAAACATAAAAAAAAAATAAACAGTAGAATTGAGAACCTCCTCCTTTTTTGTGAAGTCGGTTAATAAATGATGATATTTTCTGTCAGTATTCTTCCAGCTACAAAATATGGGACGATACAATTAGTCGCTCTATGAATATAGACGGAAAAAAACATCATCCTTACATAGTATAAAACATTGTAACTCCCGCTGTCTGTACGGTTGGATCTTTTAAACTACGCAACGTATTTTAATGCAGTCCTGTCAGCAATAGATAGACTGATTCAATAGGATTGTTTGTAACAAGGATTAAATGCGGCGCCGGAAGGCGCAGCTAGTGTTCAACCGACTTACAAAAAGTAGGTTCTCAATTCGTCTGTATCTTTTTAGGGTTCCGTACCCAAAGGGTAAAACGGGACCCTATTACTAAGACTCCGGTGTATGTCTGTCTGTCTGTCCGTCTGTCACCAGGCTATAGCTCATTAACCGTGATAATTAGACAGTTGATATTTTCACAGATGGTGTATTTCTGTTGCCGCTAGAACAACAAATACTAAAAACAAAATAAAGTTAAAAATTAAAGGGGGTCCCCATACAAAAAACGTGTTTTTAAACGCCATCTATCTAATTAGTTTCGGCAAAATGACATAGATGGCGCTAGTAAACGAGCCCCGTCTTTCTAGATCGCGACCAAACCAAATATTCTTGGTAATATCAATTAATCAAATATATGATGTTGAAACTCTGTTATGTTTCGTATTGTACGGAACCCTCCCTATGTGTGCGATAAGAGACGCGATGCTGACTCGCACTTGGCCAGTTTTATTTTTGTACGTATGTGATGTGTACGCGATTACTCCGTCAATTGTGAACCGATTTGAATGATTCTTCTTTTAATCGGTAGGGTACGTTATCAAGGTGGTCCCATTGTCACGTCATCGAAATCTGATAAGTATCTCCAGAGATATGACGATAAACGACTCAAACTTGCTACTGAAACTGACTCGCGCGGCATGGAAGTCGGTTTAGTTTTGAAACTATGTTAGTTATATATGTATTAGGGCCGATTTTCAATCCTCAGTTACACGATCAGATAGAGGTTAGCAAGATAATAAATTCCTTAGCTAAAGAGTTAATTTATTTGGGTGTTTGTGCCACAGATTGTTTTATATGCCGACTTATATGTGGTATGAATTAGTTTGTGACAAGTATATCATTTTATATATTTACTATGTATTAAAATTAATTTTAATAATCGACACTGGCTAAATACATAAATCGTGTGAGCTCAAATAAAACTAAAAAAAATCGTGCTTGGTCGAATCAAATGTCAAATGGTTGTATATCGTCGCTCTCGCTCTAAAATCTGTAGCACTTAAGACTATCTTTTTCCCACACTATTAGTGTAAAGATAGTTACAAAAAATCACATTGAAAAATCTAAAGTTTTATCATTTTGTTTTTTACTAACCGGCATTCACTCGCGTTTATTTTTCGGATTATGCTAGTATTAGTCGCGCTGGGAAGCTCATACGGCACGCCGCGAGTCACAGCTCTCTTAGTCGCTCCCGGGACGAAGACTCTCAAATCAAGTCGAAACCGGTCGGAGCATAATCCGAAAAATAAACGCGAGAATGCCGGTTAGTAAAAAACAAAATATGAATATCACTCGTGAGAATTTCATAACTTTTATACGGGTGTTAAAATGGCCAGATAAATATACTGCATCTGGCAGTTTTTCTGAGGATTGAAAAATGTGGTCTTAGAAGAGGTTCGTTCACTTGGGTATGTACTTGAGCAGTTTGATCTCGTGTGTGAGCCAGATAGCCAGCGACAGCAGCACCAGCGAGCCGGACTGGTGGCTGGCCGCCAGCGGAGTGGGCACGTAGTGTAGCAACGTCAGGATGCCCAGCGATACCTGCCGACAGACAGAGATAGAGAATAACATGCCTAAAGCCGGCTTTTTATTATGGGATATAATATAATGCATATTATATCTTGAGATATAAAATTTTATCGCTCACCACACATTTCGTATGAGACCGTTTACACTATGCTATAATATATATTACATCCCAAGCTATAAATATTTTTTCGACCGACTGAGCGATATTTGATGGTTTATATTTTACCTCACGTCCCCGGACACCGCGCCTCCCCCTGCCTCGCTCTTAGTTTTTTTTTGTTGTTTTTTATTTTTATTATGGTACCACACAATTAGTGTATTTAGCCAGTGTCTGAATGAAACCATGGACAACCAAATTTGAACTATATATCTTACAGTGTGAACAGCAATCGGGAGATGTAATATATAGCTCAAGATGTAATTTACATTATATCCCATAGTGAAAAGCCGGCTTAACACTTCACTCGCCTTAGACTGGCTCATAAACATACACGTAATATAAATGACTGCGCAAAACGGACCCGATGCTACTTCTTTCCACATGCTACGATCCTGACATACCTCTTTCGCTTCTTCCACTTTCATGGGCGCCTTCATACATGCTCGCCGGTTATAAGTAGTATTGACTTGGCCTTTCTTTAAAATATATATATATATTGTTAGCATAATAAAGATAATTTTTACCATATCTTGCCGCGTCATCCACTAGACTGTATAAAAGCGGGTATGTGCACACTTTGTCGTTGGACTTGAAGCAATAAGGTAGTCTGCTGGGTGATCGTTGCAATTTTCGGTAAGACTACTTGTCTTTGTTTTAACGTGTGATAATGTAATACAGTCTGGTATAACTAAAGTCTATTTGTATATAGGAGTCCTGACAATTGTTAAATAAAAGATGTTGTTATAATAAAATGAGTTAGTATTCGAATTATTGTTTCTTTTAATAAAATTCCTTTATAAATAATAATATCGTTTAAAAACTAAAAAACAACCGACTTCAATGCCGCGCTATTCATTTTCAGTACCAATTTTGAGATGTAAATCTCAATATCTCTGGAGATACTTATCATACCTCGATAAAATTACCATGGTACCACACTTGGGATATCTCCTTTCGAACAAAAAAAGAATAATCGAAATCGGTTCATAAACGACGAAGTTATCCGCGAACAAACAAAAGAAAAAAAAATATATATATATATATACGGTCGAATTGAGAAACCTCCTCCTTTTTTTGAAGTCGGTTAAAAATGAATCCCAATTTCCCTCGGTCACGGCATCACGCGTGAACGGCTGGACCGATTTCGCTAATTCTTTTTTGATTATAAAATACCGACTATTATACTCACTACGATTTGATATCGAATGTCTCGAGCTAGGTTTCGTGCATGTCCGACCTCGCAGCGTAAACTCCCGAGGAAGTACATCGGACATGCACGAAACCTAGCTCGAGACAGTCGACATCAAATCGTAGTGAGTATAATAGTCGGTACTTTTATAATCATGTTTCAAACTCACTATAACTATAAATCTAAATCTAAAAAATCTAAAAAAAATAATCTCTTGTCGTGTTTTTTATCGTCAGGAGAGAGATGGTTCTTATGAAAAAAATATTTAAATTAATGAAAGTTGTTTATAACGCAGGCGAAGCCGCGGGCATAGCTAGTATATACTATACATATAGTATAGAACGTATATAGCACTAGCAGGTTGTTAGACAAGGACACACTCCCACCCTCGTGTCTCTCGATTGGGCCGTTTTGTTCTACAAAGGAATTACAACCTTATCGTTAAAGCATACGGATTAAATTGAATTTGTCAAAACATCTGCAGAGCACCATCCTTCTATATTACGTGTATGCTCGCTGCAGACTGGCTCATAAATCATAATAGTCTGTCCAAAAGTCAAAGTCAAAGCATTTATTAAGTATATGGGCAAATTAAAAATCTGCACTTACACACGTCAAATAACATTAAATAGATCATATCAATAATTATTATTATAAATATAACAAAAACATAACTTATTGCTTTGAATTAAAATAAAAAAAAACCGTCGTAGAAATTGAGGTCGCGTGTTCTAACGTACTGTTTTGTTGGATTGACAACATTGCTCTGTCATTGCCAGTATGGCTAAAATGGTCGGTACCTATAAGGTACCACTCTTATCGGGTGGTACTAGGCAGGTACCTTTACTTTCCTTAACTTTGAATGTACCGTAACGCCAGTTTTGAGAACCAGTTTTCCATTATAGGTCTAGCGTGCTTACCATCTTTGACCGCATCATCACTTACCAACAGGTGAGATAGTGGTCAAAAGCTAGCTTATATTGATAAAAACAAGTGTCATAATGGCACCGCACCGCGCGTGCACGGTCCGGTGCGGTGCGAAATAAAGAATCAAAGAATCAAAGCATTTATTCAGTATGTAGGCAGTATAAATATACGCACATATACACGTCAAAATCATAAATCATAAAATAAATCATAACCAATTATCAAGTAAACATAGCAAAAGCAGAATTTAACGCTTTGAATTAGAAAAAAAAGTAATGAACCATTCAGCTGTCATCCAATCGTTTACGTCAGAATATTAAAAAAAAATTAAAGTAGGTTAAAACCAACCATACATGTAACTGTGTGTTTCAGTACTTCAGACAATAAATAAAAACACTTTTCATTTCCTTTATAATTCCTATTTACTTTAGTACTTAATATTATATTACTTATTTTATTTTACGAATGCGGTACGGTGCGAGGTACAGTTACCAAATTATATCTACACTATCGATAGCAATAATGCTCAACACTGCGCCCGCCCATATGACCCATGAGTGGGAGAGAGAGCGAAATACTCTCTGCACCGCTCCCACGTTTTACGACCCAGTCTGCAGCGACCAGCGAGTGAAAAACTGTACTATATGAATATTGCGACTGAGTGTCACATTGATTAGAAAAAGTTAGTTAAACATTTATTTGTTTTATCATACTTTAAGTACCTTCTACATATTTATTTATACGTAAATTGCTGTAACGTAATTCAAATCTAAATTTTATTTTAAAGTTTCGTACACTCTATTTAATGTTATATGTAAGTAAATCTAATATTTTTTCTGATAAGTGATTTGTAATTTTTAGAGAAAATAAATGTCTTAAACAAAAAAAAACAAAAATTAAATATGTAGTTTTAAACCACTGAAAATGTACAAGTTACAATCGAATTGTGTACGTACAGTCAAACTATCTCGAGCTAGGTTTCGAGCGAGTATGTCGCTCTTGGACAAGTCGATACCTAACTCTATGTACAGCTAGGCTATTCTGTAAGCTATCTCGACAGCGGAATCCGCGGTGAGATTCGAATTTCGTACTACGAAATTCAATCGTATCACGTTCGTAATACGGTTGAATTTCGTAGTACGAAATTCAAATCTCACCGCGGATTCCGCTGTCGAGATAGCTTACAGAATAGCCTAGCAGAAACAGGGTTTTTGACGTGATAACATCTTATAAATCGATGAACGACGGCTGCACGCACGAAAAAGTGTCACGTTCCGCGTGCGAGCGAGAACGCGGAACAAGCGATAGAGAGGCACGATCGTATCACGTTATCACATAGAGAAATAATATACATAGAGAGAACATTAGCGTATGCGAATGAAATAGCTATAGAGATATCATTATCAGCCAATTTCCGTCCACTGCTGGACATAGGCCTCTCCCATGGCTCGCCACTGAGCTCGATCTTCAGCTATTCGTTTCCAACCGCTGCCAGCCGGCTTGCGAGTTCTAGAGTGGAGACCACGGCTCGGCAAACGTAGCGTAGGACGCCCTCCAGCTAGGTGGAGCGACGATATAGAGATATAACCCGACTAAAATGACGAACGTAATACATATGCCAGCTATAAGATAAAATGAACAACGTAATTTGGTCGAGTCATACATGACATCGGGTGAGAGCCAATGGGTGCACTAGAACTTGGAGCCAGTGCTGGAGCCAATTAGTAAAATCGAATACGTAGAGAAGGAAAAAAAAAATGTTGTTCGTCTCGCTCTTTCATACTAGGGATTATATAGTTCTATCCTTCTCATATTATTATTATTATTTTAAGGACAAGTCTATTTTAATATACTTATTTTAAGCGTTATCACGTAAAATTATCATCCGTAAACCGACTTTACAGACAAGCAATTGTTTTTATAATTTAGGCTAGCGTTTGACCACAATCTCACCTGTACCCCTAGTACGAGTTTTTATCGTAAATGCTTTTGACAGTTCTCACATAGTTTTCGACTTACTCTAGCTCCCTGATTGGTCTAAATTTAGTGAAGTGTAGTAACCACCAGAGGCGCTGTTTTTCATACAAAATTTATTCGATAAACGATATCGAGTTTGGTATGAAAACTCATACTAGGGGTTGTACTGTTGGTAAGTGACGACGCGGTCGCGGATGGTAAGCACGACACATACCTGCAACCAAGCCATGGCTCCGACAGCGTTGACGACCGTCCTGGCCGCGGGAGAGAGCAGCGCCCTCCGCCGCCTGGCCAGCAGCCACAGCGCGGAGACCAGCGCCAGCGTGGAGCAGCCCAGCACGCGGTGGTCGAACTGCACCGTGGTGGGGTTCTCCGTCAGGTTGCGGGCCGCGGGGGACAGGGCCAGGATGTCGTCCGGGAGCCAGCGGTCACCCATCTTGGGGAACGAGTTGTACACCAGCCCCGCGTCCAGACCGGCCACGAATGCGCCTGCAACGTGCACGTGAGGCTGCTTTTATCTGCCGACTTCACAATCATTTATGATCGTACAAAACAAAAATCGACTTCACATGCCGCGATAGTCAAAGTACTGGCTAGTTATAATCATGTCATCTAAGTAAAGTATACAAATTTGTTTATATTGTTTATCGCCATATATCCGGAGGTAATTCCATAGCTCGATAAAATTTGAATGGGGCCAAACTGTAAGCATATCTCTCAAACAAAAAAAAATTACAAATCGGTCAAGATTTGACGGAGTTCTAAGGTAACAAACTTTTTTTTAAACAGTCGATTTGAGAACCTCCTTTTTTGTGAAGTCGGTTGAAAAAGGAGGGGGTTCTCAATTCGTCTGTATGTTTTTTTGTGTGTATGTTACGCGATTACTCCGTCAATTGTGAACTGATTCGAGTGATTCTTTTTGTAATCAGTAGGGTACGTTTTCGAGGTGGTCCCATTGTAATTTCATCGAGATCTGATAAGTATCTCCGGAGATATGACGATAAACGTCTCAAACTTGCTACTGAAATTGACTCGCGGGGCATTGAAGTCGGTTGTTTTAGTTTTTAAACTATCTTAATTATTTTAGCTCGTGGTCCTAGGACTCCTAGGTTACAGAGTTGTTTAATTACATTCTCTATGTCTCTAGGTTCTACTTAGTCAGTATGCAAGCACAAATATAATTAAGACATAATATAAAATAATAATAAAATTATGTTAAATGTCTAAAGTTACGTTATTTTCTTTAAACATATATTCAACTGAATAGTATGCCTTGTCGATAAGATGAAGATGAAGATGAAGATGAAGATGAAGATAAAGATAAAGATAAAGATAAAGATAAAGATATTTATTTCAGATTTATAACAGTAGTACATACATTTTCTTAAGCTAGAACAATTTTTACGTCTAGAGGAGTTGAAATAAACGCATTAGTATTGTATATAGATGACTGTAACTATAGATGCATAAGACAGTAGTAGTAAGTACATTAATATGTCAATGGGCCCCAAACTAGGCAATGCCTGTATCTTGGGTGCCCAAATTCTATACCTGAGAAGAGAATTACTGAGAGACGAGTCTGTACATGTTTGCATCGTTTTTAACTTTCAGGATTCTTAGTTTATAGTGATTTAGAAATTAGGTAAACTTGATTAATTGATACATTCTGTTATAATTATTTTTAATATTGATTCTTATAAATTATTAAATTTAGTTAGGTTACATATTAAAATGGAATAAATTAAATTAAATTAACTAAATAACGAATTTTTATTATTATTTTAATCCCAAAATTCCGCAATTTGTGTGTGTATGTGTGTATGTTAGTTTATGTGTGCGTGATTGTGTCTATTTTGGTGCTGGAGTTGCGTTAATGTGTTTTATTGAGAATTTGCATGGGGTAGTGTGGCAACCTAAAGGTTACCACCTTAGATATTCATACAATTTTGTTATAAACACATGAACATTACTTATGTCTCGAATTAAGATTGAAACCGCATTGTAGATTATTGGCGCCATACAGAAAACACTTTTTTTTAAAGTTGTGTTTTACATCCGTGGTTTTTAACCGACTTCACAAAAAAGGAGGAGATTCTCAATTCGTCTGTTTTTTTTTTTGTGTGTATGTTACGCGATTTCTCCATCAATTGTGAACGGATTCAAATGATTCTTTTTTTGATCATATTTTTTTCTTCGACTACCAACGTAACATTTTGTGTATAAATCAGGATTTTTTTTAAACATAAAGAGCTACTTCACTTATGTAAAGAATTGAAAATGTCAATATTCTTAGGCTGAGTTGCATCATCTTACTTTAACTATAACAAACGTAAAAAATCTGTCAAACTCCATATTAAATCACCGGTTAATAGTTATAGTTACGGTTAAAGTAAGTTGGTGCAACTCAGCCTAAGTTTAATAAAGTGATCTTTGCATGAATCTATTTGTTTAAGACCGCAAATGGCTCTAATACATCTTTTTTGTGCTCTAAATATGTTTTACATCTCTCATATTCGGTAAGTAGGTCCTTATTACCCCCAAATGGGGCTTGTAGGTATCCAATTAGCGCTCTAGGGTAATAATGTAGCTAGAAAAGCTCTAGGGCGGTAAGTACTTTAAAAAAAAAACTCTTCACTCTTTCAAAAAGTTCGCGTACATCTAACCATCATACTGGCAATAGACATCATGCATTCAGCCCAATGACAAAAGAGGTCGCTTCGCTATTCAACCTTGTCTTCGTATGAGTATAATAGTCATCAATTTTAAATATCGAACGGCGAAGCTCAATTTCGTTCTTGAAAAAAAAAATTTTTTTAAAAGGTGAAAAATGGCGGGAATAGAATTGTTTGTTTTTGGGATTTTTTTATAATTGCGTGCTAATTAGGAAAAAAAATGCGTTGATGCATGAGTTCTGCAAGTGATGAAGAAATAAGCTTCACTCCCGATTCAATGAAAATGGAAGCTGAAGCAGCAATTAACAATATTTTGCCTGAAAGTTCTAAAGAGAGATATTTGAAAACTCACGACGAGTTCATGAAGTGGTGAAAAGAAAAACGAGTAAAGTCTTTATCTGAGACTGTATTCTTAACATACTTTAGTGAGCTATCAAAAAAGCTGAAGCCATCTTCTCTCATCTCCAAGTTTTAATTTGAAAATTTTTCTCATTTCACTATAAATTTTAACTTATAAAATGTTTTATTCTTGTAATGCCGGTTTTTTTCTACTTACCTCACAATCGAGATGTAAAGCAGAGTAGTTAGCTCGGGTGTAAGCATCAATTGCACGCTCGAAATAAATATCTCGGGCTGCAATTGATGCCTTACAGCCCTTGGCTACTAATCTACTATTGTTTAGCCGTATGACTTCGTCTGTGTGTTTTTGAAATGAAAACTTATTTAGCGGCGTTGTGAACTTTTGTGACTCCGTGACCTATTTGTAAGACGGAGGGAGAGTAGAAAACCTTTTTAGGATAAGTAAAATATGTTAAACTCGCGTCAGGACATGTGACCTGATCGAAAATTTGTAAGACGGAGGGAGAGTAGACTAAGTGCACAACGTTAATGTTCAAGTTTTCACTTTTTCCGGCACTCCTGGGAGTGCAACCCGTTGTTTTTTATTTATTTTTTATGTATGTTACGCGATTACTTCGTCAGTTATGAACAGATTCGAATGATTCTTTTTTTTGATTGGCAGGGTACATTTCCTAGGTTTCCATTGTAATTTCATCGAGATCTGATAAGTATATTCAGAGATATGACGATAAACGTCTCAAACTTGCTACTGAAACTGATTCGCGCGGCCTGGAAGTCTGTTTTGTTAGTGTTTAAACTATCTTCATTACTGTTATGCTACTTGCTGTAGTGAAACTTCTTTAAATGCACTGGGATAAAATTTGCCGGAAGTGACGTAGCGTCACGCTCCAAATCAACGGAAGCGACGTAAGCGTCATGTTATATTTTATATTTATAAACGCCCTCTATTGTAGAACGGCGTAACTAACAAGACGTATTCGCTATCATTCGTCCCGCTAAGTTCAACAGATGGAGTTGTACAAAAATAATTAGTGATGTTGAGAAATGTATTGAATGAACTTGTAGGTTTCACTTCTGACGCGTAGCTTTCTAAGCACCCTCATTTTGTTCTTTAAAAAAAAAGCTTTCTAGCATATGAGTTGCACATTACTAGTTTTCTTGTTAACATGCTTGTGTCTGGAATGTGTTCACGTCAATAGTACAATGAGTGGAGATCGAACTCGCGACCTCTTGATCGCATTGACTTTTTTTGGCCTAAGTACTAAGTAGTAAGTAGGTATAAGTAAGATGAAGTCGTGCTTGTCTGAAATCTAATACTATAAGAATCTTTATCCTGACATACTGACTAACTGACTGACAGACAACGCACAGCCTAAACCGCTGGTCGTAAAGACTTGAAATTTGGAGGGTATATTTGTCTTAGTACGTAAGGGTGTACTAAGAAAGGATTTTCCAAAATTCACCCATTAAGAGGGTGAAATGGGGGTTCAAAGTTTGTATGAAGGAACAAGATTAGATAGTCTTTTCTATTCAAAACTTCACATAAATGCTTCAGTAAATAAATAAGTAAATAGGTGTTTCAGGATTTTTGAAATTCCACCCCTAGTGGGTGAAATGGGGTAACAAAGTGTGAAAATCAATAATGTTTTACATTGCGCTGAATTTTGGCATACATATAGTTATTATGACGTTAGTATCTGTTACGAAATGATTTTCCAAAATTCACCCCTGAAGGGGATGAAACGGGGGTTCAAAGTTGGTATGGAGAAACAAGATTAGATCGTCTTTTCTATCCGAAACTTCACACAAGTAATTCAGTAAATAAATGAGTAAATACGTGTTTCAGGCTTTTATGAAATTCCACCCCTAAAAGGGTGAAGTGGGGTAACAAAGTCTGAAATCAATATTGTTACGGATGCGCTGAAATTTTGCATGCAGATAGTTATTTTGACGTTGGTATCGTAAGAAAAGATTTTTCAAAATACACTCTTAATGGGGATGAAGTGTGGTTCAAAGTTTGGATAGTCATTTTATTCGAAATTTCACACCAGTACTTCTGTAAATCAATAAGTAAATACGAAATTCAGGCTTTTTCAAAATGCCACCCTAAGAGGGTGAAGTGGGGTAACAAAGTCTGAAAATCAATATTGTTTCAGTTTGCGCTGAAATTTAGAATGCAGATAGTTATTATGACGAAGGTATCCGTTAAGAAAGGATTTTCTTTACATTTCCCCCCGGATACGGAACGGGGATTCAAAGTTTGTATGGCGAAACAAGATGAGATAGTCTGTTCTATTCGAAACTTTACATAGGTGTTAATAAATAAGTAAGTACGTGTTGCAGGATTTTTCGAAATGGGATAGGTAACAAAGTCTGAAAATTTGGGGTTTTTGGGTTTTATAAAGATAAATCCCGATTATCCTTAGTCACACAATAACATGAAAACGAGTGAACCGATTTGGCTAATTTTTATTTGATGTCATTTGTGATAGATAAGTTTTTACAGAAGAAAAGTTTTAAGTTTACTTATAACTTTTCTTCTTTTATTTATAAAAGGAGTTTTTAACGCGGGCGAAACCGCTGTGCTCTTCTAGTTGGAAGATAAGGTTAAAGAGTTACCGGACACACTTACTGATTGGACTGACTTTAGTGTAATTATCCCAAACAGTGTTTTATATTGTAAACATTCTAGTAGAAAAATACATAAGTATTATCCGGGAATTTCCCCAGCTTACTCGCTGTACTGGTATCTCGCGGAGTTGAAATGGTAACTATAATGACGCTATAAACTATTTATATTAAATTAGATAAGTAATGCTATCAATTGACTGTATAAAGATTAGAAGATAGAAATGAGTGCAATCGGTCGCTGCTGTTAGTTGACACTGGCGTGACCCGCTATGACCGCGACCACACGAGAAGGTAAAATGCTGTTCAGTGCAATTTGCATCGAACAAATACATACATACATAAAATCACGCCTTTTTCCCTTTGGTGTAGACAGAGACTTCTTTCCAAATGCTACGATCCTGAAAGAAAATAAATAAGGACAACTCACCAGAAATAGCAGTAATGAAAGCCATAGCCTTGACAGAGTGCGCGAGCGCCGTCAGTCCCTTCAAGCCGCCGACAGTGGCCAGGGCACCGACGGGCGCGGGGCGGAGCACCCGCAGCGCCCCGGCCAGCAGCCCCGCGTACAGCACGAAGGCCAGCGTGAGGTGCGCCGCGAGCCGGTACTGCGACACGCGCGGCACGTCGCTGGGACCTTGGAACCGGTCCTCCAGACCAGACTTCACCATGTACCACCCCATTAAACCCTGCAAGTGTCAAGTTTTTTTTAAGTGAAAACTTCTTTAGCGGCGTTGTGAAATTTTTGGGATGGGTAAATAATGTTTGTATCGTCAGGACCTCGCGTCGGGACATGTTACCTGGATCCAAAATTCGTAAGGCGGAGAGTAGAATTTTTTTTTGGGTTGGGCAAAAAATGTTAAACCAAAAAAATGTTATCCGTCTGTCTGTCTATCCGTCCGTCTGTCTGTCTGTCCGTCTGTCAAAACCCTATTTCTCAGGGACGCGCAGAGGTATCAAGTTTAAGGTTATACAATCTAATGTGTACCGGCAGGTATCCTTAAGAGCCAGTTTTTATTCTAGGCGTGGTGTGCTTACCATTTTCGACCGCATCATCACTTAACAACAGGTGAGATAGTGGTCAAACGCTAGCCTATAAGATATTTAAAAAAACTTAGGTCTATGATATCTTTCAGATGTGAAAACATCAAACTTGTAAATCAACGCGATCAAAAGATATGACCGTTATGTCGCATATTTTGCAATTTCACAAGGGAATAAAAACCTATACATAGAGTATACTTCCCATTGATCTAGATTCAAGAATCATGAAATTTGGCAAAAAGCAAGGTCGGAAAAAATCTGAAAGAATATAATAATATGTAGTTTAATAACAAAAATAAAATCGGCTAAGTCAAGTTGGACTCGCCCACCGAGGCTTCCGTATCAATGTTGGTTGGTGCCAATTAAGCTAGACCTCTAAATTGTATGAGTTGAAAATTAAGGTACATTTTGGTACTTACAAGTTTTCGCGAAAATCTAAATTTGCTCATATCTATTTATCGTGTTGACTCAGGACCTTGATTTTATCTAACCTAACAGGGACTATAGAAGCCAGTATCTGGTATAAATTTCAACTTGCTATGTCCACCCGTTCTTGAGAAAATCAATGGTGACACACGGACAGACAGACGGACAGACAGACGGACAGACGGACAAGAAAGTGATCTTATAAGGGTATCCTTTTTTTACCATTTGAGGTACGGAACCGTAAAAAGCGAATTTACTATAACAAACATATTATTTGCAGTTGGTGCAGGAACAGTGTCTAGGGATCGGTCTAGGGGTCGAACTGTAAAGTTAAGTTTGTACTTCAATGTATACCCAAAAATATGAAATTACTTATAGAAACGATGTACACTTACAAAGCAAATCCTTAATTAATGAAGTGGATGTATCAAGATAATAAGTATACGTATTAAATATATGGAATGTTGTGTGTGTGAGTATATATATGTGCGAGTATGTGTGAGAATATGCGCGAGTATATGAGAATATATGTGCGACTATATGAGAATATATGTGCGAGTATATGAGTATATATGTGCGAGTATATGAGTATATATGTGCGAGTATATGAGTATATATGTGCGAGTATATGAGTATATATGTGCGAGTATATGAGTATATATGTGCGAGTATATGAGTATATATGTGCGAGTATATGAGTATATATGTGCGAGTATATGAGTATATATGTGCGAGTATATGAGTATATATGTGCGAGTATATGAGTATATATGTGCGAGTATATGAGTATATATGTGCGAGTATATGAGTATATATGTGCGAGTATATGAGTATATCTGAGCTAGTATGTGAGTATATATACTTGTACTATTATTTATTCTGTGGTATATATGTGAGATTATATGTGCGAGTATATGTGTGAGTTTGTGTGCGTGTATATGAATGTATGTATTGCTTCATAGATTATTTATAAACGCGAGCAAAGCAGCTAGTCAGATAAGTGCCTATCTCAAAATTTATTTGACATTTCAGTATAAATCAAGAGGTTATTTCTGTCGGCTTTCGTGATCAGAACAATATTATTTATTTGTATTTTAAAATAAAACATTATAATTAGATATGATTATGTTATTAGAATGATCGTTTAACGAATCCAAAAATCATGTATGTTTATATTGATAAACATGCAATTTTTAAGTGTGTAACTTCCCATACGTAGTATCATTGTTTTGGAATAAATGAAATGAAATATATGCTCACCTGTGCAGCGACCAGTGCACTGTAGACTCCGACTCGAACCTTCATCCCCCGGTCGAAGTACCCCCTCAGCCAGAAGACCGCGGCCGGTACGAACACGGCCGCCCCGATGCACCGCCCCCACGTGCGGTGCGCGAACTCCATATACCAGATCCATTTGAACTCAGATAGACTTATGTTCTGGTTCTTACTGTAAGTGTTATATATATATATGTTATACACATATGTTATTCAATGCGGAGAGCTTTGATGTTTAAAAAAAATACACTTATTATCCAGACTACTATTATAATAATTGAGATATTTTAAAGGGCCTCACACACTATCAGTTCGCCGGACGATAACAGTCTGTCAGTAATCACAACAAGCCACACGCTCACAGTTTCGCTTCAGGTTTTGGACTGACGACCATCTGCAGACAAACTCGAACCGAGAGTTAGCAGGCAGGCCGGTAGCCTTAGTAAGAGTTTTTTTTATCGTAAACGCTTTTGACAGATCTCCCATAGTTTTCGACTTACTCTAGCTCACTGGTTGGTCTAAATTTAGTGAAGTGTAGTTACCACTAGAGGCGGTGTACTATTTTTCAAACAACATTTGTTCGATATACGATATCGAGTTTGGTATGAAATATCGTACTAAGGGTACGACAAATCGTTTTAGTGAGTGGGCTATGCAGACTTTTGGACGGCAGGCCGCCTGATATGACCGGGAACTGCAGGCGAACTGTCAATCTGTGAGGTCTTTAAAAACTAATACGGACTTTCATGCCGCGCGAATCAGTTTCAGTAGCAAGTTCGAAACGTTTATCGTCATATCTCTGGAGATACTAATCAGATCTCGATGAAATTACAATGGGACCACCTCGGAAATGTACCCTACGAATAAAAAATATAATATTCGAATCGGTTCACAATTGACGGAGTAATCGCGTAACATACATGTAAAAAAAACTTGCAGACGAACCTCCTCCTTTTTGGAAGTTGGTTGATAGAAAAGTAAGTTGTAAGTAAAGTTGTGAAAAGCGCATTTCAGACTGCGCTATAATATAATAGCATATAGTTAGCACAACAATATCGCAGATCATACATTTATTTACAACACGTTCACTTAGCTATAGAGTCTGTGCAAAAAGAGAACCGTCGTGGGTTTACAATGAACTAACATTAAAAGGTAAGGAAGGAAGGTATTAAGGTATATACATACCTAGTACTAGTACTACCAGATAATGATAAGAACCTACCAAGGTATCAAACATTTTTAGTCGTATTGGCAATGACAGAGCAAAGTTGTCAACACAACAAAAACAGTAAATTTGAACCATATATCATCATCATGATATGTACTGTGGTCGGTATGCCTTTCTTTAACTTGTTTTTCACTATATCACTTTTTTATATAAAAACATTCTGAAGTACTGAAGCACACAGTTTCATGTGTGGTTGACTTTACAGTCCGGCAAGTATAACTTGGCGCGGCTGTGCGCCACTGTGCTTTTACTTTGTACTTTGATAACAGTTTCTCTTAAACCACTTTTATCTACTTTTGGCATTATTGAACTATTTTAATGTAGCAGATTTATCAACAATAATGTCGCGGTAATCTCACAAACGTCAAACTCACAGTTTCAACAGAGCGGAATTAGTTCCAAAAACCACCACCGCCAAGTTATACTTGTGGCACTGTAATCATTTTTAATAGTCTGATGTCAACGACTGGATGACAGCTGAATAGTTCACTAATTTTGTTTTTTTTTAATTCAAAGCGTTAAATTCTGCTTTTGCTGTGTTTACTTGATAATTGATTATGATTTATATTTTGACGTGTATATGTGCGTATATTAATACCGCCTACATCTTCTTATATATAAAAATCAATTGCTGTTCGTTAGTCTCGCTAAAACTCGAGAACGGCTGGGCCGATTTAGCTGATTTTGATTTTGAAATGTATGTCGTAGTCCAGGGAAGGTTTAAACGATGAGAAAATATGGAAAAATAGCGAGAAAGACAGGCGTAGGTATTTAAATTTTAATATTTTGAATTTTGATGGTTACCCCAGGTTGTCATTGTCGATTTGTACAGAAAATGTTGTAATTGTATTGACATAATTTTGATGGTTGCCATTATGGCGCTTCCATACATGGGTATTTGCTATTTGTGTATAAAAACCGATAAAAACAAAATTAAATAAAATAATAAAGGGGGTCCCCCCCTATACAAGAAACGTGTTTTTGAGGCTTTTTATGCTCGATCTTACAAACCTTGATAGATAAAGACTTGCAATTTTCTCATGGTGTGTATTGCAATGGCTGCTATAAGATCAATTAATAAAAACTAAATTAAATTAAAAATTAAAGGGGTCTCCATACATGAAACGTATTTTTCCGGCAAATATTGTACAATCGGATCCCTGCGTGTGCGGGTCTGACTCGCACTTGTACAGTTTATTTATATTCGCGGTACGAAGATCGCCGGGTCAGCTAGTGTCTTATACATAAAAATCAATTGCTGTTCGTTAGTCTCGCTAAAACTCGAGAACGGCTGGGCCGATTTAGCTTATTTTAGTTTTGAAGTTTATAAATGTTTGTCGTATTCCAGGGAAGGTTTAAACGGTGAGAAAAATTGTAAAATTGCGAGGAAGATAGTAAAAACCACAATTTCTTTTTTCCCATACAAACTGTTCTACATACTTTCGTGTCAAACATTTGACGTTCGTCCCTTCGGTACGGTAGGGTAGAATCTGTTCCGCTCTCGAATTGAAATTTGAAGCACGCACGTAAATAATTAAGGGTTTTTAATCGACAACATAATATATCCATTACTCGAATTATCGCGTAGGTATTTAAATGTTAATATTTTGAATTTTGATGGTTTTCCCAGGTTGTCATTGTTGGTTCGTTCAGACATTTTTGTAATTGTATTGACATATTTTGATGGTTGTCATTATGGCGCTTCCATACATGGGTATTCGCTATTTGTGTATAAAAACCGAAGAGGGTCCCCGTACAAGAAACGTGTTTTTGAGGCTTTTTATGCTCGATCTTACAAACCTTAATGGATTAATACATAAAATTTACTCATGGTGTGTATTGCAATGGCTGCAAGATCAAATAATAAAAACAATATTAAATTAAATATTGTTCAATCGGAACCCTGCGTGTGCGGGTCCGACTCGCACTTGGACAGTTTATTTATATTCGCGGTACGAAGTTCGCCGGGTCAGCTAGTACTGAATAAATGCTTTGATTCTTTGATTCATAAACACGCGCGCCCTCAATTTCTACGACGGTTCTCTTTTTGCACAGACTACTATATATTTGCCGGTTTGCTTGTAATTTGCTAGTCACGCTGTACCTACTATACTTATAGCGGAATAGTATAGGGTAGTCTGAAATGCAATGAACAGTGTAGATAAATGATAATAAACTAACTATTTGAACTCTGGGTACTGCTGGTATTCTACGAACTCTCTCTCCCACTCCGCCTCGCTGGTGGGCAGCTTCTCTCCCAGGAGCTTCCACGTGACCATGGACAGACCAGACTCTGTCAGACGGGTTACTCCACCTAGCGACGGTCATTAAGTATGTATTAGTAAATGTTTCTTTTAAATATCTTATAGGCTAGCGTTTGACCACTAGGTATCTCACCCGTTGTTAATGCAGTCGAAGAATATAGATATAAGTATGATTGTTTTATTGTAAGTATTAGATATAAAGCTTTAGTTTTAAGTATCTGTTAAGTTATATTTAAAGTATAATAAATATATTATTAGCAACAATCCAAAGCACTAAAGCAATGCTTACTGCTCTGTTGTGATTGCCTTACAGGACACCAACGCTGTTAAATTAGGCGAGCAGAGAGCTATATAGCAGTTCTCTAGCTTAAAGAATTAGGGTCATATTTAACTCTCCGTAAAACATTGGAATCTGATTATTTTGTTATGGCTCAGTTTTACCGGTTACTGATAAAATTTCAGATAATTATCTGACACATGATGCCATATGAAAGCTGTCAAAAATCTGTCAGATATGTTCCTAATAGGGCTATCAGGAACCAATGAAACTGGCCCTAAGTCTAGTGTCTACAATTTATATGGAAACTAAACTGGCCAAGTGCAAGTCGGACTCGCACTCGTAGGGTTCCGTAACACAGTTAAGTAATCCATAACTATGATTTTTCGCAACTACAAAATTAACTTTGTTTTTCATAGTGTTTGTATGAAAAACAAAGTTATCTTTGCGGTCGCCATATCTCAAAAACTACTGGCTGTATCTCGTTCAAACCAATTTTCGTTGTTAGTTTTTATTGAGATGTACAGCATATATTATTTTTAGATTTTTTACTCCCATACTTTAAAAGTTAGAGGGGGGGGACACACATTTTACCACTTTAGACGCGCCTATCTTTCAAATGATTGACTTTGAGAAAAAATGATTTTAGGAACCTCAATGTCATTTTTGAAGACCTATCCATAGACACCCCACATGTATAGGTTTAAAGAAAAAATTTTTTTTTGTTTCAGTTCCATGTATTGACCTTAAACTTTTTTTTACTTTTGTATAAAAATCGGAAAGCGGTTCACAGAATACATCTACCTACCAAGTTTCAATTCTGTAGTCCTAACAGTTTCGGAATAAAATGGCTGTGACATACGGACGGACAGACAGACAGACAGACAGACAGACAGACATGACGAATCTATAAGGGTTCCGTTTTTTGCCATTCGGCTACGGAACCCTAAAAAGAGCTCATGTATGGTTTATACGATGCTGGCATGCCAGTTAAACTGGCGCTAGTGACTCGAAACGTGTAAACGGCTTTTCGTGCCAGTCATGATAGCATATTAGCAATGGCATGGTATAAATCAGCTCGTATTTCAATGTTTTATCTTAGAATGAGGACTAAAATATACTAGTAAATTTTCTCTTAAAATTATAATGAAGTTGCTTAAAGTTACAGGTGCTTTATGACTTTTGATATCTCAATAAAGGAGGATCCAAAAAACCAAAAAAAATAACCAAAAAAAATCAAAAATAACTGTTGGCAATTTGGTATTCCAGCCAGAAATACACAAGAGTTTCACTCGTGTTCTTTCTGGTATTTTATTCATATATTTTAACAACTCTGATAATTTGATTTGCTTTGGTATGTACTGTGATGGAATCTCCACATTACACAAAAATACCGTCTTCACGTGCCTCCTTGCACCCCCCCTTAATCCGCCCTTGTATCTCAATATGCAAATGTGTAGCAGAGTTTTATATGCACCAGTGTCTAAGGCCATAAGGCCAGTGTCTGTATCTCTCTCTGTCTTTTCGTAGGTGTTCAATAAATAAATAAAAACCTCTTTTTAGCCGACTTCACAAAAAAGGAGGAGGTTCTCAATTCGTCGGAATCTTTTTAGGGTTCCGTAGCCGAATGGCAAAAAACGGAACCCTTATAGATTCGCCATGTCTGTCTGTCTGTCTGTCCGTCCGTATGTCACAGCCATTTTATTCCGAAACTGTTAGGACTACAGAATTGAAACTTGGTAGGTAGATGTATTCTGTGAACCGCTTTCCGATTTTTATACAAAAGTAAAACAAATAAAAGTTTAAGGGGGGCATCCCATACATGGAACAGAAACAAAAAAAAAAAATTTTTCTTCTAACCTATACATGTGGGGTGTCTATGAATAGGTCTTTAAAAATGACATTGATGTTCCTAAAATCATTTTTTCTCAAGTCAATCATTTAACAGATAGGCACGTCTAAAGTGGTAAAAAGTGTGTCCCCCCCCCTCTAACTTCTATAGTAAGGGAGTGAAAAATCTAGAAAAAATGTATTCTGTAGATCTCAATAAAAACTTTCAACGAAAATTGGTTTGAACGAGATACAGTCAGCAGTTGTTGAGATAAAGCGACTGCAAGTATAACTTTGTTTTTCATACAAACACTATGAAAAACAAAGTTATTTTTGTAGTTGCGAAAAATCAAAGTCATAGAATACTCTACTGTGTTACGGAACCCTACGAGTGCAAGTCCGACTTGCACTTGGCCAGTTTATTTTTTATAGTTGCGAAAAATCATAGTTATGGAATACTGTGTTACGGAACCCTACGAGTGCGAGTCCGACTTGCACTTGGCCAGTTTATTTAATTTATTTATGTATTATCACCGATTACTCGAAGATGCCTGAACCGATTTAAAAATTCTTTTTTGTTTCAAAGGGTACCACGGAACCCTACGAGTGCGAGTCCGACTTGCACTTGGTCAGTTTATTTAATTTATTTATGTATTATCACCGATTACTCGAAGATGCCTGAACCGATTTGAAAAATTCTTTTTTGTTTCAAAGGGTACCCTTCCCAGGTGGCCCCATTTAAATTTTAACGAAATCGGCCGCGCCGTTTTTAATATATCAACATTTGTATTACGACGCATTTACTTATCTCGACGACTTACTACTTGGCTGGCACGTTACTTACTGGCACAGATTATGTAATAGTTACTACGTCTACTGGCTACTTTGACTAGCGCGATGTTTGAAATCGGTTGTTTTAGTTTTTTAAACGATCTTAAATTATTATAGAACTTAATAGAAAACTTATGTTCTTAAATATAATAAAGGCTAGCGTTTGACCACTATCTCACCTGTTGGTAGGTGGTAAGTGAAGTGGTATATTTACCTCATAAAAGGAATAATCACAAGATAATACTCGCACCTATGAACTGGATTTGCTCTACTAATTTATTTTTAGTGATAACCTCTTTTTGAGTAGAAATCTATCTAAAATAGTTCATTGACCTTGAGATATTAAGAGGTTGTTAAGAAACTTAAACAAGTTTCCTAAACTGTAGAATATTGATATTGGTTCTAGGGTTAATAAAACCAATGTAACATTATATACAGCATTTAATTTACAATACAAACTCAAATATTACAATATTATCAAGAAATAAAATATTAAATTTGAAGAGGAAACATTATAAAAGAGGAGAAATAATTATAATTAATTAGTGTAAAGTTTTTTTTTTGTTTTTTTTTCGTAAACTACATTTGTAACCAGTCTTATCATACTCTAGTTCATAAAAACAGAAACTCATTCACAATATAGCCTTAATCTACCTTTAGAATCTAAAGCAGGGTCAGGGAAACTACCTGCGGGCCATCTCCTGCCCTTGCATCATTTATATCCAGCCCACGATCATTAACCAAACACTAAATAAATTAACATTTCAATAAATACAAAATTTCATAACGTATGATGATTGATTGTATGTCATACTCTGATCCGACAATGAAGCAAAACAAAACTACCACATGTGTGATTTCTATTAATTGCAAATGCAGGGTAGCGTGGTTATTTTAACTAAATAAAGCCTAAAATCGTAAATTCTAATACCTGGCCCCACATAGATTTAGTTTGTGAATTTGGCACGTGAAGGAAATAGTTTACTCATCCCTATCTAAAGGAAGATTAATGCAAATATATCTACATGTAGTCATCACGAATATCGAAATTGTTACCTACTCACTATACACATCATAATATACACACAATAAAAAAAAAGTTTGTTACATTAGGTGAAATAGCGGTCAAGACCTAACCAATAAGGTATAGAGAAAGTTATTTTTAATAGTTACCAACGTTAAAATATATCACATAAGAAACTCAAATGAATATGCCTCTATTTCCCTATTCTATTTTTAATTTCTATCCTATTTACTCCCATTAGTAGTGTTAACAATGATGTGAACAATATAACATACAGAGCAGAGCAGTACTATATATCCGGCAGCCATACCTAGGACAACAGCTGTGAACACCATGCCACTGCAGCCCAGAAGCCAGTACCCCACTAACTTCTGGTTCTTGGGTTTGGGCGCTGACGAACAGAATCTCGCTATCGTGCCATTTGATCTGATGATACTGCCCAACTGTTGAACAAATTGTGTGTGTTAGATGACTTGAGCTCGACTTTTTAGTGGTTTTAATTGTCTCTTTATACAAATCTATTTTAAATTCAGATTTATTCATACCATAGAGTACATCATACAGAACACTTATTTTTTTTTAAACCAAAAACTCCAATGGAGATGGGTAGGCCACGTGATGAGAGAGAATAGTAATAAATGGAATAGTAATACAGTGGAATCTCTGTAACTCGAACCTAGATAACTCGTAATCCTCAATAAGTCGAAAAAAAATGCCATTCCCTTTCGCTGAACCCCTAAATATGCGGTATCTCGAATTATTTAGACTCTATAACTCGAACAAAATGTTAATTCCCTGCGAGGTAATAATACGAGGTTGATAATACATATTTATACTCTATAACTCGAATTTCAAAAAGGAGACTCTGTAAGTCGAAGTTAGTAAAATATAATGACGTCTTACATGGAATTTCTCGAAAACATAGCAATATAATCCAAAAAGAAAGTTCGGGGCGTCTAATCTATTGTGTGAGACTTGTACACGTGCAGTGAATGCCTACATTCATTCAACTTTCTAAGTAACAGTTCACAGCTGTATACCTCGTATTCGTTCCTTGACGGTTAGACTTGTTGCTTGACTGTTTTATAAATTTAAATATACTATTGAAGTCAAATTGTTATTTAAATTTGACTGGACAAGTAAAAGAATATACTTAGAAGTTGCGTCTTGCTAAGTCGAAATTTTAGCAGTTAAATTCTTTATATCTCAAATTTCTTGTTAAGTCGAAATTTTAGCAGTTAAATTCTTTATATCTCAAATTTCTTGTCTAGTCGAAATTTCATTAACTTGATTTTTCTTGCATTTCCCTTGATATTCGAGTTATCGAGATTCCACTGTAAATGGAATAGTAACAAATTCCAAACAAAGAGAAAAAGAGGAAGACAAAGAATATGTTGGTCAGATAACATCAAAAAGATTGTGGGTCCATTATGGTACAGGACAACCCAAACAAAAAAAGAGCTGGAGGAAGCCTTTGTGTCGCAAAGACACGCTGACACACAATAACCAATATTTTTTCCTCAACTTATATTATTAGATTATAAACAATTAATTACTTAGTACAAAATTATTAAATTAATCATATCGTAATATTATATTCTAAAATCTATGTTGGCAACAAAGGCTTAATAATAAATATACAAATATAGAGAAAATCAAGAACACAGTTCAATTAACCTTTTAAGTTGCTTGATGAATGGTTATGGTAGAGGGGCACTGTCTAGTGACAGTCTGGCTAGCTACTATCCTCACGTAGTAAAATCAGCAGCCAAACTAACAGTGTGTTCCAATTATGGTAGAGGGGCACTGTCTAGTGACAGTCTGGCTAGCTACTATCCTCACGTAGTAAAATCAGCAGCCAAACTAACAGTGTGTTCCAATTATGGTAGAGGGGCACTGTCTAGTGACAGTCTGGCTAGCTACTATCCTCACGTAGTAAAATCAGCAGCCAAACTAACAGTGTGTTCCAATTATGGTAGAGGGGCACTGTCTAGTGACAGTCTGGCTAGCTACTATCCTCACGTAGTAAAATCAGCAGCCAAACTAACAGTGTGTTCCAATTATGGTAGAGGGGCACTGTCTAGTGACAGTCTGGCTAGCTACTATCCTCACGTAGTAAAATCAGCAGCCAAACTAACAGTGTGTTCCAATTATGGTAGAGGGGCACTGTCTAGTGACAGTCTGGCTAGCTACTATCCTCACGTAGTAAAATCAGCAGCCAAACTAAAAACAGCCAAACAAAACAGCCACACAGTGTGTTCCACTTGCTGTCCTTGTAAGCCAGTCCCAATTTTAAAGCCAGTGTATTACTATCCTCAACCACAGCAATAATAATCAATAATGATCATCCTCTTTGCGACCCTACCATAAGTTAGCCACCCACACTATCTGTCTCCACCCTACTATAGCCTACACAGCCTAGCTCACTTGAGCTTAGCCACCCACTACCATCTCTTCAGAAAACAATTATATATATTACATATATGAAATTAAGCCGATATGAAGGATCGCCAACAACACTTTTATGCTAGAGTCAGTATTGTAGGAATACACTTGAGCACTTGATTTTATGAATAACTTATCTGTTATTGTTTATTTATGTTAGTGTATCTATTTTAAGTTATTGATATCCACATTCGTTCTACTCCCACTCTCTGGCCATTCCGACACTTCCGACTGGTCTGTTTCAGCAGCTCATATTGTATTCCTTTTTAGTTTTGTTAACAGACTTCAAAAAAAGGATGAGGTTTCTCAATTCGACCGTATATATATACAGTAAAGTCCGTTTATAATGACATCGAAAGGAACTGACAAACAAGTCATAATAAGCGGACGTCATACAAAGCGTTTTGTGAAATGAAAAACCTTTTTTATGTAAATATGAATGTACTTAAGTAGTTTAATACATAAACATAGTTCAAAACAAAAACGAGCCACGTGCCGAACGTCGTCGGGAATCAACGAACATTACCGAAGGTGTACAGAATCATCGTCGGTCATTATAACCGGACATAATTTACATTTTTGTATTAAAAATGGGTCATAATAAGCAACATGTCACTGTAAGGGAAGTGGGAAGTCATTATATCCGACTATTTATAAAGAATTTCATATGAAAACCAAACTTTGTAGTATAGTTACGTCATAATAACCGGTTGGTCAATATACGCGGAGTCATAATAAACGGATTCTACTGTATGTTTTTCTTTTATGTTTGTTCGCGGATAACTTCGTCGTTTATGAACCGATTTTGATAATTGTTTTTTTGTTTGAAAGGAGATATCCCAAGTGTGGTACCATGGTAATTTTATCGAGTTCTGAAAAGTATCTCCAGAGATATTGAGATAAACATCTCAAAATTGGTACTGAAAATGAATAGCGCGGCATTGAAGTCAGTTCTTTTTTAGTTTTTAAATGATATTAGTTTTATTTAGTTTTTTGTCAAGATGTCAAATATTATCATATCATCTGTAACTTGAGGATGGCTGAATAAATTATTTCTATTCTTTCTTTCTTTCACTAATTCACTCTTATCACAAAATGAAGCTGATTGGTGACCAAGCACAACTTAACAAATAAAATGGCTCCACACTGTGCCAAGAGTGGATCACACTTGGTAATGTTTTAGAATAATAGCCTAAGAGAAGACTTGTGTTTGATTATCATTCTATAATAATGGCGTCAGAGGTTCCATTACCAGACTAGTTGTGGTAAATAGCCTGCACACCAAGTAGGTATTGCTAATTTAACTGACACTTACCCTAGTTCCTTTATAGCTATTGCTATACTTTGCCGGTGTAAATAGTTGTCTTGACACATTGTTACTAATACTGAAGCCATTTCTTGTTGTTGGGATTAAAAGCTTGCTCTTAGCAGCTCGCAGCGATGAGGTGCTGCGACACAGGTGAGCTACGCTCCACATGGCTGGAAAATAATTAGGAATATAAGGATTATTTATTAGGATATATTACTTCATTAGCGTAACCATGCCTAACATAGGTTATGATGAAATAATTCTTAAAATATTTCATTGAGACTTTTAACATGGTATCTGTTTAAAAAACAAAAATCGCAATTGATATCTTAGATTTATCCGGTCAGTAGCTTTAGATTACTCCAAAGTACTTACCTGTGATAGCAGGAACTTGATTTTATAGCCGCTTTGGATTGATTTGCGGTTTGTAGTTCAGTAAGATTATTAGAATTATCGGTAGGTAATCTAGTCTTTTAAATGTATATGTTTGTTTATATAACTTAGAAAAATCATTGAAATGAGATGCACTATAAAAGTTGATTTACTACTATTAATCTATTAGTAATATTATAGTATTATTTATATGATTATTTTAATTTTCGGAAAATTCGGCAATTGACATTAACTTCTCTATTGACACTTGACAGTTATCAACTTATCACAGTGTTGTCAATGTCAAAGAGAATTTAATAATACGTTAGTCAATGTCTTATGTCACGGAGCTTCACTCACAGAGGCTACACTGAGTTTAGAGTTTGACCTCTGACGCAAAAAGCCAATGGACATGAAACGTTTTTTAATGCCCGGTTCCTATAACATACAAACGGATCGTTTTGCTTACGATCAGTTTAAATTTGATACGAGACATAAACATTCTAACCGGACATTAGAGCAACGATGTTTTACACGATCGTGCCAACAGATTTTTGATAAATTCATTTTAATCCGTATGCTCTGAATATAAGGTTGTAATTGCTATGTACAACAAAACGACCCGAGCGAGAGGATGGTTGAAGGGATCGTGTCCTTGTCTTACAACCTGTAAGGTTAATGGTTAAGGTAAAATGATTCAGAGAGACTATTGTTCTAAAGTATTGAAAAATTTATCGAATGCATCAGCTGCTTAATTTCAGTGACGTTTATAAGTGCAGAGATGTGAATGATGCCTTCGATCTTTTCCATAAGGAGTTCATGCTATTCTACAAATTATGTTTTCCTGAAGTCAAAAAGATTACTTTTAATGATAAAAAAAGAAATTTAAAATGTATAACTAAAGGGTTACGACAGAGTTGCAAGACAAAACGAACTATACGATTTAATTGCTATTGACAAAAATCAAAATCAAATAAGAAAGCTTATAAAAAAAATCTCGAAAATATTACGGTCTTGTATAAATAAAGCACAACGCCTCCATAATATGCGATATATACAGACATCTGGCAATAAATGCAGTGCGGTATAGAGAGTTATAAATGAGGATACTTCTCAAGACATTACTCAGAATTTTATAAACAAAATACGTTTGTCGGATAAAACTGTGAGTGAACCAAAAAAATAGCATACGAATTTAATAAATACTAAATTCAATTAACAAATATACAAAATGCGAATATCTACAATACTAATAAAGCACAAAATAGCAGCAGTATATTTTTAAGGCCATTGGGTCTTAACGAAACGAAAAATATAATAATGTCTCTTAAACACACAAGATCAGTGGGCTACGACGAAATCGAAACAAGCATACTAAAACAAACTGTTAATTTTATTGTGCCAATAATACATTATTTGATCAATTTTTCGTTTGAACAAGGTGTATTTCCAGAAAGTCTAAACTTTTCCATTGTCAAACCTTTACATAAAATAGAGATAAAAGTGTTTTAGACAACTATATACCTATATAATTATAACTATATAGCGAGCGACTCATCATCGCTGGCGATTTCAATGCCCGTAGTCCATGGTGGGGTGAGCCTCGTGAAGATGACCGAGGTTCGGCTGTAACTGATCTTCTAAACCAATATAATGCTACTGTCTTAAATGAATGTGACATACCGACTTTCGAAGTATGCCGAGGTAGACGAGAACTATCCAGCAAGGTAGACATAACAGCATGCGGACCTGAACTAATAGGCCGCGTTGTGGATTGGAATGTAGAACGATATACTACAACGTCCGACCATA
The DNA here is from genome assembly GCA_954871355.1 of Cabera pusaria. Classification (NCBI taxonomy): domain Eukaryota; kingdom Metazoa; phylum Arthropoda; class Insecta; order Lepidoptera; family Geometridae; genus Cabera; species Cabera pusaria. The sequence goes on from OX940896.1 coordinate 1,307,166, forward strand.
ACACTATCTCATTTACACTGCTTTCCAATGCTCTGCTGCCAATTATACCCCAAAGCACTAGAAAATTCAACACAAAAAGAGCAAAATGGTCTGAGTTTCGAACACAGTTTTTCGCAAATATAGAAAAAAGTAAAATAAAAATAGAACACATTGCATCTTATGAGTCCAACTTTGAAATCGAGAACGCTGTCATGACTTACACAGAGGCCATTCTTTCAGCATGTGAGTCGTCAATACCAAAACTGAAAACGCCTAAAGTAAATTCAAAACCACCTTGGTGGAATGAGGAACTATCCATACTTAAACAGCAGGCAAGAACTAAAAAGCGGCGAATCCGATGTGCGGCATCACGACGACGTCAGTTTGTTATCGAAGAATATCTTTCTGCACGCAAGATATATACGGATACGGCCACGGCACCCCAAATAGAAGACTTCAAAAAGACATGCACAGCTGCTGACCGGGAATCCACATGGGATGTTGTTAACCGCGTTATCAGGAACACAGCACGGCAGCGTCCTAAACAACTATTACGCAATGCAACAGGACAAATATGCACGGCTGAAGAATCCGCTCAACTTCTTCTGGATACAATGTTTCCGGAGGATGATGAAATGAATGATTCAGAAAACCACAAGGTTTTACGAGAAAGTGCAACAAAACTTGACTTAGAAAAATTGTCGGCAAATGACTTACCATTCACAGAATCTGAACTAAGCTATATATGTAAACGTTTCTCCCCACGAAAAGCACCAGGATCAGACGGTTTGACCGCCGACATTTGTATCAATGCTATTTCTGTGGATAGAGGTATCTTTCTGACGTTAGCAAACACGTGCCTACGAGTAGGATATTTTCCTGAAATCTGGAAAAAAGCAGTAGCTCGTATTATCCCTAATCCAGGAAAAGAAGACTACAGTGTTCCAAAATCATATAGACCTATTGGCCTTTTAACATATTAGGCAAAACTTTGGAGAGTTTGATGGTTGGACGTCTCAGATGGCATTTCCTGAAAATGTTAAACCCGAGGCAATATGGCTTTATGCCACAACGCAGTACCGAAGACTCCCTCTATGACGCTGTAACTTATGTTCAAAAGAATGTAAATAACAAAAAAATATGTGTCATGATTTCACTAGACATAGAGGGAGCCTTCGATAATGTGTGGTGGCCGTCAATCCTACACCAACTGAAGGAAAAGAGATGTCCTGAAAATATATTTAAACTGGTGAGTTCATATCTTAGTGGTAGAGAAATTGAGGTGAGATACTTGAGTAACGTCTGTAAGAAAGTGGTAAGTTATTCAAAATGCTAGAACAAACGATTTTTTGTTTCTTATTTAGTGCCTAAATACAAAATGTAATATTTTATCTTCAAAAATGACGAACTTCATACAAACTTTCAACCCCTATTTCATCCCCTCACAGGTCGAAATTTCAAAAATGCTAGAACAAATGTTTAATTATTTCTTATCAAGTGCTTAAATATAAAGTTTCATAGTTTTATTTTATCTTTTAAAATTAAGAAATCCCATACAAACTTTCAACCTCTATTTCAACCTCTTCATCCCTTTTTTGCAATAAAAGGTAGCCTATGTCCTTTCTCAGGGTCTAAAGATTGTCTGTGCCAAATTTCATCAAAATCGGTTGAGAGGTTTAAGCGGGAAAGCGTAACAGACAGACAGACAGAGTTACTTTCTAATATATAATATATATAATATATATATATATATATATATATATATATAAGTAGGGATTAGTAGGGATTTATATTTGTTCTTGAAGCTTGGGGCATTTAGGCCATGCATTTTTGTCATCCATTTGGAGGGGGTGTTCTTTGTAAAGTGTAGGCATCCACTAAGAAAGGATTTTTCAAAATTCCTCTCCTAAGTGGATTTTACGCATTGGCCTACCGGCCTAGGGGCCCAGCGTCTAAAGCCGGCTTTTCACTATAGGATATAATATAATGTATGTTATATCTTGAGATATAAAATTTTATCGCTCGTCATACATTTTGTATGAGACCGTTTACACTATGCTATAATATATATTACTAATATATATTATTATACATCCCAAGTTATAAATATTGTTTCGACTGACTGAGCGATATTCGAAGGTTTATATTTTACCTCACGTCCCCGGACACCGCGCCTCGCCCTCCAGTTTTTTTAATTTTTTTATGGCTCCACACAATTAGTGTATTTAGCCAGCGTTTGAATGAAATCATAGACAACCAAAGCTGAACTATATATCTTACAGTGTGAACAGCAATCGCGGAATGTAATATATAGCGCAAAACTTACCTTATATGTTTCTGTTATATCTATATTTTTTGTTGAATATGATCTATTTAATGTTATTTGACGTGTGTAAGTGCTAATTTTTAATTTGCCCATATACTGAATAAATGCTTTGACTTTGACTTTGACTTTGATATCCCATAGTGAAAAGCCGGCTTAAGGGGCCTTACCAACCCACCTACCACGACAGATTTTTTAAATCAATTTATTTTGACCCACTGCAGGGCAAAGGCATTCCTTTCCTCCATCCATAAATCACATTCTGTTGCTTTTTAGGTGCAGTGGTATGACATTTATTCTGTTCATCCTGTCATCTCTGCTGGGGATTGGCATCTGCGCAGCACTACGTTAATCCGCCATCTTAGTTTCTCGAAACGTTTAGGTATACAGGTTATTTTCGTAGAGTAGTATGCACGGATGATAGATATATTCTACCCTCCGTGGTCAAAGACGTAATATAAATCGACTGCGCAAAACGGCCCTGATGAGACCGACCTAGAACGGAGTTTGTCCCTTTCTTTTGTATAGACGACTTACACAAGGTGTAACATAAGGATGTAGTAATATTTAAACTGTGTATACCTAGCCTGATATATAATCTACCTGCAAAGTCTCGCTTTCCTCAGCAGCATGGATCCAGAGTTATGACAAGTTAAACTTTTCCGAAAACTTCGCTATTTATAACCCTAATGTCAGCTGATTAGCATACGTAAACGCACAGAATAAATAATAGTACAAGTAGTAAACTTATTCATTGACTAAAATAATTTAAAATAAAATTTATTATTTAGGTCAAAGGACAAGCCATAAATCATTTTTTGTGAATGCCGCTCGCCAATTGGATACGGAAACGATCACTTTTTTGAAATACCGCGGGCCAATCGAATACGAGCGCCGTGTCCTTGAAATACGGCCAGCCAATAGCAACACGAAAGAAAGGAAGAGAAGAAAAATGGTGGGGACCAGTGGCGAAAGAACAGTTAGGGTTGTCCAAAATATTGCGAAAAATTAATTTTTAAACTTTGTATGGTGAAATAAAGTTTCGATTTGAAGTTTGATATTTAGGTATAGGATTCGTGACATGCTATACATACACACCTTTCAATATTACTACACCCTTATGTTACACCTTGTATATACAGGATGTCGAGTTTCATATGGTCCAAACGAAAACCATCGATGGAGGACTCTAAGGGCTATCCAGAGAACCCCCATGTATGTTCCGCGAAAATCTATAGTTTTCAAGAAAATTGAGTTTTACTTGTTTTCAAGTTAGTCCCCGAAATGTTTTTGGGTAGCCCTTATAGTCCTCCATCGACGGTTTTCGTTTGGACCATATGAAACTCGACACCCTGTATACTATACCTACATATTGTATAGAACATATATAGCACTAGGAGGTTGTTAGACAAGGACATACTCCTACCCTGGTGCCTTTCGATTGGGCCGTTTTGTTCTACAAAGCAATAACAACCTTATTATTAGAGCATACGGATTAAATGGAATTTATCAAAACATCTGCAGTGCAATATTATTATTATGAAGAACGGTTGTACACTCACGGGTTTTTTTATCGGAATTGCTCCGACCAGTTTCAGACACGTTTGGTGTCCTTCTTCTGGGAGCCACGTCTACCGCAAGCTCCTCGCGCAACGAGCTTCGGCACGTAACAGTTACGTGCCGAAGCTCGTTGCGCGAGAACTGTTACGTGCCGAAGCTCGTTGCGCGAGGAGCTTGCGGTAGACGTGGCTCCCAGAAGAAGGACACCAAACGTGTCTGAAACTGGTCGGAGCAATTCCGATAAAAAAACCCGTGAGTGTACAACCGTTCTTAATAATAATATTATGTGTAATCCTCACGATACATTTAATAATCAAATCTGCAGTGCACTATCCGTTTATATTACGTCTACGTCCGTGGTATGGCCACTGGTTTCGGGTCCATTTCGGGTCAGAGGAGTTGACACTTGACACACGATACTGATGGAAAATCCTTTAATTTTATTTTTGTATCAAAACCGTTAAATTACTAAAAAGATCGTACTACCTACAGAAAATGTTTTGTTCATATGCGAATGCGACCAACGGCCATTAGATTTGAGTTTTTAGTAAGAACATTGCACTAAAGTTCTTCTTCAATTAGCCCAACTATCAATATATCCAAACCCAACCAGTCTTATCTAGTATCGAATACCATGCAGGAAATTAGCGAACCGATTAGAAACCTCTTTTTGTGTTTTAGGAGACACGGCCTCGCAACTCAAGCCTATGCTTTAAGGTTAAACCCTAGGTTAAACCGCACTAAGCGACACTTCACAGCAGCGGCGCGACGTGACACGTAGCGACACTTTTAGGTATACCGCACTTGAACTGCAGTGCCGCGACAGCTTGCAGCTCGGAGAATAGACTCTATCTGTCGTTACCCGTGGTTAACGTAGTATTATATTCTCTTTGTCCGTGGTTTGCAGCAAATTTTGTCTGTCAGTCGTTCGGCAATTTCTGAGGAAGATGGAAGAAACGATTTGAACGTTATTATAATGAACGTAACGAAATAAATAAAACGAAAGAATATTTTGTCGCTATGTGTCGCGTCGCGCCGCTGCAGTGAAGTGTCGCTTAGTGCGGTCTAGCCTTAAGCCTACTATCAGTTAGGACCACCTAGGGATGTATAGGGCAATATAGATCTAAACCAACGAACGGTAGTTTTGGCGGGAACGTGGAAAAGTGTGTGTGATCTCATTGTATTTTTTCCTAAAACTTGTGTTCTTCCGCGTGTTAATGTGTAATAAATGTGGATTATTAACCATTAAGTGCCGGTGAATGTGTGTGCGTGTAGGGAAACACCACAATGTTGAAAAATATGCTATTTGCGTTCTCACCAAAATTCCACTGAAAATCTTCAGTAAACACCACATCTTTACTGAAGGTATGACTTATACTAGACTTTTACTTGAAAACTGACCTGAAATGTGACTTTGACCCATCAATACGACTAAAATTCTTAAAAACTTGAAAAATTGCAATACTTGACACTGGCTAAATACACTAATCGTGTAGAGCCATAAAGATATTAAAAAAAAAGAGCCTCGTTGGCTCTTTTCCCTTCCATCGGTTATTGACAATATTTAACCAACTTGACAGTAGGATAATCTCCATCACGATCATCATCATCATTAACCTACATTTGTCCACCTCTGGATAGTACTATTAAGTATTCTGTGACTGGACATAGGCCTCAGCTATGTGCTAGTGCCATATCACTAACTATACCTACTCAATTAGTTGTCATATCTAAAGCCGGCGCCATACATTGGCTTTATTTGCACCAAGTTATAGTATTGGACTAATTAATAAATTAGTATCACCAACAGAAAACATGCAGAAAGAAATCGAAAGAAGAATTGCTAACACTTGGAAGAGATTCTGGTCATTGAGCGAAATAATGAAAAATAAAGAGATGCCAATGTCGACAAAACGAAAAGTTTTCAATGCTTGCATCCTGCCATGTCTTACATACGGATGTCAAACTTGGTCCTTAACTGAACAACAACAAAATAAAATAATTATTAGTCAGAATGGAATAGAAAGGAGCGTACTGGGTATAAAGAGAAGAGATAAAATACAGTTAAAAAAGATAAAAGAAAAGACTAAATTTGGAAAAGTACACTCAATATACAGAACATTGAAATGGTGCTGGATGGGGCATTATGTTGAGAGAAAATAAAGAGAAATGGACCAGTATAATAACCGAATGGTACCCTAGAGAAAGCAGAAGAAGTAGAGGAATACAGCCAAAGCGATGGGAAGACGACCTCAAGAAAGTAGCAGGGCCAGAATGGCTGCGGAAAGCAAAGAATAGAAACAAGTGGAAAGTCTTAGAGGAGGCCTTTGTCGAAGGACAAGCTGTTAAGAGGGGAGACCAATTGAATGCCGAAAATATAATAACATATTTACAACAATAGTTTAAGAACTTCAAGATAATCAGTTTTCTTACCTTTGATTAAAACATAAAATATTGTCAATTAAGTTAAAAATAGCAGCAATAAAGGCTTATTTTATTTATTTTATAGTATTGGACCCAAGACACCCATGTGAATATCGGTCTTGGACAGATATTGGATGGTGTCTTGGTTCCAAAATTATAAATTGGTGCAAATATAGCCAATATGTGGCGCCGGCATTAGGTGATTGATTGGTTGGATAAGGGTAAACAGAAAATCACCGGCGTGGAATGTTCTTAAAGTGATTTTATTATAGTTTTTCATTAGGTATATTTGTCAAGTAATCTTACTGTAAAATATTACAAAAATAGTGTAGCTAATAATTTTACAAATTTAAGCTTCCATTTCAGTATAGTCGTTTGAGAGTGCTTTTATGTTTTGCAGAGCATTTGTGAATTCTCCCTCTTCAAGTCCTTCTCCCACGAAGTGATGTACAAATGCTCTTTTTGCGTACATGAGAGAGAATTTTTTACAAAGATGTTCCCATGCAAATCGTATTGCGGAATTATTTGAAACCATGACAACAGCTCTCTGTACGGCTGCCAAGTCACCACCTGGTACAGTTGTTGGTGGTTGATAGTTGACGCCAACCTATTCAAAAAATCACATGGTCTCTATAATTTTATCTCGTACTTACGTTCATAATTCACATATTATTGGGATGTGAACGTATGAGATATCATTGTAGTAATCAATCAATTCTGCAGCTTCATTTAGGCATATTCGTCATATCCCGCATCGGAATAACAACCCGTTCCTATAGTGTTTTTATCCTTCATCCCACCAAGATGCGGATCGTGACACTTGCCTAGAAGTTAGGTACTATTAATTGGCCACTTGAGAACCTTAGTTATGGTAATTCAGACTCAAAGGAATTCCATTCCTTGGCAGCTCATATTATTATGAAATTTAAAGTAAATTGCTTCACTGTTATTAGGATTATTTTTTTAAATTAATTATAGTATATTTATGGGCTAGCATTTGACTCATAAAGATCTAGGATATCTTTGGTTTGACCACTATCTCATCTGTGTCTAGGTGACCATGATTATGGTCGAAGATCAATACGTCACATCAAGAACTAATTACTGAAATTTCTACACTGTTGTAGTGTCGCATTGCAGTCCGTCTTGTTCTCCCATGGAAAAAAAGACACGACGGAATTACAGAACTGGTACATTAATGTATAAAATGAAGAACAAAAGGAACGTAAAACATAATATATGTAGTTTAGCACCTTAAATCCTGTTGGAGACCATGAAACGAACTTTATTGAATTTTTCATGTTTTTGATTTGGTTGATGGAGGAATTGATTTCATTTTGATTTATATCGCCTCTGAACAATAAGCAGCAAGCCATATAATAACCTTCCCTAGGATCACATTTCACCATTTGGTTGCCGGGTTCAAAGCAAGACATCATAATTTGATTCGTTGAGTTACTTTCATGATATGCTCGAGTAGCTGACACAAAAGGAGCATATGTCACTAAAGGGAAATGTATTCTAGGGTAAGGAATAAGATTCGTTTTAAATTGTACCAATTCAACGTTTAATGAGCCTTCAAACCTCATTGCTGCTGTCATGCCTGAAACAACCTGTAAATTGCAATAATTATAGGTACAAATTGCGAATCCCAGTAGTATCACAGAATAATGAATAGGTAGTATCAACTACTAGGAACAGTACAATAATTGAGCTCTATACTAGACTTCAGTAGCGCTTACCTGGGCAATAAGTCTATTTAGATTTGTATAAGTGGGTCTAGGAACATCTAGCATTCTTGCTAGAATGTCATATAAAGCCTCGTTATCAAATATGAAGCAAACATCTTCTGTGTCCATACAAGCATGTGAAGTCATAACTGCGTTATAAGGTTCCACAATAATGGGTGATATTTTAGGGGAAGGATAAATTGCATATTCAATCTTTGTTAACTTTCCATAATCTCTACTCAGCCCTTCGAGTAAAAGAGCTGTAAATCCAGACCCAGTCCCTCCCCCAAAAGCTCGTACGATGATAAAGCCTTGAAGTGAGTTACAGTCTTCTACTGCCAGCCTGACACGATTCAGAGCCAAGTCAATCATCTCTCGACCCACACCGAAATAGCCACGAGCAAAATTGCTAGCAGCATCTTCTTTTCCCGTGAGGAGTGAATTTGGATGGAAAAGTTGTCGATAAGCACCTGTTCTTATTTCATCTGAAAGGTAACATGGTACATAGTGTGGCCAATGTCCATAATTTGACAGAGATAGGCTGATGATGATGATGATGATAATGATGATAATGATAATGAAACTTATTTAAACATGTATGCCAGAGTTTGAGTAATATAGGTTAACTTGCCACCAGTAACCAACCTATTGGTGTGGGTTCCAAATCTACCATCACGACTCTAGGAACAAGTTTTCCAGCACCAGTTTCATGAAAGAAAGGCGCATAGCTGTTGTCATTGTCTGAAAATGCCAAGATACCATCTGTTCTGACGCCATGCTCCAAACAATATAATTCCCAACAGGCGTTTGCCACTTGAACACCTGCTTGGCCTATGTGAATGTGAATCACTTGTTTCTGAAAATGTATACAAAAAAAATTAACTCATGGTCCTAGGTTACAAGGATCATAGTTTATTTCGGCCCTGTTATTAGAGCATACGAGCACAGTTAGAAGAACATACAGCTAATGATAGCAAACACTTTTTATTTTAACAAGAATACAATTATCACGAGTTGCACACTATACACTATTGTTATAACTCACTGTAGGCATTTTACAAAATCACGGATAATTTAGTATGTATACAGTAAATTTGCGTATATTTTACAAGAATTTTACATTGTAAATACAAATAATAATTTTACTTACTTGAAGATAATATTTGACAATCCTTTATAATGAAAATCTATGTGGTTATATTTTTGACGTAAAAGCCGGAATATTCACGGTTTTTTTTGCAATACTATTCGATATTTCCGCGATAATCTGTCACAAAAAAACTTTTGAGAGCCCCTTTGGCGTAAAAGTATACTTAAAATTCTTATATCTACACTTCTAAGTGAGAGGTCGCCGGTTCCAATCCTAGTATGGGTGTTCATACACAGGCTAGTAGGAGCATCGATGTTCCGCCTGACTTGCTACCAAGAAGTAGCCTTAACACCATCAAATATAATAATATAAATATAAAGTCTACCGCCTTAACCTTTGACCTTTCTGTGTTCCGGCACCTTCTTCGACAACATCATCGCTTATAAGCAGGCGAGATAGTGGGCAAAGGCTAGTCTGCAGCGGTATCACGAAAACCATTGAATGAACGAAATGAACGAAATGACAGGGACGCAGCTATGTAGGCTGTATAGCTCCGTCCCCGTCATTTAGTTCATTTCGTTCATACAATGGTTTTCGTGAAACGGGGGCTGCCTACGATATAAAAAAAAATTAACAATGACGTTTTCAGCTATCGGAGTCGTCAATGTCAATTGTCATTGTCATATTTGTTGTGGTTGTCTCGGAACACTTGTGGTGAGGTTGAGGTGGTTGTACTGTTGTGAGAGGCAAAGAGTAATATATACTAAGTGAGAGTGAGACGGGTACGTGTCAAAGAGAATATAAATACTAGGTACATACGTGAGGCGCACAGAGTACTTTATTTATATATACATTATACGGTGAGGCGGGAGGGGAAGATTTGTTTAATTTATTTTATTTTACGCATTGCAATTTTGTAAATTTAGTTCCTCTGTGTTTTATTCATTTACGTTAAATTGTGTAATAGCTACTTAGCTAGAGCAGATACTACCTTGTATATTTGAGATAAAGTCGTACATACGAAGAGATATAAAATAATAATCAATCCACAGAATCGAGCCATGAATTTCGCTGGAAAAGTAGTTATCGTAACCGGCGCCAGCTCCGGTATCGGCGCGGCCACAGCGGTGTTCCTGTCTAAATTAGGCGCAAAGCTATCACTTATCGGGAGAAACGTCGAGAACTTAGCCAAGGTCAGCGAGGACTGCAAGAAATCTTCCCCAACGTTCGTCGTGCCCGCTGATCTCACTAAGGAATCTGATATCGAGAAGATCGTTAAAAATACTTTGGACCACTACGGGCAGCTCGACGTTCTGGTGAATAATGCCGGTATTATCGAGACCGGTACGATAGAAAACACTTCGTTGGCCCAGTACGACCGTCTGATGAACACCAACGTCCGCTCCATCTACTACCTGACCATGCTGGCCACTCCTCATCTCATTAAAAGCAAAGGAAACATCGTAAACGTGTCTAGTGTGAACGGAATTCGCTCCTTCCCTGGAGTTCTGGCATACAATATATCGAAAGCCTCAGTGGATCAGTTTACACGATGCGTTGCATTGGAATTGGCTCCGAAAGGTGTGAGAGTAAACTGTGTGAACCCTGGAGTAATTCTGACTGAGCTGCAGAGACGGGGAGGTCTGACTGAGGAGCAGTACAAGGCTTTCTTGGAGAGGACTAAGGATACTCATGCCTTGGGTCGCCCGGGGAAACCAGATGAAGTAGCTGCAACTATTGCCTTCCTCGCTAGTGACTTGGCTAGTAACATCACGGGAGCCAGCCTGCCGGTGGACGGTGGACGACACGCTATGTGCCCGCGCTAACTATTTCACTGTTATCTTAAGCATATTCTAAACGGATGTAATCTAACATTGCAACAGAGGTGACCTTTTCCATCTGCGGATTGTGTTTTAGCTAACGGACGTCAATCCACACACCAACTCGCTAGCGAGTGGGAACTCTCAGCCATACTCCATGGATGTTAAAGATCAAATCAAAATTGGATTACATCTGCAGTCTAGATGGATGGCAACCATCAGGGTCACCTCTGTTTGGACGCTGGATTACATCCGTCTGGAACATGCTTTACATTATTTTTAAGTCAAAGTGCCTGGAAGGTAGACAGTCAATACCACCCACTAACTAGGTTTAAGGTCAACATTGCAAATTTTATATTTTTTATAATAGTCATGTTGTGCATTTAATTGTTTGCAATTTTTACAAAGGATTTAGCTTAGTTATATATTTTAAATAAAACACTTTGTTTGTTAATAAAACATTTATTTTAATAATTTACTCCTAATCAATAATTACCTAAACACCTACTTATTCAATTATCACAATCTTACAATCTATTAAATTATTCTAATTGCCTACAAACAAATGATGAAATGTTCTAAATAGACAACAGTCTTCATTATTTAAAATAACTGTTTCTGTGGTGGGAGCCACTTTACTAAGATATTATGTCTTTCTTATTACTTATAATATTCCATCCCAGTTTGTACAACACTGAACTATTTTTATATTTATCGAGACAATTTGTACAATTATGATTCAAAACATGGAATCTACTATATGTAATGCAATCTAGTGAAAAACTAAATATGACAAATATGTTTCACTGTCGGCGAAGGTATTACGAGAGCTGTGTTGCAGAATTTTTGAAAAAGCAAAACTGTTAAAGTTTGAAGAAGTAAACAGTATGGTTACTTGTCCTTGTATTAGTATTCTTTTTCTGTGGTATGGTCCTACAACAAATAGATGAGATGCTAATCCAGTCCTTTACGGTCCACTATTATTTTTGTTGCCACGCCTCAGGAAAAGTTTTACCTATGGCAGTAGTTAATGTGGAACCAACTAACTAACTACTACCTAATACACATATTAAATTGAAACTCTTGATTGACGGCGATTCAACGAGGCGAAGTTATGCTGATGGGCAGTTCAATTCTCAATAATTCGAAAGTAAATTCGTAGTTATTCGGAAACTGCCTTTACTTCGGACTTGCATCTTTGCAATTCACAATGCTCCGATCGGTGACTTATATTTCAATTCGAAAAAATTAGTGATTCTTATAGGAAAGGTTTCCGCGACAAAACTGCTCACGGAGTTTTCAATACATCAAAATTAAATATGAGGCTTCCGAATAGGTTTTCGAATGATTGAGAATCAGGGGCCTGGTGCCGAGAATGATATCAGAGATAACCTTTAGAAAAGATAATATTCTTACGCTATTATCTTTTCTGTGCTTTAGCGTTGTTGAGTGAGAATTTTGCAGCACCTTCTTAAAAAGCGCATGAGGAAATCGTATGCATATTCCACCAATTCAAGGTTTGAGAAGTTCGTTGGCGGGAATCGCCGCGAAGAGTTTCTTGGCTTCGTTGACGCACGCTTTGATGACATGATCGAAGGCGACGGGCGCTATGTCGCGGATCACGGGCTCCCAGTGGGTGTTGATTACTGTGTCGATAGTCTCCGCTGCAAATAAACACCCAGTTATCAACTATAGGCACAGAATAATTAATAGTACAAGCTATAGGTACCTAATTACCTACTCCTTCAAACGTGTGAAGATTTCTGAATTTGCTGGCTTGGGATTGATTGCTAATACATGTTGCCAAATGGAAATAGGTAGTTGGTTAGTTCTAGATTGAGAGTAGAATGATCTAGCAAAAGCTTGATTATTCCCGATGATGCTGACATAAGTACTGTTACACACTTTATATTTTTGTACATTGTTACACAATCCAAAATTTCATTGTATCGACAAGACTCGACCCCGCACCCCTCGGCTCCCAGGTGCTCTGTCAATTAAGCCACAGTTAATTTAATTCAACACACGTTTAAATTCGTCTTATCGATGGATTGGATTGTGTGTAACATAAGTACAGTTGTCACCATAAATGACAAAATAGGGGCACGGTAATATAAGGTGTCAACTGGGAACACACAGGGAGTTCCCTAGCTACGAGTAGTTATCGTAAAACTAGGGTAACTTAGGGAAAACTATGGACTCGGTAGGTAAGTAAGTACCTATAATTTCAATAATGTTTTTAAAATAAATAATTCATGTAATAAAGTGAGGTGTGCGAGTACTGTTACAAATGAAACCAAACTTTAGGTTTTAAAAAAGGAAATTATATTCCGAACACGAGAAATAAAATATTACAATAAAATAAATGTCTTAGAGACGACCGCTCGCGGTTAAGGATTGAGACAGACTGCTGTATTCAACCCTATATCCATAGCCTTTGAGTTGTATTGCTGTATATAAGTGCAATTCAGCCCCAAAGCCTACAGACAAGGGGTATAACACCTCCCCCTTTAAGAAGAGACTTTCGATTTGGAATGAAAGTCTCTAAGAAAAGACGAGGATTTAGATTTCAGTTCTGAGTGGAGCAAAATTTGCAGATTCTATGTCGGATGATGTCTGTTCGTCTGTCTGTGGGTTATTTAATTTACGAGCTGATTTTAACTCTACTATTTCAAAGGATTTGCGGTTGTCACTTGATTTACAAAACTTAAAATATATTTTAAAACTAATATATACCACTACGAAAATACATAGAATTATAGTGACCGACGAATAATGTGTCCCGTATTTAATAAAATGGGGTTGATTTTCTATTTTATTTATTTTGTTTAGTAGTGAGTCTACTTTAATGTGATTTTTCATATGGAATTCATCCAGATCTATGTTTTGTAACGTAATAGGGGATACATTATCAGCAAAATTGTGAAATTGATTGATATTACAACAGGTATCATTAATAAGATTAAAATCCGATAAATGCTTCGTCGGTGAAGAGACGTTATACATGTTGTGTTTAGGTATAAATGTCGTACTTTTACAGAAACCGGTACATTCATTAGGAATGGTAAGTATTCCTGTGCCTAAAATGTCTATTTCTATGTCTACAGAGTTGACACAAGTTATAGTAATTTTACTTGGTTGTGATTGAACATATAACCATCTATTGTTTATCAATGGTTTCCACAAGTCCATTCCGCCTAAGAAGAACTTCGTTTTGCACTCCTTTGGCTTTTCAGCAATCACTTTCGACAGTAATTCACTTTCACAACACTGTTTTGCTTCAGTTGCGTAAATGTTTGTAATGTCACATATGTAACTTCCGGGAGTTATTGTTTTGCACTTGTCTAAGGTGTCAAGGTTGCAGTAGTTAGATTTGTCTTTGGTCATTGCTATATATTTATTTTCGGGGATTATAAAGCTAAATTTATTCGGCGTATTACTGTCGTATGGTGTAGGTAGAGCTATAACTCGATAAAACATGTATTCAGTAATACTAACTAAAGGTACTTGTAACACAAATACAATTCTGTTGTTCAAATAATAACATACCAGTGTAGAAATGCTTAGAATGACATGTACACTATTTATATCTAAGTTAACAGGCAGTTCTAAGTTACTAGGTAGGTATCTATAATGATCGACAAATTCTCGATATAACTGTTTAGGTGTCATAATTGATGGATGCAACACATTTTGACTGCTAAACAAAAGGGCATTAATTACATCTTCTAATTGGAAGGACAGTACAAGTATCGCGGTTTCGATGTTATCAAATATTTCGTTAACGTTAGCTAGTATCTGTAGTCCGTTAGTTATTTCTGAAATATTTTTTATATTTATTGAGAGTTTGTCGATGGCTCCAATCAGTATAACTTCATTGTCTTTAATTTGTGTTATGGTCTTATTGTAAGTAGTCAGTATAGATTTGGTGACCAGGATGTTTTCTTTCATCAATGAGAGTATCTGTTTTTCATTCTTTTGTAGCGATTCTATTGCCTCATCGTATCTCAGGGCGTCATTCTCGTCTAAGGTGCCAAAGATTTGTTTCAGCACGGTGCCAACACCTGCTATCCAAGCGCTACGTTTACTGCGATTATCTATCAGGTAAGAGATAGACTCAAACTCTTTTACAATGTCTCTATAACGAACTGTCAGAGGTTTTAGCATATTACGGCACTCTGCGTCGACCTCAACTATTCGTGTCTGGTTACACAAATATTTAGTAGTTGTTAAAGCAGTTCCAATGTTTTCAATATGTAAACTGAAGTGTGATATATCTATTGGTATCAGAACCTTAAGCTGGGCGTTATTAATTTTTAATGTGCCTAAATTATCAAAAAATAAGCCTGGGCTTGCAGTGATCGGCTGGATGTAATCCTGAGGTGATTGACCTGGGGTCGGAGCTCTGCAAATATAAACAAGGCAAGTAGGCATTTAATGTCTCAGGGTTCCGTGTTGACGTAGTGGTAAGTATTAAACCTTAAAGTATTATTTATTTATATCTAGGTTATTTCTTATTCATACTCCTTACTTTAGTCTAACGTATCTTAATACCTACTCCCTTTTACTTTTGCTGCAATATTCAATTAGGCTAACTAAGTTAATGTATCTATGTTTATAAACTATTCCTTATTCTCCTAAGTTACTCTTATAATTATATTTTAATTTTACAGGTTGCTCACGTCGGCTGGTTTCAACTGATCGAAGTGATGTGTTACATGACGTCGGTTGATGAGCAAGGTAAGTGTATTATTTCCATTTATTTTAACTACTTTATAAGGGCCTTTCCAGATAGGAGAAAGCGCTTTCCGTAGGCGTAGATGATTTTTAAGGTATACATAATCACCCACTTTGTATTTGACTGGGCGAGTGTGGCTATCGTAATAAGTTTTCGAGTTCTCTTTGGATTTCCTTATGAAATCTAGAGCTTTATCTCTAGAATATTTTAGTCGGCTCTGTAGCATACGCACATAGTCAGGGTAGGATGCCCCAGGGTGGTCATCATAGATGGAGTTAGGGATGAATGGCTTACAGCCGAACATCAGTTCGTGAGGTGTGAAATGCGTCGTGGAATGAACGGATGTGTTGTACACGAGCATAGCTGTGTATACATATCGTGGCCAATTTGACTGTTCCTCGTTTATGTAAGACTTTAAATACTCTTTAAGGGTAGAGTGGCTCCGTTCTAAGGCGCCTTGCGTTTGCGGATGATATGGGGATGACCATAGATTTTTAATTTTTAGGAACTCGCAAGTCTTTTTGAAGAGGTCGGAAGTGAAATTTGTGCCCTGATCAGTAAGTATCGTTTTAGGAATACCGAATATTGAAATGTAGTGGATTAAGCATTCGCTAGTTTCTTCGGCTGTGGTGCTACGGATAGGATATGCGGATGAAAATTTAGTAAGGTCATCCTGGATGGTTAGTATAAATCTTAGTTTTGCTGGGCTGGCTTCGGGAAGAGGACCAACGATATCGAGAGATATTCTTTGGCCTGGAGTTGTGGATGTACTTGTTATCTGCATTGGGGCACGATTAATCTGTCTGAGAGCTTTATTTTCTTGGCAGGATTTGCACTGTTTGACATATAGCTCGATGTCACTTCGCATGCCTTTCCAATAATAAGTTTCCTTTATTCTATTGTACATTCTAACAGACCCTAAATGGCCTGCAATTGGTATGTCGTGGTTGTCATTGAGAATTTTCTTTATTTCAGTTGGAGTTGGGTAAATAATATTATTGTGGTATATTTTGATTTTAATATTAGAGTTATGGAAAAGGTAAGATAGCATATTGTATATTTTTATAAAGGAATGTTTCTCAAATGGATTTTTCATGTCTGAAATACCAAGTTCGTCAACATTCTCGAAAACAAGCAATTCATTTCGGATTGTCTTTAATGTCTGAAATATTTCAGGATAAGATGATTCGTCGAAATGGTGAACTTTGGTGAATATAAGGTAGACTATTTTGGTTTTATTTATTTCAATTCTTTGGAATGAAAATAGTTCTTTTTCAGCTTCATGGACTTTTGTATATTTTTCAGGATCTCCTAAGATCTCCTGGATGTAGGGATTGGATTCATCCAAATCTAGCGACGTAGGGACTAAAATGATTTTAGAAGAACATTTCATTAAGCTCTCGTTGTGTTCTTCAATTGCCGTATTGAAAGATATGTCCTTGTTTGACATAGTTTTTAAGAAAGTCGAGTAGTCATCGTCGGGTGTATTAGGTGATGTACTGGTGGAGGGTAGAGGATCATCAATCAGCATATTAGGGATCTCTATTTGTTGTGGAAAGATAGTGGGGTCTAATTCGATTCTTTCTTTGGAAGTATTTGATGTTCCAGGGGGAAGATCAACATCGGTGACTGGGACGGCTTCTATTGCGGCATCGAGAGTTTCAGGGGATAATACCTCGTCAGGGTGAAATGATGGTGGAGAAATCAATAGATCCATGAGATCTCTATCTAAGGTTCGATCCGGATTCGCCACCAGTGAATCGGCTTCAGTTGAGGTTGTAGCCTGGATTGGATTAACAGGGAAACGAGACAAAGCGTCAGCGTTGGTATTGATTTTTCCTTTTTTATAATGGATTTCATACTCAAACTCCTCTAGTTTGAGACGCCACCGTACGAGTCTAGATCCGGGGTCCTTGCAGCTGAAGAGCCACTGCAAAGGTTTGTGGTCAGTGACAATTTTGAAGTGGTGACCGTACAGGTACGGCCTAAAGGTTTTAGTGCCGAAAATGATGGCTAGGCATTCCTTTTCCGTAACACTATAATTGCATTCAGCCTTGTTGAGAGTGCGGGAAGCAAAAGCTATAGGGCGATCTTGTCCTATAGGCCCTTGGGATAGTATAGCGGATATTGCGTAGTTCGATGCGTCACAGGTTAAAATAAAAGGTTGATTGAAGTCTGGATATGCTAATATCGGTGCGGTAACGAGTTTGTTTTTGAGGGATTCAAATGCTAGCTGTTGTTCGTTCATCCAGTTGAATGGTATATCTTTCTTTAACAATGAAGTTAGTGGTTTTGCTAGTTTTGCAAAGTTTGGGATAAAGCGTCGATAGTATGAGACTAGGCCGAGGAATGATTTTATGTCTTTCGGCGATTGAGGAATAGGATATTCCGATACGGCTTTAGTTTTGTCGGGGTTAGGCTTTACGCCATGCTCCCCAATGAGGTGACCTAAGTAGGCAACTTCTTTCCGGAGGAATTCGCATTTTTCTGGTTGTAATTTTAGATTAAAGTTACGGAGTCTATCAAATACGGCTTTTAGGTTTTCGATGTGTGTGGTTAAATCGAAGGAATATATAACAATATCATCAAGGTACACAAAACAACGTGTGCCTTGCAGTCCAGATAGGCATGAATTCATAAGCTTTTGGAAGGTTGAAGGTGCGTTTTTCAGCCCAAAAGGCATCCTATTGAATTGGTAGTGACCTTGGGGTACTGAGAATGCAGTTTTTGGTTTATCCTCGGCAGAAATCAATATTTGGTGAAAACCGGAAGTGAGATCTAAAGTTGTGAAATATTTGGAATTTCCTAGTTGATCGAGTATTTCAGTAATTTGTGGAATTGGGTAAGTCTCTCCAATAGTCAAATCGTTCAATTTTCTATAGTCTATGACTATTCGCCATTTACGTTGGCCTTGTGCATCTAGTTTCTTTGGAACTATCCAAATCGGTGAGCTCCAGGGTGATGAGGACTCTTCAATTATATTTTGGTCTAGCATTTTATTTATTTGAGTTTTAACCTCACTTTTATGGCATTCTGGGAAGCGATAGGATTTGGTGTGGATAGGTACATCGGAGCTTGTTTTTATTTGATGCTTTAAAGCGGTTGTAAAGGAAAGTTGGTCATTTGGTAGATAGAATATGTCAGAATATTTAGAGCAAAGATCGACGAGCGCGTCAGATTCTTCGCTATTCAAATGAGATGTTCGTAGTGATTTAATTACTTCTGCCGTCCGTGTTGAGCTGTCTAGCCGGCTTGTTGTTTGTGAAGCGCAAGGGCTTAAAGGCTCTAGTTTAAGGTTTAGGTTTGAACTAATACGAGCAGGATTTTCAGACGTGTTGGCAATAGTGATGTTAACCCTTCTATTATTTTTTACTTTAACTATGCAGTTTGCGACTAATAGAGATTCTGACAAATGTTGGTCCAGGACCATACCTTCTTGTAAGCTGGAATTCTGAATGGTACATTCAATTACGGTTTCGGTACGTGGTGGAATGATGTAGCATGGGTCAAAGAAATATATTTTTATTTTAACGTTACCCGCTCTGAGTGTGTCTTCATTATAATCAATATTACAGCCAAACGATGTAAGGAAGTCGGTGCCAATAATACCATCGTAAGGCAGGTCTATGTCTTGAACCATATGGAATTTGTGGCTAACATTTTTATCTTTAGTCAATTGTAGCCTTAATTGGAAGTGACCTAGTGTGGGTGTCGGTTCGTTACCAGGGTCTATTCCCTTAAGATTTATCGTTTCCTTGATTAACGTTGGGTTGCGTTGCACACATGATTGTTTTATGAGGCATATAGCTGACCCTGAATCTACCAACAGAGTGAGGGGTGTATCGGATATCTGAGTATTAAGTAACACATGCGGTAGTAACCGTTTGGTTGTATCGATATTAATTTCGAAGACTTCTTGCCTTGGGGTGTTGTTCTCCAAGATCTTAGGATGAGCACTTATTCGGGACTGATTAACCCTGTGGCTTTTGGGTATTGAAGGCAGGGCGCTTATTTGGGGCTGGTTACCCGTGTGACCCTTGGGCTTTGAAGACAGGGTTCTTGCTTGGGGCTGGTTACCCGTGTGACCCTTAGGCTTTGAAGACAGGGTGCTTGCTTGGGGCTGGTTACCCGTGTGACCCTTGGGCTTTGAAGACAGGGTGCTCGCTTGGGGCTGGTTACCCGTGTGACCCTGGGGTATTGAAGGCAGGGTGCTTACTTGGGGCTGGTTACCCGTGTGACCCTTGGTTACATCGCTATATTTTAAGGTAGTGTCGACTTTTAGGTATTGTCTCGGGCGACACAGTGACGAGACTTTTACTCGTTTAAATCATCACTAGGAATATCGGGAGAGAGTTCCGCCTCATGATTATCGGTGACATCTTCTCCCAAGTCTGTTACAAAGTTAACGCGGGGTGGTGGTCCCAAATTTTGAGGGGCCCTGAAGCGGTTATTATTGTACTCCCTTTTTCGGCACACTGAAATATCATGCCCGGGAGTTTTACAGTACCGACAAATCGGGGCTGAACCAGAGCCTGATGGACCAGGTTGGAAATTATTAGAGGTTGACATTGGTCTTTGGAAGTTATTTGAGTTTGCCATTGGTCTTTGGGGGCCTCTGTTAGCCATAAATTGATTCTGCCTAGCGTTATTGCTGTAATTGTTGTTATAATTTGGATTTTGAATTATTGGTCTCGGTTTTGAGCCATTTAGGTTGTTATTTTTTCTGTACATGGTTTGTTGGATTCTTTCCTCAGAAATTGCTAAGTTAATAGCTTCGTTAAGATTTTTGGGTGATCTGCACCTCACGATATTAGATAATCTAGGAAGTAGTCCCATAAGAAAGTGATGGAGGGCGAGGTCCTCCATTGAGGCGACCCGGCCGGCTACCTCTTTGACTTTAGTATCAGATAAAGAAATCTCCATTAGGAGTTTTGACAGTGCTGTTTCTACTTTTAGTGCGAATTCGCTTACAGTTTCCTGAATTCCTTGCTTAATTTCTTGCAGGTCTGTAAGTAAGTAGGAATAATGTTTTCTTTCACTGAATTGAGTTTTTAAAAATTCTTTTAGTTGATCCCATGTAGTGAAATTTTTTATTGAACACGCGATTTCTGCTTTACCTTGTAGTTGGCAAAGGATATATTTGAATAACACTGGCCTTTGCGTATCGGTGGCCAGTTCGTATGCATTGTTGCAGTTGACTATAAAAGAGTTTAGCTTCTCTCTCTCACCATCATACGGCTTTATAAATTTTAATAAAGTGTTTAAGTCCATCTCTAATTTTACGTTAGTAGCGGTTTTAGGACTCTTAGTCTGAGGCGCAACAGGCGCAGAATGACTCCCTGAAGTAGACGGTAAATCGGTCGTAGGAGGTATATTTAGCGTGAGTTTAGATTTCTCCTCATTAACCATAACGTAACAATTTTAAAACACAATAAGTAATTATTTACTGGTACACGAACAATTATAAAACTCTATAGAAATATTAAGAAACACTGCATAAATATAAATTAAGAAAAGGTTGACAAACTATGGTTTCTCAACCGTAGTCTAAACAATGACCAAAGACTTACTGTTGCAATGCGTGGGCGACACAGATAAGCACGGCGATCGAGACCAGGAGCATTTTTGCTGATAAGGCGTAGCTGCGTCGAATAGTGATGGGATGGATTTCGGCACCGAAATCCCGGATGATCACGATGATGATGTGTTATGATGACGAATGGAGACAGTAATCGTAGGTACTGTCTTCGATGAATGGGGCCGTAGCAGGAGATAGCTGACACTTGCAGCTGAGGGGAGGTGATCGCGGTTCAGGATGCGACCTCCTCTAACTCGATGAATGATGAGATGGTCTCCTTTCCAGGAGCAGGTGAAGTCTTCACACAGGTTGGCTGTCCGGGCCGCGTCGAGGTAAATAGATTCCGGGATTATCCCGGATGTGGAGCACGCACCGGGACGACACGGGTGAGTACCTCTGGGTATCTTCTCTTTTAGGTACAGGATACAGTGGTTTCCTTTTCGTAGGACGAGTGGATCCCTTCCGGGATTAAGCAGGATTTCGTGACGACACTTCGAGGATAGTGGTAAGTTATATTATATCACTTACACTGATTTTTTATAATAACTGTATGTTAATTATTTGGTTCTTTTTAGGATACGGATCCGGAGCGAGTCTGCGGAACGGTTTTTCGGGCATTGGGAATTTCCGGATCCCACCGCTGCCACCAATTGTTACAAATGAAACCAAACTTTAGGTTTTAAAAAAGGAAATTATATTCCGAACACGAGAAATAAAATATTACAATAAAATAAATGTCTTAGAGACGACCGCTCGCGGTTAAGGATTGAGACAGACTGCTGTGTTCAACCCTATATCCATAGCCTTTGAGTTGTATTGCTGTATATAAGTGCAATTCAGCCCCAAAGCCTACAGACAAGGGGTATAACAGTACGATGGATGTAATAATATTATAAATCGTAAATCGACCGCAACAATTATCTTATTACCTACATATTTTGCATGAAAATATATATCATTTATGTAATGTTACTTATTTAATTTGCTGGTGGTGAATGCGATAAGGTAACTGGCACAAACAACAATTATCGTCAGACAGTATTTGATAATGCAGTCATCCGAACATTAAAGACACTGTTTTAGATGAAAATGAGGCTTTTGAGTTATATATTGCATACAAATTACTTAAAAACATAGTTATGTGGTTAGGAGAACTGTTATTTTTTATATGATAGGCCAGCGTTTGACCACTTTCTCGCCGGTGGTTTGCGATGATTTGGTCAAAGATTGTGAATACGCTAGGCCTAGAATATTCTTACTCTCAAGGACTGTGAGCTGTAGGAACACCAAACGGTAATGGCGGCAGCTTTTCTCCTTAATGGAGATTCCCTGTTTATGACAAAAAAAACTTATCTCAAAGAAAACAGCATAGATGTTAGAGTTAGCGCAATGATAAACTCTTCAAACGGACAAACCATTCACGACTGCGGCAGAAGTACGCTGGCTGGTATCGCTCCAAAGAAATGGTTGACCTGATCCACACATTTCTGGATGACTTGCGTGATGGCTCCCGGGGCTATCTCCGACATGATGATCTGCCAATTCTCGTTCGTGAATCTCTCTGTGGTTTGTGCTGGAAGAATGTGTGGGCTTAGCTACGTGCTGGTGCATCATCGTGAGGATAGTGGACCTGAGGGGTCGGTGGTGGGATGTGGTCTACTAACTACGTGGAGATCTAATTACATTTGTAAAATTGTGGTGTAGTCTTGCAGAGCTATATGTATAGGTAGTGTAATTTTGCATGGTCACCTAACCATACTTAGGTACTATTGTTTGGTAGATGTCGCTGGTTGCAAATTATTCGTTGACGTTGTGTGTAAGTATATTTTTGTATCGAATTGTATCTATTTTAATTATATATTTATTTAAATGCGTTTTGATTGAATGTATGTTTCTGTAATATTAATTATTTTTGTAATTTACTTCGTGTCCAATCCGCTTAGGTCCATCTGAAAATCAGCGTTCCGGTTAAAACCTGAACATATGTGCTGAGATGGTCCTGTTCAGACACAAATAGCTTAAGTTTTATTATTTTAGATTATTTGTTTTATATAGTACCTACTAGGTTTAAGTTTTTGTTTTTATTTAAATACCTACGTTTTTTAGTGTGTAGCTGAATAAATGCATTTCATTTCATTTCATTTCATATATGCATTTCATAAATTGATTGAAGTATGACGATGATTGTTGAAGACGTTAATCTATACTCAACGCAACAAACTGATGCAAAAATGCAATATTTACCCGTGCGAAGCCGGGGCGGGTCGCTAGTTAACATATAAAATAATTGGTTGGGGCTTGGCGATTTATTGCAGGGGTTTTAAATTGCTATAAACTATGTCATGCTCTGTGAGCGAAATCAACAATTATTACAAAATTTACATATGACTACTACAAAACAACCATACCTACTACATAATTAGCTTTCTTTTATAATTAGGTCGAAGATACTTCCACTTAGATCTTGACAAATTTAAAGCACAGCTGCAAGATTACCGTGGCTGAATTCAGGGTAGTAGGTTTACCTATATTTTACACCATACTTCAATAAAATTGACAAAACAATGGCAGATGGGATGGCTAACTACTTAAACCCTTAATGGGGTTGTACCTCTATGACTTCGTACATGAATTATAAAAATGCTTACCAAGTTGCTTATTTCCATTGAAGAGGTTGTTGAACTTGAACTGCGCGCGGTCCATCTTATAGTGATCCTTGTAGTTGGTAACCACCCAATGTCCGTCACGGGTGTCGAAATCGTACTTGATTACGATGTTTAGATTCGCTGAAACAAACAACATTTGTATAAAAATACGTACAGCAGGGTATTCTCAATCATTCGGAAACTGCCTTTACTTAAACTTGAATCTTTACAATTCACAATGCTCCGACCGGTTGCTTTTTAACCGAATTCACAAAAATGGAGGAGGTTCTCAATTCGCCTGCTTTTTTTGCTTTTGTTTGTTACCTCAGAACTCCGTCAATCTTAACCGATTTGAGTAAATCTTATTAGAGATTATGCCGCCCGTTTGTTCCCATTGAAATTTTCTCGAGATCTGACAATTATCTCCGGAGATATGGAGATAAACAATATAAGCAAATTTATACTTAGATGACATGATTATAACTAGCCTGGTACTTTGACTATCGTGGCATGTGGAGGGGGCTGGATGGAGTTGTGTACCTTCCTATATGTTGATAGTATTTAGTGACTACAGCTTTGACAAAATTGCTATACTAACTATACCTACCTACAAAAAACTGGGATCTATAATACGTATATCTAGAAAACTATAATATACGTTACCCGACTGCACGCCGCAATGGAGAGTAATGTTTTATTAGCCTATGTATGTATGTTATTTTTTGGCACTCTAGTGACCAAACGCGTTGGCCGATTTTGATGATTCTTACGTCAATCGATTTGTATTAATCTTGCAAGTGTCATTGAAGACATGCCAGTTACCTAATCAAAATTCAATATGGATACTACGGAGAATAGAATAGCATCCGTGATGGATACCCAGACGCCATTATGTAAATAAAACTGGCCAAGTGCGAGTCAGCATCGCGCCTCTTATCGCACACTTAGGGAGGGTTCCGTACAATACGAAACATAACAGAGTTTTAACCTCATATATTTGATTAATTTATATTACCAAGAATATTTGGTTTGGTCGCGATCTAGAAAGACGGGGCTCGTTTACTAGCGCCATCTATGTCATTTTGCCGAAACTAATTAGATAGATGGCGTTTAAAAACACGTTTTTTGTATGGGGACCCCCTTTAATTTTTAACTTTATTTTGTTTTTAGTATTTGTTGTTCTAGCGGCAACAGAAATACACCATCTGTGAAAATTTCAACTGTCTAACTATCACGGTTAATGAGCTATAGCCTGGTGACAGACGGACAGACAGACAGACAGACAGACAGACGGACAGCGGAGTCTTTGTAATAGGGTCCTGTTTTACCCTTTGGGTACGGAACCCTAAAACAAAGTAGACGAACTATGTCAAGCGGGATATCATTGAATGGGTTAATATATAAATCATCTTTGGGTTTCTCATATATATTTTTATTTTGGATGCACATTTAGGATTTCTAGTAAAATTTTTCACTATTATTTACGCGCAATGTAGGCATTAACATTGCGCAACCCCAGTAGAGGTTGTTGTTTTTCAGTAGGTACTTAAATGTCTTGTAACTGGATTTAATTCTGTTTTAACCGACTTCACAAAAAAGGAGGAGGTTCTCAATTCGTCAGAATCTTTTTTACCACATACCACATTACCACATATATATATTGTGATGTTCACCGATTACTCGAAGATGGCTGAACCGATTTTGACAATTCTTTTTTTGTTTCAAAGGGTACGTTACCCTTTCCAGGTGGTCCCATTTAAATATTAACGATATTGGCCGAGCCGTTTTTAATATGTCAACATGTGTATTACGATGCATTTACATATCTCGACGACATGCTACTAACTACTGGCACAGATGATATAATAGTTACTACGTCTACTGGCTACTTTGACTAGCGCGACGTTTGAAGTCGGTTCTTTTAGTTTTTTAAACGATCTTAAATTATCTACAATATTAAAAGGGTTTTGGCTACACTGTATGGATATTAGACTGAAGTAAACCTTCTCATCAAATTTTGACCAACTTTCAAAAAGGAGGAAGTTCTATATTCATCTGTATGTTTTTTTTACGTATGTTCATCGATATTTTTGCCAAGTATGAACCGATTTAAATAATTCTTTTTTAGTTCGAAAGGGTATACTCTCGTGGTGATTCCAATTTTAATTTCATCGAGATCTGATAAGTATCTCCAGAGATATGACGATAAATCTCAAACTTTCTACTGAAACTGACTCGCGCGGCATGGAAGTCGGTTGTTTTAGTTTTTTAAACTATCTTAATTATATTATATCTACAAAGTTAAAGTTAGGTAATTATAGCCCAGACAACGATGGGGCTCTTCAACTTTATTTACAAAGTACGAGTAAACGAATTTGCGTAACAACAGCTGAAGAAAAATAACTAGGTACTTAGTTAGGAAGTAATACCTCTATCAGCTAGCTCAATCAAAAAGGTTTCCCACTGACCCTGTGTTTCAAACAGTTTCGTTTTACACAACATACCTACTACACTTAGCTAGGTCATCGATGTATATGTACTACGTACCAAATGTGGCGTCGCGAACTAGCTCTACGTTCAAATAAAAAGCAGTGCTGAATCTACATCTCCCTTAGTCACAGAATAATGAATAGTACAAGTACTTAGTTTAGCGTAAGTAAGTATAAGTACCTATACTCCTCACGCCCGATCGCGCGCCGTACGGCACGTATGTCAGTGTATGATGGGCGCCTCTGGTTTACATGTACCTCGATGAGCTAGGTGCATACTACATGCTGTAACTTGGAGGTCGTTGACCCTTGAAGGTAGTAGCTATAACGAGTGCTACTTATGCTTGATTGAAGTCATTGATAAAACGAAAACGTACTGTGTCTGTATTCTACTTTGAAGTTCGTCTTCGTACGTGTAGGTAGGTACTTCGAAGCGCTCAAATTTTATCGTATCTAATAGATTTAAAAACGGGAATTTAACGTGACTTACGCGATGTCGATATAGCGATCGACATATGTTTCGGCCTCATCCGGAGGCCTTCTTCAGGATCTTGAGTGCGGGGCGCTCGCCGACGCGTTCAGCATCGCACTGAGTTATCTTACTTTAACGTTTCTTTGACACCTTAAGACGCAACCTGGCTCAATTACAATCTAATTCACAACATATAAAAAGATTGGTGTCATGTAATTTCTTGACTTCACTGCAATTTCCGATATATTTCTCTAGCTGAAAATGAAAACCTTTTGACACATACCAGCCTATTCCTAATCCATACTCTTCTTCAATAGTGTCCTGTGAGTGTCCATTGACCACAGATATGGTTATAGTAACTACTACTACCACAGAATAAATAATAGTACGAGTCATCATAATCAGCCGGTATCAGTCCGCAGTCCACAGCTGGACGTAGGCCTCTCTCAAGATACGCCACTGAGCCCGATCTTCGGCTCTTCTTTTTCAGTCACTGCCCACCGCTTTGCGTATATTATCGCACCGCCTGGTCACAGGACGTTCTAGGCTACGTTTGTCGATTCAAGGTCTCCACTCTAGGACTTCTCTAGTAATTCGCCAGAGAACTAAAGTTATCGACATAGCGGTCAACGGATGAGCAAACTGAAGTGGCATAGGGCTGGTCATATTTGCCGCAGGTCTGATAACCGTTGGGGTAGACTTACATTGCCACATACAGGCTGTTTCGAAGTATTAAATCTTAATTAAGTCATTTATCCGTTAATACTATGACGTTCGGTATGAGATTTTGTACATCGGTTAGAAATACCCTGATAAACACTTATTTTCATGTTTGTCTAGAGGGTAGAGACACGTTGTATATGTCGCGTCGGTTAACTTCACCCATTATCGATGCTAGATTCTATCAACTTAGGTACTTACTTATTTTGATCTTGGCCTGTCCGTTCCCTCTGATGGGCAGGATGAGGACCTGGCCGTCCATATCGTAGTGTGCCTTCAACGTCACGTTGGCTGTGAAGTCCAGGGTCGCCTTGCCTTTCTCTGGGTTTATCCTGGAAGGTAGAGTTCATTTTGTTTGATATAGTTGGTAACACAGGAAAATGTAAACATCACATCGACTTGCCTATATCCCAATGAATTTAGGGTTGGCATTATCATATCACCGCGACTATGACCGTCCAAGTACAAAATCAGCAGACTAAACATATCCCCTTACATAGAGGAATGAGACAAGGGGACGTTATTTCCCCCAAATTGTTCACTAATGCTCTGGAGGATATGTTCAAGACGCAGATTTGGAAAGGACGGGGCATAAATCTAAACAGCAAGCACCTCTCACACTTGAGGTTTGCGGACGATATCGTGATCATGGCTGAAACCGTGCAGGACTTGCAATACATGCTGACTGCCCTTGCTGATTCTACTGCACGCATCGGCCTCCGGATGAACTTGGATAAGACCAAGATCATGTTCAACGAACATGTTGTCCCGGAACCGATTGCCTTAAATGGAGTTCCTCTCGAAGTTGTTCACGAATACGTATACCTTGGGCAAATCTTGCAATTGGGTAAAAACAACTTCGAGAAGGAAGCTCGCAGAAGGATACAGCTGGGATAGGCAGCGTTTGGAAAACTTCGTCGAGTCTTTTCGTCGCCCATACCACAAAGCCTAATGACGAAAGTCTTTAACGAGTGCGTCCTACCTGTTATTACTTACGGAGCCTTGACGTGGACACCGACAGTGCGACTGGTTCACCAATTTAAAGTCGTTTAGCGAGCTATGGAAAGGGCTATGCTCGGAGTATCTCTGAGGGATCGAACAGGGCTATTTTCAAGTATATAGTATTAATCCTTATCCAAATATTTACGTTAATAGCTTGGCCACATATAATAGATTAAAATTGTCCTCTACAGTATATAATTCTAATGAAAACTCAAGAAGATATCACGGATTTCACATACATGCATCGCAAAATTATTAAAATATTTGCAGTCAAACCACAGAATAGGTCATAGTTAATATGAAAATATTATTATAAGGTTAGCATTTCTGTAGATCCCCACCGATCGCAATCAATTTGAAGTCAATATAGTATAATAATATGATCAATTGTATAATATAATAATGATCTATATATATAATATAATATTTTAAACCACCCCGACTGATCTATGTATAATCTTTTCATTAAAAGCATTCCAATGACTCTAAACACGACATTTAAAATCTGAGCTGTAAGTTGCTGAGGATTTGAGTATTCTGTAGAGTCCAGGAGATGTCCCAGCATCAGGTCATTGCTTCCATGTTCTTACAATATCGTTGAAGAAGAAGATTTTCGAATTGATCAGACCTATGAAAGTTGATTAAAGCTCATAGTTTTATAACGATTTAACGAATTTTCATGAATCAAAGCTAAGAACACTCGATGAAGACATCTATCAAAAAAAAAACTATCAATCATACAATCGAAATCGGTTCATCCGGTTGGGTGCTCAGATGCTACAGACAGACACACAGATACACACGTTAAACGTATAATACCCCTACTTTTTGCGTCGGGGAACGCCGTACCGTAAGGTTATGGCGGCAGATGTTCGCCTGGTGGTAACCTACTTTTCCACCGACTTACAAAAAGAAGGAGGTTCTCAATTCGTCTGTATGTTTCTTTTTTAACCGACTTCAAAAAAAAGGAGGAGGTTTCTCAATTCGACCGCATATATATATATTTTTTCTTTTTTTGTGTGTGTATGTTACGCGATTACTCCGTCAATTGTAAACCGATTCGAATGATTATTTTTGTAATCGGTAGGGTAAGTTTCCGAGGTGGTCTCATTGTAATTTCATTGAGATGTGGTAAGTACCTTCAGAGATATGACGATAAACGTCTCAAACTTGCTACTGAAATTGACTCGCGGGGCATTGAAGTCAGTTCTTTTAGTTTTTAAACTATCTAAATATATAATTATTGGTAGATTTAATGATACCACGAAAACCCATGATTCATGAATGCACATAAAACTTTCATTGGTAGGTATATAGCTAGGATTAGAACCAACGACCCTCGGGACAGAATCAGGGTAACTATCCTTTATGCCAAAGGGCCGTCCAATATCACTACGTAAGTGTTATAAAACAATGTTCATCACTGCGTCCGTCTGTCTGTTCGCAATAATCTCAATAGCTTCTGAACGGATTATCATGCGGTTTTCACCAATAGCCAAAGTGTTTATGAGGAAGGTTTAGGTCAGGTGCATAATTCGTTAAGGTTTTGTGTAAATTGGTTGACATATGAAGATGATTAAATATGTTAATATTTTATATTCGATGCAACAAACTGATGCAAATTTTGTAGGCATATACGAGTATGTTCTACCCGTGCGAAGCCGGGGCGGGCTGCTAATGTAGATATAATCTATTTACTATTCCAAAGAGCCCAAACAGGGTCAGTTCAGGTCACGTGTCCTGGCGCGATGTCCTGACGCGAGTTAACATTTTTACCCATCCCAAAAAAGTTCACAACGCCGCTAATGAAGTTTTCACTTTAAAAATCTCATAATTTTCAAGCAGCTGAACGGTCAACCGTTCGGGAGCTACAATGGTATAGACAGACAAACATACATACACAGACATTAGATACATGGGTATATCAAACTTCTAAAACCCTTCTAATGTTTGAACAGATAACCCGTCACTCACTTGTAAGTGTTGACCCTAAAGTCTCGCAGTCCGGTGACGACGGTGTCAGTAAACACGATCTTGAGAGCTGGGTTGTCCACGTTGATGGTACCAAGCTGTACTGGGTCCAGGGGAGCGATGCCCAGCTCTGGGATGCCGTCCGCGAACTGCGGCCCCGCCGCTGTGATCACCTTCTGGATGCACTGGTTCAGGTTCGGGTCTGATGCTGAACATGGGCTGATGAACGACGCTGGAAGGAATAAAAGGCTTACTTACTTTTGGTTTTGTATTAAACTTTTTGAGATCTGTTGTGCATTGGATGATATTCATTGAGGATTGATTGAATTTCGTAGTTAGCCAATATGGTTAAGTTAGTCGTAGTCTACGAGTTAACCATATTACTTAACTACGAGTCGTAATTCTCGCGGCGCCCATGGGTATATGGATAACTAATCATCGATGTATAAGTACTTTTAAGTCAATGTAACTTATACCTAATTACCTGCCTGTGTTTGAAATAGGATTTTTCATATCACTCAGACCTATATTTCATATTACTTACACAACTAATATGAGTAAGCAGCTACTAGATTATCTGTTAATTGTTTTACCAGGTTAAATTAAACTGATTTGTTTGTCAAGAAACATAAAATATTTAAAAGATATTCGTATGTGCTTTGCCTTTATTTGAACTAGATAGTATGGAATTTTCAAGACAAGCTTTTAACTTATTGTTTGTCATTTTATTAAAAACCTGGTACCTAATTACTATTATTATGTATTATGATTATGTAAACACGGCCAAGGACGAGTCGTGCGATTAAATACCGGATTTAAAATCGTAGATTGTTGTTTCGTTAATGTGGATAATTTAACATCGGAATAATAAAGGCTATTTTCATATATTACCTGCATACACCGAATAGGTTCGACTATCCTACATGATAACCTAAACCACATTATTTTGTACGTTTTATGGTTTCGTACCTCAAAAGGTAAAAAAAGAACCCTTACAAGATCACTTTCTTGTCCATTTGTCTGTCTGTCCGTGTGTCACCACCGATTTTCTCAACATCGGGTGGACCTAGCAAGTTGAAATTCATACCAAATACTAAGGTCTATAGTCCCTATTAGGTGTATAGAAACCAAGGATAAAAAGATATAAAGATATATTTTTACTTTACTTGTGCTGTAAGAACTTGCTTTTTACCAAAATTGTCAATTTTAGGTCAACCGGAATTACCCTAAAGGTTAGGGTTGAAAACCTATAGGGTATTCCCCTCTCCCGTTGACCTTGAATCATGAAATTTGGCAAGGTCTTGAAGCACTTATGAAAGAATAAATCTGAATTCCGTAAATATGTAGTTTAATAACAAACAAGGTAATACTATTAAATACTTATTATTTGTAGTGCAATACTTACATTTTCTATGGATCAAACTACAAAGTTAAGTGTGTCTTTTAAACTAGTCTAAGAAGTTGGTACGGAAGCCTCGGTGGGCGAGTTCAACTCTAATTTGCCGGTTTTTATTTTTCAAAGAGCTGTCCAGACTCCAAATCGATGTCTCCTACGACCAAAGAACTGGCGCTTACCTCGGGCAACGCATTACTTTCGCCATTCAAAGCGGTGATGTCGCCAGCTTGTTGGGTACTCTACCAGTAGAAAGCAACCTAAATTCCATTTTTAATTTGTAGTTTTTATTTTAATTATTAGTCATATTTAATATTTTAGTTTTATTAAGTTATTAAATAGTACATTTTGTAGGTATTGTAATAAGTAAGTAATGATTAATGCTCTACTAGAATTTATTATATTTCAAAAGTAAAACTATGCATATGTATAATAATTGATATGGAATGGAAAGTATCGATAAACAAAATAATTGAAAAGTAGCTGAGCGAGCTACAGCTAGCTTTGCTCGGTGTTGTTCATTACATTTGATATGTATTTGACAGTATCTTACATTTGAATGTAGATTATCCCACCAAAAAAAATGTTCATGTAACATGTGGCCAAGACGAGAGCATGCGGCTCGCAATATGAAAAAATTATCAGATCTCATGTAGAGCCAAGCTTATAACTTTACACGCCCTAACTGTTCAAGCTTTAACTTTCTAACTAACCATTTCGCTACATTCACAATTTGTTTGTTGTTTGTGTACTTATACTAGCATAAAAAAATCAGAATTCTAGGACTTCAGGAAATACCCTAAGAATTTTGAAAAGGATCTGGTAGCGTGCCCCAAGATAAGATGAATCTCTTGTCATTTTTAATTGACTAACCAAAATATCTTTGAAGCTCAGAGTTAAAATAACTTTCGACGGAGTATAGTCGATTTTTGGTAACATTTCTCCGAGTAGGTCAATGTAGCCGGGTCACGTGTTATTATGGACCGGTTCGTTAAATGGCCGCGAGCATTCCGGACCGACCTGTAAAACTGCATGCTTTGTAATGGCTATTTAGAATGTCTGTGATGCAACCGTCGGAATCATAATTAAGACGATTGTAATCACCAAACGGTCTGCTAGCGTTTTGGCAGGTCAGTGAAATTATAGTGCAGTGACCTGCAAAATTCTGACTCTGTACAGTTTTGCGTGCCACAGTATATGTTTTAAACAGACGCTGTTATTTATGATCTGGCGAACGCCTTGCTTATGCTGTTCACTTCAGTAGGTATGTCATTAAAATTAATATATTTAAACTTTTAAACCGACTTCACAAAAAAGGAGGAATTCTCAATTCGACTGTTTTTTTTTATGTTTGTTACCTCAGAACTCCGTCAAATCCTTAACCGATTTGGATTTTTTTTTGTTTGAGAGATTATGCCTCCCGTTAGTCCTTATAAAATTTTATCTAGATCTGATAATAATCTCTGGAGATATGGAGATAAAATATATAAACAAATTTGATACCTTGATGACATGATGATGGCAAGTGGATGATATTTTCACTATCGCGGCATGTGAAGTCGGTCTTTTAAACGACTTCACAGAAAAGGAGGAGGCTCTCAATTCGACTGCATTTTTTTTCTTAATTTTTTAAAATGTTTGTTACTTCGGAACTCCGTCAAATCTAAACCGATTAAAAAAATAAACTTTTTTTGGTTGAGAGATGATGCCTCCCGTTCGGTCACATTCAAATTTTATCGAGCTATAACAATTATCTCCGGAGATATGGAGATAAACAATATGCGCAAATGTGTATACTTAGATGACATGATTATAACTAGCCAGTACTTTAACTATCGCGGCATGTGAAGTCGGGTTTTTCGTTTTGTACGATCATAAATGATTTTAATGTGTACATTTAGAAGAATCTTTTTATACCATATAGGCTAGCGTTTGACCACTATCTCACATGTTGGTAAGTGATGATACGGTCGAGGATGGTAGAACGCTAGGTCTAGACTCTAGAATGGGCTCTCAAGGATAGCTGCCGGAACACATTAAATGTTTGGTGACATATTTTCTAACTAACAGGCGACACTAGATAGTGTCCTACCACCATGCGGGGGTTGGGAGTTTCTTAATGATGTTTTTCCTTTACTGGAAGGCCACTGTGAAAAGTGCACATACATTTTTCGATAGAAAAATCCATTAGTGCGCGACGGGGATTAAGCGCGGTACACGTAGTAACTATTATATAATCTGTGCCGGTACCTCTGGCCGTTATTATATACTAAGCCGACCATTTTCCCACTACACCACTGGGCCCTCATATTGTATATTTTTAACCTAAATCTAAACGTAATATGTTCGTAGTGGGCGATAATAATTTAAGATCGTTTAAAAAACTAAAAGAACCGACTTCAAACATCGCGCCAGTCAAAGTAGCCAGTAGACGGAGTAACTATTACATAATCTGTGGATGGATTACGTGATGGTTTGATGAACGATGATCTAGGCACTTCCTGGCAGCTCCACTTTTTGTTGCCTATCTCAATTGTGCAACTATTAGATACTTACTTGCACTTGTATTATAATAAACTTCATCATCATCATTATCAGCCTGTGACAGTCCACTGCTGGACGTAGGTCTCTCCCAAGATGCGCCACTGAGCCCGATCTTCGGCTCTTCTTTTCCAGTCACTGCCCACCGCTTTGCGTATGTCGTCGCTCTACCTGGTCACAGGACGTCCTACCTACGTTCACCGATTCGCGGTCTCCACTCTAGGACAAGTCTACCCCAACAACAAACATTATAACATTACAAATAAACTGGCCAAGTGCAAGTCGGACTCGCACTAATAGGATTCCGTACCACACTACAGTATTTTATAAGATCGATCATATAATACCACTATCATTTTTCGCCAGCAAAAAATAATAATTAATTAATATTTTATTTCTTATAACGCCATCTAACATCTAACAAAGGAGTTAGGGATCGACATTTCAATATAACGCCATCTATGGGACTTTTGCCTAACTAAGCGTTCATAGATGGCGTAAAATGCCGAAAAAAACACGTTTCTTGTATGGGGACCCTGTATTATTTTAAACTTTATTCTGTTTTTAGTATTTGTTGCTATAGCGGCAACAGAAATACATCATCTGTGAAAATGTCAACTGTCTTACTATCACGGTTCATGAGATACAGCCTGGTGACATACGGACAGACAGACAGACAGACAGACAGACGGACAGCGGAGTCTTAGTAATAGGGTCCCGTTTTACCCTTTGGGTACGGAACCCTAAAAAAATACAACGGGTTGCACTCCGGGAGTGCCGGCAGAAGTGAAAAATTGAGCATTAACGTTGTGCATTTGGTCTACTCTCCCTCCGTCTTACGAACTTCCGATCCGGTCACGTGTCCTGATGCGAGTTTAACATTTTTAACCAATTTAAAAATAGTTTCTACTCTACCTCCGGTTTACGAATTTACGATCAGGTCACGTGTCTTGACGCGAGGTCCTGACGCGAGTTTAACATTTTTTACCCGTCCCAAAAAGTTTACAACGCCGCTAAGGAAGTTTTCACTTAAAAAACATACAGACGAATGAAGAACTCAGAACGACTGAAAACGACTAGCGCGGTATTTGAAGACGGATTTTTTAAAGTTTTTTTAAAATGTTTAAACGATCTTAAATTATGTTAAATAGTAAACAATAATCCGAAATCCGCACCTCTGCAGAACTACACCACTGGGGCTGTACGGCCGTGAACCAGATAAAATTATGTACACACAGACACGAGCATGTAAGAAAGTAGTATACCAAGATCAACCACTGCGCTGTATCGACTTCGATCATATGAAAAAACTATTTTGTAAGCATAATATTATGTTTAACCGACTTCACAGAAAAAGAGGAGGTTCTCATTTCGTCGGAATATTTTTTTTAATGTTTTTTTTTTAATATCTAATAGGCTAGCGTTTGACCACTATCTCACCTGTCGGTAAGTGATGATGCGGTCTAAGTTGGTAAGCACGCTAGGCTTAGAATAGGAACTACTCTCAAGGAAAGCTGCCGGAACACATTAGATGTTTTGGCGACAGATTTTCTAACTTGAGGGTGGTAGCTGGCCAGGCGGACACTAGATAGTGTCCTACCACCATGCGGGGGTTGTTGGTTTCTTAACGATGTTTTCCTTCACCGGAGGGCCACTGTGAGAAGCGCACATAAATTTTTCGATAGAAAAATCCATTGGTGCACGGCGGTTTGAACTCTGTGCCACGGCATCAAAGCCGACCGTTCTCCCGATTACGCCACCGGGCCCTCAAATGTATGTTATACTGATGATATGATATGATCCTCCCAATGATCCGAAGATCGGGCTCAGTGGCGTGTCTTGGGAGAGGCCTACGTCCAGCAGTGGACTGATACCGGCTGATGATGATGATGATGATGTTATACTGATTACTCGAAGACGCGTGAACCGAATTGGAAAATTCTTATTTCGTTGCAAAGGATACGTACATATAGGGTTGATACTTCACAGGTGGTCCATTTACATTTTATCGAGATATGCTTAGTATTTCTAGAGATATGGAAAGAAACACCTCAAACATGGTACTGAAAATGAATAGCGCATAAATCGAAATATAATATAATAATATATCATCGAGATCTGATTAGTATCTTCAGAGATATGCAGATAAACACTTCAAACTAGCTACTAAAAATGACTAACGCGGCAGTCTGTTTTTTAGGGTTCCGTACCCAAAGGGTAAAACGGAACCCTATTACTAAGACTCCGCTGTCTGTCTGTCCGTCTGTCACCAGGCTGTATCTCATGAACCGCGATAGACAGTTGAAATTTTTACAATGATGTATTTCTGTTGCCGCTATAACAACAAATACTAAAAACATAATAAAGTTAAAAATAATAGAGGGTCCCCATACAAGAAACGTGTTTTTTTCGGCATTACACGCCATCTATGAACGGTTAGTTAGGTAAACGTCCCATAGATGGCGTTATATTGAAAAGTCGATCCCTAACACCTTTGTTAGACGTTAGATGGCGTTATAAGAAATAAAATGTTTACTAATTATTATTTTTTGCTGGCGAAAAATGATAGTGGTATATTTTGCTCGATCTTATTGTTGTATATGTATCATTATTAATTATTATGTAGGTACTTTGAAATAGTATTCATTTATTTATAATGTGGGTACCTCAATAAATCAGTTGTCGATCACACAGCAAACGACGTGTTTACTTTAGACCTTTTAACTAATTATTACATGGTGTCAGGTGTAAATTTCCGGGAAATTACAGTGCAATTGTGTTTTAATACAAGTACTTTATTGTGGAAAACATGTCGGAGGAAGGTGAAACAACTCAGGCAGGCTATAAAGACGTAATGTATTCGGCGCTGCAACAGCCGGCCGCCATGGCCGAGGACGGGAACACGGCAACGAATTGG
Organism: Cabera pusaria; assembly: GCA_954871355.1. Classification (NCBI taxonomy): domain Eukaryota; kingdom Metazoa; phylum Arthropoda; class Insecta; order Lepidoptera; family Geometridae; genus Cabera; species Cabera pusaria. The sequence goes on from OX940896.1 coordinate 1,344,558, forward strand.
CGCGAATGGAAGTCCGCTTTCGATTATTATTTAATTGCAACCGGCAAGGAACATGCAGCGTCCAGAGAGAAATGTGCATTGTTTCTACACATCATCGGGAAGAGTGGCCGGGAGATTTTAGAAGAACTGGATCTAGACGAGAAAACCAGAAGTAATTACGACGAATTGGTTTTGACATTTACGAGTCACTGTGATCCAAGTCGCAATGTTAATTACGAGAGGCATGTATTTTTCGAAACTTATCAAAACGAAGGAGGTTTCGATAAATTTTTCAGTGCGCTGAAGCTGAGGAGTAAATCGTGCGAGTTTGGTCAACTGCGAAATAGTATGATTCTAACGCAAGTCATCAGGGGCATTAAGGATTCCAATATGCGGCAGCGGATGTTGGCTAAGTCTCAGCTGGAGTTGACGGAGGCGGTAACGTGGTGCCGCGCGGTCGAGACGGCCGGCCGGCAGGCGGAGGCATGCGCCGGCGCCGGAGCGAGCGCGAGCGCCCGCGCCGCCACCGAGCCGCCGCTGGCGCTCGAAGCTGTGCGCGCCGCGCCGCGACCCGCCGCCGCCCGCCAGCCGCACCGCCCGCAACAGTACCAGCGCGCGGGGCCCGCGACACTCTGTGGTTATTGTGGTCGCAAGCACGGTGTCGGTAATCAGTGTTCGGCGAAGCAGGTGAAGTGTTTTAGATGTAATCGAATCGGTCATTTTGCGAGGATGTGTCGTGCTAAATTTGTCGGTGAGATAGAGGACGACGACGATACGGACTGCGCCGAGATACGTGAGTTTTTACTATGCGGATTATCTATCGACCAATTAGGCGGGGACTGCGACGCTTGGTACGAAGACGTGATGGTAGACGATGCCAAGGTTACATTTAAGTTAGATAGCGGGGCGGAGGCCTCTGTTATGTCTTTGCATGCTTTTAAAAAATCAGGTTTCCATGATAGAATTTTAAGAAAAGATAAATGTATTTTGCGAGAGGTCAGTAAAGCTAAATTACCTGTAGTTGGATTTTTCGAGCCTATTTTGAGACATAATAATCTACAAACTCGCCAAAAAGTTTACGTTTTAAATCTAAATTGTAATAATTTGCTCGGTATCAAGGCCTGTCGTGAGCTCAGATTGATTGTACGTAATGATAAGATTTGTGAAGTTGCCGAACTTAAAATCGATGAATCTTTATTCGAGGGACTAGGATGTTTACCTAAAACATATAAGATTCAAGTAGATGAGACGGTGCTACCGGTTGTGAACGCATCTAGGAAAGTACCGATTAAAATTATGCCACGACTCAAACAGGAATTGGATAATATGGAGGAGTTAGGTATTATTGTAAAAGAAGACTCGCCTACCGACTGGGTATCTAATATAGTTATAGTCGAGCGGCCGGACAAGCTGCGTATTTGTTTAGATCCTTATCATTTGAACAAGGCCGTTCGCCGATGTCACTTTCAACTCCCGACGCTGGACGAGATCACGAGTAATCTGTCGGGGGCTAAGGTGTTTTCAAAATTAGACGCGAAGAACGGATTTTGGATGCTGAGGCTAGACGAGAGGAGTTCTAAGCTGTGTACCTTCTCCACGCCGTTCGGTAGATTTCGTTGGCTTCGTATGCCATTCGGGTTAAACTGCGCCCCTGAAATTTTTCATCACGAAATGTACAAAATATTTTCAATGCCCGGCGTCGAAATATTTGCTGATGATATTTTGGTGTGGGGACGGAACAAGGCGGAACATGACGCGCGCCTAAGGGAGGTAACCGAGAGGGCTATTAAATACGGAGTCAAGTTCAATAAGAAGAAATGCGTATTCAACTCTTCTCAAGTAAATTTTTTAGGGCACACATTGAACGGTTCGGGTATTAGTCCGTTGCCGAGTCGCATTCGTGCAGTAAACTGCATCGCGAGACCGCGCGATAGAAAGGAATTAGAGCGTTTTTTGGGTATGACTAATTACTTAGCACGGTTCATCCCGAATTATTCAGAAATAGCAGCCCCGTTGCGGACATTATTAAAAAAAGATATAGTGTATGAGTGGTCGCGAGTGCACGACGAGGCGTTCGAGCGGTTAAAGAAGGATATAAGTGCGGCCCCAGTGCTTCGGTACTACTCCCCGCAGGAGCCGGTGACGGTGAGCGTAGACGCCAGCCCGCACGGGCTCGGAGCCTGTCTGCTGCAAGACGGCCGCCCCGTCGCGTACGCCGCGCGCACTCTCACGCCCACCGAGGGCCGCTGGGCACAGATAGAGAAGGAGATGCTCGCGATCTTTTTCGGATGCGTTAGGTTCCATCAATATATTTATGGTCACAGCGAGATAACGGTGGAGAGCGATCACAAGCCTCTCGAGACGATTTTCCGACGGGCTCTCAACGAAGCGCCGCCGAGGCTTCAGCGAATGCTATTAAAGCTACAGGCGTATCGTTTGAAAGTAGTATATAAACCGGGTAAATATATGCATATAGCAGATGCGTTATCGCGAGCGGCGGTCGAGACGGGCTCGGGCGCGGACGTGTGCGACGATGACGTCAACGTGCACGTCAACGCGATGTATGATAGTGTGGAGGCCACTAGTGAGAAGCTAGAGCGAGTGAAAGAGGAGACTAGACGGGATAGTGGCTTATCGGCGGTCGTGAATTATTATTACCAAGGCTGGCCGAATAATAAAAATCAAGTAGTTCCAATCGCGCGACCCTATTGGACGTTTAGGCAGGATTTGCACGAGATTAACGGTATCATATTTCGCAACAATAGGGTGGTAATTCCGGGCAGTATGCGGAAAGAGATGTTAAAACGCATACACGAGGGACATCTCGGCATAGAGAAGTGTAAAAAGCGGGCTCGTGACGCGGTGTGGTGGCCCGGCATGGGCGCGGAAATCGAAGAGGTGGTGCAGCGCTGCGAGCCGTGCCAGCGACACCGCGCCGCGCCGCCGCGCGAGCCACTGGCGCCGCACCCCGTGCCGCACCTGCCGTGGGAAGCGCTCGCCGCAGATGTATTCGAACTAGACAAGCTACAATATCTCCTGGTCGTCGACTACTATTCTAAGTTTGTGGAGGTCGTGCACTTACCGAACTTGAGAAGCGAAACGGTTATCGGTAAAATGAAAGGCATGTTCTCACGTTTTGGCATTCCGAGAAAATTAGTTACCGATAATGCTAAGTTGTTTACGTCGGAACAATTCGCGGCTTTTGCAAAAAAGTGGGAATTCGAGCACGTGACTAGTTCCCCGTTGTATCCGCGTTCGAACGGGCTAGCCGAACGGAACGTTCAAACGATTAAACGCTTATTCAAAAAGGCCACCGAAGACGAGACCGAGTGGCAATTGGCTTTGCTTAACTTTAGAAATACACCGGTGACCGGCGAAGATTACTCTCCGGCGCAGTTGTTGATGGGTAGATCGCTTAACACGAGGCTGCCTGTTGCTCCTCAGGCGTTAGTACCTAGTTACATAGAACCGCAGCGGGTGCGCGACGTTAGACGTACTAGGGTAGATACTATGAAGCGATACCACGACCGCGGCACAAAGCCGGCGGCCCCCCTGCGTCCGGGCGAGCAGGTCCGGATCAAAGAAGGCAAAGTGTGGAACAAAGCTCAGGTTCTAAAGGAAGCGGATGGAGATCGTTCCTACTGGGTGAAAGTGGACAACGGCGGCGGAACATACCGTCGAAATAGGTCTCATATTTTAAAATCCAGTATAAAAAATACAATTAGCCGTGATTACGCGGATTATATTGACTATTTGCCGAACGCAATTGTGTCTCGAGCGACATCAGAGCCCGAGCCTGTAGACGAGTCAGCTTTAGAGCCACCTTCACAGGGGAATGCAGGAGAGGGATCCTCGGGGTCGGCTGCGCCCGCTTATAAGGTTACTCGTAGTGGCAGGGAGGTTAGACCTCCGGAAAGACTTACTTATTACTAAAGTAAAATGTGTTTATCTCATGAATTAGCTATATGCTTACTTTTATGTATATTTATGTAATAGTAAATGAGATCCGATCATTTCTTGTTTACAAACTGTGTTTAGTTTTTAAATACTTAAATATTTTGAGGAGAAGGGAGATGTTGTATATGTATCATTATTAATTATTATGTAGGTACTTTGAAATAGTATTCATTTATTTATAATGTGGGTACCTCAATAAATCAGTTGTCGATCACACAGCAAACGACGTGTTTACTTTAGACCTTTTAACTAATTATTACACTTATAAAATACTGTAGTGTGGTACGGAACCCTACGAGTGCGAGTCCGACTTGCACTTGGCCAGTTTATTTAGTTATTTAAACGATCATAAAAGATTCACATAATTATTTAATGCTTCATTGTTTATTCTGTCACGGCCTCAACAATTTCTCTCTAAAAGTTAAAATTTTCCTCGTAAATGAGCATAGAACAATGCAATGTAATCAATAGTTCAGATTAGCTAATTACCTGGTAAGGTCAGGGAGTATTACGTCCAAAGACAGGATGTTTCGTTAGGTCAGTAACTACAGTTAACATTTCCCATTGCAGCCAGTTTCCGATGTCTACTTAGTAGTTACTGCTATAACATAGTTACTGGAAACTATAGGTTTAGTAACTAGGTTCAAGGGAACGTCTTCTTTAACAGTCTTTATATTATTCTTTTATAGGTAAGATTGTTTATAAAACTAAAACAACCGACTTTAAATGCCGCGCTATTAGTTTTTAGTACCAATTTTGAGGTGTTTATCTGCATATCTTTGGAGATACTAATCAGACCTCGATGATGAATCCATAGTACCACACTTGGGATATCTCCTTTCCAACAAAAAATAATAATCAAAATCGGTTCATAAACGACGAAGTTATTCACGAACAAACACAATATATACGAGTATACTTATATGAATGAATGAATGAATGAATGAAACTTCCTTCACAGAGTGGGAATTCAGAATATAAAGTTCATTCAATTTATTTCTTAACCATCACTATTTCTTTTTTAGCTATTGCATAGCTTCTATCGCGGGCCTTGAGCGTGGAGACCGAATCCAGAAATTCCGTAACGAAAATAAAACCTAATACCCCAACGAACGAAGAGGTAAGGTCGTCTTTGGTTTCACACATTCAATTTAATGGTACAACTTGATAAAATGAAATACTTGCGTGTGTTAACTGTGTACAACGCCATCTATCGGATTTCATCCCCACTTAACAGCTGTAGAGGAGCTACCCTAACCGCTTATATACCCCTCGGACCGGCTAATTTTGATTTTGTCTTCTCATTCCTTTTTCAAATATAAATTCCGAATTCTATTTTCAAATTATGCTTATAAAATGTTATGCAATAGCGTTACCGCGGCAGTCCCCGAGTGCCACACGTCTTTTTAGGGTTCCGTAGCCGAATGGAAAAAAACGGAACCCTTATAGATTCGTCATGTCTGTCTGTCTGTCTGTCTGTCCGTCCGTATGTCACAGCCATTTTATTTCGAAACTGTTAGTACTACAGAATTGAAACTTGGTAGGTAGATGTATTCTGTGAACCGCTTTCCGATTTTTATACAAAAATAAAAAATATAAAAGTTTAAGGGGGGGCATCCCATACATGGAACTGAAACAAAAAAATATTTTTTTCTTCAAACCTATACGTGTGGGTTGTCTATGGATAGGTTTTTAAAAATGACATTGAGGTTTCTAAAATCATTTTTTCTCAAAGTCAATCATTTGAAAGATAGGCGCGTCTAAAGTGGTAAAATGTGTGTCCCGCCCCCTCTAACTTTTAAAGTATGGGAGTGAAAAATCTAAAAAAATATATGCTGTAGATCTCAATAAAAACTAACAATGAAAATTGGTTTGAACGAGATACAATCAGCAGTTTTAGTGATATGGCGACCGCAAAGATAACTTTGTTTTTCATACAAACACTATGAAAAACAAAGTTAATTTTGTAGTTGCGAAAAATCATAGTTATGGTATACTTAACTGTGTTACGGAACCCTACGAGTGCGAGCCCGACTTGCACTTGGCCAGTTTATTTTTTGTACAACCTCATCTGTTGAACTTAACGGGACGAATGCCCGAACGATAGCGAATACGTCTTCGTAGTTACGCCGTTCTACAATAGAGAGATACAATAGAGATTAATATGAAATACAACATGACGCTAACATCAGTTCCGTTGCATGTTACACCAGTGCGCCTAAAGAAGTAACACTTCAAAACGATCTGATTTTTAAATAACGTGTTAATATTTTTCTTTGCAGAGTTTACCTCCATACGTCTGAATCTGTTCTGTGGTCTTATGATACCCAGATTTATTATCTTTTTTTGGCAATAAATGTGTTTTTATTATTGTTTTATTTTATTTTATCTAGATAACATTTTATTAATGGGACTTACATACAATGTATACAAACATACAATAAATTAACGGATTAATTGAGAACCTCCTCCTATTTGGAAGTTTGTTAAGAAGGGAGTTTCGAAATTACAAGAAATTATAGCTTCACAAAAGGTGCAGAATTTGTGTGCATAATAACACACCACTATATCCCTACCAGCAGTGTTCACTTATTTGCAAAACAGGGACGACGTGTACGGTTAACGTCTGGTCAAGGACGCGGCTGGGTGTTGATATTGACCCCCTCTGGAGTTCTCACGGACGCAAATACTTGGTTTGGAGCAGCCGTAGCCAAATGGCTATGGCGTCGGACTTGCGATCGAGAGGTCGTGAGTTCGATCCCCACCCATCGCTCTATTGACGTGAACCCACTCCGTGAAACACAAGCATATTTAGCTTAGTTGGAGGGGTAGTTAAGTTAACTGCGACCCACATTGCTAGTAAGTAAGACTTAGTTAAGTTAACTGCGACCCACATTGCTAGTAAGTAAGACTTAGTTAAGTTAACTGCGACCCTAATTGATAGTAAGTAAGACTTAGTTAAGTTAACTGCGACCCACATTGCTAGTAAGTAAGACTTAGTTAAGTTAACTGCGACCCTAATTGATAGTAAGTAAGACTTAGTTAAGTTAACTGCGACCCACATTGCTAGTAAGTAAGACTTAGTTAAGTTAACTGCGACCCTAATTGATAGTAAGTAAGACTTAGTTAAGTTAACTGCGACCCACATTGCTAGTAAGTAAGACTTAGTTAAGTTAACTGCGACCCACATTGTTAGTAAGTAAGACTTAGTTAAGTTAACTGCGACCCACATTGCTATTAAGTAAGACTTAGTTAAGTTAACTGCGACCCACATTGCTAGTAAGTAAGACTTAGTTAAGTTAACTGCGACCCTAATTGATAGTAAGTAAGACTTAGTTAAGTTAACTGCGACCCACATTGCTAGTAAGTAAGACTTAGTTAAGTTAACTGCGACCCACATTGTTAGTAAGTAAGACTTAGTTAAGTTAACTGCGACCCACATTGCTATTAAGTAAGACTTAGTTAAGTTAACTGCGACCCACATTGCTAGTAAGTAAGACTTAGTTAAGTTAACTGCGACCCACATTGTTAGTAAGTAAGACTTAGTTAAGTTAACTGCGACCCACATTGCTAGTAAGTAAGACTTAGTTAAGTTAACTGCGACCCACATTGCTAGTAAGTAAGACTTAGTTAAGTTAACTGCGACCCACATTGCTAGTAAGTTTTATTTTTAAAAAATCAAATGTTTTGCTAAAAAGTTGTTCCCGAAAGATTGCAATAAATATCAAAAAATTAAGTATCGTGATCTCTAGCCCGATCCCGGGGTTGAAATTTGAAAGACGGTAAGGCGAAATATATAATATGAGATGAGGTCGTCTCATATCCAAATTCCATAATTATTATATCCATTAAAGTAAATTGTTACACACAATCCAAAATTTCATCGTACCGACGGGACTCGAACCCTCACCCCCCGGATACATGTCCAGGTGCTCTTATTAACGAACTGATGAATATCTTAAAAAACATCAACATAATTTAAATTAAATTAAAACTATAAGTACAATATAAACTACTCCTAAAGCTATTATACAAACTATTTAATTATACAATACTCTGTTTGGTAAAGCACGTCCGGTCTTGCTTTTCTTCCGGAACGTCAACGCTTTTCCAGAGGCCATGAATTCAGCATACATAGACTTAGCGAAAAGGAAATGTTTTGGAGTACAAATCATAAAGATGAACTTTGCGTGAATGACAGGGACGTAATTACTACTATAAATATATTTACTACAACATAAACTTAACATTTGCTTCCTCTTTCATCATACGTACTGCCAAGGAATGGAATGCCTTGCCTGAGTCCGTGTATCGGACGACTTAGGACAATCGTTACAACTTAGGGGTCTTCAAGTCTTCTTCATCATTTACCAACAAGTGAGACAGTGGTGAAACGCTAGCCTATATGATCACGAGTGAATCGGTAATTGGTTAGCGCGCTACATCATCGACCGCATCATCACATAATATTAGGTGAGATAGTAGTCAAGGGCTACCTATTTTTGCATAAACAAAAATCATATTAATAATTAAGGAAAACTAAAACAACCGAATTCAATGCCCCGCGAGTCAATTTCGGTAGCAAGTTTGAGACGTTTAGCGTCATATCTCTGGAAATACTTATCAGATCTCGATGAAATTACAATGGTACCACCTCGGAAACGTACCCTTCCGATTACTAAAATAATCATTCGAATCGGTTCAGAATTGACGGAGTAATCGCGTAAAATATTTAAAAAAAAACATACAGACGAATTGAGAACCTCCTCCTTGTTTGTGAAGTCGGTTAATAAAAAAAAAGACGAACTATGACTAAATTGAAAATACTGACTATCATTCAAATTATGTGACTATGATTTTTGTTGTAACTTTATTATTTATTTCTTTGACTAAGAGCATGCCCTTCCAGGTCAGATGGTTGCCGACATTGGCATGAACCCTGCAGCCTTGCAAAACCAGCGAGTTTTCTTGTTTACAATAATGCGACATGCATTATTTATCCATTGCCCAACTTGCTCTTAACCTTCTGCCGTCGACACTTGTTTACGAAATTGTTGCTTAAACGCTGTTATTGAGGAAAATTTTAGGATGATCCTTGCTTTTCCAATCACTTTAATCTTATTTAGAATAGAAGGTTATAAAGTTAAGGACGTATTTAGATTATTTGTGAGAGAAATTTTTGGTCTAGTCTTTGTCATTAGCGAATGCATCCTACTTATACCTTTTTTATATCTTATAGGATAGCGTTTGACCACTATCTCACCTGTTGGTAAGTGATGATGCGGTTGAGGATGTTAGCACGCTAGGCCTAGAATGGGAACTGGCTCTCAAGGATAACTGCCCGAACAGGGTGGTAGCTGGCCAGGGGGATACTAGATAGTGTCTTAACACCATGCGAATACATTTACTACTACCTAATTTTATCATAATATCATAAATATAAGAGCAAATATGTTTAATGAACCAATCGCGAATTGTTTTGCGACATATTAGATCAATTTTGGTTACGGAATTATTTTACATTATGTTAAGAAAGTTAGCCGTAAGAAAGTTATTGTACTTAATATATATGTTTTTTACTTATTTTATGTTTGCTATACTGTTTTAAGACTGACTGTACCGACTACTGACTGTAAGTGAAAACTAGCAGGCTTCAGCCAGTCTTAAGTTCTTCTCGTAATTAAATACTTGTTTTTATACATCTACTAAGTAGCAGCCCGGCCCGGCTTCGCAAGGGTGAAATTTATACATAATTTAATTTTGTTTTCGCGGAACTAATTTTTTTTTTCTATAATAAAAGTAGCCTAAGTAATTCCTTATAACATCAGCTATCTGCCAGTGAAAGTCCCGTTAAAATCAGTCCAGCCGTTTCAGAGATTAGCCGGAACAAACAGATAGCCAGATAGACAGATAAATATTTTAAAAATTGAATTTGTTTATGTAAGTTATATATATAATATAATATACATTCATATTAAGTGAAAAGCTGTTAATTTGGAATTACAAATTGACGCTTAAATTATTTTTATCTGTATAGATGTATACTCGAATATATTTCAAAAAAACTCACGTAAAGTGCCTGCCGAGGCTCCCACAACACAAACTATCGCGAAGATACATAATCTCAGTTGCATGTTGCAATTATAAAATAATATTAAGATTAAAATGTAAAAAGTCTAGTTTCGTAGACGTTACGACTCAAACTGTGACCGTTTGCGGCTACTATAGCCTTTTATATATGTTGCGCAAACGCAGACGCCGATCGCCGTTGCTAATGAATTTAAAAACCATTCTTGAGTGACCTATCAAAACTTTAATAACTGTCATTTGGTGGGTCAATTTTATTTTGGACGGAACATGAGTAGTCCATTGAAATTTTAAATTTTTTAGGCTTAGCGTGCATTTGTCAGAGCACGCTATTTTATTTTTTAGATGCCAAGGGGGTTATTGTAAGGTTAAATCTAAGTGTGTGGGGTCGCAAAGTAACCCTTGTCCCACGGCCGCCATTTTCAACCGACTTCCAAAAAGAAGGAGGTTCTCAATACGTCTGTATGTTTTTTTTTTCTTTTTTTGTGTGTATGCTACGCGATTACTCCGTCAATTGTGAATGAACCGATTTGAATGGTCCTTTTTTTAATCGGTAAGGTACGTATCCGAGGTGGTCCCATTTTAATTTCATCGAGATCTGATAAGTATCTCCAGAGATATGATGATAAACGTCTCAAACTTCCTACTGAAATTGACTTGAAATTGACGCGGGGCATGGAAGTCGGTTGTTTTAGTTTTTAAACTATCTTAAATATAGAAAAAGGGGTTTAGATGGTTTGTCTGGCAAACTATTATAGTCGCAAAGAAAATTTGTAAAACATTTCTTCTGCAACAAATGCAACCCATATGTAACTTTTCAATAGATTAGAGTGGATTTAAAGAGCTTTGGATGTTTTGGTAATGATCCATAAGAAAACAGCGCCTCGTAAGCCTCAAAAAGATGGCATTGAGAATGCCATCTTTCAGTCCCAGTCAAGCAAGATTTCATCTTAGACTGCATTTTTTAAATATTATATGTCTATGTATGTATAGAAAAGATAATAATACTACGTATAGAACGGACACTCTGTTCCCCCCACCAATTCCGGGCTTCCTCACCCCGCCACAGACTTGGAGCTGTCGAGGAGCTGCGCTGAGCAAGGACGCCACACGCGTACGACGAACTTGATGTAGGTACGTAGTATTTATATTCTCTTTACTTGATGTCGCTATAACGTGCGAGCAAGACACACGACATTGTTTCGTACAGCTCTGGCTGGCCGCCCAACACAGAATAAAAAATAGTTACTGTGGTGCAGTTTGTTCTATACAAGTCGACTGGACCTGGAGATGATGGTTTACGAAATAGCGACTAATATTTTTAGTGTTAAAAGCTTTTTGGGTAAGTGTACAAAAAATATTCATACGGTTAGTACGTAGTACGTATGTACGAAGTAATTATTATATAATCTGTGATACGGTGATTACGGGCGACAACCTTAGACATCACGCACACAAATGCACGTATAGAAAAACGACCCGTGTGTAGTGTCTGCGTCGGTGTCACAGTGTCGGTCGTTAAAACGCTAGTTTGTATGGAGGTTTAGCGAGTGTCCGGTGTGTGGTATAGGCTAGCATTTGACCACTAGTAACTAGTAAGTGATGATGCGGTCGAAGATGGTAAGCACGCTAGGCCTATAATGGGAACTGGCTCTATAGGATAGCTGCCGGAACACATTAGATGTTTGGTGACAGATTTTCTAACTTGAATGTGGTAGCTGACCTGGTAATTACTAGATAGTGTCCTACCACCATGCGGGGGTTGCGGGTTTCTTAACGATGTTTTTCCTTCACTGGAGGGCCACTGTGCAAAGAGCTCATACATTTTTCGATAGAAAAATTCATTAGTGCACGGGGGATTGAACTCGGTACCTCTGGCGTCAAAGACGAGCCATCTCTCACTACACTACACCACTGTGCCCTCGAATTGCATCTACACTGATGATGAGGTGAGATAGCGGTCAAGAGTTTCTCTGTGAGACGTAAAAAGAAATAAAATAATTGAAGGGATCTATGGAGATCAGGACCTGCAAGGTTATTCTCAATCATTCGAAAGCAATCGATCGCCTTCGAGCCGGAAGATGTCGCGGTGGGTGCGAGGTTGCAGTGAAAGAAGTAGCTGTTAATGTTGAGATAGTTCTGATTTATGTTAAATGTCGGGAAATGTTGGAAAATGTTAAATGTTGGTGAATGCACCCGAATCGCGCGGATATCAACGATGCACTGAAGTCGCCAGGCGCATTAACCAGGTCAATACGTTAAGCGGCCAGAATTGCTGACTTAGGTGTTCGGTTGTTTCACCGAACACTTTTAATAATAAAAAATAAGTAAATAAATATAAAAATATTGATGGTTGTCATTAAGGCGCATTCATACATGGGTATTTGCTATTTGTTTATAAAAACCAATAAAAACAAAATAATTTTAAATAATAAAAGGGGTCTATATAAAAAACATATTTTTGAGGCTTTTTATGCTCGATCTTACAAACCTTAATAGATAAAAGCTTGAAATTTACTCATGGTGTGTATTGCAATGGCTGCTATAAGATCTAAGATATAAGATATAATATATAAGATATAATAATAAAAACTAAATTAAATTACAAATTAAAGGGGGTCCCGATACAAGAAACGTATTATTCCGGCAAATATTGTTCAATCGGAACCCTGCGTGTGCGGGTCTGACTCGCACTTGGACAGTTTATTTATATTCGCGGTACGAAGTTCGCCGGGTCATATAGTTCATTATATTTATGAATCATTCACCAATTGGAAAAAATATTTTTTTGTTTGAGAGATGATGCCTCCTGTTTGGTCTCATTCCAATTTTATCGAGATCTGATTATCATCTCCGGATATATGGAGATTAACAATATAAACAAAATTGTATACTTTGATGACATGATTATAACTAGCCAATACTTTATCTATCGCGGCATGTGAAGTCGGTTTTTTCTCGTTTATTAAACGATCTTAAATGATTTCAGTTTAGTAGTTTTTGAGAAAATTGCGGACATTTAGACATACATACCACATACGAGTCGAATACTGAACCTCCATTTTTGAAGTCTGTTAAAATAGAGGAACAAAGTTCACGCAGGTAACCGCGCTCCACAATCGACCTCATGATCATTTAACATCAGGTGAGATAGTGGTTCAAGTTTGGTGTAAAAAACAACCGTTCAAGTTGGTCTCCAATAAGTAAATTATCCATCTGATCAAGCCGATAAATCAGGTCACCCAGATATTAGCTACCAAGCCCTTTTTGCGGAAGTTTCCGTCCGACTGTGTCAGGCTAATGATCGGAGACGGAACATCAAGGTCAACTATGTTTACCTAAGAACCAGAATTTCTAGAATTCAATTGGTTTACTCATTCTACCCAGTGCCGGGTTAACCACGTAGGATGAGTAGCAATTGCTACGGGCCCCGCGATAAATGTGGCATCGCATATTTAAGCCCAGACTATTAATTACACAAAATTGTAACCTATAGATGGCAAGTACGCGTATTGAGTAATGAATTGTTTTTTACCACTTTTTACTTAAGAACCCATAGTAGATCAAGGGCCATATATATATATATTTATATATATATATATAGTTGTTGTTAGTATGTTAACCACGTAGGATGAGTAGCAATTGCTACGGGCCCCGCGATAAATGTGGCATCGCATATTTAAGCCCAGACTATTAATTACACAAAATTGTAACCTATAGATGGCAAGTACGCGTATTGAGTAATGAATTGTTTTTTACCACTTTTTACTTAAGAACCCATAGTAGATCAAGGGCCATATATATATATATTTATATATATATATATAGTTGTTGTTAGTATGTTAACCACGTAGGATGAGTAGCAATTGCTACGGGCCCCGCGATAAATGTGGCATCGCATATTTAAGCCCAGACTATTAATTACACAAAATTGTAACCTATATATATAAATTATTATTTTATATATATATATATAATATTATATAAATTGTTTATATATTATATTAAACGACATTATATTAACGATCACGCTGTTGACTTAAGGTAGAATCAGTGCCGGATAAAGCAAGCGCGGGGCCCGGAGTAAATTATTTCAAATAGCCCTTGATTTACTATGGGTTTTTAAGTATACAGTGGTAAAAAAAACAATTCATTACATATTTATATATATATAATCGAGGTACATTTAACTCTTAAATAATGCTAGGGTTCTCAATTCGTCTGTCTGTTTTTTTCTTATACTGTATATATATTTATACTCCGCCAATTGTGAACCGATTTTAATGATTCTTTTTGTTACAGGTAGGGTTTATTTCCATGGTGATTCCATTTAAATTTTATTGAGATCTGATAAGTATCTTCAGAGACATGACGATATACGCCTCAAACTTGCTACTGAAAGCGACTCGCGCGGCATGGAAGTTAGTTGTTTTAGTTTTTAAGCTATTTTTAATTATTAAAGTTTGTAACGGCTATTATAACGTAAAAAAAATTATTTACTGGAAAATTAACTCCGACCAGTTTCGAACATTCTTGAAGTTCATCATCTGGGAGTTTCGCCTGCAAGCCCGTTCGCGATGCTCGGGCCTCGGCACGTAACTGATAATAGCCGTTACAAACTTTAATATGTGTAACTTTCACGATAACTTTAATAATCAAATATTTTTAATTATTTGTTAAATCCATCCGGAACTTGTGGGAGTAATATTATGTTTCTTTGAAGTGTCACACACTTTATATTTTTGTAAATTGTTAAACACAATCCAAAACTTCATCGTACCGACGGGACTCGAACCCGCACCCCCCGGATTACACGTCCAGGTGCTCTGCCAATTAAGCCACGGTTCGATCCATAAATACGACGAAATTAGTGAATTGCATTTGTTAAATGCATAATTGGGTTAACAAATGCAATCCACAAATTTCGTCGTAACGATGGATCGAACTTGTGGGAGTGTTCATAAGTTATTATCAGAACTATTAACGGGATATTTACTATGTTTTATTTATTATTTAGGAGTTTCCAAAAAAAAAAAGTTTAATATGTTATCTACTCGAAAAAGTTAAATAAAGTTGACGTTGTGTATTATTTATACAAGGTGGCAAACAAAACATTATTTGTATTGCTAATCTGCTTTTTTGTGTACATGTTATTAAAAATGGTATTTCTGTGGGTAAAGGTAGTCGATTAATTAAATAATACAATTCAGGATAATGCACACACACCTACCTAATATATTTCAGTGACAAGATTGACGTGTACCTATATCTTCATATCTCTGGAGATATTTTTTTATGCGAATGATCACTATCTTACCTGATGTTAAGTGACGATGTGGTCTAGATGTAGCACGCTTACCTAGAAGATACCTGTTCACTCGCGACTTGAAGACCCTCAGGTGGTATTATTGTTATCGGGAAACACAGACTAAGCAAAGAATTCTATTTCTTGACAGTGTGTATGAGGAATGTAGAAGCAAATCGCTTGATGCGTATTGATGAAATGTCCACCATGTAACGGTGTAGCATGTCAGTACGTCTGGTTGTCAGATAGAAAAATATATCCTTCAGATTATTTGTATTTGTATTTGTATTTGTATTTGTATTTGTATTAGATCCCGATGAAATGGGGCCACCGCGCAGAAATTAGTAGGTAGGTACCCTATACTTGAATAAAATATATTTTTAACCGACTTCACAAAAAGGAGGAGGTTCTTGATTCGACGTTTTTTATTTATTTTTGTTACCTCATAACTCGGTCAAATCTTAACCGATTTGAAAAAAATCACTAATTAAAATTACAATAATGCATGATCGTACAAAATGAAAAAACCGACTTCACATGCCGCGATATAGCAGCCAGTAGCTATATGTATCCATGTCATCGAGCTTTACAAATTTGTTTATATTGTTTATCTCCATATCTTCGGAGATCAGATATCGATCAAATTTGAATGGGACCAAACAGAAAGCATACTCTCTCAAACAAAAAATATATTTTTCAAATCGGTTAAAATTTGACGGAGTTCTTGGGTAACAAACATAAAAAAATCGAATTGAGAACTTCCTCCTTTTTTAACCGACTTCAAAAAAAGGAGGAGGTTTCTCAATTCGACCGTATATTTTTTTATTTTTTTTTTATTTTTTTTTTTTTTATGTTTGTTCGCGGATAACTTCGTCGTTTATGAACCGATTTCGATTATTCTTTTTTTGTTCGAAAGGAGATATCCCAAGTGTGGTACCATGGTAATTTAATCGAGGTATGATAAGTATCTCCAGAGATATTGAGATAAACATCTCAAAATTGGTACTGAAAATGAATAGCGCGGCATTGAAGTCGGTTGTTTTTTAGTTTTTAAACGATATTATTGTGAAGTCGGATCAAAATACAGACGAATTGATAATCGTCTTGCCTGACTTGCTACCAAAAATTAGCTTACCACCATCAAGAAGAAAATCTGTCGCCATAACCTTACGGTATATATATATACTAGAAGTGCCCCGCGGCTTCGCCCGCGTTAAAAATTTCTTTTGTTTACTTAAAACTTTTCTTTTGTAAAAACGATTCTAACATTAAATACATCAAATAAGAATTAGCCAAATCGGTTCACCCGTTTTCATGTTATCGCGTGACTAAGGCAATTCGGGATTCATATTTATAAAAACCGAAAACGCAAATTTTCAGACTTTGTTACCTACCATTTCAAAAAATCCTACAACACGTACTCATCTTATTTCGCTATACAAACTTTGAATCCTCGTTCCGTATCCGGGAGGATTTTTTAGAAAATTCTTTCTGAGCCGACCTACGTCATAATATCTATCTGCATTCTAAATGTCAGCGCAATCCGAAACAATATTGATTTTTAGACTTTGTTACCCCAGTTCATCCTCTTAGGGTGGCATTTTGAAAAAGTCTGAAACTCGTATTTACTTATTTATTTACAGAAGTACTTGTGTGAAATGGTAAATAAAATGACTATCCAAACTTCGAACCCCCGCTTCATCCCCTTGAAGAGTGAATTTTGAAAAATTCTTTCTTAGCGGATACCTAAGTCTAAATACCTATCTGCATGCCAAATTTCAGCGCAATCCGAAACAATATTGATTTCAGACTTTGTTACCCCACTTCACCCTTTTAGGGGTGCAATTTCGAAAGAGCCTGAAACACGTATTTACTTACTTAATTACTTGTGTTAAAATTCAAATATACAAAACTATATAATCTTGTTTCTCCATACAAACTTAGGACCCCCGTTTCATCCCCTTCGGGGGTGAATTTTGGAAAATACTTTCTCAGAGGCAACTAACTTCGTAATAACTATCTGCATGCCAAATTTCAGCGCAATTCGAAACAATATTGATTTTTACACTTTGTTACCCCATTTCACCATTTTAGGGGTGTAATTAAAAAAAAACCTAAAACACGTATTTTCCTATTTTTTTTTACTGGAGCACTTGTATGAAGTTTCGAATAAAAACTATATAATCTTGTTTCTCCATACAAACTTTGAACCCCGGTTTTATCCCCTTCAGGGGTGAATTTTAGAAAATCCTTTCTCAGAGGGCTCTTACGTCGTAATAACTATCTGCATGCCAAATTTCAGGGCAATCCGAAAAAATATTGATTTTCACACTTTGTTACCCCATGTCATCCTCTTAGGGGTGTAATTTAAAAAAAAAAACTTAAACACGCATCAACTTATTTTTTTACTGGAGCACTTGTATGAAGTTTCGAATAGAAAATACTATCTAATCTTGTTACTCCATACAAACTTTTAACGCCCGTTTCATCCCCTTCAGGGATAAATTTTGAAAAATACTTTCTCAGAGGGAACTAACGTCGTAATAAGTATCTGCATGCCAAATTTCAGCGCAATCCGAAACAATATTGATTTTCACACTTTGTTACCCCATTTCACCCTCTTAGGGGTGTAATTAAAAAAAACCTGAAACACGTATTTACTTATTTTTTTACTGGAGCACTTGTATGAAGTTTTGAATAGAATATACTATCTAATTTTGTTTCTCCATAGAAACTTTGGACCCCCGTTTCATCCCTTTAAGGGGTGAATTTTAGAAAATCCTATCTTAGCTGATACTAACGTCATCATAACCACCTGTATGCCAAATTTCAGCGCAATCCAAAACAATATTGATTTTCAGACTTTTTACCCCATTTCACCCTCTTAAGGGTGGAATTTCGAAAAAACCTAAAACACGTGTTTACTTATTTATGTCCTGAAGCACTTGTGTGAAGTTTCGAATAGAAAATACTATCTAATAATGTTTCTCCATAGAAACTTTGCATCCCCTTCAGGGATGAAATTTAAAAAATCCTTTTTCAAAGGTAACTAACGTTGTAATAATTATCTGCATGCCAAGTTTTAGCGCAATCCGAAAAATATTGATTTTCACACTTTGTTACCCCATTTCACCCTCTTAGGGGTGGAATTTCAAAAAACCTAAAACATGTATTTACTTATTTTTGTACTGAAGCACTTGTGTGAAGTTTCGGATAGAAAAGACATCTAATCTTGTTTCTCCATACAAACTTTGAACCCCCATTTAATCCCCTTAAGGGGTGAATTTTGAAAAATGCTTTCTTAGTACACCCCTACGTACTAAGACAAATATACCCTCCAAATTTCAAGTCTCTACGACCAGTGGTTTAGGCTGTGCGTTGTCTGTCAGTGAGTCAGTCAGTATGTCAGGACAAAGATTCTTATAGTATTAGATATATATATTACTCGTACCGTGTATATATTATTATTAATAACGGTTGTACACTCACGGGTTTTTAGCGGTAGACGTGGCTCCCAAAAGAAGGACATCAAATATGTCCGAAACTGGTCGGAGCAATACAAACTTTCATCCCCTATTGTTATTTTACACCCTTGAGGGTAAATCTTTTAGAAACTTTGAATGCCTATTTTTTATATTAAATTTACAGCCTACAAAATAAGTTTCAAGCTTCTAGGTTCTAAAATGACGATACTTCCATACAACTTTTCAACCCCCTTTCAACCCCTTACAACCCTCTTTTCGCATTAAAAAGTAGCATATGTCCGTTCTCAGGCTTTAGACTATCTGTGTACCAAATTTCATTTCAATCGGTTCAGTGGTTTTGACGTGCAAGTGACACAGACAGACAGACAGACAGACAGAGTTACTTTCGCATTTATAATATTAGTAAGGATATAACAGAAACATAACTTATTGCCACAGTAAATACATAATTTACTGTGTTATTGCTTTCAATTTACAAAAAAAAAAACAAAAGCCATTCAGCTTTCATCTAGGTAGACGTCGAACGTCACACTTAAAACACATGTTTAATTCCCCTGATTAATGTAGGGTTGCCAACCGTACCTACTATTACGTGCACCCACAACCCAGTGCATGTTTCAGTACTTCAGAAAATTTTTATCCAAAAAAATTGTGAAATAATGAAACATAGTAAATGCAAAACACTATCTAGCGCTTTAAACAATTTAGCAATGAAGACTTCCACTGAAGCGAAGGAACTTCTGAAACTTCAGAATCAGGCGGCAGAAATGAAACCATTTCTCAATCATTCGAAAACCTATTAGGATTCGGAAGCTTCATTTTTAATTTTGAATACGGATATACTGAAAAATCTGTGAGCTATTTTTTCGCGGAAACCTTTTCAATTTAAAACGACTGATTTTTCAAAATTTAATATCAAAAGTAACCGATCGAAGCATTGTGAATTGCAAAGATCCAAGTCGAAGTAATGGCAGTTTCCGAATCTGAATTTGCTTTCCAATTATTGAGAATTGAACTGCACATCAGCATTATGCAATTAACATTATGCATTAAGGCATTACGCTGAATACCGGATACCAAACGAATATTCAGCGCATCTCTAGTAAACCAGACTCAAGATCCGCCTTAGAGGCAATCACTAACCAAAGCTCGACCCAACCTCTAGCTGTTAAAACTCGGCGTAATCTTCGGGAAATAAAAGACCAGAATAAAACTGTCGTTTTATTCTGGATTAAAGCCCACGCCGGGCTTAATGGAAATGAGAGGGCTGACCAGCTGGCCAAAGACGCAGCTCTTAAAAGCAAGAAAAAAGCTGACTATGACTTGTGCCCGGTTTCATTCGTCAAGCGACAAATCCGGCTGGAGTCGCTGGGCGAATGGAACCGTAGGTATACAACAGGAGACACAGCCGGCACAACAAAAATGTTTTTCCCGGACGTAATAAATGCTCATAGAACTATTAAAAAACTCGACCTGGATAGTGTAATCACACAAGTTTTCACGGGGCATGGTGGGTTCTCCGAATATCTAACTCGTTTTAAATGTAAAGAGGACCCATCATGCATATGTGAACCTGGAATCGCAGAAAACGTCAGCCACATACTTTTTCAGTGCCCAGTCTTCGGAATACAGAGGTATAATACCGAGCAGTAGATAGGCGCGTCTAAAGTGGTAAAATGTGTGTCCCCCCCCCCCCCCCCCCTCTAACTTTTAAAGTATGGGATTGAAAAATCTAAAAAAAATATATGCTGTAGATCTTAATAAAAACTAACAACGACAATTAGTTTGAACGAGATACAGTCAGCAGTTTTAGAGATATGGCGACCGCAAAGATAACTTTGTTTTTCATACAAGCACTATGAAAAAACAAAGTTAATTTTGTAGTTGCGAAAAATCATAGTTATGGAATATTTAACTGTGTTACGGAACCCTACGAGTGCGAGTCTGACTTGCACTTGGCCAGTTTTTTTTTTGTGATTGATACGCTATTACTCCGCCAATGGGGAAGATTACCGAAAGCTCGTCCGGCAGAGGGCGCTATATGACCAATATATAAGAGTAAGGGCTCAATTTTTGCCATCCATAGCTGAATGGCAAAAATTGAGCCCTTACCTTAAAAAAGATGGAAAACGTCATATGTTTGTAACCTATCAAAACACCTTGATATAAGCTTTTCATTGCGTTATTTATTTTTTATCCTTATTTTATCGTCATATTTGAACAAATATGCACCTACCTTAACAAATTATGTACCTAAACCTAGTCCTCGTGCATCACTATCTATTGGTAAAAGCCGCATGAAAATCCGTTCAGTAGTCTTAGGTTTATCGCGATGACGTCGATGTCGCAAACAGACAGACAGACGAGGCGGGGGAAATTTGTTTTATAGTATGTAGTGAAGCATTGTTCAGGTTTTTGTCAAGTTTTTTAAAAGTTTTTGTGAAATTCCTGTTCTAAGAGAAGTTGTTTCATAATCGCTTTCTTTGAAGTGTTTACTGCATAACCTCGACAACTCGTTTGATTTAAAATGTTATCTTCCGAGTGATTTTTTGACTTTATCTATCACTTGGAAATTTGTGTTTTTATTTATTTCGTATTTCTTAACACCCTAAAGCTGCACAACGACCCATTTTTTACGTAATAAGTAAAAATAATTGAAAAACATACAATTTCTATGTAGATTGACAGTTCTTCTGTAACAAACACGTGGCGCCCTCTAGCCGGACCTAATTGACAGTTTTCTTCCCAATTGTAAACTGATTCTGATGATTCTTTACTTTAATTCGTAGGGTAATATTATTGATAAGTAGATCCGGCAGGCGTTGTCTTGCCCTATCGCAGCGCCACCTATCGGGTCCAATTGTCATAACTATTTAGGGACCAACTCAAGTACACACAAAAAAATCATCAACGCCTACATACCTTCATACAGCTGTTTTCGCATTCTTAAAAGACGAAGATTTATTAATTTTTGAATACATTGACTATAAAGTACCAACTATAACAGGTACTCACTACTTTTTGTCGAATGTCTCGACTTAATGGTCGTGAATTTATTGCGTAAGCTTCCTAAAAATGCATTAGGCGTGCTGTCCACTAACATAATACCAGCTTTATAACAAGTTAATTATTAAAAAGTACAAAAAACCCGACTGCGTGAAAAAAAGATTTATTAGCATTTCTTATTCCAAACTCCAATAAAACATTTAAGTTATATATATATGTATATAATGTATACATTCGTAATCACCGTTAAGAATTATTTTGATACCACACTCCATGTATTTTAAAAACATTTTTTTTTGAGATTACTTTTAGACGCCAAAATCCTTAATTTGTTTTTTATTTTAATTTTGATGTGCCCAGCGTCACTCTCACGACTAAGACAAATCTATTGACGCCACTCACATTTAAATACGACAAGCTGTTTAGGCTCTACGGCGTGCCCAAGAAATGTGCATACATACATACATACGTACATACATACACTCGAAACACATAACCCTCCTTCTTTCGCAGTCGGGTAAAAATAGGTAACAAATTTCTTGATTACTATGGCAGTACAATGAGCAGTCTTGTCGCTGAAACTCATCTCTTCCAGACAACCTTTAATCATAATCATAAGATAATCATAGCAAGAATTTATAGGTGATTCAGTGACTACAGAATGGTATATTTGTCGGTACTTAATAATAACGATTCAAACTCGCAAAATTATTAATAATTTAGATGTTTCAACCTTTTATAAAATAAATAAAATAAAATATGTTTATTTCGAATGTCAAAGACTCATATGGCATTCATTACAATTATTAAAAAATCAATATAATATACACTAGTGCTTACCTATATATTTGCTGTAGAAACAAAATTATAGGTAGGTATATATAATCTATCTCTATATACAGGGTGTTTAATGGATGGACCGACCATTTTTTTTGGGGTGCTGGAGGGGTCATGCGCACCTTTTCCCCGGTAGACCTGAAGGAGAGGAGGGAGAGCTTGGAGCGAGGCGAGGGCGCACACAAAGACCTTCCCCGGCTCTGTTATGCGCTAGCTACGTTGGCCCGGTCTGATCGCGCAACCCTTTGTACTCATCTCGTCATGAGACAGATTTACATTTAATCTGAAATAGAATGGACATTCGGCATGAGTATGTATGTATGTAAAGTAAGATGGGTGTGAGACAGATCGATAGTGGTAAGGTCATCAGTAAAGGGCGAGTGGTAGCAGCGCTGGCTGCGGCGACAGCAGTGGACACTGCTGCCTCCGATGCGGCCGCTGGCGCGCCGGCCGATGCCGCTCTGCATAAGTGATGAGGTGGCATGCCCCGCCCGCAGCCCGCCGCCCGTAGGCCTATCGATTGCGGCGGCGCGGGGGAAGTGTCACGGTGTTTTAGATATGAGTTTTTTTTGTTTTTTTAATCACCCAAAATCTCCCAACGTTAAAACCAACGTGCCCCAAACCGGTTTCATTAGAAAGGCGATAACACGAAGATGGTTTTAGGCTACTAAAACAATGTATTAGGCACATTCGGTCACATTTATTTTTACAACCGACTCCTAAAAAGATGGAAATTCTCAATTAGTCTGTATGTTTTTTGTCTTTTTTGTTTGTATGTTACGCGATTACTCCATCAATTGTGAACCGATTCGAATGATTCTTTTTTTAATCGGTAGGGTATATTTTTGAGATGGTCGGTCCCATTGTAATTTCATCGAGATCTGAAAGGTATCTCCAGAGATATGACGATAAACGTCTCAAACTTGCTACTGAAATTGACTCGCGGGGCATGGAAGTCGGTTGTTTTAGTTTTTAAACTATCTTAATTATTTTAGTAACACACGCTGGGTGATGGGTGATACCCAGCTAGTGATTTATAAAACTGTATGAGTATGCTACTGTGGTGATAGCATAGAACATATATTATATAGATAGAGATATTTAAATCAGTCGGGTGGTCGGTCAAGTGCAAGGATTTACTCAAGATCACCTTTGTATTAACTATCATAAATTACTTGTAGTTTATATTATGGTGTGTGATACGATACATATTGATGTTGAAGACGCGTGAGATGTGCTTTGTGCTGCATGATGTAGTACGTAAGTTTCTTAAGTACGTTTTAAGAATTTTAAAGAAATTATCTTATGTAAAGTGTAATCTAGGCTAAGTTAGAAAAAAAACTAGCCTAGTGCAAGTCGGACTCGCACTCGTAGGGTTCCGTAACACAGTAAAGTATTCCATAACTATGATATTTCGCAACTAAAAAAATAACTTTGTTTTTCATAGTGTTTGTATGAAAACACACACATTTTACCACTTTAGACGCGCCTATCTTTCAAATGATTGACTTTGAGAAAAAATATTTTTAGAAACCTCAATGTCATTTTTAAAGACCTATCCATACACGTATAGATTTGAAGAAAAAATTGTTTTTTTAATCATTTCCATGTATGGGTTGCCCCCCCCTTAAACTTTTATATTTTTTATTTTTGTAATAAATAAATCGGAAAGCGGTTCACAGAATACATCTATCTACCAAGTTTCAATTCTGTAGTCTTAACAGTTTCGAAATAAAATGGCTGTAACATACGGACGGACAGATAGACAGACAGACATGACGAATCTATAAGGGTTCCGTTATTTGCCATTCGGCTACGAAACCCTAAAAAAGGAAGTGCGTAGAAAGCTTCGTGTTAGAAGTGAAACTTCCTTCACATTGATATATTGACAATTTAGATTTACGTGTACGTCAGTTCCGTTGCATTCGGACCGTGACGCTAAGGGTCAGTTCACACCGTGACGCGACGCGTCGCGACGTGACGATGCTGTTAGTTTCGCGCGGCGCAGCAAAACGCGCAACGCCACAAAATTATCTCAATGCAATGTGTATCTTATTATGTTGTGAATAAAGTTCAATTGATTATTACGCGGCCTCCCGCTGCGCCGCGCGGTGCAGCGCGACGCCGCGCGGCGCAGCCTGAAGCCGCCGAACTAACTCAATGAAATGTGTATCTTGTGTAATAAACAGCCCTGGATCTAGAGGGGATCTAACCGGGGCCCCTGCCCTAGGCGGCAGTTTCAGAGGGCGCCAAAATCAGGTTGGCCCACTGCGACTTGTAAGAAACAGTCGCCACACAGGCACAACTTAAGTGAAGCTGTGAACTGAGTAACGAATTCTTATTGTCCCATTCACAAAAAATACCAACCATTAATATAAGTGAGTTTTTATAAGTAATTTATCTGAAACACTGAAGAGAGGGCGCTACTATGGGGCTGGTAATAAATAAAGTTCTTTTTTAGGGTTCCGAACCCAAAGGGTACCAACGGAACCCTATTACTGAGACTCCGCTGTCCGTCTGTCTGTCTGTCTGTCTGTCTGTCTGTCTGTCTGTCTGTCCGTCTGTCACCAGGCTGTCCGTCTGACCGTCTAACTATCACGGTTTATGAGATCATAAACCGTGATAGTTAGACGATTGAAATTTTCACAGATAATGTATTTCTGTTGACGCTATAACAACAAATACTAAGAACAGAACAAAGTTAAAAATTCAAGAAAAGTTTAAAAAAAGTTTTTTACGATAGCGCAGCGCCATCTACCTAGCATCAAGGATGGCGCTATCGTCGTTACCTTAATCTGAATCTCGGAAGCGGCTCCAACGATTAAATAACATTTAGTACACCTACAGGGGATTTCGGGGGCGATAAATCGATCTAGCTAGGAAATGTGGAAACGTGATTTCTTTCAGCATTTTTTGCTCGATTTTACAAAATATTGTAGTGTGGTACGGAATCGGAACCCTACGAGTGCAAGTCCGAGTTGCACTTGGCCAGTTTATTGTATCACTCTCTTAATATGTGCGCACCGCGTCGCGTTGCATCGCGTCACGTCGCGTCGCGTCGCAGACTGAGCTGACCCTAAGTCACATTTTACCTCAGCGCGCCTAAAGAAGTTTCAATTCAAAAACATTTGAAATTAATTAAATTGAAAGACTATTTTAAGTTTTTTAAATTTGTTTAGTTTATTAAATGTGTTACAACGGCTCACGCCGTAAGAGGTAAATTAATAAAAAAAAAACAATATATTCCACATTGCATTTTTTTCATAAGACATAATTATTGGACAGTTCTATACTGTTTGTACTATACTGTTTCTACTTTCATATGAGACTCAACAGCTTTATGTCTCAAGGTAACAGGCGCAGTGGAGTGACATGCAAAATTCTGGACTGCCAGAATTTTGCATGCCACTGTATCTGTAATAGGTAGACGTCATCGTTTACCATCAGGCGAGCGTCTTGCTTGTCCTGTTACCTTATATCATAAAAAAAAACTTCGACTTAGAGGCACGCGCGCCTGTACTTCAGTATCCAGAATAAAAGACTTCAACGGGATCGCAGCCCGATGCGAGTTTTCATTTCACTACGAGAACTAGATGACGACGCATTTTTAGGGTTCCGTAGCCGAATGGCAAAAAGTGCAATGAAGTCGTCATGTCTGTTTTATACAAAAATACAAGATTAAGGGGGGAGGGGGATCCCTATACAGGGAAATGATTACAAAAGTCATTGAACCTATAAGTGCGGGGTGTCTATATAGCATCAGAAAACATAAAATTAGAACTATATAAAAAATCGGTTTGATCGAGATAAAGGCAGCAGTTTTTGAGATACTTAAAGCATATTTTCAAAAACCTGAAATATAACTTTGTTATTTATTCTAGCATTTTGTGCTCAATCTTATAAAATATTGTACGATAGTACGGAATCCCATGGATCCGAGTCTGACTTGCACTTGGCCAGTTTATTTTACTATAAATCACACATATTTACCATAATATTTCAACCATAGATACAAAAATATTTTAAAAATATCGATACTTAGAGACATCTAACCTAACCTCTTACAACAATATGCAAATATTTTTTTAGTCCCTGATTAATATGTAGGTATTAATAAAAAATAAAAAAAATGTTAAAATTCATTTATATCAGGTAAGTATGTTTCACCCACAAATTCACTATTTTCCCGCTTCACAATTTAAAATCAATCATAATATCAATATCATATAACATAAGTACAGTTAAAAGTTCTATTATATTATCCATTTTCTAAAACAAAATGTACACTAAAATCCATTAATAAAATTAGCATAAATAATTATAAAAAAATCATCATAAGAAAATAAAATGTCACAATAAATATAATAAAAATTGAAGTTAATTAAATGGTATCATGCAATTAATAAGACTAGTTGACACGACCGGCACTGCTGGGGTAGGTGTGCAGCCAAGTCGTCCAGCTAGCATCTTCAGGACGATGTTAGAGCTAGGCCCACACCTTGGGCGGGCACCGGGGACGCAATGCGTCTGCGTTAATAATTTTGGGTCCCAGATTAATATGTAGGATATTAATAGATAGGTAATAATGCGTATAACCTTTAATATTTACAACAAACGTCAAAGTGTATTCCGTATGAACATAAGTTGAACATTATTTGAGAAGCACTTACACTAGGCATCTGTTTGTGTTTACTAAACTATTTTGCATGAGACCGCACCGCTGTCGAAATCTATCAACTGAAGGTTTACCAGTTACGACTCTGCAATATTTATATCTACATCTACATTCACTTATATTAATTCACTATAATCTAGTCTCCATGATTTACACGTATTCAAGCAGTTTTTGACAAACGCATTGTTACCGTGGCATTGTCAAGTATTGTCATTAATGTATTGATTTGATTAGATACCCTTGTACAGTGTACACGGGCACTGCGAGACCTAATTATATTTTATAGAGGGTATTTTATAGAGAGTATATTTATATTTTATATATTTTATTTTATATTGGTAATTCGACGCATTCCCGGCAGGAGCAGATAAGGGGCTAAAATGCGACATATTTAGCCCCTTCAATATATGGCCGAAAATTATTAGTTTACGAGATAATTGGAAATTAGCAATTTTCGGAAAAATACCCAATTTCGGAGGGTTTTAACAAAATAAAAAATAATTGGCTGATTAAATGTTATTCAATATTTTTTTTATTCGTATTTTTAACTTTGTGATAAAATCACAATTGGTTAATCCGTATAGCCGCTACGATCACATGAGTAAAGAAAAGCTACGATGCCACAGAGAGACACCCATACTGTATATATCTCGTAAGCTATCAATTTTCAGTCATCATTGAGGGGACTAAATATGTCGCATTTAATAACCCTGTATAGGTTCTACCTAGGTACTTTTATTTATGGCGATACCTCATAATTTTTTGTTAAATTTGTCACCACTTGTCATCTATATGCCACTGAGATCATGCACTATATAGTGCATGATCTCAGTGGCATCGGTATCAATCAAGAACCAAGCTATAACTAACCAAAACCAGGTGATGAATATAGACGTATGTACCTATAGGTGGTTATTGAGTGGTCATCACAGGATGTCGGCTGACGTACGTGTGACGTCATCGGTGCTAGAATCAAATTTGTGGTTATGGTAATTCGAATAGTCTTTGTGATGCGAACGAACATTGAGAGAAGCCATTATAAATTACGTGTGTCGAAGCTGATCATGCGCTTAGATAATTGTTTAGCTTTCTTGGACAACAGGAAACTAAAACCCGATTACAAAACCAATGAACTTATATTATGCTTACTTGAGCCCCTTATCATTGATCGATGAAATCTGATTCACCAAATTGGATGAGTAATTCTACGGTATTTTGTTTTATCTTCAACCGTCTACCAAAAAGGACGAGGTTCTTAAATATATATACATATTATTATACATTATTTAAATACTATTAATATTCGGTTTTAAATATCCATATTAGGCTAGCAAGTATTTTATTAAAATGTGTGCCTTTTCGCATACCACAGCATAATAATATTAACACAAGACATTACCCATGTATAATAGTCAATTATAATAACTAGATGAATTTAATGAATTACCGACGTAGTATCACGTAGGCAGGTCGTTACTAAACATTAACTTAATGGATTCACCTGCAATGGTTTATGTTTAACTAGAAGTACGTAGCAGTATGTACGTGAAATTATACAAGAAACTAGCGTTCTTCAGTTACCGCCATCTACACTTGATAGGTTGAACTAAAAGGCAAGTCAGTTTACCAAATACCTGTGCTACGTCGTGATTATTCAACTACGACGTATCCATTAATTTTAACTTCTGCTTTAACAAGTTAGTACAAGAGTTAGCTAAAAGATGTCGCCAAAAATAAGTGAAAATAAAGTAGTATTTGGAAAGAAATACTTGCTATTTTTAGCGCAAATTTATTTTACCTTGATAAACTTTATTCTTTTTTTTTTATCGAGAATTTATAACATTATTAATGTTATTATATACCGCATAAGAGGTACGTGCATTACAGCCGGTAGGTTTATAAAATTATAATGAATTAAGTACCTATTCTGTTATTTGTGAAATAATAGATCTAAAATTTTTGATTCTTAATCTTCCAGGATATTATATTATGCGCATTAACATACGCTCGTACTTTAAAGGGAGAAAAACATCTTAAAAACTGCTGTTTTCTGATAGTGTAACTCATATGAATCATGTCTTTTGGTGGATCGAACTGATGTGATAGACACAACACAGGATAGACGCTTAGCAGTCTGTTATATGTTTATACTAGCGCCGCCCAGCGACTTTGCCCGCGTTTGATCCTAGTTAAGAGTCTTCTTCTTGAATCACTCTATCTATTGATGTAAACTGCGCTAAAATTCGTTGCGTAGCTTAAAAGATCTAGCGTACAGATCGGGAAGCGCTTTTGTTTTATACTATGTGAAGATATAAATATTCTGTCCGTGTGTATGTGACTAAACTCTTACTGGATGTTTTTGTGTGTAGACATGGGCAGGACAACTTATGCTGGATCCACTAATATCTACATAAAATATGATCATAAAGAAACCCCAGTAAACATTATACTTCAGTCAAAAAGTGAAAAGTATTGAAAAGTAGAGGGCCCAATGGTGTAGTGGGCGAATGGTGGGCTTTGACGCCAGAGGTACCGCGTTCAATTCCCGCCGTGCATCAGTGGATTTTCCTATTGAAAAATGTACTTATGTGCGCTTTTCACAGTGGCTCTCCAGTGAAGGAAAAACATCGTTAAGAAACCACCAACCCCCGCATGGTGGTGTGGTAGCACACTATCTAGTGTCCGCCTGGCCAGCTACCACCCTCAAGTTAAAAAATCAGTTGCCAAATATCTAATGTGCTCCGGCAGCTATCCTTGAGAGCCAGTTCCCATTCTAGGCCTAGTGTGCTACCACCCTCAACCACATTATCACTTACCAACAGGTGAGATTATGGCCAAACGCTAGCCTATATGATAGTTATAATCATGTCATCTAAGTACACAAATTTGCTTATATTGTTTATCTCCATATCTCCGGAGATAATTGTCATAGCTAAATACAATTTTAATGAGACCAAGCGAAAGGCAACAAACAAAAAAATTGTTTTTCAAAACGGTTAAGATTTGACGGAGTTCTGAGGTAACAAACTTTAAACATATATATATACAGTCGAATTCAGAACCTCCTCCTTTTTGTGTAGTCGGTTAAAAAAGTAGTCACCTACTTACAACAGTCATCTACATCAAATCTGTAAAATTCTACATATTAGTACTTACATAACGTGATTAACACTCATTCAATCACGTAGTTCTGTAATCAGCAATTTTAGAGCAGACGTCAATAAAAAACATCATTTATTAAATGACCACGAATCGTTTGTGGTTTATCGTTATATTTCTATTTATCTATACTAATATTATAAAGAGAGAACATTTGTATTTTTGTATGTTTGTAATGATTTGGCTCAAAAGCTACTGAACTGATTTAAAAAATTCTTTCACTAATACATAGAATGGACTTTCGGAATGAAAATAGGCTATATATTATCCCGTTTAAATCAAAGGTACATTCGTGGAGAGCTAATTTGCAACCTAAGTCGGCAAAAAAACGGTCGAAAAAACACGTTTCTTACGAACGCTGCTCAATTGAAAATAGATAAAAGAATATTTTCTATGGAAGAGTTTTACAACTTAATAAAACCTACAAAAAAGTCCGCGACAGCATATGTCTATCTCTTAAGGTTGACTCACAGTAACCATTTTAATCTTAAAATTTTTGTTAAAAAATGTTACATAACTTCCAAGGCTATTTTCAAGTATATTGTATTAATCCTCATCCAAATAATTACGTTAATTAGCTTGGCCACATATTATAGATTAAAATTGTCCCTTATAGATAGATAGATAGATAGATAACTCTTTATTGTACACCACAAATTACATGAAACTCTTAAACTACAATAGGCTTAATTTAAGTTGCACAATGGGCGGTCTTATCGCTAAAAGAGCGATCTCTTCCAGACAACCTTTGGATGGAGAAGAAACAAATCACGGTAAAGCGACGGCGCGGTGTCGTTAAAAAAAGAAAAGAAACAATATATATATTAATATATATATATATATATATATATATATATATATATATATATATATATAACATAAAACAAATAACTATATGCATCTTGGATAAATAAATAGTCATTATATATATAAATAAAGACATACATATATATTCATACATCATACTTATATCATATAGATCATACTCAAATACATACTATATACATATTTGGCATGTATTGAAAAAAAAAAAAAAACATAATAATAATAATAATTGATATCTAGAGATAAGAACAGACAAGAAGATTGTAAAACCATAAAACATTTTAGTCTCGTAGTTCAGTTAGATAAAACTTTTTCACCTGATCTTTGAATATTGAAAGAGACTGTGCATGGCGAATAGTAGAGGGGAGATTATTCCACAGGCGAATTGCTTCTACAGTAAAAGAACAATCATAAAATGAGCTACTATGTTGTGGTATTAACAAAGCAAGATTTTCTGATGACCTGAGTGAATGAGTGTGAGTGCAATATAGGAAATTGAAGCGTTCTTTAAGATATGGTGGTGTAGAAGGACAGAAAAGTATGTTGTACAGAAGGAAAAGTATGTGAGTGTCCCGGCGAAGACGTATAGGAAGCCACTTGAGTTTAGTACGGTATTGTGAAATATGATCGAATTTACGTAAGCCAAAAATAAATCTTATAGTATTTAATTATATATATTTAATTATTATAGTATATAATTCAAATGAAAACTCTAGAAAATATCACGAATTTCACATACACGCATCGCAAAATTAATAAAATATTTGCAGCAAAACAGATTAGGTCATAGTTACTTCAAAAATATTATTATAAGCTTAGCTATGCTGTAGATCCTCTTCGATCACAATCAATTTGAAGTCAATATAGTATAATAATATGATCTATTGTATAAAATAATATTCATCTATATATATAATAATATAATATATTAAACCACCCCGACTGATCTATGTATAATCTTTTCATTAAAAGCATTCCAATTACTCTAAACATGACATTTAAAATCTGAGCTGTAAGTTGGTGAGGATTTGAGTATTCTGTAGAGTCCAGGAGATGTCCCAGTAACAGGTCAATGCTTCCATATTCTTACAATATCGTTGAAGAAGAAGATTTTCGAATCGATCAGACCTATAAAAGTTGATTTCATGGCGCAATTAACTAGAAAAAAGCTCATAGTTTTATTACGATTGAACGAATTTTCATGAATCAAAGCTAAGAACACTCTCGATTAAGACATCTATCAAACAAAAACAAACTATCAATAATAAAAACAAAATCGGTTCATCCGGTTAGGTGCTAAGATGCTACAGACAGACATACAGATACACACGTTAAGCGTATATTACCTCTACTTTTTGCGTCGGGGAACGCCGTAAGGTAAAGGCGGCAGATGTTCTCCTTGGTGGTAAGCTACTTTTTGGTAGATTAATGATCCCACTACCACTGTACGAAAACTCATGATTCATGAATGCACATAAAACTTTCATTGGTAGGATTAGAACCAACGACCCTCGGGTCAGAATCAGGGTAACTATCCTTTACGCCAAAGGGCCGTCCAATATCACTACGTAAGTATTATAAAACAAAGTCCATCACTGCGTCTGTCTGTCTGTTCGCAATAATCTCAATAGCTACTGAACGGATTATCCTGCGGTTTTCACCAATAGCCAGAGTGTTTATGAGGAAGGTTTAGGTGCATTATTCGTTAAGGTTTTGTGTAAATTGGTTGAAATATGACGATGATTGTTAAATATGTTCATATTTTATATTCGATGCAACAAACTGATGCAAATTTTGTAGGCATATGTTCTACCCGTGCGAAGCCGGGGCGGGCTGCTAGTACGTTATATTTATGTTGATTTTGTTTTCATTTCATTTCATTTCATTTAAGGTACGGCCGCACCGCGGCGTCGCGCGATCAGCGGGCGCGATCTCAGTATTTTTCAATTATTTTCTGATCGCATTTGGTTTGAACCAGTCGGTACAAATACTACTGCGCTATCTGATCGCCGCCTAGATCGCGCACGCAGGACGCTGCGGTGTGTCCGTACCTTTATACCAGAACAATCATTAAAAATGTATGGGAAATTCCAATTAAAAATTAATACTAATACAATAGCTATAAATTACATTATTTGAAGACATAAATACATATTCTTTCGTTTCTCTATGGAATTTTGTTCAACCCCTCGACTCCTCCTTATCTAAAAATCTAAAAGCTCGATTCCATTTTCTTTCTTACTCTAACTCCCTTTCCCTAATGTTATCAGAGAACATGCTCCTCGACATTCCGGCTCATGGTACGAATTTTTATGACTCATCATTCACTGTCCAAGCCGTGCGCCTGTGGAATGAGCTACCTATTGTTATAAGACGTGCACAATCCTTAGATAGTTTCAAAGAACAAGTTCGCAAATTCTATCTCTCTTCTGTCAGATAACTTTTCCTATCATTTCGCAACAGATATAATAATATATTGTTTATGTATATGTAAGTTTATGATGTGCATATGTATCTATACTAATATTATAAAGAGAGAACATTTGTATTTTTGTATGTTTGTAATTGATTTGGCTCAAAAACTACTGAACCGATTTAAAAAATTCTTTCACTGATACATAGGATGGACTTTCGGAATGAAAATAGGCTATATATTATCCCGTTTAAATCAAAGGTACATTCGTGGAGACCTAATTTGCAACCTAAGTCGGCAAAAAAACGGTCGAAAAAACACGTTTCTTACGAACGCTGCTCAATTGATAATAGATAGAAGAATATTTTCTATGGAAGAGTTGTACAACTTAATAAGACCTACAAAAAAGTCCGCGACAGCATATGTCTATCTCTTAAGGTTGACTCACAGTAACCATTTAAATCTTAAAATTTTTGTTAAAAAATATTACATAACTTCCAAGGCTATTTTCAAGTATATAGTATTAATCCTTACCCAAATAATTACGTTAATTAGCTTGGCCACATATTATAGATTAAAATTGTCCTTTACAGTATATAATTCAAATGAAAACTCTAGAAGATATCACGAATTTCACATACACGTATCGCAAAATTAATAAAATATTTGCAGTGAAACCACAGATTAGGTCATAGTTACTACGAAAATATTATTATAGGCTTAGATCTATGCTGTATCTATGCTGTAGATCCCCACCGATCACAATCAATTTGAAGTCAATATAGTATAATAATATGATCTATTGTAAAAATAATATTCATGTATATATATAATAATATAATATTTTAAACCAGCCCGACTGATCTATGTATAATCTTTTCATTAAAAGCATTCCAATGACTCTAAACACGACAATTAAAATCTGAGCTGTAAGTTGGTGAGGATTTGAGTATTCTGTAGAGTCTAGATGTCCCAGCATCAGGTCAATGCTTCCATGTTCTTACAATATCGTTGAAGAAGAAGATTTTCGAATTGATCAGACCTATGAAAGTTGATTTCATAGCGCAATTAACTGGAAAAAAGCTCATAGTTTTATAACGATTGAACGAATTTTCATGAATCAAAGCTAAGAAAACTCTCGATGAAGACATCTATCAAACAAAAAAAACTATCAATAATAAAAACAAAATCGGTTCATCCGGTTAGGTGCTAAGATGCTACAGACAGACACACAGATACACACGTTAAACGTATATTACCCCTACATTTTGCGTCGGGGAACGCGTAAGGTTACGGCGGCAGATGTTCACCTTTTTTTTAATATCTTATAGGCTAGCGTTTGACCACTATCTCACCTGTTGGTAAGTGATGATGCGGTCGAAGATGGTAAGCACGCTAGGCCTAGACTGGGGAACGGACTCTCAAGGATAGCTGCCGGAACACATTAGATGTTTTTGGCGACAGATTTTCTAACTTGATGGTGGTAGCTGGCCAGGCGGACACTAGATAGTGTCCTACCACCATGCCGGGTTTGTTGGTTTCTTAACGATGTTTTCATTCACCGGAGGGCCACTGTGAGAAGCGCACATAAATTTTTCGATGGAAAAATCCATTGGTGCACGGTAAGGTTTGAACTCGGTACCACGGCATCAAAGCCGACCGTTCTCCCGATTACGCCACCGGGCCCGGGCTCCTTGGTAGTAAGCTACTTTTTGGTAGATTTAATGATCCCACTACCACTGTACGAAAACTCATGATTCATGAATGCACATAAAACTTTCCTTGGTAGGTATATAGCTAGGATAAGAACCAACTAGTTAAGGTTTTGTGTAAATTGGATGAAATATGACGATTATTGTTGAATATGTTCATATTTTATATTCGATGCAACAAACTGATGCAAATTTTGTAGGCATATATTTTCTACCCGTGCGAAGCCGGGGCGGGTTGCTAGTTCGTATACAAAATTATTATATGTAACGTTTTTATGTAGTCTATAAATATAATCATTCTAAGTAAAATGTTTAAAATACACACCACCGTCCTTGTTCTATCTATAATGTTAAGTCCATCCAAAGGTTGTCTGGAAGAAATCGCTTTTAGCGATAAGACCGCCCATTGTACCTAGTATTAGTTAGTTAAGTCCTATTCAGCATGTATTTTCTAAATTGGTGTCAATAAAGAGTATTTGTATTGTATTGTATTGTAAATACACAATATACAAGATACGACCGGAACAATAGAACTACAAACACGTAAATTGAAATTGTCAATTGACTCATTAGCACAAATGTCAAACATGGAAGAATTAATAAAAAAACACTATATAACAATACAAACAATTATGATAGCACGTTGTATCAATACGACGAAACTAATTGGTTCTCTCCTGGGCATATTTCTTAGAAGGCGCAGGATCGAGTCCCGTCGGTACGATGAATTTACCATCATCAATCATCATAGCTTTACAGGAAGAGTAATGAGAGTGCTCTCTAATAAGGGAAGGCAACACTCCGGCAATACTTCTGGTTTTGCAGATGACAATAGACGGCGGTGACCACTTACCATCAGGTGGGCCGCTTGCCTGTTTGCCGCTCAATATTATCAAAAAAAGTCATCATCATCATAATCAGCCGGGATCAGTCCACTGCTAGACATAGGCCTCTCCCAAGTCATGCCACTGAGCCCGATCTTCGGCTCTTTGTTTCCAGTCACTGCCCACCGCTTTGCGAATGTCGTCGCTCCATCTAATCACAGGGCGTCCCATGCTACGTTTCCCGATTCTCGGTCTCCACTCTAGGACAAGTCTACCCCAACGGTTATCGGTCCTACGGCAGATATGACCAGCCCACTGCCACTTCAGCTTGCTAATCCGTTGAGCTATGTCGGTCACTTTAGTTCTCTGGCAAATTACTTCGTTCCGAATTCGATCCCGCAGAGAAACACCAAAAAAAATGTAGGTTATATAATTTGATATTGTCATTAGGGTTTAAATAAATGATTTAATAACTGAGTCCGGTAGTATCTACCTGGTCTCTAGGTTCTTAGATACCGACGTTGCGGTCATCGCCGACACTGCAGTTCTGTGTACCTACCTACCTTTACCTGTCTATATCCATACTTCCATACTAATATTTTAAAAAAACCTTTGTAATTTTGTCACTCTATCTGTTTGTTATTAACCGACTTCAAAAAAAGGAGGAGGTTTCTCAATTCGACCGTATATATATATATATATATTTTTTTTTTAAATTTATTTTTTTATGTTTGTTCGCGGATAACTTCGTCGTTTATGAACCGATTTCGATTATTCTTTTTTTGTTCGAAAGGAGATATCCCAAGTGTGGTACCATGGTAATTTTATCGAGGTATGATAAGTGTCTCCAGAGATATTGAGATAAACATCTCAAAATTGGTACTGAAAATCATTGAAGTCGGTTGTTTTTTAGTTTTTAAACGATATTATCTAATCACGCCTAAACGGACGATCCGATCTTACTGAAATTTAACAAGGAGATACTTTATAGCAAGAGGATGCACACAGGCTACTAAATTCTTGGTGTACGTGAACGAAGTCGCGGGTATCAGCTAGTATTTTTATGTTTATGTCAAAGATTTAATGATAGTACAAGGCAGTTGAGGCCCCGGTGGTGTAAGTGGGAGAATGGTAGGCTTTCATGCGAGAGGTACAGAGTTCTAACCCCGCCGTGCACCAATGGAGGTTTCTATCGAAAAATGTATGTGCGCTTATCACAATGGCCCTCTGGTGAAAGAAAACATCGTTAAGAAACCAACAACCCCCGCATGGTGGTAGGACACTATCTAGTGTCCGCCTGGCCAGCTACCACACTCAAGTTAGATAATCTGCCAAACATCTAATGTGTTCCGGCAGCTATCCTTGAGAGCCAGTTCCCATTCTAGGCCTAGCGTGCTACCATCTTCGACCGCATCATCACTTACCAACAGGTGAGATAGTGGTCTAACGCTAGCCTACAAGATAAATATTATAAAAATGTTACGGTTAGATTTTTTTGCTTGAAAAACGCATTAAGATAGTTGCACTATGATACATACAAAAGTTAGTTCCTCCCGAATTGAGAACCACCTCCTTCTTTTTTGAAGAAGTTTAAAAAAATGTATAGACATTAAATATAATTATTATAAGCGCTACCCACTTATCTATTTAAAGTCGTTGCCAGCCAAGTAAGTAATTTATTTTTCGCTTTTGAGTGCCTGTTTGTGGTAATGAAGTCGGTTTTTTTTTTTGAAAAAGATTTTATTTTACCCTTTTTAGTGCAAAACAAGTTTTAATTATATTACATGCATCTATAAAATTTCGTGTCTGGGCCGTTATACACAGACGGATATTTACTTTGTGAACATTTCAAGTATGTACCTATTACGGTTAAGAAGGTATATCTGTAAAGTGCGCACATATAGACACACGGACGGACGGACGGACGGACGGACAAACGGACAACAAAGTCTCAGAAAGTGTTCGTTTGGTACCCTAAAATGCCGACATCATTATGACTAGTGAATATTTTCACTAGTCATAATGATGTCATCAAGGTATCAAAGGACCAAAATGGCAATAAAAAAAATCCAAAATGGCCCTGTGCAATAAAAGCATCTGACACACACGATAATTAATTGAATGAATGAATGAATGTTTATTTGTCAGAAAACTATGATAACAATATTAAAGTAGCTGGTGTTATGCTAAAAATAGGTACATTAGTTTTCTACCCGTGTGGGTGTACAAATGCTTTATAGAATACAATTAATAAATTATTACTAAATAAAATAAATTACATTACAAATTTCGTTATATATATATTAAAAGTCGTGATCAATAATTTTAATTACCTATCAAACAATGAAAATTCATTTGTAGGTACATTTTAAAAATAATGCTAATTACTAAAATGATATAATATCTTACTAATTTATCAGTTGCAGTCATTAATAGTAACTAATAACTACATTCAAGGATAATTACAAACAAAATTAGATTATGTCAAGAGTTCTTAGTCATAAGCAGTCATAATAATATGTTCTCATGCATAAATTACATAATTGAATAATAATTGACGAAAAAAAATAATTTAATAAAACTATTTATAAACAAAATGTTAATGAATTGTCTATTTTATAACAATAATTCCATATACTTTTATAACACGGACTAGTTGTATTCCAAAATGAATATTAAAAAGTATTATTTGCGATTATTAACATTAATTATGGCCCACACAGTCTGAATCACTCTACTACGTTATAAGAGTTTGCACTTCCTTACATTGTTAATACCCGAATTATGAAAGCACTGTGTAGACAACCTAACAACGAAAAGTATTATTTACTTAGTAACTATTATATAATCTGCGGTATTATGCTTATAATTTTTTTTTGCAGTGTTGATTCGATCAATCCGTTCTCAATTGACGGAGTAATCGCGTAATATACACACAAAAAAAAAACATACAGACTAATTGAGAACCTCCTCCTTTTTTGTGAAGTCGGTTAAAAAACAAGAGATATTCACTATAACAGTGACGGACTGTGTTCATTTTGTAAACCATCTCCTATGTCACCAAGAACTAACATATAATAATGTTGGAGGAAACTCCCCATTGAAGACTGTAGTTCACTATACAGCTGCAACTTTTTAAAGTGGCCGGACATGACAACTTCAGACTGACCGTATATGGCCGCCCTAAAATGACGAACTACAAACCAGAACATAACGTATCATATAAAAAATAAACTGGTCAAGTGCGAGTTGTACTCGCTCACCGAGGCTTCCGTACAAACTTGTCAAACTAGGTTAAAGTACAAACTTAACTTTGCAATTCAATCTCTAGACCAATACCCACAGAAATAGGAATAATACCTTATTATTCATATTTCTATGCCAATACCTAACTAGACGCTGCCGCATCATCACTTACTAACAGGTGAGATAGTGGTCAAACCCTAGCCTATCTATACTAGTCTATATCTATACTTCTATACTATATCTATATCTATACTAATTTTATAAAGAGAGAACATTTGTATTTTTGTATTTTTGTATGTTTATCTCTTAAGGTTGACTCACAGTAACCATTTGAATCTTAAAATTTTTGTTAAAAAATATTACATAACTTCCAAGGCTATTTTCAAGTATATAGTATTAATCCTTATCCAAATAATTACGTTAATTAGCTTGGCTACATATTATAGATTAAAATTGTCATTTACAGTATATAATTCAAATGAAAACTCTAGAAGATATCACGAATTTCACAAACACGCATCGCAAAATTAATAAAATATTTGCAGTGAAACCACAGATTAGGTCATAGTTACTACGAAAATATTATTATAAGCTTAGCTATGCTGTAGATCCCCACCAATCACAATCAATTTGAAGTCAATATAGTATAATAATATGATCTATTTTATAAAATAATATTCATCTATATATATAATAATATAATATAATATTTTAAATCACCCCGACTGATCTATGTATAATAGCTTTTTCCAATGACTCTAAACACGACATTTAAAATCTGAGCTGTAAGTTGGTGAGGATTTGAGTATTCTGTAGAGTCCAGGAGGCTTCCATGTTCTTACAATATCGTTGAAGAAGAAGATTTTCGAATTGATCAGACCTATGAAAGTTGATTTCATAGCGCAATTAACTAGAAAAAAGCTCATAATTTTATAATGATTGAACGAATTTTCATGAATCAAAGCTAAGAAAACTCTCGATGAAGACATCTATCAAACAAAAAAAAACTATCAATAATAAAAACAAAATCGGTTCATCCGGTTAGGTGCTAAGATGCTACAGACAGACACACAGATACACACGTTAAACGTATATTACCCCTACATTTTGTGTCGGGGACCGCCGTAAGGTTACGGCGGCAGATGTACTCCTTGGTGGTAAGCTACTTTTTGGTAGATTTAATGATTCCACTACCACTGTACGAAAACTCATAATTCATGAATGCACATAAAACTTTCATTGGTAGGTATATAGCTAGGATTAGAACCAACGACCGTCGGGTCAGAATCAGGGTAAATATCCTTTACGCCAAAGGGCCGTCCAATATCAATACGTAAGTATTATAA
Source organism: Cabera pusaria (assembly GCA_954871355.1). Classification (NCBI taxonomy): domain Eukaryota; kingdom Metazoa; phylum Arthropoda; class Insecta; order Lepidoptera; family Geometridae; genus Cabera; species Cabera pusaria. The sequence goes on from OX940896.1 coordinate 1,385,414, forward strand.
AACAAAGTTAATCACTGCGTCTGTCTGTCTGTTCGCAATAATCTCAATAGCTACTGAACGGATTATCATGCGGTTTTCACCAATAGCCAGAGTGTTTATGACGAAGGTTTAGGTGCATAATTCGTTAAGGTTTTGTGTAAATTGGATGAAATATGAAATGAAATGAAATGAAAAATGAAATATGACGATGGTTGTTAAATATGTTCATATTTTATATTCGATGCAACAAACTGATGCAAATTTTGTAGGCATATATGTTCTACCCGTGCGAAGCCGGGGCGGGCTGCTATTATGATATAAAAAAAGTTAAAATAACATAGTTTAATGCATTAACCACATATAATATTTCACAATTTTGTGGATATGTTTCATTATTTCACAATTTTTTGGATAAAAATTGTCTGAAGTACTGAAACATGCACTGGGTTGCGGGTGCACGTAATAGTACGGTTGGCAACCCTACATTAATCAGGGGAATTAAACATGTGTTTTAAGTGTGACGTTCGACGTCTAGATGAAAGCTGAATGGCTCAATAATATAATACTTGGGTCTACGGTAGATCCGGTAGATACGGTAGATACCGTAAGCCCAAGTATTTCCGTTCCGTCGTTCCTAAGATAAAGGGTCTTGACAGATGGACAGACAGAGGACAGATAGACAGATAGCCGGACAACATAGTGACCATATATATGGGTTCCTTTTTCCTTATGAGGTACAGAACCATAATAATATCGTTTAAAAACTAAAAAACGACCGACTTCAATGCCGCGCTATTCATTTTCAGTACCAATTTTGAGATGTTTATCTCAATATCTCTGGAGATACTTATCATACCTCGATAAAGTTATCATGGTACAACACTTGGGATATCTCCTTTCGAACAAAAAAAGAATAATCGAAATCGGTTTATAAACGACGAAGTTATCCGCGAACAAACATTAAAAAAAAAAAAATACGGTCGAATTGAGAAACCTCCTCCTTTTTTTGAAGTCGGTTAAAAAGTAGTATAATAGAGACCTGCATTCCGTGACCATGAACCCTTCCAACGACGTCCCTGACAGAAACCGGTTAACGTTCTGTAATCAGGAAATACTCCAAACATTGCCCCTGCTTACGAATAAAAAAACACCTTACTTCGACGGGTATTTTTATAAATCCAAGAAAGGTAAATTATTTACTGCACGTCATGATGCCTCTCTGTATTTTAATTTTTTTTCTGAATTTATTGGGTTTGACAAACAAGTAAGAAACGTTAAGTAAACAAACCTGCTCCATTCCGCGATTAGGCCCGCATTTTTTTAATATCCTTAACTATTTTACTCTTTATTTGTAACGTACGAGTACGGCAACATCGCTGCGATCTGCGGGCGCGGGAACGGGCACGATCTACTTTTCAATCGCTGTCTGATCGCTGTAGAGTGTATATCGCGTTTGGTTTGAACCAGTCGATACAAATACTACTGCACTATCTGATCACGTCTGCGCCCGTAGATCGCAGCGGTTTGGCCTTACCCTTAGCCTGAAAGAGTTCACCTTTAACAATAAGACTGCCATTTGTCTTCTGCTGCCATAGCTTTACGATGTTCCGGCAGCACGAAGCTCTTGAGAGGCTGAGTACTTATTCTGAGCCAGCGTGTTTACACGTACAATAATTTAAGATCGTTTAAAATAAATTATAAGTAAAAAATATTTTTAAAAACAAGCTTTTATCTGGGACAATGAACTAAAATGTTAAAAATAAATTCTAGTAAGTATTTGGCGTGTAGGTACTAGTAGGTACTTTTTCCCGTTGTGGTAAGCAGAGACTACTTCTTTCCACATGCTACGATCCTGACATACCTCTTTCGCTTCTTCCACTTTCATGAGCGCCTTCATACATGCTCGCCGGTTATAAGTACTTTTGACTTGGCCTTTCTTTAAAACGTCTTCTATCTGGTATATACGTTCGCCTAGGTCGGCCTCTACCGGCTGCCCCATGCACACTCGTCTCATAAATCTGTTTTCGTCAGTCTTTCTTCATCCATCCTCTCTAGATGTCCAAACCATCTAAGCATCCCTTTCTCTATCTTTGTCACCACATCTTCTACCACACCACAACATTCCCTTATCACCACCTTATCCATCAGAGTCACTCCAATCATACTTCTCAAACATCTCATTTCTACAGCATTAATTTTACTTTCATGCTTCTTCTGCCATACCCAGCATTCACTACCATACATGAGTGTGGGAACCAACACTCCCTTATGTACAGCCAGTCGTGCTTTTTAGGGTTCCGTACCCAAAGGGTAAAACGGAACCCTATTACTAAGACTCCGCTGTCCGTCTGTCTGTCTGTCTGTCTGTCTCTCTGTCTGTCTGTCTGTCTGTCATTCTGTCTGTCTGTCTGTCTGTCTGTCCGTCTGTCACCAGGCTGTATCTCATGAAGCGTGATAGTTAGACTGTTGAAATTTTCACAGATGATGTATTTCTGTTGCCGCTATAACAACAAATACTAAAAACAGAATAAAGTTAAAAATAATACAGGGTTAAAAATAATACAGGGCCCCATACAAGAAACGTGTTTTTTTCGGCATTTCACTTCATCTATGAACGCTTAGTTAGGTCAACGTCCCATAGATGGCGTTATATTGAAATGTCGATCCCTAACTCCTTTGTTAGATGTTAGATGGCGTTATAATAAATAAAATGTTTTTTTATCATTATTTTTTGCTGGCGAAAAATGATAGTGGTATGTTTTGCTCGATCTTATAAAATACTGTAGTGTGGTACGGAACCCTACTAGTGCGAGTCCGACTTGCACTTGGCCAGTTTATTTAGACACATTCTGACTTCTCATAAAGTTATGCAGTGCCCCACTCACTTGGTTTCCTGCCAAAACTCTTCGCTCAATATCACTTTCATACTTACCATCTCTCGGAAACTTAGAACCCAGGTACACAAACTCTTTCACTTGTTCTACACTCTCTCCTTCAATCGTAACCTTACAATTTGTCAATCTTTCTTTCAAAAACCATTACTTTGGTTTTACTTACATTCACTTTCATCCCTTTCCTTTTTAAGGCATCATGCATAATATTAACCATCCTTTGCAACTCCTCCTCCGATGATGCTAATATCACCTGATCATCAGCGTATAGGAGGCATTTGATGGTTAAATCATTCATTCTTAATCCGTACACACTTTCTTTCAGATCTGTCAAGCAATTGTCTATGAATAGGTTGAACAGCACTGGCGATGCTACACATCCCTGTCTAACACCTTTTTCGATGTTAAACCAGTCTGTGTACGCTCCGTTTATTCTGACACAAGCACTGGAACCCTCATAGAGTGATTTCAGTGCTCGTATCAAACTGCCGCCCACCCCATACATAGACAATGTTGACCACAATTCACTCCTCACCACTCTGTCATAGGCCTTTTCCAAGTCTACAAATGCGCAATAGACCTTTTAGCTTTTGGCCAAACATTTTTCGGCTAAGTTGGTTGAAAAACAAATAAATGTACTTATGGTAATTATTAATATAATTAGGATATAATGTAAACAAGGTTATCGGCCTACAGGCAGAGTCACCCCTGCAGGCTAAGTTAAGAGGATCTCTTATAAGGATTTCGCAAACTAATATTAAATTGTTAAACACAATCCAAAATTTCATCGTACCGACGGGACTCAAACCCGCACCCCCCGGATTACACGTCCAGGTGCTCTGCCAATAAAGCCACGGTTCGATACATCGATACGACGAAATTATTGGATTGCATTTTGTTAACCAAATTATGCATTGGTGGCGCCATCTATGACTACTTATTACGTAAGTTAATCATTCGGAAGAAATCATTACAGTTTTCAAATCCGACGAGAGATGTTGCACTGCGTAAATCAAATATTATGTTTCCTTGAAGTGTCTCACACTTTATATTTTGTAAAGTGTTCGATAAAAGTTCGATATAAAGTGTGAGACACTTCAAAGAAACATAACAAATATTAAAATGCATTTATTCCTTCGATCAAGAATCTAGATCTAGATCTAGATCTAGATTCTTGATCGAAGATTTATTCAAATAAAGGAATACTAAAATTACCATCATCTGTTATTTTATATAATTAACCACCCAAGGGTTACTTTATGTTGTTACTAGCGACCCGACCCGGCTTCACACGGGTAGATGCCTACATTTTCAACCGACTTTCAAAAAGAAGGAGGTTCTCAATTCGTCTGTATGTTTTTTTGTATGTATGTTACGCGATTACTTCGTCAATTTTAAATTTCCATCTATTCCAATGATCCTTTTTTAATGGGTAGGCTATATTTCCGAGGTGGTCCCATTGTAATTTCATCAAGATCTGATTAGTATCTCCAGAGATATGACGATAAACGTTTCAAATTTGCTACTGAAATTGACTCGCGGGGCATGGAAGTCGCTTGATTTAGTTTTTTATTTCACTAATGGTGGAAACTACTTATGGAGGTGATTTTTCAATAAAATTAACTGTATTTTGTCACCCTAAAGGCTTCGACACCGATGACCGGACACACTGTATAAGTGAATCAAGAATCAAAGCATTTATTCAGTATGTAGACAGTATTAATATACGCACATATACACGTCAAAATCATAAATCGTAAAATAAATCATAATCAATTATATAATTAAATTAATTATATATCAAGTAAACATAGCAAAAGCAACATTTAACACTTTGAATTAAAAAAAAAAAAAACAAAAGTATAGAACAACCGTACACGTAACTGTATGTTTCAGTATTTCAGACAGTTCTTTATTTAGTTTTATATTGCCTATGACCATAATAAATGCTTTGACTTTGATGATAATCAGGTCATAGTGGTAATGTACGTGTCAGTTCGCTACAGGTTAGTCTGTCACTTGGATACAAGCATGATTTCATCTCCGAATGCATCGCCACTTACCATCACTTCGATGAGACTGTCGTAAAGTGCTTTAAGTTTGCGTTTTATTTATTTTTAACCGACTTCAAAAAAAGGAGGAGGTTTCTCAATTCGACGGTATATATATATATATATATTTTTTTATGTTTGTTCGCGGATAACTTCGTCGTTTATGAACCGATTTCGATTATTCTTTTTTTGTTCGAAAGGAGATATCCCAAGTGTGGTACCATGCTAATTTTATCGAGGTATGATAAGTATCTCCAGAGATATTGAGATAAACATCTCAAAATTGGTACTGAAAATGAATAGCGCGGCATTGAAGTCGGTTGTTTTTTAGTTTTTAAACTATATTATTTATTTGTCATAGATTATTTCACAATTTTGTGGTTAAAAATTTTCTGAAGTACTGAAACATGCATTGGGGCATATTGGAGATACACGTACTGTTGGCAACCCTACATTAATCAGGGGATTTTTTTTTTACGTGTTACTTTCGACGTTTAGATTAAAGCCGAATGAATCATCATGGAGGTAAATATAAGTACATTCAAATCGATGTGGATCATCCTTATTGTATCATCTATTTAATGTTATTTGATATGTGTAAGACCAGATTTTTAATCTGCCCATATCCTTACTAATATTATATAATATCGTTTAAAAACTAAAAAAGAACCGACTTCAATGCCGCGCTATTCATTTTCAGTACCAATTTTGAGATGTTTATCTCAATATCTCTGGAGATACTTATCAGACCTCGATAAAATTACCATACTTCGATAGAATAATCAAAATCGGTTCACAAACGACGAAGTTATCCGCGAACAAACATAAAAAAAAAAAAAATATATACGGTCGAATTGAGAAACCTCCTCCTTTTTTTGAAGTCGGTTAAAAAGCGAAATGTTGTATTGATGTATGAATGTTCCTTACTCTTTCACGCTAAAACCGATCGAGCTGAAATTTGGTATGTAGATAGTCTAGACCCTGGAATAACGCATCGGGTACTTTTTATCCCGATATTCTAACGGGAACGATGTCTACGCGGGTAAAACCGCGGAGCACAGCTAGTACTGAACAAATGCTTTGACTTTGACTTTTCGTGTGTTCTCAGCAACAAACTATTAACCCTTGTACGTCAAAACTAACTGTAACTCTTTAACTCTTATCTATCTGATCGAGATAGGTGCAATCAAAAACACACAACTTAATTAAGAATTAATTAGCGTTCCTATCACATTGACATAAAGTTTACATTCGAATGGATTAAATGAATGAAGTGGTCAGCAATGAGTATATAACGCATTTGCTGATTTGCACCACGTCAATGCAAGTTTGGTATTACTGTGGAGTGTTTGTCGTTTAAGATGAAAGTGGTTTATTTTCTGTTTGTTTGTCTGTGCGTGTGTAGATATGTGGATTGTGGATTAGGTAAGCTTTTTTTATATCTGATAAGTTGATCGTTTGACCACTATCTCGCCTGGTGGTAAGCAATGATATGTGTTCTAGAATGGTGAACACGCTAGGCCTATTGTCTGACTCTCAAGGGCTGTGTGCTGCCAGTACACTATAAGATTTTGGCAGCAGATTTTCTCCGTGGTAAGCTACGTTTTAGTAGCAAGTCAGGCGGAACATCGACATAATAGGCTCCTCCCACCTGTGTAACCACTACTTATAAAATAATCTTATCTTTTTCTAAATGTCTATTCTAGGCCTAGCGAGTTTTCCACTCCATCCTTTATCACAACATCTCTTAGAATAGAATAACTCTTTATTGTATACCAAAAAGAACTTATCTCTACACTAACTGTGCCCCGCGGCTTCGTCTGCGTTAAAAAAGTATCTATCCATAATACTGGCTAAACCAAGGCAAAGTCTGTTCGGCCGTTTCACCGTGAAAAAGTCCCAAAAAACAAACATGACAACATACAAAGTGTCTTTTGCATTTATAATATTGGTGTCGATATAAAACAAAGTCGCTTCCCGCTGTCTGTACGCTTAGATCTTTTACACTACGCAACGGGTTTTAATGTAATTTTCATCAATAGATGGACTTAATTCAAGAGACATGTTTTTAACTAAGATTAAATGCGGGCAAAGCCGCGGGACACAGATAGTTATCTATAAATAACAACTACCTAACTCAGTATTAAAAAGGCGGTCTCATTGCATAAAGCAATCACTACCAGATTACCTACCTAAAACACCAGTTCACATAGAACTGGTTTTTTTTCATAGGATGTTTGGCGATGGCGTATAATTATTTCCTAGAAACTGCACCTAATGATCGAATCGATTAGGCGTCTAGACAGCTCCCTAACAAAACCGCGTGCTTGTTGACCCCACGGGCCCATGGTTTCGACCCCAAACGGAAGAAAAGCATAGTTGTCACCGATGCTTATATATTTCCTCCGTTTGAGAGCCTCTGCTGCGTCTGCAGCTGCTCCTGCCGCCCGTGAGGTATTATGGAGATGGGAAACTGCCAATGTGTCGACGCACGTCGCATCCCACACTAGCGGCTTCCCACGACACCAAGGAACCAACGTCATGCCGTCAGGCCTCTTAACGTCGTCACGTGCGATACCGTTCGGCTCTAAAATAGCCGGCACGTTGACGGAATAATATATATATTTATATATTTTTATGTATATATCATAAATTATTTATATTAATAATCAAGTTTTTATTCAGATTTCCTGCAGTTTGTCATACTCTATACAATAAAAATAATTAAATGGGTCACAATAATTAATTAAAATAAAATAAAAACTAAACATCACAATAATTAAAGTAAAAATTGCTAATCACAAAATAATAATAATAATAATACCGCGTACCCCTATCCCGTGAGGGCTAAATGAGACCCTCTGACCCCCGGCTTGCCTTGAACGGCCGGCCGGTGGTGGGAATCGCAAGAGCTAAAACCTAAGCTCCAGGGTGGAAGTGTTAAAGGCATAAAGCCGCTAGTAGCGTTTAGTGAAAGTGCAGCACACCTCTCAGCACCCTTAGCTATCCACGCCAATGTTGCCCCTCGGCGCCGATATAACGGTCCGCCTTTATGGGGGGGCCCATTCAGTGTTTAGCTAGTCACCACCCGCCTTAATATTTTGTAATGAGGCATAATTGGCGGGTGCCGTACCTCATCCCATAGTCCAGACCACTGACCATTAAGAATTCATAACAATAGCCTATATGTTGTACCATCTTTCCATAGTTTATCATATCCTCCCATCCATATACAACAATTTATAATTAATATAATACATTGTAAAGGGCCTCTTGACGTTGGCTTCGGCTCCGTCAATGCCTTCCAAAGGTCCGGGCGTCTTACGACCCGAGAGATTTCATCGAATAAATGGATAATAATATGTATAAATAAAAATGTAATGTATATATTATGTATTATGTATATAATTATGTATATATATATATATATATATATATAGATATAAATTATCGCTTACCACCAGGCGAGATAGTAGTTAAAATGAAATAGAGTTCGTAGAATAGAAGTAGGAAATCTTTTTTCTCTGAAGTCAGTCCTCAAAAACACGAACATACTGTGCAACCACTTATTAAAGCCTTAAAATAAATATGTCATTAAGGAAGTAGGCTTTACGCGTATTAAAATAAAACCGCTGATATTAAACTCGTTCTCTAAAAATATAAAGATGCAAATGACAAGTCTATAACTATGTGCAGTGTTAATGCATAATATGTATATGACAGTGACTCGAACACTGTCATATACATATTTTCAGATACCTGTGAATGGTTTACCGGTTCTAAGCAAACTTCTAGAAATAAACTAGCCAAGTGCAAGTCGGACTCGCACTCGTAGGGTTCCGTAACACAGTTAAGTATTCCATAACTATGATTTTTCGCAACTACAAAATTAACTTTGTTTTTCATAGTGTTTGTATGAAAAACAAAGTTATCTTTGCGGTCGCCATATCTCAAAAACTGCTGGCTGTATCTCGTTCAAACCAATTTGCGTTGTTAGTTTTTATTGAGATCTACAGCATATATATTTTTTAGATTTTTCACTCCCATACTTTTAAAGTTAGAGCGGGGGGGGGGGGGGAGACACACACATTTCACCACTTTAGACGCGCCTATCTTTCAAATGTTTGACTTTGAGAAAAAATGATTTTAGAAACCTCAATGTCATTTTTGAAGACTTATCCATAGACACCCCACACGTATAGGTTTGAAGAAAAAAAATTTTTTTTGTTTCAGTTCCATGTATGGGATGGCCCCCCTTAAACTTTTATTTTTTTTACGTTTGTATAAAAATCAGAAAGCGGTTCACAGAATACATCTACTTACCAAGTTTCAATTCTGTAGTCCTAACAGTTTCGGAATAAAATGGCTGTGACACACGGACGGACAGACAGACAGACAGACAGACATGACGAATCTATAAGGGTTCCGTTTTTTGCCATTCGGCTACGGAACCCTAAAAATCATATTTTAACTCATCATCAATCATTTAACTTACTAATATGTATTGTATATATATTATATTACATTTTATATAATATTTAAGTTTATTAAAAATATTTTCGCGCTAGTTCATCACCCGCAAAAAATTGTTTTAGTTTGGCCAGTCCAAAGTTCAAAGGTTTATACATTTACAGATACCTGTGAATGTGGTCTAGGAAGATGCTACGCAAGATCATATATTTCTCTGTTGCCCAAAATTATCTTTCTCCCTTTATCGTGCCATGAGCCCGAAAATTACTCGTCCTGTTAATATAAAATATCTCCTTTCATAAATTGTTAAACAAAAAATTTGATTGAATTGAAATTTTGGATTGTGTTTAACAATTTACAAAATATAAAGAGTGAAACACTTCAAAGAAACATAATATTTGATTTACGCAGTGCAACATCTCTCGTCGGATTTGAAAACTGTAATGATTTCTTCCGAATGATCAACTTACGTAATAAGTAGTCATAGATGACGCCACCAATGCATAATTGGGTTAACAAATGCAATCCACTAATTTCGTCGTAACGATACTTCGCACCGTGGCTTAATTGGCAAAGCACCGGAACATGTTATTCCGGAGGTTCATGGGTTCATGTCCCGTCGGTACGATGAAATTTTGGATTGTGTTTAACAATTTACAAAATATAAAGTGTGAAACACTTCAAAGAAACATAATATCCCCTTTCATATGTATTTGCTCCATTTGTATATATTTTGTGTAATTTAATGAAATCTAATAATATTCGTTTAAAAATTTCTATTCTAAATGAATAACAAATGTAATGATTATAAAACACCGACTATTATACTCACTACTGTTTGTTGTCGACTGTCTCGAGCTAGGTTTCATGCATGTCCGATGCACATCCTCGGGAGTCCACGCAGCGAGATCGCGACGACCACATATATATATGTATACTAGCTGACCCGGCAAACGTTGTTTTGCCATATAAATAATTTCGTAGTAATTTCTAGTGTAGACAAAAAATAGCTTACTTATTGTAAGTATGTATGGAGGAAAAATGATTAAATTACTAAAATGGCTATTAAAAAATAAGGGTTGATCGTAGAAGGGTGAAAATTGAGGATTGTATGTATTTTTGTATGTTGTATCATAAAAAAATAGAAATTAAAAATTTTGTCTAAAAAACAAAAAAATAAATTTAGGGGTGGACTACCCCTAACATTTAGGGGAATGAAAAATAGATGTTGGCCGATTCTCATAGATACCGGATAAGCACAAAAAATTTCATCAAAATATGTCAAGCCGTTTCGGAGGAGTATGGCAACGAAAACTGTGACACGAGAATTTTATATATTATATATATATAAAAGATATATACGAGTATAATAGTCGGTGTTTTATAATCATGATTCAAACTCACGATAACTATAAATCTAAAACAAATGTAATGTTTTTAAGCATTTATTTAAGTTCATATTAATCTATTAATGTTACTTTTGTCGGGGTTTTTCTTGTAAATATACTGTACACCGGCCATACTTTTGACACTGGCAGAAAAACGCCAAACAGCGTTTTGCCATAATAATAATAATATAATAAATATATATAAAATATATATAATATATATAAATATATATATAAATATATAATAATAAATAATAAAAGCCATAAGAAGAAGAAAAAGAAGAACCTCGGATCCAGTCATAGACCGTTGGTTTAACACTAAGGATACAGTCGAATTCAGAAACGTCTAACCTAACCACCGACGCAAAAAGAAGAGATGTTATAAGCTTGACGTGTGTATCTGTTTATGTCTGTCTGTGGCATTGTAGTGCCCAAACGGATGCACCAATTTTGATTTTTTTATTTGATAGGTGTCTTGATTGAGAGTATTCTAAGCTTTGATTCATGAAAATCAGTTCAGCCGCTTTTAGAATATGAACTTTTTAGGGTTCCGTATCCGAATGACAAAAAACGGAACTCTTATAGATTCGTCATGTCTGTACGTATGTCACAGCCACTTTATTCCGAAACTATTAAGACTACACAGTTGAAACTTGGTAGGTAGGTGTATTGTATAAACTGCTTCAAGATTTTTATACAAAATAAAAAAATAAAATATTAAGGGGGGCTCCCAATACATGGAACTGAAACTTAACATTTTTTTTTCATCAAACCTACGTGCCTTGTGTTTATAGATAGGTCTTTAAAAATTACATTGAGGCTCCTAAAATCATTTTTCCTAAAGTCAATCATTTGAAAGATAGACAATTATAAAGTGGTAAAAAATGTGTCCCTCCCTCTAACTCTTAAAGTCAGGGAGTGAAGAATCTAAAAAAATATGTACTGTAGATCTCAATAAACACTTTCAACGAAAATTGGTTTAAACGAGATATAGTCAGCAGTTTTTGAGATATAGCAACCGCAAATATAATTTTGTTTTACAACAATCAAATACTATGAAAAACGTACATTTGGTGGCAAAAAATTATACTTATAAAATATTATGTTTCTTTGAAGTCTCACACACTTTATATTTTTGTAAATTGTTAAACACAATCCAAAATTTCATCGTACCGACGGGACTCGAACCCGCACCTCCCGGATTACACATCCAGGTGCTCTGCCAATTAAGCCACGGTTCGATCCATCGATACGACGAAATTAGTGGATTGCATTTTGTTAACCAAATTATGCATTGGTGGCGCCATCTATGACTACTTATTACGTAAGTTAATCATTCGGAAGAAATCATTACAGTTTTCAAATCCGACGAGAGATGTTGCACTGCGTAAATCAAATATTATGTTTCTTTGAAGTGTCACACACTTTATATTTTTGTAAATTGTTAAACACAATCCAAAATTTCATCGTACTGACGGGACTCGAACCCGCACCTCCCGGATTACACGTCCAGGTGCTCTGCCAATTAAGCCACGGTTCGATCGTTATAAAATACTCTACTGTGTTACGGAACCCTACAAGTGCGATTCCGACTTGCACTTGTCCAGTTTATTTTTAGTTGGTCAAGTTTCATTCCCACTAGTACAACCAAAAAATTCAACCGTTGAATACGCGAAATGGAATTCAATTAAGACTCCTACTTTTTGGAATTGTTATAAAAGTACATCCCTTAGAAGTTGGACAACAAAATTTGCCTAATGTGAACCTAGTATCAGTCCTAAACAGCAACACAGTAAATACATAACAGTAAAATATCTTCATACAAACGTGCCGCTCTCGGTTTGAATGTGTGCGTGCGCGCCGCGCGCCGTGTCGGCACGCGATTTCACGCACACGGTAGCATAATATATGGGGGAATAAGGTGGCGGCAGTACGGGCTGTGCAGCGCGACTGTGAGCACGTGCGTACGTTACATGACCGCTCGCGTTCGTCAACTCTCGCCGGCCACTTACCATAATATTAATTACTAGAAGTGTCCCGCGGCTTCGCCCGCGTTAAAACCTTTTATTTACTTAAAACTTTTCTTTTGTAAAAACGATTCTATCATTAAACACATCAAATAAGAATTAGCCAAATCGGTTCACCCGTTTTCATGTTATCGCGTGACTACGGCAATTCTGGATTCATAAAACCCTAAAAACCTAAATTTACAGACTTTGTTACCTACCCCATTTCGAAAAATCCTACAACACGTACTTTATCCCATCTTGTTTCGCCATACAAACTTTGAATCCCCGTTCCGTATTCGGGAGGAATTTTCAGAAAATTACTTCTGAGCGGATACCTACGTCATAATAACTATCTGCAATCTGAATTTCAGCGCAATCCAAAACAATATTGATTTTTAGACTTTGTTACCCCAGTTTATCCTCTTAGGGTGGCATTTTGAAAAAGTCTAAAACTCGTATTTACTTATTTATTTACAGAAGTACTTGTGTGAAATGTCGAATTAAACGACTATCCAAACTTTGAACCCCCGCTTCATCCCCTTAAAGAGTGTAATATGAAAAATTGTTTCTTAGGGGATACCGTCAAAATAAGTCAAAATAACTATCTGCATGCCAAATTTCAGCGCAATGCGAAACAATATTGATTTCAGACTTTGTTACCCCACTTCACCCTTTTAGGGGTGGAATTTCGAAAAAGCCTGAAACACGTATTTACTAACTTAAGTACTTGTGTTAAATTTCGAATATAAAAGACTATCTAATATTGTTTTTCCATATAAACTTTGAACCCCCGTTTCATCCCCTTCAGGGGTGAATTTTGGAAAGTCTTTTCTCAGAGGGAACTATCGTCGTAATAACTATCTGCATGCCAAATTTCAGCGCAATCCGAAACAATATTGATTTTCACACTTTGTTACCCTATTTCACCCTCTTAGTGGTGGAATTTCGAAAAAACCTAAAACACGTGTGTACTTATTTGTGTCCTGAAGCAGTTGGGTGAAGTTTCGAATAGAAAAGACTATCTAATGTTGTTTCTCCATAGAAACGTTGAACCCCCGTTTCATCCCTTTAAGGGGTGAATTTTAGAAAATCCTTTCTGAGCTGATACTAACGTCATATTAACCACCTGTATGCCAAATTTCAGCGCAATCCAAAACAATATTGATTTTCAGACTTTGTTACCCCATTTCACCCTCTTAGGGGTGGAATTTCGAAAAAACTTAAAACATGTGTTTACTTATTTATGTCCTGAAGCACTTGTGTGAAGTTTCGAATAGAAAAGACTATCTAATAATGTTTCTCCATAGAAACTTTGAACCCCCGTTTTCATCCCCTTCAGGGGTGAAATTTGAAAAATCCTTTTTTCAAAGGTAACTAACGTTGTAATAATTATCTGCATGCCAAGTTTTAGCGCAATCCGAAAAAATATTGATATTCACACTTTGTTACCCCATTTCACCCTCTTAGGGGTGGAATTTCAAAAAAACCTAAAATACGTATATACTTATTTTTGTACTGAAGCACTTGTGTGAAGTTTCGGATAGAAAAGACTATCTAATCTTGTTTCTCCATACAAACTTTGAACCCCCATTTCATCCCCTTAAGGGGTGAATTTTGAAAAATCCTTTCTTAGTACACCCCTACGTACTAAGACAAATATACTCTCCAAATTTCAAGTCTCTACGACCAGCGGTTTAGGCTGTGCGTTGTCTGTCAGTGAGTCAGTCAGTCAGTATGTCAGGACAAAGATTCTTATAGTATTAAGATTACGAGTATCATGACTTCAAAAAGGGGAAAAAATATTGTAGTGTTTTCGGGTGCTTCAATAACGATTTCGCAAGCCCGGACTTATCATTCTTCATAGTTCCTAATGAGCTTGCTTAACGAGCTTGTAATTTAAGTGTAGAATCTAGATACACCCATTACAGGAATTACGGCAAAGATCGAAATTTACTCATGATCCCACCTGATGATTTTGTCGATAATGTAAAAAGGATGGAGCAGGTGTTTCGCAAAGCGTTCAAAAAGGACCACATCAACATTAAAATTGGCCGGTCAATTTACGATCAACTGAATGATATAGAATTTAAGATGCCCTGTCCATGCTTTCCTAAAAGCTTTTTACAAAAAATTTTACATAAGAATGAGAATTTACTTTACATTAACAAATAATAATAAAGCGTTCCAGACGTACAGAAACCGGAGAAAAATTTTCTCGGTATCAAATTTGTAACATAATATAATAAATGTTATGTGAATAAAGGCTTTCTATTTTTACTAAATTTATAAATTGGTAAAATATTCAATCATAATATGCTATTTATTGCATAAATTTAGATGAAGTGCTGCTTGTTCGAAAATATTAACTAAAAGTAAAAGTGACAACCCTGGGGATCAACGCAAGAGTAGGCTAATAACTCGGCGGGCGGCCTTAGATAACCTACTGTTATGTATTTACTGTGACAGCAATCAGCATTGTATGTGGTTTTATTGTTTACACACGGGTGCATACACTCACAGTTTTATTGTTTACACACGGGTGCATACACTCACAGTTTTATTGTTTACACACGGGTGCATACACTCACAGTTTTATTGTTTATTCACGGGTGCATACACTCACAGTTTTATTGTTTACACACGGGTGCATACACTCACAGTTTTATTGTTTACACACGGGTGCATACACTCACAGTTTTATTGTTTACACACGGGTGCATACACTCACAGTTTTATTGTTTACACACGGGTGCATACACTCACAGTTTTATTGTTTACACACGGGTGCATACACTCACAGTTTTATTGTTTACACACGGGTGCATACACTCACAGTTTTATTGTTTACACACGGGTGCATACACTCACAGTTTTATTGTTTACACACGGGTGCATACACTCAAAGTTTTATTGTTTACACACGGGTGCATACACTCACAGTTTTATTGTTTACACACGGGTGCATACAGTCACAGTTTTATTGACGGAACGGAACCAGCCGTCGTACAACGTGCTCGCTCGTCTAATATATGAGGTCATAGGTTATGTGCGCTTACTAACTAGTTTTATCTAGATTGCTTTATTTGTATAATACAGTAATAGACAAATACAAACACAAAATATCTTTACTGACATAATTTCTGGTACCTACATGTCAAGCTGTGTTTCAGGAGCCAGTGGCTTCTCCCATTCTATTCATCTAACATAATTATGTATATGTATATATTTTTTAAGCATACTAGCAATGTGGGTTGCATTACCAGAAGTCTTGTTAACCCCTCCAACTAAGCTAAATACGCTTGTGTCTGGAGTGAGTTCACATCAAAAGTGCAATGGATGGGGATCGAACTCACGACCTCTCGATCGCCAGGCCGACGCCTTGACCATTGGGATATTGTCGCTTTATAATAAACATACAAGAGCACTTAAGAACATTTTCCCTTAAACTTCCAGCACCATTCATCACGCCATGCCAAGCTGCCGACTCCGCTTGCATCAAGGCATCAGCTCAGAAGGCAGTTCCGGTGCTGGCAGCCGGCATCCCAGCGCTGGGCATCACCTCCATGGACCCCATGCACGTGGATCGCGTCTCCACGAGCCAGGCTGGACTGGACATGGACTTCAGAAACACTGTGGTCAAAGGATTGAGGAACTGCGTTGTGGACTCTGCCAAGTTAGTTACCATTATGTCAGCTTATTGACCTGATTCCACCATCGCCATTCTTTTATCGTACTGCTCGGCACCGTCAAAAAGCTCACCCTCACATCTTACAGACCTGTAGGGCTATTCTGTAAGCTATCTCGCAAGCGGAATCCGCGGTGAGATTTGAATTTCGTATTACGAAATTCAACTGTATTGCGAACGTGATACGATTAAATTTCGTAGTACGAAATTCGGATCTCACCGCGGATTCCGCTGTCGAGATAGCTTACAGAATAGCCTAGCTGGACGTCTCGCACTTCCCGTTTTTTTATTATTATTTATTTATTTATTTCATTTACATAAATACTAAGTAGGTTATAGTTATGATTTTAACACTAATCACAAAACTTATCTAATAACATAAAATAACATTTAAATCTGTTATTTATCTCATAATGAAATTATGTTGATCATTTAGTTGTCTAAGATAAAGTTAAAAGCTGTGTCTTTTGAGTTTATAAATATAAATTGTTACTATAAACAAATTGTTTTAACAACTAAAATCAACTAAACGAAAACCACTTGATCTGATCTTATAATAAAAGTTAGTAAAATAACAACATAATAATATGTTGTTCTGTAACGCGAAGTAAGTAAGATACCTACTGTGATGGGAAACCCAATATCCAGCACTAGGAGAGTTCCTGTGTAGCCAGATCTAGTGGTTCTTTCCAATTTCCAATTTCCTAGAATAATACACAGTTTTATCGGAGGATTTTTACCGCGTACCTGTAAGATGTGGAATGACCTGCCCGCCACGATCTTCCCATCTAGCTATAGAAAGAGATCTTTTAAAAAGGGTATCCACAAACTCCTCAAAGGTAAAACAGCACTCATGGTATTGCAGTTGTCCATAGGCGACGGTAACAACTTACCATCAGGCGGGCTGTCTGCTTGTTCGCCCACCATAACATTTAAAAAAAATCTAGGCGCATGTACCTATCAAAATTTTTGTATTTTTACCAGAGGAACTTTACAAAAGACTGAGTCGATAAATATGTCATCAGCATCATCATCAGTCCACTGCTGGACGTAGGTGGCAGTCCACTGCTGGACGTAGGCCTCTCCCAAGACACGCCACTGAGCCCGAACTTTGGCTCTTCTTGTGGCTTTCCATCATTAGGAGGATATGCCCTAATAAAATTTTATCGAGATGTGACTATTATGTCCGGAGATATGGAGATAACAATGTAAGCAAATTTGTATACTTAGATGATACCATCATAACTAGTCTGTAATTTGACTATCGCGACATGTGAAGTCGGTTTTTTCGTTTTGTACGATCATATACATTATTTGTATGTATGTTCACCGATTGCGCAAAGATGCCTGAACTCATTTAGGATTTTCTTTGTTTATTCAAAGGGTTCACATGTGGTCCTATTTAAACATCGTGATATGTTCAGTGTCTCCAGAGATATGAAGATAAACATTAGACAAACTTAGTACTGAAAATGACTAGCGTGACGTTTGAAGTCGGTTATTTTAGTTTTTAAAACGATCTTCGATTATTTCGAGTCCATAGTCTGAGTTCGTGTTTGTCAACATAAGAAATCTACGTAAACAACATAATAATACTACTATAAAGTAATTCCGGTTAGTAAAAAAAAAAAAAGTAAATGAGTCAACCGGAGAGGACGTGCGTAAATCAGAAAAAGTAGTAAGGAGTTTTTAGTTTTCTAGTCACGTCCTCACAAAAAATTACTTACTTATATAGTATGTTTACCACAGCAGATGACGTCACAAGCTGAGGTTACCCCGACTGAACTCCCCATTAAAAACATTCCATTGTGACGACAATGACCTTTGTTATTTGTAAGTTTTTCGGACTATGGCTTATATTGATTTACACGTCATGATATGTGCTCAATGTGAACATGCTTCATGTTCTCAATTCGTCGGAATATTTATTTTGAAGTTATACTTCTTTTGGCGCGATAGAGAAAAATGATGAGAGTGAATTTTTACGATGCGCGCGCACACCGACACCTAAATTCTACACCGTGAAGTTAGTTCTAGGTGGCATGACTACAGTGCCACAAGTATAACTTGGCGGTGGTGGTTTTTGGAACTAATTATTTTAATTGAAATTGTGAGTTTGACGTTTGAGAGATTACCGCGAGATTATTGTTGATAAATCTGCTACATTAAAATAGTTCAATAATGCCAAAAGTAATTAAAAGTGGTTTAAGAGAAACTGTTATCAAAGTACAAAGTAAAAGCATAGTGGCGCACAGGCACGCCATGTTATACTTGCCGGACTGTATGTTCAAGTTGTATATGTCATATTGAACGTCATATTTTTACGTTAATAAAACCTTTTTTATTTAAATAAAATCTTTTTGATTAATTTTAATATTTATCGTTAATCACTACTGCATTTTAGTTATTTTTTTTCCATACACCACAGAAGCATAACTTCTAACGCGTGTACATAAGTACACACAAAGTTTTTTTTAATGTATGTTCACCGATTACTCGAATATTTAGAAAATTCTTTTCTTATTTTGTTCCTATTCTAGAACTGAACGTTATTTGACCCAACGCATTAACATACGAGTAACTTACCTTTTATCGAAGTGCATCTATCTCACGACTTTGTTTCTGCATTTGATTAATGATTTTGTTTGGTGGCTACTACGTAATTTGCTTATGTAGTAAATAAGTTAATATTTACATTTATTATGACAAACAAACATCATATTACAAACATTTTCTTATTTTATTTATTTTTGTCGTAAACGAAACCACAAACTGAGCCTCGCAGCTTCGTCTGCGTTAAAAAGTATTCCATAATATTAGGTATACTAGAGTAATATTTAAACAAATTCAGTGTACGGACTAGATTGATCGTGAAGAGATTAAAATTAAAAAAGTAATATTTTATAATTATGCTATAAAATGATGACAAAAAACCTTATGCCCAATTACAATGCGTTTATAATATTATTATTTAGAATAATATGCTAGAAATGTTTATGCTAACAGTAAATATATAAAATAGGCAAGAAATATGTGCCTTATAACTTTATGCCAAGTTAATGTATGCTTAAATATAATTAGGAGAAACAACATTATTCTAAGCTATATTATGACAAAAAAAGTTATGCGAAACAATAGGGAACCCTACGTTTGGCGACAGGGACTAAAAATGTCTAAATATATTTACAGACGGACACCCAAGAAGACTCACCTGGAGCTGCGGTGCTCGGTGATAATGACCGGAGACTACACCCTGGGGGGTAAGCTGCTCATCCTGCCTATAGAGGGGAGCGGGAAATATAAGATCAAGATACGTAAGTATGAGGTCCTGGTTATACACTTGTCCTAGTTATATACTCTTGAGGAGTTGGTTGTGTAGATTGAAATTGGAAATACTTGTGAGTCCAAAAGAGGACGATTGTAAAGTTTTGTATTGGTTAATGGAAGCCTTAAAATACTCAACGAAATCAGAAATGTATAACGAAAATAATATGAACAGTAATAATTAAAATTTTCAATTAAAAATGGCAGTTTTTTAAGGTTCCGTACCCAAAGGGTAAAACGGGACCCTATTACTAAGACTCCGCTGTCCGTCTGTCTTTCTGTCTGTCTGTCTGTCCGCCTGTCACCAGGCTGTATCCCATGAACCGTGATAGTTAGATAGTTGAAATTTTCACAGATGATGTATTTCTGTTGCCGCTATAACAACAAATACTAAAAACAGAATAAAGTTAAAAATAATAGAGGGTCCCCATACAAGATACGTGTTTTTTCGGCATTTCACGCCATCTATGAACGCTTAGTTATGTAAACGTCCCATACATGGCGTTATATTGAAATGTCAATCCCTAACTCCTTTGTTAGACGTTAGATGGCGTTATAAGAAATAAAATGTTCATTAATTATTATTTTTAGCTAGCGAAAAATTATAGTGGTATTATATGATCGATCTTATAAAATACTGTAGTGTGGTACGGAACCCTACTAGTGCGAGTCCGACTTGCACTTGGCCAGTTTATTTTCAAACAGTTTGCTTTGCTTAGTAAAAGGATAAGCAATCATTTAATGATGAATGATCCGTCACAACTTACTCTGTCATTCCTTGCCGGTTTCTCGATAACTACCCCTGGTCTTCAAATAGCGAGTGAACAGGTATCTTCTAGGTAAGCGTGCTACATCGTTGATCGCATCAGCACTTAATATCAGGGGTGGAAGTCTCTACATTGATAGCGATGCGTCTTGTCATCGCAAACGTCTGCTAGAATGAGATGCAGCTAGACAGGTTGTTATCTGCATCTCTTTTCGTATCGACGATTATCGGTTGAAATTCATCGCTATGCATGTAGAGACTGCCGGCCCAGGTGAGATAAAAGTCAAACGCGTGTTTGACTTTCGCCAAGTCGCAAGGCGCAAGTCGCTTTTCTGTTATAAAAAATCTTAGAACAGGTACTTTTATAAGAGTTGTAAATTGTGGTGATGAAGATATTCTGCCTGAGTCTGTGTTTCGCGAGTGAATAGGTATTTTCTGGGTAAGCGCGGCATCCATCATCGATCGCATCATCACTTTACAACAGGTGAGATAGTGGTAAAGTGCAACCCAGTTCGGTGTAAAAAAATCACTTTTGTACTACGTAGTGCTACGATCAGTTTTTGGTAAACCACCTAGTAGTGTAGCAGGAGAAATCGGCTTTGACGCCAGAGGTACCGAGTTCAATCCTCACCGTGCACCAATGGATTTTTCTAGCGCAAAATGTATGTACGCTTTTCACAGTGGCCCTCCGGTGAGGGTAAAAAATCGTTAAGAAACCCCCAACCCCCGCAAGGTGGTAGGATACTATCTTGTGTCCACCTGGACAGCTAAACACCCTTTAGTTAGAAAATCTGTCGCCACACATCTTATGTGTTCACCTATCCTTGAGAGCCAGTTCCCATTCTAGACGTACTTCTAGACCTTCCTCGACCGCATCATCACTTACCAACAGGTGAGATTGTGGCCAAACGCTAGCCTATAAGGTATTAAAAAAATGTGATTTGTATTCCAGGTGATATCGTGGTGAAGATAGTGTATGAGGTGCACGAGAAGGTGGTCAACGGAGTGAAGTTCTGGAGCGCGCAGAACTGGAAACACACGTCTGAAGTGAAGACTGGCGCTGAGTTCATCTTCCAGAACTTGTTCAATGGAAACAAACAGCTGTGTAAGTTACCTTATACAACCAACAACCCCCGCATGGTGGTAGGACTCTATCTAGTGTCCACCTGGCCATTTATCACCCTCAAGTTAGAAAATCTGTTGCCAAACATATTATATGTTCGGGCAGCTATCTTTTTGAGCCAGTTCCCATAATAGGCCTAGCGTGCTTAATATCTTCGACCGCATTCGCATCATCACGTACCAACAGGTGAAATAGTGGTCAAACGCTAGCCTATAAGATATTAAAAAAATATATATTTCACAGATTCACATTTACGCCATTCCATTCCAATGAGCCCAAACTTAACATCTATGCTGTAAGTTGGTGAAGAGTTGAGTATTCTAAAGATTTTAGGAGATCTCCCAGCATCAGGTCAACGCTCCCATGTCCTTACAATATTGTTGAAGTAAGAGTATACCGAATTTCGAATTGATCAGAACTACAAAAACTGATTTCATAGCGTCAACATCTTGAAAAAAGCTCATAGTCATCAAACGGCTGAACGGATTTTTATGAGTCAAAGCTACAAACTCTCGATTGCGTCCACAATCTGACAAAAAATAATTCAAATAGTTTCAAAACTAAAACAACCGACTTCAATGCCCCGCGAGTCAATTTCAGTAGCAAGTTCGAGACGTTTATCGTCATATCTCTAGAGATACTTATCAGATCTCGATGAAATTACAATGGGATCACCTCGGAGTACGTACTCTACCGATTACAAAAATAATCATTTGAATCGGCTCACAACTGACGGAGTAATCACGTCACATACACACAAAAAAAACATACAGAGGAATTGAGAACCTCCTTCTTTTTCTAAGTCGGTTGATAAATGAAATCACAATCGGTTCCTCTGTTTGGGCGCTACGATGCCACAGACTGACAAACAGATACGGTTCCTCTGTTTGGGCGCTACGATGCCACAGACTGACAAACAGATACGGAGATATAAACGTCAAACTTATAGCACCCCTTCTTTTGGCGTCGGGGGCTATAAACGATATAACTTGAGCATAGATCTACTCTTCAGCAAAACATTAATTCATTTGATTGGGTAAAATCGTCCCTAAACAGTTCTTGAAACTTGAGTATAATTTTGTGCGTTTTTTTAAATTATATCTTATAGGCTAGCGTTTGGCCACTATCTCGCCTGTTGGTAAGTGATGATGCGGTCGAAGATGGTAAGAACGCTAAGCCTATAATGGGAACTGGCTCTCAAGGATAGCCGGAACACATTAGATGTTTGGCGACAGATTTTCTAACTTGAGGGTTATGCCTCCATGCTTATGTTATATACTAGTTGAGCTTCGCAGGTTTGCCTGCCTTTAAAATATGATATGTCGTATTCTATTCTGTTTCCTTTCTACTACACAATGTACAAAATATCAGTAAAGGATAGAATAATAGGCTTGTAACTTCTAAGCTAGAGCTAACTAACTAGAAGCTAGAGAGGTAAGCTGCTAAACTATCTTCTTGTGACGTCTAAGCTCACCGGTCACTGGTTCAAATCCTAGCACGGATGTTCGTTCACAGGTGGTAGTAGCATCATTATTATATCGATGATCCGCCTGACTTGCTACAAAAAAGTACCTTTCCAGCATCAAGGAGAAAATCTGCCGCCATAACCTTACGGTGTTCCGGCAGCACGCAGCCTTGAGAGTCAGAGTTTTCTAGGTCAAGCGTGTTCACCATCTTCGATCACAAATCTATGCTGACCACCAGGGTAGATAGTGGTCAAACGTTAGAGTTTAAGATATACAAAAATAAATAGTTAACCGTGAATAAACATACAGATAAAATAGAAGAACGAATTCAGTTGTTTCATACTATAAAGAGACAGACTCTTTATAGTAGAATAAACGTAATCGAAAGTAAAATCAGAAGATATTGAAATGTCAAATTACACAGAATTTTATCTTCTGTAACAATAAAAATAAATATACAATTTTTTAATGTAATTTTCCAGCGGACACAATCCACGAGTTTGCGAACAACAATTGGAAGGACATCTTTCAAGAAGTAGCTCCTCCGATCGTAAATGCTATAGTGTCCAAGATATTCGTCCAGACCACTAGACTATTCGACAAAGTGCCCATGAAAGAACTGGAGCTGCATTAGATGACAATAGTGTGAACTAGGTATTATAGGTTAAGTGAGTATTTAAGAATTAAAGAGGTTAGAATTTTTTTGTTTTTGTTATTTTTTTAAATTTATTATTCTTTGTTAGGGTTCCGTACCTCAAAAGGTAAAAAAATGAACCTTTATAAGAGAAGAAAATGGGTAGCGCTTGACCTCTATCTCACCTGATGTGCGGTTACGTAGTATTATTATCTTTTCTATGGTGCGGTCGGTCATGTAGCGGGCTTAGCCAAAAGATACCGATTCACTCGCGACTTGAAGACGACTTAAGTTGTATCTAATCGGAAACACAGACTCAGACAGGAAATCCCATTCCTTGGCATTCCTTTATGCCGTTTATATTAGCTTGTAACAGTTGTTTACTAACAATGTGGGCTGCACATTACTAGTAGTCTTGTTAACCTCCAACTAGGCTTAATATGCATGTGTCTGGAGTGGATTCACGTCAATAGTGCAATGGGTTGAGATCGAACTCAGGATCTCTCGATCGCCAGGCTGACGCTGCCCGAGCCATTGGGTTATTGCCGTTTGATTAATTTTAACCTGCTTCTAAGTTGAGACGGTTGCTTCGGACTGCTGCCGTCTTGCAGTATTGCTTCTCGATGTAGCAAGCGGCACAATAAACGTACGGCAGCGGTACGACACGTATTATTATATGTTTTGTGACGACACGAAACGCATGAATTTAAAGAGCCCTGAGGGTGCAATGACAATATGTTTATTAATCTCCTAGGGGAGTGAACAGAGGTTAACACAGAAAAAGCCACGGGTAAGGTAACTCAACTAGAAAAGTTATATTTTCAATGACGTGTTAAATATAATTACCAACCTCAACACCTGCTTGTGATCTCTAAACAATTTGACATTGCTCTTCCTTATAATACGTGCCCTTACAATATAACCTCAATTGACTGTCAAGGTAAATATAACCGTTATGTCAATGGATAAACAAAGAGTTAAATCTAATACCTGAAGTTCTAATTGTGCGCTCACGAATGTAACACATGGGAATGAATAAAAAGATGCGTGAATTAGATCACTGATCTTCCTAATGTAAGGCTACGCATGCCTTCAGAAGGCTGTCTGTCAATAGGATGATATTTGTTTTGATATTAGAATAATTTGCTGTTTGATTCCTGATTGGTCGAATGTAACGAAAATTGGGCTCTGTGGAGTCTCTGTTTTTTTTCGAAAGATACCGTCTATGATTAAGTGAAAAGTATCTTCCAGCCAACTTTAGTTCTCTGGCGAATTGCTTTGTTCCGGATTTGATCCCGCAGAGAAACACCGAGCCTAGCTCTCTCCATAGCTCGCTGAGTGACTTTAAATTGGTGGACCAGTCCAGCTGTGAGTGTCCACGTCTCGGCTCCGTATGTAATCACGTGTGGGACGCACTGATTAAAGGACTTTTGTCTTTAGGTACTGCCGTATAGGCGACGAAAAGACTTGACGGAGTTTACCGAATGCTGCCCAGTCCAACTGAATTCTTCTCTAGATTACTTTTTCAAAGTTGTTTGCTTAGTTGGAGCGTCTACCCTAGGTAAACATACTATGTTATAACTTCGAGTGGGAATCCTTTAACGTAATCGGTCCCG
The DNA here is from genome assembly GCA_954871355.1 of Cabera pusaria. NCBI lineage: Eukaryota > Metazoa > Arthropoda > Insecta > Lepidoptera > Geometridae > Cabera > Cabera pusaria. Next base: position 1,410,816 of record OX940896.1, read on the forward strand.
AAACAACGTGCTTGTTGTATGTACATGCCTTTGGTTTTATTCAAATTCATCCGGAAACCGAACCGATGCGACGAAAAGCATTTTCAGCAGCAATTGCATACCATTCAACGTCCTTTGTAAGTACTGCAGCGTCTCTGCCATAATGACGATGTCATCTGCGAGTCGTAAGAGAAACGCTTGGCTCTCGTAAATAAAAACAAATTACAAATGGTTTTATTTAAACAGGAACTATCGTGCGAAGAATACTGGATTCCTAGTTTATATTTAAGAAGCAGAGCGAAGATCCTGAATAAAGTTCTCTAGATAGGCACACCTACCTTAATAAAATAGGCGCCGATCGATCGTCAGTTCTAGAACTGTACATGACATTTGAATATAAGTAGCAATTGTACGCTTTTCACAGTAGCCCTCCGGTGAAGGAAAAACATCGTTAAGAAACCAACTACCCCCACAAGGTGGTAGGACATTATCTAGTGTCCGCCTAGCCAGCTAGCACCCTCAAGTTAGAAAATCTGTCGCCAAACATCTAATGTGTTCCGGCAGCTATCCTTGAAAGCCAGTTCCCATTCTAGGCCTAGCGTGCTTACCATCTTCGACCGCATCATAACTTACCAACAGGTAAGATAGTGGTCAAACGCTAGCGTATAACAAATAAAAAAAATAGTTTATGACTACAAAAAAGTTAAAACATAACGGTGTTCCGGCAAGCAGTTCGCTCTTGACAGTCAGAGCATTCTAGGCCTAGCCTTTTCGTTCATCATCCTTGACTTCACTAACCACCAGGCAAGGTGGTGGTCAAACGCTTGCCTATCAGACATAAAAAACAGTTGAAGGCCACACGATCAGATTCTGTAGAAGTTTGTTTCGTAGTAGATATGTATGTATATATGTATGTACGACTTTACATGCTACGAGAATGAGTCATTTTCAGTGGCAAGTTTGAGATGTGTAAAGTCCCCGTCACGGGAAGCTAAAAATTATGTAAACAAGTGTTCAGGAGTTCACAACATTTGGACCAACAAAAAAAATGAATTTCGTACTCGTACGCATTCGAAACTCGAATGACGCGTTTATTTCAAAATGGCGTCCCGATAGTTTACAATCCCTGCGTCCGGTACCAAGAAACACAAACGATAGCGCTTTGCGTCGTTAAAATATGATCCGACTAAATTAAATAGGTCGTTACTTTTATATAACCCGTCTATATTTCATGTCGATTGAATATGGTCAATTTATTATTATTTCGCAGTATAAAATGTTTACTTAGTAAAAGATGTTTGTTTACATAATTTATAGCTTCTCCTGACGGGGACTTTAGTTCCAATTCTTGAATCTTAAAACTTGATATTATTTTTTAGAACTAATCTGCAGCGTTTGAGAAGAAAATATTTTTTGGATTGGTCAACGAATACCACAGTTCTAAAGTAATCTATTAATAATTAAGATAGTTTAAAAACTAAAACAACCAACTTCCATGCGCCGCATCAATTTCAAGTCAATTTCAGTGGCAAGTTTGAGACGTTTATCGTCATATCTCTGAAGATACTTATCATATCTCAATGAAATTAAAATGAGACCACCTCGAAAACGTACCCTACCAATTAAAAAAAATAATCATTCAAAGCGGTTCACAATTGACGGAGTATTTGCGTAACATACACAAAAAAAAAGAAAAAAACTAACACACAGACGAGTTGAGAACCTCCTTCTTCTATGAAGTCGTCCAACATTGTCAAAAATGAACGTACTTTTTAGGGTTCCGTATCCAAAGGGTAAAACGGGACCCTATTACTAAGACTCCGCTGTCCGTCTGTCTGTCTGTCTGTCTGTCACCAGGCTGTATCTCATGAACCGTGATAGTTAGACAGTAGAAATTTTCACAGATGATGTATTTCTGTTGCCGCTATAACAACAAATACTAAAAACAGAATAAAGTTAAAAATAATAGAGGGTCCCCATACAAGAAACGTGTTTTCTTCGGCATTTCACGTCATCTATGAACGCTTAGTTACAGGTAAACGTCCCATAGATGGCGTTATATTGAAATGTCGATCCCTAACTCCTTTGTTAGACGTTAGATGGCGTTATAAGAAATAAAATGTTTATTAATTATTATTTTTTGCTGGCGAAAAATGCTAGTGGTATTTTTTGCTCGATCTTATAAAATACTGTAGTGTGGTACGGAACCCTACTAGTGCGAGTCCGACTTGCACTTGGCCAGTTTATTTTGTATATCGTCATAAATAGGTCTCAAATTAGGTATAATTTATAATGTGTCAGAGTAAAGTAGACATACGAATTCAAGACAATTGTAGAGATCATGTCACGTTTCCAAAAAAAGTTAATTGTTAGTGTTCACGTTAGGTACTTATTTAGTTTATTAAGTATTATTATGTGTGTCCGGTCGAAGGTTAAACACATTCCTAATGAATATACTTCTACACAATCTTTTGTTATTCTTTGCAAATTGTCTTCTCAGTAGGTTAGGTACCTATGGAATTCTTGGGTGGTGTTTTTGTGGATTCCGTAGAATATTATTGGTATGGAATGATCCTATTTGGTTCAGCTACAGCTTTTTTTTTCTAAATTAGAAAACTAGAATTAGTTTTTTAAATATGTATATTTGTGCCATGAAATTTAGTTGCATTATGATTTAAATAAGATGTCTATTAAATGTTGACCGCCAGAGTAGAAGCACATTTGAGCCCTATTTATGACATTTTCAGCACATTTGCCCAAAAAGAGCATTAACGAAGCCTGTATACATTGTTCGAAAGTTAAATATTACGCATTATACAGCGGAGTGTGCGGTAAGTAGTTACCGCACGCTTCCTTGTATGGCACCGTGCGTATCCTTTACGTTTTTTTTAATTTCCGTAAAATCTACATAAGAATTTCACAAAAGAGTTTCATATTTCGAGAATAAATAAGCTGAATGATAGATTGAAAGCGCTTTTGCTTGATACATTTGTCTCACATTAATACTAAAGAGTAAATAAGACGAAAGATTTAGTTCTAATTTTTAATACTCTTGGCACCATTTGCAAATTCGCGCCATTTTCATATTAGAAAAGAAACGTCAAAGTTTGTTTCGTTCGACTTTTTGATTATATCATTTATGTTTGTTTTATTACCAATTATAGTGCTTTCTCGCAAATTTGCTGAAAAACATTGTATGACACACGTGCGTATTGGTTTTAACAAACTCGTGACTATGGTAAACCCTCGACTTCGTCTCGGGATTACATTCGTCTACTCGTTTGTAACTTACCGCACTAGTATCATAAATACGAGGGTCATTCAACAAGTACGTAGCCTCATCGCCCGATGGCACTGCTATTACAAAAAAAATGTACCATAGTACAGTGCAATGTTTTTGAAGCCTACTGCCAAAGTTTTAAACAATGACCTCTATTAGTTTTGTTTTAATAGCCTTTGAAAGCGAACGTGTCGGTCAGTTTAACAAAAATGGTAAAAGAGCAGTATCGTTCGGTGATTCGATTTTTATTTTTGGAAGGGAAAACGCGCAGTGAAATTAAAAATCGCTGGGATGCTGTGTACGATGACTCTTCTCCTTCGATGGCAACCGTCAAGAATTGGTTTAACGAGTTTGCTCGTGGCCGCAAGTCGGTTTTTGATGAGCCACGCTCAGGTGCCCCGAAAACGGCTACTACGGAGGAAAACATAAAAAAATCCACGATCTCGCATTGGCAGACCGCCGATTGAAGGTTCGCGAGATAGCTGACACTGTGGGCATTGCAGAAGGAACGGTGTATCATATTCTCCACGAAGAACTGGGCATGAGAAAGCTGTCAGCGCGATGGGTGCCGCGTTTGCTCACACTGGACAACAACCACGACAACGCGCCGGCTCACACCTCAGCCGTCGCCATGGCCAAATTATTCGAATTGCGCTACGAATTGCTGCCCCATCCACCTTACTCTTCAGATTTGGCCCCTTGTGACTTCTTTTTGTTTCCAAACCTGAAAAAGTCACTCGCCGGGAAAAGATTTGGGTCGAAAAAGGAGGTCATCGCCGCCACGGAGGCCTATTTTACAGACTTCAGGAAAACGTATTTTTTAGACGGGTTAAAAAAGTTGGAGCATCGCTGGGCCAAGTGTATTGAGTTAAAAGGAGATTATGTAGAAAAATAAATCGGCACTTTTTGAAAATTTTCGTTTTTCTTTTGTAGGCTAAGTATTTATTGAACGAGCCTCGTAACTATTTCCATAACTAGCCGTAACACTTCCTGTGCTATGTTTCTTATTTCTATGTTTCTTGTATGTTTTTTTTTAAAGCTGCGAGAGTCTGTGGCTTGTTGGCTTGTTGTTGTGACATACATCCGAGATTTCAAATAACCCCAAAGAAAGAAATCTGGTCAGGTGAGATCGGCTGATCTTTAGGTATATTTGTCTGAAGTACTGAAACATGCTGGGTTGCGGGTGCACGTAATAGTACGGTTGGCAACCCTACATTAATCAGGGGAATTAAACATTTGTTTCAAGTTTGACGTTCGACGTCTAGATGAAAGCTGAATGGATCATTAACTGTTTTTTTTTGTATATTCAAAGCAATAAGTTATGTTTCTGTTATATTTATAATGATTATTATTGATATGATCTATTTAATGTTGTTTGACGTGTGTAAGAGCAAATTTTTAGTTTGACCCTAGGATGATGGATTATCATCATCCTAGGTTTGACCATATACTGAATAAATGCTTTCTTTGACTTTGACTTTGATCTAGCAGGTCAAGGCAAATTGCCAAAACGAGGGATGACACGGCCTGGAATAGCGTCCCTAAGTCCATAGTTATTCCACATTCTTGTGAAGTAAAACGGCCCACGATTATTTTTTAACCGACTTCATAAAAAGGAGGAGGTTTCCCAATTCGACCGTATATATATATATATATATATATATATATTTATGTTTGTTCGCGGATAACTTCGCCGTTTATAAACCGATTTTCATTATTCTTTTTTTGTTGGAAAGAAGGTATCTCCAGAGATATGGAGATAAACAACTCAAAATTGGTACTGAAAATTAATAGCGCGGCATTGAAGTCGGTTCTTTTTAGTTTTTTAAACGATCTTATAGTAAATTTTAAATTTGATTACTAGAAAATTTTCAATATCAGAATGACAGGATATGTCATGAAGAAAAAAATATAAGGAATTTCTATACTGCCTGTACTTTTGCGCCACCCAGTATAAGTAGAGGTACTGGTATAGTGGTTCTCAGAATATTATGCATAATTGTGCGATAAATTATATTATATGACAGTAATTCAAATTTCTTATTGTAATTGTAGTTCATCAAGCACTACAATTTCATGAATGTAAAGCACATACAATCACGCTATCAAGCTACAAAGGAATGGATTGCCCGGCCAGAGTCTGTGTTTGTTGATTTTATATCCTTACAAACATAATTTTAAATATAAAACAATCATGATCACAGTTATTTGATATTAATCACAAACGTTATAATTGGAAACACGTGAATATATTTAAAATAACCGGCATAGTGCGTGTCGGGCCACGCGCAGTGTAGGGTTCCGTAGTAGCCTGTTATTCAATGCAAGTCTTTACCCGTTATAAACAAGCAACTAGGTACTCCGTCTTTGTCACTTTAAAGAATTTATTCTAAGGATTTTGTATTTGGTACAAAAATATCTAACACCCAAGTTCAACGACTATTACTGCTAAACTAATAAAGTTATCTCAACCGCTATAATTTTCCTTTAAAGTTCATAAAATGCGCTATTTTATCACGAATTTTTCCAGATTTTTCAAGCCAGTAGTTTAGCTTTTAGAGGGGGGGGGGGGGGGGCGCCCTACTGGAACAAAATTTTGCACTTTAAAGTTTAATATTTCGTAAATAGAGTATTCAATCGAAAAATGGTATTATTATTCAACGATACCCCACACGATGGGGCAGACAATGAAAAAAAAATCATCCGCACTTCTCATATTGGGGAACGACCCTAAAAAAAATATTTTTCACTATTTTATTTCAGCACATGTCGGCGTAATATATATACATACTCCCACAAAATTACAGCTTTCTAGTATTAACGGTCTCTTAGCAAAACCTCGGACAGACAGACAGACAGACGGACATGACGAAACTATAATGGTTCCTTGTCAGGACTACGGAACCCTAAAAAACTAAAATAACAGGCTTCAATGCCGCGCTATTAATGTTCAGTATCAAGTTTGAGGTGTTTATTTCCATAATATCTCTAAAGATGCTTATCCGATCTCGATTGAATTACTCCGGTACAACCCTTGGGATATCTCCTTTCCAACAAAACTGCGAACAAACATACAAATAAAAAAACTAAATTAGGTATATACGTTCGAATTGAGAATCCTCCTTTTTTAAGTCGGTTAAAAATACCGGAATAAACTGACTGAAGTGGGTCGTGCATTCCCTTCGTGGGTTTGCGAGAATGGGTCTCGAGGTAGACCTCTTTACCCAGGTGGGGCGCCGGGGGCAACTACCCCCGGGGAGCGTGCGGGCTTGTTGCGCCCCTCTTTCGGTAGTGTGGGTTGGGTACATCCATATTTCTTTGAGCTTCCGAACAGTCAGAATATGTCAGTCTTGTCCTGACGTAAGTCTTATATATGCCGACTTTGGTGTGAAGAGGCAGCTGAGAGTACAGGACCGGACGGAGCAGTGCCCTCGCGGCTTTGGCCTGGTGCACGGCGTGATCCACCTGTGGGCGCATCCTCAACATCCGGTCAATATAGATGCCCAGTTACTTCACTGTTGACTCCCATTTGACATCTTGACCTCTCAGCTGCAGTGGAGGTGGTAGGATTCGTTGCTGACCGGTTAGCAGCGCCGTCGTCTTCGCCACATTGACGGCCATGCGCCACTTGTCGAGCCATTCCGGGAGGATGTTCAGGATCTTTTGTATCCTTCTTGCCGCTATCTTCGGACTTGTGGATGACGCGATGTATGCACTGTCGTCTGCGTACAGGGCAAGCGTGAGATCCCTTTCTCCTGGGCGCAGATGAGTTTCCCCAAGCGTCGGAATGTCGTCGGTGTAGAGGGCGTACAAATGGGGCGATAGGCAGCTCCCCTGTGGTACGCCCGCTACGACTGTTCTGAGTCCGGAGTCGACGCCCTCGACGGACACACAGAACTTCCGTTCCTTGAGGAAGGACGCGATGGTGCATAACAGTGAAGACGGTAGCGTCGTACGTGCCATCTTGTAGAGGAGGCCTTCGTGCCACACTCTGTCGAAGGCCTTCTCTATATCAAGGAAGACGGCGACGCTTCTTCTTCCTCTGTTGTGTTCTTCGGCCAAGTGGTGCAGCACTCTCGTTAGTTGGAGCGTCGTTGAGTGGCGCGTGCGGAAGCCGAACTGTTCTTCTCGCGGGGTGAAGTGTGGGTGCAGCCTCCGCAGCAGCAGACGCTCGAACAACTTGGCGATGTGCGGTAGGAGGGTGATGGGCCGGTAGCTCGCAAGTTGCCGTCTGTCTTTCCCTGTTTCGGCAACATTATAACCTTCCCGGTTTTTCACGCTGAGGGAAAGTGGCAGGTATGCAGAATGCCATTAAAAAGCCTGGTTAAGCAGACCAGGCCTCTATATGGCATCTGTTTGAGGTCTGCATTTGTAATGCCGTCTATGCCCGGTGCCTTCTTGGCCTGCAGTCTCCTCACGGTCTTAGCAACTTCGGTCGGGGTGATGAAGGCGTCTCCTTCCAGCGGTTGGACCGGGGTCTGGAGTAGAACGGCTGTACAGTCGGCAACTTCTCGATGATGGTCCAGGACTTCCCTCGAAGCATCATTCGGGACAGGGTGGTTCTTAAACTGATCGGACAGGTGATCGGCCAGGAGTTCAGCTCGCTGGGCAGCAGGGTAGCACCTCCGGCCGGTAGAGTCCAGTAGTGGGCAGACTGGAACTTTGGCTCTCGTTAGTTGCCGGTTCAGTCTATGTAGACTGGTTTGGTCGTCCGATACTTGGGCTATGTGGCTGTCCCAGTTGGCGCCTTTCCATATGTGGACTTCGGTGGAGAGTTTTTCTGCGAGTGCGTTCAGTTCAGCCTTAACTGATGGGCATCTCGTGTGGGCCCACAGAGCTCTGAGGCTTCGCTTTTTGTCGCGCATCCTCTGCAGTCTTGCGGGCAGCTCCTCTCTCCACCTTAGTTTTTGGCTGGTGGTAGTGGCACCTTCTTTGGCCTTCTGGATGGTAGTTGTCAACTCTATCGCACACTGTTTAATGTCTTCTGGAGTCGACAGTTTTCCAACGGTCATTGTTATCAGGTCAGCTTGGTATTTCTCCCAGTTTACCTTTTTCACTTTACCTCTTGGTAGGGTAGCTTGTGCCTCTGCGCCTAGGGTGATGAGCAGCGGGAGGTGCTGCTCATCCAGGTCGTAGAGCACGTCAATGTGTACCGGGGTATGCAGGTTCTGGTGGGCAACCACGTCGATAACATCCGGATGGTATCTGGGACAGTTTGGAATGTGTGTAGGCGAGTCAGGGCCTATGACTACATAACCATTCCTTTCGGCATCTTCTTGCAATTTCTTCCCCGACGGTGAGATTACTCGTGACCCCCACATCGGATGCTTGGCGTTCAAATCCGCAGCCAGCAGAGTCGGTGTCCTCCCGTCCATTATCTTCCTCGTGTCGTCGGAGTTGAAATTGCTTACGGGTGGTCGATAGCCTCCCAGGATTTTGACGTCTTTGCCTTCAATGTTGACAATCACACCTGTGGCCTTTGTAAATAACCGGCCGGAATAAATATCTTGAATATAGATATGTATCATTGACACTTTACCGTGAAGTTAGCTGATAAATCTTCCTTTACAATTATAGACTGACTTCATGGTGTACTCGTAGTAGAAAAATTCTTTCGCTGTGAGCACGCATCGTAAGAATTCACTCATAGGTACCGAGTACTCATACTGCCATCTCATAGTACCATAGTAGGTACTCATAGTTACCAGAGGTACCGAGTTCAATCCCCGCCACACACCAATGGATTTTTCAATCGTAAAATGTATGTGCAATTTTCACAGTGGCCCTCCGGTGAAGGAAAAACATCGCTAAGAAACCAACAACTCCCGCATGTTGGTAGCACACTATCTAGTGTCCACCTGACCAGTTACCAGCCTCAAGTTAGAAAATCTGTCGCCAAATATCTAATTTGTTCCGGCAGCTATCCTTGAGAGCTAATTTCTATTCTAGGCCTAGCGTACCACCATCTTCGACCGCATCATCACTCATAGGTGAGATAGTGGTCAAACGCTAGCCTATAAGATATTAAAAATAATAATAATAATTTTCCCCTAAAGCGCCATAAGAACATAAATAACTTATTTTTCAAAAAATATATAACCGACTTCATAACCACAAACAGGCACTCAAAAGCGAAAAATAAATTACTTAATATAATTATTATATGCGCTACCCACTTATCTATTTGAAGTCGGTGCCAGCCAAGTCTATTGGATAGTAGATAGATACTATGTATGTAGTAGTAGTAAGTAGATACATGTAGATACATGTAGGTAGTATCTATCTACTACCGAGAAAGTTTATTTGTTTCGAACATCTTCACGGTCAAACAGCTGGACTGATTAAGCTGAAATTTTGTATAGGGATAGCCTATGGATTATGGATGGCGGGGCATAACTAGTATATATGACAGTCCAAACTAGAAGGCCTCAGTTTGCGCATTATTTTCGCTTTTCTATTCAATTCACGGACCCCTAAAACAACATGGCGCACTCATATCATTCGACATACACATGACACTATAATTTCCTAAATATCATAACTACGGTAGGCCTGACTAATTCACAAAAACCTTGTCACAAAGCATAAATATGGCCGACTGAGGAGTCAAGGTTACCGGAAGGAAACTTCAACGTTTAAGGGAGTTATAAAGGACAATAAATCAGAGTTGAATCACCTGTGTCCGGATTACTTTCTTTTGTTCGCAAGTTCAGTGGCTTACGATAATTTATGAGAAACTGACTGTCAATTGATGCTGGATCGATTTTGATTTGCATGGTATCGCTAGGCTTGTTGTTTGTGACGCGAGTGACACAGGCTTTATTCATTTTTTGTGAAGAATGCTCAAAATATTGCTCATAGAAGACTTCTTTCTTACCTATCTGTAGTCGAGTATTTTTTTGTATTAATGATTTTTGAAGTGAAAACTTCTTTAGCGGCGTTATGAACTTTATTGGGATGGGTAAAACATGTTAAACTCGAGTCAGGACATCGCGTCAGGACACGTGACCTGATCGAAAATTCCTAAGACGGAGGGAGAGTAGACCAAATGCACGTTTATGTTCAAGTTTTCACTTCTGCCAGTACTGCCGGAGTGTTCCGGCAGTGCCGGTAGAAGTGAAAAAAAACTACGAAAAAAAACAACGGGTTACACAACCCGTTGTTTTTTTTTCCATACTATTCCATTCCATACTAATATTATAAAACTTTGTAACTCTGTCACTTTGTATGTTTGTTACCTAATCACGCCTAAGCGGGCGATCAGATCTTAGACTATAAAGTATCTCCTTGTTCAATTTCAGCAACAGGTTTCAGTATAAAGTTTATAGCATGAGGATGAACATAGGCTACTAAATTCTTGGTGTACGTAAGCAAAGTCACGGGTATCAGCTAGTACATCATAAATATTATCTACAAAAAACTTCGACTCGATAAGTGAGTGGTTCTGTAATACATTTTATCCAGAACTGGTACATATTATCATAAGAAAATGTTCGCTTATTTATTAATACAAATTATTCTCGCGGTATGTCTTAAGAAAAAAAAAATTTAAAAAGGCCAAGTCAAAAGTACCTATAAACGGTGAGCATGTATGAAGACGCTTACGAAAATGGGAAGAAGCGAAAGAGGTATGTCTCTGCCAAAGGGGAAAAGGCGTGATTTTATGTATATGTATGTGATTTTGTAAGTTTTTTAAATGATATTTTTACTATCAAGCTTCCCCAACTGAAATTAAGCGCAATCAAATAAATCTAATGGCACATAATATTCCAAAATGTTTTGTGAATAGAAATCTCTACTTAAAACTGTGTCTATTGACAAAAGCTATTATAGCAGTGACGTAATGTAATAAAGTTCTTTCTACGAAATAGGTAATGGAAGTCAAGAAAAACATTGTCTAAAGTGTGTTGTCTAAAGTGTGACTAAATGTTTACATACATTTTCCTGTGAACAAGGCACTTTACACCTAGGCACAGAATAATGAATAGTACAAGACCTAGGTCAGTAGGTAGGTTGTTGTAGGTACTTGTTGTTAGTTTGTGGTTTGGAGATTTATTAGGGATGTCAAGCGTTACTAGTTTTTCTACATTATTTAATAATGCATCGAAAGCATCGCCAACTGTGACAGACCATCAATCCAAACAAAAAAATATGCCTATTTATAGTTGATGTTTGTGCATTCAGCGCATTTACCACTACGCTATACTATTCTGCTATATAGCACAGCATGACAAGCAAACCGGCTCATTTATAGTGCTAAGTGTAAACGTGTTCTAAATAAACGTATGGTGAGCGATATTGTTGTGCTATCAACTATATGCTATAATCTATTGTACTATTATAGCGTAGTCTGACATGCGCTTTATAGCGTGGTGCTACGCTGGTGGGCCAGGAATATTTTTCGTAGAGCCGTAGGGGCTCGCTACGCTTCTACGATAATTATTCCCAGTTACTCGAAAGTATTTACTTAATTAGTAGATTTAAAAACCGGCCAAGACGAGTTGGACTTGCCCACAGAGGCTTCCATACCAACTTCTCAGACTAGGTTAAAAAACAAACTTAACTTTGTAGTTCGATCCATAGAAGATGTATGGCACCAACTACAAATAATAAGTTTGTTACAAACTTTTTTTTTTGTTATTTCACTACATATTTACAGTTTCCGATTTATTCCTATATAAGTGCTTCTTGCCAAATTGCATGATTCTAGTTCAACGAGAAGTAACCTATAGGTTTTGATTCCCTTGTCAAATAGCAAAATATGCGACATAAACGGTCATATCTTTTGATCGCGTTGACTTACTAGATAAATATTTTCTAAGCCGAAAAACTATAGACCCGGGTAATTGATATAAGTTTCTACTTGATATCTCTACGCGCAATTGAGAAAAAGGGGCTTGACAGACAGACGGACAACAAAGTGATCCTATAAGGGTTCCTTTATGACTTTTTAGATACGGAACCCTAAAAATGTGAATAATTTACGATAGTTTACAAAACGACTTCAAAAGCCGCGCTAGTCATATTTAGTAGTGATTTTGAGGTGTTTATCTCCATATTTCCGGAGATCATCATCATCATTATCATCAGCCGGTGTCCGTCCACTGCTGGACGTAGGCCTCTCCCAAGATGCGCCACTGAACCCGATCTACGGCTCTTCTTTTCCAGTCATTGCCTTGGGGCCTTGGCTTTGTGTGTGACTTTCCATCTTTGGGAGAAACATGCCCTAATCGCCACGCTGGGCAGGCGGGTTGGCTTTTGCAGGACGTAGCTTCACCGGTGACGCTGCTGCCCGTCACCGGCCTGTAGAAGTTAGCTACGCCATAATTTTGAAATAGTTATACATATACCGCCATTTATCGGTCACCAGAGCCTCGTTCGTCGGCCAGCAGCACGCACCGCGGGCAAGTGAGGTTGGCTGGGACCACTGAGGTGGTATTTTTGCTCCCTTACATCCCAGATTACCGGAGAACTCATCAGGTATTGATAAAATTACAATAAAACCACGTAGGGAAATGTTGCCTTACAATTAAAAAAAAAATCGAATTGCTTCACGATTGACGGAGTATTTGCGTAACAAACACACACAAATAAAAAATATATATACATAGTTATAAATATTATATTATTACCTATTCCCTACAGATACAGCGGCATGCTAAATTCTGGGTAGCCAGCCTATGAAGTAATAAAGATTTTAAAATGTCGAATAATTTATGAGCATTTGTTACTGTACTTTAGGCACAAAAAGTGGGCAAACCCTGCATACAATTAAACATTAGGTATTTTTATTAAATTTACGTGTAGTGGCATATGGTGTTTAAACAAATTAAGGTGTATTGACACTAGAACTTTGACTCAAACAGTCACTTCGAAAATAAATATATTCGAACAAAGAAAAATGCACAAAGACGAAACATACCGAAAACAAAGAAAATCATTGACCCTGTGCATTCTAGTACAACGGTGAAGTCATCTAGAGAATACCATAGAAATACTTCGCCATATTGAATCAAATCAAATAATTTATTTACACATTGTTAGATAACACACGATTTTACTATTGCCAGTAGACATACAGTGACACAAGTATAACTTGGCGGTGGTGGTTTTTGGAACTAATTCTTTTAATTGAAACTGTGACTTTGACGTTTGAGAGATTACCGCGACATTATTGTTGATAAATCTGCTACATTCAAATAGGTCAATAATGCCAAAAGTAATTAAAAGTGGTTTAAGAGAAACTGTTATCAAAGTACAAAGTAAAAGCACAGTGGCGCACAGGCACGCCAAGTTATAATGCCGGACTGTAGAAGTAGATTTTTTTTTTAATAAAGAACTAAAAAGCTTACTATAGTAGGGACAACTTAATAGATCACATTTGAAGATCAGTTCAGTCTTAGTTTCATAGTAAGGTGACTTGCTTAAAAACATCGATTCAATTGATGAATCGATACGCATCAACACAAACAAGAATGATGTTAGTTTGATGTTATTCGAAATAACCAATTTTCCGGCAGCTCTAAATAAGAAATACAATTAGTATTTACATTATTCAGTGTTATTTACATGTTTGTTTTGCGTTAATATGAAATTGATAAGACACGTTAATACAAATAATACAAATCGGAAATTGTACATATTAAAACGATTTTATATGTATTTATGGATTAGAATGTAGGTCCATAGAAAATGGCTCAATAAAATAAAAAACATACACAAATTTACCTATGGATCTAACGTTTAGTAGTTTATCGTTAGTTTTTTAACCCAAATTATTATTGATTTTAGTTCCTATTCCATTATTTTTGTATCTTTTAGTCAAAGAACAATATTATGTGTTAATAACAATCACAGTGTAGTTATTTTTATCGTTAAACATCATTCACAAGTAATAAATGCATTCGATTCAACCTATCGACTGATCAATCTTTTGATTATTTGGGTAGCATCCCTAGTGTTTAAAAAGGAAAAGTGTTCACTGACGTAACCTTGTACTGACGTTTAATTTTTTTGTTTATTATGTTTAAAATGAATTATTAGTCAAAGAAAACCGTAAAAATGCTTTCTTTTGTAATTATTTGAATAAATATGTATTTGTAACTGAAAAATGTTAAGTAATTATGCAGTTCTGACTTCGAAATAATAAATAATTTTATGTGCCCTTCATTACAAGGTTACGTAGTTGAATTTTGATGAAGTGTCAAATGTGATCTATTAAATTGACTCTACTATAGCAAATGCTGGTTGCATATTACTAGTAGTCTTGTTAATCCCTCCAACTAAGCTAAATGCTTGTGTCTGCAGTGGGTTCACGTCAATAGTGCAATAAGTGGGGATCTTACCGTTGTTTTAGTTTTGTGTTTTAAAACTATCTTAATCGCATATCGTCACTCTACCTGGCCTGAAGGCGTCTTGCACTACGCTTGTCAATATGTAGTTATTACTATAGAACTCGTCTACCCCAGTGGTTGCCGACTCTACCTACGCACAACCCATACTACACATGTTTTTGTTTCGGCCAGTCAAGCACTCGACCACTTTCTCACCGGATGATAATCGACGATTCTTGTCTGAAAATGGAGGACAACAGCAAGATGAGGGTAAGATACTAGATAACTGACTGTGGTCCAATTCATATCATGATTAGCCAATCAAATACCTTATCGTCGCTCTATAATGCCAGCCCGAATGTTCTTCCGAAACAAATAATTTAGTACCGAGACGAATACTTTGAACCGGTACCTACTCAGTATCGAATCTAAAATATCGATACTATATGTTTTTGGAATCGAAAGAAAGGTGCATCCCTAGAAAGATGAACGACGAAAATCGCCTGGTGTAAGCTCGGCTTTACGCAACTATCCAAACACGTCTTTCATACTGGACATTTTTAAAGTGAAAACTTCTTTAGCGGCGTTGTGAACTTTTTGGGATAGGTAAAAATTGTTAAACTCGCGTCTGGACACGTGACCAGATCAAAAAATTTGTAAGACGAAGGGAGAGTAGACCAAACGCACAACTTTAATGTTCAAGTTTTCACTTCTGCCGGCACTCCCGCAGTTGTAACCCGATGTTTTTTTTTTCTTAAAGACTAGCGTTTCACCACTATCTCGATGATCACATAAGCGATGATGTGGTCGAAGATAGAGAACACGCTAGGCCTATTACTCTGACTATATGCTATACTCAAGTGCTGTATGCTGCAGGAACACCGTAAGGTTATGGCAGCAGATTTTCTCCTTGATGTTATAGGTAAGATACTTTTTGTAGCAAGAATATCAAGATATTCTTGATATTCCGATAAGTATATGTAGTTTAGTAACAATATCATTTGGTTTTCTTGACAGAAATGCCAAGCGTAGCTCGCTCCATTGCTGTTTACCTTTATTTGCATTTATTTCATCTTTGTGACTTTTTATGAGTACAAAGACTATTATTCTACCAGTTACAGCGTAAACAAGGATAATTAAGGTTCCATTTACACGAGCTATTGACCATGTAGAGCAGAGCGACGGTCAGGGTTATAGCACCAGGGGTACTACCACACGTTCTTCATTATAATCAGCCTGTGTCAGTCCACTGCTGGACGCAGGCCTCTCCCAAGGTGCGCCACTGAGCCCGATCTTCGGCTCATTGGGAGGGGTATGACTTAATCGCGGGTTGGCAGGACCTAGCTCCTCGCACAGGTGACGCTGCTGCCCGTTACCGGCTTGTAGTAGGTATTTAGCTACGCCATAATTTAAAATGGTTATACCGCCATATTTTGTCGGTCGCCAGAGCTTCGTTTGTTGGTAAGCAGGATGCACCACGGCCAGGTGAGGTTGGCTGGGAGCACTGAGGTGTTTTTCCGTTCCCTTACGTCCCATAGGAATACGCTAACGATAGTATTGTAGCATCTCACTCACTGTAATGTAGTAAGATTGAAATAGTAATGTTTTGTTCTCGTGGTAGGGCTCTAACAGGTTTACTGTGAGTCTATTGTCTGTTTGTAGTGTTTACATCGATGGTAGTGCACATGGGGAATCCCGTTGAACTCTTCCTGAATTTAAGGAAATGTTACTTGCATTTATTTCATTGTTTTTTTTTATTGAACTCTTCCTGAAATTGAAGGAAAAGTGCATTCGTTTTATTAACTTTTGATGTGAAACTACTGAGATGTCATTGTCAAAAGCAGCAACCCGAGTCTTTGTTTGTTATTTTTAGATTTATTTTTTATAATATTGTAATGCAAAGACCGTCGACAATTACAAACGTTAGGAACGAAGGAAATAAAGCGGTATAGACATCAATAGAAAACTAATTTAAAATTCAATTTACAATTTAATTTCTGGGTTTTTGTTGAGGAGTTGTCCGGACGCCTAATTGACATCATCACCCTGAGACCAAAGAGCTGGTGACGCTTACCTCGGCCAACGTATTAGCCTAGCTATACAACGAGGTAATGTAGCTCTTTTTGGGAACACTACCGACAGACATTGTCTGATGATTCTGTTTTTTATTTATAGTTTAGGTATTGTTTATTGTAGTTTATATATTTTTAACAGACTTCGAAATAGGAGAAAGTTCTCAAAACGTCGGAATCTTTTTTTTATATTCGTTCATCGATTATTCGAAGACGCCTGAACCGATTAGGAAAATTAATTTGTTTGATTTAAAAGAGTAGACCGTCCACGTGATCCTATTTAAATTTCATTGAGGTATGTTCAGTATCTCTAGAGATATGGAGATTAACACTTCTAACCCCTGAACTAATATGTTTTATATTTTATTTATTTAAAGAAAATGATTTGTTGTGCAAAAACCTGCACTTCCAAGTTTCCTCATTGCAACACCATTTAGATATAGCAATAAATAAATGAAATTACTATAATTACGTTAGCGTATAATCTTATAACACAGGTAAAATGAATCATTAATTAAATAAGACATCGTAAAATGTGCTCTCGACTCGAACTCTCAAGTCACGCTTAATTGTAAATAGTTTAATTAATGTGATAATATTATGCTATGTTTAGGTACTTGAGGGGTATAGAATCAAAGGCAGCTATATCCACCTAGGCATTTTTTTCATAAAGCAGAAAAAACGTCTTACGCAACACGTGTAAAAAAAGCCTTAAAAAAAGTATTAGGAATGTTGGTACCACTGAACAACACACAATCATCAACCAATCCAAATTAAAACTTTTACTCGATAATTTTAAAATCACTTAGCTGTATTTGATACCAACAAAAGGATTACAAAAGGATTTAGCTGTCTTTGATTCTGATTGTAATTGGATATAGCTGTTTTTGATACCAATTCTTACATTTTTAGTGGATTTAGCTGATAGCCCTGTGGAAACCGATTCTTTAAACGGGAATTTGGCTGGGATTTAGCTGTTTTAGGTGCCAAACAATTTTGTAAACTTATGTGGAATAGTATGAAGAATAAGATGGCATTCGCAGTTAAAAAATGACTTGTTGTGGATATAGCTGCCTTTGATTCTATACCCCTCACTTGTACTATTGTTTATTCTGTGTCTTAGGTACGTGCAACATACGCATGTGATAGAATATTTTCATAGTACATACCGATACCGTTATCATAGGAGTAAGCTAACACATGCATCCGACTAAAGGTCCGCAACCACAAAGGTCAGATAGCGCAGTAGTATTAGTACCGACTGGTTCACACCAAACGCGATCTTTCGATCGGAAAACGATTGAAAATCAAATCGCGAACGCGCACGCGGACCCAGGACGCCACGGTGTGGTCGTACCTTTACTTGTACCTACTGTTATTTATTTGGTAACTAAGGGTAGAGTCTGGCTAGGAAAAGTAGTGAATGAAAACGCGCAGTAAATTTAAGAAAACAGTATGGCAGCCCCTGCCATACTGTTTTCTTAAATTTACTGCTAAGGAAACTTCGAATGACTTGTTTTGATTAAAGTATCAAAACAAGTCAGTCGAAGTTTCCTAGCAAGGTTAGAGCGATAGTTGCAAAAAAAATGCATACTATTGCCATGTAAAATAGAAATAATTCGAGTACTTTTGTTCGCTAGACTTAGACTCTAGTTACTGATAACTTTATTGTCAGTTTTGATCTAATAGAGTAAAATATAGAGATAGAAATATAGAGAACAAACACAAACACTGTAACACTGATTTTAATGCACAAGTCGACTGAAGGAATATGAAACATCACTGTGTATTTATTATCTATGCCTCTAGTCTACGGCTTAAATCAGATCACACGTGGCGTTTTCAAATCGATAAACATTTCTATTATAAACTGACTCCCAATAATATAAGATCGTTTAAAAAATTATAAGAAACGACTTCAAATGCCAAATTAATAAAAAAAATGCCGAAAAATAAATACCGAAAAAGAAACGAATTAAAATATTTTTCAGTACCAAGTTTGGGAGGTTTATCTCATTATTTTTGAGTACCAAGTTTGGGGTGTTTATCTTAGATCTGGCTGAAATTTAAATGGAACTAAGTACCAGGGAAAAGAAATCGCACATAAAAAATAAAATAGTAAAAGTAAAATAGTACATTCTTCTATTTTGAAGTCGGTTAAAAAGGAGAAGGTTCTCAGTTCGTCTCTATGTTTTTTTTCTTATTTTTAGGGTTCTCTACCTCAATAGGTAAAAAAGGAACTCTTATAAGATCACTTTCTTGTCCGCCTGTCCATCTGTCTGTCTGTATGTCCGTGTGTCACTACCTATTTTCTTAGGAAAGGGTGGACCTAGCATGTTGAAATTTATACCAGATTATGAAGTCTATAGTCCCTATTATATGTAAAAAGATATAAAATGATATAGGCAAATTTAGATTTACGCTAAAACTTGTAAGTACCAAAATTTACCTTAATTTTCAACTTTTTTATTTTTCGGAATTTTTCCTTTACTTATGCTGCAAGACCTTGCTTTTAACCAAAATTGACAATTCTAGGACAACCGGAAGTACCCTATAGGCCTGTTGACCTAGAACTATGAAATTTGGCAAGAAACAAGGTCTTACAGCACAAATAAAGTAAACATTCAAAAAAATTAAAAAAGTTGGAAATTAAAGGGTGTCCCCATACATACATAGTTAACGTCAATAAAGATAGGCCTCTGAGTTATATGAGCGCTCATACAATTTACAGGTCTACCTTAACTGGTACTTGCCAACATTGGCGGTACGGAGTTTATGTAAGTTCACCGATTACTGGTACTTGCCAACATTGGTGGTACGGAGTTTATGTAAGTTCACCGATTACTGGTACTTGCCAACATTGGTGGTACGGAGTTTATGTAAGTTCACCGATTACTGGTACTTGCCAACATTGGTGGTACGGAGTTTATGTAAGTTCACCGATTACTGGTACTTGCCAACTTTGGTGGTACGGAGTTTATGTAAGTTCACCGATTACTCGAAGTTGCCTGAACCGATTTGGAAAATTATGATTTTAATTTCAAAGGGTACCCTTCCCAGGTGGTCCCATTTAAATTTTAACGAAATCGGTATATACCTGCATCTGTTAGCATCAGTTGTTTGCGGTGATTATAAATAAACGTCTTATTCATATTCATTTATTTCATAAAAACCAATTGACATGTCAGTTTTGTATACTAAATACTTAAATTCAAAATGTATAACCATCACTACAGATCTATTTATAATCTGTTTATTGAGACTATTCCAATGAGCCCAAATCTCTGCTGTAATTTGGTGAGGATTTGAGTATTCTGCAGATTCCAGGAGATGTCCCAGCATCAGGTCAATGGTACTATGTTCTTACACGACGTTCTTACGAATTTTGAATAAATTCGACCTATAAAAGCTCAGAGTAATAATTACTAAAGTACAGAGCGCGGCTACTCGAGCGCGAACAGTAAGCACGGGCCAGAACATCGTCGCTGTCCACCGGCAAGCGCGAACAGTCCACATTCTGAGTTCGAGCGGAGTGCGTTTAGTAACATTTTATTTCGTTTTTGCCGAGAAAATGGTGAAATGTGCGGTGCCAACTTGTCAAAATGCGACAAGGAAACACACGAAACTAAAATGCAACATAACATTTCACAAGTTATTCAGTTTTTCATACTTTTAAACGGATATACTATTATATGATAGCGGGGGTGAAGTACACGTGAGACGTGCTGTTGCGAGTCGCGTCCCACTACACCGCCCGCCGCTTCGCCGGTGATGCATTGAGTAGTGATGTGCGTGCTGTCGATATTATTTACGACATTTTTTACGTTCAAGCGAAGTCAAACTAAGGAAATACTCCGATGCTCTAAAGTGTTAATGTTGAGATTTTTGTGTGGTTAGCTTTATATTAGTTACGAGCTGTGCCCCGAAACTTCGCAACTTCGTCCGCGAGGAATAGTGTCTTTGGTTAGTATTTTTAATTATTTAGGCTAATTATATTACAAATAAGACACATACGTTGCCCACCTACACTGCGCCGTACCACGCCTCGCTAAGCCCCCTCCCCTCCCTCTTCCCCTCTCATACCCTCCCCCTCCTCTCCCTTTCCCCTCCCGCTTCACCACCCCCTCATAACCTAACTAAAACTTCTACAAACTTTGAATGTCATATAGTAGGACGTGTGTATGTAAGTATTAGAGATACGCCAAGTACTCGTTTACTACTCGGTACTCGGTACACTCGGTGTTTTTTTAGTACTCGTACTCAGCCGAGTAACACGATTGACAACAGTCACTCAATATTACTGAACACGAAAAACTGGCCAAGTGCAAGTCAGACACGCACTCGTAGGGTTCCGTAACACAGTAGAGTATTCTATAACTATGATTTCGCATAGAAAAATTAACTTTGTTTTTCATTAGAGTGTTTGTATGAAAAACAAAGTTATATTTGCGATCGCTATATCTCAAAAACTACTGACTGTATCTCGTAGAAATTGTAGGAAAAAACAAACAGCGTATCTTGAGATTAATATATAACATTCCTCTGAATGTATAAATATCCTATGTTCATTTTTGTCGTCACGTGTAACCCGCTTCATGGATAAGCGCGCTGGCGTTTGCAGACATCCCTACGCAAGACCTATATATAAATGTACGTAGCTATAGCACATCTGCTTACAACTCTCAGCAAGGTGGCGGGCTCTTAGCCGCGCTCTATACTTGTAATTATTGCTCTGAGTATAAAAGTTTATTTTATAGCGTCAGCTTCTAGAAATAAAATGGCCAAGTGCAAGTCGGACTCGCACTCGTAGGGTTCCGTAACACAGTTAAGTATTCCATAACTATGATTTACACGCAAGTACAAAATTAACTTTGTTTTTTATAGTGTTTGTATGAAAAACAAAGTTATCTTTGCGGTCGCTATATCTCTAAATCTGCTGACTGTATCTCGTTCAAACTAATTTTAGGTGTTAATTTTATTAAGATCTACATAATGTATTTTTTTCACTACCATACAAAAAAGGTTAACTTTCATTCGACTGAAATTTTTCTTTTGATACGTTATCCTTAAACCCGTTGCATGTTTATCTCGTGACACAACATACCATCAGCCATCGAAAACTATAATTGGGATAGTTTAAAAACTAAAACAACCGACTTCCATGCCCCGCGAGTCAGTTTCAGTAGCAAGTTTGAGACGTTTAAGCGTCATATCTCTGGAGGTACATATCAGATCTCGATGACATTACAATAGGACTACCATGGAAATGTACCCTACCAATGAAAAAAAAAACAATCATTCGAATGGGTTCATAATTGACGGAGTAATTGCGTTACTTTCTGCAGGTATCTACTAAGTAAGCGTGCTACATCGTCGACCGCATCGTCACTTAACATCAGGTGAGATAGTGTCCTACCACCATGCGGGGGTTGTTGGTTTCTTAACGATGTTTTTCCTTCACCGGAGAACCACTGTAAAAAGCGCATATAAATTTTTTGACAGAAAAATCCATTGGTGCATTATCCATAGACAGCGGATGGATAATCATAGGTCAATTTTATGTCTGTAAAAAAAATAAACTGAACTTTTTTATAATATAAGGTAATAGGACAAGCACGACGCTCGCCAGATGGTTAGCGATGACGTCTACCAATGTTCGATACAGTATCCCAAATTCTAAAAGATTAAAGTTCCAAAATTCTGTATAGACAACATTTTTCACGTTACTGCACTGTGCCTCTTACCTTTAGACATAAAGATATAATTTCACTGAAAACTGCCATTAAAACAGAAAAACATTTCTATTTCCCTTCCGAATAACTGACAAAGTGTCGGTACCGCCCCAGACGGACTAGCAAAAGTCCTAAGACCTTTTCACATATCTAATATTGGTGTAGAGCACAGTACAAGTACATTAAAGTTGGCACCATAAGTTATTTCTCATGTATAAGACGGAAGACACTGGTATCCTATACCACGGGTCTGAGAGCCTAGTTTAGGTACCAGAGATTATACTTGCTAAGTTATACTACGAATGCCTATTTCATGAATAAATTGTTTCATTCCAAGTTATTTAATTATACGATAAGATAAAATAAGATAAATGTATTAGTACCAAAGAGACCTTAGTTCTAAAGTACGTATGTTTTATACATTTAAGTTTTTTTAAATAATTTATACCTAAAGATCTATACGATTGTTCATCTATGAGAGGTATCTACGCAAGTAAATGTATACAAGCGAACATAGTACAGTAGTTATAGATACATGGAGCATGGTATAAGCGCGTCACAGCTTTGCAGCTTATAAGAGACTGCTCATCCTTGAACGACGCATTGGAGGCTCGGGTGGAAACTCGGAGACAGCTGTGACTTGTTTATAATCTAATCAAAATGGTGCTCCGGTATTTCTGCTTTTTCGCGCTCGTCATCAGTGCTAAATCAGCTTCTGGTAAGTCTTAGTGGTTTTTTTAATTTTTTCTCTATGTGTAGTAATAGATGATATAGAAGAATCCAATAAAATATTTTTAAATGTAAAATGTTTAAAAATGTAAATGTAAAATAAAGGTGTGTGTAAAATGCATTGAAAATTAAAGTCGTTGGTTGTTGTGGGGAAAATATTTAAATTAAAAAGTTTGTTATATTTTATTTATAAGTAGTTAACAATCTTAGAACTAAACAGCTATTCTTGATATTTTTTAGGGTTCCGAACCCAAAGGGTACCAAAGGAATCCTATTAATGAGACTTTGCTGTTAATCTGTCCGTCCGTCCGTCTGTCTGTTCACCTTTCACAGGGCTGTATCTCCTTAACCGTAATAGGTAGATACATAAAATTTTCACAAAATATCTTTTGCTATAGCCGCTATAACAACAAATACTGAAATCAGAATAAAGTTAAAAATTAAAGGGGTTCCCCGTACGTGAAACGTGTTTTCCTGGCACTTTTCGCTTGATTTAATGAACTATAATAGATAATAGAGTCAGTATATATTATTTTACTCTTTGGATAATAGATACTTCCCTTTTTACAGAGCTATAGACGCTTGACATTTTTTAACACAGTTGTCATATTGTCGGTCATAATTTGCGGTTGCTATGACAACAAATAAATAACATTGAAATTTGAAATGTTATTAAAAGTTAAGGGTTGTATACAAAGAACGTGATTTATGCAGCATTTTTTCTCGATGTTATAAAATATTATACCGTGGTACCTACGGAATAGGAACCCTACGAGTGCGAGTCCGACTTGCACTTGGCCAGTTTATTTATTTATAATAAGTAAATGACAAAAAAGATTGCATTTTTACTTTACGTCACACGCGTGTTATATTTATTATACCTACCTAAGTAGTTATATGAAGTGATCCACTTTCCACTTCCCGTAGATCAACTCGAAATCACTAAATTATTGTAGTATCACAGTTTAGTACATGCCTTTGATTATAAAGTATATAATCAAAAGCAAATTGCATACAAAGTTCCATTTCGATATGACAGTTAGAAGTAAGTTAAAATCGACTTATAAAATGGATATTGTTTGTTGGTTACAAGTGCATCTAATGAAAAAATAGAAAGCGTGTTAAAAAAGCGAAGCAATTATTATTTTTTTATAAGATTCTATAAAGTTTCAAGGTAGTCCTAAATTTATTTCATTGTTTTTAGACTTTTGACTTTAACAGTACATTTACTAAAGAACAATAAGGTTTTTGTCCATTTGTTACATTGTCCGTAAATATTTTTTGATGGTCACATAATTTTTTAGACAAAATATATATATTTTAAATCACCTTTTTTTCCAAGCCCTTTGATGAGATACCCCACTCCATAGGATTTCAAGGAAAAAAACTTTAGCCCCACATTATGGCGTATAAAATCCGCCATTTTGATTTTTTTTAATTTTTTATCTTTTTGTTGACACTCGCGCTGGCATGGCGAATCTAACGACGTGCCACTCATCAAAATCGGCCCACGCGTTTGGTCTCTAGAGTGTCACAAAGGAAAAAACATACATACATACATACAAAGACTGATAAACACATTACCTCTCCTTTGCACCACAAACATACATCTGAAGTTAGAATGTATGATCTCACTTTATTATTAACAGTTTAATGTGTACTTACCTTGAATGTGTTAAGTTTTTATCATATGAAGACGTCATTTTTAGGGATCCGTACCCAAAGGGGAAACGGGACCCTATTACTGTCCCTGTCTGTCTGTCTGTCTGTCCGTCTGTCACCAGGCTGTATCTCATGAACCATGATAGTTAGACAGTTAAAATTTTCACAGATGATGTATTTCTGTTGCCGCTATAACAACAAATACTAAAAACGGAATAAAGTTAAAGATAATAGAGGGTCCCCATACAAGAAACGTGTTTTTTTCGGCATTTACGCCATCTATGAACGCTTAGATAGGTAAACGTCCCATAGATGGCGTTATATTGTAATGTCGATCCCTAACACCTTTGTTAGACGTTAGATGGCGTTATAAGAAAAATAATGTTTATTAATTATTATTTTTTGCTTGCGAAAAATTATAGTGGTATTTTTTGCTCGATCTTATAAAATACTGTAGTGTGGTACGGGAGCGAGTGCGAGTCCGCCTTGCACTCGGCCAGTTTATTTTAGTTATGAATAGAAATTATGTAGGTAATATGGACGTGTGAAACTAGAAAAGAAGAGCCGAAGATCGGGCTCAGTGACGTGTCTTGGAAGAGGTTACGTCTACGACTGACACCGGCTGATGATGATGTAATACTGATATTCTACAAGTAATACTTATCGAATACGCAGTTGCAGCTAGGTAATCTTATCATAGCCTAAAATAGCTGAGCTCAGTATTGTTAGATCTTTATTTTACGCTCGAATAGGGCGATATATTGATCCAATTATAATAAGATATGCACGTGTATGGTACCTATGCTGTACCGTTGCAGTATTCTTTGATAATAAAAATGCAGTATATATATTCAAAATATATGATATACATCGTGTGATACTGTGTCTGTAATTGTTTTGATTTTAAAGTAAAGAACCGGCTTTACTTGCGGCGCGAGTCGTTTTCAGTGTTAAAGTAGCAAGCTACTAAACATCTGAGATATTTATCTCCATATATCGAAATATATGTAATACAAAATAGTACTAAGCGAGTACCTTATAATGTAGTTATAATACATCCTTTAATATTTATATTGATTAATAAATCAATATAAAAATAAATATAATATTATTTTTAAGAAACACAAAATAAAACAATCAATTTTAGAGCCTCTTTTTTAACCGACTTCACAAAAAGGAGGTTTTTAATTCGTCGGTTTTGGTGGTAGTCCCATTTAAATTTTAACGAAATCGGTCGAGCCGTTTTTAATATTATGTATCAACATTTGTATTACGATGCATTTATATACCTGGATGACATGCTACTTACTACAGGCTACTTTACGTTTGAAGTCGGTTCTGTTCGTTTTTAAACGATATTAAATTATAAGTTGTTTTTTTTTATTTCATAAAACGTTATAACTTCCAGCTCCATTCATAAAGCCATGTCCTCCCGGCGACAACGACTGCATCTTAACATCAGCCCAGGCGGCCGTGGCCTTCGTGGCCCCTGGCATCCCAGCGCTGGGCATGAAGTCGCTGGACCCCATGAGGTTGGATCTGGTGAAGGGAGACAATAATGGTCTGCAGCTCATCATCAAGGATACTATCGTCACGGGGATGAAAGGATGTAGCGTGGACGCCGTCAAGTAAGTTGTGAACTATTCTACATTATTTAAGATCGTTTACAAAATTAATATATATTTTTTTTATATCTTATAGTTCACCACTATCTCCCCTGTTGGTAAGTGATGATGCGGTCGAAGATGGTAAGCACGCTAGGCCTAGAATGGGAACTTGCTCTCAAGGATAGCTGCCGGAACTCATTACATGTTTTGGCGACAGATTTTCTAACTTGAGGGTGGTAGCTGGCCAGGCGGACGCTAGATAGTGTCCTACCACCATGCGGGGGTTGTTGGTTTCTTAACGATGTTTTCCTTCACCGGAGGGCCACTGTGAGAAGCGCACATAAAATTTTCTATAGAAAAATCCATTGGTGCACGGCGGTTTGAACTCGGTACCACGGCATCAAAGCCGACCGTTCTCCCAATTACGCCACCGAGCCCTCAAATTATAATTAACATTATAATTAACATACATACATAAAATCGCGCCTTTTCCCCGTTGGGGTAGGTAGAGGCTACTTCTTTCCTCATGCTACAATCCTGACATACCTCTTTTGCTTCTTCCACTTAAAAATAATGAAGATAGATAAAAAACTAAAACAACCGACTTCCACAGTAGCAAGTTTGAGACGTTTATCGTCATATCTCTGGAGATACTATCAGATCTCGATGAAATGACAATGGGGCCACCTTGATAATGTACACTACCAATGAGAAAAATAATCATTCGGTTCACAATTGACGGAGTAATCGCGTAACATATATACAATAACCGGCCAAGTGCGTGTCGGGCCATGAACAGTGTAGGGTTCCGTAGTAGCCTGTTATTTAATGCAAGTCTTTACACGTTATAAACAAGCAACTAGGTACTCCGTCTTTGTCACTTTAAAGAATTTATTCTAAGGATTTTGTATTTGGTACAAAAATATCTAACACCCAAGTTCAACGACTATTACTGTTAAACTAATAGAGTTATCTTAACCGCTATAGTTTTCCTTTAAAGTTCATGAAATGCGCTATTATTACGAATTTTTCCAGATTTTTCAAGCCCGCAGTTTAGCTTTTAGAGGGGGGGGGGGACGCCCTACTGGAACAAAAATTTGCACTTTAAAGTTTAATATTTCTTAAATGGAGCATTCAATTGAAAAATGGTATCAGCAACCCTTAAGTCATTTTAAAATACCTATTAAACGATGCTCCACACGATGGAGCAGACGATGAAAATAAAATTCCTGCCCACTTCTCATATAGAGGAGTTACCCTAAAAAAATTATTTTTCAAAATTTTATTTCAGCACTTTGTCGGCGTCATTTATTTACATACCCCCACAAAATGACAACTTTCTAGTATTAACGGTCCCTTAGCAAAACCTCGGACAGACAGACAGACAGACAGACGGACATGACGAAACTATAAGGGTTCCTTGTCAGGACTACGGAACCCTAAAAACATACAGACGAATTGAGAACCTCCTCCTTTTTGGAAGTCGGTTGTAAATATATGGTAATCTTTTTTATTGCAAGTTTTAGGTAGGTAAGAGGAGCATATTACATCGATGTTCCCCTTGATTTGCTACTAAAAATAGCTTACCACCATCAAGGAGAAAATCTGCCACCAAAACCTTACGGTGTTCCGGCAGCACACAGCCCTTGAGAGTCAGAGTATTCTAGGCCTAGCCTAACCTAGCCTTCTGTTTACCGATCGGATTATCGTTTAACACCAGGGGCCTTATTCAGTATGACCAATGAGGTAACGCGTTCCTTAACGCGCCACGTTACGTTATTGAAAATTTGTATTCTGTATGCCACACGATAGGTAAATTATACAAAACGCGCGCGTTACACGTCCTCATATGTCACGATATTTTGACAGCTTAAAACGCGCTCATAACCTTACCCTATTGCGTTTTAATTGGCATAGAGAATACCATAACGCGGAGATAACGTAACACGGCACGGTAAGACATTAAAATGGTCATACTGAATAAGGCCCCAGGCGAGATAGTGGCCAAACGCTAGCCTATCATGTATTTAAAAAAATCTGACACATTTAGTTATTCAAATCCATGGAGATTTCACTTCTATGCTCCATGTTCAAATCTCAGTTGGTTCCTAAAGAGTGCGCAGAAATATAAAATAATATTTCTGTGGTTTGATCCCTATGAGAAAGCGAATACAATGGCATCAAAAAAAATTCTGTGTTTTGACCATTCACTGTGCATTTTTTTTCGTCGTCATCATCATTATCAGCTAATTTCCGTCCACTGCTGGACATAGGCCTCTCCCATGGCACGTCAATGAGCTCGATCTTCAGCTCTCTGTTCTAACCGCTGGCAGCCAGCTTGCGTATACCATCGCTCCACCTAGCTGGAGGGCGACCTACGCTACGTTTGTTTTTTTTTTTCAAATTCTGTAAATTCAGCTGAAGGTGTAGTCAAAAACGATGGACTGTCTCCTCAGAACGTTTTACTGTAGCCACGACGGAAGAGTTGCCTGCCCTATCGGCCAAATATACATCTTTGTATTGCATAGTAAACAAAGTAAATAAAGTCGCTCCGGCTATCTGTACGCTTAGATCTTTTAAACTACGCAATACATTTTAATGCCGTTTTCATCAATAGATAGAGTAATCCAAGAGGAAGGTTTATAACCAAACAAAACGCAGGCGGGGCGCAGCTAGTTCTATATAAAAATTACCTTTGTGGTAACACTACCACTGGCGATTAATATAATTATTTACCTTTAAGCTACACGTTCTATATTAGGTGAACTTGTAGACCTTAAAACCAGGTTTGAAATGAACTCGTAGGCCTTCTTAATGTACCTACGAGTATCTATTATAGTGTTATCCTTCCTTGTAGAGGGCGTGGTTGGATATCCTCTGTGGTCTAGTTTTTCACATATACCTATTACTTACCTATTGGAAAAATTCTTGCTACTTTATGTCAAAATTTACAAGGTGTACAAAATTTACAAGGTGTACAAAAGCTCACAACTGATCTAATCTCTATATTTATTATTTTTTAAGACAAAATTTCTCATTCGTTAGTAAGTCTTATAGGTTTGTTAGTTTGTCTGTGAGTTTGCGAGTTCTGAGGTAACAACAGACATAATATATATATAGAGACAAATTAAGAACCTCCTCCTTTTTGAAGTCGGTTTTAAATTGATCAAATGTCACAGTCCAATCTAACAACATCCCCATAGATAAACTCTTTATTGCGACACCAAAGATACAGACACTTATAACTTTTACAGCTCAAATTTAACGTGTAACAATGGGCGGTCTTATCGCTAACAGCGATCTCTTCCAGACAAACCTTTGTATGGAGATGATCGAAATAGTGCAGGGTGCGCCTAATTTAAATTAAAATGAAATGAATAACAATAACATATTATACCTAAACTAACATAATCATACCTACTTACCTATAACAATAAACACAGATTACTTACATAAATTCCTCCTACATACATTTTTAAACCTTTTACAAAAAATCCCCATAGTGACATACCACAGTACACTAACTACACTTTTGAGGGCCCGGTGATGTAAGTGGGAGAACGGTCGGCTTTGATGCCACAGGTACCGAGTTCTATCCGCGCCGTGAACCAATGGAGTTGTCTATCGAAAAATTTATGTGCGCTTTTTACAGTGGCCCTCCGGTGAAGGAAAACATCGTTCAGAAACCAACAACCCCCGCATGGTGGTAGGACACTATATAGTGTCCGCCTGGCCAGCTACCACCCTCAAGTTAGAAAATCTGTCGCCAAACATCTAATATGTTGCGGCAACTATCCTTGAGAGCCAGTTCTCATTCTAGGCCGAGCGTGCTTACCATCTTCGACCGCATCATCACTTACCAACAAGGGAAATAGTGGTGAAACGCTAGCCTATAAGATATAAAAAAAACACTAAACGACTTATTTTATTCCACTCTTGCGACATTTCTGTAATTGGCGGTCTTTTGAACCCCAGCTGAAGTCTTCTACCACCAGGGATGACCCATTTAACACAACCATGGGATCACGTATAGCGGTGATTAAGGCTGTAATAATGACGAAGATTTAATTAGTGATATCCAAAACGTGGACGTTAAAAATATTTATGTCTCAAAACAATATTACTAAATAAAACTACCATTTTATTAACCGACTTCAGAAAAAGGAGGATGTTACTTAATTCGGCCGTATATATTTATATTTTTATGAATGTTCGCATATAACTTCGTCGTTTATGAACCGATTTTGAAGATTTTTTTTTGTTGGAAAGAAGATATCCCAAGGGTAGTCTATATAGTCTATATAATCATTGTAATTTCATCGAGATCTGATAAGTATCTCCAGAGATATGACGATAAACGTCTCAAACTTGCAACTGAAACTGACTCGCGCGGCATGGAAGTCGGTTGTTTTAGTTTTAACTATCTTAATTAAACTATCACATAAACTATCTTAATTATAGTATAACTGTAGTAGTTTTATCCTACCTCGACATTAAACATGAATGTAGCACTTTAAATATACTCATTACATTGTTCTACCTTAAAGTATTCTTCTACCAATGATAGGCTTCAATAAGTTATCTAATAACATTCAACCCTATAGGAGAGGCCGCGAGTTGACCGAGTTATTCAGACTCTCGCTGTGCGTACTTACGGTGCATTTTACTTTGCGCAACACGCGGTTCATAGTTACTATTAGTTAATACTGTGACGCAAATTCAAGGTCGCTCGAGGCGTGAAGCGCATTTTGAACGTTACCGGCGTTGTAACTAGGTTTAATCTCGCATCTTTGCTCTCAGGGAGTGCAATTTCTGTACTTGTACACATTATTCTGTGCTCGCGCGGCATGGAAATCGGTGGTTTTAGTTTTTAAACTATCTTAATAATATATCTAAGGTAACGTGAAACAATGCATCTACCATTAGAATAATAAAAAATAACAGTAATTATGGACACGTTCATAGTTTTTACTCTAATTCTCGACATAAAAGACAATTAAAAGAGATTTAATTACCTACAGTTGTGATTTTTTTATGTATGGTTAATGGAGAATTCAAAAGAATTGCACAGGGGATAGTTATATCTGTAAACAATAATTATCATCAATTACAGTCATTCTGATGATAGTCGTCGAAGATTGGTAACAGCTGGAGATTTTTTCAATCTTCAGAGCAAACAATTTGCACCTTTATAGCTTATTTAGTTGAGGCTTTTACCTAGATATCTAATTTTTTTTTAAATAAAAAGCTAACGTAACGTAATTCACGTTAAATTCCCGTTTTAAATCTATAAATAAAAAGCTTACTCGCAATGTGGGTTGCACATTACTAGTAGTCTTGTTAATCCCTCCAACTAAGCTAAATATGCTTGTGTCTGGAGTGGGTTCTCGTCAATAGTGCAATGGGTGGTGATCGTACTCCCGACCTCTCGATCGCCAGTCCCGACACCTTATTCATTGGGTTATTGCCGCTATTAAGTCATTAATTAATGGGTTCATACATCAGAGATCTACCAGACAACCTTTTTAGGGTTCCGTAGTCCTGACAAGGAACCTTTATAGTTTCGACCCTTATACGTCCGTCTGTCTGTCTGTCTGTCTGTTTGTCTATCCGAGGTTTTGCTAAGAGACCGTTAATGATAGAAAAGTGTAATTTTGTAGGGGCATGTATATAAATTACGCCGACAAAGTGGTGAAATAAAATTTGGAAAAATATATTTTTTTAATGTAGCTCCCCTACATGAGAAGTTGAGATGAATTTTTTTTTCTTCGTCTACCGCATCGTGTGGGATATCGTTGAATAGGTCTTTTAAAATGACTTAAGGGTTGCTAATACTATTTTTCGATTGAATGCTCCATTTACGAAATATTAAACTTTAAAGTGCAAATTTTTGTTCCATTAGGGCGTTCCCCCCCCCCCCCCCCCTCTAAAAGCTAAACTTCTGGTTTAAAAAATCTTGGAAAATTCGTGATAATAGTGCATCTCATGAACTTTAAAGGAAAACTATAGCGGTTAAGATAACTTTATTAGTTTAGCAGTAATTGTCGTTGAACGTGGGTGTTGGATAATTTTGTGCCAAATACAAAATCATTAGAATAAATCCTTTAAAGTGACAAAGACGGAGTACCTAGTTGCTTGTTTATAACGGGTAAAGACTTGCATTGAATAACACGCTACTACGGAACCCTACACTGTGCGTGGCCCGACACGAACTTGGCCGGTTATTATCTAACAGAAACTGGTTATACAAATGGGGTTAGTGAAATAGCTGTGCCCTGCGGTTTTACCCGCGTAGACATCGTTCCCGTGAGAATATGTGGATAAAAAGTGCCTACCCTATGTATTGTTTCAGGGTCCAGGCTATATACCAAATTTCAGCTCAATCGATTGAATAGTTTTAGCGTAAAGAAGTAACAAACATCTTACAAACCTTCGCCACAAATAATATATATATATTATTTCGTATAATAGTAGAAGGAAGCTTAAAGCAAGCTATGATTTTTTTCTTATATAATTGTGACACAATAAGTTAATCATTTCATTTCTTCTTCTCTCATATAGAGCATCCCTATTTTTAACCGACTTCACAAAAAAGGAGGAGGTTCACAATTCAACTGTATTTTTTTTAATGTTTGTTACTTCAGAACTCCGTTAAATCTTAACCGATATGAAAAATTCTGTTTTTCTTTAAAAGAGATTATGCCTGTCTGGACCCATTCAAATTTTATCGAGCTATGACAATTATCTCCGGAGATATGGAGATAAACAATATAAGCAAATTTGTATTCTTAGATGATAATCATAATAATTTATTCATATAACAAAATACCTGACATGATTATACCTATACTACTGACTATCGCGGCATGTGAAGTCGGTTTTTGGTACGATCATAAATTGTCCTTTGAGCACACATCAAAAAGCACTTGTAGTCATAGGTATACGTGTTTTATTGACGACTCCCGTGATGCTCAACCTTACATCTAAACAATATTTTTTCACCAACATTATAATTATAATTGTTTACATTTAAGATAAGACAAATACCTGGCTATTATAAAATAACCGGGTTTTATAGTGTAAGGTTAAAATTAAATAATAATTGGTATTATGAGTAAGCCATTATTTATGTGTCACAGCTTATCTGATCTTGACCCGTTCATTAGATTAATCTGTGTGAATTCTTGCATCTCATTACTTTGGTAATAAGCAGTGCTGCCAATAACATTTTCTCGATTCCCCGATTCGGTGTAGTCAATTCCCCGAAAATCCCCGATTTTTTTTTATTCACTCCCCAAAAATTCCTCGAAATTATATTTTTGGAATAAAAACACTGTTTTACATAAAATTAAATCTTAAGTGGGCCTTATTTTATTTGGAATAGTACATTATTCGCCATATTTTCGCAATAATAATATTTAGATCAGGTTCGAATTATAATGTTAGTAGTGTCGAGCTGTATCTGCCAAGTCCAAACGTAATTTTTTATTTATAAGTAACAAGTACAACCCAACATAAATTAGTTTAAGCCCACCAAAAAAAATTGTTCTGGATTCCCCGAAATTCTCCGATTTTCGCTATTCCCCGCGCTCTTCCCGCGCTAACCCTCAATTCCCCGAAAATCGGGGAAATTTGCCGCGATTGGCAGCGCAGGTAAAAAGTGCAATACATAGCTAACTAAACTAATTGCTTGAAATCTAGGTTTTAATGTTATGAACTTTAGTTTCCCTGTGACTTCGCTCGCGGTAAAAAGTACCCTATGTACTTCTCAGACGGAATAAGCAGTATTCCGTCTGAGCATGTACTTTAGTTTTTATTTAGTGCCTACGTGTTAATCCATGTTATACATTATCTGGGTGTCAAACAAACATGCAAATCAGTAAAGAGTAACAAATATCCATCCAGCATATTTTTGTTTTACTTAGAATTGGGTAGCACGCACGAAACAAGGCGCGGGGCGCAGGATAGTAATTAATAACAAATAATAATAAAAATGCAAATCTGTCTTTAGACGGAGTTATGCCCTAACAAGCATAAAAAATATAAACATCCGAATTGAAATCCTGCACCTTTTTTGAAGTCTGTTAAAAACTGAGTTTTGTCACACCAGAAACATGTGTAATTCAAGCATATATAACATTTGATCCTAGAATTTCGTGTAAAAATCTTGTCGTATTTTTTGCGAACAACATTACGATATACATACTGTATGTATGTCGGTACGTAGCATATTATTATCGCTATTATTCCGGAAAATTAAACTTAGTTATATGGGCGGTGGTCCGTGGCCTATGTTTACATTATGTGACGTCACTTGAACGACTTCAGTTATTTTCCATTTACCTCGTAAACTTGGAATAGGTTTTCCTTTTCTTTGAAGCGGTCTTTTAAGCTGTTATTTTGTTTACACACTATTTTTATGTTTCCTTATTACGATTCGTTGCGTGACAAGTTATTTATTTCTTGTTCAACCGACTTTAAAAAAGGAGGAGGTTCTCAATTCATCTGTATAATTTTTTTACCGACTTCAAAAAAGAAGGAGGATGTCCTCAATTCGTGAGGAACTTTTTTTTATGTACGTACGTACGTTGTACGGGCATAACTCCGCTATTTATTTGGATGGATTTGCAAATATTTTTTTTACGGAACCCGAACCCTACGAGTGTTAATCCAACTTGCACTTGGCCAGCTTATTACTTTTTACTTTTGCTATTATATTATTACTACTTTTTTAATTTATCTGAATTATGTTATGTCCGTACCACAGAACCCCGTCATTTATACTTTATTAACCAATTTGAAATCATCTATTTTATATAGAAAATAGTATACTATCTACCCAATTCTAAAAGATAAAATGTCTCTATAGAGACATCACGGAGGTTCTCATATCCGATACCCAGTCGACATTTAAGAGCCAATTCCCATTCTAGGCCTACTATCCTCGACCGCATCATCACTTACCAACAGGTGAGATAGTGGTCAAACGTTAGCCTATAATATATAATAAGTCATAAATAACCACCTGAGTGTTACTTTTATTAATTATCATACTTACAGCAATTAGTAGTTACTGTAGCTACAATTTATTGTTACAAACTCTCAATATTCATAGTCCGTAATCATAGTCCATAATTATAATCGTAATAATCATTGTAATGGACAAAAATGTATTCCACTCCACTTAACCATGTTATATCCTATCAGCCTCTATAATATAGGCTGTAGGTATCTGTATATCTATACAAATATGTACCCAGTAGACTGTTATGAACTAGCCACCAACCCCGACTTCGCACAGATAGAGCATATAATATTATATGCTGTAACCTAGGTAGGGGTTAACTGGGGGTAGTGGGTGAATTAAAATCCAGGTGTTTAACAATAACATCACATGTTCAACCAACTTCCAAAAAGAAGGAGGTTCTCAATTCGTCTGTATTTTTTTATATTTTTTGTTACGCGATTACTCCGTCAATTAAGACCCGATTCGAATGATTATTTTTTTAATCGGTAGAGTATATTTCCACGGTGCTTCCATTGTAATTTCATCGAGATCTGATAAGTATCTTCAGAGATATGACGATAAACGTCTCGAACTTGCTACTGAAATTGACTCGCGGGGCATGGAAGTCGGTTGTTTTAGTTTTTAAACCATCTTACTTGTTTGCACCAACTTTTATTGCGTCAAGTACGAATAAACGTCTTCAACAATCATCGTAATATATCAACTAATTCACACAAATCCCTGACAAATTATACACTTAAACCATCCTCATGAATCTCTCTGTCAATTATTAAAACCACATGAAAATCAGCTTAGTCGTTTTTGAGTTTATTGCGAACAGACAGACAGACAGACGCGGCGGGGGACTTTGTTATATAATATGTAGTGATTATAGGTAGCAACAGTGAACAGGGAACTTCGAAGGTATTACAGAACCTACAGCAATGAGGCACTATTGTGTAGGTTTTGTGAGTAAGAAGATGCAACAATAAACAAACCACAATGTTACATTAATATATAGTTATATTAAAAGGCAGTAGCCCAGTGGCTAAGGCGTCGGACTTTCGATCGAGAGGTCGTGAGTTCGATACCCACCCATTGCCTATTGACGTGAACCCACTCAAGTTACAAGCCTATTTAGCTTAGTAGGAAGGGTTAACAAGACTGCTAGTAATGTGCAACCCACAATCAACATTGATAGTGAGCTTTATATAAAAATTTTAAAAGACAAAGAATAAGAAATGAAATGAATATTTTTAATTAATAAATTGTAAACTGTGACATAGTAATAAGCTTGATTGTGTCAATAAACATTATCATTAATTAATTCAGAGATTCTGTGCCAGCAGTCACGTATAGCCCTAGGAAGTAAAACTACAAACTCCAAGATGTCACCTTCTGAGGTCAACAGGTAGATGCAGGGGCACTCAACTTATCTCGGTAACCTTTCTCGAGGCACAGGGAGGGACCAACGTGTCGAAATTAAATTCCACAGAAATCACGTACGCACTGTCTTTAGATTAGACCAACATTAAATATCAAACTAGATTGCTTCTATTTTATACTTAATTCGTATTTAGTATTTTTAGGAGTCATTACTAATTACTCCTAAAAATACTAAATACTAATTTAGTATAGGAGGATAGGCGTCGTGTCTGGGAATCAGATTTTCTTGTCCAGCCACAGACACGCCCTCTAAATACCTGCATTATCCACTAATGTATTGCATAGTTGTAAGTTTATTAGTGAGTACAGACGCATTTTATTACCAAATAAATTATTGATTGATTGACTTCATTAGCTGACTCCGTTCACGTACACCAAGAATTTAGTAGCCCACGTTCATCCTCGTTGGCACGAGTAAAGAGTAAAGTATCTCTATGAATTGGATGTCGATGCAATATTATGACATAGATACTTGTAGTATTATGTATTCTGTGACAAAGAGCTGGTCAGATAATGGAGGCGGAAGGTGGCCATGGGAACACCTAAACTACACATGATACCCGTCGTGTTTGGGCTCGTTAACTTTTTAGTTAATTTTCATCAATATGAATATAAAGTTTGTTCTCAAAATGTACCTAATGAACAGACTTCAAAAAAAGAAGATTTCTCAATTCGACCGTATATATTATAGGTATATATTTTTTTATGGGTTTTCGCGGATAATTTCGCCGTTTCTAAACCGATTTTGATTATTATTTTTATGTTGGAAAGAAGATATCCCAAGGGTGGTACCATAGTAGTTTCATCGAGATCTGATAAGTATCTCCGAAGATATGGAGATAAACACCTCAAACTTGGTACTGAAAAGTAATAGCGCGGCATTTGAAGTCGGTTCTTGTAGTTTTTTAAACGATGTTATTTTTAGTTGATTCTTGTTCCTGGAAAAGTTCCAACGTGACTTATATAAGTTAATGTAAAGTAAGTAAGAACCTCGTGATCATGACCCGGCAGCGGTAACTCGACAACTTGTATAACTTAGTGTTACTTGAGGTCATTACCACGACACTGCGCACGTTTCTTTGGCACCAGGGTCAGCTTTAATATACGAACTTCGTTCTTGTATAGGTACAGATAGATTCAAATATACCTTATAATAATTGGTTTAATGACGCCGGAACGTCTATTTTCGGGTCTTTACGGACAATTATATTGTAACTAGCTTTTGCCCGCGACTACGTCTGCTTAGAATTAGGTACTCGTATAGTAATGTTAATATACAACTCTATGTCAAACTACCAAAAATACCAATTTCCATCATAGATTCTTTGATTGGACGGATTGGATTCCATCCACTGCACCACCTTAATATATACCCCTGGCAAAAAATATCGATTATACAAATGTTTTTATAAGTCCAATATTCATGGCTATAAGCACAGAGTTGTAAATCACTCTACTACGTTATAAGAGTTGGCACTTCCCTACATTGTTGATACCCGAATTGAATGAAAGCACTGTGTAGCCAACCTAACAACGGAAAGCATTATTTACGTAGTAACTATTATATAATCTGTGGTATTATGCTTATACATGGTTTTTTTTGCATTGTTGGTTGGTACAAAGTACGTTCATAATTCTGAGTTATTTAACTATGTATGCAGTGTCGCGGGACTGGCTATAAGTTCAAAAACAAAGAACTTTCATACTTAACGTTTTCACCCCCATTTAACCCTCTTCGGTACTTGTTGCGAGAACCTAACATTGTACATATATATGAACCCAATAAAATATTGAGTATTGAGTATTTAACCAGTACGGATCGGTACCGATTGTCTGCGCCGGGGCCGGGAACCTGCTTCTTTATGTCCTCACCCTTAGTAAGTCACTGAATGAATCAGTATGTCAGGAGTGTCACTCTCAGGGCCTAATACGGGGCGGGTTGTCATAGCTACATTTAGCCAAAAGCCCCAAAATAAAAGTTGATTAAAAAATCTTGAAGATACATTTACAGACAATCGCATAAAGCTCACATATATGTTGGCAAAAAAGTCTTGAAACGGAACTATAATTTTTCTGGCTTGGCAATAATCTAATCTGTGATAAAATTTTCTATCTTAACTGTGGTCAGTGACTGAAAATTTATGAACAAAGTTTTTTGTGCAACTTAATAGTAGTATTTTAATATTTTCCGTAACCTACGCGACTTAAAGATGTTTTAACATGAATAAGACTATCCGTAGTTCCACTAAAGAAGTAATTTTAAAGTTTACCGCCACTCTCTCTGCTATCGGGGTTACTAGTATATAGCAATAGTGGCGCCCCTATTTATTTCTACTCTATTTTGCCAACCTGTAGTATATTTCACATTGCCTATGAAGCTAGCCATCAAGCATCCACAAAAAATCGCATCGAGTAGTTTAGCATTTAGACGTGACCTATAATTAGTCAACCTATCTTACTTATGATATGTCAAGTTGAGGACAGCCTATTGTTATTTTTTCGCGATACCATTATAGTAATGAGACCACATCAAATGATTTTATTTAACTTCCTACTGCATTGTTCGCTGTAATGAAGACGTCTACTTTATTGTGTTAGAAGACCTTGGACAGTCGTGAGCATAAGAGTAAAACACAGCTTAACTACCTATTTGAAAACTAAGATTTTTCAGCCTTATCCCACCGAAAAGATCATGCAAATCGGTGCGCGTCGGGTGTTTTTCCTACCTCCATGGGTTTTAACTTTCGGTGACAGTCACAGAACAAACAAAGTTACTGATTTTTTTTTATGTTTAGGTAGGTACTAGCAATGTGTGTTGCACATTAATCGTCGTACAAACATTAATTTAGAATGCAAATCTGGTAAAAGACTAACCCCCGTATTCACAATTTTGAGGGTCCGGTCACATATTATATAATAGTTACTACGTAAGCCCGGTGACGTAATCGGGAGAACGGTTGGCTTTGATGCCAGAGGTACCGAGTTCAAACCACCGTGCCCCGATGGATTTTTCTATCGAAAAGTTTATGTGAGCTTTTCACAGTGGCCCTCCGGTGAAGGAAAAACATCGTTAAGAAACCAACAACCCCCGCATGGTGGTAGGACACTATCTAGTGTCCGCCTGGCCAGCTACCACCCTCAAGTTAGAAAATCTGTCGCCAAACATCTAATGTGTTCCGGCAGCTATCCTTGAGAGCCAGTTCAGTTCCCATTCTAGGCCTAGCGTGCTACCATCCTCGACCGCATCATCACTTACCAACAGGTGAGATAGTGGTCAAACGCTATATAAAAAAAAAAATAAAAAGAAACACTGAGGTCTCACACATTTTTACATGAGTTTGTTTCAAATCCACCGCTATGCGTTCGTCTAAAATACTAAGTCTAAATCATCATGAATACGGCCGAAGGCCCGATAGTAGGTATAACCTATCTACTACGTAGGAATTCGCAGGCTAGAAGATATCAGACAGTGCTTTGTACAATATTATGTTTGTTTGTCAGTCTACGAGTTTGCAGGTAGATTGATGTGCGTCATCTCGCCCATACTTTACATAATTTGTGTACTTTATTTGTGGCCATACTTACTAATAGGTAAGTACACACAGACTTACCCAGACGACTCAGTTCAGAAAAAATCGTACTCTATGCAATCGTATTTAGATGTATTTAGACGCATTCATAGACATTCAATGACGCCCTATTCTCGTACTAGCGGCTTTTTTTGAGTTATAAAGTACTTATATGTGCAACATTTTAGCCGTTTGACCTAGCTAGGAGATGAAAAACAAACTGACTGTGAAATCTGACTGTTTTTTAGGAATAAATCTAGGAGTTGATTTGTATTAGGTAATGTATCTTTTTTTTTATATTTAATAGGCTAGAGTTTGAAAACTATTTCGCCTGGTTTTAAGCGTTAATGTGGGTGAGGATAGTGAATACTAGCGTATTCACCTACCTCGCCCACATCAATGCTGCAGCCTAGAATAGACTGACTCTCAAGGACTGTGCTGCCGAAGCATCGTAAGGTATAGGCGGCCGATTTTCTCCTTGGTGGTAGTAAGCTACCTTTTGGTAGCAAGTCAAGCGGAACAATGATATAATGCCCCTATAACTAACCGTGCACGAGCACCTATGAATGCACAAAAATCCTTAGTTTCATGGCTAGGATTTAAATTTTAAACCAGCGTTCTTATAATCAAGTGAAGGAGTCTAACGCCAAGCGGCCTTCCACAATGTTACGTATTAATTTGTTCTTGTTCACAGACACGACTTAACGAAGAGTAAGCAGTCTATATCGATCAGATGCACGGTGCATCTCGAAGGAGACTACAAGCTGGACGGCCAGATAGTAGTGCTGCCGGTCCGAGGAGAGGGGAAATTTGACTTCGATATCCGTGAGTACCTATATCCTATTATATCTAATGAGTAAGAGAGATAGAGATAGACCGCCTGTGTAGCTTTATCTCCCTTACATGGCAGGTTATCAGACGATGCTGCAAAAGCGCCTTACATAAATCTTATAGTCATACCTCAGTCTTTTGTTGAAAGTCTATAGGTAATTTTATTAAGCCGCAACGTATAAATGCCTTTATATTTACACTGTTTTACATAGTGAGTACATAAGAATGACCAGTGTAATATGTATTTAAATTTGGATTATATGTAGTGAGTAAAGCAGCGCCATCTGCAAAGTTTGCACGCCTGTTAAGGCAAAAAATGACGATCTTTTGAATATTTTGTCACAACTTTTTGTTATACGCATGTTTTACGCAAATAAAATATCTTTATCTTTATCTTGAACTGTTCAGGTGACATCATAATCAAGACTGTCGCAGAGATTGAGACAGTGAAGGGAGACGATGGTAAGGACCATTGGCACATCAAGAACTGGAAACACACGTACCAGACTAAGACCGGCGCTCATTTCAACTTTATGAATCTCTTTAACGGAAATAAGGTTTTGGGTGAGTTCCCTACTACAATCAATTAGGAATCTGTCAATCAATGGCATTTATTTGAAAATTAATTAATTAGGTACGTTAAATAATTAATTTAAATAAACGTTAAATGTTTAATTAATTAATTTCGTAACATTTCACGGGTCGTACACGCCCGGTCTTTTGGAGGGCATTGATGGAGCCGAAGCCAACATCAAGAGGCCCTTTACAACTTCTGCTTATTCTATGGTTTGTGGATGGAATGATAAAAAAACCATAATAAATAAGATAGTTTAAAAACTAAAACAACCGACTTCCATGCCGCGCGAGTCAGTCTCAGTAGCAAGTTTGAAACGTTAGTCGTCATTTCTCTGGAGATACTTATCAGATCTCGATGAAATTCCAATGGGACTACCTCGGAAATGTACCCTACCGATTAAGAAAAGAATCATTTAAATCGGTTTACAATTGACGGAGTAATCGCGTAACATTCATACAAAAAAAACTTACAGACGAATTGAGAACCTCCTCCTTTTTGGAAGTCGGTTGTGTTGATGGTACATTTTTATCGTGGTTATGAATTAGTACTGCTTGGTGTCTGATTCGTGATCTATGGGATGAGGTACGGCACCCGCCAATTATAGCTACCTCATTACCCATTTCATTGTTATACGATAGATAATAATAGTAACAATTTATGTCTAAATATTTCAGCCGGTCCAGTGAGCGACTTCGTCAACAGCAACTGGCCTGAGATGATGAAGGAAGTGGCGCCCCCTATCGTGTACGCGATCGTCGAGCGCGTTGTCGAATCTGTCGAAGCTCTATACAAGGCTGTGCCAGCTGAAGAACTTGTCACCTCTTAAATGTATACCTATGCGTGAAAATAGGAAATGAGGGTAGCGAATATCAAAGAAGAATGTCAATTAAAAAGTTACATTAAAGTAATAAGTTATTGATATGTTGTATTTATTTTCAATGTAGATGATTCCCCCTTACTGGATGGATAATGTACTTACCTACTTAAATTTTAGTGAAAAAAAAACCGGCCATGTGCGTGTTGGACTCGCGCACCGAGGCTTCCGTATATGTCAAGTCAAATTAGGTTAAAGAACAAACTTAACTTTGCAGTTCGATCCATAGAAAATGCATTGCACCAACCGCCAATTAAGTTCACTTTTTTTTTGTTAATTTTTAGTTTAGGTAACTACATATTTACGATTTTCAGATGTATTCCTATATAAGTAAGAGTCTGCGCAAAAAAAGAACCGTCGTAGA
Organism: Cabera pusaria; assembly: GCA_954871355.1. Classification (NCBI taxonomy): domain Eukaryota; kingdom Metazoa; phylum Arthropoda; class Insecta; order Lepidoptera; family Geometridae; genus Cabera; species Cabera pusaria. The sequence goes on from OX940896.1 coordinate 1,453,878, forward strand.
AATTGAGGGCGCGCGTGTTGATGGTTCTAATTTACTGATTTTGTTGCGTTGACAACATTGGTCTGTCAATGCCAGTACGACTAAAAATGTTTTACACCTTGGTAGGTACCTACTCTTATCATTATCGGGTGCTAATAAGTAGGTACCTTCCTTCATTACCTTTGAATATTAGTTCAGTTAGTTCATCGTAAAGCCACGATGATTCTCTTTTTGCACAGACTTTATGGGTATGGTATTATAACTCTTTACGGAGCTTTTGCGTCAAACACACTGCCGCGGTCTGCGGTCAGCCTGCGGTCATGCCGCGGTCAGTTGTGATGAACAGAAAACATTGAGATTGTCCACTTTAACACTCCAGAGTGTGCACCATCATCTCACAAGGATAATCATCATTGCTTAAGGATATAATAAGTTAGTAGAATCTCATAATCTGTGACATAAGTGTTCTGAGGCTAAGTCTAATTACCATATTTATTTCCCATATAATTTGATTTGATAAGGTTTTGACTTTGGCGGGAAAAGTGTGTGTGCTCTCATTGTATTTTTTTCTAAAACTTGTGTTCTTTCGCGAATTAATGTGTAATAAATGTAGATCATTAACCATTAAGTGCAGGTGAATGTGTGCAAGTGTAGGGAAACAGTACAATGTTGAAAAACATGCTATTTGCGTTCTCACCAAAATGCCACTGAAAATCTTCAGTAACGTCAACATTTGGACTAGAAATTGACTTCAACTTGACCTGAAATATGACGTACAGGTTGGCAAAATAGAGTAGAAATAAATAGGGGCGCCACTATTGCTATATACTAGTAACCCCGATAGCAGAGCGAGTGGCGGTAAACTTTAAAATTACTTCTTTAGTGGAACTACGGATAGTCTTATTCATGTTAAAACATCTTTGAGTCGCATAGGTTACGGAAAATATTAAAATACTACTATTAAGTTGCAGAAAAAATCTTTGTTCATAAATTTTCAGTCACTGACATAGAAAATTTTATCACAGATTAGATTATTGCTAGGCTAGAAAAAAAATAGTTCCGTTCCAAGACGTTTTTGCCAACCTATAGACCTATCTTTATAACTTGGATTCTCAAAAACTTAAAAAATTTAATACCTGACACTGGCTAAATACACTAATTGTGTGAAGCCATAACGATACTGGAAAAAAAAATTGATACATTTTTATTTTTGAGGTTAGATTTATCAAAACAAAACAAACTAAAAATATAAGTAGTAAGTAAAGAAATATGAAAGAAACTCTACCACATAAAGTAATCTGTGAACTCTACAATCGAAAGATAATATTATAGTAAGTAATTTTGGAAGAGTAGTGCTAGAATACTACAAAACGTTTTCAATCTTTCGACGGTCGGTAGTTTATTTATATACAATATCTATTTTTAATTATATGTGTAGTAAGCTAATACGTGAGAAAAATGCTTTGCCCCGAAGTTGTGGACTTTCCTCCGCCAAAAACAATAACCACAATCAATCGAAGTGACACGAACGAGTCAGTACTGAAAACTTTAAACATGAACAGTTTTTATAAAAGTCTGGTTCTTACTTTTCCTGACGAGATACAAACCCCAGCAGCGGTCGAGGAAGCTATCACAATGGACAGCGATTACTACAGGCTAACAGACTGTCCTCTCACAGAGTTCGTCGAGCCGACATTTATCGAAAGCTTTGTCAAGAAGGGCCAACTTTTTTGTTTAACCGCTAATCGGAACTGCATGGTGGATAATTGTGTAGCCATTACCCCCAACGGCTGCCTAACCTTACATACGTCTCAAGGAGTATTTCAAACCCTCGGTCTGGAAGGCACCAAAAGACCACATAATTTCTACGAAATTAAATTTGACCTAAAAAATTTGAAAATCAATGACAGGATTAAGCAAGCTTTGAATAAGCTGGGAATTTTTGATTTGGACATAATTTGGGAACCCCACGATCACGCAGTATGTCCATCATCTATAGCAAAGTACTTCCATGATAGACAAATAAGTATAACTTCAGAATCATTAGCTTTGCAGCATTTAGCACCGGATGTTACTCAAGTGCCATCATTCAAAGACGTGGACCTAGATTCAATGGTAGAATGGATCGGAATGCTTGCACTCGAAGCGGATCTGACACAAGAAGAAAATTATATAAGCACCTACTGTGAACCAGACAGTGAGCTTTCTTTAGAAACAACAAGAATATCCTTACTGATAGTAAGAGGGTTTATATCTCCGAGCCTAACTGCTGATGTGTGTTCGTTACTAAGAGAATATTCTGCAGCGAGAACCTTAGATAACTACTGGACGGCTATAAGTGTGCAGAGTCAAGAAAACAGTCTCTGGCAGTGGAAACCGAGCAGCCCCAAAATGTTTCAAGCGCACGATTCCTCGTTAAATGTATTTTTTGGCAGAGATAGTATTAGTACATATTCTGTGGGACAAATACAATATTCTTAACAAATTATTTTTTTGATGCTTTACCTATGTTGGAGCCTAGCTTTTGAGCTCCAAAGTCACATATCCATGACAAGCACTTGGGGGTACCACTTGGCATACAGGGCACGGGAGTGTGTTTGTAGCGTGGCGTTCGATCGTGGCGTTGAAAATAGTGTCAGACATTTAAGACAGAACACTATTAATGTCAGCAGATCAGTCTCCTTGATGGTTATCAGTATGACCATATAGCTACTTTTTAGTAGCAAGTCAGGTAGAACATTGATATAATGTGCTCACAAACTTGCCTTTATATTAGTAGGAAGTAGGATTTTGTCTGACAACGATAGTTTTAACCGGTAAGTAAACAAGCTAAACAAACCAGTGAACAAGCCCTGGCCTCAACATAATGCAAGACAAAATTTCCCTGGGTGGTCCTTCAGGAAAATATCGATCTTCCCACTGGGGAACATTTACTTACTATACAATAGGTATATATGGATGGATACATATACAGATAGATGACAAAAATGCATGGCCTGAATGCCCCAAGCTCCAAAAACAAATATCTTGTTAAAATTTAAAAGCTACAGTACAATGAATTAAAAAGAGAATGATAAGACAAGCCCCATAGAGTTTCTTGGTGTTCTCTGATGGGAGTATTTCCGAAACACCGGTAGATTCAACGGCCATTTAGTTTTCCCCTTTTATCTGCAGATTTTCTAGGCTTGCCATTTTTATTTAAACAATATTATGCAGCTGACAGACAGACAATCAGTTCTATTCGGATCATGATATGTACTGTGATCGATATGCGTTTCTAGTTATGTTTCACAGTTCACTATTTCACTTTTTTTTAATATATAATAATTTTAGATTTATAGTTATCGTGAGTTTGAATCATAATAATAAAACACCGACTATTATAGGTACTCACTACTGTTTGTTGTCGACTGTCTCGACCATAGAATAACAACAACATAGAATGCTTATTTAGTGCTTTCGTAAAGACCTAGCCTAAGACTTAATATCGTCGCTGGTACCTCGTAGTTCCGCTTAACGCCACTAGAGGCGTAACATGTACAATAAAGTGTTATTTTTTAGTGCCATCTATCTGACGTTACCGGCGACACTTGGCTTAAGGTCCATCGAATCCATATTTATATATAAGCGATAGGTGGCGGTAATATAACTACGTGGGCTAGTGGTTAGTGGTCGAACCACGAAACCAAAGGTCGAAAGTTCGAAACCCACACGGGCCAATTCTTTCGATAGATTTTTCCGAGTCTGGTTATAATTATGTCCTTGTTAATGTTATTGTTACTTGTTAATGAAGTAAATCCTACCATAGATGATGATCCTACTAAACTTCTTTTCAGCTTGTGGGTTAATTAAATTTGACTTTAAACTGTGAATTTAACTATTTTCAAATGCCGTTCAAGTTATTTTCAGTAGCAAGTTTGAGGTTCGTTTGGGGAGTTAATACTCCGCATATGTCTGGCGATACAATGTTAAGGTCTTGAGATGGTTTGGTTTTGGGACGCCACCCGTAGCTCTTATCTTTTATTTTTATTTTTTTGTTTCATAGCTAACAATTAGGATGAGTATCACAGTTTCCCAATTCACTTTACCTAATCTTATCTTGTATATAAATACATCTTATAATATCTATTAGCCAGGTATTTACACGAATTAACCTTTTCACAAAAAAGAACCAATTTTTATAAAACCTTACGTGTTTCCTAAGGGTCAGTTCATACAGAGCGCGACGCAGCGCGCACTTTTAAAGACAGTGATATAAAATAGAACTCTATTTTTAAATGATTTTTAAAATATACGATGAAATATATATACGCATTTGACGTTAACAGAAATTTTCAATATTGTCAAACTGTATTTTCAATAAGTTGACATTATAACTGAAATCATAATATTATTACTGAAATAAAATCATCAATCATATACCTATCAATAATATGTATTAGTACTTATGTTATAAATTTTCACATGTCATAAATATGACAAAATAGAAGGACTATGAATAATTTCGGAACATCCTAATGTTGACTCTATTTTTTGTGGAATAAACATTCATTTCATTTCATTTAGTGTTGCAGAATTTTTCGAAAGGGGTAGGTAACAAAGTCTGAAAATCAAAATCAATATCCCTATTTGCCTTATTCACGCGATAACTTGAAAACGATGGAACCAATTTGACTATTTCTTTTTTGATGTATTTTATATTATAAAGGTTTTTACAAAAGAAAAGTTTTAAGTAAATAAAAAGAGTTTATAACGCAGGCGAAGCCACGGGACTCTTTTAGTATAATATAATACAATATGTGATGAGTATGAACAAAATTTGCCGAGAAAATAAGTTGTTGTTTTTAATAACTAATAAGGGGGTCACCTCTTTTTCAACCGGTTTCTGAAATGGAGGAGGTTCTCAATTCGTATGTTTTTTTATTTATGTTACGCGATTACTCAGTCAATTTTGAACCGATTCAAATGATTTTTTATTAATTGGTAGAGTACATTTCCTCGGTGGTGCCATTGTTATTTCATTGAGATCAGATAAGTAAGTATCTTTAGAGATAGGAGATAAACACCTCAGACTTAGTACCTACTGAAAATGACTAGCGTGGAATGTGAAGTCGGTTTTTCTCTTTTAGCAAACGATCTTTAATGTTATAGCAGCCATAGAAATACACACTATTAGCAAATTTCTATGTACAAAGAAATACAGACCTCCGACCTTGCTCAACACGCATCTCCCTATCTAGATCCGTAGATTGACTGGAAGATTAGCGATAAGTCCACCCATTGTACTATTGTGTTAAGTTTAGTGTTTACTGTTTCTTAAGTTAGTTTTTATTGGTGTTTACTAAATACCTTTGTGTATAGGTACCTACTCTGGTAAAAAGTATATAGGTAATATTACCGTGGTTGCAAGTAACCCACTCGATAGGTAAGCGACGACGCGACTCACGCGACGTTGCCAGATAGGACGAGAGACAGAGAGAGAGAGGTCGCATCCAATCCACTGCGGACGGCGGAATCGCAAGTGCGACGTTGCATGGCCGTTTCGACTCACGAGATGCGATGCGAGACATCAATAATTTATGATCGTACGAAACAAAAAAACCAACTTCACATGCCGCGATAGTCAAAGTAATAATCATGTATCAAGTATACAAATTTGCTTATATTGTTTATCTCCATATCTCCGGAGATAATTGCCATATCTCGATAAAATTTGAAAAAGACCAACCAAACATAATCAGAGGCATAATCTCTCAAACTAAAATAAACTGGCCAAGTGCAAGTCGGACTCGCTCTCGTAGGGTTCCGTAACACAGTCAAGTATTTCATAACTATGATTTTTCGCAACTACATAATTAACTTTGTTTTTCATAGTGTTTGTATTAAAAACAAAGTTATCTTTGCGGTCGCCATATCTCTAAAACTGCTGACTGTATCTCATTCAAACCAATTTTCGTTGTTATTTTCTAATGAGATCTACAGCATATATTTTTTTTAGATTTTTCACTCCCATACTTTAAAAGTTAGAGGGGGGGGGACACATTTTACCACTTTAGACACGCCTATCTTTCAAATGATTGACTTTGAGAAAAAATGGTTTTAGAAACCTTAATGTCATTTTTGAAGACCTATCTATAGACACCACTCACGTATAGGTTTGAAGATTTTTTTTTTGTTTCAGTTCCATGTATGGGATGCCCCCCCTTAAACTTTTATTTTTTTTATTTTTGTATAAAAATCGGAAAGCGGTTCACAGAATACATCTACCTACCAAGTTTCAATTCTGTAGCCCTAACTGTTTCGGAATAAAATGGCTGTGACATACGGACGGACAGACAGACAGATATGACGAATTTATAAAGGTTCCGTTTTTTGCCATTTGGCTACGGAACCCTAAAAAATTCAAATCGGTTAAGATTTAACGGAGTTCTGAGGTAACAAAGTATTTTTAACTACTACTACTATTTTTAATTAAAATTACCTACCACGTGTTATAATAGCTAATAATAGCTTATAATAGCTTAATTAGAAGAAAATAACAAATAGTTGTTACCGTATCAGTATCTACTAAGTATTCTGGTTGGTACTTCCATATACTGCATATACCCATCTAAATCATCATCGGCCTAGCTCACGCACACGCGCCTGAGCTCAATCTTTAACTTTTTGTTTCCAACCGCAGCCAGCCAAAAAACAAAAAAAATACGATTACGATACGATAATATTGGATTTACGCAGTGCAACATCTCTCGTCGGATTTGAAAACTGTAATGATTTCTTCCGAATGATTAACTTACGTAATAAGTAGTCATAGATGACGCCACCAATGCATAATTGGGTTAACAAAATGCAATCCACTAATTTCGTCGTATCGATGTCTCGAACCGTGGCTTAATTGGCAGAGCACCTGGACGTGTAATCCGGGGGGTGCGGGTTCGAGTCCCGTCGGTACGATGAAATGTTGGATTGTGTTTGACAATTTACAAAAATATAAAGTGTGAGACACTTCAAAGAAACATAATATTAAAAAAATACGAATTCAGAACCTCCTCCTTTTTGAAAGTTGGTTGAAAAAAGCACGATAAGTTTCTTGTCCTCGGATTCGATCCCTTGACTTCACGTTCGTAATGTAAATTAGCAACACTGTAACCGCTGAGCTACGATGTCGTTTTACATTAAGTTGAAATTTACAGTTGATTTGCTATCGTTTTCAGTTTGCATTTATGAGTGTAATATTTGCATGTGTTTTGAGGTGTCCATTGACTTAGATCTCCAATAAAATTATCTGATGCGAATTATATGATAATGTTGATGAAAATTATAGACATAGGCTTTTAAAATTTTGCTAACTGTAAAAAGAATAGATTTTTTTTTATTTTATATAAGTTTAGGTTTTAAAAAAATAATCAAAATGTAACTTCGAAAAATAGCGCCATCTTATCGAACTGACTTCTTGACTAGTCACATCTAAAATTACCTAAATAACAATCTTTGAACATTGCGCCATCTACCGGATTTTAGTGTAACAACATGCTTTACTAGCTTACTTTGTATTGATTTTAAAAATAGTTCAAGATGTTTTAACAAATCGAACACAAAAAATTAAAAATATGAATTCGCTTTATTTTTGTGGATGTAATACAACTAAATATTTATATTGTTCCTAAAATTAATATATATGTTAAATCAGTAAAGTAAAAAACGTTTTTTCATTTATTCCTAAAAAACTTTTTGTCATTCGGAACTAGTAACGCCATCTCGATCAGATTTGATTGTCGTACTAAAAGCTCATTAGACATTATCGATCTATTTTTTTATTCCTTCATCTATGGTCTCGACCTAGGTTTCATACATGTCCGATGCACACCCTCGGGAGTTCACGCAGCGAGATCGCGACGAGCACTGCGGGCCGCCGCTCGCAGCGTGCGGTTCGTCGGGCTCGGCGAGCGGCGCCGCTCAGTGATGGTGTGAGATTGAGTTTGTCCGATGCTTGACAGATCTTGTTCTTGTCGCAGTGCTCGCCGCGATCTCGCTGCGTGAACTCCCGAGGATGTGCATGAAACCTAGGTCGAGACAGTCGACAACAAACAGTAGTGAGTATAATAGTCGGTGTTTTATAATCATATATAAAAATTGTCTGAAGTAATCAAACACACAGTTACGTGTATTGTTGGCGACCCTACTTAAATATTTTTTTATAAGTGTGACGTCATCGTCAACGATTGGATGACAGCTGAATGGTTTGTGGCGACCTTACGCCAACCTTAAACTCTTTTGACAGTTTTAATCTTGGTGGTCAATCTTTTTGAATTATGTTTTATCTCGGAACAATGTGCTAGTCATAGTTCCGAGTGTTTTATGTTCAAAATCGATCACCAATGACAGAAGAGTTTGACACAGTTTTTTCCAGGCAGACATATTAATTTTCTTGCCATTGATAGTAATTGCAACTATATAATATAAATATTATAATAAGAGGATTTTAATCGCATGAGCTGGTTTTGTCAAAGTAAACCGGCCACGCGAGGATTGCTGTGTAGAGCAATCCCTGTGCATATCACAAGCAATAAAAAATATATAAATAAATCCGTGTCATTATTGAAGAGGGTTTCTTTATCTTAAAACCCAGAGCATAAAGACGGTTATTTCGGACTAACATCTACCCGGGACCGTCGATATTAAAGCTAAGTACATTTTTCTCATTAAATCTTTAAGAGGACCATCGCTCTGTTCTCCACCGGGTTTTGTACACAGTCGCAAAACGCCGGAACTGCAAGTGCCGTCCCGCATCCTGTCTCAGTATCTAAGCAGCAGTAGATAGGGTTGGCACACATAGCAAGTAACTGGGATATCCCGGGAAATTTCCCGGAGGTCCCAAAGGTTCATCACTTTATTTTTTAATTCAATGCTTACTTGATTATGAATTATTTTATGATTTTGACGTGTATATGTGCGTACAGCAATACTGCCAACATGCTGCATAAATGCTTTGATTCTTGGCTTGGTAAAACAATAAGAAAATAATAATAATAACAATAAGACAACGAAAAGACAGACGTCATATGCCACGATAGTGAAAATATCCACTAGTCATAATGATGTCATCAAGGTATCATATCCGTTTATATAGTTTAACTCCATATCTCCGGAGATAATTGTCCTACCTCGATAAAATTTGAATGGGACCACACTGGAGGCATATCTTTCAAACAAAAAATATTTTTTCAAATCGGTCAAGATTTGACAGAGTTCTGTGGTAACAAACATTTAAAAAAACAGGCATATTGAGAACCACCCTTTTTTCTTGAAGTTGGTTAAAAACACAGGTGGGTAAGTGTAATAGACTGTGTAAAACAAAATTATCCTTTTAGTTCATTTATTGAAAATAACAAAGCTGGTACATAGATATGCCCTGCACCAAAATAACAAAAGATTACAATATTTGTTCTCACAGGAATGAATATAAAAAAAAAATACAACTGCTAATATAAGTAACCTTCTCCTCTAAACTCGTAACTGAAGAATGAGCCGATATATACTTTTTTTAAAACTAAATGCCTTCATTGAAACACATCTATACGCTACTCACACTAGCCTTTAGGTGCCGAAGTATAAAGAGTAGAAACTGTTTACTTCCGTACCTATATGTAATATCAAAAGATATGTCTCATTGAATGAACTACCTACATTATCCTAATCATATAACAGTGGGACTCAATAAAGAAATACAATTTCAACATTCACCGAAACATAATTATTGTGAATAGAAAATCACTGTACTCTTATATTTATTTTTAGACGTCAGGCAAAAGCAACTTTTTATTGCGTACATTATAAAAAATAATGAAGTAGGTATCTTCTGAACGGTTATAGTTTCCACGTTACATATGTCTCTAAAATTTGCCTAAGTAATTATAATAATATCTACGGGCAAATTCAGTCCTGTTAAATTTAGTACAATAAAGCTCACATTAGGAAGTTCCAGAATTAAGTTCCATTACCAATAAAATTGCAACATGGAGTTTGACAAGTGTTGTGATAAAAAAAACCACTATCAACATCATCAGCTACATGTTCAACTATTCAAGCTTAGCAATGCCGATGACTCCACAAGCGATGCGGGCCCCAGCGTTGCCAGTAGACTTGCTGAGCTCGTGCCCACCAACACCGAGATCATCAGGATCAGCATGGACTACCAGAGTACGGCCGAGGATGCTGTTGGCACCCACTAGGGATATCTGAGAGTCTTCTTTGCACACCTGAAAGAATAGTAGATTATACAACAAGTGAATAAAAAGGCAATTTAATTCGAGGGACCAAGTTGGATCTCGAGAGCAGCGAAGGATTCTAGAGTAGAATCCCGAGCGTAGCGAGGGATACAAGGACCGAGATTAAATGTTTTATTCACGAGTCGTGTAATCTTCTTTTTACCATTGACTGCGAGAAAATAAATAGTAGTACCTACTTATAGAACCTATTTATATTTATCATATGTTATTATTAATGTGTAATATAACTGGATTATTAACCGGTGAATGTGTGTGTAGGGAAACAGCACACATCTTGAAAAACATGTTATTTGAGTTCTCACCAAAATTGCACTGAAAATCTTCCGTAAAGTTCACATCTTTACTAGGGGTAAGACAAGTCTTACCCTTACAAGTCTTAGTCCAAGGACTAGACCTAGTTAATAGTACCTAGCGACTTCAACTTGATCAGAAATGTGACTTTGACTCAACATTATTACTTGAATTTACAAAAACTTAATTATTTAATAATTTTTATACTTTATTCTGGCTGAATACACTAATCGTGTGGAGCAAAATGAAAACAAAAAAAATGTAACCAAAATTGGCGGGATTTTTATATTATTATATAGCGACTATGGTATATCTCCATTTAGCCAGCTAGTAGGCACTTTCAGCAAGTTTTATGTATTTTTTGTACATAATTCGTATTTTGTACTTGTTCCAAATTCAAAATGTTTTTATTCACCGAGTGAGTAAAAGAGCGTTTTATTCACTGCTATCGATGAATAAAGTGCTCTTTTTTGAGTGGCAATGGTAAAAAAATACATTTTATTATACAAGGTACTTTAACAAGACTGGGAAGAGTAAAGCCGCGTATCGAGGCTTCGCGCGTTTCGTGCTTCATGAGGACGAACATTGGTGCGCGTTCCGGCCGCGCGAAGTGGATACCATTTTGGAACGCGCGCTATTGTGTTCGTTGGAACGCTCGTGCGTGGAGCGGGCCGTTCCATTTGGCGTCGGTTTTTAAGAGCGTACACGTCGTTCAGTTTTTCATAAAAACGTATTCCCCTGTTTTTTATTTTGTTTGAGCAAAATTTGTTTCTACAAAAAATCAAGGTCTGCTGTAGCTACGCCTCTATCATTGTCTTTTTTGCCCAACCTAACATAGCTACAGTAGACCTTAATTTTGTAGAAACTGTCTTAGGGAGGGTTCCGTACAATACGAAACATAACAGAGTTTCAACCTCATATATTTGATTAATTGATATTACCAAGAATATTTGGTTTGGTCGCGATCTAGAAAGACGGGGCTCGTTTACTAGCGCCATCTATGTCATTTTGCCGAAACTAATTAGATAGATGGCGTTTAAAAACACGTTTTTTGTATGGGGACCCCCTTTAATTTTTAACTTTATTTTATTTTTAGTATTTGTTGTTCTAGCGGCAACAGAAATACATCATCTGTGAAAATTTCAACTGTCTAACTATCACGGTTCATGAGATACAGCCTGGTGACAGACGGACAGACAGACAGACAGACAGACAGACAGACAGACAGACAGACAGACAGACAGACGGACAGACAGACAGACAGACAGCGGAGTCTTAGTAATAGGGTCCCGTTTTACCCTTTGGGTACGGAACCCTAAAAAAAGCTTCCGGTGAAGAGGTGCATATTTGTTTCACTTTCACGCAAAAACATCTAACCGGATTATGAAGAAATTTGTATGAAGGTAGCTTTATTTGTTTTTGTTTCATTAACGATCCTTACTAAGAACACCCCCACTTAGGACCTTAGGCATTATTTTTTCTTCGATAAAAAAAAATCCACGCGCGCCAAGAGCGCGAAGTCGATACGCGGCTTAAGATGCTCACCTAATGGCGGCGCCTCACATGTGCTTATGACTTGGTTCCAACGTTGGCTACGAATAGAATGGCCAATGTGTGGATGCAACCAATGTGTGGATCGAGAAGCGACGTTGGACCCAAGTTGCCCCCCCGCCTACACACTTCACTCCCCTCGCCTTTGAACTTGTACAAAAACCGACACAAGTCGGGTTGACATTGGCTATTGGACGCAATGTTCTGTTTTTATCCAATAACGTTTCAAGATCGATCCTCACATTGGTCTGTTGGATCCAAAAGTATTACTTGGAGCCAACATAGCCCATGTGAGGCGCAGCATAAGGGTAAGCGATTTTGTATACGATACTTCTTGAAATTAATTATTGCCGGAATTTGCTGCCTTCATAAACTGCACCAGTCGCTCATATGAATCTAGACGTTTTCAAATTGCAAGTAAACCGGTATTTTCTAGGTCCTAGAAGATACCTGTCCTGATCCTAGAATCTAGGATTTAAACATTGCATATTGTCAAAAAATTTTAGGTTACAGTGCAGTGGTGACAGTTTGTGTTTCCTGTGTAAAACATAAACTTTAGTCTTACATACCCTTTCATTTCACTGAACACTAATAGAGATAGCACCATGGAATACAAAAGTCAATTGTGAAGTCAGCTTAAAAGTTAAACGGATATTTCTTATCCATATCTGTTCATCATTTAATATCTTTAATTGGTTAGGATTGATAGATACGATTAGACAGTTTATACATATATATATACGAGTATTAAAAGCTTACTTATACGAACCATGGAAGGCTCAGAGTACTAAACTTATTAACTAGTATTTAGTATTTATTAACTAGTTAATTAGTATTAACTAGTTATTAAAGTAATTGTTACTCTGAGATGGAAGGCATGGATCATTTTGATTTTAAAATTATCGTGAATTTGCAACAATATTATTACACATTATTATATATACCGGCTGTAATTCACGTACCTTTAGTCGAATTATCTCGACCTAGGTTTCGAGCGAGTCAGTCGCTCTTCCTCGGGAGTGAGGTCACGCGGTGAGATCGCGATGTTCACCTAGGTCGAGAGAATTCGACTAAAGGTACGTGAATTACAGCCGGTATATAACAATTATAAGGCGTGGATCAGTTACATTCTCCATCAGGCGATAAAAGTAAAATAAATGGAAGAACGGAGTAATAGATGGACCAACAATTCATTGATGGACAACCAACTTAAATCAAATCCAGATAGCACAACTATCCGAACTATCTTCGTATACCTTAGTAGCCCCACCGTCTCCTATACTCTCGATGTTGCCCAAGTCCCCAACGTGTCTGATGGCAGCGTCCGGTGCTCCGTGATCCTTCTTGGTGGGGTTGAAGTGAGGCCCCGCAGACGTGCACCCATTGGTGTTGTCACCAAACTCGTGGATGTGGAAGCCGTGGAGACCCTGGAAATTGGACGGTAACCAGCTGTTTTACTCAGTTCATTAGGCTTTTATGTGCTCTACAATTATTAGACTTTGAATAGAGAATTTTTGTGGTACACTAAAATTTAAAAAAAATTAATTGAAATAACAAATCAATCTAAAATTTTGATCGATTTGAGTGCAATAAAATACGGAAATATGTGGCTGGAACTGCGGCCCACTGTACCTTACGTTTGGTCCGGTCGAAAAGTAGCATAATTCAAATTTTAGTTAAAAATCGTAAACACCCAAGAATTTGGGTGTTTATCAGGTCTAAACCGTAAATACCCGGCTTTTACCCACCTGGGTTTAACCTATTGAGCGCCATGCTACAAATGCACTCCTGTGCCCTGCACACCAAGTGGTACGGTTGTCTTTTATAGAAGACGCTGGCGTACAGGGCCTGTATGTGCTTGTCACATATAATTATGTGAGTTTGGCACTCAAAAGGTTAAACCCCGGTGGATGGATTGCCCATCTATAATATAAGTGCATGGTAATAAGTACAAGTGGCAGTATGTTTATAATACAAGTATGTATGGGCATGACGAAGCCATATTGTTAAATCAATAGATTCAGTGGTGTAGTAAAGTACCTATATTGTAATTAACCTCACATATTCATTTATAATTCAGTGATGTAATGTCTTTATCATAATGTACAAGGCTGTGACCTACACTTGCATAAACACAAATAATTACTTCGAAGAATTCTTATATTCTTTGAGGTAAATGCAATAAATGCATTTCTGCATATTTCTCAAAGGAAATAAATCCTCCATGTACAATACAATACAAAACTCTTTATTGATTACCAAAACAAAAAATACAAAATGTACAAATAAAACACAATAACATGATAGCAATATCTTCCAGGCGACCTCTGTAGGGACAGATAAATGCATACGTAATGGCAGAGGGCTATTTCAGCTAAATCTATTTTGCATTTCATAAACATACAGTTTATATTAGACAGTTAAGTCTAAGAACCTAAAAAGTACCTACAAGTGAGTAGCGCAACACCAGTATTTATTGATTTATCTGCATTGTACAGAATGCAAACATTAGATATTACATGAGTTTTATTAGTTAACAGCAGAATGCAGATTGGGACAGGAAGAATAAAAATTCAGGAGATTATTTGCCTGGCACCTTGATCAAAAGTCAAAGCATTTATTCAGTACTAGAAGTGCCCCGCGGCTTCGACCGCGTTAAAAACTTCTTTTATTTACTTAAAACTTTTCTTTTGTAAAGACGATTCTATCATTAAAGACATCAAATAAGAATTAGCCAAATCGGTTCACCCGTTTTCATGATATCGCGTGACTAAGGCAATTCGGGATTCATATTTATAAAACCCAAAAACCCCAAAGACTTTGTTACCTAACCCATTTCGAAAAATCCTACAACACGTACTTTATCTCATCTTTTTTCGCCATACAAACTTTGAATTCCCGTTCCGTATCCGGGAGGAATTTTTAGAAAATCCTTTCGAGCGGATACCTACGTCATAATAACTATCTGCATTCTAAATTTCAGCGCAATCTGAAACAATATTGATTTTCACACTTTGTTACCCTATTTCACCACCCTCTTAGGGTCCCCGCACACGGGCCACGGGCCACAACCACAAAACGCCGCCACCGGCATATTTCCTATAGTTTTCATACATTTTATCATGTAGCGTGTGGCGGCCACCGGCGTCAACCGTGTGCGGCGAGTCCATATAAAATGTATGAAAACTATAGGAAATATGCCGGTGGCGGCTTGTGGCCGGTGGCCCGCGTGCGCCGACCCTTAGGGGTGGAATAAAATAAAAACTGGCCAAGTGCAAGTCGGACTCGCACTCGTAGGGTTCCGTAACACAGTAGAGTATTCTATAACTTTGATTTGTCGCAACTACAAAAATAACTTTGTTTTTCATAGTGTTTGTATGAAAAACAAAGTTATACTTGCGGTCGCTATATCTCAACAACTGCTGACTGTATCTCGTTCAAACCAATTTTCATTGAAAGTTTTTATTGAGATCTACAGAATATATTTTTTCCAAATTTTTCACTCCCTTACTTTAGAAGTTGGGGGGGGGGGGGGGGGGGACACACATTTTACCACTTTAGACGCGCCTATCTTTGAATTGATTGACTTTGAGATAAAATGATTTTAGAAACCTCAATGTCATTTTTAAAGACCTATCCATAGATACCCTGCACGTATAGGTTTGACAAAAAAAAAATGTTTTGTTCCAGTTCCATGTATGGGATGCACCCCCTTAAACTTTTATATTTTTTATTTTTGTATAAAAATCGGAAAGCGGCTCACATAATACATCTACCTACCAAGTTTTAATTCTGTAGTCCTAATAGTTTCGGAATGGCTGTGACATACGGACGGACAGACAGACAGACAGACATGGCGAATCTATGAGGGTTCCGTTTTTTGCCATTCGGCTACGGTACCCTAAAAAGACATGAAACACGTATTTACTTATTTTTTTACTGGAGCACTTGTACGAAGTTTCGAGTAGAAAATACTATCTGATCTTGTTTCTCCATACACACTTTGAACCCCCGTTTCATCCCCTTCAGGGGTGAGTTTTGGAAAATCCTTTCTCAGAGGTAACTAACGTCGTATTAACTATCTGCATGCCAAATTTCAGCGCAATCCAATACTGATTTTCATACTTTGTTACCCCATGTCACCCTCTTAGGGGTGGAATTAAAAAAAAACTGAAACACGTATTCACTTATTTTTTTACTGGAGTACTTGTGTGAAGTTTCGAATAGAAAAGACTAATATTGTTCTATCTAATATTGTTTCTCCATACAAACTTTGAACCCCCATTTCATCCCTTTAAGGGGTGAATTTTGGAAAATCCTTTCTTAGTACACCTTTACGTACTAAGACAAATATAACCTCCAAATTTCAAGTCTCTACAACCAGCGGTTTAGGCTGTGTGTTGTCTGTCAGTCAGTCAGTCAGTATGTCAGGACAAAGATTCTTATAGTATTAGATATGGGCAAATTAAAAAATCTGCACTTGCACATCAAATAACATTAATAGATCATATTGTTACGTGCGGGGTGGTATTAAAATGCCAATCCGATGAGATGAACGTTTATTTCCACTGATCACTAGGTTAGCACAATGTTCCACAGTAGTTGTCCGAATCGTCTTGCACAATTATCAAAAGTCCGTTAACACACACTAAAGTCGTTAGTTCACAATCACTGACTTCACTGTTCACAGTTCACAACACGAGTTCACTGATAACACTTAACGATCACTTGGTCGCTATCCGCGCTTAGATAGTTACACTGTCGCTTCCAAGGAAATGACTGACTCAAGCCGCGGTTTCAACGTCTTATATAGACCGAGAATATTTCTACAGAACTTTCCAGTATTGACTCGAAACAATAGACAAAAGACGTTCAAAACAAAGCAATAAAAATCACAAACAAAAGGGGCGGCTTTCCTTTGAGCATCTGATGTAAACAACTTTACCATACATGCTAATTTGATCTCTAACTACTTATGAATAAGGTTCAATCTTAACTACAAAACTAGGTACATTGACTAGGGTCGGAATTCCCGGAAGGTTACTTTTTTATGACGGTCGGGTCGGGTGTTTATAGCCCCTAATTAGTCTATTCTTTCCCACGGTATTTTTGTTCGAGAAGCTTGGCGAAACATCGCGACTCGACGACGCGATGTAACATTATCCCCTTCTTAGTTATGATCGTCCCGATCATCATTTGTTCCATGGTATCGTGTAAGTCGATCGATGTGTACTACCCTCGGCTTTCCTCTCTGGCCTCGTTTAATGCGGTAGGTAACGTCGTTTATCTTCGTGATAATCTGGTATGGTCCTTCCCAATGACCCTGCAGCTTCGGACTTTTTCCTTTCCTTCGTAGTGGGTTGTGCAACCAGACGAGAGTTCCTTCTTCGAAACCCATCGTATTCGCTCTACGATCGTACCGGGTCTTCATTTTTTCACCAGTTTTTAAACTATTCTCTCGAACTATCCTGTGCACTTCGTCCAGCTGACTACGAAGATCACTGACATAGTCGGTTACAGGCTTCGGAGCATCTGGCGGGGAACCAGTTATGGCGTCGATAGGAAGTCTTAGTTCGTGTCCAAAATTCACATTTGCAGGAGTCATACCAGTGCTGTCATGGGTAGCGGAACGGTATGACACCTTTTTGATTTTCTCTCCCATGCCGGCAAGCCCGCTCTGCAACTGACGTGTAATGGCCTCTTCCAGGTTACGGCTGGCTTCTTGTTGTGCCGCTTGTACAGCCTGTAGTGCAGCCTGTTGTTCCTGGCGTGCAGTTTCTTGTCCAACTAGGATAGCGGCTAGCATGGCCTCCAGGCCTCCATCCGTAGTTCGACTCGCCGGCGGTGGTGTAGGTGGCGCTGCCATTGGTGTTGCTGCTGGCTCTTCCAATGTGGATGTTCCTCCTCCCGATGCTTCAAGCTCCTTCTGCCGGGTTGCATCCATCTCCGCCTGTCGCCTGGTGCGTGGAGTACGCGTATCTTCCCTCGGAGTGATTGGCATTCCGCTTCTGACACCAATTGTTACGTGCGGGGTGGTATTAAAATGCCAATCCGATGAGATGAACGTTTATTTCCACTGATCACTAGGTTAGCACAATATTCCACAGTAGTTGTCCGAATCGTCTTGCACAATTATCAAAAGTCCGTTAACACACACTGAAGTCGTTAGTTCACAATCACTGACTTCACTGTTCACAGTTCACAACACGAGTTCACTGATAACACTTAACGATCACTTGGTCGCTATCCGCGCTTAGATAGTTACACTGTCGCTTCCAAGGAAATGACTGACTCAAGCCGCGGTTTCAACGTCTTATATAGAACGAGAATATTTCTACAGAACTTTCCAGTATTGACTCGAAACAATAGACAAAAGACGTTCAAAACAAAGCAATAAAAATCACAAACAAAAGGGGCGGCTTTCCTTTGAGCATCTGATGTAAACAACTTTACCATACATGCTAATTTGATCTCTAACTACTTATGAATAAGGTTCAATCTTAACTACAAAACTAGGTACATTGACTAGGGTCGGAATTCCCGGAAGGTTACTTTTATGACGGTCGGGTCGGGTGTTTATAGCCCCTAATTAGTCTATTCTTTCCCACGGTATTTTTGTTCGAGAAGCTTGGCGAAACATCGCGACTCGACGACGCGATGTAACATTATTCAATAATAATTATTCAAAATATAACAAAAACGTAACTCATTGCTTTTAATTAAAAAAAAACAAAAGTGATGAGCCATTCTTCTAAACGTCTAAAAAGCTTTCATCTAAACGTAGACAACGTAGTCACACTAAAACAAATGTCTAATTCCCCTGATGAATGTAGGGGTTGCCAACCATACTATTACGTGCATAGGCAAATAGAAAACTTATAAATAATTTCCTAGATTAAAGACCAGTTCCACCAGTTTCTGATGACACACTGACTAACTGACACATATGTCAGTTAGTTATCTGACGTACAACATCATATAGCATTTGTCAAAAATCTGTCCGATATGTTCCTGAGGGCTATCAGGGATCAGTGTCAAACTGGCCCTGAATAATTTTTAATTTAATTTAAGGTCACTGTGACTTATCAATGTACCTTGAATTTGTAAGTGATGTCTAATGGTAAGTAGTATAATTTATCAATGTACCTTTAATTCGTAATACCGGGTTCACACCAGGCGATTCTAGTCGTTCAACTTCCTAGGGATGTACTTGTCTTTCGATTCCAATTACTTTGTACCGGTTATAATAAGTACTCGTTTCGTTACTCAATTATTTGTTTTGAAAGAACATTAGGCATTATACAGTGATAAAAAGGTTTCGAATGAAACTCTTTGAATTGCTAATAAATATCAATTGGGAATTTTTGTAACTCGTATTGTACATCCCTAGGAAGTTGAATGACAAAAATCGCCTGGTCTGAACCTGGTATAAGTGATGTCTAATGGTAAGTATGTACCAAATTATGTATCTAAATAATATCGTTTAAAAACTAAAAAACAACCGACTTCAATGCCGCGCTATTCATTTTTAGTACCAATTTTGAGATGTTTATCTCAATATCTCTGGAGATACTTATCATACCTCGATAAAATTACCATGGGACCACACTTGGGATATCTCCTTTCGAACAAAAAAAGAATAATCGAAATCGGTTCATAAACGACGAAGTTATCCGCAAACAAACATAAAAAAAAAAAAAAAAAAAAAAATATACGGTCGAATTGAGAAACCTCCTCCTTTTTTTGAAGTCGGTTAAAAATACATTTCCATACCTTGGACAGCCCGGTGACTTCACCAGACACAACTACTGGTGACTTCTCATCCTGAAATAAATAAGGCAAATAAATATTGATTTATATTACACAAAATCTTAAATGTGAAGCCAGAATGTGTCTAAAAAAGCACGACTGGCTGTACATAAGGGAGTGTTGGTTCCCACACTCATGTATGGTAGTGAATGCTGGGTATGGCAGAAGAAGCATAAAAATAAAATTAATGCTGTAGAAATGAGAAGTTTGAGAAGTATGATTGGAGTGACTCTGATGGATAAGGTGGAGAACAGCATGATAAGGGAATGTTGTGGTGTGGTAGAAGATGTGGTGACAAAGATTGAGAAAGGGATGCTTAGATGGTATGGACATCTAGAGAGGATGGATGAAGAAAGACTGACGAAACAGATTTATGAGATGAGTGTGAATGGGGCGGCCGGTAGAGGCCGACCTAGGCGAACGTATCACGACCAGATCAGAGACGTTTTAAAGAAAGGCCAAGTCAAAAGTACTTATTACCAAGCATGTATGAAGGCACTCATGACAGTGGAAGAAGCGAAAGAGGTACAGTAGGGCCTCGATAATCCGAACGCCCAAAATGTATACCCTGTTCGGATGTATGCAGCGTTCGGATTATAGTATGCAGACATTTTAGGAAACACAACAAACGATTCATTATGGAAACTATGTTTTAATCTAATTTTTAGAAAATGCTACGAATGGCGCGCGGAGCGTTCATGTACGATACGTGTAGCATCTAAATTGTTTTTTCGGCACTAAAATACGAGTATGGCATAGCGAGTTACTAAGAAACGACAGACGCGCGGGGGCAGGGGTCGTTCGGATTATAGAGGCATTCGGATTAGCTTGGGTTCGGATTATCGAGGCCCTACTGTATGTCAGGATCGTAGCATGTGGAAAGAAGTAGTCTCTGCCTACCCCAACGGGAAAAAGGCGTGATTGTATGTAAAATGTTAAACAACATGAGGCACACCCAGATGGAGATGGCGGGACGAACTTTATTCCTATTGCAAAGATCGGTCGCACATTGCTTTAAGCCAGGAGGAATGGAGGGTGGGAAGGGAGGCCTTTACCCTGCAGCAGGATGATAATAAATATTTTTAATAAAATATGAGTTAAAATAATATTTAACCTGTGATGTACATATGCTCTAAGATTACTTTGCTTTTAGTTGTGGAGTGGCAATTTTTCTAGAAATTAACATGTAAGTAATTGCGATTACTCAAGTGGTGCTTTGCGAACTTCTAGAAATATCGGCCGGTTCGATAAGACGGATAACACAGCAGATTTATAATTTATGCTTTAGCGATTTACTTGATTTAAGTTCCTATAGTTTTATGCTGTCAGCGTTCAAGGTTACTTTAATGGTCTGGTTCTTCGAGGCAATATGAAAATCAACGAATTATTAGTAAGTGCGAGGAAAAATTACCTTCTGGTCGAAGAAGATGGTGCCGGCAACGTCGCCATTGAGAACGCAGACTGCTTTGGAAGGCATTTTGTACTTAATTGAATCTGAGATTCTTGTTTTAGAGACAAAGAGGCTTTGTAATGGAAAATTACTCGCAATTGAAAATTGAAATTACTCGGAATTACGACAAGCGTTTACACAATTCTTGAACGACAAGAAAAAAAAAACAGGAATGGAAAAATTCATGTCAAGTGACAAGTTTGTCAGATGTCAGAAAAGACATTGACATTTTTTAGTTTCTTATAGCTCCACGCGATTAGTGTTTTTAGTCAGTGTCAAGCCTAAATAACGTAGAGGGAAGAGAAGGCAAAAATAGTTCATTAGTTTTCGTCTAGGACGCTAGGTTTTCGTATATTTTTGTCGTAACGAGTTGAATCAATGTCACATAACTCACATCAAAGTAAGTTTAAAATCAATTTCGCAAAAGCCAAAAACAAAGTTTATAGTCATAAGTTTGAGTTTTGGCGGGAACGTAAAAAGTATAGAATGTGTACTCTCTTTGTAATGTTTTCTAACATTGTGTTCTTCCGCGAGTAAATCTTCTTATATATAAAAATCAATTGCTGTTCGTTAGTCTCGCTAAAACTCCAGAACGGCTGAGCCAGTTTAGCTCATTTTGGTTTTGAAATGTTTTGTCGTAGTCCAGGGAAGGTTTAAGGAGAAAATGTGGAAAAATTGCGAGAAAGATAGTAAAAACAACAATTTCATTTTTCCCATATAAACTGTCCAATACTTTCCTGTCAAACATTTGACGTTATATTCCATTCTCGAATTGAAATTTGAAGCACGTTTTAAATTGGGTTTTGAATCGACAACATAATATATCCACATCACTCAAATTATCGCGTAGGTATTAAAATTTTTATATTATGAATTTTGATGGTTGTCCCAGGTTGTCATTGTTGGTTCGTTCAGACCCTGGAGGGAAAATTAAATCCATCTACGATTCAGACATTTTCAAATATTTTGTTGATTGTCATTATGGCGTTTCCATACATGGTTATTCACTATGTGTGTATAAACCGATAAAAACAAAATAAAATAAAATAATAAAGGGAGTCCCCGTATAAGAAACATGTTTTTGAGGCTTTTTATGCTCAACCTTATAAACCTTAATAGATAAGGACTTGAAATTTACTCATTGTGTGTATTGCAATGGCTGCTAAAGATAAAATAATAAAAACTAAATTAAAATTAAAGGGGGTCCCCATACGAGAAACGTATTTTTCCGGGAAATATTGTTCAATCCGAACTCTGCGTGTGTGGGTCTGACTCGCACTTGGACAGTTTATTTATATTCGCGGTACGAAGTTCGCCGGGTCAGCTAGTGTGTAATAAATGTGGATTAATATTAACCACTGAGTGCCAGTGAATGGATGCGTGTTGAGAATTGATCAATTGACAGCTGACTTGAACGCAACTCAACCTTGACCCTACTTCACACCTTACTTTTCTTCATATAGAGTCAAGTTGGTAATAATGTATTTTTAGATTTAGTAAGTTGGCAGGCGATATACATTTTTTGATAACTTCATTAGATAGCACCTTAGCGAAAGAAAATGGCGAAAAGCTAATGTGTTCCGAATTGTTATTCCGTTTGTTATAAAGTATTGCGCTACAATCTGTAGATTGTTTAGCGAGAGTTTTGTTTAACAAAACAAGTAGTGTCAGAATATTCAAAAGGTACGTTAAAAGATGTATTCAAAATCTTGTCGCCACATGCTAAAATTTTGTTCATTATTTTTCTTACACAGATTTATTAGAAATGTAAACAAACATACAAATTGTTATTGTATCGAGTCATGAATGATTTTCTTTATTATAATTGTTAAAGTTTGGTACTGATTCTTTTGTATGTTGACAGGTACCTTTTGATGCATTGTTCAATAAACCGAACTTTTGTCATCTTTGGACTTATTTTATTTGCAACAATAAACCCAGATCCACTGAAATTAACATCAATGCGAATGAAAAAAAAAGGAAGGCAACAGCAGAATGACTAATCATTTCATCGTTGTTTCTAAAAACAACCTATTTTGCGTTCAAACAAAAAAAAACCACTGCAAACCTTTAGTCATTTCTTTGCTGAAGGTATAACTGGGTTATTCCCTGTCCTCCAATCGGAACTCCGATTTACCTTATAACTTGAACAGGACTAGACTTTAACTTGACTTAACCTACATAATCTGGAAATATTTTTTTGCGATTGCCGTTGATGGAATCCCACTCGAAGTTGTTACGCAGTATGTTTACCTAGGGCAGACGCTCCAACTAGGCAAACACAACTTCGAGAAGGAAATCCAGAGAAGAATTCAGCTAGGCTGGGCAGCATTCGGAGAACTCCGTCGACTCTTCTCGTCGCCTATACTGCAGTGTCTAAACACAAAAGTATTTAACCAGTGCGTCCTACCTGTGATGACATACGGAGCCGAGATGGTCATATCTGCCACAGGACTGATAACCGTTGGGGTAGACTTGTCTTAGAGTGGAGACCGCGAACCAGCAAACGTAGTGTAGGACGACTAGTTGGAGCGACGACGCGACATACGGAAAGCGGTGGGCAGTGACTAGAAATTTGGATAATAAGAGCCGGAGATCAGACTCAGTGGTGGGATTTTGGGAGAAGCCTACGTCCAACAGTTGACTGATACCTGCTGATGATAATGATGATTATAATAGTATTATTATAATAATCATCATTATCATTATTTGATACTGGCTAAATAGCGTAATCGTGTAGAGCCATAATAAATCTAAAAAAAAGTAAGTCGAAGTGAAGGCGTTGAAGTTTGATGTCCAAGAGATAGAGTTGATGCAACATGTCTTCTTTGAATGTCCATCATTTAGCATTCAGCGCCTTGTGCTAATGGATGGGCTTTTAGAACTTTATAAGAATTCAGAATTGGTCCCGCGCTGTATCAAAGAGCTGCTTATGAATGCTTCAACGTACCCTCTCTTGTATAAATTTGTAATTAGTACTGTCAATGATTTATAAATTTAATATTAAGAAAAAATGAAATTAATGTACATAACAATAAAATAAATGTAATATATAAAAATATTTTAATAAAAACATAATAAACCAATGACTTGGCGGTATGGCCGTAAGGCTTTAGCCTGTCCCCAGGGGCGAAAAAAAAAAAAAATTGATGTCCGAGATCTGTTATCTATCTGTCGACTGTCACTGAGTGGAGTGCCGAGTGAGATATATTTTTAATTTTAAAATCCCAAATTCCTCCCAATTCCTTTTATATAGAGAAAAGTTAATATAAGTGATCTGGATGATAAAGATAAGAGCTTTCTACACATAAAGTTAGTGATCTATGTATATATCGTTTTAGATGGTTATACTGTTAAATAATGGTTAAAACTTAAACTTAGTAAATTTATTGCCATACATAACCTATTTTTCACACAGTGAGTACTCTGAATCCGAGAACAATTTCTGTAGAAAATAGAAATTTTTAAAAAGCAATGGCAATTCCTAAAAGTGACGTTGAGCAGCCAATAAAGGAGGTAAGTTTGAAAATAATTTGGTACAATAAATGAGGAGGTTCTCAATTCGTCTGTATGTTTTTTTTGGAATGTTACGCGATTACTCCGTCTATTGTGAACCGATTCGAATGATTATTTTTTAATTGGTAGGGCACATTTCCAAGGAGGTCCCATTTTAATTTCATCGAGATCTGATAACTATCTCCAGAGATATGGAGATAAACACCTCAAACGTAGTATTGAAAAAGATCATTTGAAGTCGGTTCTTTTGGTTTTGTAAACTATCTTAAATTATTAATGAAAGGTTCAAAGCTCAATTGTCACATACAGCTATGCAGGGTAGCCACTCGCGTCGTTAGAAAATTATAAACTAGACATACAGTCAAAAAGTGTTGTCTCACTTCCATCTTCCCTTTCCAGAAAAGTATGACTTCATCTTACATCACCACATCTTCACATACAATCAGGTGAGCCAATATAGTGTAGGTACTTGTCTGTCAACAACACTAAATAAGATTGTGTAAATATAAACTAAGAGAACCAACTTCAAACACCGCACTATTAATTTTCAGTACCAAGTTTGAGGTGTGTATCTCCATGTCTCTGGAGATACTTATCAGACCTCGATGAAATTACCATGGTACACACTTGGGATATCTCCTTTCCAACAAAAAAATAATCAAAAGTCAGTTCACGAACAACGAAGATATCCACGAACAAACATAAAAAAATATACAGTGTAAACTCTTTATAACGTTATCCTTTATAACAATAAACTCTCTGTAACGTTGAAGTGAGCCCAACTTGGTTGGTTTGCGTTAAAACCCACATATTGAAACACTCTTTATAGCGATACGCCATTCTCTATTACGAAGAAATGTGTTCATATTTTTAGACAGTAAATATATATTATCGGTATTATCGTTTATGTTATGTTATCAGGTAACAAAAGAAGCTCCGAGACATCCGAGGTCGGTCTAGCTTTTGTTATCCTTAATTGCCTTGAACACGTGCAGTATGACGCATTGTTTTCTCGGAAGTGATGGTCTTCGACCAAGTACACTGGGTACCTATCGTATTATCAGTCGTAAACCTACTTTGAAACTGTTAACATGGCCAGTAAACGGAAAGTTCTTGTTAATTTGATAGATTTTTGTTCACTCCATATAACGATAACTCTCTATAACGACAAAAAATGCTCAGTCCCTTGAGTTTCGTTATAAAGAGTTTACACTGTATATGTAGGATCAAATTGAGAAACCTCCAAATTTTTTTGAAGTCACTTAAAACCTAAAAATACCAACATAATCTCTGAAAATACTCTTAAGATCTTCATGATTCGTACAATGCGAACAATCGGCAAGAAGGTATATCCTCTGACACAAAAAAGGAATTTTCCAAAACTTATTTTAGTAACATTTACCTTCCTCTTTTATGAAGCGAAGGTAGGCCTGGGGTTTCTGGCTTAACGCTCCCAGTGAAGAAGATAGTGATTATTTTTTTTATACCCAACTGGGTAACACATGATCACTATCTCACCTGATGTTTGATCGATGATGGAACATGCTTACCCAGAAGATACCTATTCACTCGCGATTTGAAGACCCCCATATTGTACTTAACCGGAAACAGACTCAGGCAGGGTATTCCATTCTTTGGCGGTTCGTATGATGAACGAAGAAGCAATTCGCTTCGTTCGGGTAGATGGTATATCCATCCATATAAATCCGATTATAAAATGGGGATGGTGGAATCAAATCATGTTGTGATGGTGTTGATGATGTCGAAACAGCTGACAAAATGGAAAGTTTTCCTTTTCACTTGAGCTCCTCAGACCAAGGGAATTGAATTACCTTCACCCATCTAAGAAATGTTTTTGGTTGTTTGTGTTTGGACCATTACCAATCCCTAAATAATTACATTTAAAATGGTATTTGCTGTACATTTATGAGAATCACTGTATGTTTCAGAGTCGAGGTGCTGTTCCTATCAAAGATCCCAGCAAGCGCAGGGTGAGTACATGTCTATACCAGACAGACAGACAGACCCACTGAACATATTGTCAGTCATCAATGTATTGGTCAAAAATCTTGGACTGTTTAGTTTTTATCTGACTGTAATAATTACAGATAATCAAAAATTCGAAAATATTGACACCTATTCCTATTCTTTCAAATATTTTGACGACCAATCTTATTGCATATTGCATATTTTTTGTGTAATGAATAATAAATATTGTCACGGTAATATAATAAACAGTATTCTGACTCCATACTAATGGTCGGAACGCGCGTCATGCCTACGCGCCTCGAGTTCGGTACACACTCAGTACACAGCTCACGATAAATGTGGTTACGCCGCAGTGACGAACTAACCGTGTGAAGCTACAGTCGTGCAATTACGGTTTAAACAGAAAGCATGCAAATTGTGAATATTTGATTCATTTAGAATATATATAAATATTATACTTAATATGGCACAAAAGAATTATAGACTATATTTTGCTGTTTATTTGTGCTTGAATTCTTCAATAACGCACCCAGAGATAACATTTTTTATATTACCTGAAAGCTCCAAACGGTAAGAGTATAAAATAATGTTTATATACCTACTAATACGTAATTTTTTTAAATTGTATATTTTGCTTTTTCCTCTACAGGATAAAATACCTAGATTAATAAATAAATAAATGAATAGAGTGAAGAAAGTGATACACTAGTGACCTACCTATAGTCTACGCTCGTGTTAAAAATAGACTAGTATTTAGGTAGTTTCCTAGGCTAGACTATCTACTTACTTATGTATTATATTATGGAATTGGACGAAATAGCATTATGAAGTTATTAAGAGAGTAATAAACGGCGGAGTACGTACGTAATAAGATTTACATTGTAATTTACTTTTCGAGTAAGATATGGAAGTATATAAAATGTGTACTATCATATTTTCACAACGAATTTCATTTTATTAAATAAAATATATAATATTACAATCACAAAAAACTAGAAAGATCGTCAAGTAGTAGATCGTCTAGATGCAATTAAAATACTGTAGGCGGGCAGCCCTATCGCGCGTGTACGTACCGCGCGGTGCCGCCGGCTGCCGCGCGGCTTTAGCTTTTGATCTCAAGGACACGCCGAGTCACAATACTGTATTATAATATTACCGTGATATTGTAGTGTAAAAATGCTGCATAGACATCATACTTGTGTACTTTAGTCGAATATACTTTGTATTTTGGTTTCAGAAATGTCCTGTTTGCGCAAACAATCTCCACCTATACTATATCAACCACATAGAAATGTTTCTCATGTGCGAACAAGAATCTTGCGACTTTCCCTTCGGTTACGAGCCTATACAAATAGTTTATGATGAAAGCCAGCTCGTAGACAACCCCGAGCCTGCCGATAAAGGTCTCTTCGAGTATCCCGTAGGTGGATTAAACGGAGTACCAAACAGTCCGTTAAATACCAATTTTACTTCCACAATACAGTCGAGTATGTCAGATTGGGATCAAAACAGCGTGACCGGAGACGTAGACCCGATAGAAACATTATCCATTCGTTTGTGTAAAGAAAGCAAGAAACGTAAACTACGGAAAGATGTAGATACACAACTGAACAGTAAACTTCAGAGCATCAAGAAACTCACCGAGGAGATGAACGATCTAGATCACAAAAAGAACCACATCAAAAATGAAAAGTGGCTGAACAACTTGAAGATGTGGGAGGGACACTCGGGCCTCAAGTTGTTGAAAGATGAAGAGAAACAGTATTTGAATCAGAAACCGGAGTTTGCTTTGGGAGAGTTGAAGATAACTGTTGATCCGCACGGCCAGGTTCCTACTCTAGATATACAGATATCAAATCCATCGAATACTGAACACACAAATGAGCAAGAGAAGTGAACATAATATGAAGACACAATATTTCTTTGTCTTGTTTTTATTTTTTAAATATAAAAAAAAGATTACTCGTAATGTGGTTTGCACATTACTAGTATTCTCGTTAATCCCTCCAACTAAGCTAAATATGCAAATTGTGTCTGGGCTGGGCTGCGTTCCCGTTCTCCGGAGAAGGATTTTTGGTTGTTTTGCAACTCGCTCGAATGTCCGGAACGACCACGGGTATTTTTTACTCAAATTGTGACATTGACATTTTGCGCAGACTCGAATTTCGAGGTTATGTTCATTTTCTTGTTCTTAATATTTTCCGTTTGTTTTTACGATTAATGTCTCGTCATGTCACGTCTTGGTCTCGACAATTTCTTCCGATCTCCTTAATCTGTAAAAAAATTACAGCTTTTCCCGCAAAATTTACTGTCACAAACGTCAGAGCGTTTTTTAACCATCGAATTTGATAATTAAAAAGTTGCAACCGGAGTGAAACAACCTAGGTCGTGAATGACACAGTTGCTACAACCGAGTACGACGCTCTGAGGTCGTGAACGGGGTTAGAGCGTTTGGGTGCAATCCGAGCGTAGGTCGTGAACGCAGCCCTGGAGTGGGTTCACGTCAATAGTGCAATGGGTGGGGGTAAGGATCGAACTCACGACCTCCCGATCGCCAGTCCGACACCCTATCCATTGGGCTATTGCCGCCTAAATGTGTTAAATAAAATATGTTTTGTGTCCGATGATGATCCATTTTATGTAAAAACTACAGTAAATAAATTAAGATCATTTAAAAAACTGAACTGAATTAAAATGCTGCACTATTCATTTTCAGTACCAAGTTTGAGGTGTATATCTCCATATCTCTGGAGATACTGGACATATGAATCATCATCTTTATGAAATTTACATGGGACCACCTTTGAAGCTTTTCAAACAAACCACCCATCCAACCAACCTTTTGAAACAAAAAGAATTTTCCAAATCAGTTCACGCGTCTTCGAGTAATATGTGAAGATAGCTCAGTTAAAAAGGACTGATTGTATTGTAGCATAGGCTTTGTTTTTGGTTTGCAACCCTTTAAGGAAAGAAAGCATGTTTTGCTAATCAGTTTACTGTGTCCTGACTAACCCGCGTGTAGTTGTGATTAGCCAGTACAAGCAATTATAAGGGCTCTGTTGATTGGCTGAAGTTAATTGAAAGAAGTCTGTTGATTGGCTGAAGTTAATTGAAAGAAGTCTGTTGATTGGCTGAAGTTAATTGAAAGAAGTCTGTTGATTGGCTGAAGTTAATTGAAAGAAGTCTGTTGATTGGCTGAAGTTAATTGAAAGAAGTCTGTTGATTGGTTGAAGTTAATTGAAAGAAGTCTGTTGATTGGCTGAAGTTAATTGAAAGAAGTCTGTTGATTGGCTGAAGTTAATTGAAAGAAGTCTGTTGATTGGCTGAAGTTAATTGAAAGAAGTCTGTTGATTGGCTGAAGTTAATTGAAAGAAGTCTGTTGATTGGCTGAATTTATTGAAAGAAGTAGTCTCATATCACTATGTACAAACTTATTTTTATACAATATTGTGTTAAATACAAATAAATTGATATGAGCTTTTATGGGTATTCTTTATAATTTAAGATAGTTTAGAAAACTAAAAGAACCGACTTCAAACGTCGCGCTAGTCAAAGTAGCCTGTAGTCGTAGCATGTCGTCGAGGTTTGTAAATGCATCGTAATACAAATGTTGATATATTAGAAACGGCTTGACCGATTTGGTTAAAATTTAAATGGGACCACCTGACAAAAAGAATTTTCCAAATCGGTTTAGGCATCTTCGAATAATTAGTGAGCATACATAAAAAATAAAATAAAAGATTCCGACAAATTGAGAACCTCCTCCTTTTTGTGAAGTCCTAGTCGGTTCAAAATGGTAAACTTCTATACTTTTTTTATATCTTATAGGCTAGCGTTGACGTGTACGTTACCCCGGCAAGAAAGTATCTCCTACAGTGATATGAGTGGGATGTATAATTAGTGCTTGGCCTTTTTTTTTCACTTTTAGTAATATTATTCAATAACGCATGTACGTAGGCTTTTGAAACTATTATGGTTATTACACGTGTCAAGGCGGAACGAATACAGTTTTCATTGACCTTATACGTTTTCTCATTTAGGCGCAGCGAATTTTTTTCCGAATTTATAAAAAGCGCTATTACTTGGAAATTATCAATATTTTCGTAAATCTAATTCTGTCACAAATTAGCACAAATTAAGAGCTACTCGTGTATGTTTATTCCACAAGCGCACATACAATGGTTTAAGAGATACACGATTTTGAAAAACGTTACTCCAGCAGGAAATGCAATATCTCAAAAACCTAAAGACGCACAAATTATATTTTCGGTGCATATTCTAGAACAAATATAAGCTCTCTACACATGCACAATACTTATCTCTCCGAACATTCGTTTAGAATGTTCTTGCTGGAACAACGTTACTCCAGCAGAAATCGTTTTTTCCACAACGACAACACGCACAATTTTTTTTCTCGGCGCACAATTACAGCAGACCAAGCACTAATTATACACCCCACTCATATCACTGTAGGAGATACCTTCTTGCTGGGGTAACGTACACGCGTTTGACCACTATCTCACCAGTTGGTAAGTGATGATGTGGTCGAAGATGGTAAGCACGCTAGACCTAGAATGGGAATTGGCTCTCAAGGATAGCTGCCGGAACATATTAGATGTTTGGCCGTTGCCGACAGATTTTGTAACTTGAGGGTGGTAGCTGGCCAGGCGGACACTAGATAGTGTCCTACCACCATGCGGGGGTTGTCGATGTTCTAACAGGGCCACTGTGAAAGGCGCGCATACATTTTTCAATAGAAATATCCATTGGTGCTAATATTAAAAAGAGGAAATATTTTATAACGAGTTAAATTTTTAAGATATTTGATAACGAAGCAAGTGTATCAGGTTCCAACATCGCGGAAAATATCGTTTGCGCGATGCAGGATCTCATACATCTAAGCATATTTACAAAGAGGGCTATTCAACCTACTCTGGCGCCATCTAGATATTTTTATCTAATTGTACTATTATTTATTCTGTATCTAAACTAACTAATATTATAAAGAGGAAAGGTTGATTTTTTGTTTGTATCGATTTAACTCGAAAACTACTGGATCGATTTTAAAAATTCTTCCTTTAATGGACAGCTACATTATCAGCGAGTGACATAGACTATATTTTATCCCCGTATTCTCACGGGTACGGGGACTACGCGGGTGAAACCGCGAGGCGCTGCTAGTATGTAATATAATTTCTAAGTTAAGTATCATCACTTACCAACAGGTGATACAGTGACTACGCCTCAAGTAGTAAAATTCTAGGTCTGTGATTCTTAGCGTGGTCTCCACTCTAAAGGGGGTGATCCATTGGCGAGTTAAACCGCCGCGGCGGTAACTTCGCCAACGAACTCGCGAGCCAAAGATCTTATCTCTTGCAGCTATAAGACCTTCACAATCACCCCCTTAAAACAGGTCTACCCTAACGTCCCTAAACGGTTATCGGTTCTACCACAGATATGATTAGGGTCGGCTCACACCGTGACGAAACGCGGCGCGCACTTGTTAAGAGAGTATTACAAAAAAGAACTTTATTTACTATACAAAAAGATACACATTTCATGAGTTAGTTCGGCGGCTTCAGGCTGCGCCGCGCGGCGTCGCGCTGCACCGGCGCAATCGGAACAAACAATTGTTTATCACGCGGTCAGCGTGATAAACAATTGAACTTTATTAACTACACAATAAGATACGAATTGCATTGAGATAATTTGGTGGCGCCGCGCGGCGTCGGGCTGTGCCGCGGGACTCCAAATGCATCGTCGCGTCGCGTCGCGTTGCGTCTCGTCGCGTTGCGTCTCGTCACGTCGCGGCGCGGTGTGAACTGACCCTACCCACTGCCACTTCAGCTTGCTAATTATAAATAACAGCTAATTACAAAACGAGGCGCCGGACAACTACTAACTTCCCCTCGCTCTGATACGTACCTTGTGTCGCGGGGGACTTTACAAACATGCAAATCACGGACACAAATAACACCCAGACTCGGAATATTGTTTGTGGATCACACAAAGAATTGTCCCATTGGAGAATCGAACCCACAACCAATTATTTCGTGAACAGGCTCACTGGTCAGGCTAAAATCCTTTGAGCTACTTTGCTTCTTTGACGAATGACTTCATTTTGAATTATATCTTGAGAGAGACTGCGAGCTTAGCTCTCTCCATAGATCGCTGAGCGACTTAGAATAGGTGAACCAGTCGCACCGTGAGTGTCTACGTCTCGGCTCCGTAAGTAATAATCTAGGTAGGACGCACTCGTTATAGACTTTCGTCTTCAGGCTTTAGGGTATGGGCTATAGAAAGACTCGACGAATTTTTTCAAATGCTGCCCATCCTATCTTCCTTCTGTTGTTTCTACCCAATTGCAAGAAATAGACGTATTCGTGAAGAACTTCATGATACGCTCTGTTTACGGCAATCGGTTCGGGAATAACATACACGTTAAACATGATCTTGGTCTTATCCAAGTTCATCCGGAGACTGATGGGTGCAGAAGAGTAAACTAGAGTAAATGGAAGAGACCAAGGTACTCAGCATGTATTGGAGATCTTGCTACGTGTGTTGTTGAATATGTTAAAAAGGTAGTTAGGCAACGCAGTGGCTGTATTATCTTCTTAGTTACTTGTGTTGCAGGTGTTTAACACGTTGAGCGCCATGTGTATCTTTTAGGAAACTCAAGATACCATAGCTATAAATATTAAAATACGGGACTTATCGCGCCTAAAAAAGCGATAAGTCCCGTATTTTAATATTTAAAACTATGTGTTCTTATCGCGAAAGTTTGAAACTCAAGATATCACTTTGAGAGGCCGCTTGTTTCTTTTAGGAAACACAAGCCGTGTATCTTTCGGAGGGCTGTGTGTGCCCGCAAGGAAACACACCACACTACTGAAATAGCATTAGAAAACGATAAATGCAAAAAAAATCCAAGTCCAAAAAATTAAAAACACCATTTATAGGCTTGGCGTTCAACGTGTTAAGAAGGCGGACCACTTTCGATAAGGTGGGCCGCTTGCTTATTTTGTTACCTTTGACATAGAAAAACAAATCCTAACTTCCTAACTATTATTATATATATATATATATATATATATATATATATATATATATATATATATATATATATATATATATATATATATATATATATATATATATATATGCGAAAGTAACTCTGTCTGTCTGTCTGTGTCACTTTCACGCCAAAACCACTGAACCGATTCAAATTAAATTTGGTACACAGATAGTCTAGAGCCTGAGAACGGACATAGGCTACTTTTTAATGCGGAAAGAGGGTTGAAAGGGGGGATGAAAAGTTGTATGGAAGTATCGTCATTTTAGGAGCTAGAAGCTTGAAACTTATTTTTTAGGCTGTTAATTTAATATAAATAAATATGACAACGGGAAGTACCATATAGGTTTTCGACCCAAAATCTATAGGGTACTTCCGGCCGGTTGACTTGGCCGGTTTTTTTTCTTTGGGCCAGAGTTCTTATTTTTGTTTTCGTATTTGTTTTCCTCCTCCGCCCTAACTCAAAGGATAGGGAAACTGAGTACACTTGATCCTTCTGGGACACATGGCACACAACTCTTGTGATCCTACAAGGATCCTACCGTACATGATAGATAATTTTTAATTGGCCACACAGCTTGTCTATGGTACGGTATGACATTTACGAAAAAGATTAAACGTCTAAACCGATAGTTTGTGTCATGGCGTAAGGTGATTGTTTTTCACGCAGTGAAACCAAATATTTTTACCGACGAAAAAATAACGGAGGAGGTTATCAAGTCGACGCGTATATATTTTTTGTTAGTTTTCTTTTGTTGATACAATAACTGAAAATCATGTCAACGACTTTGAGAGTTCGTCATTAAGAACTGCTAGGTTATTCTGTAAGCTATCTTGACAGCGGAATCCGCGGTGAGATTCGAGTTTTGTACTACGAAATTCAATCGTTTCTCGTTCGTAATACGGTTGAATTTCGTAATACGAAATTCAAATCTCACCACGGATTCCGCTGTCGAGATAGCTTACAGAATAGCCTAGCTGCAACCAATGTAAAAATATTGTGCTAATTACTCAAATTCACAGGACGACAAACATAGGAAATAGTTCTCTTTTTAATTTTTTCAGTTGTTGGGGACAGATGATCCGAGGGGATCAAGTCTCCCATTGAAATATAATAAATAATAAATATTACTATTTGTCTTGTTTTTATTATTTTAGTAACTTTGTGCAGTTTTAATTAATGTAGGTACACGAGTTAACGCGTCGAACTAATCACAATTATGGCTCTTCACCACGCCTAACAGTTAAACAGTCGGATCAAGTCTCCCATAGAAAAATATTACTATTTGTCATGTCAAGTCTCCTTTTAGGCGGAATCAAGTCTCCCATGTACGGGGACACTTGGTGCAAATCCCAGTTTTTAGGGTTCCGTAGCCGAATGGCAAAAAACGGCACCCTTATAGATTCGTCATGTCTGTCTGTCTGTCCGTCCGTATGTCACAGCCATTTTATTCCGAAACTGTTAGGACTACAGAATTGAAACTTGGTAGGTAGATGTATTCTGTGAACCGCTTTCCGATTTTTATACAAAAGTAAAAAAAATAAAAGTTTAAGGGGGGGCATCCCATACATGGAACTGAAACAAAAAACAATTTTTTTCTTCAAACCTGTGTACATTACTGTGTACATACACCCAATACATGTGGGGTGTCTATGGATAGTTCAAAAATGACATTGAAGTTCCTTAAATCATTTTTTCTCAAGTCAATCATTTGAAAGATAGGCGCGTCTAAAGTGGTAAAATGTGTGTCCCCCCCCCCCCTCTAACTTTTAAAGTACCTATGGGAGTAAAAAATCTAAAAAATATATGCTGTAGATCTCAATAAAAAACAACGAAAATTGGTTTGAACGAGATACAGCCAGCAGTTTTTGAGATATGGCGAACGCAAAGAATACTTTGTTTTTCATACAAACACTATGAAAAACAAAGTTAATTTTGTAGTTGCGAAAAATCATAGTTATGGAATACTTTACTGTGTTACGGAACCCTACGAGTGCGAGTCCGACTTGCACTTGGCCAGTTTATTTGTTTATGTAAATTATTATTTACAAACAATGGCCTACACCGTTTTACTTCTAAGGATACTTGGACAGTTCATGTACTAACATTTTGGCTCTAACATTATGTCCAATCTAGGCTATAAAAGTGATTTTACAGAGCAAAATATAAAGGGGGGATCAAGTGCACCCATTTTCCCCTAGATCCGCCCTTGAGTGACGTATAGTGATAAATGTAGGTATCAAGTAAACTTAAGTAGATACGTGTAGATACACATAAGGTGGATGACACTAACATTTATGAGCTTGTAAGGAATGTAATCCGCTTTCCAAGGAAAGTCATAGAGTAAATTGAAAGTGAAACAGTTCATTCCCCGTCCGGTAACAAGATCAAATCAACGCGACCACACTAGTTAAGTAGGTTTATCTATTGACTAAGGGCTAGTTTCACCGGTTCCTGATAATTTTTCAGATAATTATCTGACAGACGGTCTCATACATAAGCTGTCAAAAATCTGTTAGATGAGTTCCTAATAGGGCTATCAGAAACCGGTGAAACTGGCACTAAGTATACATACTGAAATCTTCTAAGGGCCAGCTTAGACCGCGACGTGACGTGGCGCGCACTTATTAAGAGAGTGACACAAAAAAGAAATTTAATTACTATACAAAAAGATACATATTACATTGAGTTAGTTCGGCGGCTTCAGGCTGCGCCGCGCGGCTTCTGGCTGCACCGCGCGGCGCAGCGGTAAGCCGCGTGATACAAAATTGAACTTTATCAACTTCACATTAAGATTCACATTGCATTGACATAATTTGGTAGCGTCGCGCGTTTTGCTGCGCCGTGCGGCGTCGGGCTGCGCTGCGTTGCGCCGCGCGAAACCAAAAGCCTCGTCACGTCGCGTCGCGTCGCGTTGCGGTGGGAAGTTGTGAACTGACACTAAGTTTTTTTTATAACTGACTGAATGTATATATAAGACTGAATGTATATGTAAATGTATTATTTTATAAATATAGCAGGTAGTTATGTTCTATATAATATGTTATTTCTCCTGGAATAGTCGCCTCTTTTTGTTTACACTTATTGCACTGCACCGCCATCATTTTTTTCTACATCTCCACAATGATTGGTACAAAATACTATTTTAGCATTAAGTCCTCCGTGTACAAATATTTTGTGTGCAAAAATAAGTATAAATAAATAATTAATCGCAATAGTTAATACATACATACATAGTTACATACATACGATCACCGTGCCACAATGGATTTTCCCGTCGAAGTAGGCAGAGACTACTTCTTTCCACATGCTACGATCCTGACATACCTCCTTCGCTTCTTCCACTTTCACGAGCGCATAAAAGTAATAATCAGTTATAATCATAAGTAATTATAACTACAATAGTTGTGCCCGCGGCTTCACCCGCGTTGAAAAGTATCATATTCCCTGCCAGAGTCTGTGTTTCCTGTGAAGTACAATCCGGGCGTCTTCAAATCGCGAGTGAACAGGTATCTTCTAGGCAAGCGTGCTACATCGTCGATCACATCTTCACTTAACATCAGGTGAGATAGTGGTCAAACGCTTGCTTATCTTCAGTAAAAAAAAAAAAAAAAACATATAGCTTAATCCATAGTACTGGCACAGTTTTACAAACTGAGGTACTGGCTATCCTTGCACTAAATTTTAGCTAAATCGGTCCGGCTGTTTGAGCGTGAAGAAGTCCCAAACAAACAGATATATAAACTGACTTTCGAATTTATAATATTGGTGTGGTGATAACCATTTTACAAGGGGTACGTAAGTATGTCAGATAGTGGCCCAATAACAAAGGCCAAAGCCTCGACATGAATGGGTGGTCGTGGGTTCAAAGCGAAGTGTGAACCAATAGATTTTTGTAACGACAGTAAATCTATGCATAGTATAGGTACTACACAAGTACGTAGTATTATTATCTTTTCTATGACACAAGCCTAAGCAGAATGAAAAAGGTAAGTTAGCTGGGTCAAGTGCTTGTCTGTAACAGATATGACAACGAGGGACTTTCATAAAAAAATATTGTTGCACTAAGTACCTAGGTACTCTCTCTAGATGGCCTTTGTTTCAATCCTCCCCAAATGATCTATTTAATGTTATTTGACGTGTGTGAGCGCAGATTTTTAATTCACCCATATACTGAGTAAATGCTTAGACTTTCGACATCGCTTACTATCAGGCGAGCGTCGTGCTTGTTCTAGGAGAAACTGCCGCCAATAGACCGCCCAGCTCTTGAGAAAATCACCAAACCATTCCTAGCCTCGCGTGTTCACCATCTTCGACCACATCATCGATTACCACCAGGCGAGATAAAAAAACATACCTACAATAAATAGTTTATCAAGACTAGTTTCTCACATGATAGCTAAACTAAGATAGTCTTTGTAATGGCGTATCAATCCCCCCTCACTAGACAAGACTGTAATCAATATATAGAAATAAGATATAAATAATATTTAAATTTTAAATCAAACCGAACTGCTCTATTTCTTCTGTTCATTGAGACCCATCGAATGAGCCCAAACTCAACCAATCACAACAACATCTCTGCTGTAAGTTGGTGAGGAGATAAGTATTCTGTGCCCAATACCCCTAGTAGGTACGAGTTTTTATCGTAAACGCTTTTGACAGATCTCACATAGTTTTCGACTTATTCTGGTTCCCTGATTGGTCTAAATTTAGTGAAGTGTAGTTACCACTAGAGGCGCTGGGCTCCATTCACGAGCTACGCGCGGAGTGCAACCTGTGTAACCAAACGCTCTAACCTCTCTCTCTAACTCATTTAGCGAATGTGACGCTCTGAGGTCGTGAAAGGGGTTAGGAGCGTTTGGTTGCACCTAAGAGTAACTTTTTATGGTTGCACTCCGAGCGTTGGTCGAGAACGCAGTCCTGTACTGTTTTTCAGTTTTTCATACGATTCCACAGCCAAACAAACAGATACACAAACTCACTGCTCACTCACAGATACACACATCAAACTGCAGATATCACCCCTCCTTTTGTGTCGGGTGTTAAAGTATGTACCTACGGGATATGAATGCATACCGGAAATAGGTAACACTAACTACCGACCGAGTAAATAAATACTTGATACCAATACTCATGTATTAGTAATAGTACGTAACAAAAACTAAATACCACCAGTTTGAAGCTGGTGGTTGACATCGGAAAGGGGCGGGGCTAGGAGTTTGAACTTGACTTTCCCTTAATGCTGTTCAGCTAGGTTTATGAACGACGAATCATAAGGTAACGAACAACTGTACGGCTTTTGAGAAGCCGTGTGGCCTTTTACTAACATACAGGTAGATTAGGTAGGCAGTACTTCTCGCCATAGACAATCCATCACCACTCGCTCATCAGACATTATCGAGACTTGGACTTCGCACACATCCCGATTCAGTCTGTCATGACTCCCGTACACTTGTAAATTGTGGAACGAGCTGCCGTCTGCTGTGTTACCGCAGAGCTGCAACATGGAGTCTTTCAAAATAGGCGTTAAAAGAATCTTGACAGGTTGGCAACGCATGAGTGACACCTCTAGTGTTGCAAGTGTTTATAGGCCGCGGTGACCACTTCCCATCAGGTGGGCCGTCTGTTTGTTTGCTACCTTATCATAAAAAACAAACAAAAAAGTTCTAGAGGGGAGACCGCAAATCCGCCAAATGTAGCGTAGGACATCCTGTGACTAGATGGTGACGATATACGCAAAGCGGTGGGCAGTGACTCTAAAAGAAGAGCCGAAGATCGAGTCCAGTGTCTTATTTTTGGGAGAGGCCTACGTCCAGATGTGGACCTTATAATACATTTATCTGATATCTTGGAAGATCTAATCGTTTCAAATAAAACGTAAATGTAATGCAGTTAAGCCCCTTCGATGAAATTTGCAAAGAAGTTCCCTAAAAAGCGCGGGAGAGAACTAAACACGGCATTTTGAAAACGCGGATGATAGTGTGACCTGTGCGACACAATCGGCTAGATAATTAGAATAGGTACGTACCTACCTATTCTAATTATCTTGCCGAATAAATAATGCTTATGTAAGTACGTACTTACATAATTAATAATCATGTTTATTGGTCATGCTTGCCGGTTAAAGGACTGGACCGATTTAGCTGAAATTTTTCATTTAGCCAGTATTTTTGATTAGTATATAGATCAACGCGGACAAAGTGGCGGGGCACAGCTACTAATTAAATAAGCTTTTTCTGATGAATATAAATCTATATTAATATACATCAGAAAAAAAATGGCTATAAAACAAACATGATTAAAAACGAAAGCTGGTTTTGTGATTCGTCGCAGCAAGCCGGCACGCCGCCATGGAGCTGTCCAGAGCTTATATAGGATGTCGCGAACAGATCTCATCTTACTTTCATTGCGGTAGTATCGGTAGAAGGACATGCTGTGAACAGCGGGTGAGGTAAGTGCACTATATACTATATTTAAAAAAATCACGTAATCTATCACAGTCATTTTAGGCTTTTGACGATTTATAAAACTTACTAACAAAAATATTGGAACTAAAAAGTAAAAATAAAATTTAATAAAAAAAAATATTTTTTCAGGTTTTTTGTTTATGTTTTATAGTTAAAGACCTTAAAATAAAATTAGTTCCCAGTTCCGGTAGGTATATCTTCTAGCTGACTGTTGGCATTTAAATGGTGTTAGTACATTCAGGTACAATAAATATCACTCATGTAATAATACTTGCAGGTACTATTATTTATTGTGTGGTACTAAGTACAAAATAGTACACATACATTTCTAATAACTTAAATCTAAAAATAATCCTTCTCTACTATATGGTACTATTATTTAATATGTGGTCTAGTTCAAACAACTAAGCTCCTAAAGTAAACTAATACATAATAACTAATTCATTGTTGGCAAACTGGCCAAGTGCGAGTCAGCATCGCGTCTCTTATCGCACACTTAGGGAGGGTTCCGTACAATACGAAAAATAACAGAGTTTCAACCTCATATATATGATTAATTGATATTACCAAGAATATTTGGTT
Organism: Cabera pusaria; assembly: GCA_954871355.1. Classification (NCBI taxonomy): domain Eukaryota; kingdom Metazoa; phylum Arthropoda; class Insecta; order Lepidoptera; family Geometridae; genus Cabera; species Cabera pusaria. The sequence goes on from OX940896.1 coordinate 1,494,877, forward strand.
TGGTCGCGATCTAGAAAGACGGACTAGGATCTAGAAGACTCGTTTACTAGCGCCATCTATGTCATTTTGCCGAAACTAATTAGATAGATGGCGTTTTAAAACACGTTTTTTGTATGGGGACCCCCTTCAATTTTTAACTTTATTTTGTTTTTAGTATTTGTTGTTCTAGCGGCAACAGAAACACACCATCTGTGAAAATTTCAACAGTCTAACTGTCACGGTTAATGAGCTATAGCCTGGTGATAGACGGACAGACAGACAGACAGACAGACGGACAGCGGAGTCTTAGTAATAGGGTCCCGTTTTACCCTTTGGGTACGGAACTCTAAAAAGAAGGTTTCTCAATTAGACCTTATATATATATTTTTTATGTTATTGTTATGTGATTAAATAATGCTTATATTTATATTTTGCTGTTCGTTTTTGATAAGTTATTAAGTTAGTAGATAATATGTTTACTATATGTGCTTAAACTAGTTGTATGAACTAGACAGTTAATTTATTTTTCTCTTTTTAGTTCCATATATATCATTGGTTTTAATGGTAATTATTTTTTAACCTTTATATTAATTTTTATTGTAAGAGTTATTTACGAGATTCTTTTTTTATTGACTCTTGAACACTATCTCATGTTGTACATCAACCCTTATCTTAATCTAAGGAGCTAATTTAAGCTTGTCATCCCTAAGAGCCAACCCTAAAATACAAAATCGATATTATTATTTATGTTGTATTTAAACCATCATTCTGGAGATCTATCGAATGATACCTCACAACATGGGCAGCAGATAAATTAGATTTTATTCGACATTTAAGTATATAAACATGTAACAACATTAAAATTTTGAATAAACACCCACGAAAAAATGTCCTTCAGAAAAACGTCATAACATCAATCTAAGACCACTGATTAATTACGAACCGTTTAAAGATAAAATCGAACTAGTTTTGGAAAAAAATGGCAACATGGATTGCACAAACAAATGTGTACTGCAGCGCCCCCTGGTAAGTTGACACCGTAACACCTATTTAAGAACACCAACCAGCACCAATCAAACACGAACTCATAACTGAAAACTGCATCAAAATCGGACTAGTACTTTTGGAGAAAAATGGCAACTTGGATTTGCACACACAAACAAACAAACAAACAAACAAACATCCTCTCACCCCAAACGCATATACAGTCTCCGTTCTGTCGTGGGTAAAAATAGCCACCCCTTACATGAAATCATTTTTAACCGACTTCAAAAAAAGGAGGAGGTTTCTCAATTCGACCGTATATATTTTATTTTTTTTTGTTCGCGGTTAACTTCGTCGTTTATGAACCGATTTCGATTATTCTTTTTTTGTTCGAAAGGAGATATCCCAAGTGTGGTACCATGGCAATTTTATCGAGGTATGATAAGTATCTCCAGAGATATTGAGATAAATATCTCAAAATTGGTACTGAAAATGAATAGCGCGGCATTGAAGTCGGTTGTTTTTTAGTTTTTAAACGATATTATATTCATTCATATTTGAGAACTACTAATACACTATTACCTAACTGTGAAAAATGTCATGTATTTTCATTCATAATTATAGAAGTGGTGAGGCTTTAAGTAATTCTAACGAACAAGCGGACATACTGTATATATACAGACAGACGATGAAAGGACATGAGAAGCTTTTATTATATGCTTGTCATGTCCTTGCATTCATAATAATTTGATGAAAGATTGTCAGATTTACACGTAAAAGAAACCGGCTAAGTCGAGTTGGACTCGCCCACCGAGGCTTCCGTACCAACGTTGGTTGGACCTCTAAATTGTATGAGCGCTCATATAACACAGATGCCTATCTTAATTGGCGATACTATGTGTGTATGGGGATACCCTTTAATTACCCGACTGCGCGACGCAAAGGAAAGGTAATGTGTTTATCAGTCTATATATGTTTGTTCCTTTGTGGCACACTAGAGACCAAACGCGTGGGCCGATTTTGATAATTGGCACGTCAATAGATTCGCCATGCTAGCGCGAGTGTCAACGAAAACATAAAAAATTGATAAATTCAAAATGGCGGATTTCAGACGCCAAAATTTGGGGTTCAAACATTTTTTTTTTCAAAACATTTCGAGTGGGGTATCGAATTAAAGGTCTTAAAATGGAGATTCAAAAGATATTTATAACAAATAATTTATGATCGTACAAATCGAAAAAAAACGATTTTACATGCCGCGTTAGTCACTTTCAGTAACAAGTTTGCGGTGGTTATCTCTGAAGTTACTTATCAATAAAATTTCAGATCTCAATAGAATTACAATGAGACCAAACGAAAATCATATTAACTCAAACAAAAAAAGGATTTTCCAAATCGGTTAAGAATTGATGGAGTTCTGAGGTAACAAACAACCTCTTCCTTTTGGTATAGTCGTTTAATAGTACAACTGTAAAGTAAGTAAGCTTAAAAAGCAATACCCTATCTATTTCACGCATTTCGGTTTTTTTCGGCTTCGTTAAGCCATTAATGTGTCCCGACTGTTAAAGTCTCTACATTCCATATAACAAAGTATAATTTATTTTATGTGTGTATCGACCGAGAAAGAATTTAAATGGTATAGTTTTTTGATATCCCTAAACAGAAGTCTAAACTACTAGACTTACTTGTTTTTTTCTTTTCAGTTCGTTTTTTAACACTTCACTTTTTGCGCAGTCGGGTTTTTTGATTTATTAATTTAATGTTTTATTTTAATAGTTTATTTGTCAATTTTGGTAAAAAGCAAGGTCTTACAGCACAAGTAAGGAAAAATTCCGAAAAATAAAAATAGTGGAAAATTAATGTACATTTTGGAACTTACAAGTTTTTGTGGAAATCTAAATTTACCCATATCTTTTTATCGTGTTGACTCAGAACCTTGATTTTTATACACCTAATAGGGAATATATACCTCAGTATCTGGTAGAGCTAGGTCCACCCGTTACTGAGAATATCGATGGTGACTCATGGACAGACAGACAGACGGACTAGAAAGTGATCTTATAAGGGTTCCTTTTTTTCGTTTGAGGTACGGAACCCTTTAAGATTAAAATGTCAAATATTATTAACAATGTACATGGTTTAACAAATTATACATACTATTCTATTAGGACAAATAAAATTAAATAGATAACATCAATAATAATTGTTCTAACTACAAAAATAGCATAATTTATTTGCTTTAGTAAAAAAAAACAAAAGTAAAGAGCCATTTGGCTTTCATACAAACGTCGAACGTCACACTTAAAAAAAATGTTTATTGTTTCTATGTGCTTGGATTAAAAAAGAGTAGCGTGACTTTGAAAATTATAATAAAACCAAAAAGTGATAGTGTTATATTATAATATACATATTCAACAGTTATTTCCGTTACAAATTAAATTCTAGATACTCATTTCTAAAATCTAATATTAGTATCCTCGTATACATTACAATAATTGTCTATCTAGATCTAGCCTAATTTAAATACTAAACGGATTTCTTTTTTTAAGTATTTTGGTAACATGTGTTTAAATAATCTGGTACATTTCCATTTATTTATTTTGATAATTTAGTCTAGAGAATATTGTATTAATAATTTGATGATCGTTAAAAAAAATTAAAAAAAAAACCGTCTTTAAATGCCGCGCTATTCATTTTGTCGTTATCCTCATATCTCCGGAGATGATTATCAAACTTCGATAAAATTTTAATAAGACCAAACGGGAGGCATAATCTCTCAAACAAAAAAAAAATTACTTAATTCGGTTAAGATTTGACGGAGTTCTGAGGTAACAAACGTAAAAAAAATACTATATATAATACAGTCGAATTGAGAACCTTTTTTCTAACGTCAGTTAAAAAACTAAGAACCATCCGCGCGGGTCATTTTTAGTAGCACTAGGTATCTATCTACGTACGTTAGTTTGGGGTCATCAGGGGTGAAAGTCTCTACATTAATAGCAATGCGTCTTGCCGTCGCAAACGTCTAATAGAAAGAGATGCAGCTAGACAGTTGTGTATTTGCATCTCTGTTCTATTTTATTAAAATATCTTATAGGTTAGCGTTTGACCACTATCTCACCTGATGACGTGGTCGAAGATGGTAAGCACGCTAGGTCTAGAATGGGAGCTGGCTCTCAAGGATAGTTGCCGGAACACGTTAGATGTTTGGCGACAGATTTTCCAACTTGTGGGTGGTAGCTGGCCAGGCGGACACTAGATAGTGTGCTACCACCATGCGGGGGTTGTTGGTGTCTTAACGATGTTATTCCTTCACCGGAGGCCCACTATGAAAAGCGCACATACATTTTTACATAGAAAAATCTATTGGTGCACGGCGGAGATTAAATCATTGTACTCCTGATATCAAAGCCGACCATTCTCCCACTTACGCCACCGGGCCCTCAACCTTTACGACTACCATCGCTTGAAATTCATCCTTATGTACCTATGTAGAGACTACCGGCCCATATTTATCAGAAGTGTTAGCGATCAAGTACTTGTCTGTCAGAATAAAAATATATCCTTTTATACATGTAAACTCCCCGTCACGAGAAGCTATAAATTATGTAAACAAACATCTTTTACTAAGTAAACATTTTATACTGCGAGATAATAATAAATTGACCATATTCAATCGACATGAAATATAGACGGGTTATATGAAAGTAACAACCTATTTAATTTAGTCGGATCATATTTTAACGACGCAAAGCGCTATCGTTTGTGTTTCTTGGTACCGGACGCAGGGATTGTAAGCTATCGGAACGCCATTTTGAAATATACGCGTCATTCGAGTTTCGAGTTTATTTTCACAAATTCATTTTTTTTGTTGGTCCAAATGTTGTGAACTCCTGAACACTTGTTTACATAATTTATAGCTTCTCGTGACGGGGACTATAGCATATCTTGTTTGTAAATGGTAATTGTTACATTTAATAATTAACAGATGGCGTGGCTTGCAGTGTGCGTGATGGCTACAGCCATATACAGCGGCGGTGGAGTTACTAAAACCTCTGGTGAGTTATACTAATACACTTAGGTACATACTGTTATTCTAAACTAGCTCTGCCCCGCGGTTTTGCCCCTGTAGACATCGTTCCCGTGGAATACCGGGATGTTAGTTTATGGTCTAGGCTATATAAACATCAAATTTCAGCTTAATCGGTTGAGTAGTTTTAGCGTGACAAACATACATACAAACATACATACAAACTTTCGCCTTTACAATTATAGTAGGATTTCACCGCATGGAGCTCGTATTGATGAAGTCTAAAAGACATTCCACCTGCCGCCACAAAGCGATTTGTTTCAACTTTCATAATTAGAATCTTCAAGGAATGGAATTCCTTGCCTGAGCCTGTTTATCTGTGGGTCACCTTATTATTATCTAGAGGTCTTCGAGTCGCGAGTGAAGACAAGCGTGCTAAAACTGTGTAAGTAGCAAGCACTTTCCAAAAAATCTATCTAACACTTACATAATTTGCACCGTCATCTGACACCATTCAGAGATATGTAACCTCCTCGTTACCTCACAGAAACATTAAGCAGCACTCTCTTCACCAACATTAAAGTGGCAACAGTCATGGTAGTCCGTTTGTCAGTCACGGTGAAAGTGATGTTATCGCTTTCTCAGGGTGCTGCTAACTTGCTGTTGTTTTAATTACCTGGTTGTACTGGTTGCAGCTATTACCCGGACATAAGAGCGTTGTGTTGATTTGCATTTTTTTACCGACTACAAAAAAGGATGAGTTATATTATTCGCGAGGAATGTTTAGAGTTACCTAGTTACGCAGTGATAATATCATGTAGCGGCAGAAAATCACGAGCACATTTTATGTGTGGTAATTTTAACCTTTCTGCTACCAAAAGTTAACCATTACTGATGGTAGGTTTCGATCGTGGATGCACGCGTATTCTAGACGGATGTAATCCACTGTCCAACAGAGGTGACCTTGGTGGGAATTTAGTTTCCATCTGCGGATTGTGTTTCGGTTACACGGATCTCATCCACGCGCCAATACACTAGCGGATGGGAACTTCAAGGATGCTGAAGATCAAATCAAAAATTGGATTACTTCTGCAGTCTAGATGGATGGCAACAACCAAGGTCATCTCTGTTAGGACGCTGGATAACATCCGTCTGGAATCGCTTAAACACCAAAATCGCACCCACCAAACAAAGTCATGTCATCAGATCGGGTCGCAGATTTCCCATTATGTTTAGTGTCAGCTAGTTTTTGGAAGACAACATTGGTACGAGTATAGCTGTGCACGTGGAATTAAAGTTTAGTGTGTGAGCACCTGGTCTTACTTCCGTCTTCCATTTCCAGAGAAGCGTGATTTCATCTTAGATGACATCATCAATTAACATCACGTGAGATAAGTATTGGTCAAGTGCTAGTCTAGACCGAATAAAAAAATAATTAAGTCCTATGTAAATTTAAATTGTATATATTTTTATATAAGATAGGCTGACCACTATCTCACCTATTGGTAAGTGATGATGTGGTCGAGGATGGTAGCCTGCTAGGCCTAGAATGGGAACTGGCTCTCAAGGATAGCTACCGGAACACAGGGTACATTTCTTAGGTGATCCTATTGTAATTTCATCAAGATCCGATAATTCTATCCAGAAATATGATGATAAATGTCTCAAACTTGCTATTAAAACTGACTCACGTGGCATGGAAGTCAGTTGTTTTAGTTTTTAAACTATCTTAATTATTTCTGTACTATTATATTACAACTAGATATGATTGTTCCAGGTATTGAACAGTTCTGGACAGACGACTACAAGATATTCGAGCAAGTGTATGGAAAAACATCCGACAAGGAACTTTACGGCACCGTCCCATCCAATAGCGGCAACTTTGCCGAACCAACCTACACCCAAGCATCCGAAAAGAAAGAAAGATACGCACTCAACTTTAACAAAGACTCAGACGAATCTGACTCTTACCTCCCTGAAGATAAGCACAGTTATAGCAAACCTGTTAAGAAAAAACCAGCAACATCTACCTTCAACTTCGTCAGCTACAACGACTTCAAACCAATCAGCCAAAACAGCGACCCGGAAACCTACAACTACTTGAAGCATCTCGAGGAAGCAGAGAGGGATAAACTTAAAGGACTGGGGAAGGGCACTGGTGGCTTTAAGCCTTATTTGAATCACGCTGGTCCTAACCCTGAAGAATCTGATGCTTACAAGAGCATACAAGAGATATTAGATGCTCATGAAGCTAATAAGGGAGATGGAGATAATGGCAGTTCTAAATACTTGACTTATAGAGAGAAGAATAAGAAGACTGTTAAGAAACCTCCGCGGAATTTCCCGAAGTCTTCGAAGCCGGCGTGTGTACCTGGTAGATGTAGGAAGAGGTCTTCAGTACCTTACAGGGTCAGGTCTAGACCTTATTACAGGAGGATCAAGCACAGGATATATTAGATTTTAAGACATGTTGACCTTACAATTCACAAACGGGAAATTAAGAACCCAGCGTTGAATTTACATTCCAACACTTCTAACATGTTTTTAGACGAAATACTTACCTAAAATGAAATAAAAAGCGAAATTAATTTTAAACATTTCTTGTAGGGAAGACGAAACACTTTCTTCAAAGTCTAGCATTCACTTGATGCATCAACACCGTACCTATATGTTTATTTTATAAGTTTAATACAAGAAAGAGTTTGTATATTTTAACTTGTTGAGTTACAAGTACCTAGGTAGTTATATATTGTAAGAAACATTACATTGTTAAATTGTTATTTATTCATGCTGTGGAACTAAGGGTTTATGTGATACCTACCACAGATATATTTTAGTTAGGTACTAAGAAGTGATCTTTGTAAAAGACATGTTAAATAAATAATAGTTTAAAAAAACTAAAAAAATACGCTTTTATAGAAAATCCAACTAAAAAATAGAAAATAAATTTTAATATATTTGAATTAAAAATAGTGTAAGAAAAAATGATTTTATTGTAAAAAAAGCGTGGGGTGCATGGTATCAATAGTTCCAAATATTTTATGAACAGATATGACTAGAAGGGTTATTTTGATAATATCCTGAAAAGCACCCCACGCTTTTTTTACAATAAAATCATTTTTTCTTACACTATTTTTAATTCAAAATTATTAAAATTTATTTTCTATTTTTTAGTTGGATTTTCTATAAAAGCGTATTTTTTTAGTTTTTGTAAACTATTATTTATTTTTCATTTTTAGTCGAATTTTTTTAAAAGCTTAATCCTGATTATCCTTGTAAGGATAACGGGTCAAAGAGCCCTCGCACATTACGGCCACCAGTCGCCGCCACTAAACGCGACCACCAGTAGTTCGGCTAGACCACTACACGCCGCCACCAGTGGCAGCCACTAGTGGCCGCATCAAGCCACCAGTGGCTGCCACTTGCGTCAGACACTAGCTGCAAGTATCTCGACAGAGGTAGACGTGTGTTGCCCAAGAATGGACGCACTCTTGATTTCGCTATTGTTGCTTATTATTCTAAAACGTAGAAAACGGCGCCGAATTCAGAACCATCGACGAACCGGCAACTGTGGCCGTGTATGCGCACGAGTCGAACGACAAAACGCAGCCACAAGTAGCGAGCGCGCTCGACTCTCGCAGCTTGTGGCTCGGACGCGGCCACTCAAGCGCTCAGTGTGCGCCGATTCTATATAAAATGTATGAAGAAACGCGTCCGCAGGTTGTGGCGGCCACTAGTGGCTGAAGCGTGGCCGCCACTAAGTGGCCAGTGTGCGGGGGCTCAAAATGTTTAAAATATTGAATTGTCATCGGTCCTTAATAAGTATTCCAAATTTCGAGTTAATCCGACGTTTCAGGGGGTTAAAATCATGTTCAAAGATTCTGATACATACTAACATACAAACATACATACGTCTGAAGCTAATAAAAGCGTATTAAAAAAAAACCTTTCCAGTTTACATTTAATTTATTTTAAGTAAAAATAAGTAATTATTAGTAACAATAAAACATTAAATTAAACTAGTCTTTTTCCATCTCATTTTCTATCAAGAAAATAGACCAAAAAGATGTTTACTGCATTTTCACTCATATTTTTTTATTCGATTAGCTTGAAAGTGGTCGTTTGAAATTGTCTTGTGAATAAAAGCAATCATTGCGTCCTCAATTGCTCTTACCTAGGAGACAATTTCAGAGAAAGTAGGAAATTGAATTTTGCAATCGATTTCTGCATAGTTGCGATATTATCTTTACTAAGAATTACTTTAGCGGTCATGCAAAATCAAATACCTCTGAGCAAATCAGTACAACACTAACCCGGTATAACTCTACGACATTACCAAAATTCTAACTACTTTTGATACCTATCAATTTTACTGTTACATGCAAAGCAATGGAGTGTATTTATCACAAAAGCGAAAGCCTATCTAGCTCTTGACAAAAGTGAAATCTTACAGCATCTTGTCACAAATGGCGAGGAACTGAGGTATTCCATACTTAACATAAAGTATAATAACTTAGGGCCAATTTCACCAGTACCTGGTAAAGTTCCAGATAGCTATCTGACATAAGGCGCCATATAAAAGTTGTAAAAAATCTGTCAGGTAACTTGCTACTATCAGGCACTGGACTTTAATATCACAAATTAGATATCTGAAGAATAACCCAAGTTTGCTTGAATTACGTGTGTGTGTAATCAATGCGTGTCTCAGTTTTTGCTCTTTCAATGGAGTTTGCGTTCTGTTACTTACTTAATTAGTGATATTTGGCTTTATATCAACGAGGGCGTATCTTAACGCGATGCTGGTGCGTTCAGACAATTGCCTGCCGCAGCGTTATTTTGCACCAGAATAATTGACATACTTCCCTGACATCGATTTAAGTACACCCTTAGTTATATAGCCCTTCTAGCATGGAAGGTGGATAATGTCTTGTTTTTATCCATTGCCAAGAATATTTTGGCTCTTGACAGTGTAAAAAGTACAGTGACATAACTTTTATCCACCGGCCAAGCTAGGAGGGCCCTTTGGCAAAGCCTTTAAAAGTGTCTTTAGTAAGTATGAATCTAATAAATGAAGTTAGGATTAGTATCACTCTGTCTTCCACTTCCATTAGCTACAGGATTGGCCAGCTTGCTCCTGTGTTTATTTTGCTCAATAGCTTGCAGTAAGAAGGGCGGTGCACTGGACTGTCTATTGTCAGACAGTCTAGGATCAAAGTCTCTGTGGGTGGCTACGGGCTGTCTCATTTCCATGACAGGTTGGTGTTCGTGGAAGCCGCGATCCATGGCGGAGTACCCAGGGTGGAGGTCTTCGAAGGGCGGCGAGCTGATGCGCTGGCGATGTTGACGGTGGTCGATTTCCCGTGTGAGCTCCTCTACAAACTGCCCACCCGTCTGCCTGGAGGAAAATACGTGTTAATGGGGAAAGAGTGACATGATGGCAATGAAGACGTCATGGTAGTTTATTTTTACACCGAACTGGGTAGCACTTGACCACTATCTCACTTGATGTTAAGTGATGATGCGATCGATGATGGAGCGTGCTTACCCAGAAGATACCTATTCACTCGCGATTTGAAGACTCCTATATTGTACTTAACCGGAAACACAGACTCAGGCAAGGTATTCCTTGGCGGTTTTTATGATGAACGAAGAAGCAATGGTAGTTTTTGAGATTGAGATTAAAGAATTTAGGGATAAATACAACAAGTTTTATTCCAAAATTAGATATTGGGTAACGAGATAAAGTGCCTAACGCTTAAAATATATTGTACCGTTTTTTATGCCTAACACCTTTATTTTCGACTTGTGCATCTTCCCTCGTTACATCACAGCACAAAACGTGTAGTCTATAATATTGATAGCAATATATTATCTAAGTTATTATAATTATCGATCTATCTAGGCGCCATTTTCTTCATCAAAGCCTACCTTCGCTCCATTATAGAGTTGAAAAGACGTAGTTAGTCACTGATGAGAAATGCTCAATGTACTTAAGCGCGACGTCACTGCAGTTTATCTTATCACAACCATCACAAACATGACCAGAAATTCGCCTAAATAATAAATACAGTGGGTAATAAAACATAGCTAGGATTAACAAGCTCAAGTAGTAGTGGGCTGGTTAAATCTGTTGTAGAACCGATAACCGTTGCGATAGACGAGTTGAGTTCTAGAGTGGAGAACACGGCTCGGTAAACGAAGCGTAGGACGCCCTTCAGCTAGGTGGAGCGATGATATACGCAGGCTGTCTGGCAAGGGTTGATGATGATGATGATGATGATGATGATGATGAAAAAAGCATACAGTACAGGTCGCGTCACGAAAAAAGAACGTTGGAAGAGAGTAGAGGGGGTTTGCTTGCGCATGGGTACACTCGCGCACGAATGGGTACATAGCGCGGGAAAGCAAAGATCGACTGACGAACCAATAGCGCGCCGGCAAGCATGCGGCGCGTGATTCGCCCGCCCCGCGCGCTCCTCATACCACCAAATAGACCGATAAATCGCCTAATGCGCAGTTTGACAGCCAGCGTTCTTTTTACATGACGCGACCTGTATGTAAGTATATTAACCAATGTATATGCATAATCACCTTTCAAGAATATTATCAAGTAAAGCTTTAACCACCTGATGAATAATCCGAACTGAATGTACGAAGATAACGATATCGCTCGATCTTAATGTCCATAATCTAAATTGTTATCGTTACCCCTATCAGGCTTGTTGGGCTATCCGTTATACCCGTTAGACCTAGTTCAGTTTCCTATTTAATTATGCTACTAATCTGCATTATAATTGCGGGAAAATAATGAAAACTAAGGCTGAGTTGCACCATCTTACTTTAACTATATACTTTAACTATACTTTAACTTTATCAAGCACAAGTCCGATCATGTATGGAGTACTGTTCTCACCTCTGGTTTACTCATGTGCCTCTGGGACGGTTCGCCTAAATACCAACTAGAGGCGTTGGAGGCAATTGAGCGAAGAGCTAAGAAGCTAACAATGACAATGACGATGCTAAGTCAACAATGACGAGCTCATTAGCAGAAGACTCCAAAGCTTAGAGCATCGCCGCAAAGTTGCTTGTTTATCGGTTTTTTATCGGATACATTTCGGAGAGTGTGCCTCCCAACTGCACGAACTTATTCCCCCATCACCTTTTTTCAATCGGACAACCAGACGTACTGATACACGCCACCGCTACATGGTGGATATTCTATTAATCCGAACGAAGCGATTTGCTTCCACATTCATCATACGTACCGCCAGGGATTGGAACTCTTTGCCTGAGTTTGTGTTTCCGGAAAGGTAGCATCTGGGGGTCTTCAAGTCGCGAGTGAATAGGTATCTTCTAGCCAAGCGTGCTACATCGTCGACCACATCGTCACTTGACATCAGGTGAGATAGTGGTCAAACGCTTGACTATAATGAATAATAAAAAAAAACAAACATCAAAAATCAAAAACTTCGTAAAAAGACACTGGTTTAGTTAAAGTTACGGTTAAAGTAAGATGGTGAAACTCAGCCAAAGTGATTACCAATGTATGATAATACATATTACATCCACGCCCACTTGAAAAATTCACCCTGTATACACATATTATTCATTGTACGCCAGCTTCATATTCATCCTGTATTCTATCCATCCAAAGAATGTCTGGAAGAGATTTCTAACAGCGATAAGACCGCCCATTGTAATACCGTCGATATAACTATTGATTGTTGTAGTTCTTGTATTATATATATCCTGTAAAATAACAGGGTATGTGATTACTAGACATCTAGAAGTCTAAGGGCTGGTATCACCGGTTCCTGTCAAAGTTTTAGATGGTTATCTAAGCAAATACTGAATCATGCAGTCGGCAAAAATCTGACACATCAGTTATAATAGGTTATCAGGGATTCAATTGGGAAGTGAAATTGGCCCTAAAGCTAACAGGCGCAGTGCTGTGACGCACAAAATTCTGTTTCATTGCTGAACGAATCGTGAGTGAGAATGAATTATTTATAAAATTCTGCTAGCGTGCCACTGTATCTGTTATAGGATGAGGTCATTGCTTATCGTCGCAAGCATCGTCTTTGTCCTGTAACCAATATCATAAATGCAAAAGTCAATTGAATTGCTCGTTTTATTTCTTCTTAGTTCAACTGAACTATGATATATGAACGGTACGTTACCTACCTAATGGTCAAAAAGAACCATTTTTAGGGTTCCGAACCCAAAGAGTACCAACGGAACCCTATTACTGAGACTCCGCTGTCCGTCTGTCTGTCTGTCTGTCTTTCTGTCAGTCTGTCTGTCCGTCTATCACCAGGCTGTATCTCATGAACCGTGATAGTTAGACGGTTGACATTTTCACAGATGATGTATTTCTGTTGCCGCTATAACAAAAATTACTAAAAACAGAACAAAGTTAAAAATTAAAGGGGGTTCCCATACAAAAAATGTGTTTTTACTATAATGATCTACCTTTGTGTTAACGTTCACTGAGTTAGTGTTAGAAGTTCGTTAAATATTCGTAGGATGGCGTTGTAGTTAATAAGCATGTTAGGTATTGACACGGTAATATAATATAATATTATACTTATATATTATTATACTGCGGTTCGGAACCCTCCGGGTGCGAGACAAAAGTCTGACTCGCACTTGGCCAGTTTTGTTAAGTATGTAAATAATATAAAACAAAGTCGCTTCCCGCTGTCTGTCCGTCCCTCTGTACACTTAGATCTTTTAAACTGTTGATTTTAATACAGTTTTCATCAATAGATAGTGATTCAAGAAGAAGGTTTATCTGCAGGACGAAACGCGGGCAAAACCGCGGACCTACCTACCGGTAAAGGTACGGTAAAGGTACGTACCTTTGGCACTGAACTCCTCTTAAACAGCTGAAGCGATTTAGATGAATTTTTGTGTGTGTGTGTGTTTCAGTTGGTCCCTAGATGGTTTAAATTCACAATTGGACATGATAGATGGCGCTGCGATTGGACAGGACTACCGATCCGCTAGTTATAGTTTACGATAGTTTAAAAACTAAAACAACCGACTTCCATGCCCCGCGAGTCAGTTTCAGTAGCAAGATAGATCTCTAGAGATAGTTATCAGATCTCGATGACATTACAATGGGACTACCTCGAAAATGTACCGATTAAATAAATTTTAATAAATTTGAATTAAAAATAGTGTAAGAAAAAAATGATTTTATTGTAAAAAAAGCGTGGGGTGCATGGTATCAATAGTTCGAAATATTTTATGAACAGATATGACTAGAAGGGTTATTTTGATAATATCCTGAAAAGCACCCCACGCTTTTTTTACAATAAAATCATTTTTTCTTACACTATTTTTAATTCAAATTTATTAAAATTTATTTTCTATTTTTTAATTGGATTTTCTATAAAAGCGTATTTTTTAAGTTTTTTTAAAGTATTATTTATTTTTCATTTTTAGTCGAATTTTTTTAAAAGCGTATTTTTTAGTTTTTTTAAACTATAATTTTTTATGTCCGATAAATGGGTAAATTGATTGCCTGGTGCCTTCCGTGGATGAGATAGGCGGTTCTCAGGTTCCCTCTCCGAAAATTTTATCATAAGCACAGTCGGTAACTTATCCGAGAAATAGGTGATCGGCGCGGCTGGTAGTTTCCTTTATTGGTCTTGACGCAGATCTCCGGGTCTCAGGAAAACAAAAAATTGCTAATTCTGATTATCCTAGTAAGGATAACGGGTCAAAATGTTTAAAATATTGAATTGTCATCGGTCCTTAATAAGTATGCCAAATTTCGAGTTAATCCGACGTTTTGAAGGGGGTTAAAATCATGTTCAAAGATTCCGTTACATACTAACATACAAACATACATACGTCTGAAGCTAATAAAAGCGTATTAAAAACAGAATCATTCGAATCGGTTTACAATTCAAAGAATCAAAGCATTTATTCAGTATGTAGGCAGTAATAATATACGCACATATACACGTCAAAATCATAAATCATAAAATAAATCATAACCAATTATCAAGTAAACATAGCAAAAGCAGAATTTAACGCTTTGAATTAGAAAAAAAAAGTAATGAACCATTCAGCTGTCATCCAATCGTTTACGTCAAAATATTAAAAAAAAAATTAAGTACGTTAAAACCAACCAAAATACATGTAACTGTGTGTTTCAGTACTTCAGACAATTTTTATATAAAAAAAATAATAAAAAAGTGAGATAGTGAAACACAACTTAGTTTAAACAATTGTTTAAATAAAAATAAAAATGGCAAGCCTAGAAAGAAAATCCGCGGCCAAAGGGGAAAACTGAATGGCTGTTGAATCTACCGGTGTTTCGGAAATACTCCCATCAGAGAAGAAACACCAAGAAACTCTATGGGGCTTGTCTTGTCATTTTATCTTTTTTTTAAAAATTAATTGTACATGTCAGCTTTAAAATTTTAACAATATATTATTAATTATAATACAATTTGTATTTGTTCTTGGAACTTGGGGCATTCAGGCCATGCATTTTTGTCATCCATATAGTCACCTATTGTATAGTATGATTTTTTCATCAAATTGGATTTTACATAGATTTTTAATTGACGGAGTAACCACGTAACATACATACAAAAAAAAAGGAAATACATACAAATTCAGAACATCCTTTTTGGTTTTCAGGGTTCCTTACCTCAAAAGGTAAAAAAAAAAACCCTTATAAGATCACTTTCTTGTCCGTCTGTCTGTCCGTCTGTCTGTCCGTCTGTCTGTCCGTCTATCTGTTCGTCTGTCTATCCGTCTGTCTGTCCATCTGTCTGTCCGTCTGTCTGTCCGTGTGTCGCCACCGATTTTCTCAGAAACGGGTGGACCTAGCAAGTTGAAATTTATACCAGATACAGAAGTCTATGGTCCCTATTAGGTGTATAAAAATCAAGGTCCTGAGTCGACACGATAAAAAGATATGAGCAAATTTAGATTTTTGCGAAAACTTGTAAGTACCAAAATGTACCTTAATTTTCAACTTTTTTTATTTTTCGGAATGTTTCCTTTACTTTTGCTGTAAGACCTTGCTTTTGACCAAAATTGACAATTCTAGGGCAACCGGAAGAACCCTATAGGTTTTGGGTCGAAAAGCTATAAGGTACTCCCGTTGACCTAGAATCATGACATTTGAGAAGAAGCAAGGTCTTATAGCAAAAATAAAGGAAAAATTCTAAAAAAATAAAAAAAGTTGATAATTAAAGGGTATCCCCATACATACATAGTTAACGCCAATCAAGGTAGGCCTCTGAGTTATACTCGTATGGGCGCTCATACAATTTAGAGGTCTAGCCTAATTGGTACCAACCAACGTTGGTACGGAAGCCTCAGTGGGCGAGTCCAACTCGACTTTGCTGGTTTTTATTTGGTTTTACAACAAGTTGGTTGATAATAAGGTAACTTACTTTATTAAGAGTATGCGTAGTACACATTATCAAAATACTCAATACATCGAACAAATGAAATCTTATCATTGAATATATTTCATTCGAGGATGTGATAAGATGCAGGCCATCTATTGGTCAGTTCTGACTCCTACCACTGGAGATTAACCTTCATAAATGCTTTGTAGAATAATTGATAAGAAATGAAAATCTCTTACTAATGCGTTTACAAAAGAAATTGTTCAAAATCATTCTTTCATTCATTTGTTTAGAAGCTACGATGTCATGTCACAGGCAGGTACACAGACACACACTTTAAACTTATAATACCCCCTTTTTGCGCCGGAAGTCAAACTTATACAATAAATATATATTATATTATATTATATAGAGATCTATTTTGAAATCAAATGTAAAAGTACATCTGTCTGCTAAATAAAAATCGATAAATCGGCTGAATCGATTTGGATGAAATTTTACACATGGATAGACAATATACGTCGTATGTAGACATTATGTTCATATTACATGAACTGAACGGGGCTGAACTGATCACAACATATTATAAAACAAAGCCCTCCGCCGTGTCTACCAAACGGATTTTCATGCGGTCATGAGGAAGGATTATGTGTATAATTCGTTAAGATTTTATAAAAATTGGTCGAAATATGATGATGATTGTTGAAGACGGTAATTCATACTCGACGCAACAAACTGATGCTTACAGATGCAGGCATAATATATGCTCTACCCATACGAAGCCGGGGCGGGTATCTAGTCCTACTAATATTACAAAGGCGATAGTTTGTGTGTATGATTGTAACTTCACACGTTAAATATACTCAACCGATTGAGCTGATGTAGTATATGGATAGCCTAGACCCTGGAATAACACAAGGGATACTTTTTGTCCCGATATTTTCATAGGAACGATGTCTACGTGAGTAAAACCGTGGGGCACAGAGCTAGTTAACACCAATGTTATAAATTCGAAAGTCAGTTTGTTTATTTGGTTAGGACTTCTTTACGGTCAACGGCTGGACTGATTTAGCTGAAATTTTGTATAGGGATAGCCAGTACTATGGATTAGGCTATAAGATACTTCTTAACGCGGGTGAAGCCGCGGGGCACAGATAGTATTCCATAAAGTAGAAGTGACGGGAAAAAGGCGTTATTTTTATGTATGTATGTAAGTTTATAATATGTATAAGTTATATGTATATAAAACTAGCTGACCCGGCAAACGTTGTTTTGCCATAAAAATAATTTCGTAGTAATTTCTAGTGTAGACAAAAAATAGCTTACTTATTGTAAGTATGTATGGAGGAAAAATGATTAAATTACTAAAATGGCTATTAAAAAATAAGGGTTGATCGTAGAAGGGTGAAAATTGAGGATTGTATGTATTTTTGTATGTTGTATCATAAAAAAATAGAAATTAAAAATTTTGTCTAAAAAATAAAATAAAAAATTTAGGGGTGGACTACCCCTAACATTTAGGGGGATGAAAAATAGATGTTGGCCGATTCTCATAGATACCGGATAAGCACAAAAAATGTCATCAAAATCGGTCAAGCCGTTTCGGAGGAGTATGGCAACGAAAACTGTGACACGAGAATTTTATATATTAGATATATAAATGGAGTATGTCTGAATATATATCTATACTGATTATGCCTATTGTATTTGATTAGATAAATAATTTTTAATACGATACGATTGGGATGTCGTGTATGTATGTCGTGTATGTATGTCGTGTATGTATGTCGTGTATGTATGTCGTGTATGTATGTCGTGTATGTATGTCGTGTATGTATGTCGTATATGTATGTCGTGTATGTATGTCGTGTATGTATGTCGTGTATGTATGTCGTGTATGTATGTCGTGTATGTATGTCGTGTATGTATGTCGTGTATGTATGTCGTGTATGTATGTCGTGTATGTATGTCGTGTATGTATGTCGTGTATGTATGTCGTGTATGTATGTCGTGTATGTATGTCGTGTAAGTATGTCGTGTATGTATGTCGTGTATGTATGTCGTGTATGTATGTCGTGTATGTATGTCGTATATGTATGTCGTATATGTATGTCGTGTATGTATGTCGTGTATGTATGTCGTGTATGTATGTCGTGTATGTATGTCGTATATGTATGTCGTATATGTATGTCGTGTATGTATGTCGTGTATGTATGTCGTGTATGTATGTCGTGTATGTATGTCGTGTATGTATGTCGTGTATGCAAACTGCCATCGATAGTAATAATAATGTATCTTCAAATAATAATGTGTCTTCTGTCTCCCGGTTGCCTGGAAGAGATTGCTGTTTAGGGATAAGGCCGCCGATTGTACAATTAGAATTTAAAGTGTTTGGAAATACCTACTTCTGTATTCTCATGTGGAATAAAGTGTTAATCTATCTATCTATCTGTCTATGTATGTAGAAGTGACGCACCGCTCAGAGGTCCCTCGTCCACTCTCCGCATCCTCGGGGTGGTACATGGAGTACCCTCGACGAGACAGCTCCTCCTCCGGAGACAGCCCAGGGTTGTGGAAGGCGTAGTTCTTGTCCGGGTTCATTTTAAGCTTCCTGCAATCGAGACAAGACAAATCTTAACAAACATGTATTATGGTACAGTGTGACATAAACCCGCACTTTACGCACGCTTTTCCGTGACTTAAATAGTCGATTATTGTACGGAAAAGCGTAGCGCACCTAAGCGTAAAGTGCGGGTTTATGTCACACTGCTATCTATAAAATAACTAGCTGACCCGGCAAACGTTGTTTTGCCATATAAATAATAATTAAATGACGATTGATCAGTTTTCGACCGGAGAGGAAAAATGATTAAATTACTAAAATGGCTATTAAAAAATAAGGGTTGATCGTAGAAGGGTGAAAATTGAGGATTGTATGTATTTTTGTATGTTGTATCATACAAAAATAGAAATTAAAAATTTTGTCTAAAAAATAAATAAAAAAATTTAGGGTTGGACTACCCCTAACATTTAGGGGGATGAAAAATAGATGTTGGCCGATTCTCATAGATACCGGATAAGCACAAAAAATTTCATCAAAATCGGTCAAGCCGTTTCGGAGGAGTATGGCAACGAAAACTGTGACACGAGAATTTTATATATTAGAGATAATATACGATACTAGTGACTTAAGTTGTCTATTATTGCAATAATCGCCTACTTAAGTCACACATATCGTAATATTATACCTAATGTGGTCATTTTGACTTGTGAAATGCAATTTTTACCATAAAATTATGAATTATGAATATAATTTGATGAATTGTTAAACACAATCCAAAATTTCATCGTACCGACGGGACTTGATACGATGAAATTTTGGATTGTGTTTAACAATTTACAAAAATATAAAGTGTGAAACACTTCAAAGAAACATAATATGTAATTCGATGAATTTTGTAGTTTTGTAAGTTTTTAAGTGTTTTTTCTGTATAGCATACTAGCTGACACCCGCGACTTCGTTCACGTACACCAAGAACATAGTAGCCTATGTTCATCCCCAATGTTAAACAGTATCTCCTTGTTAAATTTCAGTAAGATCGGATGATTATGCGTGATTAGGTAACAAACAGACTCCAAAGTTTTAAGATCGGATGATTATGCGTGATTAGGTAACAAACAGACTCCAAAGTTTTAAGATCGGATGATTATGCGTGATTAGGTAACAAACAGACTCCAAAGTTTTAAGATCGGATGATTATGCGTGATTAGGTAACAAACAGACTCCAAAGTTTTAAGATCGGATGATTATGCGTGATTAGGTAACAAACAGACTCCAAAGTTTTCATTATATTAGTATGGATAATATAGATATGGATACACGTTAGACCACTATCTCGCCTGGTGGTAAGCGATGATGTGGACGGAGATAAACGCTAGGCCTAGAATACCCTGGAATTCAAGGGCTGTGTGCTGCTGGAACACCGTAAGGTAATGGCGGCAGATTTTCTCCTTGATGGTGATAAGCTACTTTTTAGTAGCAAGTCAGGCGGAACATCGATATAGTATCCTCCTACCACCTGTGAACTTAATCCGTGCTAGATAGGTAAATGATAATGGGTGGCGTTTGACCTCTGTCTCACCTGTACCTTTAGTACGTAGATGTTGCCTTCTCTCTCTACGCCTTACGAGTTTTCATAGTAAACGGTTTTGACAGATCTCACATAGTTTTCGACTTATCTTGGCTTCCTGGTTGGTCTAAATTTAGTGAAGTGTCAAAACCACTAGAGGCGTAGTATACTGTTTTTCATACAAAATTTGTTCGATATACGATATCGAGTTTAGTATGAAAACTCGTGCTAAGGGTACTGATGTAAAGTGATGATGCGGTTGATGATTTAGCGCGATTATCCAAAAGATACCTAGACAGTATTGTTTATTGCTACACAATGTACAATAGTTAAAAGAAGAAAAAAAGAGCCGAAGATCGGGCTCATAGTTTTTATTAAATTCTTAAAAAAAAAAAATGTTTTTTTATATCTTATAGGCTAGCGTTTGATCCCTATCTCACCTGTTGGTAAGTGATGATGCGGTCCAAGATGGTAAGCACGCTAGGCCTAGAATGGGAACTGGCTCTCAAGGATAGCTGCCGGAACACATTAGATGTTTTGGCGACAGATCAGTGGCGCATTTTGGAAGAGGCCTACGTCCAGCAGTGGACTGACACAGGCTGATGATGATGTACAATAGTTGTATCTTAGACTAACTATTCACTCGCGACTTAAAGACCCTTATAGCTGGTACTCACTGCACGCGGATTCTCCCGGTCGCCTGCATCTCTGTGATGGTCTTCCGGAGACTGCTGACCCTGGCCAGCAGCACGGCTGCCATCACGAAGACCACGAGCCAGGCCGCCGCGAACACGCTCACTATTATTATCAGTTCTAGCTCCTGGAACACACAGTCAGCTCATTCAACACTCATACATACCTACATCAACATAAATATTATAAATGTGAAAGTCAGTTTGTTTATTTGTTTGGGACTTCTTCACGGTCAAACGGCTGGACCGATTTAGCTGAAATGTTGTATAAGGATAGCCAGTACTATCTATAGTTTAAGCTATAGAATACTTTTTAATGCGAGCGAAGCCGCGGGGCACAGCTAGTTAGTTGGTTTATATAAAACTAGCTGTGCCAACGGTTTTACCCGTGTAGAAATGGTTTTTGTAAGAATATCTGGGTAAGAAGCACCCTATGTGTTAACTCAGGGTCTAAACTATCTACATACCAAATTTCAGCTCAATCGGTTGAGTACTCAGAGTAACAATTACTAAAGTACAGATCGCGCCTACTCGAGTGCGAACAGTAAGCACGGGTCAGAACATCGTTGCAGTCCACCGGCAAGTGCGAACAGTAAGCACGGGTCAGAACATCGTTGCAGTCCACCGGCAAGTGCGAACAGTAAGCACGGGTCAGAACATCGTTGCAGTCCACCGGCAAGTGCGAACAGTAAGCACGGGTCAGAACATCGTTGCAGTCCACCGGCAAGTGCGAACAGTAAGCACGGGTCAGAACATCGTTGCAGTCCACCGGCAAGTGCGAACAGTAAGCACGGGTCAGAACATCGTTGCAGTCCACCGGCAAGTGCGAACAGTAAGCACGGGTCAGAACATCGTTGCAGTCCACCGGCAAGTGCGAACAGTAAGCACGGGTCAGAACATCGTTGCAGTCCACCGGCAAGTGCGAACAGTAAGCACGGGTCAGAACATCGTTGCAGTCCACCGGCAAGTGCGAACAGTAAGCACGGGTCAGAACATCGTTGCAGTCCACCGGCAAGTGCGAACAGTAAGCACGGGTGAGAACATCGTTGCAGTCCACCGGCAAGTGCGAACAGTAAGCACGGGTCAGAACATCGTTGCAGTCCACCGGCAAGTGCGAACAGTAAGCACGGGTCAGAACATCGTTGCAGTCCACCGGCAAGTGCGAACAGTAAGCACGGGTCAGAACATCGTTGCAGTCCACCGGCAAGTGCGAACAGTAAGCACGGGTCAGAACATCGTTGCAGTCCACCGGCAAGTGCGAACAGTAAGCACGGGTGAGAACATCGTTGCAGTCCACCGGCAAGTGCGAACAGTAAGCACGGGTGAGAACATCGTTGCAGTCCACCGGCAAGTGCGAACAGTAAGCACGGGTCAGAACATCGTTGCAGTCCACCGGCAAGTGCGAACAGTAAGCACGGGTCAGAACATCGTTGCAGTCCACCGGCAAGTGCGAACAGTAAGCACGGGTCAGAACATCGTTGCAGTCCACCGGCAAGTGCGAACAGTAAGCACGGGTCAGAACATCGTTGCAGTCCACCGGCAAGTGCGAACAGTAAGCACGGGTCAGAACATCGTTGCAGTCCACCGGCAAGTGCGAACAGTAAGCACGGGTCAGAACATCGTTGCAGTCCACCGGCAAGTGCGAACAGTAAGCACGGGTCAGAACATCGTTGCAGTCCACTGGCAAATGCGAGCAGTAAGCACGGGTCAGAACATCGTTGCAGTCCACCGGCAAGTGCGAACAGTAAGCACGGGTCAGAACATCGTTGCAGTCCACTGGCAAGTGCGAACAGTAAGCACGGGTCAGAACATCGTTGCAGTCCACTGGCAAGTGCGAACAGTAAGCACGGGTCAGAACATCGTTGCAGTCCACCGGCAAGTGCGAACAGTAAGCACGGGTCAGAACATCGTTGCAGTCCACTGGCAAGTGCGAACAGTAAGCACGGGTCAGAACATCGTTGCAGTCCACCGGCAAGTGCGAACAGTAAGCACGGGTCAGAACATCGTTGCAGTCCACCGGCAAGTGCGAACAGTAAGCACGGGTCAGAACATCGTTGCAGTCCACCGGCAAGTGCGAACAGTAAGCACGGGTCAGAACATCGTTGCAGTCCACCGGCAAGTGCGAACAGTAAGCACGGGTCAGAACATCGTTGCAGTCCACCGGCAAGTGCGAACAGTAAGCACGGGTCAGAACATCGTTGCAGTCCACCGGCAAGTGCGAACAGTAAGCACGGGTCAGAACATCGTTGCAGTCCACCGGCAAGTGCGAACAGTAAGCACGGGTCAGAACATCGTTGCAGTCCACCGGCAAGTGCGAACAGTAAGCACGGGTCAGAACATCGTTGCAGTCCACCGGCAAGTGCGAACAGTAAGCACGGGTCAGAACATCGTTGCAGTCCACCGGCAAGTGCGAACAGTAAGCACGGGTCAGAACATCGTTGCAGTCCACCGGCAAGTGCGAACAGTAAGCACGGGTCAGAACATCGTTGCAGTCCACCGGCAAGTGCGAACAGTAAGCACGGGTCAGAACATCGTTGCAGTCCACCGGCAGGTGCGAACAGTAAGCACGGGTCAGAACATCGTTGCAGTCCACCGGCAAGTGCGAACAGTAAGCACGGGTCAGAACATCGTTGCAGTCCACCGGCAAGTGCGAACAGTAAGCACGGGTCAGAACATCGTTGCAGTCCACCGGCAAGTGCGAACAGTAAGCACGGGTCAGAACATCGTTGCAGTCCACCGGCAAGTGCGAACAGTAAGCACGGGTCAGAACATCGTTGCAGTCCACCGGCAAGTGCGAACAGTAAGCACGGGTCAGAACATCGTTGCAGTCCACCGGCAAGTGCGAACAGTAAGCACGGGTCAGAACATCGTTGCAGTCCACCGGCAAGTGCGAACAGTAAGCACGGGTCAGAACATCGTTGCAGTCCACCGGCAAGTGCGAACAGTAAGCACGGGTCAGAACATCGTTGCAGTCCACCGGCAAGTGCGAACAGTAAGCACGGGTCAGAACATCGTTGCAGTCCACCGGCAAGTGCGAACAGTAAGCACGGGTCAGAACATCGTTGCAGTCCACCAGCAAGTGCGAACAGTAAGCACGGGTCAGAACATCGTTGCAGTCCACCGGCAAGTGCGAACAGTAAGCACGGGTCAGAACATCGTTGCAGTCCACCGGCAAGTGCGAACAGTAAGCACGGGTCAGAACATCGTTGCAGTCCACTGGCAAGTGCGAACAGTAAGCACGGGTCAGAACATCGTTGCAGTCCACCGGCAAGTGCGAACAGTAAGCACGGGTCAGAACATCGTTGCAGTCCACTGGCAAGTGCGAACAGTAAGCACGGGTCAGAACATCGTTGCAGTCCACTGGCAAGTGCGAACAGTAAGCACGGGTCAGAACATCGTTGCAGTCCACCGGCAAGTGCGAACAGTAAGCACGGGTCAGAACATCGTTGCAGTCCACCGGCAAGTGCGAACAGTAAGCACGGGTCAGAACATAGTTGCAGTCCACCGGCAAGTGCGAACAGTAAGCACGGGTCAGAACATCGTTGCAGTCCACCGGCAAGTGCGAACAGTAAGCACGGGTCAGAACATCGTTGCAGTCCACCGGCAAGTGCGAACAGTAAGCACGGGTCAGAAGATCGTTGCAGTCCACCGGCAAGTGCGAACAGTAAGCACGGGTCAGAACATCGTTGCAGTCCACCGGCAAGTGCGAACAGTAAGCACGGGTCAGAACATCGTTGCAGTCCACCGGCAAGTGCGAACAGTAAGCACGGGTCAGAACATCGTTGCAGTCCACCGGCAAGTGCGAGCAGTCCACATTTTGAGTTTGGTGATGTTGAGAAATAAATTGAATGAACTTGGAAGTTTCTTCTTAGCTTTCTGCGCTCCCACTTTTTTGTCTCTCTTTTCTTTTATACTTGCTCCGACATTGTAAAAGTAGTCTGTGAACGAACATTGTGTCGAAACTCATCGATCTGAACGAGATCGAGACGATAATTCGTGTTCGTTAAGTGAAGTAAATAGTTTCAGATCGTTTACAAAATGAAATAAAACATTAAATTAAAAAATCAAAAAACCCGACTGCGCAAAAAGTGAAGTGTTAAAAAACGAACTGAAAAGAAAAAAACAAGTAAGTCTAGTAGTTTTGACTTCTGTTTAGGGATATCAAAAAACTATACCATTTAAATTCTTTCTCGGTCGATATACTCATAAAATAAATTATACATTGTTATGTGGAATATAGAGACTTTAACAGTCGGGACACATTAATGGCTTAACGAGTGGGGATTAATGTGTCCCGACTGTTAAAGTCTCTATATTCCACATAACAATGTATAATTTATTTTATGAGTGTATTGACCGAGAAAGAATTTAAATGGTATAGTTTTTTGATATCCCTAAACAAAAGTCTAAACTACTAGACTTACTTGTTTTTTTCTTTTCAGTTCGTTTTTTAAAACTTCACTTTTTGCGCAGTCGGGTTTTTTGATTTTTTAATTTAATGTTTTATTTTACACTTTTTAGTTAAGTAAAGGACGGCAAATTCCGTACTATTAAACGACTATACCAAAAGGAAGAGGTTGTTTGTTACCTCAGAACTCCATCAATTCTTAACCGATTTGGAAAATTCTTTTTTTGTTTGAGTTAATATGATTTTAGTTTGGTCTCATTGTAATTTTATTGAGATCTGATAAGTAACTTCAGAGATAAGCGCCGCAAACTTGTTACTGAAAGTGACTAACGCGGCATGTAAATTCATTTTTTTTAAGATTTGTACGATCATAAATTATTTGTTATAATATGTATTTTGATTTGATTTATATATATATTTTGAATCTGCATTTTAAGACCTTTAATTCGATACCCCACTCGATAGGTTTTGAAAAAAAAAATTTTTTTGAACCCCAAATTTTGGCGTCTGAAATCCGCCATTTGGAATTTTTAATTTTATTATGTTTTCGTTGACACTCGCGCTGGCATGGCGAATCTATTGACGTGCCAATTATCAAAATCAGCCCACGCGTTTGGTCTCTAGTGTGCCACATAGGAAGAAACATACATACATACATACATACATATATAGACTGATAAACACATTACCTCTCCTTTGCGTCGCGCAGTCGGGTAAAAAACCGACTTCACATCTCATGCCACGATAGTCATTTTTAGTAATAAGTTTGAGGATGTTTATCTCCATATCTCCGGAGATAATAATCAGATCTCGATAAAATTTGAATAGAACCAACCACACGAAAAGCATACTCTCTCAAGCAAAAAATAATTTTTCAAATCGGTTTTGTTTTGACAGAGTTTTGAGGTAAAAAAATACAGTCGAATTGAGAACCTCCTTTTTTTGTTAAGTCGGTTGAAAATTTATCACCAGCGATCCACTTTAACGTCAGGTTAAGACCAGGTGACTTTTATTGTTCTACTTCCTAGGATCAGACTTTCTTCCTTCCTTTCTAGTATCAGACATGGACGAAACCTAGGTCGAGACAGTCGAAATTAAATAGTTTTTTTTAATATCATATAGGCTAGCGTTTGACCTGTCACCTGTTAGTAAGTGATGATGCGATCGAGGATGGTAGCACGCTAGGCCTGGAATGGGAACTGACTCTCAAAAATAAGTGCCAGAATACATTAGATGTTTGGCGTCAGATTTTCTAACTTGAGAGTGATAGCTGGCCAGGTGGATACTTAATAGTGTCCTAAAACCATGCAAGTATAAGTAATGCTCCGTACCAAGTATAATACTCGTCTTTTTTAATCGAAGGTATGGTGATCCAGCCCTTAAAAAACCGATATCGATGTACTACAAATCAATGTAAACCGTAAAGTACCTATTTATGTCCACATATTAAGTAATTTCGAATGTTAAAAGAGCGTTTATTTAAAAAGTTACATACCATGCTTAAGGAATAGAACTATATACGAAAACAACGACGGCATTGGCTTTTAACAAATAAAAATAAACAACGCAGAAATTCAACACTTAGTCATAAACTT
The DNA here is from genome assembly GCA_954871355.1 of Cabera pusaria. NCBI lineage: Eukaryota > Metazoa > Arthropoda > Insecta > Lepidoptera > Geometridae > Cabera > Cabera pusaria. Next base: position 1,522,076 of record OX940896.1, read on the forward strand.
GAACTGCTAAACTATACGTACGTCATTTACTTTGCGGGTAGTTGGAAATAAATGCATTGTTACACCTGCATTAATTTTCTCTTAGTAACAATTTTTTTAGGTTCATTAAGGCTCCACACGATTAGTATATTTAGCCAGTGTCAAGTATTAACATTTTCAAGTTTTTGTAAATGCAACATAAACATGTGTCAAAGTCACATTTCAGGTCAAGTTGAAGTCATAGTCTAGCTAGGCCAAGTCATACGAGTACCACATCTCGTACCCTCAGCAAAGATGTGGACTTCATTGAAAATTTTCAGTAAAATTTTTGTGAGAACGCAAATAGCATGTTTTTCAACGTTGTGCTGTTTTTCTACACTCACACGCATTCACCGGCACTTAATGCTTAATAATCCACATTTATTTCACATTAACTCGCGGATAGCACAAGTTTTAGGCACACATACGTAAAATACAATGAGAGCACACACACTTTTTCACGTTCCCGCCAAAACTCCTCATATTAAATTTGTGAGTATTCATTTTTAACCAAATCCAAAAAAAGAGGAGGTTCATAATTCGTCTGTTTTATTTCCGTGTGTATGTTAAATTAAGTACATGTTTTTTTTTGTATATGATAGTCTGGCGTTTGACCATCTATCTCGCCTGGTAGTAAACGATGATGTGGTCGAAGATGGTGAACATGTTAGCCTAGAATGTTCTGACTCTCAAAGAAAACCATAAGGTTATGGGGGCAGATTTTCTCCTTGATGGTGATAAGTTACTTTTGGTAGCAAGTCAGGCGAAACATCGATATAATGCTCCTGTATCTATATAAATCGATATAAACCTGCGGAGATTCATAGATAAGTAGTTCTACAAAGTTATTTAAATAAAATATATGAAAATTAACTTGCTACTGGCTCACGCGGCGTGTTTACTAGATTAATTTAAAAGTTTTCTAAAGCAATATTATTCATACAAGTTTTTAAGTTTTCATTGTCACTGAACATGGCGCTTGGCGTTCGTCCGTGAACATGGCGCTTGTAACAGCACCGAAATATCGGAAACTCATATCAAAAGATAAACATGGTAAATATCCCGTAAACAATACTTATAATAATATTATTCATTCTTTATGCACAGAATTTCATATTCCCGCGGTGAGAAGATCAGCGCTTTGGTAAACACCGTTTCTATGAGTGTTTTATGACATAGCAAGCAAACTATGAAGCTGATAAAGACATATTTCGCAGGCACTCGGCCTGATAACCGAGATTGTGACACACAATGATATCTTAGGAATGTAGTGCGACATCGATTATTGCGATATCGATTCACAAATACTCTAGAACGGCTAAACTAGGATTGATAGAATTTTGGACAGTCTACCGGGTAAATAGTTAAACACAATCCAAAATTTCATCGTACCGACGGGACTCGAACCCGCACCCCCCGGATTACACGTCCAGGTGCTCTGCCAATTAAGCCACGGTTCGATCCATCGATACGACGAAATTAGTGGATTGCATTTGTTAACCCAATTATGCGTTGGTGGCGCCATCTATGACTACTTATTACGTAAGTTAATCATTCGGAAGAAATCATTACAGTTTTCAAATCCGACGAGAGATGTTGCACTGCGTAAATCAAATATTATGTTTCTATGAAGTGTCACACACTTTATATTTTTGTAAATTGTTAAACACAATCCAAAATTTGATTTTGACACTTCATAGAAACATAATATTCAGTCTACCGGTTGTTTTTTTTATACTGTACCTATAGGTAAGCGTTTGACCACTATCTCACCTGATGTTAGGTGATAATGCGATCCACGACTTAGCACGCTTACCTAGAAGATAGCTATCACCCCCGATCTAAAGACCCCCGGGTTATAGTTACTGGGAAACAAAGACGCAAGCAAGTAATTTCATTCCTTGGCAGTACGTATATGGTAAATTATGAAGCGAAACGTTTTGTGCGGGTAGATGGAATGTCCACCATAAAGCGATGACGCACATCGATACGGTTGATGGTCTGTTAATTTATTTTACACTAGCTACAACCCGCTGCTTTGCTCACGTTTAATCCTGTTATAAAACTTCCTCTTGGATCACTCTATCTATTGCTGAAAACTGCATTAAAAACCGTTGCGTAGTTTAAAAGATAAGCGTACAGATAGTAGGAGCGACTTTGTTTTATACTATGTAATAATAAAGAAAAAGTAGAGGACCAGTGAAGGTACGGCCACACCGCGGCGTCCTGCGATCTACGAGCGCGATCTCAGTACTTTTCAATAGTTTTCTGATCGCGTTTGGTGTGAACCAGTCGGTACAAATACTACTGCGCTATCTGATCGCCGCCTAGATCGCGCACGCAGAACGCTGCGGTTTGTCCGTACCGTAAACGAAGCCCGATAATGGAGGCCCACGAACCAGCCCCACCACCACTCCCGGGTCTTTATTTTTCTACCACCATCGTCGACATAAGATCAGTTATTAGGTGTCCATTTAAATTACAGGGCGTGTGAGACTCAACATCCTTATGTCTCAAGGTAACAGGCGCAGTGCAGTGACATGCAACATTCTAGAATGCCAGAATTTTGCGTGCCGCTGTATCTGTAATACGTCATCGCTTACCATCAGGCGAGCGTCGTGCTTGTTCTTTTACCATTAAAAAAAAAGTATGGATTATCTATTCTGGGCCTATATACCCAGCAGTGGGATCAAGTAAGCTGTGATGATGATGATGATAATATTGTAGGTCTTATTGTTATTTACTTAGGGTCTATAATTCACTCACCATGTTAAGCAATTTAAGTTTTATCCTGCATCATGTCGACAGCCTCCCCTCTCGAAGGCACAACAAAAACTGCTGTTATCAGATAGTACCGATAACTGATAACATAAGTGACTGATAGCGTGATAAGCCTAGGCACTGATAACAGAACCAATACTATACGCCTGTACAATGTTTCCTTATTGATTTTATCGTGTATTGCGAGTATGTTTCCAATAGGCAACGGAGAATACGAAAGTTTCGCCACAAATATCTTGTCCAAAGTCTTGTCCATTTTATACAATAATGTAGAATCAAAATAGTTTTTAATTGGACTATATTGCCCGATAGCTGTTGATATTCGAACCAAGATTTTTAATATAATTTCAAACTTAAAACTGAAATTCAAAGCCAAAATATATACCTATTTATTAGGGTTCCGTACCCAAAGGGTAAAACGGGACCCTATTACTAAGACTCCGCTGTCCGTCTGTCTGTCTGTCTGTCTGTCCGTCTGTCACCAGGCTGTATCTCATGAACCGTGATAGTTCGACAGTTGAAATTTTCACAGATGATGTATTTCTGCTGCCGCTATAACAACAAATACTAAAAACAGAATTAAGTTAAAAATAATAGAGGGTCCCCATACAAGAAACGTGTTTTCTTCGGCATTTCACGCTATCTATGAACGCTTAGTTAGGTAAACGTCCCATACATGGCGTTATAATAAAATGTCGATCCCTAACACCTTTGTTAGACGTTAGATGGCGTTATAAGAAATAACATGTTTATTAATTTATTATGTTTGCTGGCGAAAAATGATAGTGGTATTTTTTGCTCGATCTTATAAAATACTGTATTGTGGTACGGAACCCTACGAGTGCGAGTACGACTTGCACTTGGCCAGTTTATTTAGCTACAGCAGACCTTGATTTTTTGTAGAAACAATTTTTTCTCTAGAAGCATTTTCCAAGGAGGTAACAGGGGAATATAAGAATACATTTGTATGGAACAGTGCACCTCGCGTTCCGTCTTTACATTAAAATCTTAGTATAGTCGACACATCAGTATAATTAATTTCTATAATATATTCTCCTCTTTTTTCAGCCTCTCTCTATTAATTGTATAATTTTGCATGTGCTCAACAGGGTCTATAATGATCTCATGTATCTAGTTTTAAGAACCTCGAGCTCAAAGTATTATGGAGGCAATAAGGTATTGAGTAAGCCACAGACAGAGATTTGAATAGACACCGAAACGAGTCACATATTATTTATATTTTGGTTACATTTTAATAATACTGCACTGAAAAACATTATGCTATAGGAGCTTCATTTAAATGATTCGAAAAAATTCGAAAAATAAATTATTAAGTATCTAACTATATGTTTATGTGTATCCTTTTCTTTGTCTCTCTCAGTAACTTAGCTTATATAAATCATCAGATAAAAAGAGGGATTTATGTATTTTTAAGTATTAAAAACACATGAAAAGTTTTTAGATGCTATTTAGTGAAATTGACTCATTATTTACCCTATCATCGTTTATTTTAATGAACATTTTGTTTGTTGCATTAAATTTCATTTTCGTTTGTTGTATCAAAATTTACTTTACGGCAACTAATTAGTTAAAATTTACGGAAACTTGATCGAAACGTCGTGGTAAATAAATTAAGTTTTATTTTAGCGCGATAAGACTCGTATGACAATATATTTTTTATTGCCTCAGAATATGTCCGTGATATAGCTCTTTTCGAAAGACAGGTGTTGTCAAATGTAATGTTAGTTACGGCATAGATAAATGGTAAAAGGTAATATTTTTTTGTAGACACACTTGTAGTATTTTGATGTATATTATACTAACTGCAGATTAACCGATCCAGACATGACTGTAACTGAGGCGTATCTACTATATTCAAGCATACTTTTAATAAATACTAAATATCATTATGTAACTACTAAAATCGACTCAAAATTTATATTTGGTCTTCGCAAATATGACCATGTTTCAGATTTTCATCATAAGCTCAAATGGCTGCCAACTCGTCTTCGCCAAAATACACACATCCTGTCACTTTTATACAATATCTTATTTAATCCTACTTCCCCTAGCTATCTAAAACAACTCTTTGATTTCCTCCATGTCTCCAAATCTCTTTCATTAAGGTCATCAGAGAATTTAATGCAGTCTTTTTCCAGTCACCATAGTTCCATTTATGATAAATCATTTGCTGTTCAAGCTGTGAGACTTTGGAACGCACTTTCTTTAGAAATTAAACAGTCACAAACTCTATTTACGTTCAAAAACCGAGTCAAAGCTTTCTATCTCGCTAAAATGAACTATTCTAATCCATATCAATCATATAAGTATGTATATGAACCGATCTGAGTCGTCTTCTCGCACCCGTTGGGGTGCGGGGAAAGGGGGTCAGGGCCTTGCCCTCTGCCCCTAGCTTCTACTCTGCCCATGACGATGAGCGTGTCTTCTGAGGTATGTTGGATTCTTTGCTGAAACCATGATAGCCACTATGTGCTGGGGCGACAGGGCCAAGCCAGGTGAGACCCCGTTCGGGGAAGCCCAGCTAACCCGTCAGCGCACGCAGCAGTGGCCACCGATGGTTGCAGCGTCTCCTCTTCTTCCTTCTTCTCCTCTTCGTCCTCTTCATCGGATTCAGTGTTTCTGATAAGGTCTCGGGAATACGGCTTGGGTTTTCTTCCCCGCCTCTCATCGTTATCGGGTGGTCTTGCGTGTAGCGGTGCGATGCCGCGTATGTGGTCATGGGTGCTGTTGTCCGCCTTGCGGAACATCTTTGTGGTCAGGGACCTGACGAAGTCTTCGACGCTCTCCATCTTAGTGCCTCTACGTATGACGTCGTTTCTGACATATCTCTGCGCTCCGAGTATTGTCTTTAGTGACTTGTTCTCTTGTGCTTGTATGCGGTTTCTGTTACTTCGACTTATGTACGGATACCACGCTGGAGCACGTACGTTAGTCGGGTCCGTATATAAGTCTTGTAGATCATCAGTTTGGTGAGCGTCGGCAGGTTTGACCTGAATACAGGTGTCAGCAGCGTCCGAGCATTCTTGGCCTTAGCCACAGCCGCGTTAACGTGGTCTTGAAAGTTCAAGTTTCTGTCTGGGTCCACTCCTAGGTATTTTACTTTCTCCTGCCACTGAATCTCTTGCCCCATGAGCTTCAGTGGCGGTGGGAGTCTTATTCGTCCTGTGATTAGGGCTTGGGTCTTTCCGACGTTTACTTTGAGCCTCCATTTCTGGAGCCACGCTGGTAGGGCGTCCAGGGTGTCCTGCAGCTTGTTTGGGCTTGAATGAGGATGCGAAGTAGGCTGCATCGTCCGCGTATAGAGCCAGCTGCGTCTGCCCGACGACTGGGATGTCGTCGGTATACCAGGCGTTGCACACGAGGGCGATGCAGCTTCCTTGGGGTGCCCCTGCTCTCACTGGTATCCTTGTTGACGTCTTGTCCTCTACTTGAACGAAGATCTCTCTTTCCGTCAGGTAGCTTTTTAGCACACATACTATCATCTTCGGTGCTGGAGATTTAGCGATCTTGTATATCAGGCCGTCATGCCAAACTCGGTCAAATGCCTTTTCCATGTCGAGCATGACGGTCACAACGGTTTCCTTTTTGTTGTGGCTCATGGCCATTTCGTTGAATTTCCTGGTGATCTGCAAGGTGGTGGAGTGCTCGGCCTGAAACCCGAATTGCTCCTTCCTTGGCCTTATGTGTGGTGTCAGCAGAGGCATCAGCGCTCTCTCAAACAGTTTAGAGAGTGTGTTGAGGAGCGTGATGGGTCTGTAGCCGTCCGGCTTCCTGATATCTTTTCCGGGTTTCGGTTTTCGGTTTCGATCATTACCACCTTGCCTACTTTCCAATTCTTCGGGAAATGGCCAGAGCGAAGGATGCCGTTGTACACCCTCGTTATGGCGGCGATGGATTTATATGGCAGGTTTCGGAGAGCTTCGTTCGATATTTCGTCTAATCCTGGGGCTATCTTTCTCGGCAGTTTCAGGATGAGTCGCTGGATGTTGCCCGGAGTGAGGAATAGGTCTTCGTCCTTGTTTCCTTGATCTCTTATGACCTGCAAACCCAATTCACTCTAAACCCGACTACTAACACTGAGCAAGTGAAACTGGTAGAAGACTTCAATAGAGAATACTTCGACCCCGATTACCTACCAAGAAGTCTAATAAGAGATCAAGGAAGTATGTATATGACGGCGCCGCTCTCAATATTTGTACCCAGCAGGTGCAGCGGGCGAGCAGGTAACAACGATAAGTCTATGCGTCACTCGCCCCCTCCACGGCAAGCAGTATAAAACACGGTGCGCGCTGGACGCCGGGACGTTCGCTCGCCGACCGTTGCACGGTTCACATGCTGTACCTTGGCTATTTAAATTATCTAATTGAATTAAATTAATCAGTAATATTGTAAAAATGTATATTGTTGTAAATGTGTATTGTTTTCAATGTAATTGAAATAACTGCAAGTTTTTATACAAAGTTGTGATGATTTGGAATAAATTAAGTGATCAAAGAATATCGGTATTTTGGAACAATGTTGGAGCTTGATCCTATATATATTTATTCTTCTTTCCTTTAAAAAAACTTTGTATATGTATTTTTGTAATCGTTTTTCACAAGTTTTTCTATCTATCTACGTAATTTACGATATCTAGCCCAATCCATATCTGAAATTGCTTGCAGCTGTAAAAATACAGTTTGTTCATAATGTCAATAGATTCCGGCTAGTACATAAAATGTAGGTATTTTATCACAAAGTTTAGGCGGCACGCCCACGCGGCTGATTCTATAACAAGGTAAACAACATTTTACGCAGAATGGATTTATTATACTACTCGATATATAAATAAATTGATTTAAATCACAAGCAGATGTCATCTAGATGTTTCTTTATCTAAAGCGGAATGGCGAATGTTTTTTAAGGTCAAGGTTTCAATTTAAACAAGTGCTGTGAAGTGTTGGCAGAACATTACATTTTTTTTTGTTTTTTTTTTAATGCTTAATAGCAAAGCAATGTAGATTGCACATTACTAGCAGTCTTGTTAACCCCTCCAACTAAGCTAAATTTGCTTGTATCTGGAGTGGGTTCACGTCAATAGTGCAATGGGTGGGGGATCGAACTCACGATCACGACCTCTCGATCGCAAGTCCGACGCCTTAGCCATTGGGCTATTGCCGCTTTTTTATCATTATCTTCTTGTCTAGCACAGATATATGGTAATAATTTAGTATTCATATTTCTGTGTTATCTAGTTATCAGTAAGGGGAGTCCATTAATTACGTGAAGTGATTTAGGCGGTTTTTACGACCCATCCTGCCTCTCTTCTCTTGGGATGTCATGAGATTTAGCGTAACCAACTTAATCTTAAAAAAATATTTAAAGAAAATGTACAAGAAATGCGTATTTTTTGTGCAGTATGGGTTAATTTGTACGTAGGACTTATTTAAAAAAACATAATTTGACGCATGGGCGTCGTCTACAATGACTAAATTCTATTATAACTAACATAATTTTATAATAATCATAGTTTTATTGATATTTAACATTGTTTCTTAAAGAAAAATATATAGTCATATTTTTCAACTGACCTCCTAAAAGGAGGAGGTTCTCCGATTACTCTGCCTATTGTTTACCGATTTATATGATTATTTTTTTCATAGGTAGAATTAATCTCCAAGGTGGTTTTATTTAACTTAAATTTTATCGACATATGGTATGACACATTGTATATGTATCTAATATAACAAAGTATATCGTAAGACAAACCGATCATTTAATACTTTTAATTTATAACTACGAGATATTGCAGTTTGCACACACGATGAATCAACGCAAGCAGAACTGGGCGGAAGCAGTGTGGACAACGAAAAAAAAATAAACAATAGCTTATATTATTTGATATTACCAGTAGGAAATTATATTATATTTCTAATTTCGTATCATACATATGATACGAAGTTAGAAATATAATATAATTTCCTGTACATACATACATGCATTAATGTACATACATACATATGTATGTACAAACAAATTTAACATATGTCATGAGAATAGTACGCTTGCCTATTTGTTATTGTAAGAAAACATATTCAGATTGTATTCTTCGCAAAATCCATACTTACTGTATAAAAACACTCTGTCACTATTTATTCCCTAATCACGCCTAAACGGACGATCCGATCTTATTGGAATTTAACAATGAGATACTATATAGCATGAGGATTTTTTTATTTTATTCGAAAATTGGTAGCTCTTTACCATTATCTCACCTGATGTTAAGTGACGATGCGGTCGATGATAATAAATACTAAATTCTTGGTGTACGTGAACGAAGTCGCGGATATCAGTTAATTTACATATTATATGTTGCTTTATTATTATTTTGGAAAATTTAGAAAATAAAAACCAATTGAATCTATATAATAACCGGATACGGAACAAAATAAATAATAACACCTTCCACATCTTAGATCTTCTCATATCAAAGTTTATTATTTTACATTACCTTGTAATAAATTATTTATTTATTATATAATTTATTTATAATGACTTTAATACTGGCAAGCTTTCTGGAGCTATAATTACTGAAATTATTTCAATTAAATCATGTTTATGAGCATAATAGATATAATTAAGTCTAAAATGGATGTAAATTAATTTCATATATAATAATACGGATAATTGCAGAAGGCGGCTTTTTATTAAATTAGGATCTGAACAAAGACTAATATTTAATTAATTTAAAAAAACCTACGTATGTGTTATTATCTCATTCGTTTATTAATTTTGTTTTTAATAATTTAACTAATTATTACGATCTCCAAAATAAAAAAACGTACAAAATAACTTTATTTACACAATTATTGCTTACGAAACTCTTGGTTGGGTGAGTTGTACAAAAAAAAAACAAATTTTGTGAATAGGTACTTAGGTACATAAATATATATGTATAATTTGCCTCATCATCATCAGCCGGTGTCAGTCCACAGCTGGACGTAGGCCTCTCCCAAGATGCGCCACTGAGCCCGATCTTCGGCTCTTCTTTTCCCGTCACTGCCCACTGCTTTGGTTATGTATGCTATAATTTGCCTAATAACATAAATATGTAATACTAGCAGCCCGCCCCGGCTTCGCACGGGTAGAACATGCCTACAAAATTTGCATCAGTTTATTGGATCAAATATAAAATATTAACATATTTAACAATCATCGTCATATTTCAACCAATTTACACAAAACCTTAACGAATTATGCACCTAAACCTTCCTCATAAACGCTCTGGCTATTGGTGAAAACCACATGATAATCCGTTCAGTAGCTATTGCGATTATCAACACCAATATTATAAATGCGAAAGTCAGTTTGTTTATTTGTTTGTTTGTTTGTTTGTTTGTTTGTTTGGGACTTCTTCACGGTCAAACGGCTTGACCGATTTGGCTGAAATTTTGTACAAAGATAGTACATAGGGCAGAATAGGATATAGGATACTTCTTATTTGGCTATCGAGTCAGGGGGTCCAGATATTTTTAATTGAATTTTGTAAATATAAGACTTCTTCTCGAATAAACGGCTTGACCGATTTGCCTGAAATTTTGTGTGAATACATGCCATAGGGCAGAATAGAATATAAGATACTTTTTTTCTGGCTGTCGAGTCAGGGGGTCCAGATATTTTTAATTGAATTTTGTAAATATGAGACTTCTTCTCGAATAAACGGCTTGATCGGTTTGCTTGACATATTGTATAAAGACAGTTCATAGGGCAGAATAGGATATGGGATACTTTTTTTCTGGCTATCGAGTCAGGGGGTCCAAATATTTTTAATTGAATTTTGTAAATATAAGACCACTTCTCGAATAAACGGCTTGACCGATTTGCCTGACATGTTGTATAAAGACAGTTCATAGGGCAGAATAGGATATAGAAAACTTTTTTCTGGCTATCGAGTCAGGGGGTCCAAATATGTTTAATTGAATTTTGTAAATATAAGACCTCTTCTCGAATAAACAGCTTGACCAATTTGCCTGACATGTTGTATGAAGACAGTTCATAGGGCAGAATAGGATATAGAAAACTTTTTATCTGGCTATCAAGTCAGGGGGTCCAAATATGTGTAATTGAATTTTGTAAATATAAGACTTCTTCTCGAATAAACGGCTTGACCGATTTGCCTTGCATGTTGTATAAAGACAGTTCATTGGGCAGAATAGGATATAGGATACTTTTTTTTGGCTATCGAGTCTGGGTGTCCAGATTTTTTTAATTGAATTTAGGGTTATGTGTGGCCACTTATCAGCTAAACGGCTTGACCGATATGGCTGAAATTTTCTACATATATAGCTCATATGGCATAGAAGCACATAGGATACTTTTTTTCTGGCAGTCGAGTCCAAGTATCCAGATTTTTTTTATTGAACTTTGTAAATGTGTGGCCTCCTCTCAGTCAAACGGGTCAACCATTTCAGCTGAAATTTTGTGCACAGACGGTCAATAAGACATAGGATACTATTTTTTTGGCTGGCAATTTCAGGTGTCCATAATTTTATTATAGAATAATGTGTTGCCTCTTAGCGGCAATCGTTTTGACCGATTCACCTCAAATTTTGTACAAATAAAGTTAATAGGGCATAGAACGACAAAGGATATTTTTTTAACAGTTGAGTTCGGGTAACTTATTTTTTCTATTGCATTTTTTAAACGTGTGACCTCTTCTCGGTTAAACGAGTTGACCGATTGAGCTTAAATTATACAGAGACAGTCAATAAGACATAGACCAAGAGTAGAGTCCGAGATCCGAGCACATTGGTTACTTTTTTTACAATCGAGTCCGGTAGTCAGTTTTTTATTGTTGAATTTTGTATGTGTCTGGCCTCTTTTCGGCCAAAAGGCTTGACCGATTCACATGACATTTTGTACAAAGACATTTAATAGGGCATAAAAGGGCAATGAATACTTTTTTTTTCGGCAGTTAAGTGAGGGTGCATATATTTTTTGTTAACTTTACATAGAGTTAACATAATCATAAGAGTTTGACCTTAGGTTTGTCTATAATGACTTATTTAGTGTCTTGATTTGGCCATTAAACTGTCAGGATCATTAGAAGTCATCAAAATTTACGCGCTGGCTTTGCTTGCCCAACGTGTTTATCTGCTTTGTGGCAAGTATTTCAAAAACTTTCGTGTTTTAACAGCCTTAGGATAATTGGTGTTGACTAAGTAGGTCATAAAACCTGTCAGGGTCATTAAAACACGTAACATTTTTTCGCGCTCGCTTTGCTCGCGTAGTTATAGCACTCCCTGCGCTCGCGAAAGCATTTGTTTAATCTACTTTGTAGGAAATATTTCGTCTTAAAAAACTTAAACTTTTGAATTTAAATAGCCACATGCATTAAAACGAGTCATACATTGAAACAGAACAACCTTCAATAATCATAATGATTAGTAACCTTAAATTAAGTGGACATAAAATTTAACCCTAATGTCATAAGTGTTGAATAAGTAGGTCATAAAAACTGTCAGGGTCATAAAAAGTCGTAAAAAATTTCCGCGCTCGCTTTGCTCGCGCACTTATAGCGCTCGCTACGCTCGCACAAGTATTTATTTTATCAACTTTGACGGTAATATTTCAGCAACTTTTGTATATTAATACCCACATACATCAAAACGAGTCATAAATTAAAACTGTACAATCTTCAATAATCATAATGTTTATTAACTTTAAAATAAGTGACTATCGACTTTAACCTGAGTGTCATCAGTGTTGACTTAGTAGGTCATAAAAACTGTCAGGGTCATAAAAAGTCGTAAAAAATTTTCGCGCTCGCTTCGCTCGCGCAGCAATAACGCTCGCGACGCTCGCGCAAGCATTTATTTTCTCTTCTTTTTAGGAAATATTTCGTCATCTTTTGAATTTTAATAGCCACATTCATCAAAACGAATCACACATTGAAACAGAACAACCTTCAATAATCATAATCATTATTATAACCTTAAATATATTAACCTTAAATTAAGTGGATATCAAATTGAAGCCTAATATCATCGGTGTTGAATTAGTAGGTCATAAAAACTGTCAGGGTCATAAAAAGTCGTAAAAAATTTTCGCGCTCGCTTCGCTCGCGCTGTGATAGCGCTCGCTACGCTCGCGCAAGCATTTATTTTATCAACTTTGTAGGTAATATTACACCAACTTTCGCATATTAATAACCACATGCATCAAAACGAGTCACAAATTAAATCAGTACAACCTTCAATAATCATAATGATTATCATCCTTAAAATAAGTGAATATCACGTTTCACTTGAGTGTCATCAGTGTTGACTTAGTAGGTTATAAAAACTGTCAGGGTCATAAACAGTCGTAAACATTTTTCGGGCTCGCTTCGCTCGCGCAATTATTTATTTTATCTACTTTGAAGGTTTAAAGATTTTGAAGGGTATTTCAGCAATTTTGTATTTTAATAGACACATGCATCAAAACGAGTCATAAATTGAAACAGTACAAACTTCAATAACCATAATTATTATAAACCTTAAAATTAGTGATTATCGACTTTAACCTGAGTGTGATTAGTATTGACTTAGTAGGTCATAAAAACTGTCAGGGTCATAAAAAGTCGAAAACACTTTTAGCGCTCGCTTCGCTCGCGAAGCTCGCACAATTATTTATTTTAACTACTTTGAAGGTAATATTTCAGCAACTTTTGTATTTTAATAGCCACATGCATCAAAACGAGTCATAAATTAAAACAGTACAACCTTCAATAATCATAATGATCATTAACCTTAAAATAAGTGGATATCAAGTTTAACCTTAATGTCATGCGTGTTGACTAAATAGGTCATAAAAACCGTGAGGGTTATAAAAAGTCGTTAAAAATTTTTCGCGCTCGCTTCGCTCGTGATAGCGTGATAGCGCCGCTCGCTACGCTTGCGCAGGCATTTGTTTTATCTACTTTGAAGGTAATATATAAGCAACTTTTGTATATTAATAACCATATACATCAAAACGAGTCATACATTTAAACAGTACAACCTTCAATAATCATAATGATTATTAACCTTAAAATAAGTGAATATCACGTTTTACCTGAGTGTCATCAGTGTTGACTTAGTAGGTCATAAAAACTGTCAGGGTCATAAAAAGTCGTAAAAATTTTTCGCAGTAATAACGCTATATAGCGTATAATAGCGTGTTTCAACAGCCTCATACATTAGACTGACTCAAATACTTAAACAGCAAAACTTGGTAAACCTTGGTTAGGTTTACCAAGTAATTATTAATGACTTTAACAATAGACGATATCGAGTTCGACCTAAGAGTCATCTATAGTGAGTTGATTATTAGGTCGTAAATTTGTCAGGGTCATAAAAAGTCATAAAAAATTTTCGCTCGCGCAATGATAGCTCTCGCTGCGCTCGCGCAGCTATTCACCTTATTTTCTTTGTAAGAAATGTTTCAGGAAATTTTGTGTTGAGTCAAACATTTAAACAGCACAACTTCGTATACCTAACTAAAATGATTAATGACTTTAACAATAGAGGATATTGAGTTCGACTTTAGGGTCATCTATGGTGACTTGGCCTAAGAGATCATCGATCTTGACCTCAAAGGTCATAAAGACTCAAATAACGCGGGCGAAGCCGCGGGTAACAGCTAGTATAATATATATACCAAGAGTGTAGCGGATCACACAGACAAGCTCCAATGTAGTGGTGTTACTATGCGGGGTAATTGTAGTGTAGTTGACAAAATTAGTTTAAACTAACGCTTAGGACAATGGGGAGGCCAGACTTAATCAACATTTTCCATCAAAATATACAAGGCCTCTCCAGCAAAGCCTTAGAATTAGAATTATTTCTCGACTTTTATAAAGTTGATATAATGTGTATTACTGAACACTGGTAAACTTAAAAGGTACTTACCTTTCACAAACCAATATCAGACTGTTACCAATAATCAGAAATTATACAATTGCAAGCACATTTATTAGACAGAAGGCAATTCGCGGTGGCTCACTTATATATGTATCTGAAAATTGTAATTTTAAGGAGCGTAGACATTGTAGCTTTGTCTGTTGAACGATGTATTGAATTATCTTGTATAGAGCTGGGGCAACATATAGTCATCTGTGTATACAGACCTCCATCGGCTGATTATAAAATGTTTGAGACAATTATGGAAGAAGTCATGATGAAAGTCTTCAACACCCCGAAATCTTTGATAGTTTGCGGTGACTTTAATGTTAATTTAATTGAGCAGTCACCGCTCAGTGATAAGTTAAAAAATTTATTTCTTAGCTTCAATTTAAAGCATCTTTTTAACCAGCCGACTAGAATCACTAGCTCATCAGCAACCTGCTTGGACAATGTGTTTTGCAACTGTGAACCTGAGAAAATTGCAATCTTTGATAAACTTGGCTCCGACCATCTGGGACAGAGTGCCACATTTTCATGTAAAACATCCACCAAAGGTCAAGAATACACATACAGGCCCATTACAACCAATCAGGTTGAACAGTTTGTGAATATAATTGACAAGCAACTAATGAACCTAATATTTTCTGAGGATCCCGTTGACCTATGCAGCACTTTATCTCAAATGTTGGGTGCAGAGTTCAATAATATTTTTAAATTTAAAACTATTACAAGAGCTGCGAAAATTCGGTTCGATGACTGGGCTACTCCTGGTATTTACAAAAGTAGAAATAATTTGTACAACTTATACTCACAAAAACAAATTAATTTACACAATACTAAATTCATAAATCACTTAAAACTATATTCCAAAACTTTTAAAGTGGTTTGTCAGACAGAAAAATCTTTGCATTTTAGTACAAAAATTAAGCATTCTGAAGATAAAATAAAAACAACATGGAAAATCATCAATACTGAAACTGGAAAAATAAAACAAAGAGACAGTAAGATCATCTTAAAAGTTAACAATAAATTAATCATGGATAGTAATGAGGTTGCCAATACATTTGATGAGTTCTTCTCTCAAGTACCCATTACTACCACTCAGTCCATAAATTCTAGTCCCGCTGATGCTTATTCAATATTATCAAAGTGTGTAAATAAATGTGATACCTTGTTCCAGTTCAAACACGTAACTGCAGACTCAATTGTGAAAACATTTAAAATGCTCAAACAAAAGAAAACCGAGGACCTGTGGGGAATGTCAACCACAGTTCTCAGTTACATTATTACTGTTATTAGCCCATACTTAGCTTTTATTTTTAACAGATGCGTTGATCAAGGTGTCTTCCCGGATTTAATGAAAAAAAGTAAATTGATTCCTTTATTCAAATCAGTAAACAAAAATGATCCATCTAACTATAGACCAATCTCTATACTACCGGCATTGAGTAAAATTTTGAAAAAGTAATATTAGACCAGCTTTTAACACATTTTAACATGAATGATCTTTTAAATAGCAAACAATTTGGATTTACTAAAGGGCGTTCTACTACTGATGCAGGAATAGGTCTTCTTAAACATATATTTGATGCATGGGAGAAAGCACAAGATGCTATTGGCGTGTTCTGTGACCTATCAAAAGCATTTGATTGTGTCTGTCATGAAACACTAATTTACAAATTAAAATACTACGGTGTTGAAGGTAAGGCACTTGATCTGGTATCATCATACCTCTGTAACAGAACAAAGATGGTTGAAGTCAATGGCGTCAGGTCATCTGGATCCCTCATAAAAATGGGAGTCCCGCAGGGATCGATCCTAGGACCTTTTTTATTTCTAGTTTATATCAATGATTTACCGTCATTCGTACAGAACCTATGTGATATTGTTTTGTTCGCAGATGATACTTCCTTGATATTCAAAATAGATAGGACTACACCTAACTTTGACGATGTAAACAAATCAATAACACAGGTTCTGAATTGGTTTACAACCAATAACTTATTGTTAAACGCAAAAAAAACTAAATGTATTAATTTCTCTCTACCAAATGTAAAAAAGGGTATCCTAAATAGAAGTATATTAATAAATGATGAACCATTAGAACTTGTTGAATCCACAACATTCTTGGGCATCACCCTGGATTCAAAGTTTCAATGGGGTTCTCAAATATCGGTTCTAGCAGGTAGGTTAAGCTCCGCTGCATACGCAGTACGTAAAATTAGATTTTTAACGGACGAAGCCACTGCAAGATTGGTCTATTTCAGCTACTTCCACAGTATAATGTCTTATGGCATTTTATTGTGGGGGAAAGCCGCTGAAATCCAATCAATATTTGTTTTGCAGAAACGAGCTATTCGCTCTATATATAGTATGAGGTCGCGAGATTCACTTCGTGAAAAATTTAAGGAAATTAAAATTCTAACAGTGGCATGTCAATACAATTATGAAAATATTTTGTTCATACGCAAGAATATAAATGATTATAAGAAAAGGTCTGATGTACATAATTTTAATACAAGACATAAAAATAGATTAATTATACCTAATTTCAGACTGCAGAAAGTTAGTGGTTCATTCATGGGGAACTGTGTACGCTTTTACAATAAGCTACCTAAAGATATTGATCAATTGCCTATGAGCTAATTTAAAATCTATGTAAAATCCAATTTGATGAAAAAATCATACTATACAATAGGTGACTATATGGATGACAAAAATGCATGGCCTGAATGCCCCAAGTTCCAAGAACAAATATAAATTGTATTATAATTAATAATATATTGTTAAAATTTTAAAGCTGACATGTACAATTAATTTAAAAAAAAAAAGATAAAATGACAAGACAAGCCCCATAGAGTTTCTTGGTGTTTCTTCTCTGATGGGAGTATTTCCGAAACACCGGTAGATTCAACAGCCATTCAGTTTTCCCCTTTTGTCCGCAGATTTTCTTTCTAGGCTTGCCATTTTTATTTTTATTTAAACAATATTATGCAGCTGACAGACGGACTATCAGTTCCATTTGGATCATGATATGTACTGTGATCGGTATGCGTTTCTCTATGTTGTGTTTCACTATTTCACTTTTTTATTTTTTTTATATAAAAATTGTCTGAAGTACTGAAACACACAGTTACATGTATGGTTGGTTTTAACCTACTTTAATTTTTTTTAAATATTCTGACGTAAACGATTGGATGACAGCTGAATGGTTCATTACTTTTTTTTCTAATTCAAAGCGTTAAATTCTGCTTTTGCTATGTTTACTTGATAATTGGTTATGATTTATTTTATGATTTATGATTTTGACGTGTATATGTGCGTATATTTATACTGCCTACATACTGAATAAATGCTTTGATTCTTTGATTCTTGATTCATTGCGAACAGACAGACAGACGCAGTGATGGACTTTGTTTTATAATACTTACGTAGTGATATTGGACGGCCCTTTGGCGTAAACGATAGTTACCCTGATTCTGACCCGACGGTCGTTGGTTCTAATCCTAGCTATATACCCACCAATGAAAGTTTTATGTGCATTCATGAATCATGGGTTTTCGTATAGAGAGGTAGTGGGATCATTTAATCAAAATCAATCAAATCATGGGATCAAAGAAGGGGTATTATACGGTTAACGTGTGTATCTGTGTCTGTCTGTAGCATCTTAGCACCCAACCGGATGAACCGATTTTGATTTTATTATTGATATATTTTTTTGTTTGATAGATGTCTTCATCGAGAGTGTTCTATCGTTATAAAACTATGAGCTTTTTCTGGGTAATTGCGATATGAAATCAGCTTTCATAGGTCTGATCAATTCGAAAATCTTCTTCTTCAACGATATTGTAAGAACATGGAAGCATTGACCTGATGCTGGGACATCTCCTGTACTCTACAGAATACTCAAATCCACACAATGTTGTGTTTAGAGTCATTGGAATGCTTTTATTGAAAAGATTATACATAGATCAGTCGGGGTGGTTTATATATATATCACAACTATATTATACAATAGAATTTTATACAGTAAAAATATATTATTATACTATATTGACTTCAAATTGATTGTGATCGGTGGGGATCTACAGCATCGCTAAGCTTATAATAAAATTTTCTTAGTAACTATGACCTAATCTGTGGTTTCACTGCAGATATTTTATTAATTTTGCGATGCGTGTATGTGAAATCCGTGATATCTTCTAGAGTTTTCATTTGAATTATATACTGTAAATGTAATCTATAATATGTGGCCAAACTAATTAACGTAATTATTTGGATAAGGATTAATACTATATACTTGAAAATAGCCTTGGAAGTTATGTAATATTTTTTAACAACAAATTAAAGATTAAAATGGTTACTGTGAGTCAACCTTAAGAGATAGACATATGCTGTCGCAGACTTTTTTGTAGGTCTTATTAAGTTGTACAACTCTTCGATAGAAAATATTCTTCTATCTATTTTCAATTGAGCAGCGTTCGTAAGAAACGTGTTTTTTCGGCCGTTTTTTAGTCGACTTAGGTTGCAAATTAGGTCTCCACGAATGTACCTTTGATTTAAACGGGATAATATATAGCCTATTTTCATTCCGAAAGTCCATTCTATATATTATAGTGAAAGAGTTTTTTAAAGCGGTCCAGTAGTTTTTGAGCCAAATCATTACAAACATACAAAACTACAAAAATACAAATGTTCTCTCTTTATAATATTAGTATAGATGAGTTCAATATAAATAAACATAATTATTACATAACATGATTATTATTATTACCTATATAAGTGTGTGAATCTTAGTTTAAAAGATGGCAAAGATTTACCATCTCGCATGAATTATGAATGGACAAGGACGTTATATAGGCCACTTGTCTTGCCAGTTATGTCCGTGCTTTAAACTAGCTTGTTTATGTATTTCCTAACATACTCGAATAATACGCATTCATTCAAACTAAATATTTACAAGTTATACAGATTATTGTGGCCGATGAAATCCTACTAATCAAATTAAAAAAAGGGCCAACCAAACTTTCAGACCACAGATCATTTGAACACCTTGGTTCTGTGGGTACCTATGTGGGTACCTTGGGTATGTGGCGTTCGCTCACTAAAGTTCACGACTAATTGAGAAATGCAACCTTTAGAAGAAAACAGATATCCGGACATACGAACATACGAAATAATTTTTGCCCAAGCTGAAATTGATTTTGAGGGCCCGGTGGCGTAATCGGGAGAACGATCGGCTTTGATGCCGTGGTACCGAGTTCAAACCGTCGTGCACGAATGAATTTTTCTGGTGAGGGAAAACATCGTTAAGAAACCAACAACCCCCGCATAGTGGTAGGACACTAATGTCCGCCTGGCCAGCTACCGCCCTCAAGTTAGAAAATCTGTCACCAAACATCTAATGTGTTCCGGCAGCTATCCTTGAGAGCCAGTTCCCATTCTAAGAAATTGAGACCTTCGCTTCACTCGGTCAATAAATGATTCATAGAATAAGCATGCCACCGACCACCTTTCCGCTCCACTATACAAAGCATTCTTATCCACTGGTAATGAACCCTGGCCCTCATCAGCTAACCTTCCTACGACCTCCATGTCATGGGAGACAATACACACAATCTGAATCCATAATGATCAATGAATCCGTTTTGATCCGTCACGATTTCTCTTCTTTTTTGGCGTCAAGAGCCTACTGTTGTTAATTGGACACGATTGGTCTTAAGGTGGTAATCATATGAAATTATTTTTGAATAAAGTCAAGTTCAAATACAAAAATATTGATTGAATAATATGAACATAATATTATCATATTTATGTGTGGTTTCACCAAGGCTCTTCGGTGGAGGAAAACCTCCAACCCCCGCCCCCAATATCTAGTGTCAAGTACCGCCCTCAAGTTAGAAAATCTGTCGCCGAACATCTGATGTGTTCCGGCAGGTATCCTTGAGAGCCAGTTCCCATTCTAGGCCTAGCGTGCTAGGCCATCAGGTAAAATTGTGGTCAAATCAAACACTATAAGATATAAATAACCGGCCAAGTGCGTGTCGGACCACGCGCAGTGTAGGGTTCCGTAGTAGCATGTTATTCAATGCAAGTCTTTACCCGTTATAAACAAGCAACTAGGTACTCCGTCTTTGTCACTTTAAAGGATTTATTCTAAGGATTTTGTATTTGGTACAAAATTATCCAACACCCAAGTTCAACGACTATTACTGCTAAACTAGTAAAGTTATCTTAACCGCTATAATTTTCCTTTAAAGTTCATGAAATGCGCTATTATCACGATTTTTCCAGATTTTTCAAGCCAGCAGTTTAGCTTTTAGAGGAGGGGGGACGCCCTACTGGAACAAAAATTTGCACTTTAAAGTTTAATATTTCGTAAATGGAGCATTCAATCGAAAAATGGTGTTAGCAACCCTTTAGTCATTTTAAAAGACCTATTCAACGATACCCCACACGATGGGGTAGACGATGAAAAAAAAATTCATCCCCACTTCTCATATAGGGGAGCTACCCTAAAAAAAAATATTTTTCAAAATTTTATTTCAGCACTTTGTCGGCGTCATTCATTTACATATCCCCACAAATTTACAGCTTTCTAGTATTAGCGGTCTCTTAGCAAAACCTCGGACTGACAGACAGACGGACATGACGAAACTATAAGGGTTCCTTGTCAGGACTACGGAACCCTAAAAAAGGTAAAGAAACACTTAAGATGGTTCTTAGAATGAACAATGGTACAAAAGGGCAATTCAATAATTTTTCAATAAAATATATTTGCCTTGAAGAATGTGAGTGGAACACCATCGTGCTCAGATCTCGGTGTTGTGTTGCATCAGAAGTGATACAGTTTTGTAACATCATTGTCGATCACGTCAAGGATTAGAAATTGACGGGTGAACTGATATTTGATGGATACACTAGGTAGGTAAATTGGTGCAGACTTAGAACTGCGTCTTTGTCTTTTGAAGGGTATCTTTTTTTTTTTTTATGCTGGATAAGTAAGCCTTTGACCACTACCTCACCTAATGTTAAGTGACGATGCGATCGACGATGTAGCACGCTTACCTAGAAGATACGTGTTCACTCGCGATTTGAAGACCCCCGGGTTATAGTTACTGGGAAACACAGACACCGGCAAGGAATTCCATTCCTTGGCAGCACGTATGATAAATGATGAATCGAAACGTTTTGTGCGGGTAGATGGAATGTTCCCGAATCTTCAAGGCGATTCGGGAAATACACCTGGAGGACTCTTTGAAGATTAAAGATAAAGATTAATTGCATAAAACATGAGTATGCAAACAGTTTCAAAATGCATGCAATATGGTAAAAGCCCTGGAGAACATGCATGTTTTGCCAGTTAAGGCGTACAAATTTATTGTAAACTAGCTGTGCCCCGCGGCTTCGCCTGCGTTAAAAACAACTTTTGTTTATTTTAATTTTTTTTTCATAAGAACCATCTCCTGACGATAAGAAACACAACAAAAAAGAATTAGCGAAATCGGTCCAGCCGTTCACGCGTGATGCCGTGACCAAGGGCAATTGGGATTCATTTTTATATATAAGACTAGCAGTCCGCCCCGGCTTCGCACGGGTAGAACATATATGCCTGCAAAATTTGCATCAGTTTGTTGCATCGAATATAAAATATGAACATATTTAACCATAATCGTCATATTTCATCCAATTTACACAAAACCTTAACGAATTATGCACCTAAACCTCCCTCATAAACACTCTGGCTATTGGTGAAAACAGCATGATAATCCGTTCAGTAGCTATTGAGATTATTGCGAACAGACAGACAGACGCAATGATAGAATTTGTTTTATAATACTTACGTATTAGTATTGGACGGCCCTTTAGCGTAAAGGATAGTTACCCTGATTCTGACCCGACGGTCGTTGGTTCTAATCCTAGCTATATACCTACCAATGAAAGTTTTATGTGCATTCATGAATCATGAGTTTTCGTACAGTGGTAGTGGGATCATTAAATGTACCAAAAAGTAGCTTACTACCAAGGTGCCCGGGCCCGGTGGCGTAATCGGGAGAACGGTCGGCTTTGATGCCGTGGTACCGAGTTCAAACCTTACCGTGCACCAATGGATTTTTCCATCGAAAAATTTATGTGCGCTTCTCACAGTGGCCCTCCGGTGAATGAAAACATCGTTAAGAAACCGACAACCCCCGCATGGTGGTAGGACACTATCTAGTGTCCGCCTGGCCAGCTACCACCCTCAAGTTAGAAAATCTGTCGCCAAAAACATCTAATGTGTTCCGGCAGCTATCCTTGAGAGTCCGTTCCCCAGTCTAGGCCTAGTGTGCTTACCATCTTCGACCGCATCATCACTTACCAACAGGTGAGATAGTGGTCAAACGCTAGCCTATAAGATATAAAAAAAAGGTGAACATCTGCCGCCGTAACCTTACGCGTTCCCCGACGCAAAATGTAGGGGTAATATACGTTTAACGTGTGTATCTGTGTGTCTGTCTGTAGCATCTTAGCACCTAACCGGATAAACCGATTTTGTTTTTATTATTGATAGTTTTTTTTTGTTTGATAGATGTCTTCATCGAGAGTTTTCTTAGCTTTGATCCATGAAAATTCGTTCAATCGTTATAAAACTATGAGCTTTTTTCCAGTTAATTGCGCTATGAAATCAACTTTCATAGGTCTGATCAATTCGAAAATCTTCTTCTTCAACGATATTGTAAGAACATGGAAGCATTGACCTGATGCTGGGACATCTAGACTCTACAGAATACTCAAATCCTCACCAACTTACAGCTCAGATTTTAATTGTCGTGATTAGAGTCATTGGAATGCTTTAAATGAAAAGATTATACATAGATCAGTCGGGGTGGTTTAAAATATTATATTATTATATATATACATGAATATTATTTTTACAATAGATCATATTATTATACTATATTGACTTCAAATTGATTGTGATCGGTGGGGATCTACAGCATAGATACAGCATAGATCTAAGCCTATAATAATATTTTCGAAGTAACTATGACCTAATATGTGGTTTCACTGCAAATATTTTATTAATTTTGCCATGCGTGTTTGTGAAATTCGTGATACCTTCTAGAGTTTTCATTTGAATTATATACTGTAAACGACAATTTTAATCTATAATATGTGGCCAAGCTAATTAACGTAATTATTTGGATAAGGATTAATACTATATACTTGAAAATAGCCTTGGAAGTTATGTAATATTTTTTAACAAAAATTTTAAGATTAAAATGGTTACTGTGAGTCAACCTTAAGAGATAGACATATGCTGTTGCGGACTTTTTTGTAGGTCTTATTAAGTTGTACAACTCTTGCAAAGAAAATATTCTTCTATCTATTTTCAATTAAGCAGCGTTCGTAAGAAACGTGTTTTTTTCGACCGTTTTTATGCCGACTTAGGTTGCAAATTAGGTCTCCACGAATGTACCTTTGATTTAAACGGGATAATATATAGCCTATTTTCATTCCGAAAGTCCATTCTATGTATTAGTGAAAGAATTTTTCAAATCGGTTCACGAGTTTTTGAGCTTACTCATTACAAACATACAAAAATACAAAAATACAAATGTTCTCTCTTTATAATATTAGTATAGAAGATATATATAACAAAATTATAGTTTCCAACTGACATAAAGTGATATACATTATTAAACATTCAAATATTTGATTCAATTCAATTCGCCAAAATACAAAATAGATAATATACATACAGTATAAATTAAGTAATACGGTATAGAATAATGTGAGATCGTGCTTATATGGAAATGTAAACGGCATCAGGACCTTGTTTTGCTTCTATGGTAGCCGCTTTCTATGGAATGGAAAGGAATGGAATGTTCTTTATTGTAGTAACTGTGTAAAGTAAGTACATGGGTATAAACAAGGTCTTAAATTAGATGCGTGTTTCAACAGTTTTTTCCATTTTGGGCGTGCAATGTTTATGGTAAGTAATGATAATATTCTTAATAACTAAGTAAATTGTTAAACACAATCCAAAATTTCATCGTACCGACGGGACTCGAACCCGCACCCCCCGGATTACACGTCCAGGTGCTCTGCCAATTAAGCCACGGTTCGATACATCGATACGACGAAATTAGTGGATTGCATTTTGTTAACCCAATTATGCATTGGTGGCGCCATCTATGACTACTTATTACGTAAGTTAATCATTCGGAAGAAATAATTACAGTTTTCAAATCCGACGAGAGATGTTGCACTGCGTATATCAAATATTATGTTTCTTTGAAGTGTCTCACACTTTATATTTTTGTAAATTGTTAAACACAATCCAAAATTTCATCGTACCGACGGGACTCGAACCCGCACCCCCCGGATTACACGTCCAGGTGCTCTGCCAATTAAGCCACGGTTCGATACATCGATACGACGAAATTAGTGGATTGCATTTTGTTAACCCAATTATGCATTGGTGGCGCCATCATAAATTTTGGATTGTGTTTAACAATTTACAAAAATATAAAGTGTGAGACACTTCAAAGAAACATAATATTTAATAACTAAGTAGGTACCAAATATGATCTACTAATGTAATCTACTCTTTGTTCCTGTGTTACGTCCGTATGTTTCTAATCATTATCATCATCAGCCTATCTCCGTCCACAACTGGACATAGGCTTCACCTATGGCACGCCACTGAGCTCGATCTTCAGCTCTTTGCTTCCAACTGCTTGTTTCTAATACTAATCATATTTTTTGGTTGTTTATACAGAACCAGCAGATAATCTTAGACCTTCTTAAACTGAACTGCTTATTTTCAACAACATATATCTGTTGCTTTCTGAAGAGGTTCACCCCTCGGGCATAACCTTAAAATGCTTCATCATTGATTGATTGGACATTAAAACATCTTCCAAATGCCAACTGCCTCGCGGCTGCTGCCAAATTGCCTATTTCATATTTTAAAACGTTAATAAAGGTATTTATTCTAAGCAATTATTTAAGTTCATATTTAATTTATAAATTTTTCTTTTATCGGTTTTTTTTTCTTGTAAATATACTGTACACTGGCCATACTTTTGACACTGGCAGAAAAACGCCAAGCAGCGTTTAAAAGCCATAAGAAGAAGAAGAAGAAGAAGAAGAAAGGTATTTATTTTAGTATAGCACGTGCACATTTTAGAGAGAACTTAGTCATTTTAATGTGTTTTTTATACTATTTGCATAAGACTTTTTTGAGATTGACTTCTGCTACACTTGGACTACATTGTAACCTTACTTCTGGAGATATACATATAATAGTTATTCGCTTGCTTATTCGGCATAAAAATACCTAAAGTTTTTTTTATTTTTTTATTTTGATAGTAAAACTATTCTAGTTTTTTTTTTATAGTTCATATATATACGTTGTATACAAATACCAAAGCCATTGAGGAAATACATTTAATTATGAAAATAAAAGCAATCTAGAATATTTATGTCTGTATGAAATGTTGATGTCTTATATACCTTATAATATTAAGTAAAATCTTTTTTATAGTTATACATATAACTAGGAAAGTAATGTTATGGTACCACCCCAGGCGGGCAATCAGAAATCCTACCACTACATCGTCTATTGTTCTACATAAACACGCGTGTAATAATAATTCCGAACAATTTTTGACTTATTGTAACAAAGTTCCAAACAGTTTCTATCACGTGAAGATACTCACAGTTAAGATCGCTAATTTGACAGCTTATTGTATGGTTTATGACATGAAGTGGCAATGAAAAATACTCATATATGTATGATGGATAGGCAGTAGGTATACGTGTGGGAATAGAACAATCATTGGCGCCACGAAGATTATTTTCAGAGGAAAGCACCAACCTGGGGTGCGTACATTACAGTGATGGACAAACTCATTCCCTTATCACGCTGTTCTTCATCTTATCCATCAGAGTCACTCCAATCATACTTCTCAAACTTTTCATTCTTACCGTATACATAATATATAAAGATTTTTTACCAATATATAATTAACCTCGATGCACGAGTCCCCCGACAAGGCTGAGTGCACAAACCACATCATAAACAGTATAATGACGTTGTTACTACAAAATTAACCTAAATACGAGCCTTTAACGACTAATTGAAATATAATGAGCATCTTCAAGGAAATCACTTTATTTCTGTTTGGTTATTTCATCGGAAGTCGGAGTTTGCTCTTGGTTTTTTTTTGCAGTTGTGTATAATTATTACGTTATTTTTTTTGCTCTGGAAAGTTTTTTGTCATTCATGTAGCTTTAAGGTAGCTTCAACAGCACCTGTCGTCCAATATTCAAAGAATTAAATATTCTTCCATTACCGTGCATGTATATCCTAGAAATGTGTATCTTCATGAAACAACACCCAGATTTCTATACAGAATAATCGCGAACTGTGGGTAGAACATCTAGACAATACAACAGATTGTATTTACCGTCTTGTCGTTTAGATATATTTCAAAAAAATGTTTATATAATATCAATAAAAATTTATAATAAGTTGCCAACAGACATAAAATTGTTAAGCTTAAGTACTTTAAAAAAAATTATGAAATTATGGCTATTGACTCACTGTTTTCATAGTGTAAATGAATATATGTAATTTAAATATTGACTTATATTGTAACCTTATTTTGTATTGTACTTTCATAATTGATAAAATTTTAATATTTAGTGTGAGCATATTTAAATTAAATTCTAACGAACACAATAATTAATTAACTGACTCACTGAGCAATTGCATAAATCGTTGTACACTCTGAACTAGAGTAGATTGTAAGGACCTTCATTATTATTTAACATCTATGTACCACCTACATTCTATGCAATAAATGAATTTTTGATTTTGATTTCATTTATTCAATTTCAAAAACTACAAAATTTAAATTTATCCTAAGACACAAAAATAAAAATAAAAAGTATATTGAATTACTTAAACTATTTTAACATATTGGAAATTATTATACATTTTATTTTATTTTATTTTATTTTAAAGAATAGTATTGTAACACATTTATTATTATTCTTAGGAAGGTCGTTAGAAGCCGGACTAGGAAAACTTGTGTTACAGCTCCTACGATTCTTCTCTCGGTACCTACACTTTTTATAATTATCCAACGTTGACATTTTCTTATAAAATACGAAACACCAATTCCGCTGCTTTTATGTGATAATAGAAGGTATGTAGGCAAAATACGCAGCTGTTTACATATACGGGAATAGTGTTCTAGCCTAACATCATCATCAACAACATCTTGGCAAAAGGTGGTACATGGGTTAAATACGGATGCTTACAAAAGGTGGTACATGGGTTAAATACGGATGCTTACAAAAGGTGGTACATGGGTTAAATACGGATGCTTACAAAAGGTGGTACATGGGTTAAATATGGATGCTTACAAAAGGTGGTACATGGGTTAAATACGGATGCTTACAATAGGTGGTACATGGGTTAAATACGGATGCTTACAAAAGGTGGTACATGGGTTAAATATGGATGCTTACAAAAGGTGGTACATGGGTTAAATACGGATGCTTACAAAAGGTGGTACATGGGTTAAATACGGATGCTTACAAAAGGTGGTACATGGGTTAAATACGGATGCTTACAAAAGGTGGTACATGGGTTAAATACGGATGCTTACAAAAAAGAACTTCAATAATTAATCATAATATGTATTCATACTTAGCTTATGTGATTATAATATTTTTTTAATGTTTATTTCTTCCTATTCGTCTTAACGTTTTCTGGAATAGATAGCTTTTAGCGATAAGACCGCCGATTGTATTACCACAACATTGCTGTGTTACTTTTAGGTTCTGTTTTTATTGGTGATCAATTAAGAGTTATTGTTTGGTATAGTCGTTCATATTAATTAAATTTATTGATAAAGATAATTGGGAATCATTTCTGAAGCTAAATTTTTAGGAGTCGGAGTTTTGTTTTTATTTAATTTATAATAGTAACTTTCAAAATTTCGCGAAGACTGAAGTTGTGAGTAACAATAACAATGCTGATCATCCACAACTTCAGTCTTCTCGTGACCACGATCAATACAACTTGATCGAAACGTCGAGGTAAATAAAATTATGTTTTTAGCTCGATTAGTCCCGTATTATAGTTAATTTATTATACTTGTTATTACATTAATGTCTCGTTTTTAGCGGAAAGAATTCGTCAATTTCAAGCCATTTATTGGATTCATAGAACACGCCTCATTTATCATTAGTTATAAGGAAGGAAGAGAAAAATCTATATTCTGGTAATGATGTGTATTTAATGCAACAAATGATCAAAAGAGCAACCCATAACAAAAGGTAGTTAACGGTAACGTAACCACATCCTTATGGTACTTCATCACGCTAGTCTTACCTCAAGGTTATGGCATAGTAAGGTACGCCGTACACCGTAGTACAAGTTGTACTAGACTTACTGATTCTGCCACGGTACCATAGAAAAGATAATAATACTACGTATAGAACGGACACTCTGTTCCCCCCACCAATCCGGGCTACCTCAACGCGCCACCGATTCTGGAGCTGTCGAGGAGCTAGTGTGAGCAAGGACGCCATACGCGCACGACTACAGAACAATACTACCTCACAGGGAGAAGAACATCAACTTCATACATGTATGAATATAAAACACAGAAATATTAATAATAAGTATTATGGAATATTTCTGTGGGACTAGGTAGACACAGAGGTTCAAATTTACGTAGTTTCTATATAATATATATACTAATACACTTATATTTGTATACCTAACTATATATTCGTATTTTGAAATTCATTTTAATAAATGAAACAACGATATACTCGTGCGTATATAAACCTTAGTTTTTAAATATTGAATAAAAACTTTCTTAACAATTTATTTATCTTTGTCACTTTTTCAAATCTAGTAACGTAAGTATATGAAATGTCACTACCTAACTCTACACTATTCAAATAACGTAATCAAATATTTAGAACATTTTAGTTTGCAAAAACTTTCGCAACTGTTTCACTCGCACGCGTATCGGTCTTCGTTGGCAGCGAGACAAGTGTCTTAGTTATGGAGTATCGCGTTGAGTAAATTAGAATAATTTTATTATCTACGGTACTTAACATATTTGCTTATTTTTTTTTTAAGAAAAACAATGCATGCTTTAATCATACACTAAAGTGTGCTTCAGGCTCATACGTACATACATACTTTGAGAGTTTTTTTTAAATCTCTTATATGCTAGCGTTTGACCTCTATCTCACCTGTTGGTAATTGATAATGCGGTCGAAGATGGTAAGCACGCTAGGCCTAGAACGGGAACTGGCTCTCAAGGATAGCTAATAAGATGTTTGGCGACAGATTTCCTAACTGGAGGGTGGTAGCCATGGCCAGGCGGACACTAGATAGTGTCCTACCACCATGCGGGGGTTGTTGGTTTCTTAACGATGTTTTCCTTCACCGGAGGGCCACTATGAAAGAGCACATACATTTTTCGATAGACAAATCCATTGGTGCACGGCGGGCTTTGAACTCGATACCTCTGGCATCAAAGCCGACCGTTCTCCCGATTACGCCACCAGGCCATCAAAAAACACTTTGAAGAAAAGACAGTAATTCACCATTTTATTTATTTTTGAGTTTACTTTAGGCTGCTTTCTATTTCGTTGAGGTTTTGGTATACAAGTAACTTTGGTTAGCCAAAATTACTCTAGTACAATGAAATAAACAGCTTGCAATGCGCTTAACTTTCTTCTTTGAAATCTTAAATTAAAAAATAATCTATAATATTTTTTATTGAATATGATCTGTTTAATGTTATTTGACGTGTGTAAGTGCAAATTTTTAATTTGCCCAATTTGAATAAATGCTTTGACTTGGCTTAAATTAATTCTTTTAAAATCTTAGGATTTCAAAGAAGTAAAGGTACGACCACACCGCGGCGTCTTGCGTCCGCGTGCGCGGGCGCGACCAGATTATCAATCGTTTTCTGATCGCCGTAGATCGCGTTTGGTTTGAACTTTTTTTTAGGTATAGATAACTTTTATTTTCCAGATAACAATATGCATTGTATGGGAAATTTTAGCGAGGTACATTAAAGACTTACAAATTTCATTCAATAAAAGTAAACTAACTAAATTAATAACATATTAAAACATTTTACATACTTTGAACAATAGAATGTCAGGCAATAAATAAAATAAAAAATCAATAGTCATAATAATGATTGTCAAAGAATACTGGAATCCAAGAAGATATCATATCAATCTAGAACTAGAATAAATAAAAATTGATTAGGTCCGTCCAGTCGGTACAAATATTACTGCACATCTGATCGCGCCCGCGCATGCGGACGCAGGACGCCGTAATGTAGCCGTACCTTAGTTATAAAATGATCGAATCAAAATCAAATCAAATCAATCATTTATTTGTTAAACAGATATATTATTATATTACATTAATAATTATTTCTGGATCTATGGTATGAAATATTTGTCAATGTGTTCGGTCAATGCATCAAGACACCGTTACCATCACTCTTACCGGTTAAGATCGTTGTAAAGTATACCACCACAATAAGAACAAAATTTTCAAAATCACTATTGTACAAAGTATATGCCTCCAACTAAAGTGTAAAGTGTACGCTAACACGAAGAGCACACATAGTATAGGCAGAACAAACAGTAATTAAGAATGAATTCTACGATGCAGGCTGTAACCACAGAATAATTAGAGTCACTGTGAGGCTCGTCTGTCAATCACACGCAGGTATTGAGTGTCAATGTTCACTGAATTAGCATTATTGTAGAGCTGTGGACTTGAGCAAAAATAATAAGATAGTTTAAAAACTAAAAACAACCGACTTCTATGCCGCGCGAGTCAGTTTCAGTAGCAAGTTTGAGACGTTTATCATCATATCTCTGAAGATACTTATCAGATTCCGATGAAATTGCGATGGGATCACCTCGAAAATATACTCTAACGATTAAAAAAATAATCATTTGAATCGGTTCACAATAGACGGAGTAATCGCGTAGTATAGATACAAAATAAAAGAAAAATAATACAGACGAATTGAGAACCTCCTCCTTTTTGAAAGTCGGTTGAAAAAAAAATACAATCTAAAATATCACCGTCCAGCGGCTCCATATTATGGAGGAGCGGGTTTGAGTCCTTCTGGACGGCGAAATTTTGGATTGTAGGTAATAATGTACATAAATATAAAGTGAAGATACTCGTAACACTTAAAGAAACATTGTACAAAGAAAATATTTAATAATGAAGAAAAATAATAAAAACAAATTAGGATGGATGGTGATTTATTTTAATGCGGAAACAAAATTTCATAATTATGTGTTCTCGACAGTTGAGAATTTTCTTCTTCTGAAGCCTACCCTGGCTGTAAAATTAGATCGTGCTGATCACAAAAATACATTGTCATCGAAACTGAACCAACATGTGGAATTTCATCTCCGCGAGATAAGAAGTGGTTCAAATTCAGCAAGATTTGACATAAACAATCTAACATTGCAAGTTATACAAAAGCTTAAAAGATTTTTAATGAAAGAGCATTTTAATATACAATTTTTTTAAAAATAATGTCCTATTGTGTTGTACTTAACAATTTGTGTAAATATAGACACGGCGTGCATCAGGCTCAAGATTATAGGCACACTACCGCATACTATCTAGACAGTTATCATTATCAGCGCGTATAAGTCCATTGTTGGCAAAACGCCTCTCTCATGGCACGCCACTGAGCTCGATCTTCATCTGTCCTTTTCCAACCACTACCAGCTACCCTGCGAATTTCGTCACTCCACCTAGCTGGAGGGCGTCCTACACTGCGTTTGCCGACTCGTGGTCTCCACTCTAGAACACGCTTACTCCAACGGCTATCGGTTCTGCGGCATATATGTCCCGCCCCGCCCACTGCCACTTAAGCTTGCTAATTCTCTGAGCTATGTCGGTTACCCTAGTTCTCTGTCGTATGACTTAATTTCGAATTCTATCCTTCAGAGAAACTCCGAGCATAGCTCTCTCCATAGCTCGCTGTGTGACTTTCAGTTGGTGGACCAGTCTAACCGTGAGTTCCACGTCTTGGCTTCGTAGGTATGTCACAAGAAGGAGAACGCACTCATTGAAGGCCTTCGTCCTCAAGCTTTGCGGTATAGGTGACGAAAATGCTCGACGTAGTTTTCCAAATGCTGCCTAGCCTAGCTGCATCCTCCGCCGAGCTTCTTTCTCGTAGTTCGTCGTTCATTTCGTCGTTCATCTAGACAGTAAAAGTGCCAATTTGGCATAGATGTTCAGTGATGACATAGACCTTCAACGAAACTGGCACTGAAAAATAAAATAAAATAATTAAAACATTACTTGTAAAACGCTTTCACAGAATCCATATACCGAGCTGATACCGAGCTAAGTATGTAGGAGGTATCAATGCATATTTAAATTGTCTTTAGAAATGTCTTTAGTCCACAGTGACTGTAGCAAACCGGTAACAATTATCCGAACAAAGCATTTTACGGTGCGCGCCCACCAAATTATTTTAACACAACAATAAACATTTTTTAGACAAATATTTTACAACGAGGAAGGAATAATCTTCCTGTCATAAAACTACAATTAATATTAACCCAGTCGTACTATTATTTATTATGTGACCCAGTTGTAGAACTTTGTCATAATGAGGAATTGGAGTTGATTTAAAAGTAGGTTAACATTATAGTATGACTAGAAGTGCCCCGCGGCTTCGCCCACATTAAAACCTTATTTTATTTACTTAAAACGTTTCTTTTGTAAAAACGATTCTATCATTAAACACATCAAATAAGAATTAGCCAAATCGGTTCACCCGTTTTCATGGTATCGCGTGACTAAGGCAATTCGGGATTCATATTTATAAAACCCGAAAAACGTAAATTTACAGACTTTGTTACCTACCCCATTTCGAAAAATCCTACAACACGTACTTTATCCCATCTTGTTTCGACATACAAACTTTGAATCCCCGTTCCGTATCCGGGAGGAATTTTTAGAAAATCCTTTCTGAGCGGATACCTACGCCATAATAACATAATAACTATTTGCATTCTTTTTTTTTTTTATTTATTTATTTATTTATGAATGCAAGATACAAGTACAATTTCTTAATCTAGTTTCTGCCAAACTGCTGAGCAGTTTGTCGGCAGATGATACTCTCATTCCTAAATTAAAGTACCTTGATCTAAACCTACATAGCTGCATTGTGACTTTCATAAACTAGTGCTATTTATATATATAAAGAGACACTATGCTTACATTTACACTTAAATTATTTAAAAAACTATAACTATATAATCACGTAAGTATATAATTATTAATGATTATCTAAATGACTAATGTACCTATGTATAGCGGTCTACATACCTACATGTACAATTCTAATAACAATAGTAGTTGAATTATCTTACATTTTTAAATTTCTTCAGCAGTATTTAGTCTTTGTAAGTATAATTTCTTTAGAGACTTCTTATATGAGTACTTAGTTATATGTTTAATTTCAAAACCTTCAGGTAAGTCGTTCACTAATCTCGGCACAAGATATTCCCTGGTACGCCTTCCATAATAATTACATGCTTTAAAGTTTTGTACAAGTTGTGGCTTGGCTGCACTGCGGGTGGCATAGTTGAACATTCTTTTTTCTTTGTACGTATCATTATTAAACTGTTCTATTAAAATTAAATAATTGACTTTTAAGTCAACCGGTAATATCTTACATATTTTAAATAACTTATTATATTCCTCATTTAAATTATCTTTTATATTTTTACACACTAATCTTTTAATAATTCTCAACTGTATATTTTTAACCAGCTGTAAATACGTAGGGAACGTAAGTCCGTAACAATTTAAGCCGTAACTGATAACAGACTCGACTAGCGCGTGGTACACACTATACAGGGTGCCTCTGTTAAGTATATTACACAACTGATAAAATTTACCTAATATTATTCTAAGCTTATTGTTAACATTGTTTATGTGTACTTTCCAAGAGAAATTATTATCTATAGTTAATCCTAGATATTTAATTGTTGGTACTTCTTCTAAACTACTACAGTTACAGTTATCCCCATTTATATGTAGGCAGCTATAAGAGTGCCCGGTTATATGTATATTACCTTTTATGTTTTTATTGTACGGAGAGTATAGTCGAATCACTTTAGTTTTATTAATATTAAGAATAATTCCATTATCGTGAGCCCATTTTACTATATTATCGAAATCTTCTTGTACTTTCATTTGTATCATATTTATATCATCATCACCGTACAATAAACACATATCATCTGCATACATATAGCTGTTACAATGTTTGACCACGTTAGTTATACTGTTCAAATTGTTGTATTTGTAATGTTCTATTTGCATTCTAAATTTAAGCGCAATCCGAAACAATATTGATTTTTAGACTTTGTTACCCCAGTTTATCCTCCTAGGGTGGCATTTTGAAAAAGTCTGTAACTCGTATTTACTTATTTATTTACAGAAGTACTTGTGTGAAATGTCGAATAAAACGACTATCCAAACTTTGATCCCCCGCTTCATCCCCTTAAAGAGTGTATTTTGAAAAATCCTTTCTTAGCGGATACCTAAGTCAAAATAACTATCTGCATGCCAAATTTCAGCGCAATCCGAAACTATATTGATTTTCACACTTTGTTACCCCATTGAACCCTAATAGGGGTGGAATTTCAAAAAAACCTGAAACACGTATTTACTTATTTTTATACTGAAGCACTTATGTGAATTTTCGGATAGAAAAGACTATCTAATCTTGTTTCTCCATACAAACTTTGAATCCCCTCCCTCTTAGCACAAAACTGTGCCCTTAGGGAAGAATTTTGTGAAATCCTTTTTTAACGTACAAACACACCGCGGCGTCCTGCGTGCGCGATCTAGGCGGCGATCAGATAGCGCAGTAGTATTTGTATCGACTGGTTCACACCAAACGCGATCAAAAAACAATTGAAATGTACTGAGATCACGCCCGCAGATCGCAGGACGCCGCGGTGTGTCCGTACCTTTAGTGGTTACCTACGTTATAATAACTATCTGCATGCCAAAATTTCAACGCAATTCGTCAAGTGATTTGAGCTGTGTGTTGATATATCAGGCAGTAACGTTTGTCTTTTACACATATCATACAGATAAGACAAGAAGATACAGACATACCTACACTAAACATGTAGGTATAATATTATAATGAAACCGAGGACGTAATTGCCATAATCTCCGTGATGAAGTTGTAATTGAAGTCATTAGGTTATTCTATTCTAAATTACTTAGCGTTGAACGTATTCCGTTAATGTACTTTGCACAGTTCTTAACGTTAAGTCTGAAAATAACAGATATATAAGGAAGCCTAATATTTAAATACACTTGTATTTCAGGTATATAGCACTTCTAAAGGTACGGACACACCGCAGCGTCCTGCGTGCGCGATCTAGGCGGCGATCAAAAGTCAAAAGTCAAAGCATTTATTCAGTATATGGGCAAATTAAAAATTTACACCTACACACGTCAAATAACATTAAATAGATCATATTCAATAAAAAATATTATAGATATAACAGAAACATAACTTATTGCTTTGAATTTACAAAAAAAACAATGTTATTGAGCCATTCAGCTTTCATCTAGACGTCGAACGTCACACTTAAAAAAACACATGTTTAATTCCCCTGGTTAATGTAGGGTTGCCAACCGTACTATTACGTGCACCCGCAACCCAGTGCATGTTTCAGTACTTCAGACAATTTTTATCAAAAAAATTGTGAAATAATGAAATATAATAATTAAATAAAGCGCAGATTAATTGCAGTACAAATCATATTCCGAATGAAACTGATTGTCCGTCTATCAGCTGCATAATACCGTCTTAACAGGCAACCCTAGATCTGCAAACAAAAGATCAAAACTGATTAACTGTTGAATCTACTGGTGTTTCGGAAGTACTCCCATCAGAGAAGAAACACCAAGAAACTCTATGGGGCTTATCACTTGTTTTAATTCATTTTTTTTAAAATTCATATTAAATATATCTTGGAGCTTGGGGCATTCAGGCCAAGCATTTTTGTCATTCATCTAGTCATTGAATGTATAGTACGATTTCTTCATTTACAAAGGTTTTAATCTGATCAGATAGCGCAGTAGTATTTGTACCGACTGGTTCACACCAAACGCTATCAGAAAACAATTGAAAAGTACTGAGATCGCGCCCGTAGATCGTAGGACGCCGCGGTGTGGCCGTACCTTAAATCAGTAAGAAGACCGATTAGATATTAAATGATATCTAATCTTTATAATGTGCACATATCCATACATATTTGGAACCGTTGAGGGCCCGGTGGCGTAATCGGGAGAACGGTCGGCTTTGATGCCGTGGTACCGAGTTCAAACCGCCGTGCACCAATGGATTTTTCTATCGAAAAATTTATGTGCGCTACTCACTGTGGCCCTCCGGTGAAGGAAAACATCGTTAAGAAACCAACAACCCCCGCATGGTGGTAGGACACTATCTAGTGTCCGCCTGGCCAGCTACCACCATCAAGTTAGAAAATCTGACACCAAACATATAATGTGTTCCGGCAGCTATCCTTGAGAGCCAGTTCCCATTCTAGGCCTAGCGTGCTACCATCTTCGACCGCATCATCACTTACCAACAGGTGAGATAGTGGTCAAACGTTAGCCTATAAAGTATATAAAAAACTGACCAAACTATCGGCCGATGGAACGTCTGTGTCTGAGGAGACTCTTTGTATGCGACTGAGAAAATCGCAAATGCGTTGTTGCAATACTCTTTCTTTTGATTAAGGCAAAGGCAACTAGAAATTTACACAGATATTAGAGGTAGAGTTGTTACGGGTATTGAAAAGTTTGATTAATTAAACTACGCAAAGCGGTGGGCAGTGACTGGAAAACAAGAGCTGAAGATCGGGCTCAGTGGCGCATCCTGGGAGAGGCCTACGTCCAGCAGTGGACTGACACCGGCTGATTACGATGATGATGATGTAATTTCGGTGTGTTTCCGGTAAGAATATTGATGTATTATGTTATATTCTAAATATTTAGTTACAATAAGTATGAAAATGAATGCGAATTGATAATACGTAAACGACGTGGCTATTATAACATTATATTATCTACTGGTCAATAAATATTCTGATTCTGATTCTAATAAGTAGTCTGTGGAATCGCCGGTAAAGCTGTAAGACCTTAGGTGAGGAACCTCTGGCGAAATCTTAGGACCTGCGGTAAAGTTGTATAGGCCGGTAAAGAGACTAGCGGCGTAAGACAGCTAAAAATAAGAGGATGCCTATGCGGTAGAATCGAAACTTCTTTCACAGAGTGGGAATTCAGAGTATAAAGTTCATTTAATTTATTTCTCAACATCACTATTTATTTTTGTACAACTCCATCTGTTGAACTGTGTGGGTCAAATGCTCGAATGATAGCGAATACGTCTTTGTAGTTACGCCGTTTTACAATAGAGGGCGTTTATAAATATAAAATACATGACACTTACGTCATTTCCGTTGCATTCAAACTGTGACGCTACGTTACTTCCGTTGCATTTTAACTCAGTGCGCCTAAAAAAGTTTGACGTCAAAAGGTAATAAAGTATATTGATAACTCAGATAAGAATAAGGCTTCATTTCGGTCTAGCCAGGTCCAGATCAAGGTTCGGTTTTTGTTGTTCGCCATTGGAATTGTGTCAATATTTTGGGGGCGTGGGATTATATGATGACATACATCTTATGAGAGACTCATTAGCAGCATCCATTAGTATCATTTTTAGGGTTCCGTAGCCGAATGGCAAAAAACGGAATCCTTATAGATTCTTCATTATAGATTCGTCATGTCTGTCTGTCTTTCTGTCCGTCCGTATGTCACAGCCATTTTATTTCGAAACTATTAAGACTAAGAGTTGAAACTTGGTAGGTAGATGTATTCTGTGAACCGCTTTCTGATTTTTAAACAAGAAATTTTAAAAAAAAAGTTTAAGGGTGGCTCCCCAAACATGAAACTAAAACTAAAAAAAACAATTCATCAAACCTATACGTGTCTATGGATAGATCTTTAAAAATAACATTGAGGTTGATAAAACATTTTTTTCTCAAAGTCAATCGTTTGAAAGGTAGACACCTCTGAAGTGGTTAAATGTGTCCCCTCCCCCCTCTAACTTTTAAAATAAGAGAGTAAAAAATCTAAAAATATATATATAATGTAGATCGTTGTAAACACTTCCAACGAAAATTGGTTTAAACGAGATAAAGTCAGTA
Source organism: Cabera pusaria (assembly GCA_954871355.1). Classification (NCBI taxonomy): domain Eukaryota; kingdom Metazoa; phylum Arthropoda; class Insecta; order Lepidoptera; family Geometridae; genus Cabera; species Cabera pusaria. The sequence goes on from OX940896.1 coordinate 1,561,135, forward strand.
GTTTTTAGGGTTCCGAACCCAAAGGGTACCAACGGAACCCTATTACTGAGACTCCGCTGTCCGTCTGTCTGCTGTCCGTCCGTCTGTCACCAGGCTGAACCGTGATAATTAGACGGTTGAAATTTTCACAGATGATGTATTTCTGTTGCCGCTATAACAACAAATACTAAGAACAGAACAAACTTAAAAATTAAAGGGTTTAAAACAAAAAACGTGTTTTTTACGATAGCGCCATCTAGCTAGCATCATAGATGGCGCTATCGTGTTTACATTAATCTCGAAATCTGAATCTGAATCTTGGAAACAGCTCCAACGATTTAATAAAATTTAGTATACAGTGGATTTGGGGGCGATAAATCGATCTAGCTAGGATTCATTTTCAGAAAATGTTGTTTTATTCGTGTTTCCATAATCAACTTTATCGATAATCAACTTAAAATATGACTCTTCTCGACATCTATTGGCGAGTAGAAGTAGCTTTAGTGTTATTGTGTCGTTAAAGCAGTTAGTTGCTCTAAATTAAAAAAAGAAGAGGAGTCATATTTTTCTGTTTAAGTGGCAAAAAATACCGAGCAAAGCTCGGTCAACCAGATATTTAATAATATTAATTACTAACACCTTTGTGTTAACCGCAGTGTTAACGTTTCCTTAGTTGGTATTACAAGTTCGTTAGATATTCGCTAGATGGCGTTTGGAACCCTCCGTATGCGGGACAAAAGTCTGACTCGCACTTGGCCAGTTTTATTTAAAATATAGCACATCTTCAATAGCGCAAATATAACTTTGATTTTCATACAATTACACAATTACTATAAAAAACAAAAGTTAATTTTATGCTAACGAAAAATGATAGTTATGAAATTCTCTACTGTGTTACGGAACCCTACTAATGCGAGTACGACTTGCACTTAACCAGTTTTATTATCAGCTGTAAACTTTTTTTTAATATCTATTAGGCTAGCGCTTGACTAGTGACTACTATCACGTCTGGTGGTAAGAGATGGGCGTGGTCAAATATGACGAAAACGCTAGGCCTAGAATGGTCTGACTCTGGGTGGTTATACATTTTAAATTTAAGTATTATTTAGTATCAAATTCGTCTACTTAATGGAATGCTACAATGAAAGAAAAGAAAAAAAATGCTAGAAAAAAGTTCAAACTCTTAAAATGGCTGAACGTATTTTCATTAATCAAAGCTAAGAACACTCTCGATTCACCATCATCACCTATTAAAAAAAATCAATATTGATTTATCCGCTTGGGCGCTTCGATGCCACACACAGATACACACATACACAGATACACACGTTAAACTTATAACACCATTTTTTGCGTCGGTGGTTAAAAATAACCAATGCAACAAAGTAATCTGGGTAAGCACGCTCCATCAACGACCGCATCATCACCTAACATCAGGTGAGATAGTGATCAAAGGCTACCCAGTACAGTTCAAAAAAAAAAACAACGGGTTGCACTCCGGGAGTGCCGGCAGAAGTGAAAACTTGAACACGTCATTTTTGAATATATTGGAATGACACCTCGCGCTAGCGCCCTGCGTTTCGTCTTACGAATTTTCGATCAGAACACGTGACCTGACGCGAGCTTAACAATCTCAAAGAGCATGTTCAATGTCAAGAAGCATACATTATTTATTGAGCCAGCATCTAATTATTGAGGCTCTCATGACGTACAGCATTATGCAGGCATGTGGCAGATGCTCACCATTTACATACAGGTACATTCAATCTGACCACTTAACTACATATAATTGTAGATCGAGCTCAGTAAATAACGTAATTACATGTTAATGTCAGGATTCCATATTATACGTTTATAAATTATGTCGTTGTTTGTGCAGTCTAAAGAGGAGCTGTATGTTACAACAGTGTGTAACTAGTGAGTTGCGATGTTTTAAGCGATAACTATGTGTTACAAGAATAAAGACTTCGATATATTGCAAGTGGCTTAGCTACGAATATTACCAAATATGTTTGGTAATATTCGTAGCTTAGACCGTAATAGAGAAAATGACAAGACAAGCCCTATAGAGTTTCTTGGTGTTTCTTCTCGGTACCCTTAGTACGAGTTTTCACCGTAAACGCTTTTGACAGATCTCACATAGTTTTCGACTTATGCTGGCTCCCTGATTGGTTTAAATTTAGTGAAGTGTAGTAGCCACTAGAGGCGCTGTACAGTTTTCATACAAAATTTGTTCGATATACGATATCGAGTTTGGTATGAAATCTCGTACTAAAGGTAATGATGGGAGTATTTCCGAAACACCGGTACATTCAACAGCCATTCAGTTTTCCCCTTTTGTAAGCAGATTTTTTTGGCTTGCCATTTTTATTTAAACAATACTATGCAGCTGACAGACGGACAATCAATTCCATTCGGATCATGATATGTGCTGTGATCGGTATGCGTTTCTTGAAGTTGAGTTTCACTATTTCACTTTTTTTATATAAAAATTGTCTGAAGTACTGAAACACACAGTTACGTGTAAGGTTTTGCCAACCCTACTCTAATAATTTTTATAATAGTCTGACGTCAATTGGATGACAGCTGAATCACATGAGTAAAGTTTCTTTACTCATGTGGCTGAATGGTTCAGTACTTTGTTTTTTTTCAACCTACTTCCCAAAAAGAAGGAGGTTCTCAATTCGTCTGTATGTTTTTTAAAATTCAAAGCGTTAATTTTATTTATTTATTTATTTACATAATTAGAACGATCCTAGCCAATTACACTAATTACTTACATTTTAATCATCAACTAAACAGAATATTCACTAATACTAATATTGAAATTGCTTTTAAATTCTTTAAATTCTGCTTTTGCTATGTTTTATAATTGATTATGATATTAATGATTTTGACGTGTATATGTGCGTATATTAATACTGCCTACATACTGAATATATGCTTTGATTCTTCTTCTTTGATCGGGAGAACGGTCGGCTTTGATGCTAGAGGTACCGAGATCAATGCCCGCCATGCACCAATGGATATTTCTATCGATGCTATGCGTTTTTACAGTAGCCCTCCGGTGAAGGAAAAACATCGTTAAGAAACCAACAACCCCCGCATGGTGGCAGGACACTATCTAGTGTCCGCCTGGCCAGCTACCACCCTCAAGTTAGAAAATCTGTCGCCAAAACATCTTATGTGTTCCGGCAGCTGTCCTTGTGAGCCAGTTCCCATTCTAGGCCTAACGTGCTTACCATCTTCGACCGCATCATCACAATTATTAGTTCTGCCTTCCAAATGACCCAGCTATTCCTTTCTAAATTAAAAGCCTCCAAATGTTGTTCCTTTCCTAATTAACCTAAAATACATATTTATAAGTTTTTTATTATATTTTTTCGCTCCGTCAGATAATTTTTTTATACATAGTATATAATATCTATATTTAATATTATTAAACATATTTATATTTAATATCCATCTAAGTGTACCTATTTTATCTATGTATCAATTTATTATTTATTTTTATTATTTTATTTATAAATATTTCGCATTTTTTTCATCACCCGCAGGCTTGTCTGAAAATCAGCGTCCAGAAGGGCTAGCATGGCGAGGGGATAAAATTACAGTCCGCTGTTTTTCTCCTCTGAAAAGAGATAAAATTGTTTTATCTACCTGTCAGAGCATGGCTAAGTGGAAAGACAATATTTATCCCGTATATCATTTGACGTTTAAGTATTTCCACCTTGTAAAGCATGGACGACAGAGGGAAAGGGAGTAACTGCGATATTTGACATTTAAAGAGGACAAATGTATCTACTATCATAAGAGGTGGGTTTGTGTTTATCTATCACCGCAATTTGCCTAAAAATGTCTCGTGCGTATTAAATTTACATTTTCTCGTTATTAGAAACGCATAAAATGGAACGTAAATTACATATTTTCGGATTTTACCGTTACATGGACATGTAAAAGATATACACAATACTTACTTTTTCCCACTCGATCTATGCGTTTCTTTCAAATACTTTTTCGAAAACACAAACAATTTTATATATATACTAGATGCGTCCCGCGGCGTTGCCCGCGTTTGGGCCACCCTTAACACGTAGGAGTATTAAAAATTAGTTGTAAACCTATTATCATACCTACTTAATATACATATAAAATTTTATCAAAATCGGTCAAGCCGTTTAGGAGGAGTATAAACACTAAAACTGTGACTTAAGAATTTTATATATATACTAGCGGATCCGGCAGACTTTGTCTCGCAGCGCCACCTATCGGGTCCAATCCTGTATCTAAACCATCTACGGACTAACTCAAACACACATACCAAAATTCATCTAAATCGGTCCAGCCGTTTAGGAGGAGTTCAGTGACATACACACGTACAGTAGAATTACATATATACATAAAGATAGAGAAGAGATAATAATGTACTTAACACTGGCTAAATACACTAACTGTGTGGAGTCATAATGAAACTAAAAAGAAAAACAAAACATCAAAACTGACGACTTGAATCAAATAATGATGACTGATAATATAATTTTAATTTATTTTCTATGTATGGCAACAATGAAGGGGACAAGGCTATTCCCTCCATATCCACCGTGACAAATATATCCACCTGTGCGCCCATGCTCTGAATGTGGACAAAATGACAGATGGGGAAAGACTTTTATTTATTCCCCGGGATAAATAGTCCCCTCGCCATGCTAGCCCTGCAGGTGTAAATCTAGACATAATGTGCTGAGACAAGCCTTTTTGACACCTCACATTGTTTCTTGTTTTTTCTTGTTTCATTGTTTTAGTAAGTATTTTAATGTGTTATGTCAAATAAACGATTTTTCTTTCTTTCTATATTATGTCAACGCAAGAACAGTGAGCCATTTTCAACCGACTTCCAAAAAAGAAGGAGGTTCTCAATTCGTCGGTGTTTTTTTTTGTGTGTATGTTACGCGATTACTCTGTCAATTGTAAAACGATTTGAATAATTCTTTTTTTAATCGGTAGGGTATGTTTCCGAAGTGGTTCCATTGTAATTTTATCGAGATCTGATAAGTATCTCTATAGATATGACGATAAATGTCTTAGTAAATAAATGTGTTCCTACTGAAATTGACTCGCGCGGCATGGAATGTTTTAGTTTTTAAACTATCTTAATTATGATAAAAAAAATTCCACTACACTTGCTAAGTGGTTTTTGATGCAAACCTACTGAGACGTTTCCAAATGTGATAGGAGCATATTATTATATCTATGTTCCGCATCATTTGCTACCAAAAAGTAGCTTACCACCATCAAGGCGAAAATCTGCCGCCATAACCTTACGGTGTTCCGGCAGCATAGCCCTTGAGAGTGAGAGTGTTCTCTTTAGGCCTAGAGTGTTCACCGTCTTCAACCATCATCGCTGACCACCAGCCGAGATAGTGGTCAAACGCTACACTTTTACAAACTTATTATTTGCGGTTGGTGAGATCGATCTCGCACTTGACCGTTTCTTTATCTAGTTTTTTTAGGGTTCCGTACCCAAATGGTAAAACGGGACCCTATTACTAAGACTCCGCTGTCCGTCTGTCTGTCTGTCTGTCTGTCTGTCTGTCACCAGGCTGTATCTCATGAACCGTGATAGTTAAACAGTTGAAATTTTCACAGATGATGTATTTCTGTTGCCGCTATAACAACAAATACTTAAAACAGAATAAAGTTAAAAATAATAGAGGGTCCCAATGCAAGAAACGTGTTTTTTTCGGCATTTCACGCCATCTATGAACGCTTAGTTAGGTAAACGTCCCATAGATGGCGTTATATTGAAATGTCGATCCCTAACACCTTTGTTAGACGTTAGATGGCGGTATAAGAAATAAAATGTTTACTAATGATTATTTTTTGCTGGCGAAAAATGTTTTTTGCTCGATCTTATAAAATACTGTAGTGTAGTGTGTAGTGTGTTACGGAACCCTACTAGTGCGAGTCCGACTTGCACTTGGCCAGTTAATTTTTGTATAAAGATTACTCGCAATGTGAGTTGCACATTACTAGTATTCTTGTTAACCCCTCCAACTAAATATGCTTGTGTCTGGAGTGGGTTCACGTCAATAATACAATGGGTGGGGTGGGGATCGAACTCACGACCTCTCGATCGCAAGTCCGACACCTTATCCATTGGGCTGTTGCCGCCTATATATAGCTATAGTTTCATTATACTTGATAAATGGTGATGACTTCTGATCTAATGTGAGAGTTTTTGATAAGATCAGTGCAAAATGTACGTACCTTAACAAAATTTGGACAAGTTAAACAAATATTTAAAACTTCCGTTTAAGTCATTTTGCTCATTTCTTAGCATGACCTCTCTACGCAAGTAACGCTTATTGATTACAAACCTCTTGCGGGCACGAACCTCTAAAGACTTGAACTAAGTTAACTAACTAAGAACGAAGCACAAAGAACCTTCCGGGTACTTTACCTAAATGGAAGATTAGCTTATTAGCTTAACTATTCATCGTTTTACATTGACTACCTAAAGTAATTAAGCTTTAAAGGTCATGTTTACAGAGATACGAAAATCTCTGGTTTATGCTAAAGCCAGACAAAGGGTGAATTTCGTAAGATTTCGGCCATGACATTATGCCATCACATATCTAATAATCATAAGAACTCCCGACACCTAGAAACCTAGGTCGAGACAGTAAACCACAATCGGTAGTGAGTATAGTAGTTATAATAGTTGCGTCCTACCTGTGATGACATACGGAGCCGCGACGTGGACACTCACAGTCCGACTGGTCCACCAGTTTAAAGTCGCTCAGCGAGCTATGGAGAGAGCTAGGCTCGGTATTTCTCTGCGGGATCGAATCCGGAACGAAGTAATTCGCCAGAGAACTAAAGTTATCGACATAGCTCAACGGATTAGCAAGCTGAAGTGGCAGTGGGCTGGTCATATCTGCCGCAGGACTGATAACCGTTTGGGGTAGACTTGTCCTAGAGTGGAGACCGCGAATCGGCAAACGTAGCGTAGGACGTCCTGTGACCAGGTGGAGCGACGACATACGCAAAGCGGTGGGCAGTGACTGGAAAAGAAGAGCCGAAGATCGGGCTCAGTGGCGTGTCTTGGGAGAGGCCTACGTCCAGCAGTGGACTGTCACCGGCTGATGATGATGATAATAGTTGGTACTTTTATAATCATCATTAAAAGTCGTTTACAAAAGAAAACGAAAAAGCCATTTTCGAAATTCCGCAGCAAGTCAGCAGCAAGTGTGAGGTACATCTGCCATACTCCTAGAGATATATATCTCCTAGAGATACTGATCAGATCACATTGAAATTACAAAGGAACCGAAAGGGAATAATACTCTATCAAACAAAAGAATAATTTTCAAATTACGTTTTTTCGGTTTTTTTTATATCTTAAGTTAGGGACACACAGCAGCGTCCTGCGTGCGCGATCTAGGCGGCGATCAGATAGCGCCTACTGTTACGCTATTATTATATTTGTACCGACTGGTTCACACCAAACGCGATCAGAAAACAATTGAAAAGTACTGAGATCGCGATCGCAGATCGCAGGACGCCGCGGTGTGGCCGTACCTTTATAGGCTAGCGTTTGATCACTATCTCACCTGTTGGTAAGTGATGATGCGGTCGAAGATGGTAAGCAAGCTAGGCCCAGAACGGGAACTGGTTCTTAAGATTACTATCCTTGAAACTCTGTCACTCACATGAGATGTTTGGCGACAGATTTTCTAACTTAAGGTTGGTAGCTAGCCAGGCGGATACTAGATAGGATCCTACCACCGTGCGGGGGTTGTTGGTTTCTTAACGATATTTTTCCTTCACCAGAAGGCCACTGTGAAAAGCGCACATAATTTTTTAGATAAAGCCATTGGTGCACGGCGGGGAACACTCGGTACCTCTAGCAATAAAGCCGACCGTTCTCCCGATTACGCCACCGGGCCCTAGATTCTATTAAATATTGTAGTACAGTGACTAAATACAGTCTTCCTCGCGATGTTGGTTCACTTAGCCTATAGCCTATCGATAGCCTACAGGTATTATCATGGGGAATGTTCCAAAGAGCTCTTTGAAGTGATCACACCCTCTCGATTTTACTACGAGAATTTGAGTATTCGTGAGAGGTTTCACTCATATATTACAGACTAGATGTTCCCTACGGTTTTACATCCTTCCAGTGAGATTATCGGGATGAAAAGTAACCTTATTCCAGGGTCTAGCTAGGCTCTCTAAACGTACCAAATTTCAGCACACCGCGCAATCGGTGAAGTAGTTGTAGCGTAAAGAAGTTCCAAACATACAAACAAAACGCCTTTATAATATTACTAGGAAAGGATACGTGGTCCTCCATACGATGCATTATAAACTTTTGTTCTTCCCAAGTACCTACCTGGAAAATGTGGAATGACCGTCCTTCCGATGTTTTCCCACAGAAGATTTATCGGAGATGCTTCTAAAGGAGAGTTAACAGATTCCTCTTTCAAAAGAGCAGGCAACGCATTATTGCCTCTGGTATTGCAGGTGTCAATAGGCGGTGGTAACCACTTACAGTTAGGTGGGCTGCATGCTTGTTCGCTCCTATCTATACTAATATTACAAAACTGGCCAAGTGCAAGTCGGACTCGTAGGGTTCCGTAACACAGTAGAGTATTCTATAACTATGATTTTTCACAACTACAAAAATAACTTTGTTTTTCATAGTGTTTGTATGAAAAACAAAGTTATACTTGCGGTCGCTATATCTCAACAACTGCTGACTTTATCTCGTTCAAACCAATTTTCGTTGAAAGTTTTTATTGAGATCTACAGAATATATTTTTTCTAGATTTTTCACTCCCTTACTTTAGAAGTTAGAGGGGGGGGGGGGGGGGGGGACACATATTTTACCACTTTAGACGCACCTAACTTTTGAATGATTGACTTTGAGAAAAAATAATTTTAGGAACCTCAATGTCATTTTTAAAGACCTATCCATAGATACCCACACGTGTAGGTTTGAAGAAACATTTTTTTTTTGTTTCAGTTCCATGTATGGGATGCCCCCCCTTAAACTTTTATATTTTTTATTTTTGTATAACAATCGGAAAGCAGTTTACAGAATACATCTACCTACCAAGTTTCAATTCTGTAGTCTTAACAGTTTCGGAATAAAATGGCTGTGACATACAGACGGACAGACAGACAGACAGACAGACAGACATGGCGAATCTATAAGGGTTCCGTTTTTTGCCATTCGGCTACGGAACCCAAAAAACGTTTGCAGCTCCTTCTATTTGTTGCCTAATAATGGCTAAACGGCCTATCCGATCTTATTGAAATGTAACAAGGAGATACTTTATAGCATGAGGATGAACATAGGCTTCTTTTCGTTAAAAATAAAATCAAGATATTTACACATAACTTAAATAACTCAGATCACACAAATGTCGGTACATCACACAAATGTCGGTACATCACACAAATGTCGGTACATCACACAAATGTCGGTGCATCACACAAATGTCGGTGCATCACACAAATGTCGGTACATCACACAAATGTCGGTACATCACACAAATGTCGGTACATCACACAAATGTCGGTACATCACACAAATGTCGGTACATCACACAAATGTCGGTACATCACACAAATGTCGGTACATCACACAAATGTCGGTATATCACACAAATGTCGTCGGACTTTATAGCAGAGCTTTTCAGTGATAAAATTATTTATGTACGTGAACGAGGTCGCAGGTATCAGCTAGTATATTTATAAATAATTAAGATAGTTTAAAAACTAAAACAACCGACTTCCATGACCCGTGAGTCAATTTCAGTAGCAAGTTTGAGACATTTATCGTCATATCTCGGAGATACTTATCAGATCTCGATGAAATTACAATGGAACCACCTCGGAAATGTACCCTACCGATTACAAAAAGAATCATTAAAATCGGTTCTCATTTGTAGGAGTAATCGCGTAATATACATACAAAAAAAACATACAGACGATTTGAGAACCTCTTGCTTTTTGAAAGTCGGTTAAAAAAAGGCATGAATGACAACTATGTCGCAGGACAGGCTAAATACTCGACATGACATGACATAAGTACTGACTAGTCTATGAAAATTTTAATCTAAGTTCTGATCCCTTTAGTCCTGACCTTTCGTAATATTACAAATATAGTGTACAGAATTTACGAGTTAATTCAATCCCGTGTTAATTTTAAACGTATTACGTTATTTATAATATGTTTTGTATGTTATCTAAATCCCACGCGATGTTTAGCCATCAGATATAGAAATTCACACCTTGTGATTGGTAGATAGCTGTTAGGACAATAAAGACCTCTACATGTTGCGATTTTTTTAAACCCCCGAAATAGATGGGGCGTTAAATGACGTGCGTATCTGTGTGTCTGTGAATCTGTGTATTTGTGTGTCTGTCGCCTAAACGGATGACCCGATTTTAATTTAGTTATTTTCGTTTGATAAGGTGTGTTCTCAGCTTTGATTTATAAAAATCCTGGTTGTTATCACCTAGAAAAAAGCGCTTAGTTGATGACTAAGCGCTTTTTTCTAGGTGATAACGCTATGAAATAAACTTTTGTAGTTCTGATCATTTCAAAATTCGGTTTACTCTTACTTCAACGATATTATATACTCGTAGATAGACTTGGGAGCGTTGAGCTGATGCTGGGACATCTCCTGAAATCTGCAGTACCTATACTCAACTCCTCACCAACTTACATCAGACTTGTCGAGCTTGGGCTCATCGGAATATTCTCAATGAATAAGATCGTTTTAAAAAACTAAAAAGAACCGTCTTTAATGCCGCGCTATTAATTTTCAGTACCAATTTTGTGGTGTTTATCTCCATATCTCTGGAGATACTTATCAGACCTCGATAAAATTACTATGACACCACACTTGGGATATCTTCTTTCAAAAAAAAAAAGAATGATCAAAATCGGTTCATAAACGACGAAGTTAACCGTGAACAAACAAATATACAAACTGACTTGTGCAATTATAAAATTGATGTTGATTTCCTATTGTACCATATGTATCTGTGCAACATTTCATCTTAATCGGTCCAGTCGTTCAATCGTGAACCTTTACCACTTGTGGTTTCCCTTAGCACCACCACAAGCATGGTTAAGAATTTATTATCTAAGGATTTTGGTTATGGTTAATTTTAATCGCTGTAATACTATATTGTGTATAGCGCTTACATATCCAGACAAATATTATAAAAACGTCTGTAACGCTGTCACTCTGTCTGTTTGTAAAAGTATAGTACTACTGTCTTGAAAACTATAGTAATATAAAAAAAATATATATAAATAATAGTACTTAAATTTTAAATTTTAAGCCGGGTGGCTTATAATTTAAACCGACCGATCCATTCATATTTTTTAACCGACTTCAAAAAAAGGAGGAGGTTCTCAATTCATCGGAATCTTTTTTTATGTATATTCACTGATTACTTGAAGACGCCTGAACCGATTTGGTTTTTATTTAAAAAGGTGGTCCAAGTGGTTGGCACTGAAAATGAGTAGCGCGACGTTTGAAGTCGGTTCTTTTAGTTTTTTAAGCGATCTTAAATTATAACTTTATGTCGCTTTTTAAATAATCGCTGTGTGTAAGAGCTAGAAACAAAGTTAACGACGATCGCTTTTGTGCAGCCATCCTTCAAATACGGTCGTAAAGTTAAGCCTTGTTTTGTGTGTGTTTGTGTGTGCTCGCGAATTACCTCCATTGTGTTCGCTTACATCTGTGGGAGATTATAGTAGCTCTGTCTAGATACAATATAGAACTTAGCACTTGTAATTGTTAACTTGAGGTAACATGCAGCCTAGAATTGTATTCAAGCGTGGGGTTGCATTGTCTGTTAGTAAACGCAGACAGACGGCGACCTAGGTTCTGCTTTTTATTTAAATTTATTACATTTATTTGTTTTTCATTTTAATATATTTTAGTTTAATATTGTTATTTGTAATTTAAGAGCGATGCTTATCAGATCTTGATGACTGTACAATGGGATCATCTCAGAAGAATACTTTTCCGAACAAAAAAAGTTAATACACAGTTTAAAACATAATTTAGGATCGTTTACAAAACGAAAAAACCGACTTCACTTGCCACGTTAGTGAAAATATCTACTAGTCATAACGATGTCATCAAGGTATCAAATTTGTTTATCTCCATATCGCTGGAGATAACTGTCAAACCTCGATAAAATTTAAATGGGACACGGGAGGCATAATCTCAACTGAACGGTAATATAGAAATTAGAAGTTGAGTCAGTTGAGAGAGTTGATCGTTTAATTAACTAAAAGAACCGACTCCAAATACCGCGCTATTAACTTTCAGTACCAAGTTTTGATGTGTTTATCTCCATATCTCTGGAGAAACTTATCAGATCTCCATTAAATTACTATGGTACTACTCTCCACAAAAAAATAATCTATTATAAGTATTGTTTACGGGATATTTACCACGTTTCTTTTATTATGAGTTTCCGATATTTCGGTGCTGTTACAAGCGCCATGTTCACGGACGAACTGAAGATTGCGGGTGAAGAGGGTATCACGAGCAAACAAAGCGATCTACCCGCTTTCGTACTCGCTTCTGTCGTTCGGTGCCCCTACCATTTGTTATCGATGAAACTCGTTCGCGACACAAAAAAACTAACAGTATCTTCCAGCTTGTTGTGGACTACATTTGTTTGAGGCTTACACAGACCTACTACTGGATGATGGACATTAGTACGATACGGATAATAGGATTATACTAATAATTTACATTAGAACAATACTAATAATAGTGTCAGTAACCATGTAAAACTAAAAAAAAAACTGGCCAAGTGCGAGTCAGACTTTTGTCCCGCACACGGAGGGTTCCGAACGCCATCTAACGAACTTCTAACACCAACTAAGTAAACGTAAACACAAAGGTAGAATAGTATTATATAGTAGTAATAGTAGTAATAGTAATTGCAGTAATTAATATTATTAAATATCTGGTTGACCGAGCTTTGCTCGGTATTTTTTGCCAGTTAAAGAGATAAATATGACTCTTCCCGACATCTATTGACGAATAATAATACTATTTTTTTTAATTAAGAGCAACTAACTGCTTTACCGACACAGTACTTCTACTCGCCAATAGATGTCGGGAAGAGTCATATTTCAAGTTGATTATCAATAAAGTTGATTATTGAAAACACGAATAAAACAACATTTTCTGAAAATGACTCCTAGCTAGATCGATTTATCGCCCTCGAAATCCCCTGTAGGTATACTAAATTTTATCTAATCGTTGGAGCCGCTTCCGAGATTCAGATTAAGGTAAAGACGATAGCGCCGCGCCATCTTTGATGCTAGATGGCGCTGCGCTATCGTAAAAAACCTTTTTTAAACTTTTCTTTAATTTTTAACTTTGTTCTGTTCTTAGTATTTGTTGTTATAGCGGCAACAGAAATACATCTCTGTGAAAATATCAACCGTCTAACTATCTCTGGAGATACTTATCAGATCTTGATGAAATTGCAATGGGACCAATTCGGAAACGTACCCTACCGATTTAAAAAAGAATCATTCGAATCGGTTCACAATTAACGGAGTAATCGCGTAACATACATACAAAAAAAACCAGAAAAAATACATATTGACAAATTGAGAACCTCCTCCTTTTTGGAATTCGGTTTAAAATACACGTAGTTGAAAACGCGCATTAGTAAAACGCGCATTCAACGCCCATCATCTAAACGTACCCTAAGTTATTAACATAGATACGCCGAACTGTTCCATAACCTGATACAAAGTGATCTTCTGATAAGCATGAAGCAGTCCACGTCGCAAACTAGGAACAATCGTTTACCAACTCGCCAGTTCTCTTCACATGGGTTATAACATCATTACAAGTGTAGTATCGCTAACCAGTGGTTTCCTAACCCTTTGTTTAACGTGGGAGAGTTGCAACTACTGCAAAGGTTAAATGGAGAAAGACCACCCTTCTACATTACATATGAGTACTAGCCCTTGTTGACCGACCTCACAAAAGAGGAGGTTCTCAGTTCACCGTACGATGTAAGGTTAAGGTTTCAATGGTGGCACATTTTCTCTTTGATGGGGAAGCTACTTTTTGGTTGCAAGTTGGGATGTTCCATCTATCATATAATATACTTCTACTACCTGTGAACGAATACCCGTGCTAAGGTTTAAATCGGTAACCTCTCACTTAGAAGTCCAGTTATCTATCCTCTGCGATGGGGTTCAAACACTTCAAACCTAGTTCAAACCTAGCCTTATTTTTTTTGTTAATTCAAAGCAATAAGTTATGTTTCTGTTATATCTATAATATTATTTATTGAATATGATCTGTTTAATTTAATTTGACGTGTGTAAGTGCAAATTTTTAATTTGCCCATATACTGAATAAATGCTTTGACTTTGACTTTGTCAACTTTGACATAAAAAAAAGAAGTTAGTTTAACCTTGATAGGATAAAACAATCTTAGTTATTTACGATGAAGAAACATACCAAAACATGACATTATGATCACCCTTGCCCAACAATGGCCATCTTTAATGTTTCAATTATCTATTGCGATCATAATCATTAACTATTGTTGTTCAAATTGTACTTGTTTTTTTAATCAATTGACCATAATTACTGTAATGTGCGAATTTGGTGTGCTAGATAAAAACTCATATTGCGTACCATTTAAATACTTTTGCGGTTAAGATGTTGGTTTATTAGAGTTCTTATATAGGAAACTACTAGTAAAATTATAGTTTTTGATAATTAATCGTAATCAAGTCTCCACACGTCTCAGTTGTGTTGGCTCTGGAGATTAATTAAAATTAAGCCGCGTCTCCACCGGACGCACACACTCTCGCGGCTGCCTCGGATGCGTGGCTTGCGAGCTTCGTGATCAGCCCGGAGACACTGAAGCGAGCCTCGCGAGACAGACCGAGCCATCAGAAGTCACATCACATCATCGTCGACACCAAACGAACAGCGCACGCTGAGACACCTTTGAGCATGTCGCATTTACCGACAGCCGACGGCTCGACCTTGAGGCACGCTCGGACGAGCCAACGTGCGCCCGAACGGCCCCGAGGGACGTCCACATAGACCGAGCTTTTGGCTCGCGAGGCAGCCGAGCGCGTGCGCTTGGTGGAGACGTGGCTTTACACGTTATGCCTGGATAATATAAGAAAGTTTAGTTAAACAGAGACTTGCTGCCAATAAAATCACCTAGTAGGTTACTTTAACCGACTTCATAAAAGAGGAGGAAGTTCTCAATTTACCAGTTTATTATGTTTGTTACCTCAGAACTCCGTCATTTTAGGGTTCCGAACCCAAAGGGTACCAACGGAACCCTATTACTGAGACTCCGCTGTCCGTCTGTCTGTCTGTCTGTCCGTCCGTGTGTCACCAGGCTGTATCTCATGAACTGTAATAGTTAGACGGTTGAAATTTTCACAGATGATGTATTTCTGTTGCCGCTATAACTACAAATACTAAGAACAGAACAAAGTTAAAAATAAAAGAAATGTTTAAAAAAAGTTTTTTACGATAGCGCAGCGCCATCTAGCTAGCATCAAAGATGGTGCTATCGTCTTTACCTTAATCTGAATCTCGGAAGCGGCTCCAACGAATAAATAAAATTTAGTATACAGGGGATTTCGGGGGCGATAAATCGATCTAGCTAGGAATCATTTTCAGAAAATATTGTTTTATTCGTGTTTTCAATAATCAACTTTATTGATAATCAACTTAAAATATTACTCTTCCTGACATCTATTGGCGAGTAGAAGTAGCTTTAGCGTTATTGAGTAGTTGAAGCAGTTAGTTGCTCTCAATAAAAAAAAATTGTATTATTATTCGTCAATAGATGTCGGGAATAGTCATATTTGTCTAAGTGGCAAAAAATACCGAGCAAAGCTCGGTCAACCAGATATTTAATTATATTAATTACTACTATTACTATTACTACTATATAATACTATTCTACCTTTGTTTTAACGTTTACTTAGTTGGTGTTCGGTTCGGAACCCTCCGTGTGCGGGACAAAAAGCTGACTCGCACTTGGCCAGTTTTATTTTAATGCTTATTTAACATAGGTAGTTTACAATCCTGGATTTAACTCATGGGATAGGCAACTTTTTACATTAAAGCGCGTAAAGCCGCGAGGCACAGCTATAATAGTGACTCAATATACTCAAATAATAATAAAAAACATTGGAATATATTGAATGTTCTACTAAAGTAGCAAGAAGGTATGAAGATATTCTTGAAGACAATTACCTTGACCGGGAATCGAACCTTGTCTCTCTGATGGCCCATTGTGTGGACAATTGTTATTTTACTGAGGTCTCCTATATTTCTTTAACCTTGTAACGTAATTATAATAAACATGCTGATTAAATTGCAGGCAAGAGATGTCTGCCATTATTGCATTAAAGAAAAAACAAAAAAAACATTGACACAAATCCTTACTACCTTACTATATTATATATAATATATTATATATATTATATTATAATATTATAAATGCGAAAGTAACTCTGTCTGTCTGTCTGTGTCACTTTCACGCCAAAACCACTGAACCGATTTAAATGTAATTTGGTACTTGTAATTTGGTAGAAAATCCATTGTTGCGCGGCGGTTTGAACTCGGCACCTCTGGCATCAAAGTTCAACCAAACGTTCTCGCGATTATGCCACCGGGCCCTCAAAATTATAACAAAATTATGCAATGCATGGAGATTCGAACTCAGGCCTCATGCTTCCTTATCAGTTCATTTCACCACTCGACCAATCTGCCATTTATGACTCATTCGAATTTAAGCATCCGTTACTTGTTGCCTAGCTTTCTCAACGTTATGTTAACTCAACAAAAAGAAAACTAGTATACAGTGGAATATTGTTATCTTTACCAAGTGTATCTGACGCTACGTTTTACCTTTTTATTCGTCTGTGGTCTGGGTAAGCATGCCATGTATGCCGTACTTACGTGTTATTGTTTGCGTTGGAACATTCGACAGAAATATCGTGCAGGCTACTGTGAACATTGAGGTGCTACTGGACTATTGTCCCTCCATAGAAACTATGTACATAGTTTCAAATCCCGTCGGTACGATGAAATTTTGGATAGTGTGTAACAATTTATAAAATTGATTAATTTAAATACATACATACAAACATACAATCACACCTTTTGGGGTAGGCAGAGACTACTTCTTTCCACATACTACGATCCTGGGATACATCTTTCGCTTCTTTCACTATCATGAGCGCCTTCATACATGCTCGCCGGTTATAGGTACTTTTGACTTGGCCTTTCTTTAAAACGTCTCCGATCTGTACCATTCGCTTTGGTCGGCCTCTACCGGCTCATTAATTTAAATATAGATTTTAATCACTCTTTCCGGATTATTATCTAATCTAGTACGTTTAACAATCTATTAATTTATATAATATGTATGTACATATATATATATATATATATATAAATTTTGTATGCAGGGGGTTTAGGGGCGATAAATCGATCTAGCTAGGTTTCATTTTTACAAAACGTTGCTTTATCCTTGTTTTTAGGCCATAAAAAACAGCTACAATATCTTTGTAAATTGTTAAACTATTAATCAAAGAAACATAATATTAGCTACAATATCATTAGAATACGAAGGTAAAGTCCGCAACCATCTTTATAATAGCTCAAGGTTATAAGCAACAAGGTTATAATAGCTCTGGTGAGAAATCGGGCGGTCCCGAAACCAGAAGACCCCGGTTCGAGTCTAGTTATTAGATTATTATTTTCCCTTTTTTTTCAAGTTACTTATTTTGTGAGAACTATTATTATTGGGAGCCTTTTATCAACGCATCTAATACATATCTTGGTATATACGACCGAGTTTTAAAATAAACTGGCCAAGTGCAAGTCGGACTCGCACTAGTAGGGTTCCGTACCACACTACAGTATTTTATAAGATCGAGCAAAAAATACCACTATTAGTTTTCGCCAGCAAGCAATAATAATTCATAAACATTTAATTACTTTATTTTGTTTTTATTTACTAACTAGTCATGCGACGCGACTCCCACGCATTACAAGAAGTCCCTGCTTGCATTATGACCATTCGCACGTAGTCAGCAGAGATAAGACTTATTTCTTAGTAGAGATATCTGCATCCGTCGAATGATCATACTGAATAGATTTTATTTAATATTAAGGCAGTCTTAAGCGAACCGTCGAATAAACGACATCTTTTATAATTCAAATTTGTCTTTTTAAAAACATCTCCGGTAGCCGTCGATACTTGAGTGGCGCAGCCGGTAGGATACCCGTAATCCTTCTGTCGTGCTTGCGTTTACGCTCTATTCAAGGTCCCAATATCGGCTTTGACGCGAAAAGTTCCGCGAAATCGACTACGTCGGGTATCCATACGAACCAAATAAGAAGTCTCCTGTGACGGCCAGAATCCGGAAGACGCAGTAGCTGACTCAAAGGAGGATATGTGTGGCTTGTGAGTAGTTTACTTCACTATTTCCTACATCCATATCTATTCCATTTTATGTCTGTTTAATGTTATTTTGGGTCAAAACTTGCCTAATCTATTCATTGACTGATTTTCGGTATAAATGCACTTATATTGGCGATTTATATTTCGATTTTAGGTATCATAGTTAGATATAATATGTTATAAGTGGTATAGATTTTAGGCAATTGTTTTATTGCGTTCTCTCATTGTAATATTGCGATTATAATTTAAACATTGAACTAACTATTATATAAATAAATAGGTACAATTATTGTGTGATATAGGTACGATTTAAGGTTAGATAAAATGACTGAGGCTAAAGTTGTGGCTATCCCTATGGAAATGTCCAAGGTCATTCCGAAATTTGATGGTGACGAGAAACTCCTCAATCTTTACATAAAAAAAATGTGAATATGTGATTGGTTGTTTTACAAATGCTGAAAACCAGGCACAAGATCTATATGTCTTTCATGTAGTGTCTAGTAAACTCACCGGTAAAGCCGCCCAGCTTATAAGTGAAAGGCAGGATATTGAATCTTGGGCCGCACTAAAAGAAGTTTTAATCCAACACTTTGGCGATCCACGTTCAGAAGAATGTATCGCTATTGAGCTTGAAACATTAAAAATAAATCAAAATGAATCTTACCTTGATTTCTGTAACAGGATTCAGCAGGTTAAAAGTTCTTTAATTGCCAAAGTAAACGCCTTAGTAGACCCTCATGTAAGAAAAAGCAAAATTACTATTTACGACAATTTATCTATGAATGTGTTTCTCTACAATCTGCCAGAGGACCTCATACGGATAGTTAGGCTTAAGAGCAGCACAACACTAGAAAACGCGCTTTCTATCGTGTTGGAAGAGGTCAACTTTCAATACCAATATAACGCTAGGAACAAAATGTTTCGTGCAGGCTTAACTAAGCCACAAGTGCCGGCATCTAACAATCCATACGTAGAGAAATTTGGTTTGAAACAATACTTACCCACAAATGCTCCTCATCAGACAGGCTTTAGATTTGGTATTCCGAATCAGTTCAGACCACAAAATTCTAATTCTGGCGCACAACAGGCACCGCAATTTAAATTTGGTATACCTCATACCTCATCCGGTTTTAGACCACAGCTTAGCCAAAATGTTCAATCTGGCATGCCAAATCAAGGACCTCAAGGCTATAGGCCAAATTTCGGAACACCCCAAGGCTACAGGCCAAACTTCGGTGCAACTCAAGGTTTTAGGCCAAATTTCAATGCACCTCAAGGTTACAGACCAAATTTCGGTCCGCAACAAACAAAACCAATATTTAACCAATCACAGCCCAATCAATTTAAATTTGGTATTCAAACGCAACAAAAACCATTTAACACTGACGTCACAATGCGCACGGCGTTGCCTGCCCCGCGTCCTAATCAAGCTTTTAATAATGAAATTGAAGTTTACGCGGACGGAAATAATGATGGTTTTGACTACAACAGTTACGAGATGAACTATGACTATGACAGCTATGACAATGACCATGCACAAGTTAATTCAATGAATATGACAGAATTTTACGATGAGACAGAATGTTTGTCTAACGATTCAAATTTTTACACACAGGCCTCGGACACGACCATGAAATAATAAATTTGAACTGTGACAATTTTGCTAAGTTGCCGTATATTTACCTATCTGAATTAGACGCGAGATTTATGATAGACACCGGCAGCTCACGATCTTTTATTAGTCCTCACAAAGCGGATGAGTTCTTTGAACACAGTAAAATTGCAGTTCCTTTCGAAGTAATAAGCACTCACGGTAAAAGCTTACATGATGAAGCTATACATATACCGCTTCCACCAACATTTAGAACT
The DNA here is from genome assembly GCA_954871355.1 of Cabera pusaria. Taxonomy (NCBI): domain Eukaryota; kingdom Metazoa; phylum Arthropoda; class Insecta; order Lepidoptera; family Geometridae; genus Cabera; species Cabera pusaria. The sequence goes on from OX940896.1 coordinate 1,581,511, forward strand.
ACGGAAGCACATACGTTTTACGTATATAGTGTAGACAAGGATTATGACGGCTTGATAGGCTCGGACCTTCTCGCGCAACTAGATGCAAACATAGACATGAAACACCAAGTTCTTAGAACACGTGATGCGGAAATTCCGTTCACTTACAATCCAAAGGTGCATATTAGGCTTGAACCACGTTCGGAAACTCGTGTGAGGTTGCCAACTAACATATACAATGGTACCGGAATTATTGAATATAGGGAATTTACAGAAGGAATCAGGATGCCATCTGCATTAGTTAATTGTGTCAATGGTCATACATACACAGTAATTCAAAACACATCAGAGACTCCAATTACGTTAAAAATAAACGACCTCATAAATGTTACTCCATACGAACCAGTAGTATGCAATACCAATACCAACGTTATCACTGAAAACGACTTGGACAAAGATGACTATCTGATTTCAAACTTAGAAAAACTTCGACTCGATCACATGAACGACGAAGAAAGACATGCAATTGGTGAATTGTGTTTTGAATATAGAGACATCTTTTACTGTGAAAAATTACCTCTGACTTTTACAAACAAAGTGAAACACCAGATACGCACCACTAACGACGATCCCATATACTTAAGACCATACCGACAACCCCCTGCAGTTAATAATGAAATAAATAGACAAGTAGATAAAATGCTTAAAGACAACGTCATTCAGGAATCTTGTTCACCTTGGAACGCACCCGTGCATCTCGTGCCAAAAAAGCTAGATGCTTCCGGGGAGCAGAAGTTTAGGATGGTGATAGACTATAGGCGGCTAAACAGTGTAACAACTGATGATAAATATCCGCTACCAAATATATCAGATCTGTTCGATAAATTAGGTAAGTCTAATTACTTCACCACGCTAGATTTGGCTAGTGGGTATCATCAGATTGAGATCAATAAAAAAGATAGACAGAAGACTGCGTTCAGTTCCCAGGCAGGACACTTTGAATTTCTTCGTATGCCGTTTGGTCTAAAGACGGCACCAGCCACATTCCAAAGAGCAATGGACAGCATCCTACGTGGTCTCCAAGGGATTCACTGTCTCGTGTATCTCGATGATATTATCATATTTTCAACCAGTCTCCAGGAACACGTAGATAAATTGCGCAAAATCTTCGAACGGCTAAAAGAAACTAACCTTAAAGTGCAGATTGACAAATCAGAGTTCCTTCGTAAGGAAGTCCTATACTTAGGACATTCTATAACTAAAGATGGACTAAAGCCCAATAATGATAAAATCGATGCAGTTCTGAGGTATCCTCTTCCAAAAACTCAAACAGAAATCAAGAGCTTCTTAGGATTGGTAGGGTATTATAGAAAATTTATAAAAGACTTTGCGAAATTGACAAGACCTATGACCGTTTGCCTAAAGAAAAACCATAAGGTAACAATCACCCAGGAGTTTGTAGAGGCGTTTGAAAAATGTAAGGAATTGCTTACACATGCACCTCTACTACAGTTACCCGATTTCGAAAAACCTTTTATATTAACCACCGACGCATCTGATTATGCTATAGGCGCAGTACTATCACAGGGAAATGTAGGTAGTGATCGACCTGTTGCGTTCGCTTCTCGAACACTTAACGACGCTGAAACGAGATATAGTGTCATCGAAAAGGAGGCTTTGGCCATTGTTTGGGCCGTGAAACACTTTCGCCCATACCTTTATGGCAAGAAATTCACGATATACACTGACCATCGACCGTTATCTTGGTTAAATTCGTTTGAAGAATCCAACAGCAAAATAACTCGCTGGCGTTTAAGACTAGCCGAATACGACTATGACGTAATATATAAAAACGGTCGCCAAAACACAAACGCTGATGCCTTATCCCGAATGAAAATCAACGCCTTAGGTAGCCGTGATGAAAATTTATCTATACAGGTTAATGTTGATGAGAGAGAGTTAGAATTACAGAGGCACTGTGAACAAATAACGAAGAAAATAACAAAATTAGGCAAAAAGAAAAAACAACAAAAATCTTTAGGTAGCCCTATACCAATTCCGTCAGATTCCGAAAAAACAATTACGATCTCTTCAGACTCGGAGAAAACACTATCGATTCCAGAAAATAATCCAAACAGAGCTCGATCACCGTTTTCAGTTTTGGCACCGTCTAGCGGTACAATTACTGCATCAGAAACGGATACAATTCAAACAGAAACCATACATTCAGCACGTGATGTTGACTCCTTAGGTATTCCGATTCTCAAAGAGGCAATAGATACAAAACCTAACCAAATTTTGGTACACACATGGTTCCGAAACGAAATCGCAGTTAAAGATATTTCAAATAAAAAGCAAAAGATCCTAGAGTTACACTTGCCATTAAATCGACCAGATTTAATAACTGACTTCCTCAGAAGATATATAAGAAACAAGGTCAAATATTTCATATATTTTGAAGATGTGCGACACAGGGTCGAATTCACAGACGTAGTTATTAAACTTTTTAAGGCAGGCTCAGTCAACATTCTAGAGTGTACAGAAAGGGTAGTTTACGTAGAAAACGAAGAAGAACAAAGAGAAATAATCCTAAAATATCACATAGGCAAAAGCTGCCATCGCGGCATAAAAGAGACCGTATCACACCTAAAACGGACTTACTTTTGGCATAACATGGACATAACAGTAGCGGCAGTTATTAATACATGCGAAGCATGTCAAAAAATGAAATATGACCGGAAACCTTTAAAACCCACAATTCAGTTAACACAAACTCAGAATAAGCCTTTTCAGGAGCTATTCATGGATTTATTTAAAATTGAAGGAAAGATCTTTCTCACCATAATAGACGCATTCAGTAAATTGGGCCAGGCGTTTGAAATCTCAAATCAATCAGCACCCGAAATAGTCAGGGCGCTTATCAGATATTTCTCCTATTATGGGACCCCTAGCAAAATAAGTTCAGACTCAGGATCTGAATTTAATAATCGACTAATACAAGAACTTTTGGACTTCTATAAAATCCAATTACATTTAGGAACCCCAAACAACCCCAATTCAATGGGACATATTGAAAGATTCCATTCAACATTACTAGAAATCTATAGATTAGCCAAATATGAACAGAAACTGACTGATGCTTCATCCACTATGACTTATGCTGTAATGGCTTATAACCACACTATCCACTCCGTAACGGGACTCACACCTTTTGAAGTAGTATTTGGCCACACGGAGTCTAAAAGTACTTTCAACATAAATTCGGACAAAGAATACATGCAAGCATTAATGCGAGATCACCTAAAGAGAACTAAATTCCTTTACAAAAACCTGACGGACAAAGCTATACAAATTAAACAAAGATCCATAAATAAACGGGGAGGTGAAAATGAATTTAAAATAGATACAGGCGACGTGGTTTTCTTCAAAGGAACCAATGTCAGACGAAGTAAAGACAAACCTAGGTATGATAAAGCTGTAGTGACCGGAAAAATAGAAAGAAATATTGTTACTTTAGACAAAAATAATCGCGAATTGAAGGCCCCAGTAAAGGATATCAAACGTCCTCCACAGAAACATCCAGATCGCCGTGCTGGTCCTGATGGCGGCCAGCCTACTGCAGGCCCTTCAAATGCAGTCACTTAAAGAAGTACCTGGAGTCCTACCACTTAAAGAAGGGAATGCCGTAATAACTCAGGAAAATTGGACAATAATTAAAATATTAGATATAAACAGTATTTCTGAAGACATAAGATTAAATATCGATAAATTTGATGAATTAAACAGGCTTATTAATGTTAATTTTAACGAAACATATAATGACTCAATATTTCTAAACTTTAAAACCCAAACAGAGTATTTTAAAAATGTAACTTTAAATAAATATAAACAACTATTTCCTAATAACAGAGTAAAGCGTGGTCTCATAAACCCTCTGGGAAGCATGATTAAGATGATTAGTGGTAATTTGGATAATGATGATGCAAAACGTTATGACCAAATTATCAAAAACATAAAGATGAAACAAAATATACTAAATAAAAAGATAACTCTAATTACCGAATTCATTGAAAATTTTAGTAATTTGACAATATCAATTCACAATAATATAAATCAGTTAAACGAGCAATTTCAGAAAGTAGTAGACGATCTTGATTCATTCAAAAAGCAAGAAAAAATGAATTTTATAAGCAACATGATAATTAATACATATTCATTCATTTTACATAACTTTCAAAGCATTACCAGCAAATTAAACGAAATAGAGACAGCCATAGCTTTCAGCAAAGTGAATACACTTCACCAATCAATTATTGACTCAGAAAACCTGTTAGGTATACTAAAGAATATTGAAAAATCTGAGAGATTAGCTTTTCCAGCAAGTCTAGAGAATATTGTTAAAATTGAGCAAATTATAAGTATAAAGGCATATTATAAAGAAAATCAGTTAGTGTTTATGTTAGCAATACCACTCATTGGCAAAGAGACCTATACATATTATAAACTATATCCCATTCCTGTTTTCCGTAACCAGAGTACATATATTATCCTACCCAAATATCCTTACCTGATAGTGAATGGACTGGTCTCCAAGCCACTCGCCGAACCTTGCAAATTGACAGCAGCCTCCAGTTTCATTTGTTTTGAAGATTTAAATGCTGAATTTATAGAAGATAATTGTATTTCCGACTTGATGAAGTATATACCAAACCCTAGCTCATGTGCTTTAGTTCCGGTTACGTTGGAGAAAATTCTTGTACAACATATCCAGCCAAATCGATGGATTGTGTTTGCCAAATGGAACACACCACTCCAGAAAATCTGTCAGAATGAAGTTTCTCAGCAGCACATCAAAGGAAGCTACATCGTCACTCTGGAAGACACGTGTGAAGTAAAGATTGACAAGTTCGCGATGAAACTACGCCCACATCAGATGGAATTCCTGAAATATTCTAAATTGCCCATAGTGACCCTGCCGAATATCAACAGTCTCAAGATTGAACACAGGAAACCGATAAAAATGGAAGATATGAATGTGAAAAGTATGCAGATCATAGTTAAATCAATCCAAAGTGCCAGTGAAAATGTAAATGAAAACGAAATCAGTGAAATTAGAATCCGTAGTGTTAGCGTCTGGACAATCTTATTATACTTAATTATAGGAACATTAATCGTTGTAATTTTATATGTTAAACTTAAGAAAATGGGTTATATTTGTAATGTTCGAAATTCTCAGAATCCTTCTGATAATTTTGAATCTCAGGAGGGAGAAGTCATGCGACGCGACTCCCACGCATTACAAGAAGTCCCTGCTTGCATTATGACCATTCGCACGTAGTCAGCAGAGATAAGACTTATTTCTTAGTAGAGATATCTGCATCCGTCGAATGATCATACTGAATAGATTTTATTTAATATTAAGGCAGTCTTAAGCGAACCGTCGAATAAACGACATCTTTTATAATTCAAATTTGTCTTTTTAAAAACATCTCCGGTAGCCGTCGATACTTGAGTAACTTTATTCTCTTTTTAGTATTTGTTGTTATAGCGGCAACAGAAATACATCATCTGTGAAAATTCCAACTGTCTAACTATCACGGTTCATGAGATACAGGCTGATGACAGACGGACAGACAGACAGACAGACAGACGGACAGCGGAGTCTTAGTAATATGGTCCCGTTTTTACCCTTTGGGTACGGAACCCTAAAAAGAATATGGTAGTAATTACATTAAAAAAATATTTGCACAATGTCGGGAACCGACATTGTGCAAATATTTTTTTACCTATTTTTATCCTATTGGCGATGTTTCGGTACAAAGATAAAATTCAAATTCAGTATGTAATTCGTATCTAACTATAATTTCCAAAAAACACAATTTTTAAGGTATGGCCACACCGCGGCGTTCTGCGATCTGCGGGCGCGATCTCAGTACTTTTCAATAGTTTTCTGATCGCGTTTGGTGCGAACCAGTCGGTACAAATACTACTGCGCTATCTGATCGCCGCCTAGATCGCGCACACAGGACGCTGCTGTGTGTCCGTACCTTTACCAAAAAAATAAAAATACCCAGCAAATATCGGTCATCCTGATACTTATTAATAAAATGCATTTTTTTTAATTAACACTTCTGCAACTTTACCGGCATGAGTCTTTCTGAAAATAATAATTTGTGTGAAAAAAATATGTACTTATTCCGGTCTGTCTATAGAATTTATAAGGCGTGTGAGAGTTAGCGAAGTGCAGACAACAGGTGTTTTCACAGGTACAAAAGCTGTAGCAATAAAAAATAAAAAACCGTTTCTTGTATGCCTGAACCCCATTAAACTTAAAACTTTATTTTGGTTTTATTATTTGTTGTTATACTGGTTACAGTGATACACACAGTCTATATCATATATCTATATCTGTCCATATCATATACACAGTCTACATATTGCGGTTTAATAGATACAGCTCTGTGACGGATGGACGGACGGACTGACGGACGTATGGACGGACAGACAGCGGAGTCTCAGTAATAGGTACAGAACCCTAAAAAGCATACATAAAATCAGGCAACCTTCTTATCTGTCAGTAAGAAATTGGCGCTTCGAATGTAATTCGTAATGTTTACGAACAAAACCTTATTAAGTGATGCGATAAGAAGCTATTGTACAATGCGACCTCATTAATCGGGTGGAGCTGAAACAATGTTCGGATGCCATTTGTCCAGGACGCTGCCTCTGAGTTCAGGGTCATGTGACTGCTGCTGGGAAATGGGGTGACTATGCTTTTTGCTTTACTTTTTTTGAAGTGAAAACTTCTTTAGCGGCGTTGTGAACTTTTTTTGGATGGGTAAAAAATGTTAAACTCGCGTCAGGACATCGCGTCAGACACGTGAGCTGATTGGAAATTCGTAAGACGGAGGGAGAGTAGAAACTTTTTGACACATGATCTGATCAAACATTCCTAAGGAGGGAGAGTAGACCAAATGCACAACGTTACAGTGTTTGTCCACAGCAACGGCACCGGGACGTCAACGGGAACAAGATGCCGGCAGCCGGTGCCGAAGTAGCGGTACATATGTATAGTATGGCAGCTTGTCCACAGCATGACCGGCACCGGGCGACGTCATCCCGGCCGCCGATATTTCGAGTAGATCGGCGCAACCGCTAGAAATCGGCCAGAGATTTTAACGCCGATGTCACGGTAATATTATAATATTATCGTGCCGATGTGCCGGCATTGGCTCGCAATACAAAACACGTTTGATCTTGTCCACACACTGCCGGCGCCCGGCGCCGTTCGATCGGTTATTGTTTTTTTGTCTGAGATTGTTTATTTTATTTCTATGGAAACGCATCTGCACGCAAACGCATGACACCTAGAAGAAACAGAACCACCGGAATCGGTGGCGGTGGACAAACGATCGCCGGCACATCATTAAAAATCGGCTCGAAAAAATCTCGTTGCCGGTGACGTCCCGGTGCCGTTGCTGTGGGCAAACGCACTAATGTTCAAGTTTTCACTTCTGCCGGCACTCCCGGAGTGCAACCCGTTGTTTATTTTGACACTAGCGTTAGTAGCTTTTTGTACTATTTCGGGTCAGGATTTCAAATTGATTAATTGGATTCGACAAAAAATTATAGTCGTCAGCTTACGCGACTGTCTAACACTAGCCTAGTTTCCTCTATTAGACTATTCCTACGATTTGCCTGCCATGAAGGCAACGGTTCGTACCAAACTCTGTATCGACTGAATTTTGCGTGTCACTGCACTGCGCACCTTGAAACACTTAAGGTACTGAAACACCGCAGCGTCCTGCGTGCGCGATCTAGGCGGTGATCAGATAGCGCAGTAGTATTTGTACCGAATGGTTTACTCCAAACGCGATCAGAAAACAATTGAAAAGTACTGAGATCGCGCCCTCAGATCGCAGGACGCCGCAGTGTGGCAGTACCTGATCGCCGCCTAGATCGCGCACACAGGACGCTGCTGTGTGTCCGTACCTTTACCAAAAAAATAAAAATACCCAGCAAATATCGGTCATCCTGATACTTATTATTAAAATGCATTTTTTTTAATTAACACTTCTGCAACTTTACCGGCATGAGTCTTTCTGAAAATAATAATTTGTGTGAAAAAAATATGTACTTATTCCGGTCTGTCTATAGAATTTATAAGGCGTGTGAGAGTTAGCGAAGTGCAGACAACAGGTGTTTTTACAGGTACAAAAGCTGTAGCAATAAAAAATAAAAAACCGTTTCTTGTATGCCTGAACCCCATTAAACTTAAAACTTTATTTTGGTTTTATTATTTGTTGTTATATTGGTTACAGTGATACACACAGTCTATATCATATATCTATATCTGTCCATATCATATACACAGTCTACATATTGCGGTTTAATAGATACAGCTCTGTGACGGATTTACGGACGGACGGACGGACGTATGGACGGACAGACAGCGGAGTCTCAGTAATAGGTACAGAACCCTAAAAAGCATACATAAAATCAGGCAACCTTCTTATCTGTCAGTAAGAAATTGGCGCGTCGAATGTAATTAGCAATGTTCACGAACAAAACCTTATTAAGTGATGCGATAAGAAGCTATTGTACAGTGCGACCTCATTAATCGGGTGGAGCTGAAACAATGTTCGGATGCCATTTGTCCAGGACGCTGCCTCTGAGTTCAGGGTCACGTGACTGCTGCTGGGAAATGGGGTGACTATGCTTTTTGCTTTACTTTTTTTGAAGTGAAAACTTCTTTAGCGGCGTTGTGAACTTTTTTGGATGGGTAAAAAATGTTAAACTCGCGTCAGGACATCGCCTCAGACACGTGAGCTGATCGGAAATTCGTAAGACGGAGGGAGAGTAGAAACTTTTTGACACATGATCTGATCAAACATTCGTAAGACGGAGGGAGAGTAGACCAAATGCACAACGTTACAGTGTTTGTCCACAGCAACGGCACCGGGACGTCAACGGGAACAAGATGCCGGCAGTCGGTGCCGAAGTAGCGGTACATATGTATAGTATGGCAGCTTGTCCACAGCATGACCGGCACCGGGCGACGTCATCCCGGCCGCCGATATTTGGAGTAGATCGGCGCATCCGCTAGAAATCGGCCAGAGATTTTAACGCCGATGTCACGGTAATATTATAATATTATCGTGCCGATGTGCCGGCATTGGCTCGCAATACAAAACACGTTTGATCTTGTCCACACACTGCCGGCGCCCGGCGCCGTTCGATCGGTTATTATTTTTTTGTCTGAGATTGTTTATTTTATTTCTATGGAAACGCATCTGCCACGCATGACAGCTAGAAGAAACAGAACCACCGGAATCGGTGGCGGTGGACAAACGATCGCCGGCACATCATTATAAATCGGCTCGAAAAAATCTCGTTGCCGGTGACGTCCCGGTGCTGTTGCTGTGGGCAAACGCTCTAATGTTCAAGTTTTCACTTCTGCCGGCACGCCCAGAGTGCAACCCGTTGTTTATTTTGACACTAGCGTTAATAGCTTTTTGTACTATTTCGGGTCAGGATTTCAAATTGATTAATTGGATTCGACAAAAAAATTATAGTCGTCAGCTTACGCGACTGTCTAACACTAGCCTAGTTTCCTCTATTAGACTATTCCTACGATTTGCCTGCCATGAAGGCAACGGTTCGTACCAAACTCTGTATCGACTGAATTTTGCGTGTCACTGAACTGCGCACCTTGAAACACTTAAGGTACTGAAAAACCGCAGCGTCCTGCGTGCGCGATCTAGGCGGTGATCAGATAGCGCAGTAGTATTTGTACCGAATGGTTTACTCCAAACGCGATCAGAAAACAATTGAAAAGTACTGAGATCGCGCCCTCAGATCGCAGGACGCCGCGGTGTTTCAGTACCATTCAGGAACGACCACGCCGCGGCGTCCTGTGTGCGCGATCTATGTGGCGATCAGATAGCGCAGTAACACTTGTACCGACTGGTTCACACCAAACGCGATCTACGGCGATCAGAAAACGATTAAAAATTAGATCGTTAACGCGCACGCGGACGCAAGTTGCCGCGGTGTGGCCGTACCTTTAGATGTTAATATTACACACCGTAATTTTACAGGAAATGTTGTCCTTCAAATCGAAAACATTTCTATTTTCACGGTTAAATAACAGACGGAAACAGATGAAAATGGTGGTACCACTTTATGTGGACTAGCAAAAGTCCTACCCTTTTATAATGTGTATTCTTATTTCGGGATAATAGAGTGAAAATTGTTATGGTGCATAAAGTATGGTCACCGTGCCGTTATTGTCAAGGCTTACGCAAGTGTTTAATTGTTCTATTATGGTCCTAAGTAAGACGGATGTTGAGCAACGTTTGTTTCAGGGCATACGATCAGCGATAGCTCTCCGGCATTCTTAGTTGGAGTGTTCGGTGTAGGACGGTAAAGGTGCTCTTGCGTCCTAATTTGGGTCACGGACGGATATCCGGTAAAGAAAAACATCGTAAAAAAACCCTCGACCCCCGCATGGTGGTATCTAGTGTCCGTCCAGCTAGCTACTACCCTCAAGTTAGAAAATCTGTCGCCAAACTTCTAATGTGTTTCGGCAGCTCTCCTTGAGAGCCAGTTGGCAGTTCCCACGACAAGCGTGCTGCCATCCTCGACCGCATTATCACTTACCAACAGGTGAGATAGTGGTCAAATGCTAGCCTAAATGATATAAAATATATATCCTTTTCCTATTCAGTCAGTAAAAATTAGTATATAAAAACGTAACGTTTTGAGCGCTCTCTGGCATTTAGGTGAGCGTTTGGCTTCTAACTTAGTGGTCCTAGAGAAACGTATGTAGAGTCTGTGCAAAAAGAGAACCGTCGTGGCGTTACGATGAACTAACATTCAAAGGTAAGGAAAGAAGATAGATAGATAAATAGATATACTCCTTATTGAACACCAAGAAACTTAGTACTAAAACATTTTTGTTAAAAATAGTGTCAATGGACGGTCTTATCGCTAAAAGCGATCTCTTCCAGACAACCATGCATGGAGAGGTTTAAAATAGAACATAATGGATGGCGGTGGTCATAAAACTATTTTGTAAAAATACATAAATATACCTACAATAAATACCTATATTATTACATATAAATATAAATACTATTTATATACTACATAATATAGTACAATAATATACATTATATATATATATATATATATATATATATATATATATATATATATATATATATATATATATATATATATATATATAAACATACATATTTATATATATAATTACAAGCAATATATTTACAATATATTATTAGCAATATATTATCAGTGATATAAGATAAACAACTAGCAGCAGATTACTCGGAGAGATAGTGCTCTTTTACGTGAGAAGGTACCTACATATCGACCTAGTAGCACACGATAATGTTAAGAGTACCACTACCAAGTATCAAACATATTTAGTCGTTAGAACGTCGTAGTCGTTAGTAGTTAGAACAGTTAATTAAAACGACCGACGACCGACGTGACCTCAATTTCTCCGACGGTTCTCTTTTTGCACAGACTCTACGTGTACACAGAGTAGCTCTCCGACGAAGAAAAACGTCATTAAAAACTAGGAAAAAAATCTAGTAAAAACTAGTGGTGTACAAGCTTGTATGAATCTATGAACACCCTGCATGGTGGTAAGGTAATTATAGTGTCACAGTTTTACGAAGTGTTCGCCTGTTTAGTTATCTATCTATCTATCTATCGCCAGCACAATTGTGTTCCAATAGTCTTTGAGATTGTCCAGCAGTGGACTGACACCGGCCGATGATGATGATGATGATGAGTCCTTGACAGCAAGTTCCCTTTCTAGGCCTAGAGTGCTCTGAATCCTCGATATCAACCTCGATGTATTTTCTTATAATTTCTTAATTTTTTTCCAGCATGTATCTTTAAAGGAACAACTCACTGTAACAACAAGGTTCAGCAGCGTGTTAGAATGACAGGAAACCAGCGATGTAGATGTACTACGTTGTACCTCGATGCAGGAACCCCAATGGTCGTTCACATACTCGTACCCCAGGCACCCTTAACAGTTATTGACTTTAAAATTATCGTGAATTTGTTACATTATCAATGTTAAATAGGGGGTGCGGGTTCGAGTTCCATTGTGTGTGTAAATATGGGTAAAAATTATTAATGTTATAAACCGCATGACATCACTCCCGAGGAAGAGCGACGGACTCGCTCGAAACCTAGGTTGAGAAAGCTCGACTAAGATACGTGAATTACAGCCGGTATACATTTTAACACGGAACTGGGTAGCGCTTGATCACTATGTCACCTGCTAGGCTATTCTGTAAGCCATCTCGACAGCGGATTCCGCGGTGAGATACGAATTTTGTACTATGAAATTCAATCGTATCACGTTCGTAATACGGTTGAATTTCGTAGTACGAAATTCAAATTTCACCGCGGATTCCGCTGTCGAGATAGCTTACAGAATAGCCTAGCTGATGCTAAGTGAGGATACGATAGAAGATGGAGTGCGCTTACCCAAAAGATACCTATTCACACATCGTTACTTAACATCAGGTGAGATAGTGGTCAAACGCCTGACTATAATGAATAAAAAAAAGCATATTCAAAACAACGCATTTATCTTAAAGTGAGATCATAGTGTTAACAGCTGAGTCCAAAAAAACTTCCCTATATTACAATTTTGCGGCAATTTGCTGTAATTGAGACAAGTGATATTAAAACGACCTTTTGTGACGACTTCGTGAAAAATCTACGGAAACATCCAAAGTCAAGACGCCAAAAAACGTGTTTTAATTAAATTAGATGCATAATTTGCACACAATAGGTGTGAGTGTGTCTAATCCCCATTAAATCCATCAAACCATGGAAAAATACCAATTAGTGTCTCTAACAAACAAAATTTAATGCCACGGTCTGGATTTTCAGGTTTACAATCATTGCACAATATTGGAACAATTAGGTAAATGAGACAAAGATCACTCACTTTAGGTATTCAATTATTTGTTTAAGTCACATGTAATGGTATTCGTCGACTAGAGGCGAAGATCGTCGCTAAAGAATTAGAAAATATTTTCTTTAATACTGTAGGACCTAAAACTATGATTTTTTTTTTTTATACGTTATAGGCTAGTGTTTGACCACTATTTCACCTGTTGGTAAGTGATGATGCGGTCGAAGATGGTAAGCACGCTAGGCCTACAATGGGAACTGGCTCTCAAGGATAGCTGCCGGAACACATTAGATGTTTTGGCGACAGATTTTCTAACTTGAGGGTGGTAGCTGGCCAGGCGGACACTAGATAGTATCCTACCACCATGCGGGGGTTGTTGGTTTCTTAACGACGTTTTCCTTCACCGGAGGGCCACTGTGAGAAGCGCATATACATTTTTCGATAGAAAAATCCATTGGTGCACGGCGGTTTGAACTCGGTACCACGGCATCAAAGCCGAACGTTCTCCCGATTACGCCACCGGGCCCTCATGTCGGCCCAAATGTCAGAGTTTTAAGCATGCTGTCCATAACTCTTTCTATTTGTAGGGTCTCATCATGCCCTGTAATTTCACTAACTAATGGAATACTTGTGTTAATTCTTTTTTTAACTAACTTTCAAAAAATGAGGTTTCTCAATTCGACCGTATATATATGTACTAGAAGTGCCCCGCGGCTTCGTCCGCGTTAAAAACTTCTTTTGTTTACTTAAAACTTTTCTTTTGTAAAAACGATTCTATCATTAAATACATCAAATAAGAATTAGCCAAATCGGTTCACCCGTTTTCATGTTATCGCGTGACTAAGGCAATTCGGGATTCATATTTATAAAAACCGAAAACCCAAATTATCAGACTTTGTTACCTACCCTATTTCAAAAAATTCTACAACACGTACTTTATCTCATCTTGTTTCGCCACACAAACATTGAGTCCCCGTTCCGTATCCGGGAGGAATTTTTTAGAAAATCCTTTCTGAGCGGATACCTAGGTAATAATAACTATCTGCATTCTAAATTTCGGCGCAATCCGAAACAAAATTGATTTTACGACTTCGTTACCCCAGTTTATCCTCTTAAGGTGGCATTTTGAAAAAGTCTGAAACTCGTATTTACTTATTTATTTACAGAAGTACTTGTGTGAAATGTTGAATAAAATAACTATCCAAACTTTGAACCCCCGCTTCATCCCCTTGAAGAGTGAATTTTGAAAAATTCTTTCTTTGCGGATACCTAAGTCAAAATAATGATCTACATGTCAAATTTCAGCGCAATCCGAAACAATATTGATTTCAGACTTTGTTACCCCACTTCACCCTTTTAGGGGTGCAATTTCGAAATAGCCTGAAACAAGTATTTACTTACTAAACGTATTACGTATTTAAGTACTTGTGGTAAAATTCAAATATAAAAGACTATCTAATCTTGTTTCTCCATACAACTTAGGACCCCCGTTTCATCCCATTCAGGGGTGAATTTTGGAAAATACTTTCTCAGAAGGAACTAACATCGTATTAACTATCTGTATGCCAAATTTCAGCGCAATTCCAAACAATATTGATTTTCACACTTTGTTACCCCATTTCACCCTCTTAGATGTGTAATTAAAAAAAACCTGAAACACGTATTTTCCTAATTTTTTTACTGGAGCACTTGTATGAAGTTTCGAATAAAAAATACTATCTAATCTTGTTTCTCCATACAAACTTTGAACCCCCGTTTCATCCCCTTCAGGGGTGAATTAAGGAAAATCCTTTCTCAGAGGGCTCTTACGTCATAGTAACTATCTGCGTGCCAAATTTCAGCGCAATCCGAAACAATATTGACTTTCACACTTTGTTACCCCATTTCACCCTCTTAGGGGTGTAATTTAAAAAAAACCTGAAACACGTATTTTCCTAATTTTTTTTACTGGAGCACTTGTGTGAAGTTTCGAATAAAAAATACCATCTAATCTTGTTTCTCCATACAAACTTTGAACCCCGGTTTCATGCTCTTCAGGGGTGAATTTTGGAAAATCCTTTCTCTGAGGGCTCTTACGTCGTAATAACTATCTGTATGCCAAATTTTAAGTGTAATCCGAAACAATATTGATTTTCACACTTTTGTTACCCCCTCTTAGGGGTGTAATTAAAAAAAAAACCTGAAACACGTATTTACTTATTTTTTTACTCGAGCACTTGTACGAAGTTTTTGAATAGAAAATACTATCTAATCCTTAGTTATAAATAAAATATCTAACTGGAATATTTAACTGTAATATCTAACTGAAACACTCAACTGAAATATTTAACTAAAACATTCAACATAAATATCTAACTGAAATATTAAACTGAAACGAGTTGGGAGCGACGGAGCCGGCAGTCGCAGCGTCGTCGAGTGAAGGCAGCGACGCAGCAAGTCGGCGCGTGCACCAGGGACAACGACCTGCGATGCTCTGCCACCCACTGCACCCGCACGCACCACGAGCTCCACTCCCAGCCACCTGAAACATGAAATAGTTGGGAGTCCGCTATGGATGTGTTGTTGAGTTGGGAGCGACGGAGCCGGCAGTCGCAGCGTCGTCGAGTGAAGGCAGCGACGCAGCAAGTCGGCGCGTGCACCAGGGACAACGACCTGCGATGCTCTGCCACCCACTGCACCCGCACGCACCACGAGCTCCACTCCCAGCCACCTGAAACACTTAACCGAACATTTAACCGAAATGTTTAACTGAAATGTTCAACTGAAATTTCTAACTGAAACTTTCAACTAAAATATTTAACTGAAATATTTAACAGAATTTTTTTAACTGGAACTTTTTAACTGAAACTTTTAAACTGAAATATTCAACTGAAATATTTAACCGAAATATTTAACTGAAATATTTAACCGAAATATTTAACTGAAATATCTAACTGAAACATTTAACCGAAACATCTAACCGAAATATCTAACTGAAATATCCAACCGAAAAATTTAACTAAAATACTTAACCGAATATTTAACTGAAATGTTTAACTGAAATGTTTAACTGAAATGTTTAACCGAAATGTTTAACTGAAATGTTGTAACTGAAATATCCAACTGAATATTTAACCGAAATATTAAACCGAAATATCCAGTTATAAATATTTAAATACGGGACTTATCGCGCCTATAACATAAATCTTATCTACTCGACGTTTCGACCAAGTTGCATTGATCGTGGTCACGAGACGACTGAATGTTGTGAGTGTCCGCACCGCTATTTATAGGAGAGATCGTTAGAAACTACCCTCAATTAATTTAATTTTTATCAGAGTTGCCATTGCGACACACAACACTGACAATATCGGCAGATTTTTGCTGCTTTGATCTTTGATTCGAACACTTGCTAATCACAGGGTTCCATGTTGCGGCCAACCTAAATCCATCCTCCCGGTTGAAATTGGGATGCTTCTTTATTTCTACCGCTTCACGCACAATACGGGATTAATAGTAGCGGTCGGTCGAGAGGATCTTAGGGTCATGAAGTTCGATCCAGTGATTAGGTCCGGATTCCAGTAAGTGCTCGGCGATAGCAGATTTATTGACCTGGCAGTTTTTCACAGCTGCGATGTGTTCTTTGACCCTTTCTGCAATAGTACGCTTGGTCTGTCCGATGTATGATTTACCGCAGCTGCAATCGATTTTGTACACACCAGGTATCTGAAAAGGAATCACATCCTTCGGCGAACGGACCTGCGTTGATATCTTCGTTAGGGGAGTGAATACTGTCTTGATAGAGTATTTACGTAGTACAGTACCGATCTTGTCCGTCACTCCCTTCACGTATGGCATGAACGCTGCCTGCCGTTCAACGTCAGTGGTCCTCTCCTTATATCTGCGTCTAGAATTACCTCTTCCCGCCTTGTAGCCGTTTTTTATCAGAACCTCCTGAACATGTGCGATTTCTTCCTCTAGGTGTTCAGGGTCACAGAGGTCACGAGCTCTATCCATTAATGACCTGGCTACAGATCCCAGGTGACGGGGGTGATGGTGCGACGAGGCATTCAGATACCTATCAGTATGGGTCGCTTTCCTATAGACAGAATGTGATAATGAACCATCAGGTCTCACCATAACTTTGACATCAAGGAAAGGCAGTGTTTTGTTCGTTTCTAGCTCATAGGTAAACTTTATGTTGGTATGAATCGAATTCAGTTTCTTTGCCAGAGTGGCTACTGCCTGCTCATCACCCGTCATGATGCAGAAGACGTCATCAACGTACCGCTTCCACACCTTTACTGATGACGACTGTAGGTCTATGGCTTCTTCGATAAATTCCATCCAGATGTTGGCAAGGATAGGTGCCACTGGACTTCCCATGGCCACACCGTCTATCTGGAGGTAGTGCTGCCCACTGTATAGGAAATAGTTTCCTTCCAAACAGTTCCTCAACAGCACAAAAAAGTTTTCTGGAAGGTCATCACTGTACCTTGTCCTTATCACCTCGATGCACTCCTTCACTGGAACGTTGGTGAAAAGTGATTCTACATCGAAGCTCACCATGATGTCACCACTGTCCCATGGCAACACCGACGCAACATGCTTTGCCAGATAGTAGGTCGGGGAGTCAATCTGACTCACGATGGGACGCAGGGGCACGTTTGTCTTGTGTATTTTGGGTAGGCCGTACAGTTTAGGTGGTGTAACGATCTTAGGTCTATATAATCTGTCGTACACGTCTTCTGTGAAAAGAACTTCGTTATCCCTAATGACGGCACGGATGCGACGAGTTACCCTAGCTGTAGGATCATATGACACAGGTTTATATATACGCCTATCTTCTAACAAATCCCGTAACTTATTGTCGTAATCAGACGAATTCATTACCACGGTAGCGTTTCCTTTGTCAGCTTTCAACACAAGAATGTCCTTATTCCTGCGTATGTGCTGAAGAGCGGAATATTACAGTTAAATATTCCAGTTAGATATTTTATTTATAACTATGTGTTCAAATCGCGAAAGTTTAAAGTTTACACCTATCTAATCCTGTCTTTCCATACAAACTTTGAACCCCCGTTTGATCACCTTCAGGGGTGAATTTTGAAAAATCCTTTTGCAGAGGTAACTAACGATGTTATAACTATATGCATGGCAAATTTCAGCGCAATCCAAAACAATATTGATTTTTACAATTTGTTACCCCATTTCACCCTCCTAGGTAGATTTTCAAAAAAGCTGAAACACGTATTTACTTATTTTTTTACTGGAGCACTTGTGTGAAGTTTCGGATAGAAAAGACTATCTAATCTTGTTTCTCCATACAAACTTTGAACCCCCATTTCATCGCCTTAAGGGGTGAATTTTGGAAAATCCTTTCTTAGTACACCCCTACGTACTAAGACAAATATACCCTCTAAATTTCAAGTCTACGACCAGCGGGCTGTGCGTTGTCTGTCAGTCAGTCAGTCAGTCAGTATGTCAGAACAAAGATTCTTATAGTATTAGATAGATATACTACTAGATATATATTTTATGTTTGTTCGCAGATAACTTCGTCGTTTATGAACCGATTTTGATGATTATTTTTTGTTGGTAAGGAGATATCCCAAGAATGGTGCTATAGTAATTTCACCGAGATTTGATAAGTATATCTAGAGATATGGACATAAACACCTCAAATTTGGTACATAAAGTTAATAGCGCGACATTTGAAGTCGGTTCTTTTAGTTTTTAGGGTTCCGAACCCAAAGGGTACCAACGGAACCCTATTACTGAGACTCCGCTGTCCGTCTGTCAGTCTGTCTGTCTGTCTGTCCGTCTGTCACCAGGCTGTATCTCATGAACCGTGATAGTTAGACGGTTGAAATTAATTTTCACAGATGATGTATTTCTGTTGCCGCTATAACAACAAATACTAAGAACAGAATAAAGTTAAAAATTAAAGAAAAGTTTAAAAAAGTTTTTTACGATAGCGCAGCGCCATCTACCTACCTCTACCTATCTACCTAGCATCAAGGATGGCGCTATCGTCGTTACCTTAATCTGAATCTCGGAAGCGGCTCCAACGATTAAACAAAATTTAGTACACCTACAGGGGATTTCGGGGGCGATAAATCGATCTAGCTAGGAGTCATTTTCAGAAAATTTTGTTTTATTCGTGTTTTCAATAATCAACTTTATTGATAATCAACTTAAAATATGATTCTTCCCGACATCTATTGGCGAGTAGAAGTACTGTGTCAGTAAAGCAATTAAGGCCCATTTAGACGGGGAGAGTTTCTCGTACGTTTCCTTACGAGAAACCATACGCTACTATCACAAGCAATAATCGCTATAACACAATCGTATCAAAATGTTTACATACAGGCAAGAACTAAAATCTCGCCTACGATTATGTCATACGAGATTCGCATATGACTTATCGCTAGGCGATAATTGCCTAAGTTTGTTTACACAACAAAAGTATAGTAAGCAGATTCTTGCTTATGAGAGTCTCGACTTGTATAAACACGATCTCGTATGACATTATTCAAGTTCATACGAGTATCGTACAAATCGGATTGATTTGAGTGCGAGAATCGAAATAAATAATTAATAATAAATATTCTGTTTAGGCCGACACTATCAATATTCTATTGCGAGTCAATTGTCGCCAGAGTGGAAGAGCGAGAGGTGTGAATGTCAATGTCAGACATATAATCTTCTTTATATTCCTTCGATAATCGTATCTTCGAGACGAGAAGAGTTATTCTACTTTGGTGAAATCAGGTCTTAGTTGGCGTTAGAGTTCGTAAGATGGCGTTGTACTGAATAAGGACGCGGCTCCTGTTTTAATAATTGTTTGGAATTGACACGGTAATATAATATAATAATATCTGGATGGCCGAGCTTTGCTAGCAATTTTTTCTTCTTACAAAAGAACAAACTTGGAAAAATGAATCCTTTTGATCGCCATCCGAACGATCTCCCACCGAGCTATCGTAACAATGTAGCAATGGCGAAATTTACCTTCATATTCTAATTATATTGTAGGAGTTTTTCATTACCTGAAAACAGGGATAAATCAACTTTTTCTGAAAATGAAAACCTAGCTAGATCGATTTGTCAATTTATTACAAGAAACGTGATTTGTTTCAGCATTTCTTGCTCGATTTTATAAAATATTGTAGTGTGGTACGGAATCGGAACCCTACGAGTGCAAGTCTGACTTGCACTTGGCCAGTTTATTTAAACGATCTTATCTAATATAAGGTTATTACTTTACAAACAGGACAAATACGACGCTCACCTGAAGCTAAGCCATGACATCTACCTATTACAGATACAGGAGCATGCAAAATTCTGGATAACCAGAACTTTGCACGTTACTGCACTGCGCCGGTTACCTTGAGATCTAGAGAAATTTCTCACGTGCAAAGTGTCACATTTTTGTGCCTTTTAAACAAAGAGACATTCCTATTTCACGGCAGGGTGGTACCACCCCAGGTTGACTAGCAGAAATCCTGCCGTAAATTAAAACAATAAGTCATAGAGATAAGAACTAATACACCTTTGGCGACAGGTGTTCTATCCGACTTCATCCATCGCAGCTAGTGAACGCCTTGCTTTACACTACATCTTCTAGAACAAAGCATTGTTCGGTCGCAGTAATTATTTCAACTATTAAAGGTTAAAAAAACATGAACTCATCAAAGAATCTTGCGCAAGACATCAATAAAGATCAGTATTATCTGATCACCTCTCACTAGCGCCCCCTGGCGGGATAATAATAATACCCTAACGCAGAACATTTCAACACGGATTGATTGAGATGTTATTGTAATAAATGCAGAGTAATTTAGTACAGTTCACAAAACAAATAAGTTAACTGCATTTGAATTAAAGTATGTTAGAATCGATCAAAGTTCAAAGGATTAATTGCTTTAATTATTATGAAATGTTTATGAATATTTCATGTTCATTGAACTCGGTGTAAGGATAAATGCCTTCTATTTTCCATAAAAGATAAACATATCGTATTGAAGTGATATTAATGTTATTGTGAAAAACTAAAGAACCGATGTCACATGCCACGTGAATCATCAACAACGATGCAGGCACTTTTATCACCACCATTAAAATCATAAGTTTCACCTGCTTCTGGGTATATAAAAATATTGTGTATTTTTTGTCCTATATCTTAAGTCCCTTTTCCTGCTTTTCTCACATTTCTTGAACCGTTTTCATTTATACATTTTCTTGCAATTTCCAAACGATTCTACTAGCTATTATTCATATTATGACATCATTTCACATAATTCAAGGATCAGTCACTTACCCAGAATTAACTTAAAAACCACATTGCACTGAATCACAAATATTTTTAAAAGAACACCTATTTTAACTGATTCACAAATATTTTAGGGAAACGGCCTATCGACGTCATCAACTCAGCTTAAAAGCCTATTTTTTTTAGAACTTAGACCGCAAGCATGTTTGGAAAACCAAAAATGGGTCGATGAGATAAACGATTTCGCTTAGAATGAGCTCATATTTATCTGTGAAAATGAGTTTAATATTGAAAAGCAAAGTCACATTGTTTAACAAAGGACATTTTGTCGTTTTAAAAACTCAACATCCAAAAAGAAGGAAGTTCTCAATTCGTCTGTATGTTTCTTTTTTCTTTTTTTGTTACAGTGATATGTTACGATTACTCCGTCAATTGTGAACCGATTCGAATGATTCTTTTTGTAATCGCTAGGGTACGTTTTCGAGGTGGTCCCATTGTAATTTCATTGAGATCTGATAAGTATCTCCAGAGATATGACGATAAACGTCTCAAAGTTGCTACTGAAATTGACTCGCGGGGCATGGAAGTCGGTTGTTTTAGTTTTTAAACTATCTTAATTATAAAAACTTCAACCGACATTCACTACCCACAAAATACATTCCATGGCTCGCCTATAGAAATATTCACTTGAAAAACATCTCTCATCGAATCAGAGAACGAGAAGTAGGACCAAAAAAAAGTACCTGATGTTACAATATTAATAGAAGTAACATGCACTCAAATTAAATAGGTACCTTTTTTTTGTTAAGTCAAACAAAAACATGGTTTGCTCCCAGAGACTGGGGCCGGTGAGGGCCCAGTGGCGCAATCGGGAGAACGCTTGCCTTTGATGCCAGAGGTACCGAGTTCAAACCGCCGTGCACCAATGGATTTTTCTATCGAAAAATTTATGTGCGCTCTTCACAGTGGCCCTCCGGTGAAGGAAAAACATCGTTAAGAAACCAACATCCTCCGCATGGTGGTAGGACACTATCTGGTGTCCGCCTGGCCAGCTACCACCCTCAAGTTAGAAAATCTGTCACCAAACATCTAATGTGTTCCGGCAGCTATCCTTGAGAGCCAGTTCCCATTCTAGGCCTAGCGTGCTTTACCATCTTCGACCGCATCATCACTTACCAACAGGTGAGATAGTGATCGAACGCTAGCCTATAACGTATAAAAAAAAAAGACTGGGATGAAAACTTAAGACTCTCATGATCACAATTTTTAATGCACTTTGATTTATATGCCTCCAGGACAATTTAATGCATCGTTAAATTTTGGAGACCAAAACAAGCTTTTAATCGAAACCAAACACGCAAAGTACACATTGCCAAAATGCAGCACAAACAAAAGGAAATCTCTCCCCAAGGTTTCACTGGAAAATGTTGAAATTAATTTACTAACCCAATAAACAAACTTCATTGTAGGATTGTACAATTCTATAGCAAACAGATTGGTATTTGCTTTGAATCGTGTTACTTTCGCAACTCATTGAACGAGCGACCGATTGTGTTACATTGCAGTACATGTATTGTGCACCGGATGCTGTGGATATTTTGTTAATGTACACCTTTGTGGGGTACATTTCATAATGTCGACGGAAGTGACTGACTGATGCTGGGCAATGATATGATAACGGTAGCAGTTAGCACCAATGGCCTTCCGTGAATTGACTCCTTATGATGGTAAATTGTTGAATTTTCCACCAGAGCATTTTTACTGTGGGAATCGCAAAATCATGAAGTGTTCTTGAGATAAGTGATAACAGACGAGTCAGACGCTTGCCTAATGGTAAGCAATGATGTCTGCCTATAAAAGAAACTGCCGCAAAACTCAAAAGTTTTACTGAACATTTTGCCCTTTAAAATTAAAAAGATCATTTCTGTTCCAGGGTTGAATTACAAACAAAGTGGCGGTAACGCGCTAGGTGGGCTAGCAGAGGTCTTACCACTAACATCTTCTCCATTCATCATCTTTATTCTTTTTTTTAGTAGACTATCTACGCCCCGCGGCTCGGCCCGCGTTTAATCCTGGTTATAAACTTTCCTCTTGAATGACTCTATCTATTGCTGAAAACTGCATTAAAATCCATTGTTTAAAAGATCTAAGCGTAAAGACAGCGGGAGCTACTTCTATACGACGTAGTAATAAATATAAGCAAGCATTTGACCAGTATCTCACCTGATGCTAAGTAAAGATGTGATCGACGATGTGAAGTCATCATCATGAACCTATACTAGCCCATAGCTGGACATAGGAAATAGTACTTAACTCCTAGGTACCACGACTTTGTTATGTCTACTATTTTCAGCACTCAATCGTAGCCAGCCACATTTCTTAAAACTTAATATATTGTTCGATTTGTCAACCGATCGTGTATCAATTTATGTACTTGTTCACATCGAGGTTAACAAGTTCGTTAAGATAATCTAATGAACAATTATACAAAATGGAGTGAACTGTGAATCTGACGTCATTGGCATAGGACTGTAGGTGGGTTGGTCACCAGTCTTCGCCGAAATTGAACATTTTACCTGCGAGCTACACTAGAACCATGACTAAGTAGAAATAGATACATATGTTCTTAAGGTACGGACACACCGCAGCGTCCTAGGTGCGCGATCGAGGCGGCGATCAGATAGCGCAGTAGTTTTTGTACCGACTGGTTCACACCAAACGCGATCAGAAAACAATTGAAAAGTACTGAGATCGCACCCGCAGGACGGAGGACGCCGCGGTGTGGCCTTAGCGGCCGTAGTTAAGCATATAAACTGTACTAAAGGTACTACTAAAAGGCCGTACTACTAAAGGTGGTAGTAAATACAGTTTATATGCTTAACTAGTTAGTAATCATTAGGGCTTCAAAGGGGTCCAAGGGTTATTTAGCAATTAGCGGAGCCAATTAACTTCTACTCGTAGATAGTTTGCATAGCATCGTGGCCAGTAGTTTGGGCACTCTCCCATCTAACAATGATCATAAGTTAGATCAAGTTGTTATCCTATTTACTACTAAAGGTACGGACACACCGCAGCATCCTGCGTGCGCGATCTATAAGCAGCGATCAGCTAGGCTATTCTGTAAGCTAGTTTACGCATCTCGCAAGCGGAATCCGCGGTAAGTCGTACCATGAAATTCAAATCGTAATGCGATTGTAATACGGTTGAATTTCGTAATACGAAATTCAAATCTCACCGCTTGCGAGATGCGTAAACTAGCTTACAGAATAGCCTAGCAGATAGCGCAGTAGTATTTGTACCGAGTGGTTCACACCAAACGCATCAGAAAACAATTGAAAAGTACTGAGATCACGCCCGCAGATCGCAGGACGCCGCGGTGTGGCCGTACCTTTATATTATAAAGGCGAAAGTATGTGTGTTTGTTTGTTACTTCTTCACGCTAAAACTACTTAGCCGATTGAATTGAAATTTGGTATGTAGATAGCCTAGCCTAGACCCTGGAATAACATTTTATCGAGATCTGATATAGTATCTTCAGAAATATGACGACAAAGGTACGACTACACCGCGGCGTCCTGCGTCCGCATGATTTAATCGTTTTCTGATCGCCATAGATCGCGTTTGGTGTGCACCAGTCGGTACAAATACTACTGCATTATCTAATCGCGCCCGCGCATGCGGATGCAGGACGCCGCGGTGTGGCCGTACGTGTAAATGTCTCGAACTTGCAACTGAAACTGAATCGCGCGGCGTGAATGTCGGTTGTATTAGTTTTCGAACTGTCTTAATTATAATAGTTGCCTAGACTATACTTAGGCATTGAAAAATTGCCACTTTGACTAGAATAAGCCTTAACTTGGCCTATTCATTATTTTATGACTTGACCAATTATAATACTGAACCACAGAATAATGTATAGTACAAGTTACTTAACTATAACAATAAATCCCATATTCTTCACCGTCATCACTACATATTATTGTAAAACAAAGTTCCCCGCCGCGTCTGTCAGTCTGTTACCGATAAATTTAAAAACTGCTGACCGGATCTTCATGCGATTTTAACCAATAGGCAGAGTAGTTCATGAGGAAAGTTTATGTGTATAATTCGTAAAGGTTTTGTGTAAATTGGTTGAAATATGACGATGATTGTTGAAGACGTTTATTCATACTCGACGCAACAAACAGATGCAAAATATGCAGGCATTTATGGTCTACCCGTGCAAATCCGGAGTGGGTCGCTAGTTATAAATAAAATAACATTTTTTCTATATCTTATTGGCTAGCGTTTGACCACTATCTCACCCATTGGTAAGTGATGATGCGGTCGAAGATGGTAAGCACGCATAAGAATGGGAACTGGCTCTCATCAACTTGATGGTGGTAGCTGGCGGACACTAGATAGTGTCCTACCACCATGCGGGGGTTGTTGGTTTCTTAACGATGTTTTTCCTTCATCGGAGGGCCACTGTGAAAATCGCGCATACATTTTTCGACAGAAAAATCCTTCGGTGCACGGCGGGGATTGAACTCGGTACCTGTGGCATCATAGCCGACCGTTCTCCCGATTACGCCACCGGGCCCTCGTAACAGAATGCAAATCTACGCAGATTTGCTGATACATAAAACTTAATATTAAAGTTCAGAGCATTCAAATAATAAAAATCCTTTTTACAATCCATAGACAAGCATTTATTTTCGCTCTAATACAATACTAATCTCGGTTTTTTGGCGGGAACCTGGAAAAGTGTGTGTGATTTCATTGTATTTTTTCCTAAAACTTGTGTTCTTCCGCGAGTTAATATGTAATAAATGTGGATTATTAACCATTAAGTGCCGGTGAATGTGTGCGAGTGTAGGGAAACAGCACAATGTTGAAAAACATGCTATTTGCGTTCTCACCAAAATTCCACTGAAAATCTTAAGTAAACACTACATCTTTACTGAAGGTATGACTTAGACTAGACTTTTACTTGACAACTGACCTGAAATGTGACTTTGACCCATCTCTACGACGAAAATTCATAAAAACTTGAAAAATTTCTATACTTGACACTGGCTAAATACACTAATCGTGTGGAGCCATAAAGAAACTAAAAAAAAAAAAAAAAATTACTAATCTCCCGGCTCTTTTCTCTATAACCACAGAGTTCCTAGCTCTATCTTCTATTTTGACCGCTAGAGGCGCCACCCGCTCGGTTAGACTCACCATGCAGGTTTTATTACAGCAAAACGCTAACACTAGTATTACAAAATGAAATAGAGTCAAGTGATCCATCAATCTAGCTCGAACATTCGTGTTGCTCTGAAGGATGCAACTGTCCAAATTAATTAATCTACTAGAGCTCCTGTCTGTAGATGTTGAAGATATAAAGTGACAAGGTAAGATCTTTAGTATGATGGTATACTATCGATATAGTAGTTGCCTTATAAATACTCTCACGCGCATTTGATTACATAGATAAAATAATCTGGAGTTTGTTTTTCTACGACCATGACACGTTTCTTTTTTAGGGTTTCGTACCTTAAAAAGAAAATAGAAACCCTTATAGGATCACTTTGTTGTCCGTCTGTCAGTCTGTCTGTCCGTCTGTCAAGATCCTTTATTTCCGAAACGCGTAAAGGTATCAAATTTAAACTTATATAAATACTTGGGTTAGCTGGGTTTACGCTATCTTTCGACTGTGAAGAAATACAACAAACATAAGTCAACGCGATCAAAAGTTATGACCGTTTATGTCGCATATTTTGTGATTTCAAAAGGGAAGCAATTATTAATTGACCTAGAATCATAAAATTTGGAATCATAAAAAGAAGCAAGGTCTTGAACCACTTATCTTCTAATACTATAAGAATCTTTGTCCTGACATACTGACTGACTGACTGACAACGCACAGCCTAAACCGCTGGTTGTAGAGACTTGAAATTTGGAGGGTATATTTGTCTTAGTACGTAAGGGTGTACTAAGAAAGGATTTTCCGAAATTCACCCCTTTAGGGGATGAAATGGGGGTTCAAAGTTTGTATGGAGAAACAAGATTAGATAGTCTTTTCAATTCGAAACTTCACACAAGTGCTTCAGTAAACAAATAAGTAAATATGTGATAAGATAAAGATAAGATAAAGATATTTTATTTGCGTAAAACATGCGTATTACAAAAGGTTGTGACAAATATAATAAATGGATCGTCATGTTTTGCCTTAACGGGCGTGCAAACTTTGCAGATGGCGCTGCTTTACTCAGCTATATATACATTTAAAATTAATAATTAGCTATTCACTGGTCATTCTTGTATATTACATTGAAATTAAAAGGGATGCAATACAATGTCATGAAAATAGTAATGTCATAAATATATACATTATAATTTGTCATTTAAAAATTCGTCAGTACTATAATAACATTTCTGAATCAAAAATTGTTTAAGCCTATTTTTAAACATAATATTGTCCAGGTCCTTCAAAGATTTAGGAATCTTATTAAAAACTGTTGGCGCCATACCAAGTATATATTGTAAATATGTGTTTCAGGCTTTTTCGAAATTCAACTCCTGAGAGGGTGAAATGGGGTAACAAAGTGAGAAAATAAATATTGTTTTGGATTGCGCTGAAATTTAGCATACAGATAGTTATTATGACGTTAGTACCTGTTAAGAAAGAGTTTTCCAAAATTCACCCTTAAAGAGGATGAAATGGTGGTTCAAAGTTTGTATGGAGAAACATGATTAAATATTCCTTTCAATCCGAAACTTCACACAAGTGCTTCAGTAAAAAAATTTGTAAATATGTGTTTCAGGCTTTTTCGAAATTAAACCCCTGAGAGGGTGAAGTGGGGTACAAAGTCTGAAATTAATATTGTTTTGGATTGCGCTGAAATTTAGCATGCAGATAGTTATTTTGACATAGGTATACGCTAAAAAAGGATTTTTCAAAATTCACTCTTTAAAAGGATGAAGCGGGGGTTCAAAGTTTGGATAGTGATTTTATTCGACGTTTTACACAAGTTCTTCTGTAAACAATAAGTAAATAAAAGTTTCAGGCTTTTTTAAATGCCACCCTAAGAGGGTGAAGTGGGGTAACAAAGTCAGAAAATCAATATTGTTTCGGATTGCGCTGAAATTTAGAATGCAGATAGTTGTTATGACGTAGGTATCCGCTTAGAAAGAATTTTCTGAAAATTCCGCCCGGATATGAATCATTATTTTTAATTTTATAGATTTTCTTAAGTACTTCTGTTAATATATGAGTAAATACGTGTTGCAGGATTTTTGCAAGGGGTTGGTAAAAAACTCTGAAAATCAATATGGTTTTCGGGTTTTATAAGTATTATCTAATACCTATTTTCCTTAGTCACGCAATAACTTGAAAATGGGTGAACCGATTTGGCTTTTACTTCTTTGATGTACTTTATGATAGAAAGGTTTTTACAAAATAAAAGTTTTAAGTAAATAAAAGAAGTCTTTACCGCGGGCAAAGCCGCGGGGCACTTCTAGTATAGAAATAAAACTGAAAACTGTAAATATGTAGTTTATTAACAAAATTTACTATTACAAATTTATTATTTGCGATTTGTGCAGTACAATATCTATGGATTAAACTGCAAGGTTAAGTTTGTCCTTTAACCTAGTTTGAGAAGTTGCTACGGAAGCCTCGATTCCAATTCGACTTGGCCGGTTTTATTAACTACCATTTTAGAATAATTTTCTGCCTTGCTTCATTTGTATTCGTAGTGAGCAATGGCTAACACTATCATATACCTATAATTAGATAGATAGATAACACTTTATTTGCACACCACTTATAAAATAAACATTGAACATAAACAAATGAAAAATACTTAAGCTATGTAATGCAAAGGGCGGTCTTATCGCTTAAAGCGATTTCTTCCAGACAACCAAAGCATCCAACAACCAAAGCATTAGCATCCAAGATACTTTAACTAGTGTCTATCTATATTTTTGTTTATCTCTTCTACCTATTACAAGTGTTTAACACAATTGTATCGAAGGTTTTACGTTATAGTTATTTCTGATACTAGTGCGGTAAGTTACAAACGAGTAGACGAATGTAAGCCCAAGACGAAGTCGAGGGTTTACCATAGTCACGAGTTTGTTAAAACCAATATCCGAAACTAAGCTAAATATGCTTGTGTCTGGAGATAGTTCATGTCAATAGTGCAATGGGTGGGGATCGAACTCACAACCGATCGCCAAGCCGATGACGCTTTAGCCATTATTGATGAGTCTAAAAATCCGTAAATGTTTTCGATAGCTGGTATTTATTCTTAAAACATCCTCTTTTATTGTAATTGATATAATATTTGTACAGGTGGTAGTGGCATTATAAAAATGTTCCGCTTGACATGCTACCAAAACGTAAGGGTATCAAGGAGAAAATTTGCCACAATAAACTTAGTCTTCTGGCAGCAGACAGTCCTTGAGAGCCAGAGTATTCAAGGCCTAGCGTGCTCGCCATATTCGACCACATCATCACTTTTTTTATAAGGTAACAGGAGAAGCACGACGCTCGCCTGATGGTAAGCGATGACGTCTACCTATTACAGTTACAACGGTATGCAAAATTCTAGACTGCCAGAATTTTGCATGTCACTGCACTGCCCCTGTTACCTGGAGACAAAGATGTCGAATCTAACATGCTCTGTAATTTCTCTGGACACCTTGCCATTTCAACCGAAAAACATTCCTATTTCACGGCTGAAAATGTATTGGCAAAGTGGTGGCACCGCCCCAGGTGGACTAGCAGAAGTCCTACCACTAGTAATGTACTTACCGTCAGGCAAGATGATGATCAAACGCTCATTTATCAGATACTAGAAGTGCCCCGCGGCTTCGCCCGCGTTAATGACTTATTCTATGTAAATAAGAGAAGTAATTAAAAGTAAGTAATTAAAAATTTTATTTTGTAAAAACTTTTCTATCATAAAAGACATCACAGAAGTGAAAGCCAAATCGGTTTAAGCTTTGAACCCCCGTTTCATCCCCTTAAGGAGTGAATTTGTAAAAATCCTTTCTTATTGGATACCTACGTTCTAATAAATATCTGCATGCCAAATTTCAGCGCAATCCGAAATAATATTGATTTCAGACTGTGTTACCCCACTTCACCCTTTAAGGGATGGCATTTCGAAAAAGTTTAAAACACGTATTTACTTATTGATTTACTGAAGTACTTGTGTGAAGTTTCGAATAGAAAAGACTATCTTATGTTGTTTCTCCATTAAAATTTTGAACCCCCGTTTCATCCCCTTAAAGAGTGAATTTTTTAAAATCTTTTCTTAGCAGATACCTACGTCAAAATAACTATCTGCATGCCGAATTTCAGCGCAATCTGAAACAATATTAATTTCAGACTTTGTTACCCCACTTCACCCTGTTAACGGTGGCATTTCGAAAAGTCTGAAACACGTGTTTACTTATTTATTTACTGAAGTACTTGTGTGAAGTTTCGAATAAAAAAGACTATCTTATCTTGTTTCTTCATACAAACTTTGAACCCCCGTTTCATCCCCTTAAGGAGTGAATTTGTAAAAATCCTTTCTTAGCCTACGTTATAATAAATATATTATGTCCATGCCAAATTTCAGCGCAATCCGAAACAATATTGATTTCAGACTTTGTTACCCCCACTTCACCCTTTTAGGGGTGGAATTCCGGAAAAGTCGCAAACACGCATTTACTTATTTATTTTTAAAAGCCCTTGTGTGCAGTTTCGAATAGAAAGCTATCTAATCTTGTTTCTCCGTACAAACTTTGAACCCCCATTTCATCCCCTTAAGAGGTGAATTTTAGAAAATCATTTCTCAGAGGGAACTAACGTCGTAATAACTATCTGCTTGTCAAATTTCAGCGCAATACGAAACAATATTTATTTTCAGACTTTGGTACCCCATTTTACCCTCTTAGGGGTGGAATTTCAAAAAAGCCCGAAACACGTGTTCACTTATTTTTTTATTGAAGCACTTATGTGAAGTTCCGAATAGAAAATACTATGGTATCTTGTTTCTCCATACAAACTTTGAACCCCCATTTCATCCCCTGAAGGGATGAATTTTGGAAAATCCTTTCTTAGTACATACACCCTTACGTACTAAGACAAATAAATATACCCTCCAAATTTCAAGTCTCTACGACCAGTGGCTTAGGCTGTGCGTTGTCTGTCAGTCAGTCAGTCAGTCAGTCAGTCAGTCAGTATGTCAGGACAAAGATTCTTATAGTATTAGATAAAACATAATATTCGTATAATGTTGTGGCTTTAGTATTACTAAAGCCATAATGTCTTACGAATATTGCGTGATGTTTTCCACTTTTATGAATTTTGTTGATTAATTAGTCCCCAATATTAAAATGTCAGCTATGATCAGTTCACGTTCTTGACCTTTTGGCTGAGACGACCTGCAGTAATATTATGGGTGACACTTTCACAAATTCTAGTACTTATAAAATCGAATTCGATGATATAGTTTGCATTTTTAGGGTTCCATACGCAAAGGGTAAAACGGGACCCTATTACTAAGACTTCGCTGTCCGTCTGTCTGTCTGTCTCTCTGTCCGTCTGTCTCCAGACTGTATCTCATTAACCGTGATATTTAGGGGGTCCCCATACAAAAAAACGTGGTTTTTAGTATAACGCCATCTATGTTTGTTAAGCTAACAACCTTCCTAATTAGTTTCGGCAAGATGACATAGATGGCGCTAGTAAACGAGCCCCGTCTTTCTAGATCGCGCTGTCGAGATTCTCCGTGATCTCGTATACCAAACAAAATGTTCTTCGTAATATCAATTAATCAAATAATATGAGGTTGAAACTCTGTTATGTTTCGTTTTGTACCTACTGTAGTACGGAACCCTCCCTAAGTGTGCGATGCGAGACGCGACTCTGACTCGCACTTGGCCAGTTTTATTTTTATTATCGCACATACTTTGTAAACATTTTCATTGTCCTAAATCTTCTGGAACTTATTGTCAAGTTGACTATGATCAAGAATTGATGATGTGAAAACTATCAACTAAAGTGGTAGGAGTCCTGCTAGTCCGGGAAAATCATTATCATCATCATCATCGGGAATCAAAGTATTTAAGATACGGCCACACCGCGGCGTCCTGCGATCTGCGGGCGCAATCCCAGTACTTTTCAATTGTTTTCTGATCGAGTTTGGTGTGAACCAGTCGGTACTACTGCGCTATCTGATCGCCGCCTAGATCGCGAACACAGGACGCTGCGGTGTGTCCTGTAATATCTCTCGTCGTAATTGATTAAAAGGCAATCCATTACTTTCGTCATATCAGTAGGGTTGTACTGTAGGGCTATTCTGTAAGCTATCTCGGAAGCTGAATCTGCGGTGAGATTTGAATTTCGTATTACGAAATTCAACCGTATTACAATCGTTATACGTTTGAATTTCGTAGCACGAAATTCGAATCTCACCTCGGATTCCGCTGTCGAGATAGCTTACAGAATAGCCCTACTGTAGCTAAATTGGTACATTTTATTTACCACACAGAGATTTGCTTCCTCTTTCTTAACAAGTACTGCCAAGGAATGGAATTCCTTACCTGAGCCTGTGTTTTGGATTAGATAAAACTTAGGGGTCTTCAACTCGAGAGTGATATGGGTAAGCGCGCTACATCATTGACCTCATCAACACTTAACATCAGGTGAGATAGTGGTCAAGCGCTACCCATTTTCATACAAAAAAAAAACAACGGTTTGCACTCCGGGAATGCCGACAGAAGTAAAAACTTGAACATTAACGTTGTGCATTAGGTCTTCTCTCCCTCCGTCTTACGAATTTTCGATCAGGTCACGTGTCCTGATGCGAGTTTAACATTTTTTACACATCCCAAAAAAAGTTTCTACTCTCCCTCCGTCTTACGAATTTTTGATCAGGTCACGTGTCCTGACGCGAGTATAAAATTTTTTACCCATCCCAAAAAGTTCACAACGCCGCTAAAGAAGTTTTCACTCCAAAAATGGGACAGCGCTAGGCATATTTCCCAAGAGATATGAGTTCGAATCCCATCGGTACAGTGAAATTTTGTATTGTGTATAACAGTTACCTGTAAAGTTGCTTCAAGGTATCTCACTTAATTGAGAAGTGTCCTCAACGTGAGAGAGACACGTGGAGGGTCCTTACGCCAGTCATCGTCTAGTGGTGAGTCAAAGTCTGGTGTGCTTGACATTTGACCCGCGGCGTAGGTGGAGTGGGTATCATAAGTTAACTTCAGTTCAGTTCTTGAATGCAAGGGCTTGGAAGGTCTTTTCCATGTATGGTGATGTTGGCAAAACGATTTGTTACTATACATATTGGGTAAACTAAACATATTCGAGACAAATATTAAATTTTAGGTGCGCAGTGCTATTTACAATTTTCTCGGTACTTTGCGACAAAATATTTACGTTAACTATGAAATGAAATGATTTATTTTCATACAACCTTAAGTGTAAGTTTTACATAATATACTTGGTTTTGATTACATGCAAAAGTTGCTTCAGGTGTTCGATCCCTGGACTCCACACTATGAATACCTGTGTTGTGGAAACCAGTCTCTTCCTTCAGCACAGTTTGATCCCTGGACTCCACACTAGGAATACCTGTGTTGTGGAAACCAGTCTCTTCCTTGAGCACAGTTTGATCCCTGGACTCCACACTAGGAATACCTGTGTTGTGGAAACCAGTCTCTTCCTTGAGCACAGTTTGATCCCTGGACTCCACACTAGGAATACCTGTGTTGTGGAAACCAGTCTCTTCCTTGAGCACAGTTTGATCCCTGGACTCCACACTAGGAATACCTGTGTTGTGGAAACCAGTCTCTTCCTTGAGCACAGTTTGATCCCTGGACTCCACACTAGGAATACCTGTGTTGTGGAAACCAGTCTCTTCCTTGAGCACAGTTTGATCCCTGGACTCCACACTAGGAATACCTGTGTTGTGGAAACCAGTCTCTTCCTTGAGCACAGTTTGATCCCTGGACTCCACACTAGGAATACCTGTATTGTGGAAACCAGTCTCTTCCTTGAGCACAGTTTACATGAGATTGATTGCTTAACTACTATGCCAAAGTTCCTCTAATCTTTGGATAGAGTTTTTGTTCTCGTAAACCGATATTTTTAAAACAAAGCCGAACTAATTACTACATATTGGGTAAATAATTTTTTGATCGTTGGAAAACTAAAACAATCAACTTAAAATGCCACGTTAGTCATTTTCAGTACCAAGTTTGAGATGTTTATTCTCTGGAGATACTCATCATATCTTGATGAAATTTATATGGGACTACATGGGACCTATATCCTTTCAAATTTAAGAAGAATTTTCCAAATCGGTCCAGGTGTCTTTAGAGGTAAGACCAGACCGCGGCGTCCTGCGTCCGCGTGCGCGTTCGCGATCTGAATTTCTATTGTTTTCTGATCGCCATACTGACTGGTTCACACCAAACGCAATCTACCAGAAAACGATTGAAAATCAGATCGTGAACGCGCACGCGGGCGCAGGACGCCGCGGTGTGGTCTTACTCCTGCTCGAAACCTCATTCAAAATAATGAAAAAAACAATAAGTTCATGAACACAGTACCACATTCTCGGGCTATTTTGTAATAATTCTACAAACTAACGAAAACTTAGATCACAACTATTTTAGCGGAACGTTATCCACGGTAAAAAATAACTACCGTGCGTCATCGAAAGTCACGAGTGGTCATATTTGGTCCGCCGGTGTCCCATTTGTCAATATCCGAAATTGTGGGCTTTATGGTTGTCTGACTCAGTTTTATTGAGCGTTTACACCACGGACAGTCATGTCGCATATCCTAATATAAACAATTTTCAAAACTTTAACAATTTCACATACACTAAAACACACACACAAACACACACACACACACGCACATTTTTTTATTACAATTTATTTTATTACCTACTTTTACATTTACATGTACTTAGATACATAAATGTAAAATGTTTATCAATCATAAATATCATGATAGCTTTTACTGCTAAGCTTTTGTTTACTTCGTACCGATTTCAATAATTTGTTTATCATTATCATTAGCCCGCTTGGAACTCATAGCATCTCGGCAAAAACTGGGTCAAATTGTAAACCAGCGCTGCGTATGCCAGCAGTTGTACACGTAGCAGAATGCAGCTGAATTTGATCCCGTTTCCTTTTTAACCGACTTCAAAAAAAGGAGGAGGTTTCTCAATTCGACCGTATATATGTTGTTTGTTCGCGGATAACTTCGTCGTTTATGAACCGATTTTGATTATTATTTTTTTGTTGGAAAGGAGATATCCCAAGTGTGGTACCATGGTAATTTTATCAAAGTCTGATTAGTATCTCCAGAGATATGGAGATAAACACCTCAAAATTGGTACTGAAAATTAATAGCGCGACATAGAAGTCGGTTCTTTTTAGTTTTTTAAACGATCTTATTGTATCGTATGTTTTTTGTAAACCTTCTCTTATACAATACAATACAAATACTCTTTATTGACACCAATTTAGAAAATACATACTGAATAGGACTTAACTAACTAATACTAGGTACAATGGGCGGTCTTATCGCTAAAAGCGATTTCTTCCAGACAACCTTTGGATGGACATAACATTATAGATAGAACAAGGACGGTGGTGTGTATTTTAAACATTTTACTTAGAATGATTATATTTATAGACTACATAAAAACGTTACATATAATAATATTATATACGAATACATATGCACATCATAAACTTACATATACATAATCAATACACTTATATACATACATAATATATTTGTTGCGAAATGATAGGAAAAGTTATCTGACAGAAGAGAGATAGAATTTGCGAACTTGTGTGTTGTGCGTTGTTTAAAAACTTCTCTTGTGTGTTGTTTAAGTTTCAGCGCGATCTTGAGTGGAGCCAGTTTGTAAGGCACCATGTGGTCCATTAGGTATATTTTCAGATACTTAATACGATCTCGGATCATATTATTAAAGTAAAACTTTTATTT
This sequence comes from Cabera pusaria, assembly GCA_954871355.1. Classification (NCBI taxonomy): domain Eukaryota; kingdom Metazoa; phylum Arthropoda; class Insecta; order Lepidoptera; family Geometridae; genus Cabera; species Cabera pusaria. Next base: position 1,617,724 of record OX940896.1, read on the forward strand.
TTTCGTCCATCTTTTGCATGTCGCATTACAGCCGGTGCTGATTGGTGAATAATGATGTATGACATTTAGGTCTAGCTGTGATTGGCGGACGCTTCCGCAGCCATATTTGTATACATGCTAATGTGTCATGTCAACTGCTGTAATAATAGCATCTAGCTATAGCTACACGTAAACAAAAAAATTAAGATAGTTTAAAAACTAACAAAACCGACTTCCATGCCCTGCATGTCAGTTTCAGCAGCAAGTTTTAAACGTTGTCGTCATATCTCTGAAGATACTAATCAGATCTCGATGAAATTACAATGGAACCATCTAGAAAATGTACCCTACCGATTAAAAAAAATCATTCGAATCGGATTACAATTGACGGAGTAATAAAAAAAAACACGGGCGAATTGAAAACCTCCTTCTTTTGGAAGTCGGCTGAAAACCACACCACACCTTTTTTTTATCATCAATGAGAATAATAACTAATAGCTCTATGAGCAGTCTACACAAGCTATCTACAAACTGTCTACATAATAGCATAGCTTAAAACTGAATAACAGTCGAACGACCGACCCCTTGAAACTATCACAATGAAAAAGATGTTCAGACAAAAAGTTGCGTCTTAATAAGGGTAACAAAAATGTGTGACATTTTAGATTTTTTGAAATAGCTGAAATATGTTTATTTTTTTTACATTTACGACCCCCATTTCACCCAAATTCCACCCCCAAGAGGGTTAAATGGGGTGTAAACGTTTGTATGATTTTTTATTTATTTTGAACTTAAAGCGATAAAAATGACTGACGACAGCAACAGACAGTTGTCCCGCTGTATATATAGCATATGATATATAGCATCATGGTTCGTGGGGTGGAAGTCTCTACATTGTTAGAGATGCGTCTTGTCATCGCAAACGTGTGCTAGAATGAGATGCAGCTAGACAGTTGTTATCTGCATCTCTTTTCGTATCGACGATTATCGCTCGAAATTCATCGCTATGCATGTAGAGACTAACGGCCCAGGAATGTCCGGTGTGAATACCACTTTAAACGTGTGCCACTCAGATTTATGTTGTTAGGGATGTCTTGTATTGTATGATGTGGGCCTTTGGGTCACCACGGGATTTATCTCTCACAATAAATATTGACGAAATATACTCATAAATAGGTCGATTTTATACCTCATCCTTAAATGTTTGAAATGTGTCTCGCTTGCTTGAGTTATTGTAAATTGTTGAAGTTTTATTTGTAACATATTAGCTATGGAAATTTTGCATCATAACAAGTATTTCGAAGTAGCGATTTCAACGATTTTACTTGAGAAAATGCATTCGTTGATTTAAAAGTAACACGTTTTTGTTCATTGAATTTGTTCAGATGCTTACATTTACTAAATATTATAAAAAAGAAAAACGATTATATGTTTTCCAACATACGTAAAAAATACACAGGCAGCAATTTTATTGATACATTAAAGGTACGGCCACACCGCAGCGTCCTGCGTGCGCGATCTAGGCGGCGATCAGATAGCGCAGTAGTATTTGTACTGACTGGTTCACACCAAACGCGTACAGAAAACAATTGAAAAGTACTGAGATCGCGCCCTCAGATAGCAGGACGTCGCAGCATGTTACCGTACCTTAACACTTTCGACTCTTGTATGTATATATTATAGACATAATATATAATTTATAGTTAAAGTAAATAAATGTATAGTTTCGAATAGTTCACTTACCAACAAGTGAGATAGTGGTCGAACGCTAGGCTATAAGATATATGAAAAAACCTTACGAAATTATACTCGGACTATCTCATTAAGGCACTTAAATTCAGTTCATTACGCAAATGTTGTTTTCTTTCAGCTCTAATTATGTGATTGTGCTTAGTTTATCTCAAGAGGCAATCAAAAACAAACCAATCTAGCTTTTATCTCGTCTCAAAATAATTATTTATTGAGTAATCTTTACATAACACTTCCTTTTACCCACGCGTATTGGCACAGAATATACAATAGTAGGTACTACTAGGCGCCACAATAATATAGAGCTATATATGGTTTGTGACATGAGATGTGTCTAATTTTTGGTTGAACACTGGGCCATATATGGTATCTTATATTATCTATTAGTACCTACCTGGATGACCGGTATTTTTTATTGATAATTCGCGTTTATTGGATTTTTTTTGGCTTTTCTCACAAAAGAAGGAACTTGAAAGAAAGGGGATAAAACAGTCATGTAATCTGGACTCGAACCGGGAAATTGGGGGGTCCCGAAATCAGAGGAATTTCCCACCGAGCTATCATCATAACCTTGTAGAAGGTGGCGAAATGTATGTACCTTCGTATTCTAATAATATTGTAGCAGTTTCTTGCTGCCTCAAAGCACAGATAAAACAACGTTTTCTAAAAATGAAGCTAGATCGCACCCCAAACCCCCTGCATTCCCAATTAAATGAAAATTATAGGAGCCGTTTCCGAGATTGAGAAGAATCAAAGAAGAATCAAAGAATCAAAGCATTTATTCAGTATGTAGGCAGTATAAATATACGCACATATACACGTCAAAATCATAAATCATAAAATAAATCATAACCAATTATCAAGTAAACATAGCAAAAGCAGAATTTAACGCTTTGAATTAGAAAAAAAAAGTAATGAACCATTCAGCTGTCATCCAATCGTTTACGTCAGAATATTAAAAAAAAATTAAAGTAGGTTAAAACCAACCATACATGTAACTGTGTGTTTCAGTACTTCCGACAATTTTTATATAAAAAAAATAAAAAAGTGAAATAGTGAAACACAACATAGAGAAACGCATACCAATCACAGAGAGAGATTATATTACATATATACATACATATATTATATATACGATAACTGCTCGTTTTAAGGTATTAGATAGATATGGTTAGCAAGAATACCACCGTGGAGATGTAACGTTTACTATCTGTTAGAATAGTAGTCCAGCTGTGGACAGAGATAGGCTGATGCTGATGATGATGATGATGATATTAGTGTAAGATTATCCATGTATCGGTTTGTACCTATGACCCATGCTATCAGAACTTTTCCTACAATTATTTCAATGTCGGTTAAAAATAACATTATAATATTGGTAAAATTTATCAAATTATAATTATTAGGTACATTGAATGAAGAAAATTTGTTTTTCGGCCGTTAGTAACATAATAATGCTCAAGAACAATCTAATAAAATGAAACGCTGCGCGTACAATGGCTTTATTTTCAATCAGCAGCTCAGATAAATAAGCCAACCTGTATACTCAAAGATTAGCTCACTTTAGTTTTGAATATGGTGTTAAAAAAATAACCAAAAACCCAATAATTTACGTCACAATATACAACTAATTATTTTGGTCTACTCATAAGCTGAGATAGATTTCCTTTTAAATTCGGTATGTGTAGGAACTATTATCGGGATTTTACTTAATTTTTCTTAAATTAATTAATTTATAACACATTTTAATTAATTTATCTTAAATCAAAACAACCGTTTCGCTGGTGTGAAGGGGAGGGTTACCCTAAAAAAGGGAGAGGGAAAGGGCTGACAAAAATACCCCTGTACCTAAAAAATATTTTTCATGATTTTGTTTTACCACTTTGCAGCGTGAATACTTTTTAGTGCCAATATTCATTGAGCTAAGACGCAGACAGACGGACGGATGGACATGGTGAAACTATGAAGGCTCCTTGTTCCTTCTTTGACTACAGACCTCTTAAAGTACGACCACACCGAGGCGTCCTACGATCTGCGGGCGCGATCTCAGTACTTTTCAATTGTTTTCTGATCGCGTTTGGTGTGAATCAGTCAGTACAAATACTACTGCGTTATCTGATCGCCGCCTAGATCGCGCAGGTAGGACGCTGCGGTGTGTCCGTACCTTTAAGTACAATCACACCGCGGCGTCCTGCGTCCGCGTGCGCGGGCGCGATATGATTTTCAATTGTTTTCTGATCGCCGTAGATTGCGTTTGGTTTGAATCAGTTGGTAAGAATCATCGACGTATTAACCGACGTCGATGGTAATAATACTTAAATTCAAAATGTAAAACTACCCCCGACTGATTTGTATATGTACAATTTGTTCATTGAGACCATTCCAATGAGCTTAAATACAACATCTCCGACGAGGAGTTGAGAGTGTTCTGCAGATTCAAGGAGATGTCTTGTCTCGGCATTAGATAAAGTTTACCATATTATATTCTTGCAATATAATTGAAGTAACAGGATACTGAATTTCAATTTAATACATTTGATTTGACCTAGGATGATGGATTACAATCATCCTAGGATTTGACTAATGTAAACTACGCTAAACAGACGGCAGCAGTGTGACAGGCAAGTAGTGCGCAGAAGCGCCATTTTGATTGTTTTGACGTCTTCGGTCAAAGGAGTTTACGAAAGTTGCTATCGTAGTCTTTTCAACCAAAAAAGAGCTGATAATATTTAAATGGCTGAACGGATTTTCATGAAACAAAGCTAAGAACACTCTCGATGAAGACACCTATCAAACAAAAATAAACTAAATGAAAATCGGTTCATCCGTTTGGGCGCTATGATGCCACAGACAGACACACAAATACACAGATACACACGTTAAACTTATAACACCCCTTCTTTTTGCGTCGGGGGTTAAAAATACTACTGCACTATTGCAGGTGCCGCGGTGTGGCCGTACCTTTATAGCTTTTAAACATTAGAGAGGTTTGCGGCAGGACAACGACTACAGTTTAAAAAAACCTGTAGTTAAATAAAATAAAACTGTCAACATCAAACAAACAATCAGTTAAATAAAATCGAAGCCTAATCGATAAAAAAAAAACAAAACTGTCTTTATCAATAACATCGACACACATTAAAACCACTCAACCGAATACACATGTTTACAATTCGATACAGCCGTCAGCGATTACAATCGATTCTTTCATCGATTATTACACATTACTCGATTGTTACGGACTCGATCGGTCATCGAGATAACTAGAATGATGGATCGATGTTGACCTGACCTAGATCACTGTTCAGTTTAATTGTGAGAGAATATTACATTTGATTTTTAGGCTGATAGTACGTGGGCTACTAGTTGCTTATTGTTGTAAGTTGCTTAACTTGTAGTTTGTGTGATTAAGTTAATTAGTTATTTTAGTAGTAAGTTTGAGGTGTAAAACTCCATATCTTGATGAATTTACATGGGACTAAACGTATAGTTTTCTTGTTTGAGAGGATTACCTCCAGATAATAATGTTCTTATTCTGTTAATAAATGACGCAGTTCTCAGGTAACAAACATGTAAAAAAAATGTCGAATTGATACCCCATATATTCAAGTCTAATAATAAACATGTTATACAATTTTAAAGACATGTTTCCAGTAAAATTACAGAATGTATGTACAGTATCAGTTATAGTCAGACGTCACCGCTTACTAATAAGGAACAGAATAATTTAAGATCGTTCACAAAACGACAAAACCGACTTCAAAATCCGCGCTAGTCATTTTCAGTACTATGTTTGAGGTGTTTATATCCTGAAAAAATATATCAAATCTCTGAGTGGAGATACTTATCAAATCCCGTTGAAATTACAATGGGACTACCTCGAATATGTACTTTACTTATTATAAAAGAATCATTCGAATCGGTTTACAGTAAAATTGATGGAGTAATGGCGTAACATACATACTAATAAAAAAACACGCAGATGAATTAACAGCATCCTCCTTTTTGAAAGTCGGTTAAAAAAATAGCAGTGTATACGAACACTTGGTAACCTAAACAACAGAAAGGTAGCTGAGTCAACTATCGTTCGGGTGAGAGTTGCCAATGTGTTGTCAGCCTTAGTCAAGCTTCGAGTTCTATTATAAGGAGGTAATTACGCTTTAATTTTTGCAGTCTCGAATAATCCTTCTGGCATTTGTACAAGGTACCTATTAATTCTATTTTTAAATAGTAAACTGCATTTATGATGATGTCTAAATTGGAATATGTGATAAAAGAGGAATATGTGAATATGATAAGGCTGGACGCCTGATTCTAGTCCAATGTAACAAAGCGTAACACCTAAGATACTAAGATAAAATGCGTGTAAGATGAAATACGTATAAGATAAAACACGTGTAAGATAAAATACGTGTAAGATAAAACTCGTGTAAGATAAAATACGTGTAAGATAAAACACGTGTAAGATAAAATACGTGTAAGATAAAATACGTGTAAGATAAAACACGTGTAAGATAAAACACGTGTAAGATAAAACACGTGTAAGATAAAACACGTGCAAGATTAAAAACGTATAAGATAAAATACGTGTAAGATGAAAAACGTGTAAGATAATATACGTGTAGGATAAAAATACTTGTAAGATAAAAGTGATATTTGCAAATGCATGACGATAAAGTGAACTCCATGTCATCTCACGACTACAGAAAAGGAGGTGAATACCCACAGATATATATATATATATATACTCGTACATAGATAACGCAAATGCATCGGTTTCTTTGAATCGGTTTGAATTTCCCATCACTAAATTTCATCTGTGACGTCACAGTAGGTGTTAAAAAATTGGCACGCTCGGTTTCAATACAAATCATGGTACTTGCGTTATCTATGTATATATATCTGTGTGAATACCCAACACAAGAATATTTTTTTTTTAAATTAAATGTTACCAATTATTGACAGCATCTATTTATAATGCAATCAGTATTCTTAGTATTATATATTTTTTATTTTTGTGCATGTCATTAAATACCTATGTAGGGTAACTGTGAACCAGTTTGAATAATTGACTCGAAGCGTATCAGTTTTGAGATCGGCCAGAATACTTTTGTCCATCTGTCTGTCTGTCATCTACAAGTCATATTTTTCAACCGATTACGACGAAAATTGGCACACAAATTCCTTAGTAATAGTTGCTAATAGGCTATGCCTACAAGAAACATAATCCCCTACTTCCAATCTGAAGAAGTCATCAAGTGCTCAGGTACTGCAGGCTCTGGACATGACCTCGGCCGTGACACGGTACGGCTTGCATTAATTACCAGCTAATTACGTTTTTGTCCCTCGTTGCAATTCTTCGAACATAATTGTATTTGCTGATATCGGTTTTGAAATTGATTTAAATATCCAATTTTTTGCTGCAGTTTGTTTAAGTTTTTATATCTTATAGGCTAGCGTTTGACCACTATCTCACCTGTTGGTAAGTGATGGTGCGGTCAACGGTGGGTTAGCACGCTAGGCCTATAATGGGAACTGGCTCTCAAGGATAGCTGCCGGAACACATTTGAATGTTTGGCGACAGATTTTCTATCTTGAGGGTGGTAGCTGGCCAGGCGGACACTAGATAGTGTCCTACCACCATGCGGGGGTTGTTGGTTTCTTAACGATGTTATTCTTTTACCGGAGGGCCACTGTGAAAAGCGCACATAAAATTGTCGATAAAAAAATCTATTGGTGCACGGCGTATAAGATATATATTGGAATTAAATGGAGTATAGTGAAGTAGGTATAATTTATGTAGGTATAAGTAAAAGATTAAGTAGTATTTATGTATAAAGTATATTTTTGTGAAAGTTTTATAGTACTGAGAATTTCGTACGTTGTCTTGAGGTGGTATTTTTCTCGTTCCTTCTTACTTCATGAACCTTTTACTATTTTTTTTAAATTATAAGGTAGCAAGCATAATAAGTACAACCGCTCGCCTGATGGTAAGCGATGACGTCTTCCTATTACTATTTGTATTTGTAAGTTTTCACGAAACTTTAATCCGTCAAATGGTCGTCTAAAAATATTTTTTTTCTTTTCAACAATAATTGTTATGCTATTTTTCAACCCCCGACACATTATACAGTGCTATAGTGTCTATGTGTGGATGAGTGTGTTTGTCTGTGGCATCGTAGCCCCAAAACGGATGAACAGATTTTGGTTTAGTTTTGTTTTATTAGCTTTGATCCATGTAAATTAGCTTAGCCGTTTTAAGACTTCGAGCTTTTTTCTAGTGACGCTATCAGATCAACTTTCATAGTTCTAAAGAAAAAGAAAAGAGTTCTGATTAATTCGATATGATGTATCCTCGTTCAACGATATTGTAAGAACAGGGTAGTAATGACCTGATTCTGAGAAATCGCCTGGAATCTGCAGAACACTCAATTATATAATCAGACTTACAGCAGAGTTTGGGTTCATTGGGATGATTTCAATAAATGATTATGTTTAAATACACATCATACATCATTTGGGGTTTTGAATTTTATTATTATTTTAGTACTAGTTGTGCCCCGCGGTTTTACCCGCGTAGACATCGTTCCCGTGGGAATATCGGAATAAAAAGTATCCTATGTGTTATTCCAAGGTCTAGGCTATCTACATACCAAATTTCAGCTTAATCAGTTCAGTAGTTTTTGAGTGAAAGAGTAACAAACATACATCCATACATTCTTACAAACTTACGCGTTTATAATATTAGTAGGATAGAGATGGCGCTAGTGTAGATTTTAATAGCTCTCCTTTAAGCATTGCCTAAATGTATGAGATCCTGCATCGCGCAAACGATATTTTCCGCGATATTGGAACTGATGCAGTTGCTTTGTGATAAAATATCTTAAAAGTTGCACTCGTCACAAAACGTTTACTGTGGATTTAGTACATTATTTCTATCATCTATTTTAGCATTTACGTTTAAAACTATTAGACCAGAGTCAAACTTATAAAAGGAGAACTATAAAACACAGTCATTCAATATCATACAACTTGTCTGACCCTTGTATGAAGTTGTATGATCATCACACGCACACATTTACTCAAAAAACATATATTCACACGCATGTAAGAGACACACTATTTACTCACGCACCTGGCCGGACCTGCGAAAGGTGGATTATGTCAGACAAGCTCAGACATACATTGCCATAGATATCGCATGTCTGTCATTTTGTAGTGCAAGCGACCCACATTTTAAGTACCTATTATGACTTTACGAAAGCAATAGCCCGATGGCTTAGGCATCGGCCTTTCAATCGAGAGGTTGTGTGTTCAACCCCCAACGATTGCAATGTTGACGTGAGCCCACTCCAGACACAAGCATATTTAGCTTAGTTTGACGGGCTAACAATAGTACTAGTAATGTGCAATTCACATTACTAGTAAACTTTAAAAATAAATAAATTAGTGGTTACCTACTTTTGTAAAGGACAAACATTTTGTGTCTTATGGGATGATTGACAATCAGGACTATTGGTACCTTATCGCATCTGTAGGCAGCCCTTAATTATTCCTACACGTTATTCCTGGGTGGGGCTTAGTGGGTTACCACGGTCACAGAATAATGAATAGTATTAACCGCGGTGGGAGACTTCGACTGTGGCTTGCACAACCCGACCCAGCGCCCAGATTGGCGACATTATCTTTGTCTGTTCTAATAACATTTCACCAATCATTATGCAAGTTCCGACATAATATTAAGTACTAGCGAGCATGAAAGACGGGTTGGGATAGTTGCGCTCTGTGGATTGGATTGTAGTCAGTTGTCCAGCGCCTCGTCTCACTGCCGTCTTCCAATTCCAGGCAAGCACGATTCTACATAAGACAGCTTTTGAGGGCCCAGTGGTGTAGTGGGAGAATGGTCGGCTTTGGCGCCAGAGGTAACGAGTTCAATCTCCGTCGAGCACTAACGGATTTTTCTATCGAAAAATGTATGTACGCTTTTTACAGTGCTCCTCCGGTTAAGGAAATATATATTGTTAAGAAACCCCCAAGCCCCGCATGGTGGTAGAACACTATCTAGTTTCTGCCTGGCCAGCTACCACCCTCAAGTTAGAAAATCTGTCGCCAAACATGTAATGTATTCCGGCAGCTATCTTTGAGAGCCAGTTCCCATTCTAGGCCTGGCGTGCTATCGTCCTCGACCACACCATCACTTACCAACAGGTGAGACAGTGGTCAAAAGCTAACCCAAATATTTTATTTTTTAAATTTAGGTACGATAGTGCTCTAGTGTTTATCTGTTCGAAAAAATACTTTGCTCCATATCAAACAAAACCGATATGCAAACTGGGCGATGTCCAATATTATCTAGGTCTGTGCTTAGAGACAACTCATACATTTTTTGTATGGCTATGACTCCCACCTGCACATCTTGTAAGGAAGTGGATCATTATATTAATAATAAAGAAACATAGTTGACCAGCCCTTCTAAGGGTATTTAACCGACTTTATATATAATGTGTTTTTTGTTTGTAATGTTAATTACTGTTACTAATTAGGAACCTATGAGTCAGTTTAATAGGGCTTTTTAACCGATATGACAAAAACGGACGAAGTTTTTTAAAATAGGCTAGGGTTTGACCCCGATCTCACATGTTGGTAAGTGATGATGCAGTCGAGGATGGTAGCACGCTAGGCCTAGAATGGGAACTGGCTCTCAAGGATAACTGCCGGAACACATTAGATATTTGGCGACAGATTTTCTATCTAGAGGGTGGTAGCTGGCCAGACGGACACTAGATAGTGTCTTACCACCATGCGGGTATTAGAGGTTTCATAACGATGTCTTTCCTTCACCAGAGGACCACCACTGTAAACAGCGCAAATACATTTTTCGATAGAATAATCCATTGTTGCCTAACAGTTACTGTGGCGTGCAAAATTCTGGATCAAAGACATTACAGCAAATAGACACCGATTGAAAGGCGAGCGCACTTTCAGTTTTTCACTTGCCAGTACGGTGACCTATAAACACCTCCGCGCTCTGGTACATACATTTCTTTAAAAGTCGTTGTAATGGCTCCTTGCAGTGTAAGATGGCGTTGAAAAACCAATACAAACTCAAATTTAAAGGCAAACGGTATAACATTTCACCGGTAAGTCAACAAATGTAATGATTTTGTTCTGGATTGACTGGATTTAGCGCGTCACTACACTTCGCCCGTTATTAAAATTAAGTACACGCCCTGTAATTTCACTCACTACCACTTCCAGATATTTAATTAGATTCTAACTAAATTTCCTAACTTCACTTAAGGTACGACCATACCGCGGCCTCCTGCGTCCGCGTGCGCGTTTGCGATCTGAATTTTTATTGTTTTCTGGGCTTTGCATGTAGGTCTCTACATGCAAGCGATGAACTTCGAGCGATAATCGTCGATACGAAAATAGATGCAGATAACAACTGTCTAGCTGCATCTCATTCTAGCAGACGTCTGCGATGACAAGACGCATCGCTATCAGTGTAGAGACTTCCACCCCTGGGCCCATAGACAAAATCCAATTTCGTATTTGCCTTCACGCTAACGTAAGTTCAACGCGGAAACATAAATATAATTCCATACATTTTGAACTTGCGTTAGCGTAAAGGCAAGCAGGAATTTGGATTTTGTCTAGGGGCCCTGATCGCCGTAGATCGCGTTTGGTGTGAACCAGTCGGTACAAATACTACTGCGCTGTCTGATCGCCGCCTAGATCGCGCACGCGGTGAGGTCGTAGGTACTTTTACTACCAGGTGAGATATTTGGTGGTCTAGTCACAGAATAATGAATAGTACAAGGTCTAGTGCGTGTCAGTCTGCAATTGAAAAAATCCGAAAATTGTTGAATTTCCCACCGAATAGATACATTATTATGACGAATATTCCAATTAAATATATTTTACTTATGAATAAAGTACGTATTTGTATTTCATCTTCAACGACCTTGAACAACCGTCCAAAATCAATTTGTCTTTCATCGATGTCTTTCATAATTAACATATTTATTGACTATAGATGCATTTTAAGCAATTCATGATGAAACCTGCACAATAAAAGACATAATAAGTCATTCGTTGACGAAACCGCTCCAGTTCTACACTCATATAATATCGTTTAAAAACTAAAAAAGAACCGACTTCAATGCCGCGCTATTCATTTTCAGTACCAATTTTGAGATGTTTATCTCAATATCTCTGGAGATACTTATCAGACCTCGATATAATTACCATGGTACCACACTTGCGATAGATCCTTTCGAACAAAAAAAGAATAATCAAAATCGGTTCATAAAGACGAAGTTATCCGCGAACAAACATAAAAAAAAAATATATATATACGGTCGAATCGAGAAACCTCCTCCTTTTTTTGAAGTCGGTTAAAAACAGAATACATCTTGATTAAGTTAGACTGCATCTATCTACAACCTGTGTTTTACCGAGCTTACAAAAGTACGAAGTATCCAATTATTGAGCTTATTGATTTTATTTTCAATATCTCTGCAGGTGTCGAGAGCATATTATATCGATGATCCGCTTGACTTGCTACCAAATAAAACTGGCGAACGCCATCTATCGAATTTCTAACGAACTTCTAACACCAACTAAGTAAACGTTAACACAAAAGTAGAATAGTATTATATAGTAGTAATAGTAATAGTAGTAATAGTAATAGTAGTAATTAATATTATTAAATATCTGGTTGACCGAGCTTTGCTCGGTATTTTTTGCCACTTAAACAGACAAATATGGCTCTTCAAGACATCTATTGACGAATAATAATACTATTTTTTTTTATTGAGAGCAACTAACTGCTTTACTGATACAGTACTTCTTCTCGCCAATAGATGTCGGGAAGAGTCATATTTTAAGTTGATTATCAATAAAGTTGATTATTGAAAACACGAATAAAACAACATTTTCTGAAAATGACTCCTAGCTAGATCGATTTATCGCCCCCGAAATCCGCTGTAGGTATACTAAATTTTATTTAATCGTTGGAGCCGCTTCCGAGATTCAGATTAAGGTAAAGACGATAGCGCCATCTTAGCAACTAGATAGGTGGCGCTGCGCTATCGTAGAAAACTTTTTTTAAACTTTTCTTTAATTTTTGACTTTGTTCTGTTCTTAGTATTTGTTGTTATAGCGGCAACAGAAATACATTATCTGTGAAAATTTCAACCGTCTAACTATCACGGTTCATGAGATACAGCCTGGTGACAGACGGACAGACAGACAGACAGACAGACAGACAGACAGACAGACAGACAGACAGACAGCGGAGTCTCAGTAATAGGGTTCCGTTGGTACCCTTTGGGTTCGGAACCCTAAAAAGTAGTTTACCACCATCAAGGAGAAAATCTGCCGCGATAACTTTACGGTGTTCCGGCAGCACACAGCTCTTAAGAGTCATGGTATCCTAAGCCGTGAGGGTGCTCACAATCTTAAACCACATCATCGCTTACCACCAGGCGAGATAGTGATCAAACGCTAGCCTATAAGACATATTAAAAAAAATTACGCGCTTATATTATTTAAAAATTACGCGCTTATATTATTATCTAATTGACTAAAAAAACAGCTGAATGGTTCATTACTTTTGTTTTTTTTTAAGTCAAAGCAAATACTTATGTTTTTGTTATTATATTTTAGAATGATAATTATTAATATGATCTATTTAATGTTATTTGACGTGTGTAAGTGCAGATTTTTTATTTGCCCATATACTGAATAAATGGTTCGACTTTTGACTAATAAACAATATCTATCTATGGTTATTAACAAACTTAACGGCCGACAAAGCAACTGAACATTATTTTTTTTGTTTTTTGTTTTTGTGCTTTGTCATTAGACTTATAATCTTAAATTCCCTTTTTCAGTCGCTGGCAGCATAAAATTGATGTTTCCGAAAATCCGTCTAGTGAATCAAAGGTTTGTTTTTATATACGGAAAAATAACATAAAATGATATCATCTAATTTGAGCAAACACGCAACAAAGAAACATACATTGCTTTTAATTGTACTGAACATTATCCACTTTGTATTCTAAATACCAAGTAAATACTTCATAGTAGTTGTCCAAGGACGTAGGATTCTCAGGGTAGGGGGCGAAGGAACATCACTAGTTACAAACCGGCCGGCTTAATGTCAATTCAGTCTCGCGAGAAACTCATTGTAGAGTGCGCGCGTTCTAGCGAGCGAACGAGCCGATTCAAACAACGAACACGATTTCAAAATTCGAACTAACCCCGATTGGCCCTTATTAATTTCAAAGTGACAGTTATAGTGCTGTAGACAAACTTTGTAGTTTAAATCGATTTGACATTTCTAATTGCATTAGAATTTTAAAAGGTGAAGTGAATGTGCATTTCTATCAATGAGATTTTTTTTACCATTGTCTCATTGATTGATTTAAGTAATTAGTTGATGATAATTGCTGTTTATCGTCAGCATCAATCAAAATCAGCAGTTTTATTGTTTTTTTTTTAATTGGCAAAGGACATGAGAGTTTGATATTATCTGTGTGTGTGAATAAAGTGTAGACATGAATCGTGGAAATAATTTGATTGTGTGCGCAGCACTCATATGTTTCTATTTGTATGCAGTCACTAGTCAGGTGAGTTAATTCTGTTTTGAATGCAAGGATGTTTTGTAGGTCACAGATTGTGCTTTAGAAAAACTTACGCTTCGAAGGGTCAAGAACAGAGTTTAAAACTGTAGTAAGTGTTTAAAATTGTTGGTCAAGTATAATCACGACTTTGTGTTTTTGCTACCAACTATGTACTTTAAAAAGTTACAAAAAAACATTTTTTACATAATTTCTTTAACACACTTGACATTGAATAGATTTGATTGTGATCAACTTATTTTTTTACATGTTAGGCTAGCGTTTCACCACAATCTAGTCAGCAGGTGTTGGTAAGTGATGATGCGGTCGAGGATGGTAGCTAGCACGCCAGGCCTAAGATGGGAACTGGCTGTCAAGCATAGCTGCCGGAACACATTAGATGTTTGGCGACAGATTTTCTAACTTGAGAGTGGTAGCTGGCCAGGCGGACAATATAATACCACCATGCGGGGGTTGTTGGTTTCTTAACGATGTTTTTCCTTCACCGGAGGGCCACTGTGAAATGCGCACATACATTTTTCTATAGAAAATCAATTAGTACACGGTGGGGATTCAACTCTGTACCTCTGGCTTCAAAGCCGACCTGCATTCTCCCACTATACCACTGGGCCCTCAAAAATTATTAAAATAAAATGATAACATACTGATTGAAAGTTGTGACATTCGATTTTTTACAAATCGCTAGCAATGCCAATGTTTTCGATAATTTTCCACTCCATACGCTTAAATAGTTGTAAGCTAAGTTGTTCTTTTTTTATATATAAAAATTGTCTGAAGTACTGAAACACACAGTTACATGTATGGTTGGTTTTAACCCACTTTAGTATTTTGATTTAATATTTTAATAGTCTGACGTAAAAGATTGGATGACAGCTGAATGGTTCATTACTTTTTTTTTTAAATTCAAAGCGTTAAAATTCTGCTTTTGCTATGTTTACATCATAATTGGTTATGATTTATTTAACGATTTATGATTTTGACGTGTATATGTGCGTATATTAATACTGCCTACATACTGAATAAAGGCTTTGATTCTTGATTCTTCTTTGATTCATAAACATGCAGCAATACAATATTATACGTAGTTATATACAGTCCAAAATTTTATCGTATCGACGGGACTGGAACCCGCGTCTCCGAGAAACAAGCCCGGTGCTGTTCCAACTCAGCTACGCTACGATCCTATCGACACGACGAAACTAAAGGAATGCATTGTAACCCATTATGCATTGGTGATATCAATGTGCAATAATTAAGATTAATTTAAATTTAATTAAACTAAAACAACCGACTTCCATGCCCCGCGAGTCAATATCAGATTTTCTAACTTGTAATTATGTTACCGTCCAAGCAATTGTAATAGAAATAGGTCAAAATGAAAGTTTTGTATATTGTGTACAGAGTCATTATACAATAAGATAGTTAAACACAAAAAAAACATACAGACAAATTGTGAACCTCCTCCTTTTTTGTGAAGTCAGTTAAAAACTAAAACAACTGACTTCCATGCCCCGCGAGTCAGTTTCAATAGCAAGTTTGAGACGTTTATCTTCATATCTTTAGATATACTTATCAGACCTCGATGAAATTACAATATATATATATATATTTATTTATATTAAAGATTACTCGCAATGTGGGTTGCACATTACTAGTATTAACCCCTCCAACTAAGCTAAATATGCTTGTGTCTGGAGTCGAAGCCGAACTCACGACCTCTCGAACGCCAGTCCAACACCTTGTCCATTGGGCTATTGCCGCCTAATATTTTATTTAGCCGGAAACAGACTGAGGCAGGGCATTCTATTCCCTGGCGGTTCGCATGATGTTATTAATATTATGTAGTGATACATTAGTTGTATATATAATGCACATTAACCGTGTACCACAGAATATAAATAGAATAACATACATTATGTTAAAACATTCCAATGAACAATTTGCACCGGTGACTCTCCTTACATACTATGATGTAATCTGCGGCGCAGAGACGCCGGTACAAAAGAATTCAACGCATGTGATAGATGACCTACAGTGCGGGAAGGTGCGTTAACTTACTCTTTGTGTAAATTTACTGTTAGTCTTGTTTATGATGTAGTACTTACGCTTTGTTACTTAAATTTAGATATATGAAGGTATGTTTTGTAATGTGCATTATGTGGTAATGAGATTTCTGATCAACGGCAGAATATCTATTATAATTCACCGTTATATTTTTATGAAGTACCAAAATGTAGGGGATATTTTAAGAAGCTACTTCAACTGTATGATTAAAGAGAGGCTTACATAGTTACCTTAAACCACTGGATCTAGAGACTTAAAGAAAATATTCAAATTTTTAACCGACTTCAAAAAAGGAGGAGGTTCTATGTTCGACTGTATGTATCTTTTTATGTATGTTCACCGATTACTCGAAGACGCCTGAACCAAATTGGAAAATTATTAATATACTTAACAGGTGGTCCCATTTAAATTTAATCGAGATATTATGTTCAGTATCTTCAGAGATATGAATATAAACACCTTAAACTTAGTACTGTAAATGATTAGCACGACATTTTTAAACGATCTTAAATTATTTAGAGTTACGTACCCAAGAGTGCCAACAGGACGCTTTAACTCCGCTGTACATCCGTCCGTCCGTCACAGGGCTGTATATTCTGAACTTAAACTAAGTCATTACTATTAATTACAATTACAGCTATAAAAATACTAATAAAACAAAAATAAAGTTAAAATTAAAGAGCATCTATATCTAAAATGCTGCTTACAACTTTATTTTGAATTTTTTAATATTTTATTAAATGTTTTACTCGTATTATCTATTTCTACAGTAATTTATTAATAATTTTATAATTAATAATTTTGTTCTTTCAGTTAAAATAATGGTTAACTTTATCAGTGTCATGGTTCTCAGAATATCTTTTGTTTTCAGACCTCGTTCTAAATAGATAAAACATGTTATCATCTCATTACAAAGTTTACAAATAAGTTCTCTATAAATAATAATAATTAAGATAGTTAAAAAACTAAAACAACCGACTTCCATGCCGTGCGAGTCAGTCTCAGTAGCAAGTTGACAAGTGAGACCTTTATCATCATATCTCTGGAGATACTTATCAGATCTCAATGAAATTACAATGGGATCACCTCAAAATCGGTAGGGTACGTACTCTACCGATAAAAAAAAGAATAATTAGAATCGGTTCACAATTGACGGAGACATTGCGTGACATACAAAATAAATAATAGTTTAAAAAAACTAAAAAAATACGCTTTTATAGAAAATCCAACTAAAAAATAGAAAATAAATTTTAATAAATTTGAATTAAAAATAGTGTAAGAAAAAATGATTTTATTGTAAAAAAAGCGTGGGGTGCATGGTATCAATAGTTCCAAATATTTTATGAACAGATATGACTAGAAGGAAATCATGTTCAAAGATTCCGTTACATACTATCATACAAACATACATACGTCTGAAGCTAATAAAAGCGTATTAAAAACATACAGACGAATTGAAAACCCCCTCTTTTTTGGTTGAAAAGAGTAAAACTTAGGGATAAAATGATAAATCATGTTTAAACCTCATCCCTGACCCTTTAGTTCCTGAATTACGCAATTAGGAACTCTACGAGCCTTATAATTTTTTTTTAAAAAGCTTACTCTTACTAGCAATGTGGGTTGCACATTACTAGTATTCTTGTCCTCCAACTAAGCTAAATATGCTTGTCTGGAGTGAGTTCACGTCAATAGCGCAATGGGTGCGGATCGAACTCACGACCTCTTGATCGCCAGACCGATGCCTTAGCGATTGGGCTGTTGCCGCTTATAATAATTAAAATGAATAATATTATTTTTATTATATTTATTACTAGCTACGCCTCGCGGTTTCATTCGCGTTGTTTCCATTCCCGGGAGATTACGGGAATAAAATATAGCTAATGTTTCTTGCAGATAATGTAGCTTTATATTAAAAAAACATTTTTCGAAATCGGTCCAGTAGTTTTTTAGTTAAATCGTTACAAACAAACAAACACACACAAAATCAAATTTTCCCTTTTTTTACATTAGTTTAGATAATTAAATCACATTTTTGTAATTCGGTGTCAAAGTGGTGATATATAAGTGGCCCAAATGGCTAAGATCTCGAACTGGACATCGAGAGGTCGTGAGTTCGATCCCCACCCATTGCACTATTGACGTGAACTCACTCCAGACACAAGCATATTTAGCTTAGTTGGAGAGGTTAACGAGACTACTAGTAATGTGAAACCCACATTGCGAGTAATCTTAAAAAAAAATAAACAGGAAGCAAACAATAAACTGAGTTGATAATTACGTCAAAATTTCAATGCGTTTTTATAACACACACATATAATCGTAATTATGGGTTGCGATTGCATAGAGTGTCTGAGACCGACAAAACGTTACCAAATTAAGGCCAGGCAAAAACTAGGCTCCGATACTACTCAATTATTATTTCAAAATCTGATCAAAAAAGTAAAATAGAATGGAATAACTGTTTATTATATACCAATAATTTAAGATCGTTTAAAAAACTAAAAGAACCGACTTCAAACGTCGCGCTAGTCAAAGTAGCCAGTAGACGTATTAACTATTATATCATTTGTGCCAGTAGTTAGTAGTATGTCGTCGAGATAAGTAAATGTATCGTAATACAAATGTTGATGAATTTAAAAAGGCTCGGCCGATTTTGTTAAAATATTAAAAAAATACTCCGAGGAATTGAGAACCACCTCATTTTTCGTGAATTCGGTTAAAAGTACTTATTATCTAATAATATTAACGTCCTAATTAGGTGATACAATCGGCGGTCTCATCGCGTACAGCAATCTCTTCCAGACAACCTGAATGTGGACCTGTTAAGTTACGTAGTATGTTTGGCAATGGCGCATAATTTCCTTATTATATTATTTCCTTGAAACTGCAGCTAATCGTTTTAAACAAAATTATATACATATATCACAATACATACATACCTACATAATAAATATAAACCAACTGCTATACCTACTTACTAAAAAAAATTAACAATATTATTTTTATTTCTCGTATTTCTTAAATATAGTATCATACATATGTTCTCACAATACAATATGTCCACATTATTTCTTACCACCAGGCGAGATAGTGGTCAAACGCTAACCTAAAATAAATTTAAAAACAGTAACAAAAATAGAAATTTACTTTTGCATTTATTAAATTGAGCTTTGTCCATACATAAGGAACCCAAAGGGGTGTAACTATTCTTGATAGATTGTTTAAAAAACTAAAAGAACCGACTTCAAACGTCGCGCTAGTCAAAGTAGCCAGTAGTTAGTAGCATGTCATCAAGGTATGTAAATGTATCGTAATACAAATGTTAATATATTAAAAACAGCTCGAATGATTTTGTTAAAATTTCAATGGGATCACCTGGAAAGGGCACCATTTGAAACATAAAAAGAATTTTCCAAATCGGATCAGGCATCTGCGAGTAATCGTGAACATATAAAAATAAACTGGCCAAGTGCAAGTCGGACTCGCACTAGTAGGGTTCCGTACCACACTACAGTATTTTATAAGATCGAGCAAAAAATACCACAATCATTTTTCGCCAGCAAAAAAAATTATTAATAAACATTTCATTTCTTATAACGCCATCTAACAAAGGTGTTTGGAATCGACATTTCAATATAACGCCATCTATGGGACGTTTACCTAACTAAGCGTTCATAGATGGCGTGAAATGCCGAAAAAAACACGTTTCTTGTATGGGGACCCTCTATTATTTTTAACTTCATTCTGTTTTTAGTATTTGTTGTTATAGCAGCAACAGAAATACATCATCTGTGAAAATTTCAACTGTCTAACTATCACGGTTCATGAGATACAGCCTGGTGACAGACGGACAGACGGACAGACAGACAGACAGACAGACAGACAGACAGACAGACGGACAGCGGAGTCTTAGTAATAGGGTCCCGTTTTACCCTTTGGGTACGGAACCCTAAAAATCCGACGAATTGAGAACCTCCTTCTTTTTGGAAGTCGGTTCAAAATACAAATTTACTTTTGCATTTGTAAAATTGGGCTTTGTCTATATATAAGAAACCCAAAGGGGTGTAACTATTCGTGATATCCTTAAAGTAGAAGATTAATGGATGCGTACGAAATCTTTTAGAGCAAACTCCTTTCAATAGAACGAAAGAGGTCTAGTTACAATAAATCATTTAAGTTCAATAAATCACGTTTAGAAAGGAGAAAGGAACAGACTAAGCGACTTTTAGGTATTCAATAGGTTATGTCATAGTCTATCTAGACCTTATACAATCTATGTCTAAGGAACGACGCTAAACGCTGAAATAAGGCCATATTTCTTTCCACGATTCATTGTTGAAAATGTAGGATACAGATTGGAAATTTGTTTTTTGTAATATAGGTATATACTTTACCAACAATTAGAACGGTACA
Source organism: Cabera pusaria (assembly GCA_954871355.1). Classification (NCBI taxonomy): domain Eukaryota; kingdom Metazoa; phylum Arthropoda; class Insecta; order Lepidoptera; family Geometridae; genus Cabera; species Cabera pusaria. Next base: position 1,638,579 of record OX940896.1, read on the forward strand.
TACAGTACGATACAGTTTTTTATATATCTAATACTATAAGAATCTTTGTCCTGACATACTGACTGACTGACTGACAGACAACGCACAGACCAAACCGCTGGTCATAGAGACTTGAAATTTGGAGGGTATATTTCTCTGAGTACGTAAAGGTGTACTAAGAATGGATTTTCCAAAATTCACCCCTTTAGGGGATGAAATGGGGGTTCAAAGTTTGAACCGATTTGGCTATTACTTATTTGATGTCTTTTATGATAGAAAGGATTTTACAAAATAAAAGTTTTCAGTAAATTAAACGCGGGTGAAGCCGCGGGGTACTTCTAGTTAAATATAAATTAGTTAAGGTAGCAAAGGACGCCCTCCAGCTAGACAGGGCGGTGATATACGCAAGCTGGCTGGCAACGGAAGAAAATATAGAGCTGAAGAACGAGCTCAGTGGCTTGCCATAGGTGAGGCCTATGTCCAGCAGTAGACAGAGATAGGCTGATGATGATGAAGCAAGACGCTCGTCTTGTGGTGGACATACATAACTGTATAACTATAATTTCGTGAGTCCTTGCAACTGCCTGTTTTACTTAGACTTCTAGACGTTGGGTTTAGTATTTACGTTCCTATTATGTATATATTACAAGATTGTTTGATCCAAGCTCAATAATTATCAAAGATGAAGTAAACAGATCGTCTAGGTACGTACCTCAATACCTACTCTTTTTATGTATTTAATAAATCTTCTGATTTGAGTTCAATAACACCTTATCTAATAAAAACTCGCTTAAACACACTAAACAAAGAAATATGTTTAAACTAGAGGTCAGAATATGAGATTATACCAGTTTTATTTGTGTATTTTGTAAAAAAAACAAGTGTTGGTCATACATTTCTCATGTTAAAAAATAAACTGGTCAAGTGCGAGTCGGACTTGCACATGTAGGGTTCCAATTGAACAAAATTTGCCGGAAAAAAAAGGTTTACCCCCCTTTAATTTTTAGTTAAATTTAGTTTTTGTTATTTAATTTTATAAAAAACAATTATAGTACACATTATGAGTAAATTTCTAAATCTCTATCTATTACGATGTGTAAGATCGAGCATAAAACGCCTGAAAAAACACGTTTCTTGTATAGGGAGCCCCTTTTATTTTTAATTTTATCCTGTCTTTAGTATTTTTTGTTATAGCGGCCATAGTAATACATACTTTGTGAAAATTTTAAGTATTATATATATCTATTACGGTTAAGGAGATACAGCACTTTAAAGTGCGCACAAAAGAACGGACGGATAGATGGATGGATGGATAACTCAGTAAATGGGGTCCCTTTAGTACCCTTTGGATACGAACGCCTAAAAATGCGATGAATGTTTTTTCAATTTTTTTTAACAATAGTATAAAACCGAAACATGTTAATATCATCATATCCACTACCAATAAACTATGCCTTTAAGTTGTGATTGTTATATTTATGCCTGCAACGAATTTTAATTCCACCCACCGCCCAAAGACATGTCACCAATCATTTCGTATTCGTATCATTCATTATATGTAGCCACACCTATACAAAATTTCAGCTAAATCGGTCCAGCCGTTTGCCCGTGAAGAAGTCACAAACAAACAAACAAACAAATATACAAACTGACTTTTTCACTCTTCTCATTGGTGTTGATTCATAGCACACAAAATGTAATTTACATTTAAATATAATTAGTACAATTTTTACGGTTAAGAAGTTATTGTTCTTAATTGTATTCCAAGTAAAGACATAAAGGTAAATTAAGCTAGGAATATTATATATTTATAGAATTTGAAAACATAAATAACAATGAAGACTTTAAATGTGTTGTGTTTTTAACCATTATTATTATTAAATTTATTCAGTAAATTATTTTGTCTTGTCGTACACATTCTCTTCGCACAGATCTGAAATCACACAGCAAAGTTATCAATACGCATTTGTTTCAAATATTAAATGAATCCGGCTAAAATACATAAGTATCCGTCCAAAATATCCGGACAACATATCTAGTCTCTACATTCTGATCTTCTATTGTTCTCATTTTGGGACAGACATCGAAGTTAATTGTGCAACATGGAGCAATCTTGCACAAGTTCATCTCTGGATGGCAGATCTCGTTGTTGTCTAGATTTGATAATCATAGGTTAATGTGGTGTGGAGAAACAATGCATTATGGAGGCATTATGTAAGATGATCCGGCCATCATAAAAACATAACTCGTGGTCTTCACCAATCATAATAATATGCATTCTGAGATATGCATCCGAAGTAATAATTACTTTTATATGCAAAACATGTATTTTTATTTAAATAGATTTTATTTAAAGGGTCTTTTTGGTAACCTTTAAAAACTAAGTTAATCAAACACTCACATATACTCGAGGGCCAGTTCCCTTTCTAGGCCTAGCGTGCTTAACATCTTCGACCGCATCACCACTTACCAACAGGTGAGATAGTGGCCAAACGCTAGCCTATAAGATGAAAAGACACATTCATACATCGATCTATTAAATAAAATAAATTATGTTTATTTAGTTCATTAATTATAGAAATAATATGCACAGAAGTGCCGTGCTATTTCAAAATAATTATTGAGAAAGAACGATCTAAATTTAATCTAAATTCTAGGTATTATTTTGAAACAATCACAATCTCAGATCACGCGAGATATATTGTATAATGAGACGGATGTCGGCGCACGATGCTGTTATCGCTATTTCATGTTGTGTAATAGTTAAAACCTTGTCATAATCCGTTCAGCAATTTGCTAGACACTAAGCTAGAGATGATAAGATAGTTTAAAAATGGGACCACCTCGGAAACGTATCCTACCTATTAAAAAAAGAATCATTTGAATCCGTTCACAATTGATGGAGAAATCGCGTAACATACACACACAAAAAAAAAAACACAGACGAATTGAGAACCTCCTCCTTTTTTGTGAAGTCGGTTAAAAACTAAAACAACCGACTTCAATGCCCCGCGAGTCAATTACAGTAGCAAGTTTGAGACGTTTATCGTCATAACTCTGGAGATACTTATCAGATCTCGATGAAATTACAATGGGACCACTTCGGAAACGTACCCTACCGATTACAAAAATAATCATTCGAATCGGTACAGAATTGACGGAGTAATCGCGTAACATACACACAAAAAAAAACATACAGACGAATTGAGAACCTCCTCCTTTATTGTGAAGTCGGTTAAAAATTAAAGGTACCACTTATCAGGTATAGTATTTTAGCGTAGGACGCCCTGTGACCAGGTGGAGCGACGACTTTTTGGAAGCGGTGGGCAGTGACTGGAAACAAAGAGCCGAAGATCGGGCTCAGTGGCGTGACTTGGGAGAGGCCTAGCAGTGGACTGACACCGATTCATAATGATGATGATCAAAGTATTTTTGGATTGAATTAGAAAATTTGGATTTCGTTAGTCTCTATTTTTTTTTTTGTACAAAGTATATATTAGTAAATTTATCTTTTGGTATAAATTTACTGTTTTCAGATTTATTTCTATATAAATGCTTCAAGACCTTGCTTGTTGATAAATTTCATGATTCTAGGTTGACGGGAAGTACCCTATAAGCTTTCGACCAAGACCTATAGGGTACTTTGGTAAACCTAGAATTGTCAATTTTGGTTAAAAGCATGGTCTTACAGCAAAAGTAAAAGAAAAATTCCGAAAAATAAAAGAGTTGATAATTAAGGCAAATTTTTGTACTCACAAGTTTTCATAAACATCTAAATTTGCCTATATCTGTTTATGTTGATTTAGAGCCTTCATTTTTATACACCTAATAGGGACTATAGACCTCAGTATCTGGTATAAATTTCAACTTGCTAGGTCCACCCACTCCTGAGAAAATCGGTGGTGACACACGGACAGACGGACAAGAAAGTGATCTTATAAAGCTTAATTGGCAAAGCACCGGAACATGTCATTCCGGAGGTTGCGGGTTCAAGTCCCGTCGGTACGATGAAATTTTGGATTGTGTTTAACAATTTACAAAAATATAAAGTGTGAAACACTTTAAAGAAACATAATATTTGATCTTATAAAGGTTCCTTTTTTTACCTTTGAAGTACGGAACCCTAAAAAGGCGTGATTTTGTGTATGTATATATATATATATATGTATTAAAGAAATATAAGCCAAGTTCAAGCTTAATATAATAGAAATAAACAATACGAGGTGCTGAACTGGCCAGTCTCAGTACAAAAGTCAAGGTTTTCTGGATCATGGACCCTGGGAAATCTGGACGCTGATATACCTACTGGCGAACGATAATATGCGCGATATAAACAATAATTAACTGGACATCTTACAAACTGGAAAACTATCCCTACAAACATATATACAGAAATGTGGTCGTATGTCACTTACCGTAACAAAACAATACACTCTGCAAAGTAGCATACGACCACGGGTATCCACTGAACACCACTAAGAATATTTATGAAATACAATAAAATATTTATTACAAGTTAGTTGTGTGTATAATACATATATATAATACATATACATACATACATATTGAATAGTTTGTACATAGCGATCTCAGATGAGAATATTTTCTTGTTTCATACTTTTTAGAGAGTGATTTTTCAGTAGTCGTGTTTTAGTTTTTGAACTTATTTTTGATTTAAAGCATTTTGGGGTTTTTGGATAGATGTATACATGTCAAGATACTTACATACATACACAGCGATCAACAAACACATAACCCTCCCAACTGCTTTTTTGCGACGCCATGGGGTAAAAATTAGTTTTCTCGACTTCGGCGGGATATATCTCGCCAACGCTACGCCCCACAAAAATATGATGTACTAAACTAATTCATTTTAAAATCCCTATTCAACGATACCACACACGATGGGGTGGGGTGAAATTATTTTTTTAGTTCTGTACTTCGTCCCCTCTAGGGGTAGCCACATTCAATTTGTTGTGACGTCACATAGCCTATAACCAGCAGAAAAATAAGACATGTCCAGCGACACCTCTTTTGTTTGTAGTTTAGAAATTATGAGGGAACAGATGAACATACATACAAACATACATACATACATACATACTTACATACATACTTACATACATACTTACATACATACAAACATACATACATACAAACATACATACATACATACATACAAACATACTTACATAAATACTTACATACATACTTACATACATACATACATACTTACATACATACATACATACTTACATACAAACATACATACATACTTACATACATACATACACACATACCGGTCAAAAACATAACCCTCCTTTTTGCTTCGCCGTAGTCGGGTAAAAAGTTAAGCGAAAACATGTTTTCAGGGTTCTGTAGCCGAATGGCAAAAAACGGAACCCTTATAGATTCGTCATGTCTGTCTGTCTGTCTGTCCGTCCGTATATCACAGCCACTTTATTCTTCTACTATGGAACTATGGAGTATGGAGACTACACAGTTGAAGCTTGGTAGGTAGGTGTATTCTGTGAACCACTTTACGATTTTTATAAAACAATAATATAATATTAAGGGCAGGCTCCCCATACATGTAACCTAATTTTTTTTTTTTTTCATAAAATCTTTACGTGCGTGGTGCCAATGAAATTGAAATAAACCATTTTTTCTCAAAATCAATCATTTGAAAGATTGGCCCGTCTAAAGTGGTTGTTTCCCTCCCCCCCCTCGCTAACTTTTAAAGTAAGGTAGTGAAAAATCTAAAAAACATATATGCTGTATCTATGCTGATCTCAATAAAAAACTCTACTGTGATACGGAACCCTGCGAGTGCGAGTCCGACTTGCACTTGGCCAGTTTATTTTATATATCTTGTTTCATGTTTGACCACTACCTCGCCTGGTGGTTAGCGATGATGTGATCAAAGATTGTGACCACGCTAGGCCTAGAATACTACTACTATACTATAACTATATATATTCCGAAACACCGGTAGATTCAACAGACATTCAATTCTGAAATCAGCACTATCCAAAATATCTACGGCTGTGACTAATATAAAAAATATGTTGATCATATAATCATGACTTGCTTGTACACATTAGATTTGCTACCGGAATTACTTAACAATTACTATGTCAATATTGGGTACGAATATTTTTTCAACTCATTTCTTACTGATTTTATATAACTATGCTAATATCGTGATCATTTTTTACCGATTTCTCAAAAATTAGGAAGTTTTCAATGAGCCTGTATGCTTGTTACGCCGATTGGAATGATTATTTAGAGGGTATATATCAACGGTGGTATAATTAAACGATTCATATATGAATCACTAGAATGATACATTCAGTTTGACCACTATCTCACCTGGTGGAAAGTGACGATGTGGTTGGTGGTAGCACGCTAGGTCTAAAATATGTTTGAAGCGTTTGCATCTAAAGCTGTTGAGAATCAAGTATTTAATGTCCGACAGGTATTGCTAAACATAATATCATCCATAAATATAGAATCAAGAATTAATAATATCGTTTAAAAACTAAAAAACAACCGACTTCAATGCCGCGCTATTCATTTTCAGTACCAATTTTGAGATGTTTATCTCAATATCTCTAGAGATACTTATTATACCTCGATAAAATTACCATGGTACCACACTTGGGATATCTCCTTTCGAACAAAAAAAGAATAATCGAAATCGGTTCATAAACGACGAAGTTATCCGCGAACAAACATAAAAAAATAAAAAAAATAATAATAATACGGTCTAATTGAAAAACCTCCTCCTTTTTTTGAAGTCGGTTAAAAATAATCAAAGCATTTATTCAGTATGTAGGCAGTATTAATATACGCACATATACACGTCAAAATCATAATCAATTATCAAGTAAAAATAGCAAAAGCAGAATTTAACGCTTTGATTGATGTTTAAAAAAGCAAAGTAATGAACCATTCAGTATCATATAACTTATCCATATATCATTAACTAACCAATCATTTAACTTATTTAGAGTGGTCTGTCTGCCTTAAGGCCACTATATTTCAGCGCTGTAGGTATTTAGCGATACCTCCGTCCCCGTGACGGATATTCAGATCGCGTAGGGGAGAACTATCAGCCAGCTAGCAAAAGTGACACAGGTCCTACCTCGAAGACGCCTCGTATACTATTGAAGTGAGGCGCGCTGGCCGATTTGTTATGTAATATTGTGTTAAAAAAGGACGATTTTGAAAAAAACTATTCATTAAATTGCCTTTTTAACTTCTTTTCCTATTTTTGGCATATTTTTTGTGAGTCAGAGTTTAATGGACTTTAAGTAATACCCAAAAATCGATTTAAATTTCTTTGTTTTGGTAATTTTTATGACTGAGTGAAGTCGTAAATATCGTACTTTGAACCATTAAATAATCAAGAATGTTGCTTGAACCACACATCATATATTTTTTTTCTGATCAAAACAAATAATATTTCATTGTTTGTTTTTGAATCAAAAACTTGTCGATATGGAATATTTAAGCCTTAAAGCAACCTCTCCTATTACACATATTTATAGTTGTCCGTCGGATAGTTCACCTAGGTCGATGACCCACGAAAGGTTATCTTATCTCATGTACTGCTAATGAAGTCCGTCCTACTATCGTACTGCATTCATTTGATTTTTAGGGTTTCGTACCCAAAGGGTAAAACGGGACCCTATTACTAAGACTCCGCTGTCCGTCTGTCTGTCTGTCTGTCTGTCCGTCTGTCACCAGGCTGTATCTCATGAACCGTGATAGTTCGACAGTTGAAATTTTCACAGATGATGTATTTCTGCTGCCGCTATAACAACAAAAACTAAAAACAGAATGAAGTTAAAAATAATAGAGGGTCCCCATACAAGAAACGTGTTTTCTTCGGCATTTCACGCCATCTATGAACGCTTAGTTAGGTAAACGTCCCATAGATGGCGTTATATTGAAATGTCGATCCCTAACACCTTTGTTAGACGTTAGATGGCGTTACAAGAAATAAAATGTTTATTAATTATTATTTTTTGCTGGCGAAAAATGATAGTGGTATTTTTTGCTCCATCTTCTAAAATACTGTAGTGTGTTACGGAACCCTGCTAGTGCGAGTCCGACTTGCGCTTGGCTAGTTTATTTTAATTATTTTATTTTCTAGGATTTTTTACCTCACCAAAACTTACAAACATTACATTATATTAATTTGGTGACCTGGGTTGAATCAAGACAAGAAAGGCAGAGGAACGTAGCAAATGTTTCTTTATACGTGATAAGCAACAGTTTGACCACTATCTCAACTGGTGTTAAGTGACGATGTTATCGACGATGTAGCAGGTACGCGTTCTAGGTAAACGACCTATAAGTCAGAATACAGAAGGACTGTACCCAGCATTAGGGTCATGTAGGCTGGACGATAATGACTATGCTATAATACAGGCAAAGTATTTCATCATTTTTATTTTTCATTTTTATTTAAACAATATTATGCAGCTGACAGACGGACTATCAGTTCCATTTGGATCATGATATGTACTGTGATCGGTATGCGTTTCTCTATGTTGTGTTTCACTATTTCACTTTTTTATTTTTTTTATATAAAAATTGTCTTAAGTACTGAAACACACACTTACATGTATGGTTGGTTTTAACCTACTTTAATTTTTTTTAAATATTCTGACGTAAACGATTGGATGACAGCTGAATGGTTCATTACTTTTTTTTTCTAATTCAAAGCGTTAAATTCTGCTTTTGCTATGTTTACTTGATAATTGGTTATGATTTATTTTATGATTTATGATTTTGACGTGTATATGTGCGTATATTTATACTGCCTACATACTGAATAAATGCTTTGATTCTTTGATTCTGATTCTTGATTCATCTTTGATATCACTCCATTTTTGAAACATACACATTTAAAGGAATAACCGTTGAGTATTATGAACTATGTTAGGATTAGATTCAGTAGCCAAATTGCTACGTTAAATTGCAATTGACCTAGGTCACTACCAACTTAGCTACGCCACCTAAACGCAATTCATATAATCATAATAACGCCAAACTTTTGCAGCCATTAAGGAAATAAAAGAATGCATTATGCAAGATATATTGTAATTGGTTGAATTTTGCAAGTTTGCATGAGATGCACGTGGGAAGATTCTAATGGAGTAATCAAACATATCAACTTTTCTAAGCGTAACCTACTCGTATGTCCACATAAGTCTGATACTTAGCACTTTAGTTACTTTTTTTTTGTATACACATTATTTAGGGTTCCGTACCTTAAAAAGAAAAAAGGAACCCTTATAGGATCACTTTGTTGTCCGTCTGCCTGGCTGTATGTCCGTCTGTCCGTCTGTCAAGACCCTTTATCTCCGGAATACGTAGAGGTGTCAAATTGAAACTTATACTAAATACTTGGGTCTATGTTATCTGTCAGCTGAGAAAAAATCAAACATGTAAGTCAACGCAATCAAAAGATTTGACCATTTATGTAGCATATTTTCGCATATTTTGCCATTTTTCAACGGAACGAAACCTATGGGGTAGTTCCCGTTGACCTAGAATCACGACATTTGGCAAGAAGTAAAGTCTTGAACCATTTATATGGAAATACATCTAAAAACCATAAATATGTTGTTTTCGTCTTCTCGCTATTTCCGCGTTGTAAAAATATCACATAAAGAATAGTAAAAAAACTGGCCAAGTACGAGTCAGACTTTTGTCCCGCACACGGAGGGTTCCAAATTTCCGAAGTCCGAATGCCACGAACTTCTAACACCAACTAAGAAAATATTCACACAAAGGTAATTAATTTAATGAAATATCTGGAAGACCGAGTGTTCGTACGACTAACCTTCTACTGATAAAAGCTAATTGAAGCTCTTTAAGTATTAAAATTGAAGATGTATTATTCAATACTGTACACTACATTTCCGCAAATTAACCTTATTCGACCCAAATCGACCGAAGCCCACAAATTTAACAAATAAAACGCTTGCGCGTGCTAATTTTTCCTGTGCTGCCATCTAGCTGCGTCGAGGTTAATTAATTTCGTATCGTATCGTATCCTAAAAAACACGTTTTTTGTTTTAAACCCTTTTATGTTTAACTTCGTTCTGTTCTTAGTATTTGTTGTTATAGCGGCAACAGAAATACATCATCTGTGAAAATTTCAACCGTATAACTATCACGGTTCATGAGATACAGCCTGGTGACAGACGGACAGACAGACAGACAGACAGACAGACAGACAGACAGACGAACAGCGGAGTCTCAGTAATAGGGTTCCGTTGGTACCCTTTGGGTTCGGAACCCTAAAAAGAAAAAATCTCTAATTACTTATTAACATTTTATGTGCGTACAATGACTCGACATAATTTCCCACTAATATTTATGTAGTTCATGGACTAATCATAAAGCATGACAGAACTAAACCTATTCAATAAAAATAAAGTATACCCGTCCCTAGAACGAGCGTGAATAATTCAGTGTCAAGAACCAAATACGAACTGTAAATGTAATTGGTCGCAGCTATCGTGAATTTGTTGAGGATATTTAAGTATTTGTTTCGATGTGGGAACTAAAACACTTGGGTATGTTTTTAGCCGATACAAAAAAAAGGAGGTTTCTCAATTCGACCATATATATATATATGTTTTAATGTCTGTTCGCGGATAACTTAGTCGTTTATGAACCGATTTGATTATTATTTTTAACCGACTTTACAAAAAAGGAGGAGGTTCTCAATTCAAATTTTAATGTATGTTCACCTATTACTCGCAGATGCCTGAACCGCTTTGGAAAATTGTTTTCTTTTTTCAAAGGGTACCCTTCCCAGGTGGTCCCATTTAAATTTTAACGAATTCGGCCGAGCCGTTTTTAATATATCAACATTTGTATTACGACGCATTTACTTATCTTGACGACTTACTCGTTCTACTAACTACTGGCACAGATTATGTAATAGCTACTGTGTCTACTGGCTACTTTGACTAACGCGACGTTTGAAGACGGTTCTTTTAGTTTTTTAAACGATCTTAAATTATTTTGCTGCAAAGGGAGTATCCCAAGAGTAGTATCTCCAGAGATATGGAGATAAACACCTCAAACTTTGTACTGAAAATTAATAGCGTGGCATTTGAAGTCGGTTCTTTTAGTTTTTTAAACGATCTTATTATAAAACGGTTTAATGTTGATGGCCTCTAATGGCCTTGACAAGGTCATATTTCAGCCACATAAAAATGCGAAACATGCTTCAAAACGGCAAAACCTCATCGATCGTACTCGTATCTATGCAGTTATTTATGGGCACAAGGCGTCATTTGAACTTAAATATTGAAGGCATTCATTGTCCTATTTTATTCCCCCTATGTGGTGCACCATAAGTTATTTTAATTAAGTTTTAAGCGACCTTAAGTCAGTTTTTAATTTGTAGATTTTTAGGGTCCCGTACCCAAAGGGTAAAACGGGACCCTATTACTAAGACTCCGCTGTCTGTCTGTCTGTCACCAGGCTGTATCTCATGAACCGTGATAGTTAGACAGTTGAAATTTTCACAGATGATGTATTACTGCTGCCGCTATAACAACAAATACTAAAAACAGAATAAAGTTAAAAATAATAGAGGGTCCCCACACAAGAAACGTGTTTTCTTCGGCATTTCACGCCATCTATGAACGCTTAGTTAGGTAAACGTCCCATAGATGGCGTTATATTGAAATGTCGATCCCCAACACCTTTGTTGACGTTAGATGGCGTTATAAGAAATAAAATGTTTATTAGTTATTATTTTATGCTGGCGAAAAATGATAGTGGTATTTTTTGCTCGATCTTCTAAAATACTGTAGTGTGTTACGGAACCCTGCTAGTGCGAGTCCGACTTGCACTTGGCCAGTTTATTTTATTATAGTCTGCTTTATAGTTTTAGGAGTAGTTTATATTGTATATACCATCATCAGCATCATAATCAGCCGGTGTCAGTCCACTGCTGGACGTAGGCCTCTCCCAAGATGCGCCATTGAGCCCGATCTTCGGCTCATTGGGAGGGATATGCCCTACGGATATGCCTTAATTGCCACGCTGGGCAGGCGGGTAGGCGATATATATATATGTATATGAATCCTTGTAGCAAAATTTATATAAAATAATTCAAACATTAGGTTTTTTTTTTGCCAAAATACTTGTTAATTATGAATTATTGTTTTAGTTAAGAAACTAAGTAATATCTGGTGCTCTACCTACTTAACAGTTTGCTTAGCAAAGTAGTCTAACTGGTAGAAACTTTATTTACCATTCGATAAAAATAATGTTAATACTATAAGTAACCACAAACAAACAAGACATTTTGAAGAAGCAATTGACCGACTTAGTATTGAGGTACTCAAGACTAGCAATACAGAATTTACAATCTCAATTTGTTTGTGGGCGAATGATGATTTGCAACCTTTTGCATAATATATAGTCGCTATTGAGCGCATCGCTCTGTGTAAGAGGCATTTGCACCAAAACTTATGCTCCACTCGAGGGCCATTCAATTTTATCGTCAATTCGATAACGAGGAGAAGTTGGGATAACCCAATATCTCAGATTTAGCTTGTACTATTAATTATGCTGTGCTAAATAAATATACAATACATTTAGTCTTAAAATATACCATTGTGGTAGGAGCGTTGTATTGATGTTCCGCCTGTCTAGCTACCAAGAAGAAGCTTACCACCCTCAAGGAGTAAATCTGCCGCCATAGATGTTCCGGCAGCGCACAGCCACAGAATATATAGCAGTTACTACGTAACACAGCTGACACAGCTCTTGAGATTCAGACCATTCTAGGTCTAGTGTGTTCACCATATTTGACAGCTAAATAAATATAAATAAATAAATAAATCATTTATTGATCATTAAAAGGCAGGTAAATATAACAAATTTGGTAACCTGGCACCTAAACTAGGCTCGAGACCCGTATGATAGGTTCCAGGCCTCTTCCGTCTGTTAACAGTGGTAACTGCCTATTGGTAAGTACAGTTAATATAATTAATTAATTAATTACATTTGTATGAATTTTAAAAAGTTAGAAATGGAGGTTAGTTACATTATATTAATTACAATATAAGAACATTATGTATAAAATTATTTTATGAATTAAAAAAATCGCGAGCTACATCGCTTACCAACAGGCGACAGGGGTAAAACACTTCAGATAATCATTAGATTAAAAAATTGTAATGAAAGTCAGGAATGCTAATTGCTAACCATATACCTAGGTGACAACTAGTTCGCGACACTATTATGTCATCAACTCAGTATTGCTACGGGACATATGTAATTGCTAACCATATACCTAGGTGACAACTAGTTCGCGACACTATTATGTCATCAACTCAGTATTGCTACGGGACATATGTAATTGCTAACCATATACCTAGGTGACAACTAGTTCGCGACACTATTATGTCATCAACTCAGTATTGCTACGGGACATATGTAATTGCTAACCATATACCTAGGTGACAACTAGTTCGCGACACTATTATGTCATCAACTCAGTATTGCTACGGGACATATGTAATTGCTAACCATATACCTAGGTGACAACTAGTTCGCGACACTATTATGTCATCAACTCAGTATTGCTACGGGACATATGTAATTGCTAATCATATACCTAGGTGACAACTAGTTCGCGACACTATTATGTCATCAACTCAGTATTGCTACGGGACATATGTAATTGCTAACCATATACCTAGGTGACAACTAGTTCGCGACACTATTATGTCATCAACTCAGTATTGCTACGGGACATATGTAATTGCTAACCATATACCTAGGTGACAACTAGTTCGCGACACTATTATGTCATCAACTCAGTATTGCTACGGGACATATGTAATTGCTAACCATATACCTAGGTGACAACTAGTTCGCGACACTATTATGTCATCAACTCAGTATTACTACGGGACATATGTAATTGCTAACCATATACCTAGGTGACAACTAGTTCGCGACACTATTATGTCATCAACTCAGTATTACTACGGGACATATGTAATTGCTAACCATATACCTAGGTGACAACTAGTTCGCGACACTATTATGTCATCAACTCAGTATTGCTACGGGACATATGTAATTGCTAACCATATACCTAGGTGACAACTAGTTCGCGACACTATTATGTCATCAACTCAGTATTACTACGGGACATATGTAATTGCTAACCATATACCTAGGTGACAACTAGTTCGCGACACTATTATGTCATCAACTCAGTATTACTACGGGACATATGTAATTGCTAACCATATACCTAGGTGACAACTAGTTCGCGACACTATTATGTCATCAACTCAGTATTGCTACGGGACATATGTAATTGCTAACCATATACCTAGGTGACAACTAGTTCGCGACACTATTATGTCATCAACTCAGTATTGCTACGGGACATATGTAATTGCTAACCATATACCTAGGTGACAACTAGTTCGCGACACTATTATGTCATCAACTCAGTATTACTACGGGACATATGTAATTGCTAACCATATACCTAGGTGACAACTAGTTCGCGACACTATTATGTCATCAACTCAGTATTACTACGGGACATATGTAATTGCTAACCATATACCTAGGTGACAACTAGTTCGCGACACTATTATGTCATCAACTCAGTATTGCTACGGGACATATGTAATTGCTAACCATATACCTAGGTGACAACTAGTTCGCGACACTATTATGTAATCAACTCATTATTGCTACGGGACATATGTAATTTCATTTCGTTCGTTCAAATTGGGCGATCATATTGAATGTTTTATCAATTCCTTTACTATCGACTGTTTTGTTTATTAATCTAATTTTAGCTTTGTATTATTAAACAATCATCGAAGTATAAATAATTGATTCGAACCAGCCAGTTAACTAGTATATAGATAGATATTATAAAGCTGCCTCAGAATCAATATTGAAATCAACCGGTCTACCAAAAACTTAAGATCGTTTAAAAAATTAAAAGAACCGACTTCAAACGTCGCGCCAGTCTAAGTCGCCAGTGCCAGTAGTTAGTAGTATGTCATCGAGGTATATAAACGCATCGTAATACAAATGTTGATACATTAAAAACGGCTCGACCAATTTCCACTACCTGGGAAGAGTACCCTTTAAAACAAAAAAGAATTTTCTAAATCGGTTCAGGCATCTTTGAGTAATCTGTGAACATACGTATAAATAAGATCGTTTAAAAAACTAAAAACAACCGACTTAATTGCCGCGCTATTAATTTTCAGTACCAATTTTGAGGTTCTTATCTCCATATCTCTGGAGATACTCATCAGACCTCGATAAAATTAACATGGTACTACACTTGGGATATTTCCTTTCTTACAAAAAAATTAAAATCAAAATCGGTTCATAAACGACGAAGTTATCCGCGAACAAACATAAAAAAAAACATAAACGGTCGAATTGAGAAACCTCCTCCTTTTTTTGAAGTCGGTTAAAAAAAGATTGCGACGAATTGAGAACCTCCTCCTTTTTTTTGAAGTTGCTTAAAAAGGTTGATTCCAAACTTCTTGCTCAGCATTCTTTAAACCATACTTTAATTCTTCAAAATACGACACCTCAATACAATCTGATTCGATTGACTTATAATCGAAACAAATCCGACCTCGATCGGTTCGTGATCAAAAAATTATTACGAACTGTAATCGATAAGGGTCATCTCGAAATCGATTATCAATTTTTATTGAATTTACATCTTTTTGTTGTACCAATATTTTTCCGTCCGTTTTGCATTGAGTTTGACCTACCTACTAAAAGTTCTTTAAACTCTTGAAGATTTATTTTCTTCATACTTTTGGACGTAGGCCTCTCCCAAGTCACGCCACTGAGCCTGATCTTCGGCTCTTTGTTTCCAGTCACCGCCCATCAATATATCAATATACTTAATATATCAAACATACTAGTACTATATGAGATTTATATATACTATAATGCCATTGTGCACTTAAAGGACCAGATTTTTTTTATAAGTTCTTAACTAGGTATCCAATGTGGGTTGCACATTACTAGTATTCTTGTTAACCCCTCCAACTAAGCTAAATAAGCTTGTGTCTGGAGTGGGTTCACGTCAATAGTGCAATGGGTGGGGTGGGGATCGAACTCACGACCTCTCGATCGCCAGTCCGACACCCTATCCATCGGGCTAAATTGCCACCTTTTCGCCTTTTAGTATGTATGTATACGACTCCAAATTTGACTAAGAATTCGTTTTCAGTTTAATTTATTCATAGACATCCATCAAGTACAGTCATGTTTGGTGTTGTATTACGCGGTGTCACCATGTGCCGGTGTAGTCACAGAATAGTTACTGCCAGTGGGTGTCGTCGGCACAGAACTAGTTTGTCCGGTGTCCGGTTATGTCACATACTCAAATAGTATGTCACATGACAGCGCGCTGCCGCAATGATATAGGTCATAAGGGTGATAGGATTGATGATAAATTGTAATCGAATTAATGTACGCGGAATTCGTTTTCGTATTTCGAAAAATCAGTTGCAAATGTTTCGCGCAACTGTTAACAACAACAGAATGCTAAGTAACCAAGTGCGACATTCCTGACGATTATTACACTAAAATCTATCGTCAAACAGCCTGTTGCGGCAGCAGTCTTTTAGAGCCAGTTCCCATTCTAGGCTCAGCGTGCTACCGTCACGACCGCATCATCACTTACCTACAGGTGAGATTGTGGTCAAATGCTAGCCTATACAATATTAAAAAAACAACAGGTTGCATTTTGGGAGTGCCGGCAGAAATGAAAACTTGAACATTTACGTCGTGCATTTGGTCTACTCTCCCTCCGTCTTACGAATGTTCGATCGGGTCACGTGTCCTGACGCGAGTTTAACATTTTTTATTCACCCCAAAAACAGTTTCTACTTTCCCTCCGCCTTACGAATTTTCGGTCAGGTCACGTGTCCTGACGTCTAGCTAAAAGTTCGCAAAGGCCCAAAATACAAAGGTCATGGTAACAGAGAGATAAGGGTCAAAGTGTGTCACTACATGGCAATTAATTCGTGATTTTCACTTGATGATATCGAGATATGCGAGCGTGTCGAGCGAAACGATGCGAAGTCTGACCTTTGTGATATGGAAGACGGGGTATTTATTGCATTGCTGTATATGGTAAATGAATACTTACAGTGTTATGCATATCGATTCTTTTAAGGTAATAAGTGAGAAAAGCCTTGATCTTTAACCTCTTTATCAACCGACTTCACAAAAAAGGAAGAGGTTCTCATATCTTCGGAATCTTTTTTTAGGGTTCTGTAGTCCTGACAAGGAACCCTTATATTATAGTTTCGTCATGTCCGTCTGTCTGTCTGTCCGAGGTTTTGCTAAGAGACCGTTAATACTAGAAAGCTGTAATTTTGTGGGGGTATGTATATAAATTACGCCGACAAAGTGCTGAAATAAAATTGTGAAAAATATTTTTTTTTTAGGGTACCTCCCCTATATGAGAAGTGGGGATGATTTTTTTTTCATCGTCTACCCCATCGTGTGGGGTATCGTTGAATAGGTCTTTTAAAATGATTTAAGGGTTGCTAATACTATTTCTCGATTGAATGCTCCATTTACGAAATATTAAACTTTAAAGTGCAAATGTTTGTTCCAGTAGGGCGTCCCCCTCCCCTCTAAAAGCTAAACTGCTGACTTGAAAAATCTGGAAAAATTCGTGATAGTAGCGCATTTTATGAACTTTAAAGGAAAATTATAGCGGTTAAGATAACTTTATTAGTTTGGCAGTAATAGTCGTTGAACTTGGGTGTTGGATAATTTTGTACCAAATATAAAATCCTTAGAATAAATCCTTTAAAGTAACAACGACGGAGTACCTAGTTGCTTGTATATAACGGGTAAAGACTTGCATTGAATAACAAGCAACTACGGAACCCTACACTGCGCGTGGCCCGACACGCACTTGGCCGGTTATTATTTTTATGTATGTTCACCGATTACTCGAAGATGCCTGAACCGATTTGGAAAATTATTTTATTTTTCAAAAGGTACCTTTCCCAGGTGGTTTCATTTAAATTTTAACGAATTCGGCCGAGCCGTTTTTAATATATCAACATTTGTATTACGATGCATTTACTTATCTCGACAACATACTACTAACTACTGGCACAGATTATATAATAGTTACTCCGTCTACTGGCTACTTCGACTAGCGCGACGTTTGAAGTCGGTTCTTTTAGTTTTTTAAACGATCTTAAATTATTCTTTTCTTGGTAATATTTTTATATTATCTTGATTTATAAAATAAAGATTATATAATTTAATCTCAGGATTATCAGAAGAGACTAGACTAGACTCGGGTCTAGTGAGCCACAGTTTCTCTTAAGCTCGTTTCCCACGCCGCGTGTACTATTCATTATTCTGTGGCCGCGTGATAATGCGGACAGACGCAGGCCAGTGGTGCTGTGGGAGATTGGTCGGCTGTGACGGCAGAGGCACCGAGTTCAATACCCGCCGTGCACTACTGGATTTTTATATCTATAAATGTATGTGCGCTTTGACCGTGGCCTTTCGGTGAAGAAAAACATCCTTAAGAAATCCCCAACCCCCGCATGGTGGTAGGACACTATCTAATGTCCGTCGGGCCAGCTACCACCCTCAAGTTAGAAAATCTGTCGCTAAACATCTAATGTGTTCCAGCAGCTATCCTTGAGAGCCAGTTCCTATTCTAGGCCTAGCGTGCTTACCATCTTTGACCGCATATCCCGATTGTAATCGTAGCGCGTGGGTTTGCATAGATTATCCTTGGTATCACGCGCTGTGGGAAGCAAGCTTCATAGGCATACGCTATCAATCACCAGGCAGTATTGGTATAAGATCGAATCGATAGAAGGCAATATCGACTTGCAAAATGTAGGCATATGTAAATCTTATGAAAATTTAGAGCTAATGGAGATTATAATAAGAGAGGCGTATGAAAATAGTATATTTCATTACAAGTGCGGAAAGGCTGTCATTGCAAAGAGTTCCGACAAATTGACTGATTGATTGGTTGACAGTCGGAACAAGTTGCAATGACGGTTCCGCACGTGTACTGAACGACTATTTTTAATACAGTTGCGAAAAAATGAAGCAATTTAATAAAATAATAAAAACACAATAAACTCAATTAAATTAACATTTGTTTCTTGGAAAAGTTATAATTCACATATACATTGAAATTGGTACAGTTTTTTTATACTAACTGGGGAATGTCGTTTTAATAAAGCGTTTAATTTTGGGTATTCACTTATATCCACGTTGTTCCTTATTTTCAGCATACTTTTTATCATCGAAAACCTCGACCATAACGTAGAAGGTTTTAATTTTGCTGAGAGTTCGGAGAAGTATGCCAACATAACATTTTCTGAAAAACTATTTGCTTTTTTCTCTTCTCTCCACGCAATAAATTCGTCGTATGTAGATATGTAGCGACTTCTTGACTTTTCCGGTAAAATGTTCTCCGAAGCATTTATTAATGCAATTATGTAAGTAGTATGTAAGTATGCAATTATACTGAGTTCCGGTGGTGTTAATTCAAAAAAACTAGGGTCGATATTACTCATTTTGTGCAACAAACAACTAAACTCGCAAAGAAAATTTCTGAAAAATGGCGCCAACCGTAGAATATATGCAGAGTTTTTTTTTTCACCCATTCTGGTAGGCAAAGGGAACTATGCTCATACAGCCAAGTCTTCAGTAGAATTTTTTTATTGATTTGAAATGAAAATGAAATTTAATGAGATGAAATGAAATGAAACCTAACCTAACTCATTCCATCAAATCATTAAATCTGTTATTGGAACAAATTAGTAGCTTCTTTTTAGAAATATACGTATTTGCATGAATCATAAAAACTTTTTTGAATTTTTTTAGTAAAAACTTCATGGTTGGTTTTTCTTTTTAATAGACATTATTTTGACCGTTGGGAAAGAGAACGCACGAGTTCGGGAAAGGTAAAGAAAAAGCACGAGTGTGTAATAGCCCACATCCCGAACGCTATACGTCCCTGCAATACGCCACTTTTTCAATAAACGAACATATTGGAGAGTCAGGGCTAGCTCTTAAAAAAAATAAGGTGACTGTAAAAAATATAATATGGAAAAATGAAAGGTAAAACATATAAACATACTAATAAAATAAACATTA
Source organism: Cabera pusaria (assembly GCA_954871355.1). Taxonomy (NCBI): domain Eukaryota; kingdom Metazoa; phylum Arthropoda; class Insecta; order Lepidoptera; family Geometridae; genus Cabera; species Cabera pusaria. The sequence goes on from OX940896.1 coordinate 1,658,775, forward strand.
TAAAGGATTATAATATTTTGTCTACAATAGCATACTCGTACATCTCAAAAACATTGCGTCAAGGTAAATAAATCTGCATAATTCCTACTAACCTCTTTACGATATTTCAAAAGGAAGTGAAGTACCTACTAGTCTACGCAGTCAAAGCATATTAGCATGGTAATGTCAGATTTATATACAGATAAGAATATTCGCCTGTTCGTAAAGTAAACTAATTCAAAGGGGAAGATATAAATCAGGTAGTTTTATAAACTTTTGAATAAATACATAATTAACATGTTAGTAATTATAATAGTCTTTAAGCAAGTTTATATTTATTTTTATCTGACTGTAGACTGACAGTGAAGTAAAAAGGAGGGTTATGATTTGGACCGGTTTTTTTTTTTTTTTTTTTTTTTTTTTAAATACTTTATAGGCTAGCGTTTGACCACTATCTCACCTGTTGGTAAGTGATGATGGAGAGTGATGTTATTGTAAATAATATTATATATCCTTACAAAGTCGCTCCTCCTATCTGTACGCTTAGAACTTTTAAACTACCCAACGGTTTTGAATGCAGTTTTCAATAATAGATAGAGTGATTCTAGAGGAAGGTTTATAACGCGGGCAAAGCCGCAGGGCGCAATAAGTATATAATATAATATTTGTAATCTAGATGCACCACAACAAATGACAAATGCAAATAATACTCCCACTCCCTCTAAATGTAGCAAGGGGACAGCATACATGATTCTTTGTAGTGTTTCACACTTTATATTTTTGTAAATTGTTAAACACAATCCAAAATTTCATCATACCGACGGGACTTGAACCCGCAACCTCCGGAATAACATGTTCCGGTGCTTTTGCCAATTAAGCCATAAACATCGTTAAGAAACCAACAAAACCCCCCGCATGGTGGTAGGACACTATCTAGTGTCCGCCTGGCCAGCTACCACCCTCAAGTTAGAAAATCTGTCACCAAACATCTAATGTGTTCCGGCAGCTATCCTTGAGAGCCAGTTCCCATTCTAGGCCTAGCCTGCTTACCATCTTCGACCGCATCATCACTTACCAACAGGTGAGATAGTGGTCAAACGCTAGCCTATAACGTATTAAAAAAAAAAAAAAAAAAAAAGCCACCAATGCATAATTGGGTTAACAAATGCAATCAACTAATTTCGTCGTAACGATAATTCGCACCGTGGCTTAATTGGCAAAAGCACCGGAACATGTTATTCCGGAGGTTGCGGGTTCAAGTCCCGTCGGTACGATGAAATGTTGGATTGTGTTTAACAATTTAGCATAAATGATGTTGATCTTGTCCCCTTGCTCGTAGGAGTAGGACATCTCGATCCGGTGGAAATAACAGGAATATAGTGAGTCTTTCGCAAAAAGCGTAGGTTTCTTTTTACAAGCTTTATCTCTACTTCACGGCGAATTTGTCCGTCACAAATCTTGCGATTGATTTTTGAGTAACTTCCAGGGGTTCGATTGAGCTGAAATTTTGCATACATGTGTAAATCGCGTAACAATGCAATATTATGATGCTATATCTGATGTGCTGATCTGATGATGGAGCTGGAAGGTGGCCAAAGGAACTCCTAAACCACACATGTTATACCTGTCGTGTTTGGGCTCGTTGGATTTGTCTTGACGTACTCTGGTCCTAGTTTATGTTAAAGCTTGTATTTAAAAAGGTTTTTAAAAATATAACTTGTTTCCTATAGACAAGCTTGCGGCGATACAATCTTTGTTCAGTAAATGGGTCAAGCTACGGTCGAAGCAGCACTCACTTATTATGGAACTAAGACTGGGTGTTCTGCATACTGCTACTATGCTTAATTACATATATATCATTATAGGCTGGTCATATCTGCCGCAGGACTGAAAACCGTTGGGGTAGACTTGTCCTTGAGTGGATACCGCGACTCGGCAAACGTAGCGTAGGACGTCCTGTGACCAGGTGGAGCGATGACATACGCAAAGCGGTGGGCAGTGACTGGAAGAGAAGAGCCGAAGACCGGGCTCAGTGGCGCATCTTGGGAGAGGCCTACGTCCAGCAGTGTACTGACACAGACTGATGATGATGAAACACAAGCTTTTACATAACCTAAGACCAGAGTAAGTCAACATAAATCTAACGAGCTCAAACACGACGGGTATAACATGTGTAGTTTAGGAGTTCCTTTGGCCACCTTCCAGCTCCATCATCAGATCAGCACCATTTCATCATAATATTGTCATATGTTGTAGTAATCACTCGATTTACACATGTATGCAAAATATCAGCTCAATCGGTATTAAGGAAGTGGATCAAATTCAATTTGCAAGATTTGATGACAAATATCAGGACAGATGAAACTAACTATAAGCTAGGGACGCAAGAAGGCCTACATCTTCCAATGGATGACAAAACATTCCATCTATTGTAATCGAACCTCATTAAAATTACAACTCCTTGCTGATTTGACTAAGTAGGTAGCCGTTAATGCCTTTTGTCTAGAAATACATCCAGTATCGAGATTGTTAGCAGATTTATGATAATTTTTATTTATACTCCATTATATACCAGTTATGGATGACCTTGGCTTTTTATTATTAATAATTTCTTATCTGTGGAGGCTAATTTTAAGTTTTTAATTATCTCTTTGTATGACATAGTTTTAACGGTTTTTTTTAATAATCGGGTTCAGCGTTGAAAGATAATTTGTTTCGAATACAATAGACAGTTTGTCGCATGTAGCGATTTACGAACCCTTCGATGAGCAGGATTTTACACAGAAATATTTCCAGTTTGGATATTTAACAGAAAGTAAATAATAATAATATATATAATAACTCTAAATATTCGTTTGATTACTTAAATCTAGTAAATTTAGTAAAGCTAGTAATTAAGTAGTTAATTTAGGCTATCTTTGAAAATATTCCAATAATTGGTCGAATCATATTTTGACTACACTATATTATAATAATTATACAAGCAACCCGCTCTGGCTCCGCACGCGTTAAATTTATCAAACGGATTAGGCAGCGTTTTCAATTAAAGCTTCCAGACGCCAGACTTTTTCATATGCAACCATCATCGTCATATTTCAACCAATGTACGCGAAACCTTCATAAATCATTCTAATGATAAATTAAAACCACATGAAGATCCGTTCAATAGTTTTAAGATTATCGCAAAAATAATTTTAATAAAAAATAAATATCAAAATGGTTATCATGAGTCAACCCTAGGAGATAGACATAATTGCGATTCTGTATAGGTCTTATTAAGTTCTACAACTCTGCCACAAACACTTTTCTTTTATGTCTTACCGTTAAAGCAGTGTTCGTAAGAAATGTGTTTTCTCGACCGTTTTATCAACTTAGGTTGCAAAATAGATTGCCACAAAAATACCTATTACTAAAACGGAATAATATGGCCTATGACCGTTCGGAAAATAAATTCTCAATACATATAAAATGTAAAATATTTTTTTAAATAAAACGGGTAGTTTAAGATGTTAGCTACGACACATAAACTTATTAGTATAGATTTTGATTTTTAGCAATAATTAATATTATTTTATTCTATCATTTGCCTTTTATTTTCATCTTTCAGGAATGTATTAATATATTCTATATATGTATACTATTTATATATACATATTATACTATGTGCTATCAAATTGCCTAGAGCTAGACTAAATGATCAAGGCTACATCTGGCCCATAAAGCTATAAATAATAATACGTTCGATTAAACTGGAATAACAATATAATTAATCAAGAATTCATCTGAACACTGGCTCATATAAATGTGTTATAAATATTTATTGATATTATTTTATTGCTTTATGAGGGAATCAGTGTAAAAAATTCATTTTTCAAACGCTGTTTAGTTGCACAGAATGTACTCGTGGAGATTTTGATTTTCCGCTTCTTGGATCATCACTTTTCATTTCATCAATATCTTTATTTTGTTCAGGCAAACGAAGTCAAATCGTAGGCAAAAATCACTTTTTCCACTTTACATTAATGAGAGTCATCCTAAAAATACTTTAATATATATTATAATTTTCATGCATGTTTGTTGATACTGTGCCTACACTGTACATACGAGTACCATATTAATTCCTCTGTTAGAATGGGCAATAAACAGTCGTATTTAATGTTAATTGTTTAATTGAATACGTAGAGCCCAATATCTTATATAGCATAATACCAAAGCGGCGGTGAATAAAACCTCTGTAAATAAAAACCCTTTATATTTTGGGAAGTCTTAAAGGATTAATAAAAAACTGGCCAAGTGCAAGTCGGACTCGCACTCGTAGGGTTCCGTAGCACAGTTGAGTATTTTATAACTATAACTTTTCGCCACCAAAAAATTAACTTTGTTATTCATAGTGTTTGTATGAAAAACAAAGTTATACTTGCGGTTGCTATATCCCAATAACGGCTGAATGTATCTCGTCCAAACCAATTTTCGGTGAAAGTTTTTATTGAGATCTACAGCATTTATATGTTTTTTAGATTTTTCACTCCCTTACTTTAAAAGTTAGAGGGGGGACACACATTTGACCACTTTAGAAGTGTCTATCATCCGAATGATTGACTTCAGAAAAAATAGTTTTTGAAACATCAATGTAATTTTGAAATACCTATCTAAAGACGTGTTATACGCACGTTTATAGGTTTAATGAAAAACATTTTTTTTGTATAGTTCCATGTATGGGAAGCCGCTCTTAATCTTTTATTTTTTTATTTTTGTATGTATATCGTAAAACAGTTCACAGAATACATCTACCTACTATCAACTTTGTAGTTCTAATAGTTTCGGAATAAAGTGGCTGTAACATACGGACAGACAGATAGACATGACGAATCTATAGAGGTTCCTTTTTTTGCCATTCGGCTACGGAACCCTAAAAAGTAGACACGGACCTGACGGACATATATAAGGGTTCCTTGAATTATCACGTAGTGACACGTGAACGCGTGAACTACTAACGGTTCCACACTCGAACGTACGAGTGTGATGCCCACCAAAAAATCACGCGTTTACTTGCCGTGCTTAATACTTTTTTAATAAAAAAGACATATTACAGCATTGACGACTTTTTAAATGAAAAACTGTGAAATTGTGCTTATCAAACTAAAATACCATTTTTAGGGTTCCGTACCCAAAGGGTAAAACGGGACCCTATTATTAAGACTCCGCTGTCCGTCTATCTGTCTGTCTGTCTGTATGTCTGTCCGTCTGTCACCAGGCTGTATCTCATGAACCGTGATAGTTAGACAGTTGAAATTTTCACACATGATGTATTTCTATTGCCGCTATAACAACAAATACTAAAAATAGCATAAAATTGAAAATAATAGAGGGTCCCCATACAAGAAACGTGTTTTTTTCGGCATTTAATATAACGCCATCTATGCACGCTTAGTTAGGTAAACGTCACATAGATGGCGTTATTTCATTTAATTTCATTTCGTAGATGAAGGAGTATGGGTCACTCCGAAACTGGTCGCATGTTATTATCAACTTTGACCTTATCACGTGAGTAGTTTACCGGTTAAATAGTAATTTAAGCGGCAATAGACCAATGGCTATGGCGTCGGACTTATGATCGAGAGGTCGTGAGTTCGATCCCCACCCATTGCACTATTGACGTGAACCCACTCCGTGTCCGATTGTGATAGTTGGAGGGGTTAACAAGACTGCTAGTAATGTGCAACCAAATGTGCAACCCACATTATTGCTAGGAAGCTTTTTTAATAACTAAAAAAGTTTTAAAATATATACGGTCGAATTGAGAAACCTCCTCCTTTTTTTGAAGTCGGTTAAAAACTAACCGACTTCCATGCCCCGCGAGCCAGTTTGAGACGTTTAACGTCTTATCTCTGGAGATACTTCTCAGATCTCGATGAAATTACAATGGGACCACCTTGGGAATGTACCCTACCGATTATACAAAATATCATTCGAATCGGTTTACAATTGACGGAGTAATCGCGTAACATTCATACAAAAAAAAAATTAAAAAAAAAACACGACGAATTGAGAACTCCTCCTTTTTGGAAGTCGGTTGAAAATATAGTAACAATGACGTATACTCACGATGTGTTCAATAAAATTAAGTATCGTTCAATTTAGATTTTTTCTCATTTGTCTTCTTATTTCGTTCGGTCTTGTCTCACCATTTAGTTGGCCTTGAAATTAGTGGTCAAATTGATGTCAAACGCTGATGGTATCACAACCACCTACTGTTTGCGTGGATGTCTGTAATGATCAAATTCTGGCAATAAAACTTGCAGAATATAGCCGGGCTAATAATGGTATCACTTGTCATTTTTTTGTCAAATTGCTAAAATGGTGTGTTGCATGACAACTTGCTTGCGGTGGGTTGTATATACGCATATAATTTTTATGATTGTAGTAATTTACGATTGAAACCGTCCGTTAATATTATCGTCGAATGCGTTCTACCTGTAATGACACACGGAGTCGAGACGTGGACACTGATGGTGCGACTGATCCACCAATTCAAAGTCGCTCAGCGAGCTATGGAAAGGGCTATGCTGGGAGTATATCTGAAAGATCGAATTCGAAATGAAGTCATCCGACAGAGAACCAAAGTTATCGACATAGCTCAAAGGATTAGCAAGCTCAACTGGCAGTGGACTGGTCACATCTGTCGCAGAACCGATAACCGTTGGGGTAGACTAGTTCTAGAGTGGAGACCACGGCTCGGTAAACGAAGCGTAGGACGCCCTCCAGCTGGGTGGAGCGATGTTATACGCAAGCTGGCTGGCAGCGGTTGGAAACAAGGAGCCGAAGATCGAGCTCAGTGGCGTGCCATAGGAGAGGCCTATGTCCAGCAGTGGAAGAATAGTGGCTGTTAATGATGATGACGATTGAAACGTCATGGTTGTTTTATTTTCTCTACATTTATATATAATGTAGGTATTACTTGCACCGAAAATGCATAGCTTCATGTAGCGATGTGTGAAAAGGCTAGAATAATCAGCAACTTTTATTATTATTACGAGCGACCCCCCCTGGCTTTGCACGGGTATAACATAAATACTTAAATTTTTTGCCACAGGTGGTTGCAATCATATTTGCGAGAAACATCGTCATATTCCAAACAATTTGCACAAAACCTTAACAGATTATATACCAGTATCTTCTTAGGGAAACATTCTATTGATAGATGAAAACTGCATGAAAATCCGTGCAGTGCTTTTTGAGATTATCTCTAACATACATACAGACGGACAGACACGGCGTAGGACTTGGTTTTCTAATACGTTAGTGATTAAAAATACTTGACTCTGGCCGGATACAAGAAGAAATACTCTAGCTACTCTCTAGTATTATTCATATTTTTTAGTTTTTAGCAGTCTCGTACATCTGCCCAAGTAGAGTTCTACAATAAGATATAATAGATTTAAATGTATCGTAAGGATCCCAAATAATATTATTATTACTAATTAAGATAGTTTAAAAACTAAAATAACCGACTTCCGAGTCAATTTCAGTAGCAAGTTTGAGACGTGTATCGTCATATCTCTGGAGATATCAATCAGATCTGGATGAAATTACAATGGGACCATCTTGGAAACGTACCCTACCGATTAAAAAGAAAGAAGAATCATTCGAATCGGTTTTCAATTGACAGAGTAATCGCGTAACATACATACAAAAAAAGAAAAAAAAAACATACAGACGAATTGAGAATCTCCTTTTTGGAAGTCGGTTTAAAACGGTTGTACACTCACGGGTTTTTTTTATCGGAATTGTTCCGACCAGTTTCGGACATGTTTGATGTCCTTCTTCTGGGAGCCACGTCTACCGCAAACTCATCGCGCGAGTGTACAACCGTTTTTAGGGTTCCGTAGTCCTGACAAGGAACCCTTATAGTTTCGTCATGTCCGTCTGTCTGTCTGTCTGCCTGTCCGAGGTTTTGCTAAGAGACCGTTTATACTATAAAGCTGTAATTTTGTATGGGTATGTATATAAATTACGCCGACAAAGTGCTGAAATAAAATTAAAAAAAATTTTTTTTTTAGTGTAGCTCCGCTACATAAGCAGTGGGGATGATTTTTTTTTGTCGTCTACCCCATCGTGTGGGGTATCGATAAATAGTCTTTTAAAATGACTTAACCATTTTATTTATTTATACAATTTTTCTATTGAATGATCCATTTACGAAATATTAAACTTTAAAGTGCAAATTTTTGTTCCAGTAGGGCGCCCCCCCCCCCCCCCTCTAAAAGCTAAACTGCTGGCTTGAAAAATCTGAAAAAATTCTTGATGATATCATTTACCCATGGAGATGTTAACGCAAGGCGTACCCCTCTGCTGGCCATATGGCCATATGAGCGTGCGTAACTACGCTGTATTTTCAATAATGTGTGCTAGTGTGCGGGATTATTAAAGTGAGTGATTTGTGTGTGTGCAATGCGTGTTTACCTCGTCCCCCGTAAGTATCGGCAGAAAAAAATGTTTGCGGATTACAACGTTAACATCTCCATTGGCTCGAAGTATTATACAATATAATAACTTAGAATTATTAATAAAAACGGCTTCACACTCACGGGCTAAGACATCACAGTTACTTTACTTACCTAATAAAATGATCTACAGATTGTATATTAACTAACATTACTGCAGGTACTCATAGTTTCCTCACAGCGCCGGAACAATTTCTTTTTTCACGCTTATTGGTGACGTCACCGTCGAGTAGCAAAGGTCACCTGCAATAGGCACGTTTGGAAATATGAAAGCGTGCGTTTGAAAGAACTGTTTTTAGGTAATTATTGTGGAAATTATTTGAACTGATAAAGAGACGTATGGATAATGTATCTGTCGCAGGCAGATAACTGAATTAGCCGTTCAATTAACAGCCTAGCCTCTTAACTAAACAGCGCCGTACAACTAAATTCCTGAATGCCAAAATATCCAGCCATTTAATCAAACAGCCAGGCAAATGACTTGCAGCGATGACGTTTCATTACTTGCCTAGCCATTTCATCAAACATCTAGGCAAATGACTTTGATCGATGATGTTGCATTACTTGCCTAGCCCGTTCATTAGTCTGACACTAAGGCAACACACTAGGAACAGTGACCACCGCATCGACGAGCGAAGCGAGGAGGGGAGTCGCGGCAGCGGCCGCGCGTCACCAGAAATATATGTATATTTTTTACTAGCAGCCCGCCCCGGATTCGCACGGGTAGAACATATATTATGCCTACAAAATTTGCATCAGTTTGTTGCATCGAATATAAAATATGAACATATTTACCAATCATCGTCATATTTCATCCAATTTACACAAAACCTTAACGAATTACGCACCTAAACCTTCCTCATAAACACTCTGGCTATTGGTGAAAACCGCATGATAATCCGTTCAGTAGCTATTGAGATTATTGCGAACAGACAGACAGACGCAGTGATGGACTTTGTTTTATACTTACTTACGTAGTGATATTGGACGGCCCTTTTGGCGTAAAGGATAGTTACCCTGATTCTGACCCGACGGTCGTTGGTTCTAATCCTAGCTATATACCTACCAATGAAAGTTTTATGTGTATTCATGAATCATGAGTTTTCGTACAGTGGTAATGGGATCATTAAATCTACCAAAAAGTAGCTTACCACCAAGCAGAACATCTGCCGCCGTAACCTTACGGCGTTCCCCGACGCAAAATGTAGGGGTAATATACGATTAACGTGTGTATCTGTCTGTGTGTCTGTCTGTAGCATCTTAGCACATAACCGGATGAACCAATTTTGTTTTTATTATTGATAGTTTTTTTTTTGTTTGATAGATGGCCTCCATCGAGAGTTTTCTTAGCTTTGATTCATGAAAATTCGTTCAATCGTTATAAAACTATGAGCTTTTTTCTAATTGATTGTGCTATGAAATCAACTTTCATAGGTCTAATCAATTCGAAAATCTTCTTCTTCAACGATATTGTAAGAACATGGAAGCATTGACCTGATGCTGGGACATCTCCTGGACTCTACAGAATACTCAAATCCTCACTAACTTACAGCTCAGATTTCAAATGTCGTGTTTAGAGTCATTGGAATGCTTTTAATGAAAAGATTATACATAGATCAGTCGGGGAGGTTTAAAATTTTATATTATTATATATATATATATATATAGATGAATATTATTTTATACAATAGATCATATTATTATACTATATTGACTTCAAATTGATTGTGATCGGTGGGGATCTACAGCATAGCTAGTAGCCATAGAAAAGATAATAATATTATGTATAGAACGGACACTCTGTTCCCCCCACCAATTCCGGGCTTCCTCACCCCGCCACCGACTCTGGAGCTGTCGAGGAGCTGCGCTGAGCAAGGACGCCACACGCCTACGACTATAGAACAATTACTACTCACGGAGAGAAGAACATCAACTTCATACATTTATGTTGGGACCAGTAGACACTGGAGGTTCAAATTTACGTAGGTTCTTATTACGTAGGTATATAATAAACACTTCATTATATTAGTATACCTACCTACATATTCGTATTTTAGAATTCATTTTCATAAATGAAACAACGATATATATACTCGTGCGTAAATAACGCTTAATTTGTAAAATATTAAAAAAAACTTTCACGTTTAAACATTTTTATAACACGAAATAACGACTAATGTTTTTAGTGTTAAAAGCTTTTTGGGTAAGTGTACAAAAAATATTCATACGGTCAGTACGTAGTACGTATGTACGAAGTAACTATTATATAATCTGTGATACGGTGATTACGTGCGACAACCTTAGACATCACGCACACAAATGCACGTATAGAAAAACGACATGTGTGTAGAGTCTAGAATAGTAACTATGACCTAATCTGTGGTTTCACTGCAAATAATTTAATTAATTTTGCGATGCGTGTATGTGAAATTCGTGATATCTTCTAGAGTTTTCATTTGAATTATATACTGTAAAGGACAATTTTAATCTATAATATGTGGCCAAGCTAATTAACGTAATTATATGGATAAGGATTAATAGTATATACTTGAAAATAGCCTTGAAAGTTATGTAATATTTTTTAACAAAAATTTTAAGATTAAAATGGTTACTTTGAGTCAACCTATGCTGTCGCGGACTTTTTTGTAGGTCTTATTAAGTTGTACAACTCTTGCAAAGAAAATATTCTTCTATTTTAAATTAAGCAGCGTTCGTAAGTAACGTGTTTTTCGACCGTTTTTTTGCCGACTTAGGTTGCAAATTAGGTCTCCACGAATGTACTTTCGATTTAAACGGAATAATATATAGCCTATTTTCATTCCGAAAGTCCATTCTATGTATTAGTGAAAGAATTTTTTAAATCGGTTCAGTAGTTTTTGAGCCAAATCATTACAAACATATAAAAATACAAATGTTCTCTCTTTATAATATTAGTATAGAAGTATAGATATTACTTTGGTATCACCCTTGAGATATCTCCTTTTCAACAAAAAAACAATCATCGGTTCGTTTCGTTTCGAACAAAATCGTTTCATAAACAACGAAGTTATCCGCGAACAAACATAAAAAAAGAAAATTACCATTGAATTGAGTAACCTCCTCTTTTGGAAGTCGGTTAAAATAATATGTAAAGAGAACATACATTTGGTGACTCGAAAGGTCGGTTAAACGTAACTTTGCCTTATAATGTCATGTAGCCATTAAAGCCCAGCTGAGGCAATATTTTAGTTTTGTTAGTCATGTTGTTTTGAGATATCGTGATATATCTGTCTGTGGTTTTTTTTATAATTATTGTAAACTTATAAATTTAGATTAGCAATAGAATGCAGGCCTTTACTAAATTTAACCACAGTTTAGTGTATTGTGTTCCATTGAGCTAAAATTTTGCATCATCATCATGACTATCAGTTCGTTTCTGTCCACTGCTGGACATAGGCCTCACCTATGCCCTCAATTAGACGGTATGCCGTCATAACCTTACGGTGTTTCGGCAGCACACAGCCCTTGAGGGCGGGCCATACCAGGCCTCCCTCACTCGCCCATAGCTACTGCGATTTATACCTAAACTTTCGTCAACTCCGGCGGTACTATCTGCCAGTCGGTTGTCACTGCTCACGCGTGCGCAACGTATATTATTATTCAAATGACTGGATATTTTAGAAACGATTTCAGTTTTTCATCGTCATTTTGCGGGTTTGACAAAAAAACAAGCATAATATGCTTCATTTTTTTATGCTAACGATACTAAAATGACAAGACGGCGTAAAATTCACTTTCTTGACTTCAAATTCGACTCTTAGATTTTGATGTTATTTTGTGAGGTAAATAAAAAGAATTCGTAAACTTTTTTTTTTATTTCATTGAGCCAACCCTTTACTGTATCGGGCGCGCGCCGGTACATCGTGCGCTGAACTAAGTAATAACAACGCTAGGTCGAGCGCCTTAGACACATTTTTGTTTGTATTGTCTGAAATAAACGTTGGTATTGTGTTTTTGTAGGGGAGTTAAATATCTGTTACGAAGTAACTATTATATAATCTGTGGCCATACCATTCTAGGCCTAGCGTGTTCACCATCTTTGTCTGGACAACATCATCGCCTAGCACCAGGCGAGATAGATGTTAAATAGTAGCCTATAAGACATAAAAAGGTATTATACTACTTACTACTATTATATTATAAGATACTAAAATATTCTGATGCAATTATTACGTAACATAAATAATATGTTTAGTTTAGTTTACAGTGGAAGAAGTAGCGGGGCGCACCTAGTGATGTTATAAAGTGCACAACACATATTTTAGGGTATTTATGTTGTTCTCATCATGTGATTTCAGTGAAATATTGTTATTGGGAATGAGCCCGGCATTATCGTATTTTGCAATTTTAGATAAATGATAAATAAGCTTGATCTTTACAGCATCTGCCTGCTTGTGAATCGTGATTTAGTTGTATCTTATGATGGGACAGTTAATTTTTAACCGACTTCACAAAAAAGGAGGAGATTCTCAGAAACCTCCTTGTTTTGAAGTCGTTTAAAAATGACGTGTAGTGAATTCGTAAGAGAAGTCGTGGGTTTAATCCTACTGTGACAATACAATGACGCGTGGATAGAGCCGGACTGTTTTGCAAGTTGACTGTTAGTTTCTAGTTCTTAGTCATAATTTAGATAAAACATGTTACCAAATATGTCAAATATTTCTCGTGCATACTAACTTTACTGAGAATTATAAATATAAAAGATAATCATTAAGATTATGATTTAAAAACTAAAACAACCGACTTCAATTTTAGTAGCAAGTTTGAGACGTTTCTCGTCATACCTCTAGAGATACTTATCAAAACTCAATGAAATTACAATGGCACCACCTTGAAAATGTACTCTACCGATAAAAAAAAGAATCATTCGAATCGGTTTCCAATTGACGGAGTAATCGCGTAACAAAAAAAAATCTTGCAGATGAATTGAGAACCTCCAGGAGGAGGTTTTTCAAAAAGGATTTTGGAAGTCTGTTGAAAATAGTGTTTAAGCTAAATAGCATCAATGATCACATTTTTGAATAAAAACTAAAAAAGAACCGACTTCAATGCCGGGCTATTCATTTTCAGTACCAATTTTGAGGTGTTTATCTCAATATCTCTGGAGATACTTATCAGACCTCGATAAAATTACCATGGTACCTCACTTGGGGTATCTCCTTTTGAACAAAAAAAGAATAATCAAAATCGGTTCATAAACGACGAAGTTATCCGCGAACAAACAAACAAAAAAAATATATATATATACGGTCGAATTGAGAAACCTCCTCCTTTTTTTGAAGTCGGTTAAAAAAGGGTTGCTTGAAATTTTTAATTATGGGCAGAGGAATTTCTAAACATAAAACTTTCAAGAATATGACGAAGACAGACTAAAATAATTATTGTTGTAAATTGACGTGACCAAGTGTTCAACTATGTTCCAATGGTACTAAATAAAACTGGCCAAGTGCGAGTCAGCATCACGTCTCTTATCGCACACTTAGGGAGGGTTCCGTACAATACGAAACAAAACAGAGTTTCATATTTGATTAATTGATATTACCAAGAATATTTGGTTTGGTCGCGATCTAGAAAGACGGGGCGGGGCTCGTTTACTAGCGCCATCTATGTCATTTTGCCGAAACTAATTAGATGGATGGCGTTTAAAACACGTTTTTTGTATGGGGATCCCCTTTAATTTTTAACTTTATTTTGTTTTCAGTATTTGTTGTTCTAGCGGCAACAGAAATACACCATCTGTGAAAATTTCAAATGTCTTACTATCACGGTTAATGAGCTATACCCTGGTGACAGACGGACAAACAGACAGACAGATAGACAGACAGACGGACAGCGGAGTCTTAGAATAGGGTCCCGTTTTACCCTTTGGGTACGGAACCCTAATAAACAAATCTGAAATTTGAAGAGCTAGCTCCAAGGAGTAGTATTTTGTTATTGCGTCTGATGAGAGTTATATATTACTTTTTATAAGTTTGACGTGTGTATATCTGTGTTTGTGTGTTTGTCTGTGGCATTGTAGCGCCCTAACAGATGAACCGATCTTGATTTAGGTATTTTTTGTTTGATAGGTGTCTTAATCGAAAGTGTTCTTAACTTTGATTCATAAAAATCCCATCAGCCGTTTTTGAGCTTTTTTCTAGTTGATGACACTATGAAATCGAACGTTCAAAGAATCAAGAATCAAAGAATTTATTCAGTATGTAGGCAGTATTAATATACGCACATATACACGTCAAAATCATAAATCATAACCAATTATCAAGTAAACATAGCAAAAGCAGAATTTTAACGCTTTGAATTAGAAAAAAAAAACAAAAGTAATGAACCATTCAGCTGTCATCCAATCGTTTACGTCATAAAATAAAATAAAAATAAAGTAGGATAAAACCAACCATACATGTAACTGCGTGTTTCAGTACTTCAGACAATTTTTATATAAAAAAATAAAAAAGTGAAATAGTGAAACACAACTTAAAGAAATTGAAAATGAAAAAACAAAATTCTGATATATGTAAGTCAGTATCTTCTTATTTCAATAATTTAAGATCGTTTAAAAAACTAAAAGAACCGACTTCAAACATCGCGCTAGTCAAAGTCAAAGTAGCCAGTCAAAGTAGCCAGTAGAGGGAGTAACTATTACATAATCTGTGCCAGTAAGTAACGTGCCAGCCAAGTAGTAAGTCGTCGAGATAAGTAAATGCGTCGTAATACAAATGTTGATATATTAAAAACGGCTCGGCCGATTTCGTTAAAATTAAAATAGGACCACCTGGGAAAGGTACCCTTTGAAACAAAAAAATAATTTTCCAAATCGCTTCAGGCATCTTCGAGTAATCGGTGAACATACATAAAAGGTTCCGACGAATTTAGAACCTCCTCCTTTATTGTGAAGTCAGTTAAAAATATTGTAAGAACATTGCATTGACCTGATGCTCGGACATAGAATCTGCAGAATACTCTTCTCCTCACTAACTTACAGATCAGACATAATATTAGGCAGGGGTGGTTTTAAATGTTTTATTTACTTATATCCTTAAGACTGAGAGAATATTTTTAAGACAACAAAGGGTTCCATTTTCATATATAATTCATATTTTGTTTGTGTATTTTACTATGGACGCAACCAACGTTTTGACATTTACAAAGTAATTGTATGTCATTACATTATTTGTACGTAACATCTCACAGTCCAAGATTAAATAATTAGTTCTTGGTCATTAGGTACAGAATGTCGAAGAGTACAGTCAGAAAAAATAGTTTTTGAAGTTATACTTCTTTTGGCGCGATGGAGAAAAATGATGAGAGTGAATTTTTACGATGCGCGCGCACACCGACACCTAAATTCTACACCGTGAAGTTAGTTCTAGGTGGTACGATGCGCGCGCACACCGAAACCTAAATTCTACACCGTGAAGTTAGTTCTAGGTGGCATGACTATGTTCAAGTTGTATATGTCATATTTAACGTCATATTTTTACGTTAATAAAACCTTTTTTATTTGAATAAAATCTTTTTGATTAATTTTAATACTTATCGTTAATCACTACTGCATTTTCGTTATTTTTTTTTCCATACGCCACAGAAGTATAACTTCTAACGCGTGTACATAAGTACACACACTCTTTTTTTATTTATATCGGCTAGCGTTAGACCACTATCTCATATGTTGGTAAGTGATAATGCGGTCGAGGATGGTAGCACGCTAGGCCTAGAATGAGAACTGGCTCTCAAGGTTAGTTGCCGGAACACATTAGATGTTTGAAGACAGATTTTCCAATTTAAGGGTGGTTGGTAGCTGGCCAGGCGGTCACTAGACAGTGTCGACCACCATGCGGGAGTTGGGGGTTTCTTAACGATGGTTTTCAGTCACCGTAGGGCCACTGTTAAATGTGTACAAAATGTTGTCGACGGAAAAATCTATTGGTGCACGGCAGAGACCGTTACCATTTTCATGCTCAATAGGCAAGCGTTGACCACTATCTTATGATAAGTGACGATGTGGTCCAAGATGTATAGATTATAATATAAATTAGGAAGACGGGTTCGGAAAATTATGTTTTTTTATCATCAACATTAACAGCCCACATCAGTCCCCTGCTGGACATAGGGCTCTCGCAATGCACGCCACTGAGCTCTGTCTCCAGCTCTTCTCTTCCAGTCACTGCCAGCTATCCTGCGTATATCGTCACGCCATCATTCCACCATTCATTACTTAATCTGAATAACTTACTTTTTTTGCTGACCGTATGTAACTAATATTGTAATATCGAAGTGAAATTATAAAGTTCCGGTCAGCATCCACAAGCTTGGCCTCATTAGTATTTCAGCGACGATGTTAGTACAATACTTTTATGTTTGTAGCCGGGATGTGTTTTTAATATTTTAGTATTTAAAGAGCACCTAAACGGCATGAGTACATGCTATTATATTGCATTATATAATGAATCATGTACAAAAAACTTTACTAATACTTTATACAAAAACAAGTACAAAAAGCGTTTTTGAGATATTTGTATAAACGCATCAATGGATATTACCCGTACATGTATCCCACTAAGTTTCTCTTGGGATCATTGGGTTACAATTCTCTTCAAGTTAGACGACAAAGGCACCAACTTACTTTTATGTGCAAAATTTTAAGGGGTAAAATTGACGCACCGGATCTGCATGATGAGCTGTGCCAGGTGTTTGTCCCCGACAATTACTTGCGCAGCAGACGTCACAAGCTGTTCGCCGTGGGGCATTGCCGCACGGTAGCACGCAGCATGTCGCCCATACCGCGTTCACTCGCAGCTTCCAATGCTCTGCTGTCTACCGACACCGACTGCGACTTGTTTGAGGATGGATGGCAGAAGATTATGTCGGATTGTCTCATGTTTTCTGAGAGATATGATTGGAAGTGTGCTATGTCATTTTAATTTAATTTTAATTTTAATATATGTAATTTAATTTTATTTGATAATTTGTTGTTAGAACTTTTAATACTATTTATTTGCTTTGTTGGATTAATGTGATATAATTTAACTTTTATAATTCAGATAACTATTTATGACATTCTAGACTGATTTATTTTTATTATGATTTAAAATGTTCTATCATAATTTAGTTGTAATATTCCTTAATTAATGTAATTGGTTTTTGTACCGTTTTGATTAAGGTTAAATAAATAAATAAATAAATACAGAGTAAAGATAGGAAGAAAAACAAATATTTCTAATGTTAAGGTACGGCCACACCGCAGCGTCCCGCGTGCGCGATCTCGGCGACGATCAGATAGCGCAGTAGCACAGAAAAGATAATTGTCCTACGGCAGTAGTATTTGTACCGACTGGTTCACACCAAACGCGATCTACGGCGATCAGAAAACTATTGAAAATAAGATCACAATCGAGCACGCGGACGCAGGACCCCGCGGTGTGGTCGTAACTTTAGTGTCAAAGAGTGGTTTTATAACCTATATAGTATTTTTTTCCTGAACAACATGCATGGATAGTGTTTTACATTATGGCAGGTGGTAGAAACCACACAGGTACATATCATAAGATTTAAAATGGAAATAATAAATGTAATTTTAAAACAAATGTGTCACTGAACGTGTGCGATTCTAGGTTTCCCTAGAATCGCACACATTTAGTGACACAGCACAATAACGAAAACGTGCAATTTTCGCTCATACTTAAATTATACTTAAAACCTTCAGTAAAGTTTTTTAAAGTCTTTACTGAGAATATGACTTGGACTAGACTATGGCTTAATTTTTCTTAATGATAAATAGGACGAATATGATGAACAGATAACAGAACATAGGAAAGAAGACATAGGCCTGTTACCTCGAGACATAAAGATGTTAAGTCTCACATGCCCTGCAATATCACTGGATAATTTGCCATTCAAACCAAAAAAACATTCCTATTTCACGCCCAAAATAACTGACTGCAGATCTTGACTAAAATGTGACTTTGCGCGAGTTTAAATGTACGAACATTTGAACTTTTCTACTGTTTTGACACTAGCTAAATACACATTAATCATGTGAAGATGTAGAAAAAAATCTTCATATCTAACTGGACTATGGAGGTAGGAAATATATATATAAACAAGGAGGCGCCGCAATACATTTTCCTGTATGGAAATAACTACAAAAAATAAAACTGGCCAAGTGCGAGTCAGCATCGCGTCTCTTATCGCACACTTAGGGAGGGTTCCGTACAATACGAAACATAACAGAGTTTCAACCTCATATATGTGATTAATTGATATTACCAAGAATATTTGGTTTGGTCGCGATCTAGAAAGACGGGGCTCGTTTACTAGCGCCATCTATGTCATTTTGCCGAAACTAATTAGATAGATGGCGTTTAAAAACACGTTATTTGTATGGGAACCCCCTTTAATTTTTAACTTTATTTTGTTTTTAGTAGTTGTTGTTCTAGCGGCAACAGAAATACACCATCTGTGAAAATTTAAATTGTCGAACTATCACGGGTAATGAGCTATAGCCTGGTGACAGACGGACAGACAGACAGAACAACAGACAGACAGACAGACAGACAGACAGACAGACAGATGGATAGCGGAGTCTTAGTAATAGGGTCCCGTTTTACCCTTTGGGTACGGAACCCTAAAAACCGGCCAAGTCGAGTTGGACTCGCCCACCGAGGCTTCCATACCAACGTTAGTTGGTACCAATTAAGCTAGATCTCTAAATTGTATCAGCGCTCATATAACTCAGAGGTACCATAAAAAGGTGAATTCCTAAACGTCATAATGTAACTTAAAATGGCTGCCATTGATTGATTGTCTATTGGTCGATTGATGACCTTGAATGACACCAACCTAGCAGTGGATTCGACCAATTGATAATCAATGTAAGCCTTTTTAAGTTCCATTATGACGTTTAGGTATCCACCTTTTTAAAAACTTTTATTTAACTTGCAATGTATGCATGTATGTATGTATGTAACTATGTATTTTCGGGTGGAATCTTGGAAGCTAAATTAAACCCACTTCCCGATGTTTGATTGGACTCAAATTTGGTGTACTTATGTATCTTCGGTGACAATACAATGATATGGTACCATGGAGCTGGTCTGATGATGGAGACGGAAGGTGACAACGGCATCTCTGTGATAAAACAACATAACCCCACCGAATTTGGACTCGATTGATTTGTCTTGAAGAGAACTTTACGCCTAGATGATATCCAGGGTCTGATGATGAAGCTGGACGGTGGCCACGGCATCTCTGTGATAAATCAACATAACCCTACCGAGTTTAGGCTCGACTGATTCGTCTTGAAGAGAACGTTTCACCTAGATGATATCCAGGGTCTGATGATGAAGCTGGAAGGTGGCCACGGCATCTCTGTGATAAATCAACGTAACTCTACCGAGTTTGGGCTCGATTGATTAGTTTTGAAGAGAACTTTGCACCTAGATAATATCCAGGGTCTGATGATGAAGCTGGAAGGCAGCCACGGAATATCTGTGATAAAAAACAAAACACTACCGAGTTTGGGCTCGATTGATTCGTCTTGAAGAGAACTTTACACCTAGATGATATTTAGTGACTGGTGATGAAGCTGAAAGGTGGCCACGGCATCTCTGTGATAAAATAACGTGAATTTGGGCTCAAATGATTCGTCTTGAGGAGCACTTTACACTTCAATGATAGCCAGGATCTGATGATGAAGCTGTAAGGTGGCCATGGCATTTCTGTTATAAAGCAACATAGCGCCACCGAGTCGATTGATTTTCTTTGAAGAGCACTTTACCCATAATCACATCAAATATCCGTGGAATATTTTAAAACATCATGCCTTCTCTTAAATACTTAGGTAGTAGTTAGGTAGTCGTTTCTATACCTACCTACTAAAAAGTTAAAAATAAATTATAAGTAAAAAATATTTTTAAAAACAAACTTTTATCTGGGACAATGAACTTAAATGTTAAAAATAAATTATAGTAAGTATTTGGCGTGTAGGTTCTTACCTATATTTTTAAAAGCTTGAGGCACTGAAGTATAGTAATTACCTAGCCTGAAAAACGGGTATTGCTTCAAGCTTTTAAGAATATAGGTAAGACCTACACGCCAAATACTCACTAGAATTTATTTTTAACATTTTAGTTCATAATCACAGATAAAAGCTTGTTTTTAAAAATATTTTTTACTTATAATTTATTTTGTAGGTATTTCGTGTCCTTATATATACGTCAATGAACTGCACTTACTAAGCTGTCACATAAACGTCAATCCACCTTTTCTCAATCCACATTAAGCAAATATGTAAAAGGTAAAAAGCGTGCAAATCCACATTCGCATGAAATCAGCTGTTTCTATTGTTTGTGTTACCAGTTACCACACGTCTCGCAACGTCTGTCAGGAAATGTCTGAATTTAGTGCTGCTAGTTGGCTTACTTACTGCTAAGTTAGGTTTATTACATTAAGTACAATGACTGTCCTACGACTGTGGATTTCATTATCAACTTTCCCGAACAAAAAAAATTCAACGGGAGCAGAACGGTATTAATTTTCACAAAGACATCTCATAAGTGGCGATGATGATAAAAAGTATACTTTGTCTTTGTCAAAGCCTTTTTAACCGACTTCAAAAAAAGGAGGAGGTTTCTCAATTCGACCGTATATATATATATATTTTTAATGTTTGTTCGCGGATAACTTCGTCGTTTATGAACCGATTTTGATTATTCTTTTTTTGTTTGAAAGGAGATATCCCAAGTGTGGTACCATGGTAATTTTATCGAGGTCTGATAATTATCAATTATCTCCAGAGATATTGAGATAAACATCTCAAAATTGGTACTGAAAATGAATAGCCTGGCATTGAAGTCGGTTCTTTTTTAGTTTTTAAACGATATTATTAAAATTGCGGACCGATTAGTACTTGTCTAACTAAGGACACTAACAAGAGGTCTAGAACCATGCGATATGGAATTGTGGTTGACAGACAATGGAAGATGACAGTGATACGAGGTGCTTAACTATAATTAAGATAGTTTAAAAACTAAAACAACCGACGTCAATGCCCCGCGAGTCAATTTCACTACCAAGTTTGAGACGTTTATCGTAATATCTCTGGAGATACTTATCAGATCTCTATGAAATTACAATGGGACCACCTCGAAAACGAACCCTATTGATTACAAAAATAATCATTCGAATCGGTTCACAATTGACGGAGTAATCGCGTAACATACACACAAAAAAAAAGAAAAAAATAACATACGGACGAATTGAGCACCTCTTTCTTTTTGGAAATCGGTTGAAAATCTACATAGCATCAATATCCCACAATCCGTCTTTCAACCTGCAATAATACTTAAAATTCAAAACCACCCCCTACCGATCTATTCATAATATGTTCATTGAGACAATTCTGATGAGCCCAAACTCGACATTTCTGCTGTAAGTTGGTGAAGAGTTGAGTATTGTGCAGTTTCGAGGAGATGTCTCAGCATCAGGTCAATGCTACCATGTTCTTACAATATCGTTGAAGTGTAAAGGTACGGTTGGTGGTAAAGGTTTGGAAGAGGCCTATGTCCAGCAGTGGACTGATACCGGCTGATTATGATGATGATGATGTAAAAGTATACCGGATTTCAAATTGATCAGAACTATAATAATTGATCTCATAGCGTTACCACAGTTTTGTAAAACTGTGGCGTTACCAACTAGAAAAAGCTTGTAGTCTTCAAACAGTGGAACGGATTTTCATGATTCAAAACTAAGAACACTCTCTATATCAAACAGAAAAACAAAACTAAATCAAAATCGATTCATCCGTTTGGGCGCTACGACGCCACGGACAGACACACACGTACACAGATACACACGTCAAACATATAACGGCCCTTCTTTTGCGTAGGGGGTTAGAAAAATAACAAAAAGCGCCACTAGTCTGTAACATATTTGAGATTGCAATGTGTAAGTAATTCTATAAATACGAGTATGTATATTCTAAGTACTTAATTCTATCGAACCGGTACAACATAATTCCCCTGGCGGCAATCGGCAGATAATAGTCAGTTGCGCGGTCAGTTGCCCGGCTTATGTAACTGACGGCACGACAGGACTGCGGGTCGTTGACTTAAAATACCTATTCATTCAGCGGTCTTGTGGTTTAAATAATTATGATAGTTTAATAAAAACGAAAACAACCGACCTCCATGCCCCGCGAGTCAATTTCAGTAGCAAGTCTGAGACGTTTATCGTCATATCTCTGGAGATATTAATAAGATCTCGATGAAATTACAATGGGACCACCTTGGAAACGTAACCTACCGATTAAAAAAACAATAATTTAAATCGGTTTACAATTGACGGAGTAATCGCGTAACATACACACAAAATAAAAAATAAATAAAAAACATACAGACGAATTGAGAACCTCCTTCTTTTTGAAAGTCGGTTGATAAAGAAATAACTAGGTCAAGTGCGAGCTGAAACTTGGCAACGAGAAGTTCCGTATTGATTTAGAAGATATCAACATCAATCACCGCCAATATTATAAATACGAAAGTCAGTTTGTATATTTGTTTGGCACTTCTTCACGGTCAAACGGCTGGAAGGATATAGCTGAAATTTTGCACAAGGAAAGGCAGTATATTGGACTAGGCTATAGGATACTATTTAACGGAAGCCGCGTGGCACAGCTAGTATTATCGATGCGAAAGTCAGTTTGTATATTGGTTTGTTTGTTTGGGACTTCTTCACGGTTAAACGGCCGGACTGATTTAGCTGAAATTTTGAGCAGGAATAGCCAGCATTATAAATTAGGTTTAATAACCTATATTATTATAGTATACTTTTTAAAGCGGGCAAAACCGTGGGGCACAGCTAGCTAAATAAAAGTATTATTTCGTTTTGTTAACGATCTTAAATTATATAATACATTAGGTCAAAAGTTAAAGCATTTATTCAGTATATGGGCAAATTAAAAATATGCACTCTCACACGTCAAATAACATTAAATAGATCATATCAACACTACCATTAATTGAGCAATAAGTTGTCCTTTTTTATATTTAGAATAACTGCTTATTCTAAATATAAAAGAGGACAACTTATTGCTAGTAAATTAAAAAAAAAACAGGTTGCACTCCGGGAGTGCCGGCAGAAGTTAACACTTGAACATTAACGTTGTGCATTTGGTCTACTCTCCCTCCGTCTAACGAATTTTCGATCAGGTCACGTGTCCTGACGCGATGTCCAGACGCGAGCTTAACATTTTTTACCCATCCCAATAAAGCCACACAACGCCGCTAAAGAAGTTTTCACTTCAAAAAGTATAGAGCCATGTTTCATTATGAATTCATCTTTTCACGGCGAAACAGGTTACATTTGGCACAAGGAGAATCATGGAACGGGGTTAAACTAGTAAGCTTTTCTTGCACAGTAAAAACTTTAACAATATCAGCCATTGATAAAAACACTTCATTTTAATTTTTATCAATGACTAGCAACCTGCCCCGGCTTCGCACGGGTAGAACATATATGCCTACAAAATTTGCATCAGTTTGTTGCATCGAATATAAAATATGAACATATTTAACAACCATCGTCATATTTCATCCAATTTACACAAAACCTTAACGAATTATGCACCTAAACCTTCCTCATAAACACTCTGGCTATTGGTGAAAACCGCATGATAATCCGTTCAGTAGCTATTGAGATTATTGCGAACAGACAGACAGACGCAGTGATGAACTTTGTTTTATAATACTTACGTATTGATATTGGACGGCCCTTTGGCGTAAAGGATAGTTACCCTGATTCTGACCCGACGGTCGTTGGTTCTAATCCTAGCTATTAACCTACCAATGAAAGTTTTATGTGCATTCATGAATCATAAGTTTTCGTACAGTGGTAGTGGAATCATTAAATCTGCCAAAAAGTAGCTTACCACCAAGGAGTACATCTGCCGCCGTAACATAACGGCTTTCCCCGACGCAAAATGTAGGGGTAATATACGTTTAACGTGTGTATTTTGTTTGATAGATGTCTTCATCGAGAGTTTTCTTAGCTTTGATTCTTGAAAATTCGTTCAATCGTTATAAAATTATGAGCTTTTTCTAGTTAATTGCGCTATGAAATCAACTTTCATAGGTCTGATCAATTCGAAAATCTTCTTCTTCAACGATATTGTAAGAACATGGAAGCCTCCTGGACTCTACAGAATACTCAAATCCTCACCAACTTACAGCTCAGATTTTAAATGTCGTGTTTAGAGTCATTGGAAAAAGCTATTATACATAGATCAGTCGGGGTGGTTTAAAATATTATATTATATTATTATATATATAGATGAATATTATTTTATACAATAGATCATATTATTATACTATATTGACTTCAAATTGATTGTGATCGGTGGGGATCTACAGCATAGCTAAGCTTATAATAATATTTTCGTAGTAACTATGACCTAATCTGTGGTTTCACTGCAAATATTTTATTAATTTTGCGATGCGTGTTTGTGAAATTCGTGATATCTTCTAGAGTTTTCATTTGAATTATATACTGTAAAGGACAATTTTAATCTATAATATGTGGCCAAGCTAATTAACGTAATTATTTTGATAAGGATAAATACTATATACTTGAAAATAGCCTTGGAAGTTATGTAATATTTTTTAACAAAAATTTTAAGATTAATATGGTTACTGTGAGTCAACCTTAAGAGATAGACATATGCTGTCGCGGACTTTTTTGTAGGTGTTATTAAGTTGTACAACTCTTGCACAGAAAATATTCTTCTATCTATTTTCTATTAAGCAGCGTTCGTAAGAAACGTGTTCTTTCGACCGTTTTTTTGCCGACTTAGGTTGCAAATTAGGTCTCCACGAATGTACCTTTGATTTAAATGGGATAATATAAAGTCCATTCTATGTATTAGTGAAATAATTTTTGTAATCGGTTCAGTAGTTTTTGAGCCAAATCAATACAAACATACAAAATACAAAAATACAAATGTTCTCTCTTTATAATATTAGTATAGATATAGATATCAGCATAATAAATATACAACGTCAGTGGCACATTCACACAGATCGCTAACAGCTATTTTCATAATCTAAATCAATTGTTTATTTGTAAGAACACATCATTTTAAATTATTACAATTTCAGATTTATAACCTTTATATTAATAATCTTCATATAGGTAACCATTTGACCACTATCCCACCTGATGTTAAGTGACGATACGATCGACGATGTAGCACGCTTACCTAGATTTTTCAGAACAATTTCAGATCTTATGAAATATAAATGAACATGTGTCCAGCCTGCGAGAAAGCGTACAAATATTGGTTTGTCATATCTACAATTAAGGTAAGATGTCTATACTAATATTATAAAGAGAGAACATTTGTATTTTTGTATGTTTGTATTGATTTGGCTCAAAAACTACTGAACCGATTACAAAAATTATTTCACTAATACATAGAATGGACTTTATATTATCCCATTTAAATCAAAGGTACATTCGTGGAGACCTAATTTGCAACCTAAGTCGGCAAAAAAACGGTCGAAAAAACACGTTTCTTACGAACGCTGCTTAATAGAAAATAGATGGAAGAATATTTTCTACGCAAGAGTTGTACAACTTAATAACACCTACAAAAAAGTCCGCGACAGCATATGTCTATCTCTTAAGGTTGACTCACAGTAAACATTTTAATCTTAATTTTTTTGTTAAAAAATATTACATAACTTCCAAGGCTATTTTCAAGTATATAGTATTTATCCTTATCCAAATAATTACGTTAATTAGCTTGGCCACATATTATAGATTAAAATTGTCCCTTACAGTATATAATTCAAATGAAAACTCTAAAAGATATCACGAATTTCACATACACGCACATTCACATGCGTTCACATACATTCACATACACGCATCGCAAAATTAATAAAATATTTGAAGTGAAACCACAGATTAGGTCATAGTTACTACGAAAATATTATTATAGCCTTAGCTATGCTGTAGATCCCCACCGATCACAATCAATTTGAAGTCAATATAGTATAATAATATGATCTATTGTATAAAATAATATTCATCTATATATATAATAATATAATATTTTAAACCACCCCGACTGATCTATGTATAATCTTTTCATTAAAAGCATTCCAATGACTCTAAACACGACATTTAAAATCTGAGCTGTAAGTTGATCAGACCTATGAAAGCTGATTTCATAGCGCAATTAACTAGAAAAAAGCTCATAGTTTTATAACGATTGAATGAATTTTCATGAATCAAAGCTAAGAAAACTCTCGATGAAGACATCTATCAAACAAAAAAAAACTATCAGTAATAAAAACAAAATCGGTTCATCCGGTTAGGTGCTAAGATGCTACAGACAGACACACAGATACACACGTTAAACGTATATTACCCCTACATTTTGCGTCGGGGAACGCGTAAGGTTACGGCGGCAGATGTTCACCTTTTTTTTCAATATCTTATAGGCTAGCGTTTGACCACTATCTCACCTGTTGGTAAGTGATGATGCGGTCGAATATGGTAAGCACGCTAGGCCTAGACTGGGGAACTGGCTCTCAAGGATAGCTGCCGGAACACATTACATGTTTTTGGCGACAGATTTTCTAACTTGAAGGTGGTAGCTGGCCAGGCGGACACCAGATAGTGTCCTACAACCATGCGGGGGTTGTTGGTTTCTTAACGATGTTTTCCTTCACCGGAGGGCCACTGTGAGTAGCGCACATAAATTTTTCGATGGAGAAATCCATTGATGCACGGTAAGGTTTGAACTCGGTACCGCGGCATCAAAGCCGACCGTTCTCCCGATTACGCCACCGGGCCTGGGCTCCTTGGTGGTAAGCTACTTTTTAGTAGATTTAATGATCCCACTACCACTGTACGAAAACTCATAATTCATGAATGCACATAAAACTTTCATTGGTAGGTATATAGCTAGGATTAGAACCAACGACCGTCGGGTCAGAATCAGGGTAACTATCCTTTACGCTAAAGGGCCGTCCAATATCACTACGTAAGTATTGTAAAACAAATTCCATCACTGCGTCTGTCTGTCTGTTCGCAATAATCTCAATAGCTACTGAACGGATTATCATGCGGTTTTTACCAATAGCCAGAGTGTTTATGAGGAAGGTTTAGGTGCATAATTCGTTAAGGTTTTGTGTAAATTGGATGAAATATGGCGATTATTGTTAAATATGTTCATATTTTATATTCGATGTAACAAACTGATGCAAATTTTGTAGGCATATATGTTCTACCCGTGCGAAGCCGGGGCGGGCTGCTAGTCATTAATATTTTTAGTTAAATTTCAATCTTGCATATTCATAGATTTTTTATAACACAAACTAGCTGACCCAGCAAACGTTGTTTTGCCATATAAATAAATGGCTATTAAAAAATAAGGGTTGATCGTAGAAGGGTGAAAATTGAGGATTGTATGTAGTTTTGATTGTTGTATCATAAAAAAAATAGAAATTAAAAATTTTGTCTAAAAAATAAATAAAAAAATTTAGGGGTGGACTACCCCTAACATTTAGGGGGATGAAAAATAGATGTTGGCCGATTCTCATAGATACCGGATAAGTACAAAAAATTTCATCAAAATCGGTCAAGCCGTTTCGGAGGAGTATGGCAACGAAAACTGTGACACGAGAATTTTATATATTAGATATTATTTCACGCTGTAAAAACATTTCTCCAGAAGCCATTGGCTAACTTTAGCTTGAAAACGTCACCGCTCAGTATTTTAAAATCTTCTGGCAAATGATTATACTGCGCTTGCTTGCGCTGTATTCATAATGCCATTCACAGTCCTCGTGCTTTGTTTGATAAACAGTTAAGTAAATGGAATCAGTTCACGTTGACGTAATTGTGTAGCGATTCATTTTGGAAACGGTTAACCAATGACTATGCATACAGACTTTTAATCCAACTTCTGTAGTTCCTGTCTTTAGTAAAATAATAAGTAGGTGTTTCTTCACTTAAAGGGTTTCGAGTGACATACAGACAGACGCATAACGATGGATTTGTTTATACAAGCTGTATTATAACTTGCTATGCTAGTATGTATGTATGTCTCTTTTTAAATTTTCTTCTAATACTACAAGAATAATCTAATCCTGACATACTGACTAACTGACTGACTGACTAACTGACTGACTGACTGACTGACCGACAGACAACGCACAGCCTAAACCGCTGGTCGTAGAGACTAAGAAAGGATTTTCCAAAATTTACCCTTGAAGGGGATGAAACGGGGGTTTAAAGTTTGTATGGAGAAACAAGATTAGATAGTATTTTCTATTCGAAACTTCATACAAGTGCTCCAGTAAAAAAAATAAGTAAATACGTGTTTCAGGTTTTTTTTAAATTACAACCCTAAGAGGGTGAAATGGGGTAACAAAGTGTGAAAATTCAATATTGTTTCAGATTGCGCTGAAATTTGGCATGCAGTCTGCAGATAGTTATTTTGACGTAGGTATCCGCTAAGAAAGGATTTTTCAAAATTCACTTTTCAAAGGGATAAAGCGGGGTTTCAAAGTTTGAGTCATTTTATTCGACACTTCACACAAGTACTTCTGTATATAAATAATTAAATACGAGTTTCAGACTTTTTCAAAATACCACGCTAAGTGCTGAACTGGGGTAACAAAGTCTTAAAATCAATATTATTTCGGATTGCGCTGACATTTAGAATGCTGATAGTTATTATGACGTAGGTATCCGCTTAGTAAGGATTTTTTTTAACGCGGGCGAAGCCGCGGGGCACTTCTAGTTAGTAAATAAATGACAAAGTTCTGAGGTAACTAACATAAAACTATCTATATATTTATATAATATAATAATTTAAGAAGATCGTTTAAAAAACTAAAGGAACCGACTTCAAACGCCGCGCTGTTTATTTTCCGAACCAAGTTTGAGGTGTTTATCTCTATATCTCTGGAGATACTGAACATATCTCGGTGAAATTTTAATAAGACTATCTCAGTATAGATGTATATTCTTTCAAACAAAAAAAGATTTTTCCGAATCGATTCATGCGTTTTCGAGTAATCGGTGAACTTACATAAAAAAATATATACAGCTGAACATAGAACCTCATTCCCTTGGTCTCAGCATCACGCCCTGGACCGATTTCGCAAATTCTTTTGAGGTCATTATGACATAAAATTTTTCAACCCGGGCGAAGCCGCGGGGGACAGCTAGTAAAATATAAAAAATACAGTCGAATAAAGAAACGTTTTTGACTAAAAGTGTCGGTATCGCTATAGAGATCTCTCCAGGCATTATTGCCTACAAATCCTGCAATGCCTGCTCGCAATTAAGAAATAAGCCTTGTGTAAATCAAGCCTTACTAACACACGAACTTTAATCCAACTTTAAATTATAAAAATCAGAAACAAAAGAAATCAAAACAAATTTCATATTCAGCGACTTAGACAAAAATCATACATATCCATCATTGAAATTTTACCACAATTATGTCAAACATCCTTGTGACATACATCTTCATAACAATAACAACATCACCACGACAGTAATCGCTTCATTTTACCAGGTCAAGTGTGCAGAAAGACACTGTATAAGCACAGTTAATGTGGGTGTATAATATAGATGGAGGGATAAACGCCCATTGTGCTGTGTACTTGATTTGCAACCATTGTTTTATGTTATTGTGCAGTGACGCAAAATAGGCCTACTGTTTGGGAAAAGAACATTCATACTACTGGTTATTCTGCTGAGTTTTAATAATACAATGTTACATACGGTTACTATTTCATTTATGGACTAATTTTTGTTTTGTACGCGTAAATAGTATATCTACCATAAAGTGGTGGCGCCTCCTAGTATCCCTGGTTGTTCGATTATAGAATGGGGATGGCGAAATCAAATTACGCAGTTCCGATGCACACTCTCCGATCATCAGAGAATCTTTTACTCGAGATCCCCGGTCACTCTACTGGATTTTATGATCGATCATTTGCAGTGCGCGCTGTGCGCCTGTGGGATGCTCTGCCTTTAACAATTAGGAAGGCTCTCCAAATTCATTTAAAGCGCAGGTAAAAGATCATTTTCTGCGTCAGCAGTTACAAAACAAATGTAATTTATACAAATTGGTAATGATACTAATAACAGGTGTATATAATATGTGTTTTTAAGTGGGTAGGCATTTGAAAATTGCTTATGTAGACTAGGTTACTATATTTGGATAGTAAGTAAGTATATAAGTTTGTTATTTTGGTATGTTTTTTATCAAACACCTCCGACAAATGTTTTACAGTCCTCTCCATCCAAAGGTTGCCTGGAAGAGATCGCTATTAGCGATAAGGCCGCCCATTGTAACACTGTAATTAACTTGTATACTACTGTTTGTTATGATATATTAGGAGGTGGTACAATAAAGAATTTATCTCCACATAAATATGAATAAATATCTTATTATGAATATTTCTGTGACACTCTCCGAAATGAATCCGACATAATTTAAGATCGTTTAAAAAACTAAAACAACCAACGTCAAACGTCGCGCTAGTCAATTTCAATACTATGTTTGAGGTATTTATCTTCATATCTCTGGAGATACTTAACATTCTCGATGAAATTTAAATGGTATAGGACACCACGGGTCACTATTTGTGGGGGACTATTTGGAGGTCACTAACTTGTAGCTGCCTTTTATATATGTAACTATCTATCGGAGCCGGTGAGTAATTAAAAGAATAATTATAATTCCATCGATATATTGTCTTTACCACAGAAATATTATTAGTGCTACGTATCGTTACAAAGGCAGGAAGACGACTGGAGAGCCAGCGGCGTGCGAGGGCCTGCTACTGTACATTTTGCAATCTAGCACATTCCGCGCCGCCACTGTCCCCACAAATGGTATCACCTGTGAAATCATCATCATCGTTATAATCAGCCGGTATCAGCCCACTGCTGGACATAGGGCTCTCCTAAGACACGCCACTGAGCCCGATTGTCGGCTCTTTTTGTTTCCAGTATCATGTCATCGAAGTATACAAATTAATCGATGATTTTTGTTGATTTATTAAAAACCACTAGACCGATTTCTTTAAAATTTAAATGGAACCACCTGGAAAGAAATATACCCCTAAAATAAATATACCCTTTGAAACAAATAAGAATTTTCCAAATCGGTTAAGGCAACTTTCAATCTTACTTATTTTGCTTACTAGTTGGTTGTCGTTGATGAGTTACTTGGCTCTCCTCTCAATAGCTTCCGGTGTCTCCAGCTTAGCCAATAAGTAATATTATAATACTATCTACGAGCGACGTGTAGAAAACTGTCAGCTGTACAGACTAATATAATAAAAAGTTTTTAACGTTGTCTAATGTCGCCTAAACGGACGATCCGATCTTACCACAGACCTGCTACATATTAAACCCGATCGCGTACACCGGCCCCCATGAGAACGACCTTGAATGGAGTTTGTCCCTTTCTTTTGTATGGATGACTTATATATATACCATACGTATACCATAAATATAGTATAGAACACATATAGGACTATCAGGTTGTTAGACAAGGACACACTCCCACCCTTGTGTCTCTCAATTGGGCCGTTTTGTTCTACAAAGCAATTACAACCTTATCGTTAAAGCATACGGATTAAATTGAATTTGTCAAAACATCTGCAGTGCACCATCCTTTTTATTACGTGTATGGATCTTACTGAAATTTAACAAGGAGACACCATGAGGATGAACAGAAGCTACTTTTGTGGATATAAAATCATGATAATTTATATTTTATATTTTATAACACATCAATAATGTTGATCGACAGAGCTTTACAGTGATATAATCAAACTTCAAATAATGTATTGTTCATACTACAGGTAACGTACGTAAACGGAGTCGCGGGTATCAGCTAGTTATACATAAATAATTGTAGTAAAAATAAACAAGAGCCTAAGATTCAAGTAAAGATTCATCCCACACTTTCATACATTGACGTCGGAATTAATGATCATCTGAAACCATCACTCGTTGGCAGCTAACCAACGTATTATTCATTAATATACTGTATTTCGCAAACGACATGTTTTGAAATACGCCGATGAGACCGATCTTTTGACAGATAATTACAAACCAAACAACTAATATTAATTTACATATTTTTATTCAAAATTATTCAAGTATTTCATTAATTATATTATACAGTTAATGATTTATAGTCAGAATCATTAATTATAAACTTATAAATAGACGATTCATTAGTAAATTTGACGCAAAAGTCAACTATCCAATGTCAAGAGTGTTCTCAGTTACTATTCAAATGAAAAAGTTTATAGAAATAATGATAAATTGATAATTTTACACAGACGTCGGTGTTACACGTGATCATAATCACACATCATCACGTTAATTGCTAAGCTAATAAAATCAAATCAAATCATTCATTCAGTATGGAGGCAGTATTAATATAAGCACATATTCACGTCAAAATCACAAAATAAATCATAGTCAATTATCAAGTATTCTAAAAACTCACGTTCATTTTAAACTTATAGATTTAAAAACGGGAATTTAACGTGACTTACGCGAAGTCGATACAGCGATCTTGAGTGCGGGGCGCTCGCGAGCGCCCCGCACTCAAGATCCTGAAGAAGGCCTCCGGATGAGGCTGAAACATATGTCGATCGCTATATCGACATCGCGTAAGTCACGTTAAATTCCCGTTTTTAAATGTATACATTTTCAAGTAAACATAGCAAAAGCATAATTTAAAGCATTCAGCTGCCATCCAATTGTTGACGTCAGACTATTGAAAAAATAGTAAAGTAGAACCCTACTTAACCATACAATTTTAATTTTCATATTAAAAAAAACGTGAAACACAACTTAAAGAACGCATATTATGATCCGAAAGCTTTGAAACTCTATCATGTTTTGTAAAATATATATATATATATATAAAAATTTAATATTCAATCTATCAATTACATTATATACATTACTAGCAGCCCGCCCCGGCTTCGCACGGGTAGAACATATATGCCTACTAAATTTGCATCAGTTTGTTGCATCGAATATAAAATATGAACATATTTAACAATCATCGTCATATTTAATCCAATTTACACAAAATCTTAACAAATTATGCACCTAAACCTTCCTCATAAACACTCTGGCAATTGGTGAAAACCGCATGATAATCCGTTCAGTAGCTATTGAGATTGTTGCGAACAGACAGACAGACGCAGTGATGGACTTTGTTTTATACTTACTTACGTAGTGATATTGGACGGCCCTTTTGGCGTAAAGGATAGTTACCCTGATTCTGACCCGACGGTCGTTGGTTCTAATCCTAGCTATATACGTACCAATGAAAGTTTTATGTGTATTCATGAATCATGAGTTTTCGTACAGTGGTAATGGGATCATTCTTCCAAAAAGTAGTCCAAAAAGTAGCATCAATCTACCAAAAAGTAGCTAACCACCAAGCAGAACATCTGCCGCCGTAACCTTACGGCGTTCCCCGACGCAAAATGTAGGGGTAATATACGATTAACGTTTGTATCTGTCTGTGTGTCTGTCTGTAGCATCTTAGCACATAACCGGATGAACGAATTTTGTTTTTATTATTGATAGTTTTTTTTTGTTTGATAGATGTCTTCATCGAG
This sequence comes from Cabera pusaria, assembly GCA_954871355.1. Taxonomy (NCBI): domain Eukaryota; kingdom Metazoa; phylum Arthropoda; class Insecta; order Lepidoptera; family Geometridae; genus Cabera; species Cabera pusaria. The sequence continues at coordinate 1,692,982 of OX940896.1, forward strand.
AGTTTTCTTAGCTTTGATTCATGAAAATTCGTTCAATCGTTATAAAACTATGAGCTTTTTTCTAATTGATTGTGCTATGAAATCAACTTTCATAGGTCTGATCAATTCGAAAATCTTCTTCTTCAACGATATTGTAAGAACATGGAAGCATTGACCTGATGCTGGGACATCTCCTGGACTCTACAGAATACTCAAATCCTCACCAACTTACAGCTCAGATTTCAAATGTCGTGTTTAGAGTCATTGGAATGCTTTTAATGAAAAGATTATACATAGATCAGTCGGGGTGGTTTAAAATTTTATATTATATATATATATATATATATATAGATGAATATTATTTTATACAATAGACCATATTATTATACTATATTGACTTCAAATTGATTGTGATCGGTGGGGATCTACAGCATAGCTAAGCTTATAACAATATTTTCGTAGCAACTATGACCTAATCTGGTTTCACTGCAAATATTTTATTAATTTTGCGATGCATGGTATGTGAAATTCGTGATATCTTCTAGAGTTTTCATTTGAATTATATACTGTAAGGGACAATTTTAATCTATAATATGTGGCCAAGCTAATTAACGTAATTATTTGGATAAGGATTAATACTATATACTTGAAAATAGCCTTAGAAGTTATGTAATATTTTTTAACAAAAATTTTAAGATTAAAATTGTTACTGTGAGTCAACCTTAAGAGATAGACATATGCTGTCGCGGACTTTTTTGTAGGTCTTATTAAGTTGTACAACTCTTTCATAGAAAATATTTTTCTATCTATTTTCAATTAAGCAGCGTTCGTAAGAAACGTGTTTTTTCGACCGTTTTTTTGCCGACTTAGGTTGCAAATTAGGTCTCGACGAATGTACCTTTAATTTAAACGAGATAATATATAGCCTATTTTCATTCCGAAAGTCCATTCTATGTATTAGTGAAAGAATTTTTTAAATCGGTTCACGAGTTTTTGAGCCAAATCATTACAAACATACAAAAATACAAAAATACAAATGATCTCTCTTTATAATATTAGTATAGATTATATTTTTAAAACTACCTAACTATAAACAAATAAATATACCTAATATTATGTTTCTTTGAAGTGTCACACACTTTATATTTATGTAAATTGTTAAACACAATCCAAAATTTCATCGTACCGACGGGACTCGAACCCGCACCCCCCGGGTTACACGTCCAGGTGCTCTGCTAATTAAGCCACGGTTCGATACATTCGAGTCCCGTCGGTACGATGAAATTTTGGATTGTGTTTAACAATTTACAAAAATATAAAGTGTGAGACACTTCAAAGAAACATAATATTTGATTTACGCAGTGCAACATCTCTCGTCGGATTTGAAAACTGTAATGATTACTTCCGAATTATTAACTTACGTAATAAGTAGTCATAGATGGCGCCTCCAATGCATAATTGGGTTAACAAATGCAATGCAATAATTTCGTCGTATCGATGTATCGAACCGTGGCTTAATTGGCAGAGCACCTGGACGTGTAATCCGGGGGATGCAGGTTCGAGTCCCGTCGGTACGATGAAATTTTGGATTGTGTTTAACAATTTACATAAATATACCTAATAAAAAACCATAAAAACTAAAATGTAGTCTACCAAACCACTACCAGTAGGTGAAGTTTGTAAAATTGATTAATGATATTAGAAGAATGCATCCAAATGGCGCTCTTTGACCCGATTATTATGGAATTTACGAAACAAACATTTCACCAATGTAAACATTTCCAAATTGTCTTGGCATGGGTATAAATCTCATAAAGATCCGATGATGAGTTTAGGAGACAAACAACGGAACACATTCAATAAATGTCAGCAAATTTTGTCACCTCAAAACTCCGTCATTTTTAATCGACTTGACAAAAAAGGAGAAGGTTCTCAATTCGACTGTTTTTTTTAATGTTTGTTACCTTAGAACTCCGTCAACTCTTGACCGATTTCAAAAATTATTTTTTCGTATGAGAGATATATGCCTCCCGATTGGTCCCATTTAAATGTTATCGAGGTATGACATTATCTCCGGAGATATAGAGATAAGCATCTCAAACACATTACATACCTTGACGACATGATACTACTGGCTATTTTGACTATCGCGGCATGTGAAGTCGGTTTTTTTCGTTTTGTAAATGATCTTAAATTATTACACACTTAAATTATTACACACCTAAATTATTATACACCAAATCTTTTATACACCTCAAACTTGCTACTGAAAATGCTTTTGAAGTCGGTTTTTAGTTGTTTAAACGATTTCTTGCTAAAAATAAAAAAGTGTGGTGTGGTTTTATGAAACCAAGATGCAAGTAAAACTTTTTGTTTACGTGTAGCTATGGTAGCTAGCTACTATGACAGCAGTTGACATGACACATTAGCATGTATACAAATATGGCTGCGGAAGCGTCCGCCAATCACAGCTAGACTTAAATGTCATGCATCATATCCACCAATCAAGCTAAAGCACCGGCGACATGTGACCTGCCCTAGATGGACGAAAGAATTTAAGGCGTTGTAATAAAATGTTCATTTTAATAAAATCTAAATGTCCATTGTTTCAGCAGGGGAATCCGACGGCTGCACTCCCTCGTACCAGCTTCACGTGCAGCGGGAAAGCTGCTGGATATTATGCTGACATGGAGACCGGGTGTCAGGTATGTGCCTATCATTCATCTAATCGGAAGGTACCTACCGTTACCTATACCTACCTTTTTAGGGTTCGGTAGCCGAATGGCAAAAAACGGAACCCTTATAGATTCGTCATGTCTGTCTGTCTGTCTGTCTGTCCGTCCGTATGTCACAGCCATTTTATTCCGAAACTATTAAGACTACAGAATTGAAACTTGGTAGGTAAATGTATTCTGTTAACCGCTTTCCGATTTTTATATAAAAGTTGAAGGGCATCCCATACCTGGAACTGAAACAAAAAAAAAAATTTCTTCTAACCTATACGTCTATGGATAGGTCTTCAAAAATAACATTGAGGTTCCTAAAATCATTTTTTCTCAAAGTCAATCATTTAAAAGATAGGCGCGTCTAAAGTGGTAAAACGTGTGTCCCCCCTCTAACTTTTAAAGTATGGGAGTGAAAAATCTAAAAAAAATATATGCTGTAGATCTAAATAAAAACTAACAACGAAAATTGGTTTGTACGAGATACAGTCAGCAGTTTTAGAGATATGGCGACCGCAAAGATAACTTTGTTTTTCATAAAAACACTGAAAAAAAGTTAATTTCGTAGTTGCGAAAAATCATAGTTATGGAATACTTAACTGTGTTACGGAACCCTACGAGTGCGAGTCCGACTTGTACTTGGCCAGTTTTATTCTTTACAGATACATCTTCCAAATTATGCATCTATCGATTTGTGTATCTTTCGATTTATGCATATTTCGATTTATGCATCTTCCGATTTATGTATCTTCCGATTTATGCATCTTTCGATTTATGTATCTTCCTAATTTAAACATCTTTCGATTTCTATCGTTTATTCACATACTCCTTAGACCATAGAGCTTTTAGATTACGCTACAACTATAGAGTTCATATAGAGCTGCTGTACGCTTGTTTAACGTTCTATGCATTTGACCACAACTCGTGTTGTCAAGGAGTGTGCTATATATTTGGTCATAGAATAAATTTGATACACGTTTATTTAATCACCGCGGATTCCGCTGTCGAGATAGCTTACAGAATAGCCTAGCAGATAAGATGTCAGCCAAGTGGTTGTCTGTCATAAATAAAAATCTAGATGTCTAAATGACACGCAATTACATTTTTTTATGATATAAGGTAACAGGAAAAGCACGACGCTCGCCTGATGGTTAGCGATGACGTCTACAGATACTATTACAGATACAGCAGAATACAAAATTCAGGACTGAATTTAGCATGTCACTGCACTGCGCCTGTTACCTTGAGACATAAAGATGTTGAGTCTCACATGCCCTGTAATTTTCACTGGAACCTTGCCTTTTTAACCGAAAAATATTCCTATTTCACGGCTGAAAATTTATTGGCAAAGTGGTGTTACAACCCCAGGCAGACTAGCAGAAGTCCTACCACTACAAAAATAATAACCTAAGCAACATTATGATAATTACCATGAGTTTTACACGCCACAGACTATGTTAAAGACAGACTTCACTTACCATCAATGTTCTACCTTAAAAAATATTTCGTTGGCTTTTCTACCAACTTCCAAAAAGCTAGAGGTTGTAATTCATCTGTGTTTCTTTTTCTTTTCTTTGTGTTTGTTTTAGCGATTACTCCGCCGATTGAGAACTAATTTGAATGATTTGTTTTTCATGGGTAGAGTATACATTTCCAATGATTCGTATAATGGGACCACCTATTGTACGAATCATTGAGATCTATCTTCAGAGATATGGAGATAAACATCTGAAACTTGTTACCGAAACTGACTCGCTTGGCATGTGTAGTCAGTTTTCTAATTTGTAAACTAGGTATCTTAAGTATTATTTATTCATACTCGCTATACAAACACTTCTAAACTAAGTTCATTTTTACAGAACTCTGATAGTTATTATTTAATAACAGTGCTAGCAATCTATCATAATCAATTAGCTGTTTCTATGATTGAGCTCCCATCATAACTAGCTATTGAAGCGCACGCGTCTTTAATTCGAAAAGAACGTACCAAGAATTAATAATGTCGTCAGTGGTAAGTAGCTATGTAAGTACTTAGTCATTAGAGTTACAATTGCAGTGCAATTATTTTGTAGATTTTCGAGGGCCCGGTGGCGCAATCGGGAGAACGCTTGCCTTAGATGCCAGAGGTACCGAGTTCAAACCGCCGTGCACCAATGGATTTTTCTATCGAAAAATTTATGTGCGCTGTTCACAGTGGCCCTCCGGTGAAGGAAAAACATCGTTAAGAAACCAACAACCTCCGCATGGTGGTAGGACACTATCTAGTGTCCGCCTGGCCAGCTACCACCCTCAAGTTAGAAAATCTAATGTGTTCCGGCAGCTATTCCATTCCATCTTCGACCGCATCATCACTTACCAACAGGTGAGATAGTGGTCAAACGCTAGCCTATAACGTATAAAAAAAAAAAAAATTAGATACATACATACATAAAATCACGCCTTTTTTGGGTTCCGTAGCCGAATGGCAAAAAAACGGAACCCTTATAGATTCGTCATGTCTAGACTGACATGACGAATATATAAGGGTTCCGTCTGTCTGTCTGTCCGTCCGTATGTCACAGCCATTTTATTCCGAAACTGTTAGAACTACATAATTGAAACTTTGTAGGTATATGTATTTTGTGAACCGCTTTTTGATTTTCATACAAAAATAAAATTTATAAAAGTTTAAGGGGGGGCATCCGGCATCCCATACATGGAAACGAAACAAAAAAAAACTTCATACCTATACCTACGTGTGGGGTGTTTATAGATAAAATAACATTAAGGTTTCTAAAATATTTTTTTCTCAAAGTCAATCATTTGAAAGATAACCGCGTCTAAAGTGGTAAAATGTGTGTCCCCCTCCTCTAACTTTTAAAATAAGGGAGTGAAAAATCTAGAAAAAATATATTTTGTAGATCTTAATTAAACATTTCAACGAAAATTGGTTTGAACGAGATACAGTCAGCAGTTTTTGAGATATAGCGACCGCAAATATAACTTTGTTTTTCATACAAACACTATGAAAAACAAAGTTAATTTTTTGGTTGCGAAAAATCATAGTTATAGAATACTCTTCTGTGTTACGGAACCCTACGAGTTCGACTTGCACTTGGCCAGTTTTTCCCGTTGGGGTAGGCAGAGACTACTTCTTTCCACATGCTACGATCCTGACACACGATTTTGTAGATGCTGTTATTCTATTCATGTTGTATTAGCGACAGTTAAATAACATCAATAAATATTTAGAGTATTTAGATATAGTTAGAGCTACCTATTAACCATAATAATTAAATCGAAACGATAAAAAAATGAGGGAGCTGCGTGTTAGAGTTGCAACTTTCAAGTTAATTTAATTTATTTCTCAACTTGACTAACTATTTTTTTGTACAACTGCATCAGTTGAACTTTAGTGAATATGTCTTCGTAGTTCTGCAATAGAGGGCGTTTATAAATATAAAATAAAAGAAATGCTGTGCGGTTTTGTCCGCTTTAAACATTTCTTTCATTTACTTAATACTTTTCTTTCGTAAAAACCTTCCTATCATAAAAACACATAAAAAATAATTAGCCAAATCAGTCCACCCGTTTTTGTTTAAACTTTTAATCCCCTTTTCAGAGGTCAATTTGGAAAATCCTTTCTTAGCGGATATTAACGTCATATTGATCAATCCAAAACAATATTGATTTTCAGACTTTGTCACCCCACTTCACCCTCATAGAGGTGGAATTTCGAAAAAGCCTGAAACACGTGTTTAGTTATTTATGCACAGAAGTACTTGTGTAAAATTTCGAATAAAAAAGTCCATCTGATCTTGTTTCTCCATACAAACTTTGAACCCCCCTTTCCACCCTTTTCGGGGTGAATTTTGGAAAATCCTTTTTTAGTTCACCCTTCCGTACTAAGACAAATATACCTTCCAAATTTCAAGTCTGTATGACCAGCGGTTTAGGCTGTGCGTTATGTCAAAGTCAGTCAGTATGTCAGGACAAAAATTCTTATTGTATTAAATAACATGACGATGATGATTTTACCCCAGTGCGCCTAAAGAAGTTACACTTCAACAATACAAAACCATCGATTTAATTATAAATTTAATTACTATAATTGACTGTGTTATTAAACTGGCGTAATGAGACTGAGTTATTGAAAAAATAAATCCAAATCGGTTCAGGCGTCTTTGAATTATCGGTGAACATACATAAAAAAATACCGACGAATAAAAACCTCCATCTTTTTTGTGAAGTCGGTTAACAACCAACTTAACAGATGTAACGTTAAGATAATACCCACATACGTGGTTATAATTTAAGAGGCGCGCCCACCATGACTTCAAGGTGATTTATCCTTAAAAGCAAGGCGTAGGTAGGCTTTCCATTATGTCATTTAAGATAACTAGGTACCATATGTATTTTACACTTTCAAGATGTTTTCCTTGATGGTAGTAGTAAGTCAGGTCGACAAGATCTGGACCGCCAAAACGAACTTGAAGGGGACAGGAACGACCATCACAGAGTTTCTGACCAAAACACGACATTAAGTTTTTATGGCAACGTTTACGTCGTGGGCTCCGATGGAAGCCGCCACCGCATCGTCTGCCAGGCGGATCTTGATGAGGTCTCGAAGGAAGCTTCGAAACCTGCCACATCAACGGAAAAGGGGATCGTAGCCTCCAGCAGACAGAGGCGTGCTGCCAGGAAGTGAAGAAGCATTTTATTTCATCGTGTTTCTTGTTGTCGCTGACTGGGTTGATATCATGTAAGGTAGCTTGTCCTTTTTTTCTTTTCACTTTGAATTATTGTAGGTAGATAATTATTTATTTGTATTGTGAGTACCCTAATAAAATTTAGTGTATACCGCATTTACATTTGTAGCGATAGCGATGTTTTGTTTTCTTTTGTAATAATAGACGTATAAAACAATGACTGACAAGATCTCTTGTGTGCAAAACATTGCAACTTAAATGGATTTTACACGGTAGAACATTATTGTGAAGACAAATTAATTATATCCACTTTTGTTTCTATCTCGCCTATACTTACCGCAAGAACATCTGTCAAAGTGAAAGGCACCTTGGTGGATGTGTGTCCTTGTCTAATAACCTGCTAGTGAGATATTAAGCTATACTATGTGTATGGTATGTGTGTGTGTATATATATATTTATATATATATATATATATATATATAATATATATATATATATATAATATATTACTATACAATGGGACAAACTCCATTCAGGGTCGGTCACTTGCGGGCTGGTTTTGCGGCTTAGTTTGCAGTCGAGTTCAATATATTAAGTCTATAGTCAAAACTAAAATTGTGGCGAAAAGATTTAAAACATGATTCAAGTTCATAGTAACGTATCATCATCATCAGCCTATTTCTGTCCACAGCTGGACATAGGCCTCATCCATAGCACGCCACTGAGCTCGGTCTTCAGCTCGTTTTTTCCAACCGCTGCCAGCCAGCTTGCGTATATCATCAAACGTAGTAACGTATACTCGGGCCATATTCCAACATGCAACCTCCTACTGTTTATTCATCTTCATGAGTCTCATTCTGATGTTGCTAGCTTGACAAGTAAGCGATATGACATTGACACTTGACAGTTCTATTTTTTAAAATGAGTATTGTGATACGTGTGTCATTATGCTACCCAATTTAATCGCCAATTATGGAGACGTTTTTAAACTTGACACATTATTTTAGTGAAGTTTTATATTGAAAACCTACACTCTCATTGACACCGTGAAATTTGTTCTTGTAGGTTACTGTTATTTGTCCTGGTATTATTATTTTTTATTCGCTTCGCAATTTCTCTGAGAATGTTACGACTCACAAAGTAGGTCTGTAGGGCTATTCTGTAAGCTAGTTTACGCATCTCGCAAGCGGAATCCGCGTCGAGAAGAGAATTTTGTATGCTGTAAACTCGGACGCGCTGGTGGCGCTGCACATCCGAGTGCGGATGTGAGGTGAACTGTTGTGAATGAGCTATTTTGACATTTATTGTATGAAAACGGCATTTTGTAAGCAAATGTACCATCTCGATCGTCGAATTTTTTTGCGTAGAACCAAGAATTCAGTTTTCTTAATTTTAATAGTCTTGAACATATTGAGATTGAAAAATCGGAGATTGATGTTCTGTTTTTATGTTAAATTATAAGTTTCTAGCTCTAAAGAATAGCCCCAGGGCTATTCTTTAAGCTAGTTTATACCTCGCGAGAGCGGAATTCACGGTGAGATTTGAATTTCGTATCCTGTAAACCCGAACGTACAGGTGGCGCCGCACGTCCGAGTGCGTAGGTCAGAGTTGAACTTTTGTAAGCGAGCTATTTTGACATATAATGTCAGAATACTGTATTCTTTAAGTAAATTAACCACACGATTGTCGAGTTTCTTTGCGTTAAAACACGAATACAACTGTCATAATTTAAGTAGTCTTGAAGCTATCGAGATTAAAAAATCGATCGAAGTGATATTCAATTTTGAGGTTAAATTATAAGTTATTATGATACCTACGTTGTTTTGTACTAAAATAATTAACGTAGTTTGAAAACTATAAAAGCAATGTGAGCGCGTGTCAGTTTCAATAACAAGTTTGAGATGTTTATCTCCATATCTCTGGAGGTCCTACTCATCAGATCTTGATAAAATTTACTAAAGAACCACGCCTCCTTACGAACTGATTAAAATAAGTTGATTGACAAGTTTGATGTTTGAATCTCCATATTGCCCTATATATAATGTACTCTATGTCTCCATATGTATAGAGATACTCTACCCATAAAAAAAATAATCATTCTAATCGAAAAAAAATAATCATTCTAATCGATTCACATTTTGGCAAGGTAATCGCGTAAGAAACAAAAAAAACCAGCAAGATGAATTGAAAACCTCTTCCTTTTGGAAATCGGTTGAAAAGTTAATGCTATTGACTTAAAATGTAAGTCTTCGGCTAAGTATCTATATTATTGACATACAATCATTTGATTGCTATCTCACCTGATGATAAGCAAAGATGCTGTCTAAGATGGTATCGTGCTAGTCTAGAATTGAAAGACAGCACCGTTTACTGACATGTCTTTATCCATTGGTCCATGGTGGTTCGAGCTACGGCCAAAGCCTACCACAAATGGTCAATACTACAAGTGATCCACATTTTTAATATTTTTAATCGGAATAAAAATATTAAATAGTAGTGCCATTGCTGAATGCTGTGGATAAAACACCAGCCAAGGCAATAAATAATAGTACAAGTTAATCTTGTTAGTCAAAGATTTGAATAATAGTTTATGACAGGCAAGGAATTTTAAATAAATTCAATTACATTTATTCATTAGATATATATTTTGTTTGACAAAAATATCAGTCCCTATGCTATGGCATTCAGGGCCCCATCGTTGCTCGATTTCTCTCCACCTGACGAGTCACGAACACCTCCATCACTTGAGAGTTGCGGCGAATAATATCTCTATTCTTTGCTCTTTCAAAACCAAGAACCATTGGTTAAGCTCATTAGCTTTTAATTCATTCATTTAAATCTGTTCAATGATTCATTAATAATTAAGACTGACAAGACGAGACTGCCTTCTAAGTTTCTGGTTAAGTTGACACGAAGACGCTGAAATAAATATATGATACGAATATTAATACATATGTCAGAAAGGTAACCTAAATATGTAATACCCACTGTATAACCCAATATTTTTAAAATTATTTAATGAGATATTTCTTGTAACATATTAATTTCAGCAACCATTTTGTATTTTGTTTTTCTTTTTAAACAAATTACATTTTTAACTTTATTATTATTATTCTTTAATGTTACTCGCCTACAATTTTATGTGCATGCAGTCTTCGCCTGTAATTATAATAACATTTAGCATAATAGTACTAAGATTTTGATGTTTAAAGGTTTATAACGATGATTATTATGTTGGCGATCTATTAATAAATAATTACATCATCATGATCAGCCTGTGTCAGTCCACTGCTGAACGTAAGCCTCTCCCAAGATCATCATCATCTCCCAAGATGCGCCACTGAGCCCGATCTTGGGCTCTTCTCTTCCAGTCACTACCCACCTCTTTGCGTATATCGTTGCTCCACCTGGTCACAGGAGGTCCTGCGCTACGTTTGCCGATTCGCAGTCTACACTCTAGGACAAGTCTACCCCAACTAAATAAATAAATAAATAAACATGCCAAATTACAGCTATCTACTACTTATTAGTTAAAGAGCTAAGCCACCGATTAACTGACGGACAGATAAAGAGGCTAAACTACTAACATAAAGGTTATAACAACCTTTATGACTATGGAACCATATAAAGCAATATTCCTACACATGTACTCTTACTAACCTCTCATATATGTTGGTTAAACATACATGTTATCTTGTTTCGTTTCTATGCTTTGTTATCTACATCAGAATGTTCAATTATTTGTTAATAAATGAAATAATTACTTGTATTGTGAAGTGGTCATGGATAATAAAGGTTCAGTCGACAGCGAGCCAAATAAGTGCCTTTTTCTGAAGGTGTTGCTGGATGTATCGGGCTTGTGGCTCACACTATTCATGGCGAGCAGGACACTGAGTCACTTTTTGATGGCTAAGGTTCACCTAAAACCATACATTTATATTAGCAATGTAAAGATTACTAACTAGAAACAAGAAATTTTATGTATTTTATCAAACATATATGTATACAGTATGTGCACAACACTATGTCTCACAGATGTTCCAGGATTCAGCTCAAGTACAGAGTTGTGTGAGAGAGTGAATAAACACAAACTATTGTCGTGCTATGGTAAAAACAATCTCCCATCTCACAGGTGGTGTTCAGGACATGGAAAACTGAAATATAACCAAGAAGCTGACTTAATTTTATATTGTATTGCTGTATTATTTACTGTTATTAGGTAAATATGTTATTATGTACGTAGGTGATTAAATGATTTATTACTTCTGATACACTTGCAAGCTCGTAACTCGTTTTTTGTCAACCTAAAGTAAAGTTTAACCACTCAGGCGTGGACCGAAAATTAAAGTAAGTAAACATCACAGATAACTGTATATTAGTCCGAGAGTAAACATTAAACCGTAGACAGAGTATATTAAAATAGACCTGGCATTGAAATAACAATGATAACATGAGATGGATAAAATTACACAATCACTAGTATGAGAGAGCGAGATGAACAACATTTTTTTATTCTTCTCTACATATGAGATTTTATTGCTTGGAGCCAGCTCTGGCTCCCAGTTCTAGTGCGCCCATTAGTTTTCACCCGCTGTCATGTATGACCCTGTATATTTATTTATTTATTATGTTTCATTATTTCACAATTTTTTGGATAAAAATTGTCTGAAGTACTGAAACATCCACTGGGTCCGGTTGGCAACCCTACATTAATCAGGGGCATTAAACATGTGTTTTAAGTGTGACGTTCGACGTCTAGATGAAAGCATAATGGCTCAATACCTTTTTTGTAAATTCGAAGCAATAAGTTATGTTTCTGTTATATCCTTCGAGCATTTACCAATGGAGATGTTAACGCAAGGCGTTCCCCTCTGCTGGCCATATAGCCTTTTTTGGCCATATGAGCGGGCGTAACTACGCTGTATTTTTAATACTGTGTGCGTGTTTCAAGCTAGTGTGCGGGATCGTTAAAGTGAGGGATTTGTGTGTGTGCAATGCGTGTTTACCTCGTCCCCCGTAAAGTATCGGCAGAAAAAAATGTTTGCGGATTACAACGTTAACATCTCCACCATTGGTAAATGCTCGAAGGTTAAATCTATAATATTTTTTATTGAATACTATCTGTGCCCCGCGGCTTCGCCTGACCTACGTAATAAGTGGAAACCTGTTCGGAGCATATCCGAAGTAAATACACGCGAACAAAAGCCGGTACGTTCACATTAAAATGAATAATTTTCGCGAAAACATTCAATCTTAAATTTTTAATTTTCCCATATACTGAATAAATGCTTTTATTATGATATTTATTATGAATATTCTGATTATGAATAAATACATTGACCCGACCAAATTACGCTATTCAATTTGAATATTCATTCATTTATAAATTCACAGTTTCAGCATAGACAATAACTATCGACATAGTTAAATCTCTTGATTCAATCCTTAGCAAAGTGAGCTTCGATGAATGTGTCACTTCTCTTCGATAGCTTTGACAGTAAATTACAGAATGATAGATTGCAATCCTAAATTATCGTTTGCGAAGCGAGGTTAGATCACTTAGGCGAGATCGGCAAGTTAAAAAGTTATGGCGCAACTATTCCAACCCATTTTCCGTATGGAATGGAATAGCCTGTATAGGCTGGCACCTAACATCATTCGGGAACTCGATGAACTAAGCCTCTTCATCTAATGTTCACACTGAAAATTCGCTTCATTCTTATGTGGCTAAATGCACAAATGTGCGATGCAAACTTCGAAGCAAAAAAAAAATTAACCTGTCCGTCAAATCGAAGTTTTTTTTCAATTTTATATGGCTACACACGATAAGTGTATTTAGCCAGTGTCAAGTATAAAAATACTTTAAGTTTTTGAGAATTCTGATATGAAATATACCCTAACGTCCCCCACTGGGAGACGTTTTAGCGGTGGAAGTTGGGATTATACCAAGCCTAACTCCCTTGGTCACTCATAAATGAATCTTTTGAATCGAAACAAAAATATTAATAGTGTCAGTGCTGAATGCTGTGGTTGAAACACCAGGGCCCCTAGACAAAATCCAATTTCCATTCAAGCTAACGCAAGTTCAAAATGTATGGAATGACATTTATGTTTCCGCAACAAAGATGTCATTCTCATACATTTTGAACTTGAATTAGCGTGAATGAAAGCAGGAAGTTGGATTTTATCTAGGGCCCAGGGCCCCTAGACATAATTAAGATAGTTTAAAAACTAAACTACCGACTTCCATGCCGCGCGAGTCACTTTCAGTAGCAAGTTCGAGAAGTTTATCGTCATATCTCTGGAGATACTTATCAGATCTCGATTAAAATTACAATGGGACCACCTCGGGATTATATCCTTTCAAACTAAAAAATATTTTTTAAATCGGTTCACAATTGGCAAAAATATCAATGCACACACATACAAAAAAAATACATACAGACGAGCACAGAACCTCCTCCTTTTTGGAAGTCGGTTATAATCCAATTTCTGTTTTCATTCACGCTAACGGAGTTTTAAAATGGGAATGACAACTTTGTTGCGGAAAAATAAATATCATTCCCATACATTTTGTACTTACGTAAGCGTGACTGGAAACAGATATTGGATTTTGTTTAGAGGGGCAGCCCAGGCAATAAATAATGGTACAATGACAGGCAAGGAATTTTATTATAATAATAAATTCAATTCCATTTAGTCAATTTTATTTAGTCATTAAAATATATTTTTATTTTGTAATGCTAAGACAAAAATGTTAGTCCATCAGTGATGGCATTCAGGGCCCCATTACTGCTTGATTTCTCTCCACCTGTTGAATCACGAACACCTCCATCGCTTGAGAGTTGTGGCGATGAATATCTTTATTCTTTGCTCTTTTAAAACCAAGAACCATGGGTAAAGCTCATTAATTAATTAATTTAAATCTGTTTATTGATTCATTAATACTTGAGACTCATTGAGACCGAGGAGACTGCCTTCTACGTCTCTGGTGAAATCAACCCGAAAACGCTGAAACAAATATATAATACCAGAATCATACATTTATAATTATTAGGCAGTATGCACTAAAAAATCAACCTATTTCACTACTGTGAGGGCCAAGTTTATATTGAGCCTCACATTGTGTAGAGTTCTGTGGTTACCAAACCCGTCACAATATGAAACTAATATGTTGGTCTACTATTACGTGTGAACTAGTAAAGCCTACCTAGCTCTAATAATTTGCCATTTAAATTTGTTATTAAATACTACTATTGTGAATTTTTACATAATTCAAAACAATACTTCGCAGGCAGGTGGACACTTAACTCTAAAAAAAAATGCACTTTAAAGCTTATTAAGATATCAATGTTTATAAATGACCCATACACCATAGAATAAACAAGAAACAAAAATATTAACCTCACTTTTATGGAGGAGGGAAAAGATCTTATAGATATAAAGATGTTATACCTACTGCACACTCATGCCTAATTACAGCTACTTATTAGTCTCTGAGCTAAGGCCATCGATACACTGACACAGATGGAGGGAGGGACATGGTGAAACTACTTACATAAAGGTTCTTTGTTGACTATGGAACCATAAAAAGAAATATTCCGACAAATGTATTAATTCTCATTTATATGTTAGTTCAAAATACATGTCATTTTGTTTCCGTTTGATGCTTTGTAATCTGTATCTGAATGTTCAATTATTTGTTAATTAATGAAATAATTACTTGTATGGTGATACGGTCGTAGAATAAAGGTTCAGTTGACAGCAAGTCCAATAAGTGCCTGTTTCTTTTCTGAAGGTGTAGCTGGCTGAATTAGGCGACTCTCTCTTTTCATGGCAATCTAGAGACTGAACCACTTCTTGAGGGCTAACGTTCACCTAAAATCATAAATTTGTGTTAACAATGCAAAGATTACCTACTAACTAGAAACAATAAATGTTAACTAGCTTATCGAACAGTATCGTAGGTTATAATTCGATGTCGAACAGATATTTATGTACACACCATGTGTGCAGCACTGGTCTTGGGTCTTGCAGATGCTTGGCATGTTCCAGGAACACAAGCCAAGTGCAGAGTTTGAGAATAAACATAAACTATAATCGTGCTATAGGTACTTAAAAAAATCTTCCATCTTAAAAAATATCAAATCAAAAGTCAGTAAGTACAGTTGTTCAGGACATTGAAAGGTAACCAAGAAGCTGACTTTATTTTGTATTGTATTGCTGAATTTTAACAAATTACTATTATTAAAAGTTAAAATGAACCAATTTATATAAATGCGATAATGTCATGTCATCAAATGCACAGATAACAATGAATACTTACTGCTTTAGCATTGCTTTTCTTCAACGTACGTACGTAATCCACTATTACACAACACGAAATTGATTGATACAAACAAAACAATAGTAATAATATTAATTTGAAGACTTTGTTGTGAACATAAAAACAAAACAGTGTAGAAAAAGAAGTATAAACTACTAAACACTAGAGAAGGTCGTTGCAAACCGTAAATAGTTTCAATACCTAGGTATTGGTACAATACCGAAAACATGGTATTGGATGTCATAAAAACTGGTTATCGGGCGAAACCAGTTATTCGCGATCCAATAATCCATAACCATCCAATAATACCCATAAAAAAAAATTACAACAGGAAACATATTGTTTTACAAAAAACCACGGAATAGGGAAATACCTCGCCAAGCCAAAAACCAATCGGTACTTGTACACCTACGCACCTACACACGATCGCGTTATTTTAAAAACAGATTTTGTCAAATTTCAAATACCGACCGCAATGCCGCAATAACCAGTTATTCAGAATACCATGTTTCGGAAACCGGTATTGGTGTGAATACCTACAACTGGTTTCGGTATTGCAAAATGGCGTACCGACCCACCGCTACTAAACACTAATGATTACTAGACATGTGTAGGTAATCCATGTAATATTACAAATGTAATATCACGCGGCCAAGTAATGCAGCATCACTCATTACGCGAGAAATTCAAGCATCACATATTACACATCACGTCACGCAAACAGTACGGTACAAAAGTTCGTTTGTTGCAGAGCAGAGAGAGACACTAATATGACCGTGAGCTTTGCGTGAGTGAGATGGCTTGCACTCATATCACGAGTGCGATCATGGCACGAAAGAAACAACAATACTAATTTCATGTTGAGTGAGCGAGACCTAAGTATAATAAGATAATACTTGACGAGCGTGTATGAAAGTGTGATATTTGGAATTTGAAAAGTATTTCGTTACAGGCAAGGTTTATTTTTGTGAGACTCATTTAACAATGTAATAGAATGGAGTAGGTAATGGTTACGCTAAGTGTAATGCGTGATGTGTGATGCTTCGAAGTAATATTACATTTTCGAAAGTAATGAGTAATGTTGCATTACATTTCGATGTACCGTTTTGCGCATGCCTAATGATTACTAAACTAACTAGGGTGACCATATCAAAAATGGCGAATCTGCCCGACATTGGCAAAAAAACTACTAAAATCTGCCAAACCACCAACCACCCCAGAGAATATATTAAATTATTAAGTATACCATTATATTATTGCCTTATAGAGAGCTGGTTTTAATCAAACTTTTATAAATTTCCAACCAAAATCCAAATATATGCATATTAAAAATATTATACATTCAATACAAACAAAAAATTGACAAAATTCTATTTTTGTTTCAAAATTCATAAAAATCCTTGAAATCTGTCACTTTTTGGAATCGTCAGCGTTATCTGCCAGAGTTAAAATGTAGGTTCCAAATCTGCCTAAATGAGAGAAATCTGCCACAAATGGTCATACTAACTACTAAGGAGTACTAAACGCAAACCAGCCAATTTAGACTTGGGTAACTCCGGACATGGACATATCTATATCTTTGGATATATATCCCTAAGCGGATATATATCCTTCCCTCCCCTTGCCAAAACCTTCATATTATTATATTCCATATCCGGTATATCTTTATGAAACATAAAACTTTTTTGTGAACTCGGACTGACATGGATATCCTAGATATACGAAGCAGATATACTAATGTGTATGGAAGAAAATACGATGGTTTCCACTCCTCTGTCAGATAAAGTAAGCCCAAGCCTAGCTAGCTCATGACTGGTAGGCTTGGTTTATCGTATATCCTTCCATATAAGGGTGTATAATATCTAACAGTATTAGGCCGTATCTGTTGTGTTTTGAACTTGCATTAATTATTAACTGTTGTTAGTGACGATGTGATCCAAAATAATGATAGCGATATAGCGGTTGCCTAGAAAATACCTATTCACTCACGACTTGACTTTTTGACCAACTTAACAAGAAATGTTGTTTCATCAAAATATACCGGATGCATGGAATATATTGAGGTTTTGGCAAGAGGAAGGAAGGATATATATCTGTTTAGGGATATATATCTGAAGATATAGATTAAATGTGTCCGGAGTTACCCAAGCCTAGCCAGCCAGAGACAAAACAAACTCTAGGGCTTCCAGCCACAGAGTTAAAATGAATTCTAATATTATCCATATTCTATCTTACATTACATGTAAAAAATATGTGTGTTATATAACACGCTATATTGAATATGAATACGTATTTTGTAATTTTTACTTGAAAGTTATCAATTGATTAATTTATTATTTCATAATTTTAGCATAGACAAAAACTATCGACATCGTTAAATATCTTCATTCAATCCTTAGCAAAGTGGGCCTCGATGAGTGTATCACTTTGCTTCGATAGTTTCAACATAGTAAATTACAGAGTGCTCAATTGCAATCCCGAACCGTCGTGTGCGAAGTGACGTTGATCACTCACGCAAGATCGCAAAGCGAAATGGTTTTTTACAGAATAGCCCTACTGTATGTATTTCCTTGAATAATTAATCTACAACATTTTTTTTTTTATTGCAGTGAAATATTAACCCAGTCTAGTTTTATTGTTTCAAATTATTTAGTAGTGCAAAATAAGATTAAATTTAAGTATGTTTAGTTGCTTATAAAAATTAAGATACTTATTAGATTTTTAGTGCATATATACTGTTATTATGTGCCTATTGTACAACTGATTTTATTCTTGTGTATATATCAGCACAGCCGGCAGGTGGGCAGAAGCCTAAGTCTTTTATATTATAGGTGTTATATATTTTATTCTATTAAGTATTTATATTATTTATATATTTTATAGTATTATTTAATCCTTAATGTTTGACAGTAGCGATGGTAACTTTGTTTCTTGTTCGTCTTCTTCTGATGATAGCTTTTGTAGTATACCGACACTCTCGGACACTATTGAGTCGTTAATGAGTGACGTTTCCAAGAACTTCAATGTACTGCACATAAACGCTCAAAGTGTTCCTGCCCACTTTTCTGAAATGCTTGTATCCTTCGAAAATAAAAATATACACGCCTTACTCATTTCCGAATCATGGTTAAAGCCATGTCTTCCTTCCTCTTCTTATGTGATGCCAGGTTTCCGTTTGATCAGGAACGATCGCACCGGCTCTGGTGGGGGTGGGGTAGCCATCTACCTACGCGAACATTTTCCTTTCAACATAGTCAGTATGTCGGCACAACCGCCTCCTGCCAATACCGGTGAGCATCTCTTTGTTGAAGTTGTCCTGCATCACAGTAAAATACTTCTTGGTGTTTATTATTCTCCTTCTCTTCGGATCAATTTCTTTTCCTCTTTCGAGAAACTTCTAGAAGATTACTCTACCCTCTACAATCACACCATCATAATGGGTGACTTCAACACCTGCCTTGTAAAACAGGATTCCCGGGCACGTACCTTTCGGTCAACGATCACGGCAAGCAACTTAAATATCCTTCCTCTTAATCCTACTCACAACCTTCCTAACTGCACTCCCACTCTGCTCGATATTATCCTTGTTTCTTCTCCAAATCATGTGGCTAAGCACGGTCAGTGCGCCGCGGACGCTTTTTCACATCACGATCTTATCTACCTTTCTTATAAAATACGCCCACCTAAAGCCAAACCCAAAATCCTTATGCAACGTAGTTTTGGTGGTATAGACATAGAGCGCTTACGTAAAGATGCACAGGAACTTGACTGGTCCGCAGTTGTTGAGGCGCCTACAATTGATGAAAAGGTAGACGAATTCAATCGCACTCTGACCAAATTATACGATGTTCATGCTCCTTTACGTGCAGTGAAAATGAAACACACACCTGCACCTTGGCTAAATAATGAAATCAGAGCACTGATGCAGAAAAAAATTGTCGCCAAGATAAAGCTAAAATGTCGTCAATCGGATGAAAACAAGGAAAAATACATCAACCGTCGTAACGTCTGCAATAGAGTGTGTAGGGATGCACAACGCCGACACATCCACAGCTCAGTTGAAAATGGAGACCCTGCAAAGGTATGGAAGTTTCTGAGGTCGCTTGGAGTAGGCAAATCTCGACAAGACAGTATTTCTAAACATTTAGATATCGATGCCTTAAATCAACATTTCTCTTCTTCTTCCAATTTTGATGAACCAACTAAACATGTTACTCTAAACTGTCTTTCTTCTCTTCCTCTGCCTGCTCACGATCCTTTTTTCTTTAGTCAATTTACTGATTGTGGTGTTAAGAAGAGCATTCAGTCTATATCATCAAATGCTGTCGGTAGTGATAGCATCAGTCGCAAAATGATATTACCCATACTTGATGAAATCACACCTGTTATTGCCTATATTCTCAATTTCTCCATCTCCTCTGGTTCCTTCCCAATGATTTGGAAAGAAGCTCAAATAACTCCTCTTCCTAAAAAATCAAATCCCAAGACCTTCACAGAATATCGGCCCATCTCCATTCTTCCTTTTCTGTCTAAAGTATTAGAACGTCTCGTCCATCAACAACTTTCCTCCTTTCTTATCAAAAACAGCCTCCTCAATCCGTTCCAATCCGGTTTTCGCCCCGGACACAGTACTACCACGGCTCTGATTAAAATCACCGATGACATCAGGTATGGCATGAGCAATACGCAACTCACTGTGCTATCACTACTTGACTTTAGTAACGCCTTTAATAATGTGGATTTTGATATTTTGCTGGGTCTGTTATGCTCTCTTAATATATCTCCAACAGTAATTGACTGGTTTCGTAGTTACCTGTGTGGACGCCGACAACGCGTAAACATTGAAGATACGTATTCTTCATGGTGCGATTTGTCATCTGGTGTCCCACAGGGCGGCGTTCTATCACCTCTCCTCTTCGCAATATTCATAAATTCAATCTCAAAACAACTTTCCTCTTCCTACCACCTCTACGCAGACGACCTACAGATATACACACAAGCTCCCTTAGACCAACTCCATGAGGCAATCGAAATTACAAATACGGACTTGAGACGCATCCGGGACTGGAGCCAATCTTACGGTCTTAGAGTGAATCCGTTGAAAACTCAGGTGATAATCATCGGGAGTTCACGGATGATCTCCAAGATCGATTGGTTCCGACTCCCCCAAGTTATTTTTGACGGAGTTCCTATAAGTATAAGCCATTCTGTAAAAAACTTGGGAATACAAATGGACAGTTGTTTCTCATGGGAACCTCAGCTGGCGGAAATGAGTAGGAAATTGTTCGCGTCGGCTTCTTCTCTTCGTAGATTACGTAATTTCCTTCCTATCACCACCAAAACTGCCTTGGCACAATCCCTTCTCTTCCCCATTTTAGATTACGCCGATGTTTGTTACCTTGACCTTACCGAGGAGCAACTTGATAAAATCGAGCGTTTACAGAATTTCTGCATCCGCTTTATCTATGGTCTGCGAAAGTTTGACCACGTGTCAGAATTTCGAGCAAAGCTCAAATGGCTCCCTATCCGTTTTCGACGAAACGCACATATTCTTTCCCAGCTTTATAATATTCTTTTCCTTCCAGCCACTCCCTCTTATTTGAAGGAACGCTTTGAATTTTCACAATCATCTAACCCTCGTCCATTGCGTTCTCATCATAACCTCAAATTGAGGATGCCAGAACACCCACATACGTCGCAACACTACTATAAATCATTTACCATGAAAGCTATTCATCTATGGAATGCACTCCCTGTCAATATCAAAGAAGCCCGAACGCCGCAAATATTTAAAAATATGGTATTTAAGCATTATATAACACTATCGCAAATTGACTAGCTTTACTCTAAATATAATATGTATATGTATGTATTGTATTATTATATTTACTTAGTGTATTTGTGTATGTATATGTGTGTGTGTATATTTATATATATATAAATATGTATGTATATATATTTATATAGATCTATAATGTTATATGTAAGTGTATTTGTTCTTGTATTAATATCATTATCTAGTATTTTGACTATATTTGTATGTAGGTTTATGTAAAATAATATTATGACTTATCTTATTTTGTAAAAGGTATTGTATGCCACCGACCGCTTATTTTCAAAACTAGCTCCTGTCCATCCAAAGGTTGTCTGGTAGAGATCGCTCTGAGCGATAAGACCGCCCATTGTCACACCTAATTAGTTTTTCCTTGTCTTAGATTATAATGTGTTGATTGGTATGCAATAAAGTAATCATCTATCTATCTATCTATATAATGCTCTTATTACAAATCATTGCTCCTACCACCAAATGTAAGGTACATCGTTTAGCCTGAGTGCTAAATACCTACCACCTACGTACCAGCTCCCTGCTAAAGCCATTTTAAAGGCCACCTAAACGTCACTGACATGTCTTATGATTTTATTATTAGTATTGTTTATGGGATATTTACCGTATTTTTCTTTTGTTGTGAGTTTCCAATATTTCGGCGCTGTTACAAGCGCCATGTTCACGGACGAACTGAAGATTGCGGGTGAAGAGGGTGTAATGAGCAAAAGAAGCGATCTACCCGCTTTCGTACTCGATTCTGTCGTTCGGTGCCCCCGCCATTTGTTATCGATGAAACTCGTTCACGACACACAAAACTCACAGTATCTTCACGCTTCTTGTTGTGGACTACATTTGTGTGACTTACACATGTCTTACACATGGCTCATGCATGTCTTATGATTGTTGTACTAGCTAGACTCAAGTATAGAAGGGGTTTAATCTTCTTGATTAGTCTAGAGAAAACATTTGGGTCCCTTTGAACATTGTAAAACATCATCAAATACATTACAAAACACACATTTTACCACTTAAGAAGTGTCTTTAACTTTAGAAGATCTTTCAAATGATTGACTTTGAGAAAATATGGTTCTAAGAACCTCAATGTCATTTTTAAAGACTTATCCTATAGACGTATCAACATCATCATCACCCGGTGTCAGTCCACTGCTGGACGTAGGCCTCTCCCAAGATGCGCCTGAGCCCGAACTGATTGAACTTCCCATCGATACGTGCCATGTCAACGAGCCTTCTGTATCATATTCCAGCCTTCTAGCCAGAGTCTCTTGAGACGTTTGCATATGGCAGTAAATGCGTAAGCTCAGTCAAAGTCCTAGCTGAGTTTGTCCTTCTCGGTCTTGCCGACGTCTTCTTGTGCGAAAATGATGTCGACTAGCACTTCCCACCACTAGGATCGGTTAACCAGATACCAGGCATATTGGAGACAATATAGTCCTGTTAACAGATCGGTCCCAATAGAGCAAATCACGATTATTTTTGAGAACTGCCGCAGGTGATGTTGCGTACTTATAGTACGGCACCTCGGTCTCGACAAGGCCGCATTGAAGAGCTGGTGGATAATCATGGCTACGAGTGTGTGCTGTGTCGTCGTTAGCAATATGACAAAAACCGGAAATACTATGCCTAAGAAACTCCGGGACGACGGCATACTCGACATATCTCGACCGTACCGTCCTTCAGGTTATACATACTTACTGTAGTCGACCGTCTTGATAACTGTTAAAGTACTTATTATAAAAAAAATGTGGTGTGGTTTTATGAAACCACGATGCAAGTGACACTTTTTGTTTATGTGTAGCTATGGTGGCTAGTTTCTATGACAACAGTTGAAATTACACATTAGCATGTATACAAAAATGGCTGCGGAAGCGTCCGCCAATCACAGCTAGGCCTAAATGTTACACGTCATATCCACCAATCAAGCCAAAGCACGGGCTGTGATGCGACATGCGATAGATGGACGAAAAATATGAGGCGATGTAATAAATAAAAGTCACTTAAAATATGAATAAAATAAATAAATATAGAAGAGATTACTTCGACCATCCTAAATCGTTCAACAGTCTTGAAACTATTAAAATGGAAGTAAGTCGTGACTCGCGCTCAAGCGAAGTATTTCTCGGATCATTCGGTCAATCAAGTTTACAACTTTACATAAATGTCAAATATAATTGTGTGCCATGGTAGTTGTTAATGTTTTTATTATGTAGAGTAAAGGTGTGGGCGTTAATTTAAATTATGCGGTGATTGTAGATAGAGCTTCATTCTTCTTTTAATAAAAATATAGTTTTATTTAGCGAAGCGTAGGACGCCCTCCAGCTAGGTGGAGCGATGATATGCACGCAATCTTCAGAACGATAATAGGACTTCAAGAATAGGACATTAATATGTATTATTAATTGTTAATAATATTAGACGTGGTTGGCAACAACAACGTTCGAAGAGTACCATATTCTAGTTAAACCATTTAATTTATTTATGTATTTATTAAATAGCGAATACAGGTCAAAATGGTCTTAAAAAACATTGTAGAACGTGCCACCATATGGCATGAGATATAGAGTACATGAAATTAATAAAAAAGAAGTCGTTAATCTTTATTATTTGTTAAATAATTGAATTAAGTAAATAATGAATAGTATTTTTTTTAAATTTCTTATAGGCTAGCGTTTGACCACTATTTCACCTGTTGGTAAGTGATGATGCGGTCGAAGATGGTAAGCACGCTAGGCTTAGAATGGGAACTGGCTCTCAAGGATAGCTGCCGGAACACATTAGATGTTTTGGCGATAGATATTCTAACTTGAGGGTGGTAGCTGGCCAGGCGGACACTAGAGCGTGTCCTACCACCATGCGGGGGTTGTTGGTTTCTTAACGATGTTTTTCCTTCATCGGAGGGCGACTGCGAAAAGCGCATATACATTTTTCGTTAGAAAAATCCATTGGTGCACGGCGGTGCTTGAACTTGGTACCTCTAGCATCAAAGCCGACCGTTCTACCACTTACGCCACCGGAACCTCAAATGAATCCGAATATGTGGGAAAGCTATTATTAATAACCTGGTAACATTAAATATTCGTCCCCCATTCCTCACGTGGAGTGGTTTTAAGATATATTGGCGCTGATAATGCTCTTGCACAATATTTCGGTGTAGTAATAATAAGGGGCATCGTGAATTGCCTTTTTATGTCTATGTATAGGTTAATAACATATGATTTTAATGACGATAAAGTTCATCTTGAGCAACGATCTAAAATGTCACATCAATGAGAAAATGTATAATCGTGGGCTTATTACCAAAATGTTTAACTGTTTTATTTATTTTTAGGGTTTCGTACCGGAACCTTTATAAGAACACTTTGTTGTCTTTCTGTCTGTTTGTCTGTCTATCCGTCAAGACCATTTATCTTCGGAATGCACAAAGGTATCAAGTAGAAACTTATACTTAATACTTGGTTTTATGGTATCTTTTGGCTGTGAAAAGTCAAACCTGTAAGTCAACGGGATCAAAAGATATTATGACCGTTTATATCGCATATTTTCGCATTTTTCGCGATTTCACAAGATAATCAATATAGGGTTACTTCCCGTAGACCTAGTACCGTGAAATTTGGGACGAAACAAGGTCTTCAACCAATTATATAGGAATACATCTGAAAACTGTAAAAATGTAGTTAATTTACAAAAAAATAGTGAATTTACTATGGACAAACTTACTATATGCGGTTGGTGCAATACATTTTCTATGGATCGAACTGCTTAGTTAAGTTTGTCCTTTACCCTAGTTTGAAAAGTTGGAACAGAAGCCTCGGTGGGCGAGTTCAACTCGACTTTGCCGGTTTTATTTGTGTTTTTTTTTTTCAAGAAAGTTTTTAACTAGTGCGTCCTAATTTTGAAGGGGGGAAGTTGATTGTTTTAGTTTTTAAACTATCTTGATTATTGGATATACTGGTGAAATAGTTATAAACGTAATTTTCGGTTATTCGTGACACTACTCAGATCTTATAAAATTACTAAAATGTCTGTATGATTAAAAACAACCTACAGCTTCTAGAATCCGACATAAAGGTTACTTACATATTTAAGTTCATTTAAATTCCACGCCAGATAATTCTATGTTAATTAAGCATGTAATTGTGCGTCAATTAACTAAGTGATTAATAATAATACAGTTAGTAGTTAACTGGATGTTTTAAATAAGAGCTTTGTCTTGAATACGGATTTTAGTTTTTTTTTAATTATGATATACTTGTATTTCTGTATAGTATTAGTATTCATCATATAAATGAATATTGATCAAAGATTTATTACATTAAAAATGCCAAATAGGCTCTCAGAATTATTTGGAAAAATAATAACTGAAAGATTTGTCTAATGTTCATTTACAAATCAATATTATATTTTTAGCCAAGTTTTACGAGCCAGAGATATCAACAGCTGTTAGTACTTAGTTTCGGAAAAACTTGCTTGTTCTGTATTCAAACACATTAGAAAAATTAACTTTTCCGGTTGTTTGCATTTTTTTTTTATAGATACACCTATTTTTGAATTGCAGCGTAGATCTAATATACTTAATTGGTTAATTTGTTTTGTTTTATGTTGTAATTTGTTGTGTTTATTAAATAAATAAATGAATAAAAAAATAATATGTCAGTAGGGTTTTTGGCGGGAACGTGAAAAAGTGTGTGTGCTCTCATTGTATTTTTTCCTAAATCTTATGTTCTTCCGCGAGTTAATGTGTAATAAATGAACCATTAAGTGCAAAAGTGTTTCAAAAAATTGGTTCAGACGCATGAAAATTTGTACAGGGGCTGGTGAAGAGTTCTTTGAAAAGTTTTAATAAACATATTTTATCCATATTATGTTGGATTTTCAGTTTCTCAAAACTTTCTGAGTCCCACGATAATTAGCATGACAGTATTCGGTTTTTTATGACTTTACCTTTCAGATTAACAATATATAACTGTATTGTTACTGACTAAACAATAGGGTTGTCACTAAGTTCACCGCTACCTACCGCTCTGCCTCAATCAGGTGACAACCATGACCTATAAGGCACATTCCTGCTAACTTCGATAAGACTGCGCCTGCGCTTCTAAAGTGAAGGTTGGATTGTACCTACCTTACTCGTACCATCTACTTAAAATACGTACCTTTGCACTTTAACTCAGTGTGAGATGTATGAGCTCTACTAATCATGGTTATTATGGAATATTAAAGTTTGGTAATTTGGTAGAAAATGAACAAACACACATTAAAAGTATTCTGTACAAGTCGTGCCTTGCAGTTTTGCCCGTGTAGACATCGTTTCTGTGTGGATATCGGGATCAAAAGTACCCTATTTTTATCCTAAGGTCTAGGCTATCTACGTAGCTGTAACTGTCAGCTCAACAGGTTGAGTAGTTTTAGCGTGAAAAATTATCAAACATTCACATAAACTTTCGTTCTACCTAATATCTTTAACGAGAATTCTTGTATATCATTATGTATACATATATCTATAATCTGAATCTCAGAAACGGCTACAATGATTTTCATGAAATTTAGTTTTCGGGTTTCCAGGGGCGATAAATCGATCTAGCTAGGTTTTATTTGTAGAAAACGTCCTTTTCAGGCAATAAAAAACTGCTACAATGTTATTAGAATACGAAAGTAAATTTCGCCATCTACAAAATAATAATAGCTCAGGTGGGAATCGGGCGGTCCCCAAACCAGAAGACCCCGGTTCGAGTCCAGTACGGTACGGTCAATCGCAATTGACAATTTTTACGTTAATGACAGTTTCAATTGGAGGTGCGAATGATGGAGCTTTAATCGACGCGTCAATCGTCGCCCACATTTGCTTTCTGGACAGTAGAGAAGGTAGACGCACGATGATATCAAATTCTGATTTCGACTAGCGAGCAACTGAACGAACGATTGTCAATTGTATAACGAGACGTTCAATGTTTGCGTCATTCGCGATTGTCAATGGGCTTCAATCAAAATGTCCATGTCCATGTCCAATGTCCATGTGTCAATGGCCTTCAATCAAGTAGTTGCGAATGACAATGGCTTCGATTGTCTCGAATCTTAGACGGTCAATTGGTCCACCAATAACGTAAAAATTGTCAATTGCGATTGACCGTCTCCGGGGCACTTTACCAAAAATAATTAAGATAGTTTAAAAACTAAAACAACCGACTTCCATGCTCGGCGAGTCAGTTTCAGTAGCAAGTTTGAGACGTTTATCGTCATATCTCTGGAGATACTTAACAGATGTCGATGAACTTACAATGGGATCACCTCGAAAGTGCACTTTACCGATTCAAAAAAGAATCATTCTAATCGGTTCACAATTGACGGAGTAATCGCGTAACACATACAAAATAATATAATTTAAAAAAACATACAGACGAATCGTGAACCTCCTCCTTTTTGGAAGTTGGTTGAAAATAACGAGCAAGGCTCGGTCATCCAGGTATCCGGTAATATTAGTAGGACGTAAGATAAAGATACAAATTTATCAGATATGTGTGGTCCAAAGGAAAACCATCGGTAGTCCATCTAATTAAAATATACCCCGCATGTATGTGCCATTAAAGTTATCTTCGATAACACACCACAGCCTATTTGAACTTCAAACGACTTACAACATTCAAGAGTGTGGGTTATTCTATTCATACATTATACTTACTCAAGCAGTAAAAAGTAAACACGATCTGTGAGAGACAATTTAGCAATTCACATTTCATGCTCTCATACACAAATGGGTATTTGGTAACTGGAACAAATACCGTCGTTTTGCTGACATTTTGAGTGCTGAAAGAACTCTCTCATGATAATTGTTTGCTCTTAGACTGCTACTGTTAGGACTAGTTTACACATAGAGAGTTTTAGAAATCAAGTTTGCTTATTAGTTTCTATAATAGAAGCGGATATTGCCCAATGGCTAGGGCGTCGGGCTCGCGAACGAGAGGTCGTGAGTTCGATGCTCACTGTTGTCTTACACATCCAGATAAGCACGATACCTTTTTTTATGGGAAAACGGGTAGCGCTTGACCACTATCTCACCTGATGTAAGGTGACGATGCGGTCGATGATATAGCGCCCAAAAGATACCTATTCACTTGCGACTTGAAGGCCCCTAAGTTGTATCTAAACGGAAACACAGACTCGGGCAGGGAATTCCATTCCTTGGCAGTGAGTATGATGAAAGGAAAAGCAAATCGCTTTGTATGCGTCAATGGTATATTAACCATGAAGCGGTGGCGCCTCTTAGTATCCCTGGATATCCGATTCCAGGATGGGAATGTTGGAATCAAAATATGAAGTTCCGATGCACACATTCCGAAATGAACCCGATAAAAAACCGACAAGCAAGCGACCATGCGACCATGCTCGAGACTCTGGAGTCTTTTGCTTACTTTCGTTAACTCGTCGTTGATGAGCTTCTTGGCTCTTGTCTCAATAGCTACCAGTGTCTGCAGGTGGTATTTGGCAAAACCATCCTAATGGTGAGAACAGTACCATCATACATCATCAAAAAAATCTGAAATTAACTAGCGCGGCATTTGAAGTCGATTCTTTTAGTTTTTTAAACGATCCTAAATCATTTTCTCATGCAGGAAATGTAAATTTATTTTGAGAAATAAATATCTGTAACCACCTTCGATCAAGAATCTATAGATAACGGGTTACCTACAAAATCAAAGCCAAATTCTGTCCAAAGTGTATACTGACTAATAAACAGAGACAAAAGTTATAAAACCGTTTTATGATCAACATCTTTACGACCATAATACCTTAAAATAAAGTCGCAATTCTGTAAAACATCATCTTATACTTACGGCTATTCGTCACAAAAGTATTTGTGTTCGACGAACAAAATAAGAGCTCACCGCCCGGTGTGAGCTCTTATTCGTCGGGACATTCTTTTTGCGTCGACCTTATATCTATAGATTCTTGATCGAAGGTAACCACAACATAAAGTTAACGTGTTACAACATAAGTAATGTACTTATGAGTCAGCAGATGGCGCGGTACACGAGTAGAACACATACTGAATTCTGAGGATTACAGCAATCAATCATGATCAGTCAGCGAACATTATAAACGTGATAATACCAGCTGGGATTATTTTATAAGTACAACCTTATTTGGAATGCTTAGGGTTACTTTTGATATATAATTTAAGAACGTTTACAAAAAGAAATAAACTGGCCGAGTGCGAGTCGGACTCGTACACGTACGTTCTGAGATTGAACAAAATTTGCTGAAAAAATACATTTCTCGTATGGGGACCCCTTTTACATTTTGTCCTGTTTTTAGGGTCCCGTACCTCAAAAGGTAAAAAAAGGAACCCTTATAAGATTACTTTCTGGTCTGTCTGCTCGTGTGACACCACTGATTTTCTCAGGAACGGGTAGACCTAGCAAGTTGAAATGTATGCAGATACTGAGGTCTATTAGGTGTAAAAAAATCAAAATCCTGATTCAACACGATAAAAAGATATGGGCAAATTTAGATTTTCGCGGTTTTTAACTTTTTTTATGTTTCGACATTTTCCCTTTACTTGTGCTGTAAGACCTTGCTTTTAACCAAACTTGATATTTTTATTTTTTTATTATTATTATTTAATGTTTCGGAGGAGTATGGCAACGAAAACTGTGACACGAGAATTTTATATATTAGATTATTGATATGAATTAATATTTAATGTTATTTGACGTGTGTAAGTGCAGATTTTTAATTTGCTAATCTAATATATAAAATTCTCGTGTCACAGTTTTCGTTGCCATACTCCTCCGAAACGGCTTGACCGATTTTGATGAAATTTTTTGTGCTTATCCGGTATCTATGAGAATCGGCCAACATCTATTTTTCATCCCCCTAAATGTTAGGGGTATTCCACCCTTAAATTTTTTATTTTATTTTTTAGACAAAATTTTTAATTTCTATTTTTTGTGATACAACATACAAAAATACATACAATCCTCAATTTTCACCCTTCTACGATCAACCCTTATTTTTTAATAGCCATTTTAGTAATTTAATCATTTTTCCTCCATACATACTTACAATAAGTAAGCTATTTTTTGTCTACACTAGAAATTACTACGAAATTATTTATATGGCAAAACAACGTTTGCCGGGTCAGCTAGTATTGTATAAATGCTTTGACTTTTGACTTTTGAATAAATCTAAAAACCGTAAATATGTAGTTAGATAACAAAATAAACTGGCCAAGTGCAAGTCGGACTCGCACTAGTAGGGTTCCGTACCACACTACAGTATTTTATAAGATCGAGCAAAAAAGACCACTATCATTTTTCGCCAGCATAAAATAATAATATTAATAAACATTTTATTTCTTATAACACCATTTAACGTCTAACAAAGGTATTAGGAATCGACATTTCAATATAACGCCATCTATGGGACGTTTACCTAACTAAGCGTTCATAGATGGCGTGAAATGCCGATAAAAACAAGTTTCTTGTATGGGGACCCTCTATTATTTTTAACTTTATTCTGTTTTTTGTATTTGTTGTTATAGCGGCAACAGAAATACATCATCTGTGAAAATGTCAACTGTCTTACTATCACGGTTCATGAGATACAGCCTGGTGACAGACGGACAGACAGACAGACAGACAGACGGACAGCGGAGTCTTAGTAATAGGGTCCCGTTTTACCCTTTGGGTACGGAACCCTAAAAAGGGAATTTACTATTACAAACTCATAACTTTTAGTTGGTGTAGTATATTTTCTATGGATTGAACTACACAGTTAAGTTTGTACTTTAACCTAGTTTGAGAAGTTGGTACAGATGCCTCGGTAGGCGAGTCCAAATCGTCTTGGCCGGTTTTTTTAGTATTTGTTGTTATAGCGGCCAGAGCAATACATACTTTGTGAAAATTCCAACGGTGCATAAGATCAAGCCAAAAACGCATTA
This sequence comes from Cabera pusaria, assembly GCA_954871355.1. Taxonomy (NCBI): domain Eukaryota; kingdom Metazoa; phylum Arthropoda; class Insecta; order Lepidoptera; family Geometridae; genus Cabera; species Cabera pusaria. The sequence goes on from OX940896.1 coordinate 1,724,481, forward strand.
AAATACATTTTTTTTTTTTTTTTTTTTTTTATACGATATAGGCTAGCGTTTGACCACTATCTCACCTGTTGGTAAGTGATGATGCGGTCGAAGATGGTAAGCACGCTAGGCCTAGAATGGGAACTGGCTCTCAAGGATAGCTGCCGGAACACATTAGATGTTTGGTGACAGATTTTCTAACTTGAGGGTGGTAGCTGGCCAGGCGGACACTAGATAGTGTCCTACCACCATGCGGGGGTTTTGTTGGTTTCTTAACGATGTTTTCCTTCACCGGAGGGCCACTGTGAGAAGCGCACATAAATTTTTCGATAGAAAAATCCATTGGTGCACGGCGGTTTGAACTCGGTACCACGGCATCAAAGCCGAACGTTCTCCCGATTACGCCACCGGGCCCTCGAAATATATATACATATTTCTTGTTTATACTTACCATCATTATCTTGTCACATTTCTCTGCATGTAAAGGTTGCCTGTATGAGTTCGTTTTAGGCGATAGGTCCGCCTATTGTTGCACAATTTTGAGGGCCCAGTGGTGAGGTGGGCGAATGGTCGGCTTTGACGCCAGAGGTACCGAGTTCAATCCCCGCCGTGCACCAACGGATTTTTCTATCGAATAATGTGTGTACGCTTTTCCCAGTGACCCAAAACATCGTTAAAATCCCCTAACCCCCGCATGGTGGTAGGACACTATCAAGTGTCCATCTGGCCAGCTACCACCCTCAAGTTAGAAAATCTGTCGCCAAACATCTAATGTGTTCCGGCAAGTGAATGCAAAAAGCTATTCTTGAGAGCCAGTCCTCATTCTAGGTTTAGCGTGCTACCATCCTCGACCGCATCATCACTTACCAACAGGTGAGATAGTGGTCAAATGCTAGCTTATATGCTATTTAAAAATAACAATAATCTTCAATTGTAATGTTTTTTTCTGATATTATTTTTTTATGATTATTAATATGTTAAATATTTCATTGTTTCTATCTATCTAACTTATCAACAACATCTGGTTAGAATCTCAGTTAACTAATGGTTCTATGCATCATCACCATAAACCCTCATTTGGTACAAAATGTAGCAACTCATGATTACTCTATTTTGCAAACGCCATTGTTTCCCATAGCGTCGCGTTCCCATGGCGTACCATGGCAATGATCATTATCATCATCGGTTGGCTAGGGTTACAAGTTCTACAACGTTCAAGAGAGTTCAAGTTTTTTTTATTTTAGCTTGATGACAGATGAAGCAATAATTTATGATCGTACAAAACGAAAAAACCGACTTCACGTGCCGCGATAGTCAAAGTACTGGCTCGTTTAATCATGACGTCTAAGTATATTAAATAAGTAAATAAGTAATAAGTTTATTGCCAAAGAAAACTTATATTATAGAATACAAACTATATTGGTATTAATACATAAATTGGTTAATATTGTTTATCTCCATATCTCCGGAGATAATTGTCATACGTCGATAAAATTTGAATGGGACCAAACGGGATGTATAATCTCTCAAACAAAAAAAAATATTCAAATCAGTTAAGATTTGACGGAGTTCTGCGGGAACAAGTACCCTTAGTACGAGTTTTCATACCAAACTCGATATCGTATTTCGAACAAATTTTGTATGAAAAACAGTACAGCGCCTCTAGTGGTTACTACACTTCACTAAATTTAGACCAATCAGGGAGCCAGAATAAGTCGAAAACTATGTGAGATCTGTCAAAAGCGTTTACGATGAAAACTCGTACTAAGGGTACAGAGTGAAGTCGAGTAAAAACAAAAATAACGTTCAAAAACATTCAATATTACTGTTTTTTTTAAATATTTGTTTTAGAGACTAGCGTTTGAATATAAATTCAATTCTCACCTGATGGTAAGGGGGACTTATAGTATCTCTTCTGTGGTAAGGCACGACGTCAGATTTTCCTTGAGGCTGGTGGTTCACCAGACGGATTTAAACGGTTCACGATTGATGTTCTGCAATACGTTGAGATGTTTCGTTGTTAATTTTTGTTGACATTTTCAACCGACTTCCGAAAAGATGGAGATTCTCAATTCGTCTGTATGTTTTTTTTTTTGTATGTATGTTACGCGATTACTCCGTCAATTCTGAACCGATTCGAATGATTCTTACGTTTCCGAGGCGGTCCCATTGTAATTTCATCGAGATCTGATAAGTATCTCCAGAGATATGACGATAATAGGTATCTATTCGGTAAGAGCGCTCCATCATCGTCCGCATCATCACTTAACATCAGGTGAGAGAGGTGGTCAAGTGCTACCCAGTTCTATGTAAAAAAAATGCGCTTGATTAGAGAATCTCATCCATTTGTAATGTTGCTAAAAAACAATCAGAAATTGAACATAGAATACTGTAGTGATGTCACATTTAATCATAGTCTCATCAGATTGCTTCAACATCTCAATAACAATCCCAAAAATATACTAAAAAAACCTAACAAGATTTACAACGACTATAACAAACAACTGGTCGTCTATCAATCCCCACTAAACCCGACCTAACGAATATTTAAGCTCACTGGCACTTAGTCACAAATTGTCAAGAGTAGTCTCGTTTCCACGTTCCATTTGTATCCATCGCTAGTGTGGATGTACCACTGAACTGGTTGGTGGGCCTTGACCTTTCGCTTGCGTAATTGCGTGGTCGTAACTTAGTAGTAGACTGAGCGAGTTGGGCATTTATAAGCAGGCACGATATACAGCTTTTTGTTTCCAACCGGCCAGCTGCATGTAAATTTAGTTTATTATCAATACAATTATTTCATTCTGCATAAAATATAGTGTCTATCATTAATTATGACTGCATATTTATGTCTAATAACTACTAGACGAAATAATTATGTGCTTCTTAATATAATTATTTTACTTCATACGAATCAAAATTAAGCCAAAATAATATAGCCTAAATGAAATGTATGCCTATTTAATTTATACAATACTAGCTGTGCCCCGCGGCTTCACCTGCGTTAAAAACAACTTTCATTTATTAAATTTTTTTTTCATAAGAACCATCTCTTGACGATAAAAAGCACGACAAAAAATAATTAGCGAAATCGGTCCAGCCGTTCACGCGTGATGCCGTGACCAAGGGAAATTGGGATTAATTTTTATATATAAAAGAAGATTCCAACAAAAATATGCATTAGTACTATTAATTATCACATGCGTAAAGTGCTATTATGCCATTAAACATTTTGCAAATCAATCTCACTATAAAGTCAATAAAATGTTATCTCACAAATGCAATCCGACATTTCGTAGAGCAAAGTGATATGATAATAACCTGATAGTCTTTTACTTCAAATAAAACATCTAAAATAATGTATGTTTTTATTTATGTCCTGAAGCCTCCGGATGAGGCCAAAACAAATTGCCGATCGCTATATCGACATTGTGTAACGTTAAATTCCCGATCTTAAAATCTATAAAATTAATTCATATTTTTGGAAGTTCTGAGACACATTCTACACAAAAAAACATACATTCACGGTTTCAAACTGCCTCGTTTTTTGGAGTAGATATAAACATTGTCAAAAATATTTAAACTAAAACCGCTCCGCTTATGAACATAACAGCAGCATTACATATCGAGAGAAAAAGTGAACTTACACTTTCATGGCTGTCTTATTTTTATTGCGTCTTTTACGACCCATACAAAATGTTAATCTGTTTACTGTTAACTAAGCCATATTTGCATACATTCTTTTATTTATTGGGATTGGTTATGTCATAGCTACTTTATTGAGGCAGTCCTTTCTTTCGTAGATTGAGACTTCATACATACATACATAAAATCCGCCTTTATCCCGTTGGCGTAGGCAGAGACTACTTCTTTCCACATGCTACGTTTCCGACATAGTTTACCTCTTTCCATCGACATCCTAACTTTTTGTAGTGGTAGGACTTCTGCTAGTCCGCCTGGGGCGGTACCACCACTTTGCCAATTAATTTTTAACCATGAAATAAGAATGTTTTTAGATTGAAATGGCAAGGTGTCCACTGAAATTACAGGGCATGTGAGACTCAACATCTTTATGTCTCAAGGTAACAGGCGCAGTGCAATAACATGCAAAATTCTGGCAATTCAGAATTTTGCATGCCGCTGTATCTGTTATAGGTAGACGTCATCGCTTACCATCAGGCGAGCGTCGTGCTTGTCCTGTTACCTTTTACGATTAAAAAAAACATCCTTTCAAATGTCGATGCCTCTTTCGCTTCTTCCACTTTCATGAGCGCCTTCATACATGATCGCCGGTTACTTTTACTACTTTTTACAAGCTTTTATTTAACTTGCAATGTATGTATGTATGTATGTAACTATGTATGTTCGGGTGGAATCTTGGAATCTAAATTAGACCCACTTTCCGATGTCCGATTGGACTCAAATTTGGTGTACTTATATATCTTCGGTGACAATACAATGATATGGTACCATGGAGCTGGTCTGATGATGGAGACGGAAGGTGGCCACGGCATCTCTGTGATAAATCAACATAACTCTACCGAGTTTGGACTCGATTGATTCGTCTTGAAGAGAACTTTTCACCTAGATGATATCTAGGGTCTGATGATGAAGCTGGAAGGTGGTCACGGCATCTCTGTGATAAATCAACGTAACTCTACCGAGTTTTGGCTCAATTGATTCGTCTTGAAGAGAACTTTACACCTAGATAATATCCAGGGTCTGATGATGAAGCTGGAAGGTGGCCACGGCATCTTTGTGATAAATCAACGTAACTCTACCGAGCTTGGTCTCAATTGATTCGTCTTGAAGAGAACTTTACACCTAGATGATATTTAGCGACTGGTGATGAAGCTGGAAGGTGGCCACGGCATCTCTGTGATAAAATAACGTGAATTTGGGCTCAAATTATTCGTCTTGAGGAGCACTTTACACTTCAATGATAGCCAGGATCTGATGATGAAGCTGTAAGGTGGCCATGGCATTTCTGTTATAAAGCAACATAGCCCCACCGAGTCGATTGATTTTACTTGAAGAGGACTTTACCCATAATCACATCAAATATCCGTGTAATATTTTAAAACATCATGCCTTCTCTTAAATACTTAGGCAGTAGGTAGGTAGTCGGTATTTATACCTACCTACTTAAAAGTTAAAAATAAATTATAAATAAAAAATATTTTTAAAAACAAGCTTTAATCTGGGACAATGAACTAAAATGTTAAAAATAAATTCTAGTAAGTATTTGGCGTGTAGGTACTTACCTATATTTTTAAAAGCTTGAGGCACTAAAGTATGGTAATTACCTAGCCTGAAAAACGGGTAGTGCTTCAAGCTGTTAAGAATATAGGTAAGTAAAGTAAGTAGGTAAGTAAAATAAGGTAAACCTACACGCCAAATACTTACTAGAATTTATTTTGAACATTTTAGTTCATTGTCCCAGATAAAAGCTTGTTTTTAAAAATATTTTTTATTTATAATTTATTACTTATTTTATTTACGTACTTTTGACTCGGCCTTTCTTTAAAACGTCTTCGATCTGGTCGTGATACGTTCACCTAGGTCGGCCTCTACCGGCTGGCCCATTCACACTCTACTTATAAATTATATAGGTATATAAACTCGTCCGTTTTGTAAATCTTCCTTCATCCATCCCTTCTTGAGACTTCATACTTTTGCATTATGAGTTCAAGAATGTCTATTATATGAACGAATGTATGATAACTCTTTATTGTACACAATACATAGGTTACAACATTTACGAAAGGTCTTAAACAAGTGCAATGGGCGATCTTATCACTTAAAGCGATCTCTTCCAGACAACATTTACCACTCATAGACCAACAAAATGCAATCGAATTGAAAACCTGCTTTAGTTTAGAAGTCGGATAAAAATAAAAGTAAAACAATGGAGACATCTCAATAATCAAACTTTCAACTTTTTTTTATTAAAAATAAACTAAGAGGTTGCTCCATTCTATCACACAATGATACGAACAAGTACAAAAAATACTTTATTTACCTCCGAGCGTAGCATCCGCATGACTAGACAAAAAAAAAACTAAATCTCCATTTTATATTTGAATTCTTACTATTGTATTGTTTAAAAATCATTGTTATTTGCGCAACGTGTGAACGGTGCTCTTAATTTATATGCGCCGATGTTTGTTCACGTTATAAATAGATCCTAATATAGACATTTTTAACTTTAATTCGGACTTTAATTCTGGAATTTTGGAAATAATAATATCTATAATTTATGATGTAATTTATAATGGAAAAGGCAATTATTAAGAATTCGGTTGAAGTTTTTATAATTCAGATAGTTTTTATAATTAAAAACGAAAACAACCGACTTCAATGCCCCGCGAGTCAATTTCAGTTGCAAGTTTGAGACGTTTATCATCATATCTCTGGAGATACTTATCAGATCTCAAAGAAATTACAATGGGACCACTTCGAAAACGTACCCTACCGATAACAAAAAGAATCATTCGAATCGGTTCAGAATTGACAGTGTAATCGCGTAACATACAAAAAATTTTTTTTGTAAGATTTTTTTTGTTTCAAAGGGTAACGGATACGGGACATACGGACGGACAGACAGACAGACATGACGAATCTATAAGGGTTCCGTTTTTTGCCATTCGGCTACGGAACCCTAAAAATGGCTCTACTGATTTCGTTAAAATTTAAATGGGACCACCTGGAAAGGGTACCCTTTGAAACAAAAAAGAATTTTCCAAATCGGTTCAGGCATCTTCGAGTAATCGGTGATCAAAACGTTCCGACGAATTGTAAGCCTCCTCCTCCTTTTTTGTGAAGTCGGTTAAAAATACATATTCATATGTGCTCACTCAGTCCACACCTTACTCACACACTCTGTCTATTAAGCGACTAAGTTTAAAATAAATTATTTATGATTTTCCATCTCACAAATCCAATCAGATAGACACGATAATCTATCAACACCAATTTATATATATAAAAGAAATAACTCAAGAACGGCGGGACCAATTTTTATGAATTTTGTATTTTTGGAATTGTCTTTGTCAGGAATAGGATAATAAGTATTAAAAACAATGAACAATTGACCTAAAAAAATTATAAAAGAATAAATATTTTGCCAAAATGTTCCTGGGTTTAAAAACTGCCGATTATTTGATGTTCAATTGTTTACCCCGCCGTTTTTTTTTTTTAGTATAATTATGGCTCCACACGATTAGTGTATATAGCCAGTGTCAAGTATAAAAATTCTTCCCATGTGTGGATAGCATTACAATATTCGGATTATCGCGTATTTTTTTTTTGGTATAATAATGGCTCCACACGATTAGTGTATTTAGCCCGTGTCAAGTAGTAAGTCAAGTAAAAATTCTTCACGTTTTTGTGAATTCAAGTCATGTAGATTTTAAAAATGTCAAATATTGTTTTTTAATAATAACTGTTTGACATATTTATTGATTGTCAAATATGCGTGCGTTCAGAAATGTATGCTTACAAGCAGCTTAAAAAAGTTTATATTTCCAAAAACCATTTTTACCAATTTTTATTCTATATCTGGATTGCCATAATACATTAATAAACTTAATATCTCTTTTGTATTCATTTATTACGTTTATAAAATCCTAAAACAAGTTCATCTAAAAGGTAACACGACATTCATTGTCTGTTAGGTTTACGTAGTATTTATATTCTCTTTGTGTTAGGTGGTACGAAGTTCGCCGGGCCAGCTAGTATTATAAGAAATGCGAAGTCATTTGTATATTTCTTTATTTGGACCACTTCACGGTCCAACGTTTCGACCGATTTGGCGGAAATTTTGCACAAATATACTCAGCCAGTACCTATAGAGGATACGGTCTTAGGATATCTACTTTTATCGCGGGCGTAGCCGCGGGGCGTAGGTAGTAGTCGTACAAAAACCGACAAAAGTATCAGACAAGTTCTAATAACCAACTCAACGTTTCTCTTTCATGTTCTTATGTTTCTCTATTCTGTCAAAGGCCTAGCAGTTCACCGATCACCTTTTCGCAGAAAAAGAAAAGAGTCCTGTCCTGCCTATCGACCTGCTAATGTGTCGCAGAGAAAAGCTGTATTTAGAAACCTCTAGTAACGTTTTGAGGCAGCAAAAGTCAAAAGTCAAAGCATTTATTCAGTATATGGGCAAATTAAAAAAATGCACTCACACGTCAAATAACATTAAATAGATTATATTCAATAAAAATATTATAGACATAACAGAAACATAACTTATTGCTTTGAATTTACAAAAAAAAACAAAGGTATTGAGCCATTCAGCTTTCATCTAGACGTCGAACGTCACACTTAACACACAAGTTTAATTCCCCTGATTAATGTAGGTTTGCCAACCGTACTATTACGTGCACCCGCAACCCAGTGCATGTTTCAGTACTTCAGACAATTTTTATCCAAAAAATTGTGAAATCATAGCCCAATAAGACCCCAAGTACTACCCCAACCAAATAAGTAATAACCTCAAGAAGCAATAGCCCAATGGCTAAGACGTCGGCCTAGCGATCGAGAGGTCGTGAGTTCGATCCCCGCCCATTGCACTATTGATGTGAACCTACTCCACACACAAGCATACCTAGCATCGTTGAAGCGGAGTGCCTAGTGCGAGTTTTTTAAATTTGTTTACTCATTCGATCACGTTTACTTAAACGCGGATTTGTATGGAATGAAAAAGCTCCATCTAGTGTGCATAAGAGGCAACATTGTAATTATCGTACAAATCTGAGTTTACGTAAACGAGATCGAGCAAGTAATACTACTAGTAATGTGCAACCCACACTGCTAGTAAGCTTTAAAAAGAGTTAGAAATTCAACAGCTTTTGCTGCTGACTCTACACCAAAGCCCACAGCATCAGCGATATTTGCTATCTAAGTACCATGATCACATACGTGCAAGCATCGTGACTGTAGATTTGACCCGGGCCCACCGTGCTTCGGAATGAGGAAGCGTGACCTTGACCTTGACCGCACGATGTTACGGTTCGTGATGAGACTGTCGTACAAATATAACAACATTGTTTTGTAATGTTATTAAAATGTCATGTTTGCATTCGTAGATTTTAATGGTGTGATTTCTGCAAATCCGCTTTGTCTGTTTTTCAAGCATTTTTAGGGTTCCGTACCCAAAGGGTAAAACGGGACCCTATTACTAAGACTCCGCTGTCCGTCTGTCTATCTGTCTGTCTGTCTGTCTGTCTGTCTGTCTGTCTGTCCGTCTGTCACCAGGCTGTATCTCATGAACCGTGATGGTTAGACACTCAAAATTTTCACAGATGATGTATTTCTGTTGCCGCTATAACAACAAATACTAAAAACAGAATAAAGTTAAAAATAATAGAGGGTCTCCATACAAGAAACGTGTTTTTTTCGGCATTTCACGCCTATAAACACTTAGTTAGGTAAACGTCTCATAGATGGCGTTATATTAAAATGTCGATCCCTAACACCTTTGTTAGACGTTAGATAGCGTTATAAGAAATAAAATGTTTGTTATTTATTATTTTTTGCTGGCGAAAAATGATAGTGGTATTTTTTGCTCGATCTTATAAAATACTGTAGTGAACGGAACCCTACTAGTGCGAGTCTGACTTGCACTTGGCCAGTTTATTTAACTTGTTGTATGTATACAAATGTTGAATCAAATTCAAATTGGATGCTTCAGAACCACTTCCCGACGGGTGATTGGACTATTTGGTAGGTATAATTACATATCTTGGATGACAATGCAATAACATGGTACCATCGAGCTGACCTGATGATGGAGCCGGGCTGTGGGTACTGGAACTACGTAATGGTAAATGGTAGGATAGTCGAATTTAGGCTAGTATGTATTTCAACTGACTTCACAAATAAGGAAGAGGTTCTCAATTCGTCTGTTTTTTTTTTTGTGTTTATGTCACGCAATTACTTCGTCAATTGTGCGGCATGGAACTCGGTTGTTTTATTTTTTAAACTATCTTAATTATTGTTATTAGTACTTTTATGACAAATGATACCTTCTTTGCAATAAGCTTGTGTTTAACAAGAGTGATTGTTTAAACTTCTCGACACCGCGAGAGAGCTCATCCACATATTGTTGACACGTGGACATCGCATACGGTACGTTTTATGCGGTCGTTTATTCCGCGGACTTGCAAAATGTGGAACGATCTCCCACCAGAGGTTTTCCGCTACGGTACAACATGCAGCGGTTTAAGAGAGGGGTAAAAAGAGTCCTCTATGCAAAAGGTAGGCAAAGCACGTGCAATACTACTTGTGTTGCAGGTGTTTATAGGCGGCGGTTACCACTTTCGATCAGGTGGGCCGCTTGCTTGTTTGTCTACTTTGACATAAAAAAAATAAAAAATAAACATCTATATAGATATTTTATAGATATGCTCATCAGATCTCGATGTTTTTAGGGTTCCGTACCTCAAAAGGTAAAAAAGGAACCCTAATAAGATCACTTTCTTGTCCGTCTGTCCGTCTATCTGTCTGTCTGTCTGTATGTCTGTCCGTCTTTCTGTCTGTCTGTCCGTCTGTCACCACCGATTTTCTCAGGAACGGGTGGACTTAGCAAGTTGAAATTTATACCAAATACGTCTATAGTCCCTATTAGGTGTATAAAAATTAAGGTCCTGAGTCAACACGATAAAAAATATGGGCATATTGAGATTTTCGCGAAAACTTGTAAGTACCAAAATATACCGTAATTATCAACTTTTCTTATTTTTCGGAATGTTTCCTTTAATTGTTTTGTAAGACCTTGCTTTTAACCAAAATTGACAATAATAGGTCAACCGGAAGTACCCTATAGGTTTTGGGTCGAATACCTATAGGGTACTTCCCGTTGACCTAGAATCATGGAATTTGGCAAGAAGCAAGATCCTTACAGCACAAATAAAGGGAAAATTCTAAAAAATAAAAAGTTGAAAATTAAAGAAAGAAAAAAAAAGAAAATTAAAGAGTGCCCCTACACATACATAGTTAACGCCAATTAAGATAGGCCTCTGAATTATATGAGCGCTCATACAATATAGAGGTCTAGCTTAATTGGTGCCAACCAACGCTGGTACGGAAGCCTCGGTGGGCGAGTGTAACTCGAGTTGGCCGGTTTTACTTTTTAAATATATTATATAGGCTAGCGTTTGACCACTATCTCACCTGTTGATAAGTGATGCTGCGGTCGAGGATGGTAGCACGCTAGGCCTAGAATAGGAACTAGCTCTCATTTTACTTGGAAAGTACACCCTCTCAAACAAAAGAAACATTTTCCAAATCGGTTCGTAATCGGGGATCATACATAAAAAGTAAGATTTGGACGCATTGAGAACCTCCTTTTTTGAAGTTGACAAAAAACTATCAATATGTACGATTCCATAAACTAACACAGGTATTTATAAAAGATACGGCACGATATAACAAGGAACACGCACCAAAAACATAATTTTAGTTTATTGTATATTATTTAAGTGAAGTCGTGCTCTTTACTCATCAAGCTACTTATTACTCTACAGTGAGACCACATCATGACGTTTTAAGAAGAGGTTTTCTGTTATTTGGACTGAACTGTTCAGATATATTATGACGATCACTTGACTGATGGTGGGATGAATGGAGCAGTGGCGTGCTATAATGTGAGAGTCCAGCAGTAGGCGGAAATTGGCTGATGATGATGCAATGCTAAGAACCGATATGTATGTCGACTGTAAATGACGATAAACCTCTAGTTTTCAGGAGAGCCAAAAAAACAATTGCATTGCAAAAATAATCTTAATATATCGGTTGCACTGTACAACTAATAACTAAAACAAATTTAAGTAAACATAATATTCAACAAATTGGACGCCAATTGTTGTAAATATAGTAATCAACAAACGAATCATTGTACTTACAATTAAGTGTAGTACCTTGGCAGCCACGACTGACGACCGACGAAGGACGAGGAAGTCTTATCTTCTTTGCGTTGGATGGTACTATTGTTCGATAATATAAGTAAGTAGGTACGAGAAACACATGTAAAGTAAATATAATTTCTAGTTTTAGGGTTCCGTACCTCAAACGGAAATAATGAAATAAGCGGCTAAGTGCGTGTCGGGCCACGCGCAGTGTTGGGTTCCGTAGTAGCCCGTTATCACAATATAGAACGATTCTCTTGATAATGACTGATATAATCGATAGAAAACGTAACAATAGCGCGATTCAGAACCCGTTTTATACAGCACCACCTAGCGGCAGCTTTGTGAAACTTTATAATTTATTATGGTTTTCTAGTTGATTCAGTTTTTCAATGCAAGTCCTTACCCGTTATAAACAAGCAACTACTTCATCTTAGTCACTTTAAAGGATTTATTCTAAGGATACTTTAAATTAATTAGTAATATGAGAAATACTGAAGATACAGAACCTTGTGGTGCTAAACTATGATGTCATTACCTACGCCATGACGTCAGTGCTACGCTGTAGTCATCCCAGCGCTACGCGAGGGGAAGATGCGGGGAAGGGAGGCATTCTAACTATACACTGATGAAGAGTAGACGTGAGTCTCCTAAAATAATTGTTATTATATGTGATTTGAATCCACAAGAAAGGTGCCTCATTTCTGGGCTCTCTAACAGTAAGTTCCCATTCTAGGCCTAGCGTGCTTACCATCTTCGACCGCATCATCACTTACCAACAGGTGAGATAGTGCTCAAACGCTAGCCTATAAGAAAAAAAAATCTGTTCGCTGCGCGCACTAACATACACGACTACCCTCAATTCTCGAGCTGCGTGCGAGTGCCTGCTGCCAGCCGCGCCGCGGTGAGTGGTATTGTTGTAATATGCGTGTGTCCTCTTTATAGGAATGCCCAAGTCTGCTCCAGATTATATAATTGATTTTTAGGGTTCCGAACCCAAAGGGTACCAACGGAACCCTATTACTGAGACTCCGCTGTCCGTCTGTCTGTCTGTCTGTTCGTCTGTCACCAGGCTGTATCTCATGAACCGTGATAGTTAGACGGTTGACATTTTCACAGATAATGTATTTCTGTTGCCGCTATAACAACAAATAATAAAAACAGTTAAAAATTAAAAATTAAAGGGAAAAAAAGGGAAAAAAATTTAAAAGGAGTCCCTATAGAAAAAAACGTGTTTTTGCTATAGTGCCATCTATGAACGATTGTTTACCTCAGTTTGTACTATTCATTATTCTGTGCCTCCGTGTTTTTCAACTGTTTACAAGACGCGACCGCTTAGTATAAAAAAAAAATCGCGACCACCTACTTGCACTGTTTATAATCTGTATTTTGTTATATTGCTAGCTTCTGCCCGCGGCTTCGTCCATGTGGCCTACGGAAAACAAATTACATATTTTTCTTTTGAAACAAATATTATAAGCACTCTCAATCACAACACCTACAAATGCTCTTTAATTCATATTTTCTTTAAAAGTATATTTTCAATCTTTGTTTTTTTTTACTGAGGCTTTCAGCGACAATGGAACCCATTTCATTACCCATGGAAGTTGTTATTTTTTCTGCTAGTTAATATAATAATACCTACTACTCCTACAACTAATAATTTTAAGGCCTTTAAGGTAGGGATACCCTTTGGGTACAGAACCCTAAAAAGGAACCCTTATAAGATCACTTTCTTGTCCGTCTGTCTGGCTGTCTGTCTGTCTGTCCGTCTGTCTGTCCGTCTGTCTGTCCGTGTGTCACCACTGATTTTCTCAGGAACAGGTGCACCTAGCAAGTTGAAATTTTTACCTGATACTGAGGTCTATAGTCCCTATTGGGTGTATAAAAATCAAGGTCTTGAGTCAACACAATAAAAAGATATGGGCAAATTTAGATTTTCGCGAAAACTTGTAAGTACCAAAATGTTATTTTTATTTTTCGGAATTTTTCCTTTACTTGTGCTGTAAGACCTTGCTTATAACCAAAACTGACAATTCTAGGTAAAACGGAAGTACCCTATTTGGAAAACATTTTTTTTGTTTCAAAGGGTACCCTTCCCAGGGGGTCCCATCGGCCGAGCCGTTTTTAATATATCAACATTTGTATTACGATGCATTTATATACTTTGACGACATGCTACTAACTACTGGCACAGATTATATAATAGTTACTATGTCTACTGGCTACTTTGACTAGCGTGACCTTTGATGTCGCTTCTTTTACTTTTTAAACGATTTTAAATTATTTATTTACACACATGGGATGATTACCTAGCAAATAAAGAATATAATAATTCCGCGTATGTTGTTATAATTACAAAAATGTGCTTCCTTGAACCTCGGAAGTGAAGACAAAGATCGTCATACAAAATGTATGAATGTATGGATTGAGCAATGATTTTAACACCTCTATGAAAAGATGTTAAATTTTTTTAGGAGCTTATGTTCCGCATTCCGACTTTATTGCCATTGTAAAGCAAATTGTTTTGGTTGTTAAGTAATTTATATTATGTTTCAACCAACTTCCGAAAAGGAGGAGGTTCTCAATTCGTCTGTATGTTGTTTTTTTTTGTATATATAAGTTACGTGATTACTCCGTCAATTGTGAACCGATTCGAATGGTTCGGTCCGGGGTGGTCTAATTGTAATTTGATCGAGATTTGATGAGTATCTCCAGAGATATGATGATAAATGTCTCAAACTTGCTGCTGAAACTGATTCGCGGGGCATAGAAGTAGGTTGTTTTTAACCAACTTCACAAAAAAGGAGGAGGTTCCCAATTCATCGGAACCTTTTTTTTATGTATGTTCACCGATTACTCGAAGATGCCTGAACGGATTTGGAAAATTCTTTTTTTGTTTCAAAGGGTACCCTTCCCAGGTAAATTTTAACTAAATCGGCCGAGCCGTTTTTAATATATCAAAATTTACGACGCATTTACCTATCTCGACGACTTACTACTTGGCTGGCACGTTACTTACTGGCACAGATTATGTAATAGTTACTCCGTCTACTGGCTACTTTGACTAGCGCGATGTTTGAAGTTGGTTCTTTTAGTTTTTTAAACGATCTTAAATTATATTATATCATGTTAGCTAGCGTTTGACCACTATCTCACCTGTTGGTAAGTGATGATGCGGTCGCAGATGGTAAGCACGCTAGGCCTAGAATGGGAACTGGCTCTCAAGGATAGCTGCCGGAACACATTAGATGTTTGGCGACAGATATTTTAACAAGAGAGTGGTAGCGGGCCAGGCGGGCACTATTAGACAGTGTCGTGCCACCATACAGCGGTTGGGGGTTTCTTAACAATTTTTACCATCACCGGAGGGCCACTGTGAAAAGCGCACATATCGATTGAAAAATCCATTGGTGTATGGCGGGATTGAACTCGGTACCTCTGGCATCAAAGCCGACCAATCTCCCGTAACACCACTGGGCGTCCAGTGAGGGTAACCATTAAGCAGGTCCATATAATCCGTTCCAGGTGTATCACATTAACCAGTTCAATATAATCCGTTCCAGGTGTATCACATGTGTGACGGTCTCGGTAGACAGTTCAGCTACTCCTGCCCCAATACCACGCTGTTCCAGCAAAGAATGCTGATCTGCGACCACTGGTACATGGTCAACTGTTCCATGTCTGCCAGGGATTATGACGCTAACCTGCTTATTGGTAAGTCACTTAATTATTATTATACCCTAGAAATGCCTCGCGCCTTCGCCCGCGTTAAAAACTTCTTCTTTTCTTTTGTAAAAAATAATACGGTTTTTTTTTTTTGTTCCGCTATTTATACTCCTCCGACATGGGGTCGGAGACTTTTTTTTTGTTCCGCTATTTATACTCCTCCGACATGGGGTCGGAGACTTTTTTTTTGTTCCGCTATTTATACTCCTCCGACATGGGGTCGGAGACTTTTTTTTTTTGTTCCGCTATTTATACTCCTCCGACATGGGGCCGGAGACTTTTTTTTTTGTTCCGCTATTTATACTCCTCCGACATGGGGCCGGAGACTTTTTCGAGCGGGTTTTAATATGTAGTATCATGTGCAATTGACTTCGTTGAGCTTTTAAGCAATGTTATTTATAGTGTATATTGTTTTTTAACCGACTCCACAAAAAAGGAGGAGGTTCTCAATTCGTCTGTATGTTTTTTTTTTGTGTGTATGTTACGCGATTTCTCCGTCAATTGTGAACGGATTCAAATGATTCTTTTTTTTATTCTTCGTGTGTTATGTCGTGTATGTATGTTTTTTATTACAGACCGTGTATGTACGTGCATGATTATTTTTTTTCCTTTTTTTTGAACATTTTTTTTTTCAATTTCAATTTTTTTTTCTGTATTTGTTTTTTCTTTTTCTTTTTTTCTCCATAAGTCAATAATACAATGAAAAAATTATAATATAATCAAAAATAATTTAAACAATTAAAACATAATAATTAAAACATAACAATTAGAACATTATATTTTCATAATAATTTCAAACAAATAATGTAGGTTTAACTAGGTAAGGAAATAGGGTTTAATTTTTTTCAGCCCGAAAAACCATATTGATTTTCAGACTTTTATTACCCCATTTCAACCTCTTAGGGGTGGAATTGCGAAAAATTTTGAAACACGTATTTAGATATTTATTTACAGAATATACTTGTGTAAAGTTGCGAATGAAAAGACTATCTAATTTTGTTTCTTCATACAAACTTTGCACCCCCGTTTTATCCCTTTAAGGGGTGAATTTTGGAAAACTTACGTACTAAGACAAATATAGCCTCCAAATTTCAATTCACTGGAGCTTAGCTATTGCGATTCCCACCATTATATGTATTAGTAATAGCCCTATGCGTCCCATTGTTGGGCAAAGGCCTCCCCACATGACTTCCGCGCATCTCTATCATGTGCTATTGTAGACCAGTATTCGCTAAAGTCACTTAAACCTACTTATAATTTCTTTTACAAAACAATAAAAATAAACTGACCAAGTGCAAGTCGGACTCGCACTAGTAGGGTTCCGTACCACAATACAGTATTTTATAAGATCGAGCAAAAAATACCATTATCATTTTTCGCCAGCAAAAAATAATAATTAATAAACATTTTATTTCTTATAACGCCGTCTAATGTCTAACAAAGGAGTTAGGATCGACATTTCAATATAACGCCATATATGGGACGTTTACCTAACTAAGCGTTCATAGATGGCGTGAAATGCCGAAAAAACACGTTTCTTGTATGGGGACCCTCTATTATTTTTAACTTTATTCTGTTTTTAGTATTTGTTGTTATAGCGGCAACAGAAATACATCATCTGTGAAAATTTCAACTGTCTAACTATCACGGTTCATGAGATACAGTCTGGTGACAGACGGACAGACAGACAGAAAGACAGACGGACAGCGGAGTCTTAGTAATAGGGTCCCGTTTTACCCTTTGTGTACGGAACCCTAAAAACGACTTCAAATACCGTAATATGTAGCAGTAGCGGCATAATCATCATCATCATCAGCCGGTGTCAGTCCACTGCTGGACGTAGGCCTCTCCCAAGATGCGCCACTGAGCCCGATCTTCGGCTCTTCTCTTCCAGTCACTGCCCACCGCTTTGCGTATGTCGTCACTCCACCTGGTCACAGGACGTTCTACGCTACGTTTGCCGATTCGCGGTCTCCACTCTAGGACAAGTCTACCCCAACGGTTATGCGGCAGATATGACCAGCCCACTGCCACTTCAGCTTGCTAATCCGTTGAGCTATGTCGATAACTTTAGTTCTCTGGCGAATTACTTCGTTCCGGATTCTATCCCGCGGAAAAATACCGAGTATAGCTCTCTCCACGCTGAGCGACTTTAAACTGGTGGACCAGTCGAACTGTGAGTGTCCACGTCTCGGCTAATGAATAATCGGCATAATGGCAATATGGCGTAATGAACCGAAATAATCGGCATAATGAACCGCTGAAACTAGTCTCCTCTCAATTATTCCGACTAAAAACCCGTGAAAACGGAAATAACATTTTCCTTAGATATAAATCACAAATTCATTTTATTAGTTTAATTACCCATGGTGTGCGGTTGTGGTCTAAGTAGAAGCGGTTAGCGTACCTTTTGGTTCTTGATAACATTATTCAAAGTACAAATAAAGTAATTTAAGATCGTTGACAAAACTAAGAAAAACGACTTCAACGTCTGGCCATAACTGCTGTGCACTCTCTGAGGTATGCGCGGCGAGGCCGGGAAGAAAATGAATATACGTCGGACAAATCTTAGCGTTGACGGCAGACTGACGGAGCGCGTCCCCCCCGTCTCGCCGCGCGCATACCTCAGAGAGTGCACAGCAGTTATGGCCAGACTATAGTCAAAGTAGCCAGCAGTAAGTATCATGTCATTGAAGTATACAAATGCATGTAATACAAATGTTGATATAATAAAAACGGCTCGTCTGATTTCATTAAAATTGAAATGGTACCACCTGGGAAGAGTACCTTTTAAAACAGAAAAATAATTTTCTAAATCGGTTCAAGTATCTTCGAGTAATCGGTGAACATACATAAATAAAAAAAGATTCCGACGAATTGCGAACCTCCTCCTTTTTTGTGAAGTCGGTTAAAAACCAATCCTAATACAATTTAGCCTACTCGCGGCACTCGATTAAAATGCACCTACACATTTATGTTTGCGTCTGTATACCTACCTAGTTAGTTACCAATTCAAACTCGACCACCTTGACTATCAGAATAGACTCCTGATTCCGTATTATTAACACTTAACAGTTAAATTGACGGACCAATTTAAAATGCATCAGTGCCCTTGAGCCGTCCATCAAACTTTAATCTATTATGACCATCTTTTGTACATCCACCTTAATAGTCGGTTAAACTGGTAATCGTGTTTATTTTGAACGTAATTGAGTGCAATCATTGTGAGCTATTTATTTATTTATCCAGACTAATATTATAAACCGTTGGTAACTCTGTCACTCTGAAACAACTAAACGGACGTACGTAAGGATACATTATAGCATGGGAATAAACATAGGCTACTAAATTCTATTAGCCATAGCTAGTTTGCCATACAATATACAATAAAAATAATACACACAGACACACATACATACAATGTACAATAAAAATAACAACGATAAAATAGATTGCATTTGTATCTAGCATTTATATGTGTTTATTTTATTTATTTTTATTTTTTTTTCTTTTTCTTTTTCTTTCTTTAGTAATTAGTTAGGAGGTTTAATGTTGTTTAAAACTGTATATATATTGTATGCATATATATTTTTTATTTACTAATATGTATTGTATATTTATTATATTACATTATATATAATATTTAATATACATATATATATAAATATATATGTATATATATATATATATATATATATATATATGTATATTAAATTTATATATACATATATATAAATATATATGTATATATATATATATATATATATATATATATATATATATATATATATATATATATATATATATGTATATTAAATATTATATATAATGTAATATAATAAATATACAATACATATTAGTAAATAAAAAATATATATGTTTTCGCGCTAGTCCAACACCCGCAGGCTTAGCTGAAAACCAGCGCCTAGGTGTGCAACCCCAGACATATGTGCTGAGTTAAGCCTTTTTGGCACCTTACCTCATTTTTATCTTTTTTATGTTCTTGTTTTTTGTATGTTTACATTATTATAATATTTAGTGTTTTTTAATTTGTTATCATGTGAGTTTTTGCAAAATAAACGATTTTCTTCTTCTTCTTCAACGTAGTCTAATAATTAAGATAGTTTAAAAACTAAAACAACCGACTTCCATGACGCGCGAGTCAGTTTCAGTAGCAAGTTTGAGATGTTTATCGTCATATCTCTGGCGATACTCATCTGATCTCGATGAAATTACAATGGGACCACCTCGAAAACGTACGCTACCTATAAAAAAAAGAATCATTCAAATCGGTTCACAATTGACGAAGTAATCACGTAAACATACAAACGAAAAAAAAACATACAAACGAATTAAGAACCTCCTTCTTTTTGGGAAGTCAGTTGTAAAGTAATCGAATTATAACTACCCTACTCCTACTTGTCAAACGTAGGTACCCTGTACTGTTCAGGGGCTTTATTCAGTACTAGCAGCCCGCCCCGGCTTCGCACGGGTAGAACATATATGCTTACAAAATTTGCATCAGTTTGTTGCATCGAATATAAAATATTAACATATTTAACAATCATCGTCATATTTCAACCAATTTACACAAAACCTTAACGAATTATGCACCTAAGACCTAAACCTTCCTCATAAATACTGTGGCTATTGGTGAAAACCGCATGATAATCCGTTCAGAAGTTATTGAGATTATTGCGAACAGACAGACAGACGCAGTGATGGACATTGTTTTATAATACTTACGCAGTGATATTGGACGGCCCTTTGGCGTAAAGGATAGTTACCCTGATTCTGACCCTAGGGTCGTTAGTTCTAACCCTAGCTATATACCTACCAATGAAAGTTTTATGTGCATCCATGAATCATGGGTTTTCGTGGGATCATTAAATCTACCAATAATTAAGATAGTTTAAAAACTAAAACAACTGACTTCAATGCCCCGCGAGTCAATTTCAGTAGCAAGTTTGAGACGTTTATCGTCATCTCTGAAGATACTTATCAAATCTCAATGAAATTACAATGGGATCACCTCGGAAACGTACCCTACCGATTACAAAAATAATCATTCGAATCGGTTCATAATTGACGGAGTAATCGCGTAACATACACACACAAAAAAAGAAAGAAAAAAGAAACATACAGACGAATTGAGAACTTCCTTCTTTTAAGAAGTCGGTTGAAAAGTAGCTAACCACCAAGGAGAACATCTGCCGCCGTAACCCTACGGCGTTTCCCGACGCGAAAAGTAGGGGTATTATACGTTTAACGTGTGTATCTTTGTGTCTGTCTGTAGCATCTTAGCACCCAACCGCAGGAACCGATTTTGATTTTATTATTGATAGTTTTTTTTATGGATGTCTTCATCGAGAGTGTTCTTAGGTTTGATTCATGAAAATTCGGTCAATAGTTATAAAACTATGAGCTTTAATCAACTTTCATAGGTCTGATCAATTCGAAAATCTTCTTCTTCAACGATATTGTAAGAACATGGAAGCATTGACCTGATGCTGGGACATCTCCTGGACTCTACAGAATACTCGAATCCTCACCAACTTACAGCTCAGATTTTAAATGTCGTGTTTAGAGTCATTGGAATGCTTTTAATGAAAAGATTATACATAGATCAGTTTGGTGGTCTGGTGGTCTGATGGTTTAAAATATATTTTATTATATATATAGATCATATTATTATACTATATTGACTTCAAA
This sequence comes from Cabera pusaria, assembly GCA_954871355.1. NCBI lineage: Eukaryota > Metazoa > Arthropoda > Insecta > Lepidoptera > Geometridae > Cabera > Cabera pusaria. The sequence continues at coordinate 1,745,813 of OX940896.1, forward strand.
TTGATTGTGATCGGTGGGGATCTACAGAAAAGCTAAGCTTATAATAATGTTTTCGTAGTAACTATGACCTATTCTGTGGTTTCACTGCAAATATTTTATCAATTTTGCGATGCGTGTATGTGAAATCCGTGATATCTTCTAGAATTTTCATTTGAATTATATACTGTAAAGGACAATTTTAATCTATAATATGTGGCCAAGCTTATTAACGTAATTATTTGGATAAGGATTAATACTATAATACTTGAAAATAGCCCTGGAAGTTATGTAATATTTTTTCACAAAAAATTAAAGATTAAAATGGTTACTGTGGGTCACCTTAAGAGATAGACATATGCTGTCGCGGACTTTTTTGTAGGTCTTATTAAGTTGTACAACTCTTCCATAGAAAATATTCTTCCATCTGTTTACAATTGAGCAGCGTTCGTAAGAAACGTGTTTTTTCGACCGTTTTTTTATCGTCTTAGGTTGCAAATTAGGTCTCCACGAATGTATCTTTGACACATATAGAATACAAAAATACAAAAATACAAAAATACAAAAATACAAAAATACAAAAATACAAAAATACAAAAATACAAAAATACAAAAATACAAAAATACAAAAATACAAAAATACAAAAATACAAAAATACAAAAATACAAAAATACAAAAATACAAAAATACAAAAATATAAAAATACAAAAATACAAAAATACAAAAATACAAAAATACAAAAATACAAATATACAAAAATACAAAAATACAAAAATACAAAAATACAAAAATACAAAAATACAAAAATACAAAAAATACAGAAATACAAAAATACAAATGTTCTCTCTTTATAATATTAGTATAGATGACCAATGAGATAACGCGTTCCTTAACGCGCCACGTTACGTTATTGAAAAATTGTATTCTGTATGCCACACGATAGGTAAATTATACAAAACGCGCGCGTTACACGTCCTCATATGTACCGCGTTTTAATTGGCATAGAGAATACCATAACACGAAGATAACGTAACACGGCACGGTAAAATTTTAAAATGGTCATACTAAATAAGGCCCCAGGGCGTCGCAAACTTGTAGTGAGGGAACGCGGTTTTTTTTTATATATCTTATAGGCTAGCGTTTGACCACTATCTCACCTGTTGGTAAGTGATGATGCGGTCGAAGATGGTAAGCACGCTAGGCCTAGAATGGGAACTGGCTCTCAACTCACTCACTCACTCAGGGACAGATTTTCTAACTTGAGGGTGGTAGCTGGCCAGGCGGACATTAGATATTGTCCTACCACCATGCGGGGGTTGTTGGTTTCTTAACGATGTTTTCCTTCACCGGAGGGCCACTGTGAGAAGCGCACATACATTTTCCTATAGAAAAATTCATTGGTGCGCGGCGGGGTTTGAACTCGGTACCACGGCATCTAAGCCGACCGTTCTCCCGATTACGCCACCGGGCCCTCAAGTGCACTTTACCATACAAATGTATTATTCCCTCGTTTTCACCCTGGAAAATGCTTCTAGAGCAAAATTTGTTACTTACAAAATATCAAGGTCTGCTGTAGCTACGCTAGGGTTCCGTAACACAGTAGAGTATTTTATAACTATCAATTTTGTCATAAGCATATAATAACTTTGTTTTTCATAGTATTTTTATGAATAACAAAGTAATATATGCGGTTTTGAAAATGTGCTACATTTAAAAAAACTGCTATTTATATCTCGTTCCAACTAATTTTCGTTGAAAGTGTTTATAGAGATCTGTCGTGATCATATTTTTTAGATTTTTCGCTCCCTTATTTTAAAAGTTAAAGAAACACAAATTTTATCACTATAAAAGTGTGTATCTGTCAAACTATTGACTTTGAGAAAAAATAGTTTCTAAAACCTTAGTGTCATTTTTAAAGACATAATTTATAAATACCCCGCACGTATAGGTTTGATTAATAATTTATGATCGTACAAAACTAAAAAGCCGACTTCACATGCCACGATAGTCAAAGTACTGGCTAGTTATAATCATGTCATCTAAGTATACAAGTCAATTGAGACACACAGACATACTCTCATATAGTCTAATTGAGAACCTCATCCTTTTTAGGCTTCCGTACACAAAGGGTAAAACGGGGTCCCGTTTTACCATATTACTAAGACTCCGCTGTCCGTCTGTCTGTCTGTCTGTCTGTATGTCTGTCCGTCTGTCACCAGGCTGTATCTCATGAACCGTGATAGTTAGACAGTGAAATTTTCACAGATGATGTATTTCTGTTGCCGCTATAACAACAAATACTAAAAACAGAATAAAATTAAAAATAATACAGGGTCCCCATACAAGAAACGTGTTTTTTTTCAGCATTTCACGCCATCTATGAACGCTTAGTTAGGTAAACGTCCCATAGATGGCGTTATATTGAAATGTCGATCCCTAACACCTTTGTTAGACGTTAGATGGCGTTATAAGAAATAAAATGTTTATTAATTATTATTTTTTGCTGGCGAAAAATGTTAGAAGTATTTTTTTGGCTCGATCTTATAAAATACTGTAGTGTGGTACGAAACCCTACTAGTGCGAGTCCGACTTGCACTTGGCCAGTTTGTGAAGTCGGAAAAGGATCATTCGAATCGGTTCACAATTAACGGAGTAGAAGCGTAAAATAAGTACAATTTTTTTTTTTAAACATTCTTTACTTACTAATTGAGAACCTCCTCCTTTTTGGAAGTCGGTTGTAAAGTGGTATAACGAAACACCTTAAAAGCCACTGAATATAACTTAACAGCACAATGGCTGCATCTGTCCTTTACTGCCACACACATCTAATAAATAACTGTACTTATACACAAAGTAAGCACATCTACGAGGGTGGCACTAAAAGTATCGGGAATGGAATATTTCCACTGTTCCTGTCATATTAAAATCTTTTTAATTGAAAACTCCTTGGTTTTAAAAATCGAATACCATTTATCTACTTTAAAAAAGATCGGTCTTGTCTCAAGGTTTTGTCAAACTTGTTTAGTCGTTGAAAAAATGGAATTGACTCGAGAAAATTCAAGAGCGATGATTTTTTATGACTTTCGAAGTGGTTTAACACAAAAACAGTGTATTGACCGGAGGATTTCTGCATTTGGTGATGAAGCCCCATCCAAAACCACAATTTATCGCTGGTTTGCTGAATTTCAACGTGGACGTGTCAAGCTCAGTGATGGTCCCCGTCAAGGTCGTCCGAAAACTGCAGTCACCCAAGAAAACGTTGATACTGTGCGTAAGCTGATTGAGGAAGATCGACATGTGACATACCGCGAAATTCAGGCAACTTTAGACACTGGCATGAATCAAATACAAATAATCTTGCATGAACAATTAGGTGTAAAAAAGTTGTTTTCCCGATGGATACCGCATTCGCTCTATGAAGAGCAAAAAGCAGCTCGCGTTACTTGGTGCGTCAGAACTCTCGAAAGATTCCACGCGGGATCCTCAAATGCTGTATACAACATCGTATCAGGTGACGAATCCTGGATATATGCGTACGAACGCGAAACAAAAACCAATCACGAGTCTGGGTGTTTTTCATCACCTGAAGAAGCTGTGGACGCCTACAAAAGGACCATTTTGGAGACCCCAACTTCCGAATGGAATGGTTGCTTCAATGATTGGTTCCATCGTATGGAAAAATGTGTCAAATTTCGCGGAGAATACTTCGAAAAGCAATAAATACATTTTTAAACAGTAATGTTGTGTCACTTCCTTGATCCCCGAAACGTTCAGTGCCTCCCTCGTAATAAATAGTTTAAGATCGTTTAAAAAACTAAAATAGCCGACTTTAAACGTCGCGCTAGTCATTGTCAGTATCAAGTTTATTTATCTCCATATCTCTGGAGATACTGAACATATCTCGATGATATTTAAATGGGACCACCTTTGAATTAGATATTAAAAAACCCTTTCAAACAAAAAAAAATGCAATTTACTTCAGGCGTCTTCGAGTTAACGGTGAACATACACTAAAAAAAAAATTCTACAAATTGAGAGTCTCCTCCTTTTTTAACTGACTTCACAAAAAAAGTCAGAATCTTTATTTCACCGATTACTCGAAGATGCCTGAACAGATTTGGATTTTTTTTTTGTTTCAAAGGGTAGGTCAATTTGAACGAAATCGGACGAGTCGTTTTTAATATTATCAACATTTGTATTACGATGCATTTATATTCCTCGATGACAATGATACTGCCTACGTTGACTAGCGCGACGTTTGAAGTCGGTTATTTTATATAGTTGTTTACACGATCTTAAATGATTGTGAAGTAGATGAATAAAATAAATCGTGCTAACAAAATTCTCGCTAAATAATGCGATCAATCTACATTTAACGAACCATTGATTTAAATGTCACGTAGACACAATGAAGTGCATTACCTCATACTTAAATGTACGAGTATATCTAATATTACATCAATGTTATATTTGATGACCGCCCTTGACTCGTACTGGTTCTTATGCTTCGTACATTATCATCATAACAGAAAACCAGTGCTTTGTACTTTTACTTTTTTTGACGTGATAATGTCTTATAAATCAATGAACGAAGGCTGCAAGCACGAAAAATTGTTACGTTCCGCCATCGATATAAAAAGGGAGATGCGGTACTCACTCTTATGCCACGTAAACATAATGGGACTAGAAACAACTACATGAAAACACATCCCATTCAACTGAATTTCTAATGTCGAGCATGATGTCCATGAAGAATTTAAATGTATCTGCGATTATTGCACATGTGAATCTGTACGTGCTACTCGATTGTGACTAAGGTGAAATTAGGTTCAAAAACCTAATTCATACGATCTACATTGAGGAGCGGGGTTCCTTATCTCCCTTTTTTAGGGTTCCGTAGCCGAATGGCAAAAGACGGAACCCTTATAGATTCATCATGTCTGTCTGTCTGTCTGTCCGTCCGTATGTCACAGCCATTTTATTCCGAAACTGTTAGAACTACAGAATTGAAACTTTGTAGGTAGATGTATTATGTAAACCGCTTTCCGATTTTTATACAAAAATAAATAGATAGATAGGTCTTTAAAAATTACATTGAGGTTTCTGAAATAATTTTTTGTCAAAGTCAATCATTTGAATGATAGGCGCGTCTAAAGTGGTAAAATGTATCTCCCCCCACTCTAACTTTTAAAGTATGGGAGTGAAAAATAAAAAAAAATATATGCTGTAGATCTCAATAAAAACTAACAACGAAAATTGGTTTGAACGAGATACAGTTAGCAGTTTTTGAGATATGGCGATCGCAAAGATAACTTTGTTTTTCATACAAACACTATGAAAAACTAAGTTATTTTTTTAGTTGCGAAAAATCATAGTTATAGAATACTTTACTGTGTTACGGAACCCTACGAGTGCGAGTCCGACTTGCACTTGGCCAGTTTATTTATATAATCGATGAGTTCCGCCTGAGCCGAGCGTGCAAGCGAGAGCGCGGAACAAGCGATAGAGAGGCACGATCGTATGACGTTATCACAGTTTTACAATCATAACTGTTGAGAAAGAAATCTCTAGTTCGAATAAGGATAGCCTGATTTAGTGGCTACAATGTATACGTTCCGAATACTACATCCACTCAGTAGTCCATACAACTGCCTCTGTCAAGGTCCCACTTCGGCCTGGCAATGGAATAGTGAACCCTGAACTATGAAGGTCTATCTGTCTATGTTTTCATTACCAGGGTATGTCATTTTATCTGCAGAGGTGGCTGCGGTGGTGAGGTGTAACCGCTACCAATTATTGTATTAAGTTACTACCGACAGGCTTATTTGCTTTAGCTTGATGATAATGAATACGACTGAATAATTAACTGACTTCGAAAAAGGATATTCGAATTAGAATAGAAAAAAAAAGTTGGTACATAAGATGTTATATTAGAGGATGTTTATATATATTTTATGTATATTTTGTAGTGATAGGACTTCTGCTAGTCCGCCTGGGGTAATACCACCACTTTGCCAATTAATTTTCAGCCGTGAGATAGGAATGTTTTTCAATCAATCAATCAAATCATTTATTTGCAAGAATACTTATATACAAGATCTTAAATTCTATTTGCTGAGACAGTATTCCATCTGCAAGCAGACGTGCAAATATTTTGTTAATATTACTAATTAATCTCTAAAAATACACTTTTAAACAACATTCATTAAATTCCTTAATACTATAAAAACATTTATTGAGAAGCCAATCTGTCAAAGATTTATTAAATTTATTATTTTCTAAAATTTTTAATTCATTCGGTAAACTATTAAATATCGACATACACATATTATATGCGTTTTTTTTGTACTTATCTTTTCGGACAGGAGGTGGTATTTCGGTTGAAATGGCAAGGTGTCCAGTGAAATTACAGGGCGTGTGAGACTCAACATCTTTATGTCTCAAGGTAACAGGCGCAGTGAACTCTGGGAGCCCAGAATTTTGCATGCCGCTGTATCTGTTATAGGTATAGATAGACGTCATCGCTAATCATCAGGCGAGCATCGTGCTTGTCTCGTTACCATTTACCATTAAAAAAAATACTCGGGCATAAGTTCTCCGTCATTATACTTATAGCAAAACTGATTTGCAATCGAATTTATTCGTCATTTGTACAGGCGGTAGGAGTATATGATATCGTTCCGCCTGACTTGCTACCATAAAGTAGCTTAGCCATGAAAGGGAAAATTTGCCGATCTAGAGGTAGGTAGGTACTGACCGGTATTACGGAGCGTAATGTACCATTCGTAGCGAGCAGGATACGTTTCGCGGTGTACTAAAATCCATGTAACACGTTCTTTTCCAACTGTTGGCTTGCCTGTGCTTACACGCGCGTACACGTAGCGCCCTGTTAACGATCAAATTGTTTGTCAAATTTTACGTGTTTGTCAAATTATTTAATAGTGTGCAGCTGTGTTTGACGCGTTTGTCAAACAGTCTACGTGTTTGGCGCGTTTGATGAAAATCTGGATTGATGTTGTGTTTGTGGAATGTTTGACAAATGGTTTGATCGTCTACGCTGTTGTTTGATGAAAACGTAAAGTTTGACAAACAAATTTGTTAAGCAAATTTGATCGTTTACGGGGCGCTTTACACTGAAAGGATTCGCTAATGATTTATGATCGTACTAAACGAAAAAACCGACTTCACATGCGGCGATAGTCAAAGTACTGGCTAGTTATAATCATGTCATCTAAGTATATACAATTTTGCTTTTATTACAAATTTGACTCTATATCTCCGGAGATAATTGTCATACAGCGATATAATTTGAATGGGACCAAACAGGAGGCATAATCTCACAAACAAAAAAAAATCAGATCAGTCATGATTTGACGGAGTTCTAAGCAAACATAAAAAAAATACAGGCGAATTGAAAACTTCCTCCTTTTTTGTAAAGTCGGAATAAAAGTCGAATTGAGAACCTCCTTCTTTTTTGTAAAGTCGGTTAAAAAGGAGAAGGTTCTCAATTCGACTTTTTTTTTTTTTGACGAGCCGCTCGTTTCTCGCTTCGAGCTCCTTGTTTCCCCGTACCACCTGCACGAAGGCTCGCTGTGTTACACAAATACAATAAATACAAACACATTACGCCGTAAACGCCGGTCAGTACCTACCCACCTTTACGTTGTTCTGGCATCACATAGCCGTTAAAAGTCCGAGTATTTTATGGTGGCACTTCACATGGCTATTTGTATTTGTGTATTTGGCATATTAGGCGTAGCGTGTTCACCATCTTGGACCACATCCTCGCACCTGGCGAGAAGTGGTCAAACGTTAGCCTATAAGATATTAAAAAAAAGTTTTGTCTCTTAACCCTTTTAAACTGGCCCTTGGAGCAACGACTAACCCGCCCGCCCGCAGGGTTTGCTACCTAGCCTTTGCTTAGCCTACCCAAAAATTTCCAATTTAATGGTAATTTAATGTCAAGAATAAAGGAAATGACCACGGATGTGCCACGTCACTTTCCACCATGTGAGATAGTGGTTAAATGCTTGCCTATCTGCAACAATAATAAATAAATAAATTTAAAAAATGTATTCTATTCTCCGTGGTAAATAGCCTGAAAAATTTGCGTCCTGTCGAGGCCAGTACATAACAGGAGAAACCATTGACGTAATATAAAAGGAAGGTGCACCGCAGATGTTTTGACAAATTCAATTTAATCCGTATATTTTAGCACTAAGGCTGTAATTGCTTTGTATAACACAACGGCCCAATTGAGAGACACCAGGGTGGGAATGTGTCCTTGTCTAACAACCTGCTACTGCCTGCTAGTGATATATGTTCTCTACTATATGTATAGTATATATATAAGTTGTCCATACAAAAGAAAGGGACAAACTCCGTTCAAGGTCAGTCTCATAGGGGCCGGTGTACGCGATCTAGTTTAATATGTAGCAGGTCTGTGGGAAAAACATAATCAACCTCTTTTCCCTATTACCACGTTTCTAAATCTGCACTTTCCTCATAAACTTATCCTTAACCTTTCTCAATAAGCTTTATTTGTGTCCAGGTCAACGTGACAAGCCATTTGTATCAGACGAGGAGATGAGACTGCGCACTCCGCGACCAGACATACTCTCCGTGCCGCTAAACAGCAACTACTTCGAAGGTCTTAAGGAATCAGAGTCCAAGGTACCTACTACAATTAATTTGTCTAATTAGTTGCAAAGTTTACCTCCTTTACCACGAGACGATGAATGAACTTTTTAATCAACTTAAAAAAGAACCGGCCAAGTGCAAGTCGGACTCGCACTCGTAGCGTAATCCTATTACAGTGTGCAAGACTATTTAAATGACAAATTTTAAATTTTGAGTGACATTCATTATTAACTATTTTAATAAATTGACATTGTTTTTATCGGGCAATTTAATTTTACAATTAATGTGTGTATTAATAATCTGACATTTTTTAGCTAAATAATGTATTTGATTGTATTTTTAAAATTTTATAATTAATGTTTAATTGTATTATTATTATTTCTATGAATATTATAATGAATTAAAAAAAAAAATTATTGAATGTCTATATGGCTGAGTACAGAGCACTTTCTTAATCATCTAAACGAACATCTTGTATCCATATACCTGTATTCTCAATAAATAAATTGATTGATTGATTGATTGATTGGTAATGCTGACTTAAACTTCCAGATAAGCTCGGGCACTAGGTACTCTATTTTGGATTAAACTCGCTTCATATTAGGTGAGATGGCAATCAAGCGTTTGCTTTGAAAACAACATCATCGTCATACAGTCCATCGCTGGATATTCACGTACCTATCTATGTATCTCACATGGTATAACACTGAGTGCGATCTTCAGCTCAAAATGTTCTGTCAGTTACGACGCACGGCCACATGCACGACTGAAGTTTGCTATAATTTTTATTGAATATGATCTATTTAATGTTATTTGACGTGTGTAAGTGCTAATTTTTAATTTGCCCATATCTAATACTATAAGAATCTTTGTCCTGACATACTGACTGACTGACTGACTGACAGACAACGCACAGCCTAAACCGCTGGTCGTAGAGACTTGAAATTTGGAGGGTATATTTGTCTTAGTACGTAAGGGTGCACTAAGAAAGGATTTTCAATGGGGTAACAAAGTTTTAAAATCAATATTGTTTCGGATTGCGCTGAAATTTGGCATGCAGATAGTTATTACGACGTTAGTTACCTCTGAGAAAGGATTTTCCAAAATTCATCCCTGAAGGGGATGAAACGGGGGTTCAAAGTTTGTATGGAGAAACAAGATTAGATTAGATAGTATTTTCTATTCAAAACTTTATACAAGTGCTCCAGTAAAAAAAATAAGTAAATACATGTTTCATGTTTTTTTGAAATTCCACCCCTAAGAGGGTGAAATGGGGTAACAAAGTGTGGAAATCAATATTGTTTCTGATGGCGCTGAAATTTGGCATGCAGACATTTTGACTTAGGTATCCGCTAAGAAATAATTTTTCAAAATTCACTCTTTAAGGGGATGAAGCGGGGGTTCAAAGTTTGGATAGTCGTTTTATTCGACATTTCACACAAGTACTTCTGTAAATAAATAAGTAAATACGAGTTTCAGACTTTTTCAAAATGCCACCCTAAGAGGATAAACTGGGGTAACAAAGTCTAAAAATCAATATTGTTTCTGAAATTTAGAATGCAGATAGATATTATGACGTAGGTATCCGCTCAGAAAGGATTTTCTAATAATCCCTCCCGGATACGGAACGGAGATTCAAAGTTTGTATGGCGAAACAAAATGGGATAAAGTTCGTGTTGTAGGATTTTTCAAAATGGGGTAGGTAACAAAGTCTGTATATTTAGGTTTTTCGGGTTTTATAAATATGAATCCCGAATTGCCTTAATCACGCGATAACATGAAAACGGGTGAACCGATTTGGCTAATTCTTATTTGATGTGTTTTATGATAGGATCGTTTTTACAAAAGAAAAGTTTTAAGTAAATAAAAGAAGGTTTTAACGCGGGCGAAGCCGCGGGGCACTTCTAGTACTGAATAAATGCTTTGACTTTTGACTTTTTGATCTCTCTCCCACTCCAACTCCCCCCCTCCCCCTCTCTACTCACACTCATGCTCCATTGTAATCTAGTGTACACATTTATCACTTTTGTAACTGACCGAGCGAGCGTAGCGTAGTTCCTTGATCTATTTAAGAATTTTTGACGATCGCGTTTTTTATTGGAGGGCAAATAGGGGGGGAAAGGGGAGAAGTTTGCTGTAGCATTATTTATCAACGAATTTCATGAACTTCATTCTACAAGATATGGCGAAAAATATTCCGAAAAAGGGGAGGGGGGGGGGGGATGAAAGAGGGTGATGTTTGGTGTAGCGTTATATATGAACGGATTTAAATTTTTATAAGGGCACGTGAGGTGTACTGCACTCACAGAACTACTAGTTATATTACGTATAATATTAAGACATAAGAAGATAATCATTTATCTTTGCTTTTAGTTACGCGAAGTTTGACAGAAAACATTAGTTTCACTCCTCATAACATTTACATAGGGCGTTTTATATGAAAATCGATTCTTAAGTAATAAACTCCGAAAACTTAACATATTTTGTATGTTTTCAGTTCGCTATCCATCCTGGCAACAGCATCGTGGGCATTGCGGACTCTATCACCGAAGCGGACAACAACGGTCTCGATAGCGCCAAACAAAGATACCGACCTCCCACCTCCTGGTCCACGAAGAGACCCAGCACTAGCTTCCAACCCAACCGCGGCACCAACGATGATGATGACCACTTAACTGGAGCCGCTTCGCAAAGACCCGGCCCGACTATAAGACCAATCACCGAGAGGCAAACGACAACTACTGAACGCGCTTTCAACCCTTCAATTTCACGCGCCACGCCACCTTCCAGAGAACTAGTTCCACCACCAACACCAACCACCACAGAAGCGAGCTCAGAAGAGATGCAAATTGATGCACGAACGAAAATAACTGAAGACCCAGTCTTCAACTTCATCAAACGCTTCGACCCTAACTCCCCAGATTCCATCAAAACGTCCATGACCAAAACTGAAATCCTTGACATTAACAAGCAACTTCCCGAAGGACAAGTGAGCTCCGAAGAAGATCGGTCACCGCGTAAAAACAAGAACTTCAATTCCAACTTCAACTACGTTCAGAGAAATAGTGATAAGGGTGTCACCGAGGGAAGCAGATTCGATAATGTAAACGTTAAACCTACTCAACCTTCAAATCCGAGCGTGCCCGAACCCGCCCGAGAGCTCCAACTGCCGAAGACTGACTACTCGCAAATAGCGACAACTACGGAAGGTCCTCCGATTTACTACGAATGGAAGTGGGCCGTGCCAGCGTTTGACTTAGAGCCCCCGAAGTTCAGTAACGAGACGAATACGACTTCAGTGCTAAAGCCCCGAACATCGCAAGGCAAGAGTCCATTCAGAGACGTGCCAAAACCGACCCCTGCTGACATAGAGCCTACGCCACCGCCGAAGAACACAGAGTACAACATCAGCTCGTATTTTGTTCCTGATTACATATTTCCTCTGGATAAGCCACATCCTGGATATGACAACGACGATGCCCAGACTTCGTTCCAAGTGGGCGTGGCGAGGCCTGGCAGGGCCAGTTTCGGGGAGAACCCCAAGTGTCCTCAATGTCATCCAGCCTATCTGGAACCTGGCTCTTGTGAACCTTGCATAGTGAAGCGGTAACGACATGTGGGTAGTATGGAGTAAGTTAAAACGAGGACTTTATACTTTTGAAGATTTTATATCATGTACAAACAAATGTATGTATTGAATTTCGAAATTGAATCTATGTAGGTACTTAGGCAAATATTTACATAACTTTGTTTAACTGTAAGTAAATAAAACACCTTACTTCTAGTAGATTATTATGAAGTAGATATTTTCCTCAGTAATTAAAATCTTTGGAAGTATAAAAACTATAGAATAAGTAAATAATGTACAATTTTAGCATACTTATAATAGATAAAGCCATAAATATTTTCGCATGCCCTACGTCTGTGGACAAAATGCCTAAATGCGTGAATGAAAAAGATAATGTAAGAAAATAGTTACCAACTACATTATTTTTAAAAGATTCATCTCTCTATTCCTATCATATCCTCTTTGAATCATAAACAACTCAAAGTAACTTATATATTTTAATTAATTCTGACTAAGGGCCGGCGCACACGGGCCGCCGGCCACAAGCCGCCACCGGCATATTTCCTATAGTTTTCAGACATTTTATATGGACTCGCCGCACACGGTTGACGCCGGTGGCCGCCACACGCTACATGATAAAATGTATGAAAACTATAGGAAATGTGCCGGTGGCGGCGTTTTGTGGTTGTGGCCCGTGGCCCGTGTGCGGGGACCCTAAATTAAAATACTTATTAATATCTTAGTACGTAACATGCGTGTCAATCAATCAATCAAATAATGTCTTATGCCAAATAATTAACAACATTCAAAAGTTGAGTAAACACAAATGAAGGACAGTGCCCCTGGAGAGTAAGGTTTACGTAACCTAAACAGCATCTAACTCGGTTTAGCCGTCTTGGGGATAAATGGTAATAATGTATATATGTTATTTTGCGCAAACCACCTCCCTCCCTATTAAATACGCATATACGTTCTTATCTAAAGTAAATAAAAAATAAACCTGGCCAAGTGCGAGTCAGCATCGCGTCTCTTATCGCACACTTAGGGAGGGTTCCGCACAATACGAAACATAACAGAGTTTCAACCTCATATATTTGATTAATTGATATTACCAAGAATATTTGGTTTGGTCGCGATCTAGAAAGACGGGGCTCGTTTACTAGCGCCATCTATGTCATTTTGCCGAAACTAATTACATAGATGGCGTTTAAAAACACGTTTTTTGTATGGGGACCCCCTTTAATTTTTAACTTTATTTTGTTTTTAGTATTTGTTGCTCTAGCGGCAACAGAAATACACTATCTGTGAAAATTTTAACTGTCTAACTATGACGGTTAATGAGCTATAGCCTGGTGACAGACGGACAGACAGACAGACAGACATACAGACGGACAGCGGAGTCTTAGTAATAGGGTCCCGTTTTACCCTTTGGGTACGAAACCCTAAAAAATGGATCGCCCTGCCCCCTGCTAGTATGTAATATACCTACTGTTTACTTTACATTGATATTTTTCCATTGTAGGTACTAAGAAAATGTAATATAAGTATAATATGGTTAAATATAATAAAGTAGTTAGAATTAGGTGTATAAACATTGTTACTACCTTTTTATACAAGTGCCTGTAGATAAATTATTAATAAGATTTTTAATAAAAGAAAATTAAATACGTTTATTTATTTGTTTTTAATATAATTTAGGTTACATAATCTTATATATAAAAATCAATTGCTGTTCGTTAGTCTCGGTATTAATATTATTAAGAAAGCGGCAATAGAGGGATTAAACAGTGTTCTTTTCAGTCAGTTCTTGAGTTAGTTTCTGTCTCACAGCCACATATCTAGGATTTCACTATAATAGTACCTAAAAAAATAAATAGATCTGTGCTCACAGCAGAGATGTCAATTTGGGCTCATTGGAATGGTCTCAACACAGAAATATGAATAAATACCTTATTATTAATGAATCAAGAATCAAAGCATTTATTCAGTATGTAGGCAGTATAAATATACGCACATATACACGTCAAAATCATAAATCATAAAATAAATCATAACCAATTATCAAGTAAACATAGCAAAAGCAGAATTTAACGCTTTGAATTAGAAAAAAAAAAGTAATGAACCATTCAGCTGTCATCCAATCGTTTACGTCAGAATATTTAAAAAAAATTAAAGTAGGTTAAAACCAACCATACATGTAACTGTGTGTTTCAGTACTTCAGACAATTTTTATATAAAATAAATAAAAAAGTGAAATAGTGAAACACAACATAGAGAAACGCATACCGATCACAGTACATATCATGATCCAAATGGAACTGATAGTCCGTCTGTCAGCTGCATAATATTGTTTAAATAAAAATAAAAATGGCAAGCAAGGTAATATTTCTGTGATTACATTGATTAATCGGGGGTGGCCTAATATAAGAATGACTTGTTCTATACGCGTCAGACAAGCATTCGACCTGTATATCTTACGTGATGTGAAGTCTGATAATCTAGTAGATGGTATTGAGACTAGGCGCATGGTAACTGACTTTAAAACTCATAAATTAAGTAACGATGGAATAGACCGTATCTTTTGGGTAAGCTCGCTACATCATCGATTATGATACTACGTGCAGTGCACATTAGGAGAGATGCAGTTAAGCGCTTCCCATTTCCGCATAAAAAAGTTCAGTCAACTTAGCGTAACTATTCCAACTCATCTTAGCGTAACTATCCCACTTAGCGTAACTATCTCAAATCATCTTAGCGTAACTATCGAACTTAGCGTAACTATCCCAACTCATCTTAGCGTAACTATCCCACTTAGCGTAACTATTCCAACTCATTTTCCGAGCTGGCTATGTCCCAACATCATGCTGAACTCAGTGAGCCTATTGGAGACATGTCATTGTTCGGTGGATGTTTCAAGCCATGGCCGAGGTAAACTTACCACAAAGGTTGCGAAATAAATTATATTTTTCAGGTAGGGTTCTGGAGAAAAGTTAATTCCATTATACCTACTAACAGCCTCATATAAATACTGTAACGAAACGTTACATGATATAGTCAAATACTATTACACTAATTATTTATTATTATAATATTAAACTTAAAACTAAACGTATAATACCTACTATAATTATTTTATTCGCCTCAATGCTTAGTTTTATACAAAAAATCGCGTCGTGCGCAACTCACAAGCGCTCTGCGCACGAGCATCCGAATGGAGCAGGCAGAGGAGAACTGTTGCGGTTGCGGGTGACGGGGGGAAGCCTCGGTCGACACGACACCGCGCACCCTGCTACCGGGTTCACACCAGGCGATTCTAGTCGTTCAACTTCCTAGGGATGTACTTGTCTTTCGATTCCAAGTAATTTTAGTATCAATACTTTAGAATCGATAAGTAAGTACCGGTTATAAGTACTTGTTTCGTTACTCAATTATTTGTTTTTGTATTGTCGCGTCGCGGTGTGAGCCGTTCCTTATTTAACGTTGAAGTGGTGAGCAATAATTGCACGTCGGTCCTCGGTCGTTTTAATTAACTGTTTTTGTTGCATTGACAACACTGCTGTCATTACTAGTACAACTTAATATGTTTAATACTTGGTAGGTACCTACCTGCACTAATCGTTATCGTGTGCTACTAAGTGAGTATATTACAAGTATATTACCTTCCTTCCGTACTTCCGTACCTTTGAATGTTAGTTCATCGTTACAGTCCCACAAGTATAACTTGGCGGTGGTGGTTTTTGGAACTAATTCCGCTCTCTTGAAACTGTGAGTTTGACGTTTGAGAGATTACCGCGACATTATTGTTGATAAATCTGCTACATTAAAATAGTTCAATAATGCCAAAAGTAATTAAAAGTGGTTTAAGAGAAACTGTTATCAAAGTACAAAGTAAAAGCACAGTGGCGCACAGCCGCGCCAAGTTATACTTGCCGGACTTGTACACCTCGACGGCTCTCTTTTTGCACAGACTATGCTAAATTATGCATATTAGTCTGTGAAGTGTGAACTGGACTTTTGGCGGGAACGTAAAAAAGCGTGTATTCTGATTGTGTTTTTCCTAAAACTTGTGTTCTTACGAGAGTTAATGTGTAATAAATGTGGATTATTAACCATTAAGTGCCGGTGAATATATGCGAGTGTATGAAAACAGTACAGTGTTGACAAACATGCGTTCTTACCAAAATTCCACTGAAAATCTTCAGTAAACTCCACATCCTTACTGAGGGCATACCCTCAAAACTTGAACTAGAGTATGACTTTAACTACACCTGAAATGTGAGTTTGACCCAACTTTATGACTTGAATTAACAAACACTTGAAGAATTTGAATACTTGACACTGGCTAAATACACTAATCGTGTGGAGCTATGATAAAAAGTGAACTGAATGCCATATCGCCCAACAAAAACAAAGAGTAAAGCGCCTTATTCACGATCCATCCCAGCTGTACGTCAGCTCAAGGCCGCGGCGCTGGATGTAGCTTACTGACTATCATGCGCGCATCAAGCATATGGATGCAAAATTGGTCGTGCAAATCCAGCAAAAAATTAATAATAATTATCGACGTACGTCAAGCCTATTCATGGTACTTTTGCATCGTGCATGTCCTTGACGGGAGGCACAGCAAGATGGATCGTGAATAAGGCGCTTGACGTAATATATATATATATATATTTTTTTTATAAAAGATTACTCGCAATGCGGGTTGCACATTACTAGTATTCTTGTTAACCCCTCCAACTAAGCTAAATATGCTTGAGTCTGGAGTGGGTTCACGTCAATAGTGCAATGGGTAGGGTGGGGATCGAACTCACGACCTATCGATCGCCAGTCCGACACTCTATCCATTGGGCTATTGCCGCCTTAATATTATATGCGATATGTGCCTATCAGCTAAAGATGGGTTATACTACGTAAATTTGGGACTAGGTGCACCTATTCTTAGTCACTAGAAATACGTGATTCAAATACCTATTCCACCTAGAATTGATCGCGTATAGTAGTCAACAGTATGTATTGCATCATTTCGCTCTCACATACTATAGTGCGAGTGAGAGAGTAGTATAGTATCATACTACCCTCCCACTCGCACTCACATTGCACCGCGTCTTCGTTGTACGGCAGCACTATGCTAGTAAAAATACGGCATAGATTCGCGTCAAGCATCGCATCTACTCTCGAGGTCAAATACTAGGTGGAATAGGTAGTGCATACTAGTGTGCGAGTGAGAGGGTAAAATAGTATCATGCCACCTTCTCACTCGTGCTGTTATTGCATCGCGTCTATGGCGTGCGGTAGTACTATGCCAGTGAAAATACTGCATAGATTCGAGTCAAACATCGCGTCGCGTTTTAGTTAGTTGTCCGAGGTGGAATAGAAGGTGGAATAAGTATTTTTCAAAATTATAAATAAATGCCACTTAGTCTCGTAAAGTAAAATACCTTATCTTCGGATCTGTTCTAGTAAATACGCCTCACTTCTAATCAGCTCGGAGCAAACTCCAATCAGTATCGGCCTATTGGCTCATATCCATGAGTAAAAGGCCTTATTCACCATCCATCTTGCTGTACGTCCCGCCAAGGACATGCACGATGCACGATGCAAAATTACCGTGAATAGGCTAGTCGTCGACTTGCACGACCGATTTTGCATCCAGCGAGTGCCCCTACCCGGTGGTGGGGGCGCTGCGCAAACGTCGCGCAGATGGACAGTAAATAACGCGGACATACGTCAAAGAGGTACGGCATCGTGTGTTGTGTGCTTGATCGTGTATAGACTTGCTGTACAGCTGATTTAACATTTAGAACTTGTGTCGCAAGGTGACAACACGTCAAAATGGATCGCGAAATACTTTCAAGATTTATTGAGAAATATAGACATTATACAATATAAATTGTTAAACACAATCCAAAATTTCATCGTACCGACGGGACTTGAACCCGCAACCTCCGGAATAACATGTTCCGGCGCTTTGCCAATTAAGCCACGGTGCGAAGTATCGTTACGACAAAATTAGTGGATTGCATTTGTTAACCCAATTATGCATTGGTGGCGCCATCTATGACTACTTATTACGTAAGTTAATCATTCGGAAGAAAGCATTACAGTTTTCAAATCCGACGAGAGATGTTGCACTGCGTAAATCAAATATTATGTTTCTTTGAAGTGTTTCACACTTAATATTTTTGTAAATTGTTAAACAATTATACAATATATCCAATCTAAGTTCCACACATGTGTTTTTAATAATTTTTTGTAATTTTTTTCATACAAAATCTCTTGTTATTATTTTCCCTCTCTTCTGATGCTGTTAACAACATCAGAAAAACTCCCATTTTTGGCGTTTTGATAAAACAGGTGACATTTTAAAACTTAAAACACGTCCTCACATCTAATTCGTTCTATTTACTCTGCTCGCTTGATGCGCGCATGACAGTCAGTATGCTATATCCAGCGCCGCGGCCTTGAGCTGACGTACAGCCGGGATGGATCGTGAATAAGGCATTTAAGTAATAATGTTCTGTGGCCCATATCAACAGACGGACTCTCTGACACATATAGTAATCTGTGAGACAGACTACAGAGTACGGGCCCACAGAGTACGGAATCACTACGTTATAAGAGTCGGCACTTCCCTACATTGATGATAACCTAGGATGATGGATTACAAGTCTCTAGAATAATATAACTCTCGAATAATTCTAGACATGTAGTCTCTACTAGAGACTACATGTCTAGAATTATTCGATAAATATTAAAATTAAGACTTCAAAGCATATCAACACACCGGTCCGGGTCAATGGACATCTAGCCAAAAACATGCCTGAATGTCTTTTTCTCACTCTCCTCACGCTACAAACTTCACATTTTCGCAATGTTTTTCCACCCATTACAATAAAACATGAGTTTTTGATGTAAAAAAATAATTAGCAGTGGCAATTTTTGAAAACTTTGTGTTTTCAAAAATTGCCACAAAAATTCATAGAGTATAAATATGTTACTCTTTGATTCACAGACTACTGTATCACCAGACGGGGTAGCTAACCTATCGGAAAGCCTAAATTAGGCGTACAAATTTAATAGACATAGTGACTGGGTAATCTTTACGAATAGTATGTCATTTAAATTTTGTATGGTTTTTTTTTTTGCAATGTCGGTACAAAGTACGTTTATAATTATGAATTGTTTTATTATCTGTAGTCTGCGCTTTATTATATATGCAACATATATCAATCCTAACATGGTAATCTCAATTTTAACGTAGTGATTATATTCTCTTTGACATATATGAACTCCCCGTGAGTAATAGTGTTCTAATAATAATAATAGTTATAATCTTAATAGTGTGATTTTCCTGATGTCTGGAAACATCAATTAATTATTCCAATTTTAAAACCAGGCAAAGACCCCAAAAATCCTTTGTCTTATAGACCAATAGCTTTATCATCAGTTATGATAAAAATATTTGAAAATCTTCTCAAAAACAGGCTTGAGTGGTTGTTGGAGCATCGAGGAATCCTATCCAAATCACAATATGGATTTAGGAAAGGTTTTGGTACTATCCATAGTCTTAGTATATTTACATCAGATATTCGCCTTGCTTTCTCTAGAAAGGAAAATTTGATTGGAGTCTTTTTGGATATTACAGGGGCTTACGACAATGTTCTGCTCCATACTCTTAGACAAAAAATGATTCAGCTTAATTTGCCAGCTAGGATGACTCATGTTATATTTAGTCTTTTAATCGGTAGGCTTATTTCTGTAAGGTTCCAGAATTATGTTTCTTCTCCAAGATTAATCTGGAAGGGTCTTCCCCAAGGATCCGTTTTAAGTCCTTTATTATATAATCTGTATACTTTTGATCTACATCTAAGTGTAGATTCGTTTTGTGATATTCTTGAATATGCTGATGATATAGCTCTTTATTACTCATCAGACTCTATGTTGGATATAGTATCACGTCTTAATTTAGCTCTAAGATATCTCAGTGACTGGTTAAGCAATCATGGCTTATCTTTAGCTTCAGATAAAAGCAATGTTGTTGTGTTCTCTAGACAGAGATCCATCCCGGACATTCAAATTTGTATTGGTGATGATTGTCTTGCTGTTAGTAATCAAGCAAAATTTTTAGGTCTTATTTTAGACTCGAAGTTATCAGGCTCTCCTCACATCAATTTCATAAAAAATAAGTGTGAAAAGAATGTTAACATCCTTCGTGCTTTGTCTGGGGTGTGGTGGGGTTCTCATCCCTTCAGTCAAAAACTATTATACAATGCTATCATCAGAAGCCATTTTGATTATGCTTCATTTCTTTTAGAACCTTGTAGTAAAATTTCAATGAGATCTCTTGATTCTATTCAATATAAATGTCTTCGTATCATATCAGGAGCCATGAAATCATCTCCTATAAATGCGCTTCAAGTGGAATGTGTTGATCCTCCTTTATTTCTTCGTAGACAATATTTCAAGCAGCTCAATTTTCATTTCATCCATTATTAAATAAGCTTCATTCTCTTTCTATCCTTAATCGTACTTCGGATTACTGGCGACATAAAGATCCATCTTGTCTTATGAATTCTTTTGATAAACTTTCTAATATGCCCTCCTCATTATTTAAATTTCCTATTCACCCTCTTTTTAGTGTTCCCTATGATTGTTTGATATATAGACCGAACATTTTATTTAATTTTGGTATAGATAAAGATTTTCCGGGTGCTGATAAAATTTTTCATGATACCTTGAACCGTCAATGGGCCAATTGGATGCCTATTTTTACAGATGCGTCTAAATTAACTGATAGTGGTTCAGTAGGTTCTGCAGTTTGGATCCCCAAATATAGAATAGTTCTAAGTTATAAATGCCCTTCTTATACGTCCGTTTATTCTGGTGAATCAGTGGCTCTTCTAGAAGCAATTAAATATGTAGAGTCTCATAAATTAAATAAATCTATCATCTTTTCTGATTCCCTTAGCTGTTTGCAAGACATTGATAAGTTTCCATTCCGTTCTAAAGATTTATTACACACAAACCTAAAAATAAAAGAAATTCTTTATAAATGCCACACTTCTGGAATTGAGGTAGCTCTTGCCTGGATTCCAGGTCATTGTGGTATAGAAGGTAATGAATGTGCTGATATGTATGCAAAGCAGGCCGTTGAAATGGGCCTGGACACTTATTCTAAATTGTTTTCCAAAGACCTCCGTTCTTTAGCTAAAAAACTTCTCTATGACAAGTGGTCAATAATTTGGAGCAGGACTAGAATTATCAAAGGCAGATATTACGGTGAAATTCAACCTGAAATCCCAATAAAGCCATGGTTTTTTAAATTTAAAAAAGCTAATAAATGGGTTTCCTCTACCATCATTCGTTTGCGTCTTGGTCACGTTTGTTCTCCAGTTTTTCTTGCCAAAATTAGGGTCAGAGACCATTCTCGCTGTGAGTGTGGTTTAGATGAAGGAACTCTAGATCATATATTTTTCTGTTGTCCAAAATTATCTTTCTCCCTATATGATGCCATAAGCCCCAAAATTCCTCGTCCCTTTAATATAAAATATCTCCTTTCATATGTATTTACTCCATTTGTATATATCTTAAGTAATTTTATTAAATGTAATAATATTCGCTTATACATTTCTATTTTAAATGCAATGTTTCTAAGCAATTATAAGTTTTAAGATCATATTTATTTTTTCTTTCTTTCTTTCTTTTGTCGGTTTTTTTTTCTTGTAAATATACTGTACACTGGCCATACTTTTGACACTGGCAGAAAAACGCCAAGCAGCGTTTAAAAGCCATAAGAAGAAGAAGAAGAAGAATAGTGTTCTGTGTATATGAATGATATAGTAATCTGTGGTACTGGTACGGGCCCATACCGCAATTTTTTGCAATCTTTTTCATTTAATTTTCTTCCTTTTGCTTGCTACAAAAGTGAATAGTGGTGTGTGATCTATTTTTATTGTAATTAACATTTGACTAATATAATAATAGCGTGTACTCGTGCACAAATATTTATCTATTTCAAACGATATTTGCTCAAATGTTGCTGCATTTTTTGTGTGTCAAAAGTTCCAACCTTTAGCTAAAATGAGCAAAGCGAACGCTCTAGCTGGCTTGATCGGGAGTTACGGTGATTCTGGCGATGATTCGGATGAAGCACCGCCACCTCCGAAGAAGACACACGTGCTGGCGTCTGAATCTGCGACATTCCAGCATGCGGCGTACCAGCAGGGTATCAGTACTGGGGCTTCGGCTACCATACATCCCGCACCTATCACACATTGTCGTAAGTAGTACTTACCTGCACATTTTAACTTACATTGCATCTATTTATCAGTCCGTTTTCCAACAGTACATATATCTTGTACCCGTGGCTATTTCTTGTCTTCTGTTTCTATCCTGTCGTGACGACTATTCTGCTCATCTTCAAATCACCCTGGTAATTTCTATCAATGTTGCTTACTACTTGGGTTGGGTTACTGTGCTACTTTAGTAGTGCAATTAGTTTGATTGATTGTGAACTGTGATTGATTAGAGGTTGTCAAATCATTGCACTACTAAAGTATCGTAGTAGCGTACACTAGATAGATAGTATGCATTTTCTATTACTCTCTGTATCCATAGTACGAGTTTTCATACCAAATTTGATAAAAAATTGTATGAAAAACATTACAGCACCTCTAGTGATTACTACTAGCCATGGGTAACTCAACAAATATGATTGAACCGCAGATCAGATCACAACTCACACACTTGAACCGGAGCTGCGAGCCGGCTCACAGGTCAGCTCAATTCGCAGTTATACTCACGCGTGGTCGCGTGAGTCGCGTCTCGCGACTTGAGTGCAAGCTCAAGCGAGCTGAGTTCACATACTATTAAATGTAGTTACGTTACTATTAATGGTGTTATGAAACAGTTTTAAAAAGCTGTAACCTTTGTATTGAATTTTGAAATTTAGTTTGTTGTTTTTATGAACTAAAATAAAACTAACGTTTTTCTACTCCTTTTTGCCTAAGCTATCTCAGTAAATATATTTTTAGATTTTTTCTCATTTGGAGTTAAATACCCTATTGACAACTTAGCACTTACTATTGCGCTCCCTGAAACCTGAGTATTTCTTGTTCTGTGTGAGCTATTGCGTTGCGAGCCGTGAGTGTGAGTGTGAGCCGTGAGCCGTCTGGTTTGCATTTGAGCTGCAGCTCAGTGACTCAAGTCTCTGTTATCTGAATATTTGAAAAGGCTCTGAACTGAGTTACACACGTCTAATTACTACACTTCACTACATTTAGACCAATCAGGGAGCCAGAATAAGGCGAAACCTATGTGAGATGTGTCAAAAGCGTTTACGATGAAAACTTGTACTAAGAGTAGTGAGCTGCTATCTTTCATCCGTCACAGCAATTTTGAATTGCATGGCAAAAATCTTGCAATATTGTTTTCATAATCAACAAGATCTCTTCATTTTTAGGGTTCCGTAGCCGAATGGCAAAAAACGGAACCCTTATAGATTCGCCATGTCTGTCTGTCTGTCCGTCCGTATGTCACAGCCATTTTATTCCGAAACTGTTAGGACTACAGAATTGAAACTTGGTAGGTAGATGTATTCTGTGAACCGCTTTCCGATTTTTATACGAAAATAAAAAATATAAAAGTTTAAGGGCCCCCCCCCTTAAACTTTTATATTTTACATCCCATGCATGCCATTGAAACAAAAAAAAATTTTTTACTTCAAACCTGTGGGGTGTCTATGGATAGGTCTTCAAATATGACATTGAGGTTCCTAAAATAATTTTTTCTCAAAGTCAATAATTTCAAAGATAGGCGCGTCTAAAGTGGTAAAATGTGTGTCCTCCCCCCTCTTAACTTCTAAAGTAAGGGAGTGAAAAATCTAGAAAAAATATATTCTGTAGATCTCAATAAAAACCTTTCAGCGAAAATTGGTTCGAACGAGATACAGTCAGCAGTTGTTGAGATACAGCGACCGCAAGTATAATTTTGTTTTTCATACAAACACTATGAAAAACAAAGTTATTTTTGTAGTTGCGAAAAATCAAAGTTATAGAATACTGTGTTACGGAACCCTACGAGTGCGAGTCCAACTTGCACTTGGCCTGTTTATTCTCTTTTCTCACTGAACTGGGTAGCTCTTGACCTCGTATCTCACCTGATGTTAAGTGATGATGCGATTGATGATGAAGTGCTTTCACCCAGAAGATTGAGGCCTGGTGGCGTAAGTGGGAGAATGGTCGGCTTTGATGCCAGAGGTACCGAGTTCAATCCCCGCCGTGCACCAATAGATTTTGCTATTGAAAAATGTATGTGCACTTTTCACAGTGGCCCTCCAGTGAAAGAAAAACATCGTTAAGAAACCAACAACCCACGCATGGTGGTAGGACACTATCTATCTTGACAATATCTAGTGTTCACCTAGACAGCTACCACCCTTAAGTTGGAAAATCTGTCGCCAAAACATCTAATGTGTTCCGGCAGCTATCCTTAAGAGCCAGTTACCATTCTAGGCCAAGTGTGCTTACCATCTTCGACAGTATCATCGCTTACTGGGTGATATAGAAAAAAAATTTGAATAATGATAATATGTTGCACCAGTGACATCCGACTGGCAATAGCAGTGCCGGCACTGCTCGAAAGTTTAGGCATAAAATGCTGTAGCTATGGGCGAGTTAAGGAGGCCTGGCCGTTTGAATATACAGGCAATTTGGCACTACAGCTTTCCTAAAACAAGCAAGACCTAAAACAAGATGAAAAGATGTGGTCCTCAAAGATATAAGTGAGTGTAAGCTATCAGAATCTGACATTGAGGATAGTGCTAAGTGGAGAGAAAAGAGTCGGAAAGCTGATCCCTACCACCATATGGGACGACTAACTAGGAACAGAGAAAAAGAGAGAGAGATAGTTTTATTGGTAAACAACTGGTGTTTTATCGGTAAACAACTGGTGCCTGCAAGTGAGAATCAGGACCACTTCACTTGCATCTACAGTTGGCAACAAAATAAAACAAAGAATATTAGAGGTCCTAGAAAGGAAAATCAATGTGGCAATTGATAAAATACCACTTATTACTACTGACATTTATAACTCTGTGTTTCCTGTGATTCCTACTCCCAAATCAGTGTGGTCCTATTGTCAATTCACTGCAAGTACTCCCACTTTGGCGTTAAACTCCCACTTTGGCGTTAAATTCTCCCATGACAACGTTGTAGTGAGCAAAAGCTTAGAAACCGGGTTAAAAATTCAAACCGGTTTGGGCGTAAGTAATATGATCTTTTCATTTCTGATGATATCTTCATACATACTCTCCACTTCATCATCCAAGTATGTTGAGGTCGGTGCGTTAACCTGGATAACCTTGAGGCTGTACCTCTCGGTTAACTTAAATATGAGGTACGCTACCCTGGTCGACACACTGGAGATTTCCACAACGTTGTCACTGAGAACCTTGTTGACCAGAAATTCGACGCCGCCTTGGGATGGCTGATCTCTTTCTCTGTAGTACATAAGATGGCCCGATTCTATGGTTATGGTGTCCTCTCCCTGTCTTTGGACTTCACATAACCTCAGTATGTGCCATCTTATGTGTTTCAGCTCCTCCTCCAACTGCACCAGATGATCGTCCAGCCGAATCGGCGTTAATTATACGTAGCGAGGGTCAGTTTGTTTTGGCGGCCTACTGTAGCCCGGGGATTCTTAGCTCCCCCTGCCCTGCCGTTACCGTGATCGCCGCCGTGGTCAGGAATAGTAGGGCGGCCGGGAACTGAGGACCTTGGCTTTAGGTTACCTTCTATCTTACATGCATCCCTTGGGAGAGATATGTCCTAATCGCCACGCTGGGCAGGTGGGTTAGCGGTCGCAGGACGTAGCTTCTCGCACCGATGATGCTGCTGCCTGTCACAGGCCTGTAGTATTTAGCTACGCCATAATTTTGAAGTAGTTAAACCGCCATTTTTCGGTCGTCAGAGCCTCGTTTGTTGGTTAGCAGCATGTATCACAGGCAGGTGAGATTGGCTGGGAGCATTGAGGTGATATTTATGCTATCTTAATTCCCTATGCTCCCTTACATCGCTGTGCTCCCTTACGTCCCTGTGCTCCCTCACATCCCTATCCCATATCAATATATACTTTATTCTATTGCTGAATGAAACTCGATCATTTGGAGAAAATATATGTAGTCTAGATACATTAAAATTACTTCTAAAAGTCCCCTTAAACCTATATTATAGACTTCAAATTTCTATACACTACTAAAACTATCCATTTACATTTACAGCATGGTCAGCATGCTACGACGAGACCAGTGGATTCACATACTTCTGGAACCAGCAGACAAATGCAGTCACCTGGGAGGCACCTCCGGAGTATCTATTGGCGTTGAAGCTTGCTCAGCAGCAGTTGAACACTTCAGGTATGATGTTTCCCGCGGCTTTGCCCGTGCTTAAAGTATCTTATTGCCTGATCCATAGTGGCTATCCTTGTGCAAAATTTCAGCTAAATTGGTTCAGGTAAATTGGTCAAATACACAAACTGATTTCCACATTTATAATAATTTGGATAAAATTTGTCTGAAGTACTGAAACATGCACTGGGTTGCGGGTGCACGTAATAGTACGTTTGGCAACCCTACATTGATCAGGGGAATTAAACATCTGTTTTAAGTGTGACGTTCAACATCTATCTAGATGAAAGCTGATAGTTATGTTTCTGTTATATCTATAATAATAATGATTGAATATGATCTATTTAATGTTATTTGACGTGTGTAAGTGCAAATTTTTAATTTGCCCATATCTTCTATCTTCTAATACTATAAGAATCTTTGTCCTGACATACTGACTGACTCACTGACGGACAACGCACAGCCTAAACCGCTGGTCGTAGAGACTTGAAATTTGGAGGGTATATTTGTCTTAGTACGTAGGGGTGTACTAAAAAAGGATTTTTCAAAATTCACCCCTTAAGGGGATGAAATGGGGGTTCAAAGTTTGTATGGAAAAACAAGATTAGATAGTCTTTTCTATCCGAAACTTCACACAAGTGCTTCAGTACAAAAATAAGTAAATACGTGTTTCAGGTTTTTTTGAAATTCCACCCCTAAGAGGGTGAAATGGGGTAACAAAGTGTGAAAATCAATATTGTTTCGGATTGCGCTGAAATTTGGCATGCAGATAGTTATTACAACGTTAGTTACCTCTGAAAAAGTATTTTCCAAAATTCACCCCTGAAGGGGATGAAACGGGGGTTCAAAGTTTGGATAGTCAACAAGATTAGATAGTCTTTTATATTTGATACTTAACACAAGTACTTAAGTAAGTAAATACGTGTTACATGCTCTTTCGAAATTCCACCCCTAAAAGGGTGAAGAGGGGTAACAAAGTCTGAAATCAATATTGTTTCGGATTGCGCTGAAATTTGGCATGAAGATAGTTATTTTGACATAGGTTAAGAAAGAATTTTTCAAAATTCATTCTTCAAAGGGATGAAGCGGTGGTTCAAAGTTTGGATAGTCATTTTATTCTACATTTCACACAAGTACTTCTGTAAATAAATAAGTAAATACGTGTTTCAGGTTTTTTTTAATTACACCCCTAAGAAGGTGAAATGGGGTAACAAAGTGTGAAAATCAATATTATTTCGGATTGCGCTGAAATTTGCCATGCAGATAGTTATTACAACGTTAGTGCCCTCTGAGAAAGGATTTTCCAAAATTCACCCATGATAGGGATGAAACGGGGGTTCAATGTTTGTATGGAGAAACAAGATTAGATAGTCTTTTATATTTGAAACTTAACACAAGTACTTAAGTAAGTAAATACGTGTTACATGCTCTTTCGAAATTCCACCCCTAAAAGGGTGAAGAGGGGTAACAAAGTCTGAAATCAATATTGTTTCGGATTGCGCTGAAATTTGGCATGAAGATAGTTATTTTGACATAGGTTAAGAAAGAATTTTTCAAAATTCATTCTTCAAAGGGAAGAAGCGGTGGTTCAAAGTTTGGATAGTCATTTTATTCTACATTTCACACAAGTACTTCTGTAAATAAATAAGTAAATACGTGTTTCAGGTTTTTTTTTAATTACACCCCTAAGAGGGTGAAATGGGGTAACAAAGTGTGAAAATCAATATTATTTCGGATTGCGCTGAAATTTGCCATGCAGATAGTTATTATAACGTTAGTGCCCTCCGAGAAAGGATTTTCCAAAATTCACCCATGAAAGGGATGAAACGGGGGTTCAAAGTTTGTATGGAGAAACAAGATTAGATAGTCTTTTATATTTGAAACTTAACACAAGTACTTAAGTAAGTAAATACGTGTTACATGCTCTTTCGAAATTCCACCCCTAAAAGGGTGAAGAGGGGTAATAAAGTCTGAAATCAATATTGTTTCGGATTGCGCTGAAATTTGGCATGAAGATAGTTATTTTGACATAGGTTAAGAAAGAATTTTTCAAAATTCACTCTACAAGGGGATGAAGCGGGGGTTCAAAGTTTGGATAGTCATTTTATTCGACATTTCACACAAGTACTTCTGTAAATAAATAAGTAAATACAAGTTACAGACTTTTTCAAAATGCCACCCTAACAGGATAAACTGGGGTAACAAAGTTACCTCTGAAAAAGGATTTTTCAAAATTCACCCCTGAAAGGGATGAAACGGGGTTAACAGTTTGTATGGAGAAACAAGATTAAATAGTCTTTTCTATTCGAAACTTCATACAAGTGCTCGAGTAAAAAAATAAGTAAATACGTGTTTCAGTTTTTTTTTAAATCCACCCCTAAGAGGGTGAAATGGGGTAACAAAGTGTGAAAATCAATATTGTTTCGGATTGCGCTGAAATTTAGAATGCAGATACTTATTATGGCGTAGGTATCCGCTCAGAAAAGATTTTCTAAAAATTCCTCCCGGATACGGAACGGGGAATCATAGTTTGTATGGCGAAACAAGATGAGATAAAGTGCGTGTTGTAGGATTTTTCGAAATGGGGTAGGCAACAAAGTCTGAAACTTTTGGTTTTTCGGGTTTTATAAATATGAAACACGAATTGCCTTAGTCACGCGATAACATGAAAACGGGTGAACTGATTTGGCTAATTCTTTTTTGATGTCTTTATTTATAGAATCGTTTTTACAAAAGAAAAGTTTTAAGTAAATAAAAAGAAGTTTTTTCGCGGGCGAAGCCGCGGGACACTTCTAGTACTGAATAAATGCTTTGACTTTTGAATATTGGTGTTGATTGATAATGTTTTTGTCCAACTTCACAATATAAGGAAGTATGTACTCTACTCTACTACATGTATGTTTGTTTGTAGGGGTCAAATCTTGGAAGCTAAATTAGAACCTCTTCCTGTCGTTAAATCACAACATCATCGCTTACCACCAGGCGAGATAGGGGTCAAACGCTAGTTCCCTACGATATAGAAAAATAGTTTAAAATTTGTATTTTGTATTTAGTTAGTTAGTTTGTTAGTTTACGGCTTCTGTGGCTTGTTGTCACAATCCTGCCAATGTCCGTTCATGCTAGTTTTATAAAGCATGTGGAGAGTGTCGGTAAAATAAAAATATCGTCGGTGTTCAGGAGTGAGAATCTACCAGAATTTATAATAATGTACCTAATTTCAGGATCGACAGAAGTATCGGCAGAAGAATGGCAGTTGTACCAGCAAGCGTTGGCTGAGAAGCAGCACACCAAGGTGATCACCAAGCCGGCTGCCATCAAGAAGCCCGGGAAACCCATCAAGTGTGAGGTGGATAGGCCGGGTGGGAGACATAACAACAAACGCTCCTTTAGAGATGATGACGATGAGGTTGAGTAAGTGTTCTTGCAACCGATCATTTTCACTGCACAGAAAATATGTTACAAAACAATCTCCGTCTCTGTCTAACTTATGAAGAACAGAGCGTGCAATTGTTTTGCAACATGTTTTCTGTGCAGTGAAAAACTTTTTTTTTTTTGTATTGATTTATCTACGTAGCGTAGATGTCTCACTGCTATTACAATCTAGCCTTATAACTAAGCTAATAAGTAATTTGATTTTAACTTAATTTAAATAAAATATAATATAAAATATTATTAATAATGTGTCCATTAACACTTTTCCTAATGTGTCTATTTAGGGGAAGACACTTTGTTATTGTGTTCTTTTAAATAGCGTTCACTATCACTACACTTATGCTCACTTAGTAAAATATCACTGAAGAAACTCGAAAGGTTTTAGTCTTCTCACTACACTCACCGACAACGGGAAGTACCCTATAGGTTTTGGGTTGAAAACCTATAGGGTCCTTCCGGTTGACCTAGAATTGTCAATTTTGGTTAAAAGCAAGGTCTTACAGCACAAGTAAAGAAAAACTTCCGAAAAATAAGTTGAAAATTAAGGTACATTATGGTACTAAGAAGGTTTCGCGAAAATCTAAATTTGCATATCTTTTTATTGTGTTGACTCAAGACCTTGATTTTTATACACCCAATAGGGACTATAGACTTCAGTATCAGGTATAAATTTCAACTTGCTAGGTCCACCTGATCCTGAGAAAATCAGTGGTGACACACGGACAGACGGACAGACAGACAGACGGACAAGAAAGTGATCTTATAAGGGTTCCTTTTTTTATCTTTTGAGGTACGGAACCCTAAAACCAGACGATTTGAGAACATCCTTCTTTTTGGGAAGTGGGTCGAAAAGAGCCCAGCAGTCATACCAGGTAGGGAACCCTAACATAGCAAACTATTTTTTAATAGCTAAATGTATCTAACTTTTACAGGAAAATAGAACTAATTACATCATACCACAACTCAGATTCAGATTCTGACAAAGAACCCGAAAGCTCCGTAAAGAAGCCCCCAGCGCCCATGTTACCTCAGCTACCACCGAAGATCCCCAAGAACCACTCCAAGAACCCTCACAAGAAAGCTAAGATGAAGACCGTGGAGTACGGACCCACTTTACCACCGAACCAAAATTATGCTGTACCCATTGGACCAGAAATGCCACCGGAGTTGTTAGTCAAATCTAAATCGCCAGAGCGTAAGGATGATGTTGATAAGGTTGAAAATGGTGTGGCAGAGGTGAGAACGTTTTCTTTTATTTGTTACCTTGTTCTTATCCTACTATTAATATTGTAAACTTTAAACTTTCGCGATTTGAACACATAGTTATAAATAAAATATCCAACTGAAATATTTAACTGTAATATTTAACCGAAACACTCAACCGAAATATTCAACCAAAACATTCAACATAAATATCTAACTAAAATATTAAATTGAAACGAGTTGGGAGCGACGGAGTCGGCAGTCGCAGCGTCATCGAGTGAAGGCAGCGACGCAGCAAGTCGGCGCGTGCACCAGGGACAACGACCTGCGATGCTCTGCCACCCACTGCACCTGTACGCACCAACGAGCTCCACTCCCAGCCACCTGAAACATGAAATAGTTTGATTTAACTGAAATATTTAACTGAAATTTTTCACCAAAATATTTAACCGAAATATTTAACCGAAATACTTAACAGAAATATTTAACCGAAATATTTAACCAAAATATTTAACTGAAACATTTAACAAAATACTTTAACCGAAAATTTAACTGAAATGTTTAACCGAAATGTTTAGCTGAAATGTTTTAACTGAATATCCAACTGAATATTTAACCGAAATATTAAACCGAAATATCCAGTTATAAATATTTAAAATATTTAAAAACGGGACTTATCGCGCCTAAAACATAAATCTTATCTACTCGACGTTTCGACCAAGTTGCATTGATCGTGGTCACGAGACGACTGAGTTCAGTCGTCTCGTGACCACGATCAATATCCGATCGATCGAGATCGATAAGTCCCGTTTTTAAATATTTATAACTGGATATTTCGGTTTAATATTTCGGTTAAATATTCAGTTGGATATTCAGTTAAAACATTTCAGCTAAACATTTCGGTTAAACATTTCAGTTAAATTTTCGGTTAAAGTATTTTGTTAAATGTTTCAGTTAAATATTTTGGTTAAATATTTCGGTTAAATATTTCTGTTAAGTATTTCGGTTAAATATTTCGGTTAAATATTTTGGTGAAAAATTTCAGTTAAATATTTCAGTTAAATCAAACTATTTCATGTTTCAGGTGGCTGGGAGTGGAGCTCGTTGGTGCGTACAGGTGCAGTGGGTGGCAGAGCATCGCAGGTCGTTGTCCCTGGTGCACGCGCCGACTTGCTGCGTCGCTGCCTTCACTCGATGACGCTGCGACTGCCGACTCCGTCGCTCCCAACTCGTTTCAATTTAATATTTTAGTTAGATATTTATGTTGAATGTTTTGGTTGAATATTTCGGTTGAGTGTTTCGGTTAAATATTACAGTTAAATATTTCAGTTGGATATTTTATTTATAACTACTATTAATATGAATGTCATAGTTGATATTTTGGGTGTTCATTACTTAAGTACATAAAAAACCCGCAGCTGGTGGGATCATATTATAATGTTCTGCCTGACTTGCTACCAAAAGGTTATCACCATCAAGGAGAAAATCTGCTGCCATAACCTTGCGGTGTTCTGGCAGCGTGAGTCTAGAGTATTCTAGGCCTAGGGCATTCACTACCTTCGACCAAAACATTGCTTACTACATGGCGAGATAGTGATCAAATGCAAGGCTATACATTTTGGCACAGATCCTACTAAGATTATAAATGCGAAATGTATGTAATGTAGTGGTAGGACTTCCGCTAGTCCGCCTGGGGTGGTACCACTTTGCCAAATAATTTTCAGTCGTGAAATAGGAATGATTTTCGGTTGAAATGGCAAGGTGTCCAGTGAAATTACAGGGCATGTGAGACTCATCTTTATGTCTCAAGGTAACAGGCGCAGTGCAATGACATGCAAAATTCTGTACTGCCAGAATTTTCCATGCCGCTGTATCTGTAACAGGTAGACGTCATCGCCTACCATCAGGCGAGCGTCGTGCTTGTCCTGTTACCTTTAACCATAAAAAAAAACTGAAAATCTGAATCTGATGAATTTTTTTGTTTTCTAATATTGTACCTGGATTAATACTTAGGATAATTTTGAATGCGAGCTAAGCCATGGGTCACTTTCACATCTCGTTATTAAATAAACATTTATTGTATCGCTTAAATGATGAAAAAAATCTCTGAATACTGCTCAAATATAGCATTTGTATATTTTGGAAACCTATTATTTGTTATCATTTCATTGGAAATGGTTTCAAATTACTTTCGTCTTTCTGCTATACTTCTGACATATTTTCTTGAAATTAAGTAAATATGCCACTAGTCACATCCAGGCTAAAGAGTTTTCTAAATCTATACACAATCGCTATAGAGCAATGTGATGGTTAAAGTTTTCAATCTGAAATATTTACACTTATATAAAAATCTATATATATGTTGTGTCTATTTACTTACAAAGTATTTCATTAATATTGCAGAAGATAAATGCAAAAACTGAATCGGAGGACAGTCAAGATGAAAATACACTTTTAAAAGAGCTTAAAGACAAAGCAATGTTGCTTGAAAAGTTGGGCGGAGAATTACCATCTGGCCTCGAGAAGATTATTAGAGAAGAAACCAACTCGGGCACCAATTCACCTAAACCCTTGGACAAGAAAGACTTAGACATTGACGACCTATTACAAGAAATAGAAAAGAAAGAGCTTCCAAAGATTGCCAAAGGGAAGAAGATTGATATGTTCGACGAAGATTCCAAAGGCAGTGTCGATAGTGCTAGAAATTCGCCTAGAAGTGGCATACTTACACCGATCAAAAGTGGGACTAATACTCCCGTAGAAACTAAAACCCTGTTTCCGAGTAGTAAAAATATTGATGAGGCAACTAACAGCATTATATTCCCCAGTGCTTCTACTAGTGCAGATAAAGTCGAAGAAGATACTGACATTAAACCTGAACAACCACCTTTGCCACCAGAGGCAAAATCGAACGTTTACCTCTCAGAACCGAGCGATTCAGCCGATAAACCAAAGAAGAAGTTGCGGATATCAAACTCTGTTTTACCCGTCAAAAAATCTGAAACACCATCTTATACTACTAAATATTCACAGCACATCGAAGGATTCTCTAATGAGAGAGTCGGTTTAGGGTTTAGCCAAGAAGAGGGTGACGGTGAGAGTCCAAAAAGTCCTAAATCAAATACCATCAGTTACGGCAAAGGGCTGATGTTTACTAAAGGAGAGACGTTGAATGAAGACAAGAAAGATGAAGACTTGGATGATTTGACGGAGCTGGTGGAAGCGAAGTTGAAGTATTTGAATCAAGTTCAACCGGGAATGGTGTCGCCTGTGCAAGAAATGTTGATTCAGATGCAGGTGAGACTGCTCGTTTCTTTGTAATACACCCATTTTTTAAAAGTGTATTTTAAAATTAAATTCTATAATGCTAATAAACTACTAAAATATTCATAGTGCCATCGCTTTACGTTTTGCTTCATTGGTTGGCAACCCTACATTAATCAGGGGAATTGAATATTTTTATTTAAGTGTGACCAGGTGGAGCTACGATATACGCAAAGCGGTGGGCAGTGACTGGAAAAGAAGAGCCGAAGATCGGGCTCAGTGGCGTGTCTTGGGAGAGGCCTACGTCCAGCAGTGGACTGATACCGGCTGATGATAATTATGATGATGATAATGATAATGTGACGTTCAACATTTACATGAAAGCTGAATGATTAAAGTTATCGTGAAAGTTACACATATTAAAGTTTGTAACGACTATTATCACGTAATTTTTTTATTTATTTACCGGAAAATTAACTCCGACCAGTTTCGATTATTCTTGAAGTTCCCAGATCATCATCTGGGAATTTCGCCTACAAGCCCGTTCGCGATGCTCGGGCCTCGATACATAAGTCGTCGGCAGTTTAACGTGATAATAGTCGTTACAAACTTTAAAAAGCAGAATGACTTATTACTTTTTGGGGTTCCGTACCCAAAGGGTAAAACGGGACCCTATTACTAACACTCCGCTGTCCGTCTGTCTGTCTGTCTGTCTGTCTGTCTGTTTGTCTGTCTGTCTGTCTGTCTGTCTGTCTGTCTGTCTGTCTGTCTGTCTGTCTGTCTGTCTGTCTGTCTGTCACCAGGCTGTATCTCATGAAGCGTGATAGTTAGACAGTTAAAATGTTCACAGATGATGTATTTCTGTTGCCGCTATAACAACAAATACTAAAAACAGAATAAAGTTAGAAATAATAGAGCGTCCCCATACAAGAAACGTGTTTTTTTCGGCATTACACGCCATTTATGAACGCTTAGTTAGGTAAACGTCCCATAGATGTCGTTATATTGAAATGTCGATCCCTAACACCTTTGTTAGACGTTAGATGGCGTTATAAGAAATAAAATGTTTATTAATTATTATTTTTTGCTGGCGAAAAATGATAGTGGTTTTTTTGCTCGATCTTATAAAATACTGTAGTGTGGTACGGAACCCCACTAGTGCGAGTTCGACTTGCACTTGGCCAGTTTAATTTTTTATTATTATTTTTTTAATTCAAAGCGTTAAATTATGTTTTTGCTATGTTTACATTAAAATTGATTGTGATTTATTTTATTTTATGATTTAAAAGGTGTGTCTTATTATGTGCGTGTATGAATATTGCCTACATCTATCTATCTTCTTTCTCTAAAGCAATTCATTTATATATATATATAAATGAATTGCTGTTCGTTAGTCTCGCGAAAATGTTAGAACGGCGGCACCGATTTGGCTAATTTTTGTGGTGAAATATGTGTGGAAATCCGGGGGAACCTCAAATGATGGAAAAATTGCGAGGATAGATGTAGGTGATATGATACAAAGTGCACCGGGTTATCTAGTACTGAATAAATGCTTTGACTTTTGACTATACTTATGACAGCTCGAGTTCAATCTTCGCTGTGTACCAATGGATTTTTCTATCGAAAAAATTATGTGCGCTTGTCACAGTGGCCCTTTGGTGAAGGAAAATCATCCTTAAGAAACCAACAACCTCCGCATGGTGGTAGGACACTATGTAGTGTCCGCCTGACTAGTTACTACCCTCAAGTTAGATCAAGTGTTCCGGCTGCTATTCTTGAGAGCCAGTTCCCTTTCTAACCCAGCGTGCTTACCATCATCACTTACCAGTAAGTGAGATAGTGGTCAAACGCTAGCCTATAAGATATATAAAAAATACTATTGCGGACAATATTGTAGCTTAGTGCTAGGTAACCACCACTCCACGTTGTGGTTGCAGACGCTGGTATCCGCGTTCCGTTTCGGCGCACTGTCGGTGTCCTACTGGCGTCGCTGGACTAGTAGCGCGGCGGCGACGCTCGCCGAGCACGAGCGCGCCGCCGCGCCGCCCGGCTGGTCCTGTGTCTTCCACAGGTACGACATCACATGTATCACAGGAACCAACATGAACCGCCCAACGGGCTACGGCTGACCCCAGTAAGGACTGTATGTGTAAAAGGGATCTATTCATATTGGAGATCACCCCGTGGTTAGGTCGGGGGACCTACCGACATTGGGGATTGGATGTTGGGGACTTACCAACATTGGGGATTGGATGTTGGGGACTTACCAACATTGGGGATGAAGGACAGTGTTGAAATTGGGACTTGGATGTTGTTCCTTTTGGACGTTTGGGGTACTACCGACATTGAAGACATGGGACAGTGTAACCATTAGGACTTTACTGAATATTATCTAAAAGGGATCTACTGATATTAGAGATCACCCCGAGACTAGGTCAGGGGACTTGCCAACATTGAGGATAAAGGAAAGTGTTAAAATTGGGACTTGGATGTTGCTCCTTTTGGACGATTGGGGAACTACCGACATTGAAGATATGGGACAGTGTAACCATTAGGACTTTACTGAATATTATCTAAAAGGGATCTACTGATATTAGAGATCTCCCCGAGACTAGGTCAGGGGACTTGCCAACATTGGGGATAAAGGACAGTGTTAAAATAGGGACTTGGATGTTGTTCCTTTTGGACGTTTGGGGTACTACCGACATTGAAGACATGGGAAAGTGTAGTCATTAGTATTTTACTGAATTTTATCTAAAAAGGCGTCCAATATCGTTCAATATAAATCTATTAATATTGTAGATCCCCCCGAGACTAGGTCAGGGTACTTACCAACATTGGGGATTGAATGTTGGGGACTTACCAACATTGGGGATTGATTGTTGGGGACTTACCAACATTAGGGATGAAGGACAGTGTTAAAATTGGGACTTGGATGTTGTTCCTTTTGGACGTTTGGGGTACTACCGACATTGAAGATATGGGACAGTGTAAATTGAATTTTGTACCATACAATAGCAGAAGTTTTGAGAACATATCGATGTTGACGATGAAGCATACTGTTAAAATAACGATAAAATGTCTCGGGACTTACCGTCACTGGGTATGACAGTGTAAAATATTAGGTCTTAAATTGTTATATTATAGAAAACCTAGCGGACGTTCTGAAGACCTACCAGCATTGTTGATGAAGAATAGTGTTCACAGGATGTTTGTGGAGCCACCTATATTTGCAGATGAGCTATATTTGCAGTGTAATAATTAGGACGTTTACGGACTAACTGTTATTGAGGATGAAAGATTGTGAAAACTGTAGGACTTGGATGTTGTATATTCCGAATGGTAGTAGATGTTGGGGACATGCCTACCAACATTGGGGAGTGGATGTTGGGAACTTACCGACATTGAGGAGTGGATGTTGGGTACTTACCAACATTAGGAAGTTGATGTTGGGAACTTACCTACATTGGGGAGTGGATGTTGGGAACTTACCGACATTGAGGAGTGGATGTTGGGTACTTACCAACATTAGGAAGTTGATGTTGGGAACTTACCTACATTGGGGAGTGGATGTTGGGAACTTACCGACATTGAGGAGTGGATGTTGGGTACTTACCAACATTAGGAAGTTGATGTTGGGAACTTACCTACATTGGGGAGTGGATGTTGGGAACTTACCGACATTGAGGAGTGGATGTTGGGTACTTACCAAAATTGGGGGGTGGATGTTGGGAACTTACCAAAATTGGGGGGTGGATGTTGGGAACTTACCAATATTGGGGAGTGGATGTTGGGCACTTACCAACATTGGGGATATATAATAGGGTTAAGATTTGGATGTTCGGGTACTTGCTAACATTTAGGATCAAGAGTAGTCTTAACATTAAGAACGTTTTGGAAATTACCCATCATCGTCCTTATCAGCCGGTATCAGTCCACTGCTAGACATAGGCCTCTCCCAAGACACGCCACTGAGCCCGATCTTCGGCTCTTTGTTTCCAGTCACTGCCCACCGCTTTGCGAATGTCGTCGCTCCATCTAATCACAGGGCGTCCTATGCTACGTTTCCCGATTCTCGGTCTCCACTCTAGAACAAGTCTACCCCAACGGTTATCGGTCCTACGGCAGATATGACCAGCCCACTGCCACTTCAGCTTGCTAATCCGTTGAGCTACGTCGATCACTTTAGTTCTCTGGCGAATTACTTCGTTCCGCATTCGATCCCGCAGAGAAACACCGAGCATATAAACACAAAGCTCTTTCCATAGCTCGCTGAGCCACTTTAAATTGGGGGACGAGTCGAACCGTGAGTGTCCACGTCTCGGCTCCGTATGTCATGACGGGTAGGACACACTTATTAAAGACTTGTGTCTTTAGGCACTGTGGTATAGGTGACGAGAATACTCGACGGAGTTTCCCAAATGCTGCCCAGCCCAGCTGAATTCTTCTCTGGATTTCCTTCTCGAAGTTATGTTTGCCTAGGTGGAGCGTCTGCCCTAGGTAAACATATTGCGCAACAACTTCGAGTGGGGTTCCATCTACAGCAATCGGTTCCGGAACAACGTGCTCGTTGTACATGCCTTTGGTCTTATCCGAATTTATCCGGAGACCGAAGAAGAATGAGCTAGGTAATTCAAAATTTTTTGTAGGTCCGAACCGAAAAAAAAAATCCATATGATCATATAGCGAGGGTATAACCCTTTTTCAATTCTGATCCTAAAACTTTAAGACCCTCATGATACAACTTTTTATATTAGGTAGCAAAATTGTTTTGTGTTTGTCGTCATAACATTTATTTAAAATTCTCAAAAATGTTTATGGCCTTTACAAAAATTATGCTGAATATTAGTGGCAGTCAGCTTTTCGTCAAATAAAAAAATAGAATAAGTCTTAATAGGTAAATGAGTAAAAATACAAACCTCCGTTTTGTTTCTATAGCTCATTTTTCTGGTATTAAATGGTGGTAATTGAGCTTATACATATTCCTTGACTCGGTGTGGTGGCAATCTCTTAGATATACATCTTCTATATCCTGACACTTGGAGATATTACCATCCAATTCAATTGTTCTATTAAGGAAATTATTGCGAAAGCCTTTTTTAATATGTGAAGGGAGATTTAGCATGACCTTGATGAAATGAGCCTCTCAATATACGGCTATTATTTCATCATTAAAGCGTGCTTCTTAGTTATTCAAACGATCATTTATTGAAGTTTTAACCGCCCTGTGATGGGAGTGGGTAATTTGCGCGCCTGCTGACATTCTTGGATGTTGTAACCCTTTAAAACAAAAACAAAAAAAAACCGAGGTCAAAAGCCGCGCTTGTCATTTTAGTCCAAAGTTATTCAGTATGTAGGCTGTATTAATATACGCACATATGCACGGCTAAAATCACAAATAAATCATAATCAATTATCAAGTAAACACAGCAAAACTTTAACGCATTGAATTAAAAAAATAAATTAAAGTTATAAGCCATTCGGCTATCATTCAGCTGTCATCCAATCGTTGACGTCAATCTATTAAAAATATGAAAGTAGGGTTGCTAGACATACTGTTACACGCACCTATATGTTTCAGTGCTTCAGACAATTTTAATTAAAAAAAATGTGAAATAGTCAAACACATCTTTAAAAAAACGCACAAAGACACTACCGGGGTATAAAAAATCGCTAATCCTGATAATCCCGGTATTTGGGATATTGGGAAAAAATATTTAGGTTATTGCATTATCATCGGTTCTTGATAAGTATGCAAAGGTGGTTGGTCAGTGAGCTAAACACGCTTGCCTCCCAAGAGATGGCGTTGAAGTCATTATTTACGAATTTCTTAATTTCACGCCTAATACTGTGACACAATTGCAACCTAATTTTAATATGCCACTTCGTAATATTATTAGTTATTACATGCAACTCATGATATCAATAAATGACTTATATTCTCGCCATGTTGGTTCCTATTTCTTTTGGCCGTGCATTTTATATCCATATACACTCACACATATAAAGATTACAGTACTGTGACAGGCTAAGGCTTATTTCGGCGTTATATCGAAGTGCTACAGTGGCGGCGCGTGGGTGCTTAGAGAAATACATTTCTAGTATCGTTGTTATAGAGGTTCAATTCCGAGCGAAGTGAAAGATTTTGCACTAGATTTTTATTTTCAACTCGAAAGGCTCTTTTTTTACTTTGATGGTTGAAAGTACTTTCTTATATATTTTTTTTATATGTGCGTTGTGCTCAATTACAGAAGATATAGAAATACAACAAATGTAGCATGTATTGTAATAGTCATGTATTGTAATTTTGTTTGTAATTACTAATAACTTTGATAATAATAATCACAATCAAACTACCATCTTTGAACAGTAATGAGGAGCTCGGTTTTCCCTTAGCAGCAGTTTCTATATCTTGAGATGTCCTGGCCAACGAAGGAAAACATTTTATTTCCACTATCGCTTTTTCCTCTTCAATTAGCCCTGTAATTATTATTATTTCATTATTATTTATAAAATAACCGTGCTAGATATTTACTATGCAAAAATATACAGCAACTAACCAATGCTGATGCTAATATGTTTTTCTAGAAAAATCTTGTATGTACCAAAATTTTAAAAAAAGTACTATGTACGCATATAAGTTCGAAACAATCATAACCATCCGGACTTGCTCCTAAATACCCATGTTCCTCATCAATAAACAGTCCTGGTTGTCTGACATTTTTATTGAATTGGATCATGAACAGGTTCCTAGCCACATGCTCATTCTGTTGTCCATAAGCTGTGTCACTTGTGGAAAAAGTCTTCTTGTACAAAATCAATTTCACATGATTGTGACAAGGTGTGGTATTTCTCCGTTTGCATATCTAAAGAAATTAAAAAGGATGATAAGTCGTGTGAAACAAAAAACACAAGACCTTCATCATCATCAGCCTAACTCTATCCAGTGCTGGACATAGGCTATAGCACGCCATTGAGCTCGGTCTTCAGCCAAAGCCAAGCCCAAGGTAGACATATTCGTGAACAACCTCGAGAGGAACTCCATTTAGGGGAACCGGTTCCGGAATAACATGCCGCTTGTCACTTTTGGTTGTTTCAATTTTCAATATGTGAGCCTCAACTGCTGGGTCTGGTATTGGCCAATTTATTTCCATATTTGACTCTTTCATTGATACGTCTGTATTCGTCTGTATCACATTTGAAGAAAATGTCGCTTCCAAATGAATAGTGGTATCCGGCCTTGGATAAGTTTTGATATTACTAAAATTTAGATAAAAAATTATATATAATTTACTTATAAAACCATCACAATAATCTATCGAAGATCCATACTAAAAACCTTCACAAAGAGACCTGGGGCCAGCCAAAGCTTGGTCACAATTTACATGCTGCTGTTGTGTTGCTCTTTCCTCTTCCACTTTTCGCCAAGCAGCAGAACGACTAAAACGATAAGTTATACATTTTTTCACACATTGAGTGATCCCTGATCCTTAGTTTGGCTAAGTGGACGGGAGTATATGTATGACCCAATCGAAGACGGCAATACGTAGTATTTATATTCTCTTTGATAACCACTTGAAATAAAAATAAAAAACCTCAAGTTGTTTAGATTACTGGACAAAAATACGTTCCTTTACAATAACAACGTCACGTCAGTGACTTATCTACAGATCCTATATCTTATCCTATATCTAGACTTTACTTATTATTCTAATATGTATTTAAAATATACGGCATTAATAGCGCATATCGCCTATTGGTTTCTAAATAATACAATTACAATTACGATTATTCAGCCAGTTATAAAAAAATAACCATAAATAGTGTCCATACTTACTTACCGTAACCGTAAGTAAAACGGAACGACATTTAGATAACATATTTCCCAAAATAATAACTCGCGTTGTTTAGCTCGGCTCGCAAAACGCACGGTCTGGCAACGCTCAAAAACAGCGAAGTTTGGCAACGTCGCGTTTATTAGCATCCAAATTCATGGGAATAAAATCTACCGCAGCGCTTCAACTGCTGTGCTGCTAAATAGTTATTTCATGTTTGGCGAGATGGCGCTAAAACCAATGTTTGATACACTTTAATACTCACTCACACATACGAATACATTGCAATTATTTTAAGATTTTTATATGTCTTTTTGCAGTTTTAAAACGCTTCTTTTGTAGTAAAACTGGATAATAGCCACTTTTTAATTAGTTGTTACTTATAATATAATAATATAGAAGAAATTATACCACTTCTATCATCGTAATTGGTTCCTTAAAGTTTGTATGGGAAATGATATCGGACAATCCACCTTAATCCGACGTTTTGAAGGGGATGAAAATCAAGTTTAAAAAATTCCATACAAACATACATACCAAGCTAATAAAAGCGTATCAACTAATTTACTTCAATAAACAATATTTTATTGATTCTTGAAGTGAATCAGTTTTGTCTAAATTGCCTCATACATTCACTAGGATCGCTTTTTTTCACAAGGTAAGAGATTCTGGTATCTGAATACTTACTTATTCGTTACTGCTTTAGCCAATTCAACTTTATGATTTACATAAATATCGGTATCGTGCATTTCAATATCTGGAAATAAATTAACACCTACCAAGTGATGCAGACCTTTTGTTGCTGCGTATGAGGTTGTGTATTTTGTATTTAACTTTTTTCTGTCGTCTAGACCCTGTCTTATATTTTTTTTACATAAGTGGCATAATTGGATAATACTTTCTGAAGCATGCTTCAAATAACCTTTAAAGTATTGTGATATGTAAGGCTTTTATTATCACTTTAACTAAATAGGTCTTGAAGGCAATCGTCACATTATTTTTTTTTTTAAAGATAATACACAACAAACCACCATCACAGAGTACATATACTCTACGACCTTTTCTCCAAAAGGCGAGAGATACATTTGACATTCAAAATCTATATCATCTGAGTCTTTTAAGTCTACATTTTCTGATATTTTTTCGTTGTTGCATTTGTTGTATTGTTGATTTAATCGGCAGGAGAACAATTTCAAATGCTTATTTTTTCCAAAAGAATGCAATTGGACCCTATTATTAATATTGTTTTCGGGATATTTACCATGTTTTTCTTTTGATTTGAATTGGTTTCTGTGCTAGATATTGATAATTCTTTGTGAATTAAGAGTTTCTTATATAAAGTTATAAATAGTCGCGCAGTCGGATTGTCTGAAAAACCACCGTGGCTGCGGATTTTTGGAAACAATATTTCGATATGGTCTTGACTTATTTTGTGATATGGAAGATAGCTTCAAGGATTCAAGATTAAGTCTTCAAATAAAGACTTGGCGCTTTCAATACACACACAGAAGTGTGTACTCTCTCCCTGTGTAGCGTGGACTTTTTAATAAGTATATTCTTTCTACTTATTTGGTTATTTCGGCCTGGTACACCAGCACTTAAGTTTTTTATAAATTTTTTGCATTATCGAGCTTTGCAAAACATTCTTGATAATTACTCAGATTAGGTTCATTGCTTGTTTATAGCCGAAACCATGAGTTTTAGAGTCCAGGTTATCAAAAACATCATTTACGATTTTCAAAAAGTCAGCCTTTGGGTGAA
The DNA here is from genome assembly GCA_954871355.1 of Cabera pusaria. Classification (NCBI taxonomy): domain Eukaryota; kingdom Metazoa; phylum Arthropoda; class Insecta; order Lepidoptera; family Geometridae; genus Cabera; species Cabera pusaria. Next base: position 1,789,900 of record OX940896.1, read on the forward strand.
CATTTATAAAACCGGGCAATTTAAGAAGATCTTCACAAAACGTTATAGCGTCGGCTACACTTTCACTGAAGAGTTGAGCTGCTAGACGAACATGATGTAATTTTAATATATGATTCCATTAAATCTTTTCGCCTGAATTGTTTATGAAATATTTGTAATGCTCAAACGTGTTTCGTATTAATTTTAACATAATATGACAAGGATCTCAAAAGAAATGAACTTGTTGGCCAGAAGTAGGGTCTAGTATTTTTGTCTGTATGTAAATTACCAGGGTCAATGCAGCAGCCCAATTCTTCAGCCATAGCAATATTGGACTTAGTTCCATCACAGGTCAGTGCTTTGATTTCAACTCCTGTATTACCAACGAGCTCTAATGCTTTAGTTACCAAATGGGCTTTAAGAGCAGCAGGTGTCCCTTTAACTAAAAAGTAACCTATTGGTAGTTTCCAAGTCGTATATATTCCTACCAACAAAAACACTGAAGCATCTGTAGCTTCCTCATTATTTCCAGTAATGTTATCGAAATCATAATCAACGTAACCGTTATAACGTTCAGATTTAGAATGCCATTCAAGACTATGTTTGATTTTCATCTCATCAATGACAAGCGTTTGGGTCAAACAGTATTTTTTTTTATTCGGGCTGTTTTCCTGCATACGTTTTAAAGCGTTTAATGATTATTGGGTAAATCGAGGTCTACCGTCTACAGTAGAATACCACTTTGTTAATGTTCAAGGATGCGGTAATGCGGCCGTAAAAACCTTTCTGGTGTATCTATATATAGGCTTTTGGTGAATAATAATTCAAGTTGAGCGCAAAGCAACGTAGCTCTGATAAAAATGGTTTACGTGATGTCTCTCCTGTTAGAATAGAATAGAATAGAAAAATTATTTATTGTACACCAATTTAAAATGAAACAAACCGAAATTAAGCTACTTAAGTTACTAGAGGCAATACAATGGGCGGTCTTATCGCTTGAAGCGATCTCTGCCAGACAACCTTTGGATGGACAGAATTGTTAAAAGAAGTTGACGGTGGTAGAGTGCGTAACATGCTACTAAAGTGCGAAAATATAATCAAAATAAAAAAACAAACAATCAGTAATGCATAAGCATCATATACATGTATTTGCTTACCAATACAAAACAAAATATACATACACGTACATATCAGAATACTTATATAAACAAATATATTATATATATAAATAATCAATAATATACATGTATAAATATTCTATACAAAAAAATATATACATATACCTATAGATAAAAAATATATACTTAAAGTACAGAGTTAAATATGTTACATACTATTAAGTGATAAATAGTGATTTTTCACCATATTTTTGAAGATTGGGAGTGATTGAGCTTTTCGTATATCTAAGGGAAGTGCGTTCCATAATCGTGCAGCTTGAACAGTAAAAGACTTGCCATAGTACTCAGAAGTATGTGAAGGACTTTTCAGAATAAGTGTGTCAGAAGATCGTAAGGATAGGGAATGTGACTGATGTAGGAATTTAAAACATTCTTTCAAATAATGAGGAGTGGAAGGGATAAAGAGTATGGAATATAGGAGAGAGAGGATATGTGTATTCCGGCGCAAACGAATCGGTAACCATTTCAGCTTACTACGAAATTCCTGTTACTGCAGTAGTTATCAGTCTTTTTAATAGTTCTTCGTTAGTTACTCCAATATTCTGTAATATAAGTTTGTCTGTCAGAGAGTTTTCATTTAATGTCTTCAGAATTTCTTGCAGAGAAGCTTCTTTTTTTAATATTATATTTTCGACCGACTGAATCAAAGGTAACTTTTATCGATATCGATACGTGAGTAATATGTACAGATTATCTAATCATTTATTTCAGGCAAAATAATGTTGGTGTTGTTACATCGGCCCATATTTAAACATATGCCTTACAGACTAACATATATTTAATACAAATCAGCGATATCCAATAAGACACGTTAATACTACTACGACGTGTGACGTATATCTTTGGTGTCAGGTAGTCGACCTCTAAAGCGGCGAAACCTGACACCTCTTGGCCAGAATTCTTCGGCCATGAACGTGTCGAGAGACTTGACCGGAACCCGCAGCACAAAGGAGTTGAAGCTCACGTTGTGACGCGAGTCCAGCTTCACGACCCTCAGCGTTAGCTTGGTCTTCAGCAGAACGTACTCCGCCACCTCCTCTGCCGTGATGGAGTAGTGCACGCGAGACACGTACAACAGCGTCGTCGGTGTTTCTGGACGCAGTAGATGGTTCGGGCCAGTCGGTGCGGTTCCGCACTTGTTTCGGTTTGACGGCTTCTTTTTCTTCTTCTCCACCGTTTTGAAGCCGCCATCATCTCTATCTGCCTGATCCTTCCTTATAGAAGGAACGGAAGAGGCAGCATTCTGTTTCCCATCATTAGCTGCAGCGGTAGCGTAGGTTCGATGAGGGGTTGACATACCTACGGCGGACGGTCTCCGCGTTGGTGCGGGGGTGCGGGCGGCGGGACGCGGGGCATCGGACGGCACGGCAGCAGGCGGTGACACATTCAATAATGCTGACTCCAAACTGCCGATGGATGCATTTTGTGCACCGCGACGTGTGTTTACATTATCGGTCGGCAATGACCTACTTACTGACATAGCATTGCGTAACAACACTACTTCAGCACGTAGTTCACAAATGGTGGTTTCCAACGTCGATAACTTATCCACCACTTGGGCTAGACTCGTCTTCAGGAATGCGATATCCTTCAGGAGCCTGGTGCAGTCGATGTGCTCGTACGAAACAGGAGGGATGTGGTCCAGCTGCTTCGCCACGAACGTGGGCACGTCGTCCGGGTCAGTCTCCTTCAGCAGGGTGATGATGTCCTGCACGCTCTTCTCGCCTCCGTCTCTCCGGCGGGATGGCATCGCGTCCAGCTTGCCGACACTCTGGAAGAGTAGGGTCTTGCTCTTGCAGACTTCCTCCTCCTTAAAACTCGACTTGCATATATGAATGATGGTTGGTTCATCAAACGAGTCTATGGCGTATTGTATGAACGCCAAAAGTTCATTAGCTATAAGTTGCTTAGAACCCATAGCGCAGCGCGGGCAACGGCCGTGCGACTCGCGAATAATAAATTCTCAACTGTGCAGTGTGACACGACCGTTTCCAATCGCGCACCGCACTGCTAATGTGTTGCATTTGATATTTGGCAATGACATTATTTATTTGGTTTATCTGAGCAACTTTTCTAATGTCTTGCATTTCATATTTGGCAATGACATTATTTATTTGGTTTATCTGAGTAACCTTTTTAATGTCTTGCATTTCATATTTGGCAATGACATCATTTATTTGGTTTATCTGAGTAACCTTTCTAATGTCTTGCATTTCATATTTGGCAATGACATTATTTATTTGGTTTATCTGAGTAACCTTTCTAATATCTTGCATTTCATATTTAGCAATGATATTATCATTTGCTTCATCTGAGAAAACTTTCTAGTGTCTTGCATTTCATATTTGGCAATGACAATATTTATTTGGTTTATCTGAGTAACCTTTCTAATGTCTTGCATTTCATATTTGGCAATGACATTATTTATTTGGTTTATCTGAGTAACCTTTCTAATGTCTTGCATTTCATATTTGGCAATGACATTATTTATTTGGTTTATCTGAGTAATCTTTTTAATGTCTTGCATTTCATATTTGGCAATGACATCATTTATTTGGTTTATCTGAGTAACCTTTCTAATGTCTTGCATTTCATATTGGCAATGACATCATTTATTTGGTTTATCTGAGTAACCTTTCTAATGTCTTGCATTTCGTATTTGGAAATGATATTATTATTTGGTTTATCTGAGTAACCTTTCTAATGTCTTGCATTTCATATTTGGCAATGACATTATTTATTTGGTTTATCTGAGTAACCTTTCTAATGTCTTGCATTTAATATTTGGCAATGACATTATTTATTTGGTTTATCTGAGTAACCTTTCTAATGTCTTGCTATTCATGTTTGGCAATGACATTATTTATTTGGTTTATCTGAGTAACCTTTCTAATGTCTTGCATTTCGTATTTGGAAATGATATTATTATTTGCTTAATCTAAGCAACTTTTCTAATGTCTTGCATTTCATATTTGGTAATGTAATTATTTATTCGGTTTGTCTGAGTAGCCTTTCTTAAGTCTTGCATTTCATATTTGGCATTTCATATTTATTTGGTTTCAGATTAACCTTTCTAATGTCTCGTATTTCATATTTGGCATTGACATTATTTGGTTTCAAATTAACCTTTCTAATGTCTCGAATTTCATATTTCACTGTGACATTATTTGGTTTCAAATTAAACTTTCTAATGTTTTGCATTTCATATTTGGCAATGACATTATTTGGTTTACCTTAGCAACCTTTTTTATGTCTTGCATTTAATATTTGGCAATGATAATATTTGGTTACTTATTAACCTTTCTAATGTCTTGCATTTCATATTTGGCAATGACATTATTTATTTGGTTTATCTGAGTAACCTTTCTAATGTCTTGCATTTCATGTTTGGCAATGACATTATTTATTTGGTTTATCTGAGTAACCTTTCTAATGTCTTGCATTTTGTATTTGGAAATGATATTATTATTTGCTTTATCCAAGCAACCTTTCTAATGTCTTGCATTTCATATTTGGCAATAACATTATTTATTTGGTTTATCTGAGTAACCTTTCTAATGTCTTGCATTTCATGTTTGGCAATGACATTATTTATTTGGTTTATCTGAGTAACCTTTCTAATGTCTTGCATTTCGTATATGGAAATGATATTATTATTTGCTTAATCTAAGCAACCTTTCTAATGTCTTGCATTTCATATTTGGTAATGTAATTATTTATTCGGTTTGTCTGAGTAGCCTTTCTAAAGTCTTGCATTTCATATTTGGCATTTCATATTTATTTAGTTTCAGATTAACCTTTCTAATGTCTCGTATTTCATATTTGGCATTGACATTATTTGGTTTCAAATTAACCTTTCTAATGTCTCGCATTTCATATTTCACTGTGACATTATTTGGTTTCAAATTAAACTTTCTAATGTTTTGCATTTCATATTTGGCAATGACATTATTATTTGGTTTATCTGAGACCCTACCTCTGTAATGTCTTGCATTTCATATTTTGAAATGATATTAATATTTGCTACATCTGAAAAAACTTGCTATGTCTTGCATTTCATATTTGGCAATGACAATGTTTATTAGGTTTATCTGATGGTCAGTCCAGACCGCGACACGACGCGCACTTTATAAGAGAGTGATATAAAAATGAACTTTATTTACCACTTAAAACACAAATTTCATTGAGTTAATTCGGCAGCCTTCAGGCTTCAGCAGGCAGCAGTGTGATAAAAAAAGAGTCAAGTTGGACTCGCCCACCGAGGCTTCCGTACCAGCGCTGGATGTTACCAATTAAGCTAGACCTCTAAATTGTATGAGCGCTCATATAATTCAGAGGCCTATCTTAATTGGCGTTAACTATGTATGTATGGGGACACCCTTTAATTTTTAACATTTTTATTTATTGGAATTTTTCTTTAAGACCTTGCTTCTTGCCAAATTTCATGATTCTAGGTCAACGGGAATTACCCTATAGGGTTTCGACCCAAAACCTATAGGGTACTTCCGGTTGACCTAGAATTGTCAATTTTGGTTAAAAGTAAGGTCTTACAGCACAAGTAAAGGAAACATTACGAAAAATTAATAAAGTTGAAAATTATTACATATTAAGTGGTAAATTTTCGTATTTACAAGTTTTCGCGAAAAACTAAATTTGCCCATATCTTTTTATCGTGTTGACTCAGGACCTTGATTTTTATACACCTAATAGGGACTAGAGATTTCAGTTTCTGGTATAAATTTCAACTTGCTAGGTCCACCACTTGCTAGGTCCGTGTTCTAGAGTGGAGACCACGTAGCCTAATGGCCGTAAACGTAGTGTAGGGCGCCCTCCTGATAGGTGGAGCGATGATATACGCAAGTTGGCTGGCAGCGGTTGTAAACAGAGAGCTGAAGATCGAGCTCAGTGGCGTGCCATAGGTTAGGCCTATGTCCAGCTGTGGACGGAGATAGGCTGATGATGAGGTCCACCCGCTCCTGAGAAAATCGGTGATGACACACGGACAGACAGTCAGACAGACAGACGGACAAGAAAGTGATCTTATAAGGGTTCCTTTTTTTACCTTTTGAGGTACGGAGTCCTAAAAATTGAACTTTATTAACTACACAATAATAAAAACATTTCATTAATTCTCGCTCGCGGCGCGAAACCAGAAGCATCGTCACGACGCGTCGCGTCGATTTTTGAACTGTTTCCAATGTTTTTTTTGACCGACTTTACAAAAAAGGAGGAGGTTCTCAATTAGTCGGATTTGTTTAAATGTTTGATCACCGATTACTCGATCGAAGATGCCTGAAATTTTTTTTTTTGTTTCAAATGGTACCCCTTCCAGGTCGTGGTCCCATTTAAATTTTAACGAAATCGGTCGAGCCGTTTTTAGTATATCAACATTTGTATTACGGTGCATTTGTATATTTCGATGACATCATACTGGCTGCTGGCTACTTTGACTAGCGCGACGTTTGAAGTCGGTTCTTTTTAGTTTCTTAAACGATCTAAAATTATTTAAAGGAAAGGGTTCATATCCACAGTGCTCCCATTATACGATTCATTGAGATATGATGAGTGTATCAAGAGATATATTAGTCACTTTTTAACCCCCTTCCCCTCCCCCCCTCATGCGGTGAGGTTTTAGACCCCCCCCTACCCAAAATCACGTGTATTTTTTTGTACAAAGTATAGTGGTTGTCGCGACGCGCGGGGAAATCCTAGCAACGGTGAGTCAAGGTCAAAACCTAAAAGCGCGTAGCTACTTTTTAACACGTGATATCTCATTACATCCCCCACTCCACCTTGTGATATTTCGTGATTTTTTTTTCTATACTCCTCCCTCATAATGAACACTTCATAAAAACTGAACACAGATGAATAGAAACGTCACCAATGAAATCTTCAAATTATTAGCAAAAACGTTGACAACTCTAAATAGCAAGGGCATTTAGAGGGGGAGGTCATTGTGAAGTTTTATTTTTTTAAGAGGGAAAGGTCTACTGCATGATTTGTTTCTACGTAGAACAAAAAGTTTTGAATGTAATAAAGTTAACACGATATACATGTGTAAGTATAAAACAAAATGAAGTAGTCGTGCAATGTTAAAAAAAAAATATATTAATCTTCACACTTGCCGGCTGAATCGCGGCAACCGATTAGTTCTCTAGATGTTTTATTGTCAATAACCAGTTACGGTTGTTAAGTACGTGTTGTTCTGCAATATTTCAAAGCACCTGGGTCGTCGTGATTTGGCCGTCAATTGTAAGTAAGCCTGATTTATGTTGTTTTTTTATACTTCTACTTAGTAATTATTTATTAAGGTTGTATTTGGTCTTCTCTTAGACAATTTTGGATTGAAAACTAAATCATACTGTAATGTAGTTGAACATAGAAAACAGTGTAAGTCTTATATTTATTATATTATATGTTTTTAAGATTTAAATGTACTTAATAAACAGCTTTAAAATAAAATTGTAAGAAAATAATTGTCTTTCTTTCATAACCAATGCTAAATGACTGCAAGACCCTTAACTATTGTATGATAAAAAAAAATCTTCTAGGATATACAATATAGGTATTAGAGACCCACTTCGACAGAAGTCTGCCATCAAGGGCGAAGAAGAAAGGGAGAAGAAAGAAAACTCCGCGCCGTGGATTCGGTGAGAACTCCATATTAACTAGATTTTATTATTTTAAATTTCAAGATATAACGCTTTGGTCTTTTTCAGAAGTGTAAAACGCGCAAGTCGGTACGATTGCAACGGCTTGCGTGGTTGTAGAGAACACTAGATTGGCGAGTATTTACTTGAAATGAATGTAAAAGTAGACACTGGAAGGGATTAAGTATATACTCAATGATATTTGTCTCATTTAGATTTGTAAGCGAGCGCCGTGTGTCAAATCGACGGTAGAAGGCAAGCTTGGGTCCAATACGCGTTCCAGTTACATAAAGAAAGAAATCATAATAATATATTCAGCAACAAAGAAGCTTAAAATCAAAGAAGTAGTGTATAACGATACGTAGTCTATTATTGCACGGCGTGAAGTTAAAGTGCAATAATCGACTATTTAAGTCACGGAAAAGCGTGCGTAAAGTGCGGGTTTAGGTCACACTGTGCTATAAAAGTAATATATGAAGTATTTAGTTTTTTACTAACCGACAATCACTAGTGTTTATTTTTCGGATTATGCTCCGACCGGTTTCAACTTGATTTGAGAGTCTTCATCCGGGAGCGGCTAAGAGAGCTGTGACTCGCGGCGTGCTATCTACGGTCAGGTCAACATTACATTATATTCCATTTAAATCCGCTGTTATTTTCGTATCCACTCCATATGGTGGCATAACCTATAAGTTGTAGGATACTGTCTAGATGCACCCCAAGCTACCAAACACAGTAGATTCCGGCTGTCATTGAGAGCCATTGCCGATTCTAGGCCTAGTGTGCTACTGTCATCGACTACATCGTCACTTATCAACACGTGAGATCAAACGCTAGCCTTTGAAAACATAAACTTACTACTCAGTCGGTCTTTCTGCATAATTCATTTATTTACTTCATTTGGGTACACTGTACACTTATGAACGTCAGTCTTTTTCATTACAAATTAAAAATACATACATTAACATACATTACCATAAATTCATAGATTAAAAGTTAACAACAGTTGTGAGTTAGTCCTTAGAACAATTAAATAATCTATACAAATAAACAAAATGTCAAAACCACTATTTCATTACGTACCACAGATACTTATTGTCACTTACTTATTAATGTTATGCTAGATAGAAAAAGATTACAATATGTCAATTTGAGTATTACCATGTGTAAAATTTGAATTTTACCAGAAAATACACTGCCGCACGCAAGCTTCAGTGAATAAAAGATACAAATGTATTCCCCCGTTTCCTCACTGGAAAATTATTTTAGAGAAAAAAATGTATATACAAATAATCAAGGTCTGCTGTAGCTATAGCTACCTATCATTTCCTTTTTTCGACCAACCAATCGTAAAAAGAAAGATACGCCTTTTAAACTCCTCTTTAAAAACTAAAACAACCGACTTCCATGCCCCCCCCCGCTAGTCAGTTTCAGTAACAAGTTTGAGAAGTTTATTGACATATCTCTGGAGATACTTATCAGATCTCGATGCAATTATAATGGGACCAAATCAGAAATGTACCCTACCGATTAAAAAAATAATCATTCAAAACGGTTCACAATTGACGGAGTAATCGCGTAACATACATACCAAATAAAACACACAGATGAATTGAAGAACTTCCTTTTCGGAAGTCGGTTGAAAAATAAAAAAACTGCTACAGATAATACAATAGTAACTGCTTAAAAACGGATTCAACTTCCAAATGTCAGGTATCAAACCCAAGCGAGCCTCTAGCAGAAATTGTCATGCGGCGCTAACCATAATCCCGTAGGTGTGCTTGTACGTGTGTGTTTGTGTACGCAGGTCTGAAGCACGGTACCGGTACGTGCGCGACGCGGATGGGTTCGCGCAGTGGGAGTACCCGGCCATAGCTACCACGGATATGGATATATGTACCACGCCGCCGCACCCTGGGATCGAAGCTAAGGTCAGGCGTCATTCACTCGCTGTTTTCTTCCTAGCGCGTATCGTCCACGATACAACGCCGCCGCACCCTGGGATCGAAGCTAAGGTCAGGCGTCATTCACTCGCTGTTTTCTTCCTAGCGCGTATCGTCCACGATACAACGCCGCCGCACCCTGGGATCGAAGCTAAGGTCAGGCGTCATTCACTCGCTGTTTTCTTTCTACCGCGTATCATCCACGATACAACGCCGCCGCACCCTGGGATCGAAGCTAAGGTCAGGCGTCATTCACTCGCTGTTTTCTTCCTAGCGCGTATCGTCCACGATACAACGCCGCCGCACCCTGGGATCGAAGCTAAGGTCAGGCGTCATTCACTCGCTGTTTTCTTCCTAGCGCGTATCGTCCACGATACAACGCCGCCGCACCCTGGGATCGAAGCTAAGGTCAGGCGTCATTCACTCACTGTTTTCTTCCTACCGCGTATCGTCCACGATACAACGCCGCCGCACCCTGGGATCGAAGCTAAGGTCAGGCGTCATTCACTCGCTGTTTTCTTCCTAGCGCGTATCGTCCACGATACAACGCCGCCGCACCCTGGGATCGAAGCTAAGGTCAGGCGTCATTCACTTGCTGTTTTCTTCCTACCGCGTATCGTCCACGATACAACGCCGCCGCACCCTGGGATCGAAGCTAAGGTCAGGCGTCATTCACTCGCTGTTTTCTTCCTACCGCGTATCGTCCACGATACAACGCCGCCGCACCCTGGGATCGAAGCTAAGGTCAGGCGTCATTCACTCGCTGTTTTCTTCCTAGCGCGTATCGTCCACGATACAACGCCGCCGCACCCTGGGATCGAAGCTAAGGTCAGGCGTATTCACGCGCTGTACACTAACATAACAGATAATAATACTACGTATAACTAAAGAAGACAAATAGACAGGTAGGTACATACGCACGAGTATATCGTTGTTATAATATTCGTCTATGAAAATGAATTCTAAAATACGAATACGTAGGTAGGTATACAAATATAAGTGTATATATAGTCCGGTCAATCTAGACCAAAAAATGAGAGTGAAGGTACATAAAATCCCAACAAGCTGAAAATCAGTAAAATTGTCTATAACATAATTATAAATAATATTTAAAAGTTCCCCATTATTCCCGTGTATGGAAAAAAAATCAAAGTCAAAGGTCAAAAAAATTATAAATAATATTTAAAAGTTCCCCATTTTTCCCGTGTATGGAAAAAAAATATTCAAAGTCAAAGGTCAGAGTTTTTCGCGATTTTCAGAAAAACGGTAAGTTTTATCATTAAAGTACCTTAGACAAAATTGTAGATCATAAAATTATCTATAGAAACAACACAGTCACAACACAGTCACAGCACAACACAGTCTCCACAGAATGAATAATTTAAATACACGTACGTACTACAGTGCACATACTATTTCTATGAAAAAGATTTAATCTGTGGAGACCGTGTGGTGCACTGTGACGTCACTTTCTAAAGATAAAGATAAAGATATTTTATTTGCGTAAAACATGCGTATTACAAAAGGTTGTGACAAATATAATAAATGGATCGTCATGTTTTGCCTTAACGGGCGTGCAAACTTTGCAGATGGCGCTGCTTTACTCAGCTATATATACATTTAAAATTAATAATTAGCTATTCACTGGTCATACTTGTATATTACATTGATATTAAAAGGGATACAATACAATGTCATGAAAATAGTAATGTCATAAATATATATATTGTTAGAATATTTTCAACTACCCTCACGCTGCGACTGGGCTCGATAGTATAAAAGCGGACAGCGAGAGTTTATTTTTTTTAGCCTTTTTGACTTCTGGTCTAAGAATATTATAATTTGTCATTTAAAAATTCGTCAGTACTATAATAACATTTCTGAATCAATAATTGTACATGTTGTACATGTTCTAATTGACAAGTGGTGATGTGTTTAGCAAATTTAAATTTCCCACGCTTTTTTTGCATTTTTCATGTAATATTTAAACACATGTAAGACTATTTTATTTATAAAAAAAATGTTTAACACACAACACCAGAACAATAATGATTCGAAAATAAATGATTACAAGTAAATTTATACCACATGCATATTCCCTATTAAGATTTTCAATAAAATAAAACATTAAAATACTGCAATCGGCCATTTTGATTGAAACACCAATCACAGCGCATGACGTCACAATATTAGAAAAATTGCTTTAAACTTCGTTAAACTTAAGTTAATTACCGAAATATATGTTTTTTCGTGAATAGTAAATGTGTTCCCACATTACGGAAGAGGATTTTAAAATCTTTCGCCCGATTGGTGGGGGGACAGAGTGTCCGTTCTACACGTAGTATTATTATCTGTTCTGTGCCCATGTTTAAACAAACCCCCTACTCTTTTCCAGCGTTCTTGTTACGTGACGCGAGTAATACATACTTTTGTCGTGTGAGGTGTACAAAGAAGTCATACACCTTCTGTATTCAGCAGGAGTCCCCGCCGCCGCCGCCGCCAGGTCGCAGTCCGCCGCCGCCTCCCCCGCCGCCCCGTATCAGCACCCCCCCGCCGCCCGCGTGGTGCGACCCGCCGCCGCCTGGCTGCGACCCTCCACTGCCTCCGGTCAGTATACTACTTTAGGCACAGATTATATAATAGTTACTACGTAACAGATATTTCACTCCCCTACAAAAATACAATACTAACGTTTATTTCAGACCATACAAGCAAAAATGTGTGTAAGGCGCTCGACCTAGCGTTGTTATTACTTCGTTCAGCGCGCGATGTACCGGCGAGCGCCCGATACAGTAAAGGGTTGACTCAATGCAATAAAAAAAAAAGTTTAGGAAATATTTTTATTTACCTCACAAAATAAAGTCACAAACAAAGTAAAAAATTAAAAATATTATGCTTGTTTTTTAACCGACTTCAAAAAAAGGATGAGGTTTCTCAATTCGACCGTATATATATATATTATTTTTTTTTTTTTTTATGTTTGTTCGCGGATAACTTCGTCGTTTATGAACCGATTTCGATTATTCTTTTTTTGTTCGAAAGGAGATATCTCAAGTGTGGTACCATGGTAATTTTATCGAGGTATGATAAGTATCTCCAGAGATATTGAGATAAACATCTCAAAATTGGTACTGAAAATGAATAGCGCGGCATTGAAGTCGGTTGTTTTTTAGTTTTTAAACGATATTATTGTCAAATCCGTAAAATGACTATAAAAAACTTAAATCGTTTCTAATATAGAATACGAATGCGCAGTTATCCCGTCATTTGAATAATAATATACGTTGCGCGCGCGTGAGCAGTGACAAGTGACAACCGACTGGCAGATAGTACCGCCGGCGTTGCTCGAAAGTTTAGGTATAAAGCGCAGTAGCTATGGGCGAGTGAGGGAGGCCTGCTTTAGGTTTAAAGAAATGTATTCTCAATAAGACTTAAAATTGTCACTTACTTGAGAACATAGTTTAAATAGTAATACTAATTGTCGTCGCAATACTAATAAAATTCATATTTTACAGTGCTCATTTCAATAAAAACTACCAACCTAACGCATTCAATAGTAAGAAGGTGTTCTTAATATATTTATCTAGTTGATGTTTGAATGTGTTGAGTGAGTTTAAATTTTGTATGTGTGAGGGTATCTTATTGTGATGTTGCGCTCCTTCAAAAGTTATCATTTTTTTGCCGTAGTTAGTTCTACATTTGGGTTAAACTAGAAGACTAGCTCGACGTTTACGGACGTTTCGTTCATTTATTTCTTTTAATTTAGTACATGTCAAATTAGTATGAATGGTCTTTTTTAATGTTTTTCGAATATAAATGCACACATTATAAATATACAATTGTCGGACGTTCATAATGTTAGTGTCTTTATACATTTTGTTGGTTGATGTTAAAAAAGGGTAGTTGAATGTAATTTATACTGGCTTGTTTTGGGCAATTTGTATTTCTGATAATTCAGTTTTACCAGCACTTACTACTTTAAAATATAACCGGCCAAGTCGAGTTGGACTCGCCCACCGAGGCTTCCGTAACAACATCTCAAACTAGGTTAAAGGACAAACGTAACTTTGTAGTTTGATTCAATTCCTTCTCTCTATCCTTTTCTTCACCAGGTCTACAAGATTCGGTCAAATCTCTTTTTCGACAATAGTCTCATTCTTTCACGAGTAGGAGCCCAGCAGGGGGATCCGCTCGGGCCTCTTGTTTATAGCTTGGCCATTCATAAAGTAATTATTGAGCTCAAATCGGCCTTAAACATATGGTATCTGGACGATGGCACTATTGGGGGTAAACCAGAAGACGTTTTCCAGGATCTGGAGGCCCTCATTCCTCGCCTTAAAGACCTGGGTCTGGAAGTGAACCCCTCGAAGTGTGAGTTATTCCCCTGCAGTGTTGAGGCTCGGGTACACTACCCTCGCTTTGATACTCTTCTTCCTGGCCTCAAGGAGCTATCAGCATCTAATTTCAATATTTTAGGATCTCCAATATTTCTCAGTGCAGTTCCAGAGGCCATCAATGCTCGTAATAAGCTTCTCCTTACTGCTCATGAACGTTTAAAAGATCTTTCCGCACACGTTGCGATTATCATGTTATGCATGTGCTTTGCTCTCCCAAAAGTCACATACCTGTTGCGTACCACCCCTACCTGGCTGTGTCCTGAGGAAGTATCTTCATTTGATAATGCCTTAAAATCGGTGGTGGAGTCTGTCCTTAATGTCTCCCTAGATGAAAATCAGTGGAGTCAGGCGGCTCTGCCAATCCGATATGGTGGTCTTGGGGTGCGTTGCGTACGTGACGTTGGCCTGGCAGCTTTTCTAGGGTCGGTGCATGGGGTTGCAAACCTGGTCACTGTTTTACTCAATTCTAATGGTGACTGGGGGAGCATTCCCTGCGGGAACGTCTGACGCGTTGTCAGCTTGGTCTGGCTTCAATTCGGATGCGACTATCCCAGTATTGAAGCACGTTCAGCGGGCATGGGACGATGTAGGGACGAAGCGGCTCCAGGAGCAATTATTAGAGGGTACCACGGGAGCAGATAAGGCCAGACTGCGGGCTGTGTCACAGCCTGAATCCGGTGCATGGTTACATGCGCTGCCTTCACCTTACCTGGGCACTTTACTGGATGACGACTCTCTGCGTGTGGCGGTGGCTCTCCGTCTGGGCTGCAAGGTGTGTGAACCCCACATATGCACCTGCGGTTCCATGGTGGAGGCCGATGGCAATCACGCATTGAGTTGTCGGCGTTGCACAGGGAGGTTTCCTCGTCACCATGCGCTGAATGACATAGTCCGTAGAGCCCTCATATCGGCAAACGTTCCCTGCGTGCTCGAGCCTCCAGGTCTGAGCAGATCTGACGGTAAGAGGCCGGACGGGTTGACTCGGTGCCTTGGAAAAACGGCAAGTGCCTAGTTTGGGACGCGACTTGCGTTAGCACTTTAGCTGCCAGCCACCTCAGTCGCACCGTCCACTCCCCGTCAGCAGTAGCAGAAGACGCGGCTAGTAAAAAGAGGCTAAAGTACGCTGCTATGGAGCCGCTTTACCACTTCGTGCCTATCGCAGTGGAGACCCTGGGTTGTTGGGGGACAGAGGCCAAGAAGTTCGTCCATGAAGTAGGTCACAGGCTTAGGGACAGTACAGGTGACTCCCGCTCCGGCTCGTTCCTGGTGCAAAGGATGAGCATCGCCATTCAACGTGGAAATACGGCGAGTGTGATGGGCACCTTTGCACCCGGAGCGCTCAGGGGCGGGTTATTTGACTAATATATAGATATTTTTTTTTTTATTATAGCAGTAGGTAGAATATGTTTTAAATTATAAACGACGTTTGTGAATATTATTACTAACTGAATCTATACTAATATTATCTATCTATCTATATCTATACTAACGTTTGATTCATAGAAAATGTGTTGCATCAACTACAAATAATAAGTTTGTGATAGTAAATTCACTTTTTTTTAGTTTTTTTCTCTACATATTTCGGTTTTTAGATTTAACCCTATATAACTGGTTCAAGGCGTTGCTTCTTGCCGAATTTCACGATTCTAGGTCAACGGGAAGTATCCTATAGGTTTTGATCTCGTTGTGGAATTGCAAAATATGCGACATAAACGGTCATATCTTTTGATCGCGTTGACTTACAGGTTTGATTTTTTCACAGCCGAAAGATACCGTAGATCCAGTATTCAGTATTCAGTATTCAGTTTTTATTGCGTCTATAAAAGTATTTACAAGGTCTTAAATAAAATGTACAGTTCTTTATAGACCCTATATATCCAAGTATTTAGTATAAGTTACAGTTTGATACCTCTACGCATTCCGGAGATAAAGGGTCTTGACAGACGGACAGACAGACAGACAGACAACAAAGTGATCCTAAGGTTTCCTTTTTCATTTTAAGATACGGAACCCTTAAAAAGAGGGTGCGTACTGCGTAGAAAGCTACGCCGCTAGAAGTAAAAACTTCCAAGTTCATTCAATGTATTTCTCAACATCACTAATAATTTTTTTTTACAACTCCATCTGTGAAACTTTAGCGAATACGTCTTTTTAGTCACGCCGTTGTACAATAGAGGGCGTTTATAAATATTAAATATAACGTGACACATACGTCAATTCCGCTGCATTCGGGCCCCAGTGCCCCTAAAAAAGTTCCATTAAAAAAACAATGTATTAGTAACTGAAAAATTTTAAGTAATTATGCAGTTCTGACTTTGAAATAATTAATAATTTTGTGTGCCCTTCATTACAAGGTCACGTTGTTTAATTTTGATGAAGTGTCAAATGTGATCTATTAAATTGACCCTACTATAGTGTACATCTAAATGATTGAACCCATAGGCTCCCGAACTAGTATAACTATGATTCAGGAGTTCTCCCATTATATATAACTAGCTGTGCCCGCGACTTCGTCCGCGTGGAATAGTGTCTTTGGGTAGCATTTTTAATTATTTAGGCTAATTATTTTGCAAATAAGACACATGCGTATCCTACCTACACCGCACCGTACCACGCCGCGCTAATCCCCCCTCCCCCCTCTCCCTACCTTCTACCTACCTTATCTCTTCTTCTAATCTTCATCTTCTTTTCTCTCCCCACAGGAGCCACCAAAACAAGAGATCGGCGACGAATTACTCTCTTTCTACAACGATATAGCTGAACTAGAGAAGTCAGCACCTCCTAGCGCGCCCGGAACACCCGAGCCGCCGCCGCTACCTGTCTCACTGGAGAGGGAGAGAGAGATACCTGCTCCCCGCGAGAAGGAGAGGGACAGAGATAGGCAGAGGGAGAAGGAGAAAGAAAAAGATAAACCAGCTAAGAAGAAGAGTAAGGTATGTGGAAAGTTGGAAACTTAGTTTTTTATTACTATATACACTTTTGTTTTTTTTCTACAGTATAAATATTTGTTATTCTCTATTTTTTTTTTAATTTTTATTATTTATTATTATTCATTATTTCGGGTATCAATGACCCATGCCATACAACTTAATTATTACTAATTACTGTTACTTAATTATTGCCGTATCACAAACACTTCAATTTGATAACAAAATTACATTATTTTTAAGGTATTAGTTTAATTATTATAAGATCTAAAGCTGATATAAAAAGAACGATCCTCGTACCGCGCCTCGCGTTTAGTAAATTGTAGAAGTATAGCATGGTGGTAGGACACTATCTAGTGTCCGCCTGGCCAGCTACCACCCTCAAATTAGGAAAATCTGTCGCCAAAAACATCTAATGTGTTCCGGCAGCTATCCTTGAGAGCCAGTTCCCATTCTAGGCCTAGCGTGCTTACCATCTTCGACCGCATCATCACTTACCAACAGGCAAGATAGTGGTCAAACGCTAGCCTATAAGATATAAAAAAAAGGTTAACTTTCACTCGACTGAAATTTATAAATATATATAATAATAATAAAAAGAAACCCATGCAGACGAATTGATAACTGACTCCTTTTTGGATGTCGGTTGAAAATAATGTTATAATTGACGGTATGAAAAAAAGAAAATCGATTTAATGCTCGAGACATATGGAAATAGGGAATATGCATGATTAAAAAAAATATTTTAATTCACTGATTACGTTCATTTAATACAAGATATATATATATAAAAATAATTATAAGATATATATTTAAAAATAAAACTGGCCAAGTACGAGTCAGACTTTTGTCCCGCACACGGAGGGTTCCGAACCGAACACCAACTAAGTAAACGTTAAAACAAAGGTAGAATAGTATTATATAGTAGTAATAGTAATAGTAGTAATTAATATTATTAAATATCTGGTTGACCGAGCTTTGCTCGGTAGTTTTTGCCACTTAAACAGACAAATATGACTCTTCCCGACATCTATTGACGAATAATAATACTATTTTTTAATTGAGAGCAACTAACTGCTTTACCCACATAGTAACACTAAAGCTACTTCTACTCGCCAATAGATGTCGGGAAGAGTAATATTATAAGTTGATTATCAATAAAGTTGATTAGTGAAAACACGAATAAAACAACATTTTCTGAAAATGACTCCTAGCTAGATCGATTTATCGCCCCCGAAATCCCCTGTATACTAAATTTGATTTAATCGTTGGAGCCGCTTCCGAGATTCAGATTAAGGTAAAGACGATAGCGCCATCTTTAATGATCATCTAGATGGCGCGGCGCTATCGTAAAAAACATTTTTTAAACTTTTCTCTAATTTTCATCTTTGTTCTGTTCTTAGTATTTGTTGTTATAGCGGCAACAGAAATACATCATCTGTGCGGCAACAGAGATACAGCCTGGTGACAGACGGACAGACGGACAGACAGGCAGACAGACAGACAGACAGACGGACGGACAGCGGAGTCTCAGTAATAGGGTTCCGTTGGAACCCTAAAAAGTAGAAGTGAGAAAAGTATTTTCTAATAATTCTGCATATTATGGTCATCAAGTTACAAGTCTTAATTACCGTATTCATTTTAATTATAATTTTATTTACTTTATTTACAATTGTTTTTCAAACGACTTCCAAAAAGAAGGAGGTTCTCAATTTGTCATGTTTTTTATTTGTATGTATGTTACGCGATTACCCCGTCAATTGTGAACCGATTCGAATAATTATTTTTTAATCGGTAGGGTACACTTTCAAAGTAGTCCTTTTGTAATTTTTTATTTCATCGAGACCTGATAAGTATCTCCAGAGATATGACGATAAACGTCTCAAACTTGCTACTGAAATTATTTCTTTTCAGGTGAAGATATCAACATCGATGGGAATGAAACACAAGACAGTATCAAACATGGTCGCCAAATGGCAACAGGTCGCTGATGAAATTCACTCTGACTGATTATTTCCAAATGTATACATATAGGTATTTGTAAATTGTAAACTTACTTCTAGTATTAATAATTGTATACTCCCACGGCACGAGTCTAGAGGAGAGGGGGGTTGTTCTGCATTTGAAATGTCACGTGATGTCAGCGCGGGAACCTAACGGTCACTGACGGACCAATCACAACCGGGCTCGCTACCCCGCCAAACATTTAACTCGCGTCACGTAAAAACGTAGACAGAGAAAAGTATAGACCGCGGGTAGCTCTGTCTCTTTCCCACATGAAATAGGATCTGCTATGGAGTTATTCCATGTAACGGAAAAGGACAAAGCTAGCTTGCCGGTTTTTATAGGGTCGGTAAGGTAGTTAGCCGTTTTTAGCTTAACGAACTTTGACCTTTATTGCTATGTGTCACTGGGTTCTAAATACATATATTGTTATATCACATATTATATAATAGTTACTACGTGTTATGTTACAATCTTCTATCTCATGTGGCCACGCTACCCAAATCTCTATTATTCCTTACTTGCGTAAAAATAACGCTGGAAGAGAGTGGAGGGGGTATGTTTGCGCAAGCGTACACTCGGGCACGAATGTGTACAAAGCGCGGGAAAGCAAAGGTTGACTGACGAGCCAATAGCGTCATCCTAATACAAACAAACAGACCGATAAACCGCCTAAAGCGCAGCTTGACCGCCAGCGTTCTCATTACGTGACGTGAGTTATACTTAGCATTGACTATTGCACATCGAAAGGGCAGATGCTTAGATCGGTACCGGAAGTTTAATCCCTCATAGCACACCTCCGCTGCGAAACCGTAACAGCGGAATAATTAGCGCAGTAATTTCGCCATGTTATGTCAGTTGTAGGTGACGCGAAACACTAGCGAAACTTTGCCATTCTCTGTCAGTTATAGGAGACGCAAAACACTAGCGAAACTTTGCCATGTTCTGTCAGTTGTAGGAGACGCAAAACAATAGCGAAACTTAGCCATGTTCTGTCAGTTGTAGGAGACGCTAAACACTAGCGAAACTTTGCCATGTGCTGTCAGTTGTAGGAGACGCAAAACACTAGCGAAACTTTGCCATGTTCTGTCAGTTGTAGGAGACGCAAAACACTAGCGAAACTTTGCCATGTTCTGTCAGTTGTAGGAGACGCAATACACTAGCGAAACTTTGCCATGTTCTGTCAGTTGTAGGAGACATAAAACACTAGCGAGACTTTGCCATGTTCTGTCAGTTGTAGGAGACGCGAAACACTAACGAAACTTTGCCATGTTCTGTCAGTTGTAGGAGACATAAAACACTAGCGAGACTTTGCCATGTTCTGTCAGTTGTAGGAGACGCGAAACACTAGCGAAACTTTGCCATGTTATGTTATTTGTAGGAGACCCAAAACACTAGCGAAACTTTGCCATGTTCTGTCAGTTGTAGGAGACGCAAAACACTAGCGAAACTTTGCCATATTCTGTCAGTTGTAGGAGACGCGAAACACTAGCGAAAGTGCCTGTTCTAACTTCGTCGTAGGCTTCGACGTCAGCCACGGTAGATGGATAATTAAAAAGATCTGACATTAAAATAACAATAATAATATGAGAAGGATAAAACTATACAATCACTAGTATGAGTGAGCGAGATGGACAACATTTTTTAAAATCATTCTCGCGTATGCGATTTTATTGTTTGCCACCAGCTCTGCCTGCTCTAGCGGCGCCTATTGGTTTTCACCCGGTGTCATATATAACCCGACCAAATAAAAATAAATTACGTTGTTCATTTTATCTTAAAGCTTGCATATGTATCACGTGTTCATCATTTTAGTCGAGTTATATCACTATAGCTATTTCATCGCATACGCGTATGTCTTCTCCATTTAATTTTCCCTCCACGTCAGGCACACTTCCGCCATTTTTTTACGCTGCCGCGTTGATTTTGCGCCTATTTGCAGGCCTGTCTCACTCCATGTATGTTTGTTTTCTCACAACACCCAACCCTACATTAGGAGCGGCCTTAGCAAAGGCGCGTGACGGTCTGAGTAATTTAGACTCTCACCGCGCGGACTTAAAGTGCATTTTGACTCAATACGAGCGCCGCAACACGCGTTAAGCTATTATATTCAAGATCACATCTGAAGCGTGTAGCGTATTTTGAACGGTTTAGGCGCAAAATGCCCAATTCTCAAATTGGCATATGAGTCTTAAAAAAGGACCAATTCTCAAAATGCCTAATCCTCTAAATACCCAATTCTCAAAATCCATAATTCTGAAATTGGCGAAATTTTATTTTAATAAAATAGCTTCAAATCAATATGGGTTCACTATCGACGTGAACCCACTCCAGACACAAGCACATTTAGCTTAGTTGAAGGGGTTAACAAGAACAGTAATGTGCAAATCACATTGATTGTAAGCTTTTTTATTAAAACAAATATTTAAAAAATTCGCCATTTTAAGAATTATGCATTTTTAGAATTTGCCATTTTGAGAATTTGGCATTTTAAGAATTTGCCATTTTGAGAATTTGCCATTTTGAGAATTTGCCATTTTGAGAATTGGTCCTTTTAAGACTCATAGCCATTTTGAGAATTGGGCATTTTGCGCCTAAACCTTTTGAACGTTATCGACATTGTAATTAGGTTTAATCTCGCATATTTTCTAAGAGAGAGTGAACCTTCTGTACGTAGCACTATTAATTATTTTGTGCGATTTGTCAACAAAATCGACAAATTGCCTGGGCTTGGGAACTGGTTTCCGCTACAGTTCCGCAATTCAAACTTCATTACACTTGATCGCGGCGGAATTAGTCCAGCTGTTTGGCTACTCGTGTTTCGCGGCGGAGGTGAGCTACGGGAAAAAGAGGAAGCGGCAGAAATTCTAATTCATAATTAGAACTTTGGTAGTGGCAGAAAAAGTCAAGCAAAATGTCATAATAATAAGAAATTGAAATCGAAGAACAAAGTGGTAATTTCCCTTAAGGCTCAATGCAGACTGAATTGGCAGCGACGCGACCATCAATTTTAATAACAAGGAATTATAAACCTTATAAACAACGTAACAAGATATAGAAACGCTTGATACAATGAGCGAGGAAGTTTCTCGCGCCGCAGCGCCGGCTCGAGCAGTCTCGCGTGGTTTATTCTACCAAGCGATTCTATATCTTGTGACGTTGTTTAAAAGGTTTATTATGCCTTGATTTTAAAATGGATGGTCGCGTCGCTGCCAATTCAGTCTGCATTAAGCCTAAGGGGGTACGATTTCCATTCAAAAGTATAATGCACAAATATGAGTAAATGGAGTAAAAAATTGCACTGAAATTACATCTATTGATCTTTTATAAGTATGAAGATATCGGGAAATTTATTTATCTACATAATTTGATTGAATAATTTGAAATTATCTTAAATAATAGTAAAATTCAAGTTCAAGAAAAAATGTATTGATTGACTAATGTTTTTATATTAATCATTTAAATGATGTCGGTAAAAAATATTTATAATTCCCTAAATATAAAAACTTATACAAGACTAATAGATGTTTGAGATTATTTTTTTTAGTTTAGATGATTTTAGTGGAAGTTTTTGCTTATAAGTTTTTGAAGTTATACTTCTTTTGGCGCGATAGAGAAAAATGATGAGAGTGAAGTTTTACGATGCGCGCGCACACCGACACCTAAATTTAACATCGTGAAGTTAGTTCTAGGTGGTACGATGCGCGCGCACACCGACACCTAAATTCTACACCGTGAAGTTAGTACTAGGTGGCATGACTATGTTCAAGTTGTATATGTCATATTTAACGTCATATTTTTACGTTAATAAAACCTTTTTTATTTAAATAAAATCTTTTTGATTAATTTTAATATGTATCGTTAATCACTACTGCATTTTAGTTATTATTTTTCCATACGCCACAGAAGTATAACTTCTAACGCGTGTACATAAGTACACACACTTTTTTTTCGTATAAGTTTTTGCTTATGTGCATTATACTTATGTATGTAAATCATAGCCCCTTACAAATTATAAGTAACCTTATTTTTTAATGATATAAGGTAACAAGGACAAGCACGACGCTCGCTTGATGGTAAGCGATGACGTCTACCTATTACAGATACAGTGACATGCAAAACTCTGGACTGCCAGAATTTTGCATGTCACTCCACTGCGCCTGTTACCTTGAGACAAAGCTGAAGTATCACATGCCCTGTAATTTAACATTATTTTATGCCGTGATAAGACTTGAAATTTAATTAGTTAAACATATATTGATCCTTGTAAAATTACACCTAGCGTCCGTAATGCCAGTTTTTGAAGACAGTGTACTATCGGATAGTTCGATAGTTTAGACAGTAACTATCCAATTGAAGATACCAGCGCAATTTCATGTGGGTTTATCTCACTATATTGTATAAAACTGTTGCTAAGCATTTGCTGAATACTAACAAAATTACATAAAAATAAACGAGTTGCAAACGCAAACATGGGCTTTCTTTTTATGTAAGAGAAATATCACAAGCGAATTGACTGCGACTCAAAACTGAGATAGACAATAAAATAGGCTTAAGTACGAAAAGCGCAGTCAAAAGTCATACTTCCTTGTTATTTAGTATTTATTATGTATTAATTATATTAACCTATGACATCAAGACATGATCTTGGACGTTTTTGTGAAATAGTTATAGACAAACTTAGAACCTTAACAAGAAAAACTTTGTAAGTTATGATCTCTGTGAACATTTTAATATTATAATTAAGATCATTAACTAAAACAACCGACTTCCATGCCCCGTGAGTCAATTTCAGTAGCAAGTTTGAGACGTTTATCGTCATATCTCTGGAGATACTTATCAGATTACGATGAAATTACAATGAGACCACCTCGGAAACGTACCCTACCGATTACAAAAAGAATCATTCGAATCGGTTCACAATTGACGGAGTAATCGCGTAACATACACAAAAAAACATACAGACCAATTGAGAATCTCCTTCTTTTTGGAAGTCGGTTGTAAATTCATTTAAAACATTTAAATTAACGTTTAAAAAAAACTTGTAACTAAGTTTCTTTTTAAGCAGGCTTCATCCCCATTGAAAACTATGAAAATGTTTATTGAAATTTAAATTATTTTGTTTTATTAATTCATTAATGTATTGTAAAATAATTACAAGCGACAAAGTTTTTAAACTTCTGATATTGCGCGTATCTTCATTAATTAATTTATTTATTCCCTTTGAGTCCCTAGGTTACAGAGTTGTTAATGTCAAAATTACAATTTTAGTGTCACTAGGTTCTACTTTATCAGTATACAAGAATTAAAGTGTTAAGTTCTATAATAATAATTCATATTGTTTGAGTAGTAATTTCTTGATTTTTTTACTTATCCGATAGGCTAGCGTTTGACCACTCGTCTAGTGGTGAGCGATGATGTGATCGAAGATGGTGAGCACGCTAGGCCCAGTCAGGCCTGTCGCACTCCGCGCTGTGGCTATGAAACTACAAGTACCTCCGCGCACCCGCTCGGGTGCAAGTTCAGTCAGTAAAGTGTCACGCGCGCTCTCGATCGGCCGCGCGCCTTACTTGTACCTACCTCAATATTATATTCCTTGCTTACGTTCGATATTAACATATTGTAACTGTAAAGAGTAACTATGTAAAAAGCAAAGAATGTCACACATTAAATGGTAGGTAGGTATAAATCAGCGGAGTTTCATATTTCAAGGGAATTCACGTATATGATATATGATCTTTAGGTTATTTCTATCGACATTACATCTTGCTTTTGTAAGTTAAGTTCTAAGATAAATAAGTAGGGTAGGTACCTACTAACGTTTACTTAAATTTTCCTTTTTTTCTTTCTTATTGATTTTGTCGTGTCATACGATAGTCGGATTTTTATAATCCGAGAGTTAATGTAATTAAAGTACTTATAGATCTGAGATCACTGAGATCTGATGAGTATCTTCAGAGATATGACGATAAAAGTCTCAAACTTGCTACTGAAATTGACTCGCGGGGCATGGATGGAAGTCGGTGTTTTAGTTTTTAATCTACTTCACAAAACGGAGGAGGTTCTCAATTTGACGGTTTTTTTTAATGTTTGTCACCTCAGAACTCTGTCAGATCTTAACCGATTTGAAATTGAAAATTCTTTTTTAGGGTTCCGTAGTCCTGATAAGGAACCCTTATATTTTCGTCATGTCCGTCTGTCTGTCTGTCTGTCCGTCTAAGGTTTTGCTAAGAGACCGTTAGTAGTAGAAAGCTAAAATTGTGTAGGTATGTGTATATCAATAACGCCAAAAAAATTGTGAAATAAAATATTGGAAAAAAAAAATATTTAGATAATCAACTATTACAAAATAAAGTTTTCTTACAATGAATAAAATACATAATTATTTTTGGTCGGAAAAGTGAGTCAGCTCCTAGACTATTATAATGTTACAAGTCGAACAACCTACGATTCTAGGCAAATGAGTACTCTTTTTTCGCGTTATTTAACTTACGGAATCTAAAACTTTACTTAAGTTTAATTGAACGTCACGTTTTTAGGGTTCCGTACCCAAAGGGTAAAACGGGACCCTATTACTAAGACTCCGCTGTTCGTCTGTCTGTCTGTCTGTCTGTCCGTCTGTCACCAGGCTGTATCTCATGAACCGTGATAGTTAGACAGTTGAAATGTTCACAGATGATGTATTTCTGTTGCCGCTATAACAACAAATACTAAAAACAGAATAAAGTTAAAAATAAGAGAGGGTCCCCATACAAGAAACGTGTTTTTTTCGGTATTTCAATGTAACGCTATCTATGAACGCTTAGTTAGGTAAACGTCGCATAGATGGCGTTATGTTGAAATGTCGATCCCTAATACCTTTGTTAGACGTTCGATGGCGTTATAAGAAATAAAATGTTTATTAATTATCATATTTTGCTGGTGAAAAATTATAGTGGTATTTTTTTCTCGATCTTATAAAATACTGTAGTGTGGCAAGGAACCCTACGAGTGCGAGTCCGACTTGCACTTGGCCAGTTTATTTAGTATAACTGTAGTACTTTTATCCTACCTCGACATAAAACATTGATGTACTACTTATTATCAGTAATGTACTCATTGCATTGTTCTACCTCAGAGTATTTTTCTACCAATTAAAGGCTTCAACAAGTTTTCTCATAACATTCAACCCTATCGGAGAGGCCGCGAGTTGACCGAGTTATTCAGACTCGCTGTGCGGACTTACGGTGCATTTTACTGTGCGCAACACGCGGTTCATAGTTACTATTAGTTGATACTGTGACGCAAATTCAAGGTCGCACCCGAGGCGTAAAGCGCATTTTGAACGTTAACATCGTTGTAACTAGGTTTAATCTCGCATTTTTGCTCTCAGGGACTTTTACTATTCATTATTCTGTGGCCCAGTACCCTTAGTACGAGTTTTCATACCAAACTTGATATCTATATATCGAACAATTTTTTTTATGAAAAACAGTACAGCGCCTCTAGTGGTTACTACACTTTACTAAATTTAGACCAATCAGGGAGCCAGAATAAGTCAAAAACTATGTGAGATCTGTCAAAAGCGTTTACGATGAAAAACTCGTACTAAGGGTACAGAACGGTCTGACTGGCTTGTTATTATGTACAGACTAGCACTTAACCCCTATCTCACTTGATGTAAAGTGACGATGCGGTCGAAGATGGTGTAGTAGTTCTGGTCTGGAATTGCAAGATGACAGCGGACAGCGAGCGGGTATCAGGCTCAGTCTTCGTGTGGCCGTCGCAAAGAGTAACATAATATATACTAACTGGCCGTCGTACGGTTCGGACGTAATGGTTATGTTGTTAGCTTAGACACATTATGTAATTGTTATTATGTTGAGGTTCTGTGGCATTATATAACTGTGGGTATTGTGATAGTGTTCATTGTTATTTTGTTGAGGTTCTGTGGCATTATATAGCTGTGGGTATTGTGATAGTGTTTATTGTTCTTTTGTTGAGGTTCTGTGGTATTATATAGCTGTGGGTATTGTGAGTTTATTTTTTTAGCCATTTTTCACTTCTGATCGCTAAGAATATATCCTACTTACACAGAAAGAAGTTGACTATATAATATAATACTAGCTGTGCCCGTGACTTCGTCCGCGTGGAATAGTGTCTTTGGGTAGCATTTTTATATATTCAGGCTAATTATTTTACAAATAAGACGCATGCGTATCCCACCTAAACCGCACCGTACAACGCCGTGCAAATCCCCCCTCTCCGTCCCCCTCCCCTCTCCCTCTCCCTTCCCCATATCCCCTCTCTTCACTTCCCCCTCCCCCTCCCATTTCCCCCTCCCCTTTCCCCCCACTTCCCCTCCCCTTCCCTCATTCCCCCTCCCCCTTTCCCCCTCCCCCTTCCCCCTCACAAACATGAATGACATTTATATCGAATCAACAGCCTAAACAATCAGTTTCAAGCTTCTAGCTCTAAAAATGAAGATACTTCCATACAACTTTTCATTCCCCCTTTCAACCCCTTACAACCCTCTTTTCGCATTAAAAAGTAACCTATGTCCTTTCTCGGGCTCTAGACTATCTGTGTATCAAATTTCATTTAAATCGGTTCAGTGGTTTTGGCGTGAAAGTGACACAGACAGACAGACAAAGTTACTTTCGCGTTTATAATCTTAATAAAATATATATATATATACTAGCTGACCCGGCAAACGTTGTTTTGCCATATAAATAAATGGCTATTAAAAAATAAGGGTTGATCGTAGAAGGGTGAAAATTGAGGATTGTATGTATTTTTGTATGTTGTATCATAAAAAAAAGGAATTAAAAATTTTGTCTAAAAAATAAAAAATAAAATTTAGGGGTGGACTACCCCTAACATTTAGGGGGATGAAAAATAGATGTTGGCCGATTCACATAGATACCGGATAAGCACAAAAAATTTCATCAAAATCGGTCAAGCCGTTTCGGAGGAGTATGGCAACGAAAACTGTGACACGAGAATTTTATATATTAGATTATTATTATTATTCACATTATTTATTCATTTATCTTAAGTTTAGGTTTTTTACAATATATCACATAAAAACAATAAAGAAAGACTATTATAAAAACATAAGACATTATAAAAAACCTAAACCTAGGGTGCCGCCGGCAACGGAGCAGGGCCCAAGCTACCGGTGGTTAGGGCTGCAGAGAGAGGAACCTCCTGACGATGCGTGCCGTGTCAAGAAGTACCGCCTTCTGTATGTGACCCTTGATCCAGCCGTCTAGCGAGAGTCTCTTCAGATGTTGGTCGAGACTCTTAGCTATTAGGCCGTTTGCCGAGACAACTATCGGGACAATGATAGTCGAGTCAACATCCCACATGGCGGTAACCTCGTAAGACAAGTCAAGGTACTTGCTAAGTTTGTCCTTTTCGGCCTTTACCAGGTTCTCGTCATGCGGGATGGTGATGTCGACTAACACTGCCCGCCGCTGGGACCGGTCGACTATCACGATATCAGGCTTATTGGCGACAATAGTCCTGTCCGTGATAATAGATCGGTCCCAATAGAGCAAAGCACGACCATTTTCAAGAACTGGCGCAGGTGCGTACTTATGGTACGGTACCTCGGACTCCACAAGGCCGTATTGAAGAGCAAGTTGCTGGTGGATGATCCTGGCTACGAGATTGTGTCTGTGCAAGTACTCACCGTTAGCAAGATGAGAACATCCGGAAATAATATGTCTGAGTGACTCTCCGGGACGGCGGCATGCCCGACATATGTCGTCCGTACCGTCCTTCATAATATATTTCCAGTAGTTGTTCGTCTTGATAACTTCGTCCGCAATTGCACAAACAAAACCCTCGGTTTCCCCAAAGAGGTCCCCGAATCGTAACCAGTTCACCGACGCGAGCAGATCCACGTCGGGCCCTGTTAAGGCACGATAGAACCTGCCGTGCAGCTCTTTGCTCTTCCATACGTCCTTGCGGTCTTCAGTACTCAGCACCTGAGGTTTGCGCCAGTTCTCTTTGCCTAAGGAGAGAGGAGTGAAAGTCTTGTCAACTAACACCACCCCAATTATTATTGTTATTATTCACATATTTATTTTTTATCTTAAGTTTAGGTTTTTTACAATATAATGTTCAAAAATAATAAACAAATTTACTGTAAAACATAAAATATTATAAAAAACCTAAACCTAGCGTACCGCCGGCAGCGGGAAAGGGCCCAAGCTACCGGTGGTTAGGGCTGCAGAGAGAGGAACCTTCTGACGATGCGTGCCGTGTCAAGAAGTACCGCCTTCTGTATCTGGCCCTTGATCCAGCCATTTAGCGAGAGTCTCTTGAGATGTTGGTCGAGACTCTTCGCTATAAGGCCGTTGGCAGAGACGACTATCGGGACAATGATGGTCGAGTCAACATCCCACATGGCGGTAACCTTATTATTATTATTATTAATTATAGTTAGGAAGCTAGGATTAGGATTTGAGGAGCACACATTTTTAATAATTCATTATTGCTATGCAAACCCGTTAAAACATTTATCTGGAGATTTAATCGGCACGTGGGTACAGTCTTGTTACAATCAATTTTGTAAATGCATTTTAAGTATAAAATTCTGTTGCTGTCCTTTCCAGATCCTCAGTGGACTATTAATCCAGTCAAAATAGACTAAATTATGATTCCAGTTTGCATTAATTCCCAATAAGCTGGATTTTTGTGCAGGCCTTGAATACGTCATTATAAACGATATGTCAAAAGTCTCCATCGATCCCGCTTGTGTGTTGTTTTTTATTCGAGGTCAAAGGTCACAAATTTGCGTTTTATGCGTATATCTCTGAAACAATGAGAGCTACCAAAAAATGGTTCAAACAAAGTTTGTAGATCGTAAAGTTGTCTACAAAAAAGATCTCAACACTTTTCTTCTACAAAGCATCGCTTTTGAGATATCGTGACTTTAGACCTCAGGTTATAATAGGTTTTGGGTCGAAAACCCATAGGGTACTTCCCGTTGACCTAGAATCATGAAATTTGGCAAGAAGCAAGGTCTTACAGCACAAATTAAGGAAATATTTCAAAAAATAAAAAAAGTTGATAATTTAGGTACATTTTGGTACTAACAAGTTTTCGCGAAAATCTAAATTTGCCCATATCTTTTTATTGTGTTGACTCAAGACCTTGATTTTTATACACCCAATAGGGACTATAGACTTCAGTATCAAGTATAAATTTAAATTTGCTAGGTCCACCCGTTCTTGAGATAATCAGTGGTGACACACGGACAGACAGACAGACAGACGGACAGACAGACGGACAAGAAAGTGATCTTATAAGGGTTTCTTTTTTACCTTTTGAGGTACGGAACCCTAAAAATTTCATCAATAAAATAGTGTCCCATTACATTCTCTCAATCAAAATATATTGTGGAGTGTTCCTACTGGGGAAACCACGTTAAAAAAAAGCGCCGTGTACACTACTTCAGAGGTGGGGCGGAAATGTGTGCATATAGTCGAAAATACGACTTTCCTGCGGTCTAAAGTCACGATATCTCGAAAGCGATGCTTTGAAGAAGAAAATTGTTGAGATTTTTTATGAATGACTGAATTTGAACGAATGAAGTTGAGAGACTTTGTTTGAACCATTTTTCGGTAGCTCTCATTGTTTCAGAGATATACGCATAAAACGCAAATTTGTGACCTTTGACCTCGAATAAAAAACAACGCACAAGCGGGATCGCACGTATTCGGGACGTATTCAAGGCCTGCACAAAAATCCAGCTTGTTGGGAATTAATGCAAACTGTAATGTCTATTTTGACTGGACTATATGTCATGAATATCCATTCTGCCCGCATGCTTGCAATAGGGAATATGCATGATTTTTTTTATATGTTTATTTCTCTGAATACATCCATTTAACACAGTAAAAAAATTAAATAATACTGAAAGTGTTCAAATTAAGCTACAAAATATAGTTTTAGCATTGAAAAAATATGAGGTATCTAAAACGCTGCCAAATTTTCGCGCGCCTTTGTCACAGTGCACAACACAGTCTCCACAGATTAAATATTTTTATTAGAAATACTACGTATTCGTACTACAGTGCATATTATTTCTATGAAAAAGATTTAATCTGCGGAGACCGTGTTGTGCACTCTGACGTCACTTTCTAATTGACAAGTGGTGATGTGTTTAGCAAATTTAAATTTCCCACGCTTTTTTTGCATTTTTTAAATAATATTTTAACACATGTAAGACTATTTTATTTACAAAAAAAATGTTTAACATACAACACCAGAACAATAATGATTCTAAAATAAATGATTTCAAGTAAATTTATACCACATGCATATTCCCTATTGCTCGGCTGACTCTGTATATTATAGGTACGTGATACAGTTGACTTATGCACACCAGGGGCGGCAGACTCTACAAGCGACAGCGATTCGTTTGCATCCGAACGATTGATAGAACGTATCAGCAAACAACGCTTGCCACAATGTCAAATGCAAGTGTCAATTCGCTCTAAAGTCGGATTTTGCAGTGTAGATCATCATCATCATCATCAGCCTATCTTCGTCCACTGCTGGACATAGGCCTCACCTATGGCACACCACTGAGCTCGATCTTCAGCTCTGTGCTTCCAACTGCTACCAGCCAACTTGCGTATATCATCGCTCCACCTAGCTGGAGGGCGCCCTACACTACGTTTACCGAGCTGTGGTCTCCACTCTAGAACACGTCTACCCCAACGGTTATCGGTTCTACGACAGATGTGACCAGCCCACTGCCACTTCAGCTTGCTGATCCTTTGAGCTATGTCGATAACTTTGGTTCTCTGACGGATGACTTCATTTCGAATTCGATCCTTCAGAGAGAATCCAAGCATAGCCCTCTCCATAGCTCGCTGAGCGACTTTGAATTGGTGAACCAGTCGCACTGTCAGCGTCCACGTCTCGGCTCCGTAGGTAATAACAGGTGGGACGCACTCGTTAAAGACTTTCGTCTTCAGGCTTTACGGTATGGGCGATGAAAAGACTCGACGAAGTTTTCCAAATGCTGCCCATCCCAGCTGTATTCTTCTGCGAGCTTCCTTTTCGAAGTTGTTTCTACCCAATTGCAAGATTTGCCCAAGGTAGACATATTCGTGAACAACTTCGAGAGGAACTCCGTTTAGGGCAATCGGTTCCGGAATAACATGTTCGTTGAACATGATCTTGGTCTTATCCAAGTTCATCCGGAGACCGATGCGTGCAGAAGAATCAGCAAGGGTGGTCAGCATGTAATGCAAGTCCTGCACGGTTTCAGCCATGATGACGATATCGTCCGCAAACCTCAAGTGAGAGAGGTGCTTGCCGTTTATATTTATGCCCCGTCCTTTCCAATCGAGCGTTTTGAACATATCCTCAAGGGTGTTGGTGAACAATTTGGGGGAAATAACGTCCCCTTGTCTCACTCCTCTATGTAAAAGGATATGTTCAGTCTGCTGATTTTGTACTTGGACGGTCATAGTCGCGGCGTCATACAGGCCTCTCAGTACTTGGACGTATCGCCAATCAACTTGGCACCGTTGCAGAGACTCCAGAACAGACCAGGTTTCTACAGAGTCAAAAGCTTTCTCATAGTCCACAAACGCAAGGCACAGGGGCTGGTTATACTCTTCAGTCTTCTGTATAACCTACCGTACTGTGTGTATGTGGTCTATGGTGCCATATCCTCCTCGAAACCCAGCCTGTTCAGGGGGCTGAAACTCGTCGAGTCTACGCGCGAGACGATTTGTGATGACTCTCGAAAACAGCTTATAGACGTGACTCAAGAGTGAAATGGGTCGATAGTTCTTTAAGAGGGTCTTGTCTCCTTTTTTAAAGAACATAACGACTACACTCTTGCTCCACGCCTTTGGAGTTCTCCCCGAAAAGAGGACGGAATTAAATATACGCTGCAGCTGTACAAGCCTTGGAGTTCCACCAGCTTTTAAGAGTTTCGTTGTAATTCCATCCTCTCCGGGGGCTTTTCCATTTTTAAGCTGTTTGAGAGCCATCACAATTTTGTCCAGGCTGACCTCTGGCAGATCCTCGGTATAATGGCGGGTAAGAGTGGCTCTAGGATCCTCGGACTGGGGTTGGGGACGGGACGCTTGCGAGGTATATAGTTGGCCGTAGAAGTCTTGAACCTCCCTAAGAATCTCCGGCTTAGAAGTGACGACACTCCCGTTAGATGTGGTCAACTTCGTCAGATGGCTTCGACCCAGCTGTTGAACAAAAACTTTTGACCCCCGGTTTCGCTCGATCGCTTCTTTGATAGAGCGTGTGTTGGAGCTCCGGAGGTCACGTCTTACCATCTTAGAGATTTTTTTGTTCAAAGCCCGTTGGTCTGACGAAGTGACTGCGGGGTTTTCTCGTCGCCGCTGCATTAGCTGCAGAGATTCCTCTGAAAGCTTAGACTTCTTACCGGCACCTCGCGTCTCGCAAAATTTTGTCCCCTCCTCCCTGAGGATTCCCAACACTTGGTCGAGATCCTAGTCCACGTCAACGTCAATTGTGGTTACCAAGGCAGCGAATCGGTTCTCCAGTTTTAACTGGAACGTTTCAGAACCAACCACGGATTGGAGCGTATTAAGCCGGAGCGTAGATTTTATAAAGCGGACTCGTTCAAGCTTGCAGTCGATATCTAGAGTGCCTCGGACCAGTCGGTGATCACTTCCGGTGTTGAACCTAGCGATCACTGAGACATCTCTAAATATACGCTTCTTGTCCGTCATAATGAAATCAATCTCATTTTTGGCCATAGCGTCGGGGCTTTGCCAAGTCCACTTCCGCCGGGGGTATTTCTGAAAGAAAGAATTCATAAAAAAAAGCCCCTCTTTCTCCAGGAAGTTGACGAGCATTTTCCCCCTATGATTCCTGCTTCCAAACCCTGTGGTCCTACGACCGATTCGCCGCTTGTCTGTACTCCCACTTTAGCGTTGAGATCCCCCATGACAACGTTGAAGTGGGCCTTTTGGGTGGTGTACAAGGCCTTGGAAATGTCCTCGTACAATTCCTCCACTTCATCATCCGAATGTTCCGAAGTCGGTGCGTATACTTGGATGACCTTGAGGCTATACCTCTCGGTGAGTTTGATCACAAGATACGCTACCCTTGTCGACACACTGGAGATTTCTAGGACGTTGTCAGAGAGGACCTTGTGTACCAAGAACCCGACGCCGCCTTGGGATTGTTGGTCTCCCTCTCTGAAGTACATAAGATGACCGGATTCTAAGGTTACGGTATCCTCTCCTTCTCTTCGGACTTCACATAACCCCAGAATGTGCCATCTTATGTTCCTCAGCTCCTCTTCGAGTTGTGCCAGATGTTCGTCGAGCCGTAGCGTGCGTCCGTTATATGTAGCCAGAGTTAGTCGGTGTTGGCGGCCTGCCGTAGCCCGGGGATTCTTAGCACTCCCTGCCCCGCCATTACCATGACCGCCGCCTTGGCCAGGAATAGCGGGGCGACCGGGAACTGGGGGCCGTTGTTCTTGTGTGCTTTCCATAGACAGAAATGCCCGTAATCACCTCACGCTGGGCAGGCGGGTTGGGTGATCGCAGAACGTAGCTCTCGCACCAGTGACGCTGCTGCCCGTCACTGGCCTATGGCATTTAGCTACGTTGTCTCAAATGGTCATACCGCCATTGGTCGGTCGCCAGAGCCTCGTTCGCTATTCGGCAGGACGCACCGCGGGCAGGTGAGGTTGGCTGGGAGCACTAAGATGAAATTGTGCTCCCTTACATACATCCAGTGTAGATACGCCATTAAAATACTAATTCGTAGGGCTGAAATATTGGCCACAAAATAAAAACTCCTTAAATCAAGGGAAAATTGTAATAAGATTTTATTAAAATCATAGTCATGAACTTTGCAAGTATTATTTAATTCTTATAATATTAGGTAACAGGGCATGAAATAATCTTGCCCGATGGTAAGCGATAACCTCTTTAGGATAACGTGCCACTCAATACTCTAGCTAGATTGTCAGGAATATTGCTCCTAAACTACTGCACCGCGCGCCCGGTATTCTGAGACATTGGATATAGTCACACATTTCATCTACAAATAAATAATGAAATATACACGCTCTGATATTTCATTTGACATCATTAAATGTTCATGTGATATAAGTCGAAGGTGGTCTATATAATTACGCAAAATTACGTTTTAAAAAGAAAAATGTTGGCAGCTTCGAAAACATCGCTTTATTGAATTTATTATTAGTGCCTATAGCCAAAATATTAATCTTTAAGAGATAAAAAAAGCCTCCTTGTAACACTAACAGCCTAACGTCAAAACTACAACTTCCAAAATCTTCCATATAAGTTATTTTTATTCTATGAAAGCTTCAGTGACATAGCCAAACGAACGGAGTAAGTAATCTTCACAAAGTTGTTAGTATTGAATTCAGCAACTAATATTATTAATTTATAGATTTAAAAACGGGAATTTAACGTGACTTACGCGATGTCGATATAGCGATCGACATATGTTTCGGCCTCATCCGGAGGCCTTCTTCAGGATCTTGAGTGCGGGGCGCTCGCCGACGCTTTCAACCTCGCACTGCGGGCCGCTGCTCGTGCAGCGCGGGCGGACGGAGCGGGCGGCGGCGGCGGCGGTGGTGGTGTTGGTGGGGGGTGATGATGCGGTGTCCATAGTGGAGGCGCGGGATTAGGTTGGAGGGCTTCGTCTTCATCACTGCTGTTTACTTCAGACGAAACCTCATCCAACCGGCAGACGGAACTCAAGGTGTCCTCCTCACTGTTGCCACTGGTGACGTGCTTTCCATGAAGAACGGTTTTCCACGTATGTGACAGGTACCACCCTCTGTCTCTGTTGAAGTTACGACGACGACTGATCTCAATGGCTTCTCGGATTTTGCGGGGTACAAAGTACTTTTCACGCGCCAAAATCCGTGCCTTGTCAAATCTGATGTAGTGCGTCGTCCCAGATGTGAGAGCGTGCTCTGTAACCGCCGAGCTACCGCTGTCCACGTTCTTCATGGAAGCAATGTGTTCTTTGAGTCTTGTGGACACGTTTCTTCTGGTCTCGCCTACGTAGCTTGCACCACAGTCGCAAGGAACGACGTAGACCCCAGGAGCTCCTAGGGGATCCTTATCCTTTGGAGAGCGCAAAAATTGCCTGACACGTGAGGGGGGGCGGAATATCGTCTTGATGCTATATCTGCGGCGTAACAAGTGTCCAATTTTGTCCGTGACCCCCTTGACGTATGGTAGGTACGTTGCTGCTCTCTCAACCGATGTTATTCGGCACTTTGTGGAGTTGTTCGCAATCCGATTACTCTGCTTCCAGCTGTATCCGTTTGCCTCTAACACCGCCTTCACATGCGCGAGTTCCGTGTCTACATGTTGTGGGTCACATAATCTCAGCGCTCTGTTGATAAGTGTCCGAGGCAACGACGCTAGATGGGCGGGATGGTGATGGGAGTCAGCTCTCAAGTACCGGTCTGTATGCGTACTCTTGCGGTACACTGTGTGTGAGAGATGTCCATTCTGTTGTCGCTTGAGTAACACGTCAAGAAACGGCAACGCGCCCTCTATTTCTCGTTCGACAGTGAAAGTGATCGTCGGATGTTTGCTATTTAGATGTTCTAATAAAGGTGTTACATGATCCTTATGTAAAATAGCAAACACGTCATCCACATATCGCCACCAGTATCTCGGTCTAAAGGATATGTCGTGTAGTGCCGATGTCTCGAACCACTCCATAAAAATATTCGCAACTACTGGAGCTATAGGAGAACCCATGGCCACAGCTTCCGTCTGAATATAAAATTCACCGCGCCACTTAAAATACCCACTTGTCAGTATGTACTTTATTATGTTCATGTACTCGATAGGTATAAGAGCCCTCTGGAATAAATCCGTTATAATTTTGAGTGTGTCCTCTATCGGTACGTTCGTGAACAATGACGTGACGTCGAAGCTCACCATCAGTTCGTCTTCACCTAATGTTACTTCATCTAGGAGCTGTATAAAGTGTCGCGAGTCCCTCACAAAACTTGTGGTGTTTCCTGTTAATGGAAGTAGCATGTCAGCCATGTATCGAGCTGTTTTATAAGTGGGTGAGTCGATTTGACTGACTATAGGTCTCAAAGGCCACGATGGCTTGTGAATTTTAGGTAGGCCATAAATTCTCGGTGCAGTTGGGTTCAAAGGGCGTAATCTACTGTACAGATCTTCATTTAATGCACGCAGTAGTGTACTCAGTTTGGTAGTTACTCGAGATGTAGGGTCGTATGTGACACGTTTGTAAGTATTACCGTCACTGAGGAGCTGGTTTATTTTCTGTTCGTACTGTGCTGTGTCCACGACTACTGTTGCATTCCCCTTATCTGCGGGTAAAACTAAAAGCTGTGTGTTGTTACGTAAACTACGTAGTGCAAACATTTCCGAGTTCGAGATATTGGATTTAGGTACCTTGGATTTTCGCAATGTCAATGCTACTTCTTGTCGTAAACATTCAGCGTCATGAATCGGTATGTTATTCCGGGAGATCGTTTCCTCGATGCCGGTGATGATCACCTCGACGGGTATCTTCCGCGGTGTGGGTGCAAAGTTAAGACCTTTTGATAATACCGATTTTTCATTATCAGTGAGTACCTGCGACGATAAATTTACAACCGCCTGATTCTCCACCACTGAACGGTTGACGTCGGAAGGACGTTGCTCTGAGGTTTTTGTCAGGTGTTTTAATTTTCTATCATGACTTTTAGACGAATTGTTTAAAGTGTATTGCGCTCTGCTATAAGTCATTGAATCCAAAGTATCCCATAAATCTTGACGTAATAGACGAGACAACTGTAAGTGTAATTCCATCCATTCCATTGATACACTCGCGATGTTTCGAAAGTAATCTCGTATTACCCTCTTCACCAAGCCCTCCAACCTAATCCCGCGCCTCCACTATGTACACCGCATCATCACCCCCCACCAACACCACCACCGCCGCCGCCGCCACCCGCTCCGTCCGCCCGCGCTGCACGAGCAGCGGCCCGCAGTGCGAGGTTGAAAGCGTCGGCGAGCGCCCCGCACTCAAGATCCTGAAGAAGGCCTCCGGATGAGGCCGAAACATATGTCGATCGCTATATCGACATCGCGTAAGTCACGTTAAATTCCCGTTTTTAAATCTATAAGTTTAATATTATTAACGCGAAAGTAACTCTGTCTGTCTGTCTGTCTGTCAGTCACTTTCATGCCAAAACCACTGAACCGATTTAAATGAATTTTGGTAAGCAGATAGTCTAGAGCCTGAGAACGGACATAGGCTACTTTTTAATGCAAAAACAGGGTTGTAAGGGGATGAACAGTTGTATCGAAGTATCGTCATTTTAGGAGCTAGAAACTTATAACTTACATTTTAGGCTGTTAATTTGATATAAATAAATTTGACATTCAAAGTTTGTAAAAGTTTTACCCTCAAGGGTGTAAAATAAGAATAGGCGATGAAAGTTTGTATGGAAATATGTAAGGTTTATGTTAATGTTCTACTGAACCGATTTAAATGGAATTTGGTACACAGATAGGCTACTTTTTAATGCGAAAGGAAGGTTGTAATGGGTTGAAAGGGGGGATGAAAAGTTGTATGGAAGTATCGTCATTTATAGAGCTAGAAGCTTGAAACTTATTTTTTAGGCTGTTAATTTGATATAAATAAATGTGACATCAAAGTTTGTAAAAATTTTACCCTCAAGGGTGTAAAAATAACAATAGGGAATAAGGGATAAAAGTTTGTATGGAAATATGTAAGGTTTATGTTAATGTTCTACTGAGCCGATTTAAATGGAATTTGGTACACAGATAGTCTAGAGCCTGAGAAAAGACATATGCTACTTACTATTGCGAAAAGAGGGTTGTAAGGGGTTAAAAGGGGGATGAAAAGTTGTATGGAAGTATCGTCATTTTTAAAGCTAGAAGCTTGAATCTTATTGCTTAGGCTGTTGATTTGATATAAATTAATGTCATTAAAAGTTTGTGAGGGGGAAGGGGAAGGGAGAAGGGGAATGAGGGGAGGGGAGGAAGGGTGGAAGTGAGGGGAAGGGGAAAGGGGAGAGGTATTGGAGGTGAGGTAAAGGGGAGGGGAGGGGGGTGGGGGAAAGGGCAGGGGAGAGGGACGTTAAGGAAGGGGAGTGGTGGGAAGAGATAGAGGAGGGGAGGGGAGGAAGAGCGGGAAGTGAGGGGAAAAGGGGTGGAGGGAAGAGAAAGGGAGAGGGGAGGGGTGAGGGGGAGGGAGAGGGGAGAGGAATTTGCACGGCGTTGTACGGTGCGGTGTAGGTGGGATACGCATGTGCCTTATTTGTAAAATAATTAGCCTAAATATTTAAAATGCTACCCAAAGACACTATTCCACGCGGACGAAGTCGCGGGTACAGCTACTATGTAATAAAAGGATCACCGAGGTGACATAATTATCCTTCAAGTGAAAAATGGGATGTAAGGGAGCACAAAGGGATGTAAGGGAGCACAAATACGACCTCGGTGCTCCCAGCCAACCTCACCTGCCCGTGGTGCATCCTGCTGACCAACAGACGGGGCTCTGGCGACCGACAAATGGCGGTATAACCATTTCATATCTATGGCGTAGCCAAATTCTACAGGCCGGTGACGGGCAGCAGCGTCACCGGTGCGAGAAGCTACGTCCTGCGATCGCCAACACGCCTGCCCAGCATGGCGATTAGGGCATATCCCTCCCAAGGGATGCATGCATGATATGGAAAGTCATAATAAGCCGCGGCCCCCAGTTCCCGGCCGCCCTGCTATTCCTGACCACGGCGGCGGTCACGGTAACGGCAGGGCAGGGGGTGCTAAGAATCCCCGGGTTACGGTAGGCCGCCAGAACAAACTGACCCTCGCAACGTACAATGGACGCACGATTCGGCTGGACGATCATCTGGCGCAGCTAGAGGAGGAGCTGAAACACATAAGATGGCACATTCTGGGGTTATGTGAAGTCCGAAGACAGGGAGAGGACACCATAACCTTAGAATCGGGCCATCTTATGTACTACAGAGAAGGAGATCAGCCATCCCAAGGCGGCGTCGGGTTTCTGGTCAACAAGGTTCTCAGTGACAACGTTGTAGAAATCTCCAGTGTGTCGACCAGGGTAGCGTACCTCATAATTAAGTTAACCAAGAGGTACAGCCTCAAGGTTATCCAGGTCTACGCACCGACCTCGACACACTTGGATGACGAGGTGGAGAGCATGTATGAAGATATCTCCAGAGCTTTACACACCACCTCCAAGGCTCACTACAACGTTGTCATGGGAGACTTTAACGCCAAAGTGGGAGTACAAACTTGCGGCGAATCGTCTATAGGACCCCACGGATTTGGGAGTAGGAATCACAGGGGACAAATGCTCGTCAATTTCCTCGAGAGAGAGGGGCTTTTCTTGATGAACTCGTTCTTCAAGAAACAGCCCCAAAGGAAATGGACGTGGCAAAGCCCCGACTTTGTGACTAAAAACGAGATTGACTTCATCATTACGGACAAACGGCGCATATTCAGAGACGTCTCAGTGATCACTAGGTTTAATACTGGAAGTGATCACCGACTGGTACGAGGCACTCTGGATATCGACTTTAAAGCCGAGAGATTCCGATTGATGAAGTCTACGCTCCGTCCGAACCTACTCCAAACCGTTGTTGGGTCCGAAACATTCCAATTAAAATTGGAAAATCGATTCGCTACCTTGGAAACCACAGATGACGTAGACCAGAAACTCGAAGAAGTGGTGGAAATCCTCAGGGATGAAGGGACGAAGTTTTGCGAGAGCAAGCGTACGGGCAAAAAGTCCAAACTCTCGGCAGAAACACTTCGGCTAATGGAAGAGAGACGAACAGACCCTTTGTCAGCTTTGTCAACTAACCTGGCGCGCAACAAATCCATAAAGAAGCTGGTACGACGCGACCTCCGATCCTCTAACACGCTCTTGATTAAAGAATCAATTGAGCAAAATCGGGGGTCGAAAGTGTTCGTCCAGCCTCTGGGTAGAAGCCACCTCACAAAGCTGACAACGTCAACCGGGAACGTCGTCGCATCCAAGCCGGAGATTCTGTCGGAAGTTGAAGACTTCTACGGCAAGCTCTACGCATCGCATGCTTCAAGGCCCGAACCCGATACTGAGGATTCTAGAGCCACCTTAACCCGCCACTTCACAGAAGATCTGCCCGAAATTAGCCGAGACGAAATCGTGATGGCCCTTAAACAACTCAAAAATGGAAAAGCCCCAGGAGAAGACGGAATCACAACGGAGCTTTTAAAAGCCGGAGGAGCTCCAGCAGTTCAACAGCTTCAGCAGCTATTTAATTCCGTTCTTTTTACTGGGAGAACTCCACAGGCATGGAACAGAAGCATGGTGGTTTTGTTTTTCAAAAAAGGAGACAAAACCCTATTGAAAAACTATCGCCCGATTTCGCTTCTGAGCCATGTCTACAAGCTGTTTTCAAGGGTCATCACGAACCGTCTTGCGCGAAGACTCGACGAGTTTCAACCTCCGGAACAGGCCGGGTTTCGAAGCAGTTACGGCACCATAGACCACATCCACACGGTGCGGCAGATTGTACAGAAGACCGAAGAGTATAATCGGCCCCTGTGCTTAGCATTTGTGGACTATGAGAAGGCCTTTGACTCAATCGAAACCTGGTCTGTTCTCGAGTCCTTGCAGCGTTGCCAAGTCGACTGGCGATATATCGAAGTGATGAGATGTCTATATAATGCCGCAACGATGACTGTACAAGTACAGAACCAGCGAACTAAACATGTCCACCTGCGTCGAGGAGTGAGACAGGGGGACGTCATATCCCCGAAACTGTTCACTAACGCCTTGGAGGATATGTTTAAGACGCTGGACTGGAAAGATCGTGGCATTAACATCAACGGCAGGTACATCTCTCACTTACGATTCGCAGATGACATCGTCATTATGGCAGAGACGCTGCAGGACCTACAAAGGATGTTGAATGGCCTAGCTGATTCTTCTCGTAGCATCGGTCTCCGGATGAATTTGGACAAAACCAAAGTCATGTACAACGAGCACGTTGTTCCGGAACCGATTGCCGTAGATGGAATCCCACTCGAAGTTGTCACTAAGTATGTTTACCTAGGGCAAACGCTCCAACTAGGCAAACATAACTTCGAGAAGGAAATCCAGAGAAGAATTCAGCTGGGCTGGGCAGCATTCGGAAAACTCCGTCGAGTCTTCTCGTCGCCTATACCACAGTGTCTAAAGACAAAAGTCTTTAACCAGTGCGTCCTACCTGTGATGACATACGGAGCCGAGACGTGGACACTCACAGTCCGACTGGTCCACCAGTTTAAAGTCGCTCAGCGAGCTATGGAGAGAGCTATGCTCGGTATTTCTCTGCGGGATCGAATCCGGAACGAAGTAATTCGCCAGAGAACTAAAGTTATCGACATAGCTCAACGGATTAGCAAGCTGAAGTGGCAGTGGGCTGGTCATATCTGCCGCAGGACTGATAACCGTTGGGGCAGACTTGTCCTAGAGTGGAGACCGCGAATCGGCAAACGTAGCGTAGGACGTCCTGTGACCAGGTGGAGCGACGACATACGCAAAGCGGTGGGCAGTGACTGGAAGAGAAGAGCCGAAGATCGGGCTCAGTGGCGCATCTTGGGAGAGGCCTATGTCCAGCAGTGGACTGATACAGGCTGATGATGATGATGATGATGATGATGAAGTGAAAAATATAGTAAGTTCAATTCGGTTCACAAATGGCGGAAAAATGAAGGCACAAAAATCAAACGATTTATTTTTTTGGGAATTTGATTATAAAGAAGGAGGTTCTTCTTCTATCCTTTCTAACTATCCTAGCAAAAAGAAAATGACACGCACATATACTTCTCAATAGCTTGTTATGACATTCAACTCTTGCGGTTTATCAAACTCAGTCTTCTCACACTTCTCGTGACAACTGTCACTGCAACTTTATCGAAACGTTGAGGTAAATAAAATTAATGCTTTTGGCGCGATAAGTCCCGTATCAAAATATAACTATATTTACAATATCATCTAGGCTGATGATGATAATAATGATATTCACAATAGGTGTAGTCTTTTTAGGCACTTAATCTGTGTGAATATTGCTTATAATGTACCTGTGCATGTATATGCTTATATTTCGAAAACGGAAGAATTCGG
Organism: Cabera pusaria; assembly: GCA_954871355.1. Taxonomy (NCBI): domain Eukaryota; kingdom Metazoa; phylum Arthropoda; class Insecta; order Lepidoptera; family Geometridae; genus Cabera; species Cabera pusaria. The sequence goes on from OX940896.1 coordinate 1,833,146, forward strand.
TGAATTACGCAGAAAGACGCAGCTCTACTATACCTCTGCAATACAGGCTTCTAGTCTAGCGCAGAGATATGTAGCTTTAGCAATCATATTAATATAATGTTTAATAATCCTAATGTATTTATACTAAATTGTGCTAGCTAAATAATTGTCATCATAATGCTTATGAAATAAATAAATAAAAATAAATAAAAGCATTTACATATACAAGATACCTACTTAGTGAATTACCGTTATTAGGGTGAAGTAGTTATCGTTACCTAAAATAAATAAATAAGGCATTATTGTACCGGGTTGTAGACATTATAATTGTGTAAAATATTTATAAATCTTCGCAAAAAGCTTATTCTTATTCAAGTTAAAATTTATTTGGTTTTTATTTAGTTAAATTTATTTCCATTTCAAGTTAAAAGTTATTATTCAAGTTAAAAGATTCAATAAAATTAACAATAAGGCAGTAAGACCCCGCGTCTTTTCTTTCTATTCGTAATATAGTAGGTAGTTACATCTAAGTGCCTCGAGTTTAGCTGCTTTACTGCCTTTACTGTAACAGAAGGACCAGCGATATCGACAATCGACGCTTGCAGCAGTAACGTTACGACAAATGCAAGTCTCTACACCAAAGTTATCGCGCAAGATCGTTACTTTGTACCACCGATGAACCTAACGACGGTATGAAATTAAAAAAAATCTCCCTAAATATAAGGAAAAAATGCAGTATTTTTTGTGTTTCAAAAATGTATTTGAATACAGAAGCAATCTATATTATTTTGACCACGCTTTTTTGATATATATATACAGCACTAGAAGTACCCCGCGGCTTCGCCTTCGTTAAAATCTTAACTTTGTAGTTCGCTCCAAAACTTACTTTAGGTACTTAAAACTTTTCTTTTGTAAAAACCTTTTTATCATAAAAGACATCAAAATAGAATTATCCAAATCTGTTTACTCGATTTCATATTATCGCGTGACTAAGGGAAATAGGGATTCATATTTATAAAGCTAAATTAAAAAGCCATATATGAACAACCACAACAATAACAACAACAAATTTTTTGACTTTTTTACTTATACACCATTTTGAAAAATTTTGCAATACATATTTACTTATTTATTTACAGACTTGTGTGAAGTTTTGAATAAAAAGACTATCCAAACTTTGAACCCCCGTTTCATCCTCTTTAGAGGTGAATTTTGAAATATCCTTTCTTAGTGGATACCTACGTCATAATAATTATCTACATTCCAAGTTTCAGCGCAATCCGTTAAGTGGTTTGAGCTGTGTGTTGATAGATCAGTCAGTCAGTCAGTCAGTCAGTAACGTTTGACTTTTATATATACAGTATTATTGTTTACTAAGCATTTCGGCACAAATTTCATGAATCATAAAAATGCTTAAGCTGGGTTGCTGGTTCAAATCCTAGCACGGGTGTTCGTCAGGTGTCAGGAGCATATTATATCGATGTTCCGCCAGACTTGCTACCGAAAATAGGCTTAAATCTCGTCAAGAGATAAAGTTCGCCTTCTTGCCACACTGACGCTGAAGAAAATTGATATTGTCAAATTGACGATGTCATGTCAACATTGTCAATAACGTTAAATCAATATTACTTAACAGATATTGTTGTAATAGTATATATTATGTTACTCTTTGGGTGTAATTTTCTTTTACCTTTATATTTATATGTTTAAATCATTAAAAATAATGCAGACGCGCAAGCCTGCGTCCAAAAATCCAAGCTGCAGCGTAAGGTACGTAAATTATATTATGTATTTATCTACACACACTCACATAGGCCCCAAATTACTACTGAACTGTATTTTACCCTGGAACTAGACACTAAATATCTTCATAATTATTGCAGCCTGCAGTAGACCGTAGGCTTAGACAGTACTCTTATACGTGATGCCTGGCTGGTGCTAAATAGGTGAAACACCAGTGGTGGTTTCGGCCGTGGCTCGAACCATCCACCGAACAAGTCGTAAATCGGTTCACTGAGTTCCAGTAAGATTTTCGGAACCAGCCAGTTTGGAAAACGGGTTAAGATAGTTCCACAACGTATATGTGTGTACCTGTGTGATGTAAATGTGAAATAAAGTCCAGCGCATCATTTCACTGCACTTGACAAGCACAATTCTGTTTTAGATCACATCACTTAAGTCGAGATAATGTAAAAAAAGTTTCTGTTCGGAAATGAAAAAGTCTACAAGATATTGCTTAAGAGAAGTCCACGAAATACAAAATTATGTATGCAGTTTATAATGTAGCATGACTAAATTGACATTGTTCTATCAGTATCCTTGTCGAAGTGTAGGGTGGGTTGGCACTCATTGAGCCAAGGGTACTAAATGAATTAGACCTCTAATTTAGCAACGCGAAGTCACCGCGTTGTGCGAACGAAAGGGAAATGTGCGTATTTGATTGCGCTCCCTTCCACACCAGTCTACACTTCATTACCGACAAGGACGCACGTGACATCGTTGTTTCTGTGATTTTAGTGCTTAAAAGTAAAAAAAAACAGGTGAGTTCTTTGTTTTCTCAGTCATTTACATTAACATATATTAAAATATGATTTATGTAGTCCCATGAACCGTTTTATTGCCATTCTAATAGAAAAATGGTCATTAACGAAACATGTTTCGACAAGTAGAAACTTGTCCTCAAAACTTTTTGGGTAAGGGTGGTACAATTTGAACCGCTTCGATTTGGTACTCAATGAACCGCGGTTCAAAGAGTACCACACCTGGTTTATCAAGTACCTATGCATATTTTTTATTTATTTCGATGTGTAGTCTCAATCAACTTACCTTTTCATCTAGGTGCCTAAACTAATTTAAGTCGATATTTCAGAATGGGAAGAAACACATTAGGAAGAGAGGCTCGAAAAAAGGGAAAGCATACAAAAGAACAAATGCAAAAAGCCATAAAATTCCATCTGGCTGGCGGATCTTTAAGAAAGTCAGCAAAGGAACACAATATACCATATCCAACGTTGAGGAGGTATGTGAAAAAATATTTGATAAATACGTCAACTGATTTAGAGGCAAACTATAGTACACAGAAAGTTTTTACAATAGAACAGGAGCTAAGTCTTAAGCAGTATATTATTGACTGTGCCGACAAATTTTATGGCTTGACAACAAAACAATGTCGCCAACTTGCATACGAAATGGCTAAAATTGATTTTCGCCATTTCGTATGCAAGAGAAGAGAGGATTTAGAAAGAGGTACCCTGAAATATCAGTACGAAAACCAGAACCGTGCAGTATAGCAAGGGTGAGCGCCTTTAACAGAGAAAACGTGACTCGATATTTTAACAATCTGCGGGACGTAATGAGTCGTCATCCCGATTTTGGAAATGGCACTAGAATATTTAATCTTGACGAAACTGCAACTACTACAGTGCAACGTCCTCAAAAAGTATTGGCTCGAAAAGGACAAGCCGTTTCGAAAGTTACAAGTGGCGAACGTGGTGTACTTGTAACAACTTGTTGCATCGTAAACGCTCTAGGACAGGCTTTACCACCAGCACTTGTCTTTCCAAGAAAGCATTACAAACCACACATGCTTCATGGTGCTCCCCCAGGTCCATTAGGGCTAGCCAATCCATCAGGGTGGATGAATGGCGAACTTTTTGTTGAAGTCATGAAACATTTCATTAAACATTCATCTGCGTCGAAATTAAATCCGGTGCTATTGATTATGGACAACCATGAGAGTCACCTTTCCCTGGAGGCAGTCGAATTGGCAAAGTCGTCTGGTGTAACGATTTTAACATTGCACCCACACACAACAGCCAAGTTGCAGCCATTAGACGTTGGACTCAATGGACCCTTTAAGACATTTTACAATGCGGCAGTCGACTCATGGCTCTTAGCAAATCCTGGTAAACCATTTACTATATATGAAATTGCACAGTGTGTGGGTCAATCTTATTTAAAAGCTATGACACCTAGTAATATCACGGCTGCGTTTAAAAAAACCGGTATTTTCCCATACGATGACTCTATTTTTACTGAAATAAGACTTCTTGCCTAGTAGTGTTACAGATAGACCAATACCAGCTACAAATATAGACGATCAGGATAAAACAGATGCAGAAGATGAGATATCCAGCTCGGATGAAGGTGCTGAGAATACCATAAAATTACAAGTTGATAACTCAAGAAGCTCTGGAATTGTTACACCACCAAATACTACTCATGAGTGTCAAAATTTAATAATTGGCTCTCCGTCAATAATCAATGACTATCTTCTAGCACAAACTCCTGAAATCAGAACCAACAACTATCAAGAATCAGAAAAACCAAAAGTAACGACTCCACTAAAACAAAATATTCCTTCTGTTAGGGGAAGGGTTAGTTCCTTTCTAACATAAGGGATAAAATCTACTACGATTTCAAAGCGAGTGGGGAGCATCCAACTTGTTCCTCCAATAAAAGAAATTAAAAAACAGACAAGCAGACTTACCTCTTATCCCCAAGGTCCTGAAGGTTTTAACGGCACTCACACACTGAGCTAGGTTGCGCACGATGTGTTTTTAGGTATGTATCCGCGGATTATTCTAGTTTTTAAGATTTTAGACACTGCACACGGGTTTGTTTGGTTCCCACCGCGCGACTCTCGTTCGTACTGATTTTCGCCGTAGGGATGCGCAAGCGTCGACTCGCGCCTCAGCTAGGGATGGCGGCGAAAAACCGATGTGATATCAATCGATTCATGTTCGATGCTGAAGAGCGTCTTCAGTGGTTTCGTGAGGCCTCTAAACTAACCCCAGGAAGCCTGCTTGTGCAAATATTTCATGCACCTGTCATTATTTCCATTACCTAACGAACAAATAAGATGAAGATGCAAACGCTAAGAAATGGAATAAATATAAACAGAACCGATTTGAGTTGAAAACTACAATGACGATACACCTTCAGTTGTCGAACCTACTCGTAGCACCTCTAAACAATTGATTACACCAGAAATGTTCCGACCACCATTAAAAGCGGGACCTCGGAATAAAAACCGACGCAGACAACCTGGAAGAAGTCTCATAGCCACAGACACTCCAGAAAAGGAAGCAATAGCTGCAAAGAAGATTAAAAAAGACAAGAAAAAAGCAAAGGTGTCAATAAAAAAAGTTAAAATAAACCTATTTGAAAAAAAGACAAACTAAAAAGCTTGAAGTAATACTTTCCTCGGATGATGAAGATGGCGAATTCAAATGTAGTGGTTCTTCTTCCGGTGGTGAAATATTTATTAGCGATGAAGAAGATGAAGAAATCGTACTAAGTAACCATCTCAGTCCTTTGGAAAGGCTACCTCGTGAGGAAGAATATGTCATCGTTGAATTTAAATCGAAAACTGAGACCATTTATTACATTGGCCAAATTTTAGAGATATTAGATGAAGATGAAGATTATGACTACTTTGTAAAATACTTCAAACTGAAAAGTAAGGCTCTTCAGCAGTTTGGCGAACCTCGTGAGCCTGATACAGCGGGGCTAAATAAACAAGACATTAAATATATTTTACCATCGCCCAAAATTCAAGGTTCAAGCCGTCGACAAGAAATTATTAAATTTCCTGTGGACATGTCACGTTTAAATTTAAGATATTAAATAATATATATTTCGAGCTTTAAGCGCAAGACTGGTGAAATTAGTACCTAGATATTTAAAATATCGTGACTGATTATTGTATTAATAGAAAAAAAATAGTAAGAAACTGTTGTGTTGCCATTTATTATAAATAGCAAAAAGATATCGAAAGACTAGAAATGTAGTATTCTTATATAATTGCGTATTAACTAAGAAATTTAAACTATGATTCAATGAGTACCATTAAGTTCAAATAGTACCACCCCTAGGTTCAAATTGTACCCCGGGTGGTACATAAAGAACCACTTTCCATTTAAAAAAAAACATTTATATCTTAGAAACCAATCAAGTTAAGCTAAATTCTGTTATGCCAAAGAATTTCTAGATATTTTTCTTACAATTTGTAAAGCTCTGTTTTAGTGAAAGTATTAAAATAAGTGAGTTACACCTCTTCAAACTTTAGGTGGTTCATTGATGCCCATCCCACCCTATGTATTCTAGATTTGCACAAAACTCTACTTAACTAAATTTAACCTCAGATTCTCTATTAAACTTTAAAATTCTTGAGATTTATCAGCAGTATTATATTTAATTACAGATGCCGGCAGTTGAAACTTCTCCTCGAAGCTACTGAAACTATCCCTTATATGCATAGACTACTAATAATATAAATTAAGTAGGTAAAAATATTTTATTGCAGTGAAGATCAGTAAATAAAAATTATAAACAATTAAAAGTCTAATCATTTATTCCAATATTTGTAAGTCATATCCTCCTAAGCTAAGGCCAGTTGGTATATAAACTGAATATGAATCGAGATCATTTTTAAACTCAAATACCCTAAGCGCTTTTTTATTCCGGAAAGACAAGCGCATAACCGATATCCCTTGATATTTAAGATCTGAAACTGCATTAAGCGGTCCCCTACAAAAATGTTCTGACTCACATACAAGTGACGATGCGATCAATAATATCGTTTAAAAACTAAAAAACAACCGACTTCAATGCCGCGCTATTCATTTTCAGTACCAATTTTGAGATGTTTATCTCAATATCTCTGGAGATACTTATCATACCTCAATAAAATTACCATGGTACCACACTTGGGATATCTCCTTTCGAACAAAAAAAGAATAATCGAAATCGGTTCATAAACGACGAAGTTATCCGCGAACAAACATAAAAAAAATAAAAAAAACGGTTGAATTGAGAAACCTCCTTTTTTTGAAGTCGGTTAAAAATGGAATCGAGTTTGTCTTAGAAGACGGTAATGAGACGCGGCGTAGGAATACTGACTTGAAGCGCATTTCAGAGTGCCTAGTGCGAGTTTTTTAAATTGGTTTACTCATACGATCACGTTTACGTAAACGCAGATTTGTATGGAATTAAAAAGCGCCATCTAGTGTGCAGTGGCAACATTGTCATACAAATCTGAGTTTACGGAAACATGATCGAGCGAGTTAATAAATCTAAAGAAACTCGCACTAGGCCCTTAGACTACGCCATAATATAATAGCAAATAGTTGATAGCACAACAATATAGCTCACCATACATTTATTTAGAACACGTTCACAATTAGCTAAACCATATATTTGCCTTGTTATGGTACAGTACAGAGCGATATTATTGTGTTATTAACTATATATGGAGTAAGAGGCATTACAAATGAACTGATAAGGTCATATCTAAACAACAGAACACAAATGACGCATATACATAACATTTGTCCTTTAACAAAAACTGAAAAAATCTACTCGTCGAAACCCCGAAATATTCTAAATGGTGTACCACAAGGTAGTATCCTGGGACCGTTACTATTTCTTATTTATATTAATGACTTACCAAGGGTGACGGAACATACTATGACTCTTTTTGCTGATGATAGTACCATATTATTTAAAATGAATAAAATAAATATAAATAATCTAAATGACACTATTAATTCAACTCTGACATCAACAATAAACTGGCTTGACATGAATAATTTGAAAATTAACCTGGACAAAACGAATATTATAAATTTTAGACAACGACCAATACGGCAGCTTAATATTGACATTAATTATCATGGAAAAATGATTGACGAAGTTGAATCAACAAAATTCTTAGGTTTGGAAATAGACAATAAAATGAAATGGAAACAACACATAACATTAGTAACAAATAAAATAACGCAATTTTCATATGCATTATATAAACTGAAAAAAAATTCAAATCTGTCTACTTTACTCACAGCATATCATGGCTTTGTAGCATCGACCCTAAGGTATGGTGTTATATTTTGGGGCTATTCTAGTGATAAATTAAAAATTTTCAGAGCGCAGAAAAGATGCATTAGATCTATGTGTAATCTTAAACAAACAGACTCCTTAAAAGATTATTTTATTTGGTTAAAAATATTAACTTTCCCATGTGTGTACATAAGCGAAGTAGCACTTTTTGTCAAAAAAAATCCTGAACGTTTCATAAAATTTGATGCTGGTAGTAGACGAGAAAATAAAATTAGAAATCATGCCTATAAAACCCAACTATTGAAAAAAAGTGTATTCTGTATGGCACCATTAATCTATAACGCTATTCCTCACTCAATTCGAGACATCATTAATGTTCATATCTTTAAAATAAAGCTAAATGAATTTCTTATCATCAAGGCGTACTATTCTGTTGACGACTTTTTTAAATATAACAATGTGATTCTAAATTTTTAATTTTTGACATATCGATGTTATTATTATTATTATTTTTTTTTTAGCTGAAGTTGCAATTAATATCTATGATTTTGTAAAAAGGATTTATATTATTATAGCACTTAACACTTTAATGCTTGTATACTGATAAAGTAGGACCTAGTGACACTAAAATTGTAATTTTAACTCTAACAACTCTGTAACCTAGGGACACAAGCTGAATAAATTCATTCATTCATTCATTCATTCATTCATTCATTCATTCATTCATTCATATGCTTTTATATTATAGCGTAGTGTGATATGCACTTTAGTTCTATCAACTTTTTTTTGCCGTGGCAAGATGGGGCCAAGCAAGCATTCACCATCATGCCCCGGCGGTACCCCAGGATGAAACATCCAGGCCACGGCTAACAAGGGGTGACCTCGCTCACCAAGGCCACCCCTCAGACGTGTAGGGTCGTGTAAGCCGGTCGAAGTCCCCCGAACTTCGGCCAGTGACCCCACTATGAGGTAAGGCCACGATCTCTCACAGCCAAGCATGGCGATTACCACCCTCGGCAGAGAGAGATCTCGTCCTATGACCACTGAAAGCGTGCGCCGCTGCGGGCCCCATGTGGCATACACCTCCAACGTGTGGAGCGCCGTATCCTCTGGCGCCCCACACCCGCGGCAAGCTGGGGTCGCCTTCTGTCTTGCCATTTGGTGCAGGTACTTACCGCAACATCCATGCTCGGAAAGCACCTGCACCAATCGAAAAGTCAGCTACCCAAACCGCCGCCTCATTCACCTCCGAAGGATAGTTCTATCGACTTAGCCCAACTATCCCTAACCGTGTTTCAACCTGCCTAGCACGGAACAAAATGCCGGAATCTGGCGAGCCGTTCGGTGACAAGACTTTGTTTGGTGGGTGGTTCAAACCACGCCCGAAACCTACCACCAGTAGTAACCCATTGAGCACCATCTAAGGATCGCGAGTAGTACTTAGGTCTACGGACTACTGCTGCTATTATTTTGAAGTTATTTTGTATCTACTTGGACTAGCCGTTCTTTCATAAGTTTGTTCGCGCTAATCTTTGACCAAGCCGCCTTTATAGTTTAGCAACTTTTACAATTTAAACTCTGTTATAGGTAGCATTGAGTTCTTAGTACAGCTTGCTAAATCGAAATCAGATCAATCAGCAGAAACTAGTCCACCTGGGGCACTGCAAATACTTTGCCATATAATTTAGCCGTAAAATAGGAATGTTTTTGGTTTGTGTAATGATTTGTCTAGTAAAATTACAGGGCAACTAAGACTTTAACACCTTTAAGTCCCAAGGCAACAGGCGTAGTGAATTTGAAATTCTGGTAATCAATCCAGAATGCTCCATACCCCTGTAATAAGTAGACGTCATCACTTACCATCAGGCGAGCGTCATATTTAATTATTGCCTCATAAATCAATAGTAATATAACACTTAACAAAAAATTCGCTTCGAGTTGCGATAAACGTTAAAGTAGCGGGCAGTCTAATATGGCCGCTAAGAGGAACGAATGTGATAAGTTTTCGGTGAGATATTACCGACAGAATCGGTCGCTCAAGCAGTAGAGACTACCAAATTTCGTTAGAATAAGATCGGTAAAATATTTTTATTTATTTGGCTCCACACGTAGTGTATTCAGCTAGTGTTTATTATTTAAATAATTATAATTTTTGGAGTTTTGCCTTAAAATGAAATCAAAGTTTAGTCACAGGCTAGTTCAAGCCATGATATAGTCAAAATCATACAGTAAAGTATATGTGGATGCTTTACTGACGGCTTTTGCTTGTGTTTCGGATATCACATAAAAAGCCATGTTTATCGAAATTGTGCGGTGTCCTCGCTCTCGTACCAACTCGACGACACTTAATGATAAATAAACTTACATTTTATTTCACATTATTATGCCAAATTAAACAAATTTTAGGCAAAAAATATGGGGTCAAAGATATTGAGCTTCTACTAAATAGATCCCGTTTGAACATTAAAACATTAAAATAGCACATAAGCGCAATTGTTTGATTTTACTAAACAGCATTGTAAACTAAAATCTATTAAAAACTTGAAAATCTTGTTCCTTGAAATGGCTAAATAGTCCAAATCTATCACAAAAATAATCCGAAGCGATTTCAATGACAAAGTAGATCGGTTCAACTGTAGACTACCATTTAACGGAAAATTGTCAGCGAACCGATTTTTCGACCGAAATCGATAGCTAAGGCGTCGCTAAGCATGTAGAGATGCGTCTTGTCATCGCAAACGTCTGCTAGAATGAGATGCAACTAGGCAGTTGTTATCTGCATCTCTTTTCTTATCGACGATTATCGGTCGAAATTAATCTCTATTCATGTAGAGACTACCGGCCCTGCTGTATCGCCAACACATCTTTGGAACTAACCACATGCATAATATTGTAATGCAATAAGTACTTGCTGTGTTGGACTCACTGCTTTATTTCTGAAAAATGATTATTATATTCAAATTATAATTTATTTATTACAACTGAGGTGTTCCATTCCAAAAAATAAGGCACTTTATAATTAATGCATTAAATACTTGCAATAATGGTTCCTACCGAATATTATTGTAACAAATATTAAGGCTTTAGATAGGTGTATTAGAATAAGGAACTTCATTGTTGGGGGTTGTAAACAGCGTTGCAATCGTTGAGTCAGCCACTTAGCTAACATACTAGCTACATTTTTAGGGTTCCGAACCCAAAGGGTACCAACAGATCCCTATTACTGAGACTCCGCTGTCCGTCTGTCTGTCTGTCTGTCTGTCTGTCCGTCTGTCATTAGGCTGTGTCTCAGGAACCTTGATAGTTCGACAGTTGAAATTTTCACAGATGTATTATTATTTCTGTTGCCGCTATAACAACAAATACTAAGAACAGAACAAAGTTAAAAATTAAAGAAAAGTTAAAGAAAAGTTTTTTTTTACGATAGCACCGCGCCATCTAGCTAGCATCAAAGATGGCGCTATCGTCTTTACCTTAGTCTGAATCTCGGAAGCGGCTCCAAGGATTAAATCAAATTTAGTATACAGGGGATGTCGGGGGCGATACATCGATCTAGCTAGGAGTCATTTTCAGAAAATGTTTTATTCGTGTTTTCAATAATCAACTTTATTGATCAATAAAGTTGATTATTGAAAATAAATATAAATAAATAAATATCATAATATATATGATAATATGAGTATCTTAAAATATGACTCTTCCCGACATCTATTGGCGAGTAGAAGTAGCTTTAGTGTTACTGTGCCGAAAAGCGGTTAGTAGCTCTCAATTAAAAAAAATTTTATTATTATTCGCCAATAGATGTCGGGAAGTCATATTTGTCTGTTTAAGTGGCAAAAAATACCGAGCAAAGCTCGGTCAACCAGATATTTAATAATATTAATTACTACAATTACTATTACTACTATACTATACTATTCTACCTTTGTGTTAACGTTTACTTGGTGTTAGACGTTCGTTAGATATTCATTAGATGGCGTTCGGATCCCTCCGTGTGCGGAACAAAAGTCTGACTCGCACTTGGCCAGTTTTATTAGACTCGAAACCTCGCCAAGAATGATGAGTCGTCCCATGTGGAAAAACGATGGGGTCTAGACAAATACACTTTTGATAGCCGAACATTAACCAGGTTATCATTGTTATCAGTTTTACTTTCGTCTTCAGAACTAGCTTTCGAGGTTATTTCTCCGAGCAGCGGAATTATGTAAGTTTGGAGGTTACTTTTGACGCATCTGACAAAAGTGACCAATATTTAACGTAAACCACAGCATTAACCGGCGAAGCTTGAGCAGTTACGGTTAACAGTTAAAGTTATGACGTCTTTTAACATTTGTCAAATGGTGCAACTAATTTTTTGCCTAACCGTAACTTTAACATGTTTGTTATTGTTAAAGTAACATGGTGTAACCTACCCTAATAGTCATTTTGAGAAAAGAGTTACAAAGGATAAACAAATTTATTTATTTCATATTTAATTCAATCCAACTATCTACTACATATTAGTTTATTAAAATAGAATGAATTGGTACTAAGGGTGTGTATCAACCAGAGCTGGACGAGAAAGCTAAAAAGCGCGCTAGAAAATAGTTAAACAATATTATCACTTCGTTTTGCTAAACTCGCTTAACGCAGCTTTGTTGAAAGAGCGAGAACTTTTTAGGGTTAGCTCAGACCGCAAAGTGACGTAACGAGACGTGGCGCGCACTTTTAAACATAGTTATACAAAATAATTTAACTTCATAACCTTATTTACTACACCATAAAATGATTGAGATAACTCAGAGGTGCCGGGATGCACCGCGCGGCTTCTGGCTGCGGCCACATAATTCAAATTTACTACCCAATTATGATACACATTGCATTGAGATAATTAGGTGATGTCGCGCGTTTTGTTACGCTGTGCAGCGCGAAACCACAAGCATCACCATCGCGTTGCGTCATGTCAACTGCTCTTACATACAAAATAAGCGAGGTACTTTCAGCTTTTTCATCTCTGGTGGAAACACTAACAGATTCACAGCCCCGTTGCTCTCAATTCACATAGTTTTTGTGAAAGGGCACCCTTATAGTACCTATACGTTAACCTAACTTTATATTTAGGATAAAAATGTGAAACAGACACATCAAAAAATAATATTTTTAACTTATTAAATGATACATTATCAAATAAATCAAAGCAATCTCAGCCGCAGAGGCAAAATTATTTAAAAAACAATTGCAACAAAACCTTTATAACATTAATTAATTTATTGCTTACATTCGTAAGTATTTTAAAACTTAACGAGAAAACTTTTTTTCACTTTGTATACAATATATACCTTCATATTATATTTAATTTAAAAATAGTTCTATACTACAAACACAATGAAGGCCTTCATACAAGACTATAATGATATAATACACATCTTTACATTATAACTGCCGTGTATGAAGGCTTTTAAATTAAAACGCACTGCAAAATAGAACAAGGGTCAAAATATCTGTTGACCGAGATGAACTATCACTATTGAAATGTATTGAAATCTAAACACAGATTTAAATAAAAGGAATCAAATTTAATTAAGATGCTGACATTTCCCAATATACAAGTCTTCTTATATGATATTATAATAATTATGAAAATAAAATTAACCAATGACAATATTAATCATGTTACGTCATAAAGTCGACAATAAAAGATGAATTGTAGACAGTGTGGCGGACGCGAGCCGTATCCGTAGACGGATGTTCGTGTCAGAGTCTTTCGAGCCCCACACACGCTACATGTTCAAAATATTATAGGCGCAAGAAGAATAATAAATAGTACAAACCGTGCGTCGTCGAGGTACGTCCGAGCCTCGTCCGGTGTGCCTAGTGAAAGTTCAACAAAACTGTTCGATTTACTGTATCATCGCGTTGTTCGAATATACTTCAACTTCATCGAGTGTGAATAATATGCGAGTGCGAGTTACAATCATGGCCAACAACTCGATTCACGTTTATTCACCGTGAATAAAATAATTCATTCATTAATTTTTTTTTTAATGTTGGTGACACGTTAGCGTCACCATCATGTGTTAATGCAACCAAATTTATGATTATGAGGATGAAATTTATATTGAATTGTTACGAAGTAAGCAGTTGCCTATCGGAATTGTGTTCATTAAACTATGTTTGTTGTTTACGTTTTCGGTTTTCACTTGTTGGGACTCTTCCGCGAACGAAAAGTAAAAAGTTGAATTTTTAATTGTTTCTTTTGATAAAGAAAAGCTTGTATTATAATTTAAGATCGTAAAAAAACGATTTCTAACGTCGCGCTAGTCAAAGTAGCCACAGCGAGTATTATGTCATCAAAGTATATACTAATGCATAGTAATACAAATGTTGATATATTTAAAATCGGCTTCGCCGATTTCGTTAAAATTTAAATTGGCAAGCATTGCTGTACCCGTGGAGTGAGGGCCTGGTGACCTGTAATACAGGTTTTAAATAACCTACATCAGGCACCGGCTCTTGGCTCTCACAAAATTGGTTGCTTCTAATTCTTGCCACTAAATATTATACTACTTTTATGATATTCAACAATGGTGTAGAAAAATAAACGAATATATTATTATATTATATTATTATAGTTTACTAGCTGACCCGGCAAACGTTGTTTTGCCATATAAATAATTTCCTAGTAATAATTACTAAAATGGCTATTAAAAAATAAGGGTTGATCGTAGAAGGGTGAAAATTGAGGATTGTATGTATTTTTGTATGTTGTATCATAAAAAAATAGAAATTAAAAATTTTGTCTAAAAAATAAAATAAAAAATTTAGGGGTGGACTACCCCTAACATTTGGGGGATGAAAAATAAATGTTGGCCGATTCTAATAGATACCGGATAAGCACAAAAAATTTCATCAAAATCGGTCAAGCCGTTTCGGAGGAGTATGGCAACGAAAACTGACACGAGAATTTTATATATTAGATAAACGAATTGACTAATAGTTGCCAGATGAAAAAGAAAAAAGTGTTAAACGTCTATGTAGATACCCACCGCCTATTCAACATGTATTAGTCAAACAATGGATTGACGCGTGTCTAGCGGTTATGCATTGTGGAACTGTACAGCAGATGTATAGGCAAATTTGTATTACTAAGGTCGTAGGTCGATACTCTATATGGACCGCGATCAAAAACTGTAACTCAGGCTTTGTGTTACCTATTATGCACACTGGATGGCGCTTTTTAATTTCCATACAAATCCGCGTTTACATGATCGAGTTAAAAAAAATTAAAGAAACTCACTAGGCACTCGAGACGCGGACGCTGCACGGTATGAACCGCATCATATAAAATGTTCGTGAAGGTTTTAATCTGTGACTCAGTCCCTCGCATGAGGCACGGCTCGCGCCCGTTATCTAGCATTATTTCATCCTTTATGTAACGTCATAATAAACTGGCCATGAGCGACTCTCTCGTAGGGTTCCGATTAAACAAAATTGCTGGAAATTTTCAGGTTAGGTATACTTACTATAGGTACTTCTGTGCTTCAAGCTTTTAAGAATATAGGTAAGTACCTACTCACAAAATACTAACTAGGATTTATGTTAAACTTTTTCGTTGGTATATTGTCCCTAGTAGGTTTTAAATTTTTTTTTTATTTTTTTTTTATTTATATTAAATATTTTGGTAGGTATATGTAACTATCTGAGTATTTTAGAGTAGGCGTGATGTTTTGAAATATTCCACGGATATTATGATGTGATTATGGGTAAAGTGTTCCTCAAGACGAATCAATTGAGCAAAAATTCGGTGAGGTTACGTTAATTTATCACAGAGATGCCGTGGCCACCTTCCAGCTTCAGCAACAGACCCTGAATATCAGCAAAGTGTAAAGTTATCTTCAAGACGAACCAATCGAGCCCAAACTCGGTGGGGTTTTGTTTTTAATCACATAGATGCCATGGCCACCTTCCAGCTTCATCATCAGACCCTGGATATTGTTTGAGCGTAAAGTACTCCTCAAGTCGAATTAATTGAGCCCAAACTCGTTGGGTTTATCTTGTAGCAATTCAGAAGTTCCTATGGCCATCTTCCGTTGCCATCATCAAATTTAAAATTAAAAATTCAAAAATCATTTATTCACGTCAGATACGGTTACAATAAAAAGATGTCAAGAAAAGAAATCAGATGAGCTCCATGGTATTATATCATTGTATTGTCACTAAAGATACATATTTTCACTAAATTTGAGTCCAATCGGACATCGAGAAGTGGTTCTAATTTAGCTTCCAAGATTCCACCCGAACGTACCTATAATTATGCACCACAGGTAAGTAAGGTTGGCTGGCAGCACTTAGTATGTGTGCTCCCTTACATCCCTGCTGACCAACAAACGAGGCTCTGGCGACAGACAAATGGCAGTATAACCATTTCAAATTAAGGCGTGGCTATAAATACTACAAGCCGGTGACGGGCGGCAGCGTCACCGGTGCGAGGAGCCACGTCCTGCGATCGCCAACCCGCCTGCCCAGTGTGGTGATTAGGGCATATCCCTCCTAATGATCCGAAGATCGGGTTCAGTGATGTATCTTGGGAGAGGCCTACGTCCAGCAGTGGACTGAGACGGGCTGATTATGATGTACCTATGTAGTTACACACATATATACTTCTTCCGTCCCTGATCCTGTTATTTTGGGTCGGGTCTCCTCACTTTCTGCGCCAAGACACACGGTCTTGGGTTGTCGCGTCAGGCAATTGGGCTTTCTTGAGGTCTCTTGCAATGTTAGACCACAAGGTCATTGGCGGGCGGCCTATATCTCTTTTTGTTTCCCGGTAAATTTAGAGCTATTTGGACCACATGATCTTAATTGCGTCTTTTAATATGTCATACCATCTTAAGCGATTATTTGTAATTTTGTCTATTTTGTTTATTACGGACTTTGTCAAGCGGGGTCACACCTACTGCCCATATAAGCATCTTCATTTCGTTGGTTCCTTCTGTTCATGCGTCTTCTTTGTCGTCCAACATTCGGAGCCATACAATAAAGTGGGCCGAACTACAGATTTATAAACTTTGCCCTTTGTTTTAATAGGGATATGTGGGTCACATGGTACTCCCGTAAGGGATCGCCATTTTAGCCATGCAGTGCAGATTCTATGGGCCACATCAGTGTCAACATTAGCATCTATTGTGAGCATAGAACCTAAGTACTTGAATTTCTCTACTGTGGGGATAGGTGTTGTTCCAATACAGATAGTGTTGGATACCGCGTTTCTGCTGAAAGAGCACTTCAGATACTCAGTTTTATTCTTGCTCACCCTCAGGCCGTACTTCTCAAAAGCCCACGTGTCCACGTATTTAAGGTTTCGTGCAGATGGTTAGCGGTATTAGCAGCCAGAACATTGTCGTCCGCGTATAGCATAGTCCATGGCAATGGAGCCGGAATATCCTTTGTGAGGTAATCCATCACCAGATTTAATAGTAGGGGACTAAGAGCAGATCCCTGATGAAAACCCACTTGAACCTCACATGCTTCACTCACGTCGGCTAGACTTCGGACTCTCGTACTGACATTGTGATTTTTTTTTATGCTGTATAGGCAAGCGTTTGACCACTATCTCACCTAATGTTAAGTGACAATGCGGTCGACGATGTAGCACGCTTACCTAGTAAATACCTGTTCACTCACGATTTGAAGACCCTCGGGTTGTAGCTATCGGGAAACACAGACACCGGCAAGGAGTTCCATTCTTTGGCGGATCGTATTATGTAGGACGAAGCAAAACGCTTCGTGCGTGTAGATGGAACGTCCACCATGAAGCGGTGGCGCACATCGGTACGTCTGGTTGTCCGATAGAAGAAAGGGGATGGCGGTACTAACTCGTGCAATTGGATGGCACACTCTCCGAAATGTATCCGATAGAAAACCGATAAACTAGCGACTTTGCGGCGATGCTCTAGGCTCTGGAGCCTTTTCCCTACAAGTCCGTCGTCATTTATAAGTCTCTTAGCTCTCCTCTCAATTACTTCCAGCGCCTCCAGCTGATATTTGGCTGATCCATCCCAGAGATGAGAACAGTACTCCATACATGAACGGACTTGTGCTTGATACAAGTTGAGCAGCTGTCCCGGTGTGAAGTACTGTCTCACCTTAGCCAGAATACCAAGCTTTTTTGAAGCCAACTGGGCCTTGGACTCGATGTAGGATCCAAAGTTGAGCGTGGGTGTTAAAGAGACGCCAAGAAGCTCAAGGTGGTCAAGGTGGTCAGTTATCGGTACGGACACATTTCGAAAAGTAGGTATTACATATCTTGATATGTACAACATACAAGCTCGATATAGTACTCTGGCACGTATTAAGCACGGAGGGCTTGCCATACTAGCTTACGTGGGACTCTGTTAAAGGTTTTTTCTAGGTCGATGAATGCTAGATGTAGGTCTTTGTTTATTTTATGTTTTTCCATCAGGATTCTAATTGTTTGGATGGCGTCAGTAGTTGATTTGGATGCTGTAAAGCCGAACTGAAATGGAGATATTTCAGAGATGTTAGTGTCTTTTATTTGTGATTTGTTCCCATATTTCAAGTGTATGCCAGATCAATTTAATACCTCTTTAGTTCTCACACTACGCCATATTTATCACCCTTATTTTTATAGAAAGATAGCTTTAAGGCCATGAATTAGGAATGCACTTAGTAGTTATTATGATATGAACAGTTTAGATAGCCATAATACAGCTAACTGTGACTAGGTGGAGCGACGACATTCGCAAAGCGGTGGGCAGTGACTGGAAACAAAGAGCCGAAGACCGGGCTCAGTGGCGTGTCTTGGGGGAGGCCTACGTCCAGCAGTGGACTGATACCGGCTGATAATGATGATGATGATGATGATGAATACAGCTAATGGTCCAAAACCTTTCCATAGATCCAATGGTATCTCATCTGGGCCTGTAGCTTTTCACTAGAGTGAACATTGCGATCTCACCGCGTGACCTCACTCCCGAGGAAGAGCGACTGACTCGCTCGAAACCTAGGTCGAGAAAATTTGACTAAAGGTACGTGAATTACAGCCGGTATATAACAATAATAACGTATAAGGTCACTGAAAACTGTATTCGTTCCGCCTTGACGCCTGTAATAACCATAAAAAGTTTCAAAAGCCTACGTACGTGCGTTATTGAATAATATTACTAAAAGTGAACAAAAACGGTGTCATAACTTTGACGTCAACATACAAGAAAACGGCTCAACCCAAGATGTGCGGGTGTAAACCAAAAATTAGTGCGTTTAATCATAAAATATAGTGAAAATTTTCAGCCTGGAATGTTTGGTATATACGTAGATATAAACAAAGAACAAAACGTATAAATAACGGCCTGTCATCCGACCAAATTCGAATGACTACAAAAAAGCGATGGTTTCATACATATCGATGACCTTCTTTATTTGAACGTATTAACCTAAGCTGTTGTATGTACAGTCACGTTCAAAAGTCTGTTGGCAATTATAATTATTATTATCTAACTAGCAGTGCCCCGCGACTTCACCCACGTTATACAGTGACTTTTTATGAAAATAAAACATTTTTTAATAAAAATGATCTCATGTCCTTTACATGCATACAGTAAAAATTACGTTAAAAATTACACGCATTTATATATAGTAGGATTTTGGTAGTTACTTAAAAATATATATTAATGCACCTTGTGGCCATGTCAAAATAAAGAGCTTCTATATGGTTTTTTTTCATTATGCCTCCATCCACTTAGTGTATTTAGCCAGTGTCAAGTATTAAAAGTGTTCAAGATTTTTGTAAATTCAAGTCATAAAGTTGAGTCCTAGTCACATTTCAAGGTCAAGTTGAAGTCACAGTCTAGGCCAAGTCACATCCTTTCCTTTCTGTATACTGTTCTCTTTAATTCCTCATCCCCGCGTTACCTTAAGGAATGCTTCAATTTCCTGTGCTCCAATCATTCCCTAGCGTTTAGGTCATCTGAAACTTTAGAGTTAGATATGCCAGCTCACCCGACAATCTTCTATGATTCTTCTTTCATTATACAGGCAATCCGACTTTGGAATGACTTACCTGTTACAATTCGACACGCTCCCTCGATTTATACTTTTAAAGAAAAAC
This sequence comes from Cabera pusaria, assembly GCA_954871355.1. Lineage (NCBI taxonomy): Eukaryota > Metazoa > Arthropoda > Insecta > Lepidoptera > Geometridae > Cabera > Cabera pusaria. The sequence continues at coordinate 1,853,070 of OX940896.1, forward strand.
AAAAAAAGTTTACTTAACACAAACCGATATTGATGATTACTATTAAGCTATCTCATGTACCTATTTCCTAAAACTTATGTATTTGTATGTGTATGTATGTTTATATATTATGCATATGTATTTATATTTGTTTAATCATATTTGTTTTGTATGTATGTATTTTATGTAGATATATGTTATGCAATAGATGTGTGTTTATGACTTTGAAATAGATGTTTATTCATCTTATCTCAAAATTGCTAAATGTGCACCTCATATTCGTACTGTCCATTTCGTCCTAAGGTTGTCTGGAAGAGACCGCTTGCAGCGATAAGATCGCCCATTGTACTAAAGTATAATTTATTTTAAGATGATAATTATTTAATTTTGGTGTACAATAAAGAGATCATTCATTCAAGTCCTACCCTCAGTAAAGATTTGTGTACTTTACTAAAGTTTACCAGTGGGATTTTGGTGAGAACGCAAATAGCATGTTTTTCAACATTTCCCTACACTGGCACATAATCACCGGCACTTAATGATTAGTATTCCACATTTATTACACATCGTACAACAAGAATTTAGTAGTCTATATAGTATCTCTTCTTGATATCGACCCTGATATAGATATAGATCTCCTTGTTAAATTTCAGTATGTTCGGATCTATAATGTAGGTATTTAATTATGTGCAAAGTCACTGAAACAGCTAGTAGAACATTATCCTATAGCAGGATTATTTTTATATTTGTTGTTTTCTACTTCAGTGTACTCTCCCGCACGGTAAGTGTCAATCTGTTCGTGAGTAAATTTAAGGTCATCGATATGTATGAAACCATCGCTTTTTTGTAGTCATTCGAATTTGGTCGGATGACGGGCCGTTATTTACATGTTTTGTTTTTTGTTTATATCTACGTATATACCAAACATTCCAGGCTGAAAATGTTCACTATGTTTTATGATTAAACGCACTAATTTTTGGTTTACACCCGCACATCTTGGGTTGAGCCGTTTTCTTGTATGTTGACGTCAAAGTTATGACACCGTTTTTTTCACTTTTAGTAATAACGCATGTATGTAGGCTTTTGAAACTTTTTATCGTTATTACAAGTATCAAGGCGGAACGAATACAGTTTTCAGTGACCTTATACGTTTTCTCATTTAGGCGCAGTGATTTTTTTCCGAATTTATAAAAAGCGCTATTACTTGGAAATTATAAATTATTTCAGAAATCTAATTCTGTCACAAATGAGCACAAATTAAGAGCTACTCGTGTATGTTTATCCCACAAGCGCACATACAATGGTTTAAGAGATACACGATTTTGCAAAACGTTACTCCAGCAGGAAATGTAATATCTCAAAAACCTAAAGACGCACAAATTATATTTTCGGTGCATATTCTAGAACAAATATAAGCTCTCTTACCCATGCACAATACTTCTCTCTGCGATCATTTGTTTAAAATTTTCTTGCTGGAACAACGTTACCCCAGCAGAAATCGTTTTTTCCGTTTTTTTCCACAACGAAAAGACGCACAAATTTTTTTTTCGGCGCACATTTCCAGCTGACCAAGCACTAATTATACACCCCACTCATCACTGTAGGAGATACTTTCTTGCTGGGGTAACATACACGACAAGTTGAAGTGACAACTCCAGTCCATTGGTTGACAAAACCTTAACATTTGCATCATCGTTCACGTACACCAATAATTTAGTAGCTTATGTTCACCTCATGCTATAAAATATATCTCCTTGTTAAATTTCAGTAGATTCGGGTGATTAGGTAACAAATAGAGTGACGAGTTACCAACTTTTTATGATAATTATATTAGCATAGAAAAGATAATAATACTACGTACACGATATTAGTCTGGATTATGAGTTTTAGATATGCTCCTGTTTAGATTTCCGTAACCAAATAACAAAAAACTGAACCTTTCCGTTTTTTGCCATTTGGCTACGGAACCCTAAAACGGAACCCTTATAGATCGTCATGTCTGTTTGTCTATCCGTCTGTATGTCAGACACTTTATTCCATAATTATTAATACTACACAGTTGAAACTTGGTAGGTAGAGTAGATGTATTCTGTATTCTGTGAACCGCTTGAACTTTTTTTATACAAAACAGAATAAAATAAAGATTAAGGGAAGCTCTCCGTACATGGATATGTAACAAAAAATCATCAAACCCATATCTACGTGCGGGGTGTCTATAGATTATAGGTCTTTATAAAATTACATCGATGTTCCAAAAACTATTTTTCTCAAAGTCAATCGTTTGAAAAATATACACTTACCGCATCTGTGACTTTGTAATTCATGCAAACACTATGAGGAACAAAGTAGATGTTTGCTGACGAAAAACGATAGTGGTATTTTTGCTCAAACTTGCAAACCCTACAAGTGCGAGTCCGACTTGCACTTGGCCAGTTTATTTTGAAGGTATTTCCATACAGATAATGTATTGCGGCGCCTCCATATTTCTTCTACCTCGATGATTTGATCATGTAGGGCGATGCAAAATAAACAAAAAAAAATATTTAAAAATTATTTATAGAATAGACCAGAAATCTTTTGACCACCCCACTCGCAATGTATTCTCTAACATACGAAATTCAGAGTAAAAAAATCATCCAATTAACAGATAGGTGGAAGTCGTTCGTCGTTGTCGAATTCGTAATCGGTAAAACCAGAACCAGAACTAAATCCCTGATTTCTAACCATTTACGTCAGTCGTCAAAGTTCCGGAGGTTCCGGTGTTGTAGTTTCAGTTATTGTAGCTTTTGTAGTATTAGGACCACCAGTTATGGGTGCCGCAACTTGTTTAATCGTTTTTGGGTCCCAAATGACAGGTGAATAATACATGACTCCTATCCACAATATTATGGAACAAATGATTGCAGAACCAAATCCATATTTAGCCTGCAACAAATTCATAAATATTTTATAGTTATCGTTTAAAAAAAATATTAACCTACTTGCAAAGACATGACATGCCGCGCCCGCCGCGCTGTGCGCCCCAGTTATTTCAGTAGCAAGTTAGATAGTTGCTAACTTTACTTGCCAAGACATGAGTTGCCAAGACATGACATGCCGCGCCCGCCGCGCTGTGCGCGCCAGTTATTTCAGTAGCAAGTTTGATAGTTGCTAACTTTACTTGCCAAGACATGACATGCCGCGCCGCCGCGCTGTGCGCTCCAGTTATTTCAGTAGCAAGTTTGATAGTTGCTAACTTTACTTGCCAAGACATGACATGCCGCGCCCGCCGCGCTGTGCGCCCCAGTTATTTCAGTAGCAAGTTTGATAGTTGCTAACTTTACTTGCCAAGACATGACATGCCACGCCGCCGCGCTGTGCGCCCCAGTTATTTCAGTAGCAAGTTTGATAGTTGCTAACTTTACTTACCAAGACATGACATGCCGCGCCCGCCGCGCTGTGCGCCCCAGTTATTTCAGTAGCAAGTTTGATAGTTGCTAACTTTACTTGCCAAGACATGACATGCCGCGCCCGCCGCGCTGTGCGCCCCAGTTATTTCAGTAGCAAGTTTGATAGTTGCTAACTTTACTTGCCAAGACATGACATGCCACGCCGCCGCGCTGTGCGCCCCAGTTATTTCAGTAGCAAGTTTGATAGTTGCTAACTTTACTTGCCAAGACATGACATGCCGCGCCCGCCGCGCTGTGCGCCCCAGTTATTTCAGTAGGAAGTTTGATAGTTGCTAACTTTACTTGCCAAGACATGACATGCCGCGCCCGCCGCGCTGTGCGCCCCAGTTATTTCAGTAGCAACTTTGATAGTTGCTAACTTTCAACCGACTTCCACAAAGATGGAGGTTCTCGATTCGTCTGTATGTTTTTTTTGTATGTTACGTGATTAACCGATTTTTCTTCTTTTTTGAATAATAAGGTAAGGTATGTTTCTGAGGTGATTCCATTGTAATTTCATCGAGATCTAATAAGTATCTCCAGAGATATGACGATAAACGTCTCAAACTTGCTACTGAAATTGACTCGCGGGGCATGGAAGTCGGTTGTTTTAATTTTTAAACTATCATAATTATACTAATATTATTTTATTTAGGTTTCCTACAGACCCTTTACAATCAAACCTTTAAAATGTAAAAATGGGTAGCGACAAGTTTAACAGCTGGCATCCCTAAACAGACACGAATAGACAATATCTGACAGCTTTATGACAGAGTCACGCACACACAGAGCAAAATTTGGGCCGTTTTTTGAGTGACTTTCAAATGTCATGTTCCATCTGGACGAGTTTATAATCAAAGTTTCTATTGAACTGAATGTAATCATGTGTATCTGTTGCCTACCATGTTTGAAACAGATCATTATAATATGGGTATCTAGCTAAGTTATGAAGGATGTTAAAATGAGTTCCAGTAACTGGTAATAAAGCGCCAAAGATCGGGCTCAGTGGTGTGTCTTGGAAGAGGCCTATGTTCTTCGTCTTGCAGTGGACTGATACCGGCTGATAATGATGATGTAAAAAAACTTACATATTTTTTTATGTATACAATACCATTTACTTTGCGAGAAAAAAGATCAAAGTGAAATAGTGGATATTCTGAGAACACATAGGCATCAGTTTCACGCACTGGTTCCACATCTTTTGGTAGGTAGGTCGTCAGAGCCTATATACTTATTCACATGCTCCTTTAGTTTATTCTTATCCACTGAAGTTAATCAGTCAATTCGGTAAAAAAATATGATTTAAAGCTATGACAGCTTTAATCATATTTTTTACCATTGAGATATAATAATGATTTTATCACTTAAGCGTGGTTGTATGAAATTGCTTACCATAATTCTTTTAGGACATTTTCCAACGTAATGGCAAAAGTACGCAGGTGTGTACAAAAATGGCCACATAAACCCAAGGTTTGTCCCTATGCCTGCCGTCAATGCTCCGATGAACATTTTTTGTATCCATTCATGCTGCAAACAAAATACAGAAACTTATTATCATTAACTTACCATTTATCTAACTAAGACGTTTAGCCAATTGGGTCACTGAATTACCACACAGGTGGTAGGAACATTATATCGATGATCCGCCTAACTTGATATCATAATGTTGCTTACTACCAATTAAGGGGAAAATCTGCTGCCGTAACTTTACTGTGTTCTAGCAGCACACCGCTCTTAAGAGTCGGACCATTCTAGGCTATCTTACCACCAGGTGATATAGTGGTCAAACGCTGGCCTATCAGATATTTATAAAAACTCCGGTATGCTGTTTTCTAGTTTAGGAAATGAGTAGGGATAGTTGCACTATGTGGATTAGATTAGTGGTTTGCCCGGCGCCTCACCACTGATGACTTCTATACATAGACAAGCACAATTTCTATATTAGGCAGCATTGTCACTTAGAATTTCAATATCAATTACGATAGAGATCAGGTGCTTAGTTTTAAAAATAAATAAATAAAAAATAATGAAATAAAGCTCATTGAAAATAGACAATTATTGTCTATTGTCTATTTTCAATGAGCTTTATTTCTTGGTGCCTCCTGTGCAAAACGATACAACTCGAGTTATGTCAAAAATTCGTTTTCAACAGTTCAGAAATTACGATTTTTTTGGTCTAACTCATGTTCCGATATTTCTTGTAGTTTAGGAGATCGTTTGATACAACTCGGGCATATTTTCCTTATTTTCATGATTATTTTGTGTCAGATAATTTAACACGACCTATATCTTAAGAAAAAAACCAAATTTGCAATATTATTTTGTGTAAAAAGATGCAATAATAGTTGTATCTAATAGCGATTCATTATGTTTCACATTATTTTGTGCATTTTGATAAAACTAGAGTTAACCCAAATCACACTATCTTTGTTTGCACAGATCTTGGGTACAACTCGAGATAAACAACGTAAACTTTTAATCACAAAATACTTTTTTTTCGTGTTAGATAATACTACTCTAGATAAATCACTATACATAATGATTTACGTTAGTGAAAGAACACAACTCAGTTATATCAAAAAATCAAAGACTTACAACAAAACAGTATGAAAAAATTTGGTGTAAAATGATATATTTTGGAGGTTTACGGGAGTTAAAGTGAGGTAGGGTGCGCTTGAATGGCGCTTTGTGTCGCCACGGGTTCGAGAAGGATAGGATGTCTCTACGCATGCTCAGAGGTTCAATGTTGGAGGTAAGGTCGGGGTCGTCAACAATTCTGGCAGTTCTACGCTGAATCGCATCAAGTGGCTGAACTTGATACTTGGGTGCTCTGTTCCAAAGGTGAGAGCAATACTCCACTTGTGGTCCACAGGTCCGACCTGTGCTTTGTAGAGCAAAAGTCTTTGACGTGACGTGAAGTATCGTTTCGCCTTATTGAGCAATCCAAGTTTTTTGGTCGCAAGTTTAGCCTTTGAAGCAATATGGTCGCGGAACTGTACTGAGGCAGAAATGTCGACGCCTAGGATATCGAATGGAGTTTTTTTCTTGGTGAACGCGCAGACTTGCGTCTTAGTCGGGTTAAACTTGACAAGATTCTGGTCTCCCCAGTTTGACACTAGGTCGAGAGATGTCTGGACTTCAGACACAAGTCTGTTCCTGCTTTTTTCGACCACAGAACGGGGAAGGTTTGCGCGACCGGAATATCGTGCATCTCAGCTGTGCTATCATCCATAGCAGTGCATATTACTGACGTTTAGCGTATAATTAATATGCAGGATAAACAACGTCAGCGACAGCACAGATCCTTGTAGGACACCAGCCTTAATAGGTTTGCTGTCGGAGCAAGAACCATCGACAGCATATTTAATGCTCTGATCAGACAAATAAATAAACTGGCCAAGTGCAAGTCGGACTCGCACTCTTAGGGTTCCGTAACTTAGTAAAGTATTAGAGGGGGGGGGGGTATACATTTTACCATTATAGACGCGCCTATCTTTCAAATGATTCGACTTTGAGAAAAAATGATTTAAGGAATCATAATGTAATTTTTAAAGATCTATCCAGAGACATCCCACACGTATAGGTGTGAAGAAAATTTTTTTTTGTTTCTGTTTCATGTATGAGATGCCCCCCCTTAAACTTTTATATTTTTTATTTTTGTATAAAAATCGAAAAGCAATTCACAGAATACAACTACCCACCAAGTTTCAATTCTGTTGTCCTAACAGTTTCGGAATAAAATGGCTGTGACATACGGACGGACAGACAGACAGACGGACAGACATGACGAATCTATAAGGGTTCCGTTTTTTTCCATTCGGCTACGGAACCCTAAAAACTGGCGACCCAAGCGCAAAGCCTTCCCTGGAGGCCCTAGGATGGCAGCTTTGAAAGAAGAGCCCTATGCCAGACCCGATCAAAGGCCTTAGCGATATCGAGACTAACGGCTAGTGCTTCCCCTCTACTCTCCACGGCTTCAGCCCAGCGGTGAGAAAGGTAAACTCGAAGATCACCAGCTGATCTACCATGGCGAAAGCCATACTGGCGATCACTGATAAACTCGTGATCCTCTAGATACCGAAGAAGCTGCGTGTTTATTACGCGTTCCATCACCTTACAGAGTAGAAAGGTCATCGCTATCGGCCTGTAGTTGAAAGCGTCTGTCCGGTCACCCTTTTTGGGAATAGGGTGGACAAGGGCTATTCTCCACGAAGATGGCAGGTGGTTAGCAGGATAAGAAAGCAGGAAGAGGCGCGTTAACACGGGAGTCAACTCAGAGGCACAAACTTTTAATACTAAGGCTGGGATGCCATGTAGGCCACTCGATTTACGCACATTGGGGGATTTCAGCTCCTTCCGTACCGCTTTATGCGAAAAGTGAACTTCAGGCATGGAACTCCTACACTGAGGTATGATAAGTAGTGTGGCGCCCCCGTCATGGAGTGTAGAGTTTTCGGCAAAGAGATCACCGAGAATATCAGCTTTCTCCTTGGCACTGTGTGCCAGAGAGTCATCCTGCCTTCGCAAAGCAGGTAGGGAGGTCTGACAGAAATTTCCTTCGGCAGATTTGGCCAGGGACCAAAAAGCTCGACTTTCAGAAGGAAAGCTAGCCAGACGGACCAATCTTGCCGATGTGTTTTGCTCGAGCCTGAGCCTTGACCTTGCTGGAACGACAAACCGCATTTAGTGTTTTCTTCAACGCTGATGTATTTGGATCTTGACATGCTTTGATCTTAGTCCATGCTCAGTGTGCTGATTGTTTCAGGCTGGAAGCCTTCGCACAAGGTTTATTGAACCATGGACGATCCCGCAAACCTTGACGCACCACAGAGTTTGGAATATAGCATTCCATTCCCTGCAGAATGACGTCAGCGACGGAGTCTGTACACGTGTTGAAATCGGTTGAAGAAAAACACAGCTGACCCCAGGGATATGACGAGTAAAATTCGCGTAGCCCGTCCCAATCAGCAGATCTATAGTGCCAGACTTGGCGCTTTCCACAAGGAGTGGTATAGGTTTGGCACGTTTGGCTACAGAACGAACGAGGCAGTGGTCTGAAGAGCCGAGGAGATCCTCGACTGAAACCTGGTACTGTTAGGGGTGCGATGTTAACATAAGGTCCAACAAAGAAGGATCGTGGTTCTCAATATCAGGGATCCTAGTGGGCTCCGTGACTAATTGAGACAGGCCGAAGGATAAGGCAAATTCGTGACTGGTACGTCCGGCATGATCGGTAGTTTTTGAAGCTAGCCACTCGGTGTGGTGAGCATTGAAATCACCGAGAACCACCAATTCAGCAGGGGCGTACTGTTCGGAAACCTTGTCAGCGCCTCGTGCGATGTGCTTGAATAGATGAGTTGTCTCCACGTCCCCGCTATGAGACCTATATAAGTAAGACCTATGTAAGTGACCATGAGTTCTATCGGAGCTTTTCATGTAAATTTGATATTCAGAGAGATACTGCCGCATACTGTGACTGCAGTTTTACAAGCAAGAGTAAAAGTACTAATTGAGACTAGGTTGATAACCTGATAATTCTCATGAATAATAGGTAAGTCATGTCTGTTTAATATCTTTAAAAGTAATGGCAAAACTTTAAAATAAATTTTGATTATATATAATTAATATAATTAATGCTAATATGAAATAAGATAAATTGTTTTCCTAACTAATACTTAAAATTAGTACCATTTTATCTACCCCCTATATAGTTACTATAATGTTTAAAACTACTTATTATTTTCTAAGTAGGCCTAAAGATTGTGATTTATTTACTATCGATCTCTTAGTGCCCTAATATTGTATATTTTTGCTAAATTTCAAATTATTACAGGTCTTATTGATTACATACTTTTTTTATGCACTTTTTATATTCAACGTAACTCTATTTGCACATTTATTTTTTATCATAAACATTGATACAACTTTGATTTTAATAATACATCTGGATAACATATTGGTTTAGAGCATGCAAGGTATTGCAATATTAATCTATTATTTATTTTCAGTCTTTTAGCTTTAGGTCAGTTAGTGTAGCTCTAAGAATTATTATGTTATTCATGAAAACAACTCGCCAAATATCAATTTTCACCAAGAGGTATTTTTTGTGTTATATGATAGTTATACTTTGATCATTAGACACGTAAAAAAACTTTAGTAAAATGTTACATTTGGTATATCTCGTCGATTTTTATAGTTTTTCTTATAATGCTTACAATATTTCATAATAAATTATGTAAAGCATGAAAATATACATTCATACGCCACATAATTCATTATTATTTACCAGATAAGTGTAACCAAAAATGAAATATAATTTTTCAAACATTGGTTTTGCTCTCCCGAAAAGTTGTGATTTTGTAGTTATATCATTTTACACAGGAGGCACAGAACTATTACACGTAACGATTGACGTAGCGTCAAATGCAGACTATTAAAGTATCTATTGTTGCATCAGCATCGGCTTGGCAGTCGTTTGTAGGTAATAATCGTAGGTACACTTTTTAGAGTTCCGTACCTCAAAAGGTAAAAAAGAACCCTTTTAAGATCACTTTCCTGTCCGTCTCTCCGTCCGTCTGTCTGTCTGTCTGTGTGTCACCACCGATTATCTGAAGAATGGGTGGCTATCAAGTTAAAATTTATACCAGATACTAAAGTCTATTACCTATTAGGTGTATAAAAATCAAGGTCATGAGAAAAAGATATGGGCAAATTTAGATTTTTGCGAAAACTTGTAAGTTCCAAAATCTACCTATATTTTTAGCTTTTTTTATTTTTCGGATTTTTTTCTTTACTTGTGCTAAAGGACCTTACTTTTAACCAAAATTGACAATTCTAGGTGAACCGGAAGTACCCTATAGTACCTTGATATACCTTATCATATTGATTTATTACTTCAATAATAGAGGATATCGAGTTCGACCTTAGAGTCGTCTAATGTGACTTAATTATTAGTTTCATAAAACTGTCTGGTCCCTAAAAAGTCATAAAAATTTTCGCTCATTGCGCTTGCGAAACCATTCACTACTTTGTAGGAAATACTTCAGGAACTTTTGTTTTTTAACAGCGTCATGCATCACACACACATTTTCAGCCCATCTATTCGAAAAGTGATGGTTTGTTCTTCGATAAGTGCGCTCAAAGTAGGTCATTTCCGCCCTAGGGCGGAAAAGTTTTTTTAATTTTTGACTTATATATACTGAAATTCCTTGACATTACATGACCTTTTTTTTAATGCTGGATAGGAAAACATTTGGCCACTGTTTCACCTGATGTTAAGTGACGATGCGGTCGACGATGTAGCACGCTTACCTTGTAGATACCCGTTCATTCTCGATTTTAATTTTTTTTGTATTTTACATTTCGTGACATTGCATGAAATTTTGTGACATTTTGTTACATTTCGTGACATTTTACGACATTTTGTTACATTTCGTGACATTTTACGACATTTCGTAACATTTCGTGACATTTTACGACATTTCGTAACATTTCGTGACATTTTACGACATTTCGTAACATTTCGTGACATTTTACGACATTTCGTAACATTTCGTGACATTTCGTAACATTTCGTGACATTTTACGACATTTTACGACATTTCGTAACATTTCGTGACATTTCGTAACATTTCGTGACATTTCGTAACATTTCGTGACATTTCGTAACATTTCGTGACATTACATAACATTTCGTGACATTTGATGACATTTCGTGACATTTGATGACATTTCGGACATATCATGACATTTCGGACATATCATGACATTTCGGACATATCATGACATTTCGGACATATCATGACATTTCGGACATATCATGACATTTCGGACATATCATGACATTTCGGACATATCATGACATTTCGGACATATCATGACATTTCGGACATATCATGACATTTCGGACATATCATGACATTTCGGACATATCATGACATTTCGGACATATCATGACATTTCGGACATATCATGACATTTCGGACATATCATGACATTTCGGACATATCATGACATTTCGGACATATCATGACATTTCGGACATATCATGACATTTCGGACATATCATGACATTTCGGACATATCATGACATTTCAGACATATCATGACATATGACATATCATGACATATGACATATCATGACATATGACATATCATGACATATGACATATCATGACATATGACATATCATGACATATGACATATCATGACATATGACATATCATGACATATGACATATCATGACATATGACATATCATGACATATGACATATCATGACATATGACATATCATGACATATGACATATCATGACATATGACATATCATGACATATGACATATCATGACATATGACATATCATGACATATGACATATCATGACATATGACATTTCGGACATACGACATATGACATTTCGGACATACGACATATGACATTTCGGACATACGACATATGACATTTCGGACATACGACATACGACACACGACACACGACACACGACACACGACACACGACACACGACACACGACACACGACACACGACACACGACACACGACACACGACACACGACACACGACACACGACACACGACACACGACACACGACACACGACACACGACACACGACACACGACACACGACACACGACACACGACACACGACACACGACACACGACACACGACACACGACACACGACACACGACACACGACACACGACACACGACACACGACACACGACACACGACACACGACACACGACACACGACACACGACACACGACACACGACACACGACACACGACACACGACACACGACACACGACACACGACACACGACACACGACACACGACACACGACACACGACACACGACACACGACACACGACACACGACACACGACACACGACACACGACACACGACACACGACACACGACACACGACACACGACACACGACACACGACACACGACACACGACACACGACACACGACACACGACACACGACACACGACACACGACACACGACACACGACACACGACACACGACACACGACACACGACACACGACACACGACACACGACACACGACACACGACACACGACACACGACACACGACACACGACACACGACACACGACACACGACACACGACACACGACACACGACACACGACACACGACACACGACACACGACACACGACACACGACACACGACACACGACACACGACACACGACACACGACACACGACACACGACACACGACACACGACACACGACACACGACACACGACACACGACACACGACACACGACACACGACACACGACACACGACACACGACACACGACACACGACACACGACACACGACACACGACACACGACACACGACACACGACACACGACACACGACACACGACACACGACACACGACATACGACATACGACATACGACATACGACATACGACATATGACATATGACATATGACATATGACATATGACATACGACATACGACATACGACATATGACATATGACATATGACATATGACATATGACATGACATATATCCCAAAATCGAAACTTTGTGAAACAATTAAAGGAATGTTTAGTCCAAAAAAGCTATTATACAATTGACGAATATTTTAAAGATACATTTTGACATTGTTTTCTATTTAAAAATATGACTTTTCCTTTTAACAACAAAATAAATAATATACCGACATAAATGACATGCATAAATAATAATAATTACGATAATTATATAGACGTGTAATATTTCTCCTCTCTCCTAATTGATTAATAATTTATTTTTTTAAAGTAATATTGCTGTGCCCTTCCAGCAGGGCTAGCATGGCAAGGGGACTATTTTGTCTTTCCACCTATCCGTGTTTTGTTTGGTGGAGAAATAAAATGATAAGTACAGTTTTACGACAATTATAAACGCCCGCTGACTTTTAATCAGTTCTTCTAACTTTTTAATATGAAACAAAATCAAAACCCGGGGTTAAACTTCACCAAGCGTTTAAATTGTCGAGTTGATCCGATTTCGCCGCTGACAAGAGTCAGAAACAGGGAAATAATTTTGTCTTTCCCCCGGGGATAAGGCCAGGCTAGCCCTGCTGGGTCTATAAAGAACTGTAAATTTTATTTAAGACCTTGTTAATACTTTTATAGACGCAATAAAACACTGAATACTGAATACCGCTTCGAAACCCGGCCTGTTCCGGAGACTGAAACTCGTCGAGTATTCGCGCAAGACGGTTCGTGATAACCATTGAAAACAGCTTTTAGACATGGCTCAGAAGCGAAATCGGGCGGTAATTTTTCAATAGGGCTTTATCTCATTTTTTGAAATACAGAAATTTAAAATCACAATAGAATCTAAACGTGAATTATATAAGAAATTGATGCTACAAGCATACTTGCGTGGATTAAACGATCCTCTCGGGTCGCGTATACGTTGCATGCGCCCCGAGACTATTGAAAATGCTCTTGAATTCGTTCATGAGGAAATAAATACTATGTACATAGAAAAGATAATAATAATATGTATAGAACGGACACTCTGTTCCCTCCACCAATCCGGGCCCACCTCACCTCGCCACCGATTCTGGAGCTGTCGAGGAGCTAGTGTGAGCAAGGACGCCATACGCGCACGACTACAGAACAGGTAGACATAGGAGGTTAAAATTTACGTAGTTTCTATATAATATATTTACTTATACATTTATATTTCTATACCTCTGTATTCGTATTTTAGAATTAATTTTCATAAATGAAACACGATATACTCGTACGTAATTAAACCTTAGTTTTTAAATTATTGAATAAAAACTTTCTTAATAATTTATTTATCTTTGTCGCTTTTTCAAAACAAGTAACTTAAGTATATGAAATGTCTCTACCTAACTCTACACTATTCATATAACGTAATCAAATATTAAGAAGATTTTCGTTTGTAAAAACTTTCGCAACTGTTTCACTTACACGCGTATCGGTCTTCGTACGCATACAAGTGTCTTAGCGTATCGCGTTGAGTAAATGAGAATAATTTTAATATCTATGTACTTTTGAAACCATAGCGAAGTACTGGCTAGCAAGTCTAAACCGACTTAAAGCCTTGCGTACCCGGTCGTGCTCCTTTCCCCCCATCCACGCCGCCTACCAGAGCGTCCCGGCTCTCTCGTGTGGGTACCTGGTACCCCACAGGTACCCCAATAAAATAGTTTTTATTGGTTACTTATTAGTTGTCCAAAAGCGATATATTGTAGTCAAATTGCTCACGCACAAGAAAATGAGGATCAACTTCCTGAATCGAACGGTACGTTATCATTCAAGTATATAACGGTGCCTAACACAGATAAGCGAGTCTATTGCGAAGTTTGAACAAACTGTGCCCGACCTTATGTACCCGAATCTTTTAGAAAAATGATATTCAATAACATTCATAACATTAGTCATCCTGGAGTTCGAACCACTAGAAAAATGATCGCACAAAGATACTTTTGGCCAGGGATGAACAGAGATATAAATTCGTGGACTAGAGCTTGTATACCCTGTCAAAATTCTAAGGTACTCGTAAGTCGACACACAATTTCAGATATAGAAAATTTTCCACCCTGTTCTAGGTTTTCGCATGTACACACGGACATTTTAGGACCAATGCAGACGTCGCGAAAAGGATATCGGTATTGTATTACAATCATTGACCGTTTTACGCGTTGGCCGGAAGCTGTACCAGTTTCAGACTTATCAGCTGATACAGTCTCGAGAGTAATATATGAAAAATAGATTTGTAGATTCGGCGTCCCAGCTCGGATATCAACTGACCAAGGTAGACAATTTGAAAGTGACCTATTTATCTCATTGTTAAAGTTTTTAGGTGTACAAAAAATTAGAACGACTCCATATCGACCGCAGAGCAATGGTGTAATAAAAAGGTGGCACAGTTCTTTAAAAAGTGCGTTAACCGCTAAGTTAAGTGACGATGACAATTTGGACTGGGCTGACCAGCTTCCTACCATCCTGATGGGTTTACATAGCGTCGCTAGAACAGCGCCGCAGAAATGGTCTATGGTGAATCTATTAAACTGCCAGGAGATTTTTTCACGACGAAAAGCAACAGGTATGTGACCACACTTTTATAAGTCAATTACGTCAGTCTATAAGTAGGTTGAGACCACAGTCACGAGCGGTTAGCGAGTCACGAAAATTTTTTGTCAGTAAAGATTTGAAATCATGTACACATGTATTTTTGAGAAATGATATGTTTAAAAAATCATTGTGTCCAACTTATGACGGTCCCTTTCGCGTATTGGATAGAAATTATAAGGTATATAAGATAGCTTTACCAAATAGAAGTCTATGTATCCATAGATAGATTGAAACCAGCTTATTTGTTAAACGAGAACATTGATGAACAACGTAATAATATTAAAAAAACATGTAGTATTAACTTAAACCAAAATGTTGAAAAAAATATTATTCATAAATCGCTTTCGCCTGTGAGACGGACCACGCGCAGTGGTAGGCAAGTTAAGCTTCCCGTGCGATTTATGTTAAGTTAGTATAAAATGCATTGATAAAATTTAGCCGTAAGCAACCTAGATATAATTGCTAAATTATTGCTAATGAGTATACTAGTAATCTAAAAATAGAATCATTTCTGCATTCGTTATTGTACACGTACGTTGTATACTTTCCAAAATATTATTGTAAGAAAATACGTTTTTGAAAAGAAGTATGGGTTCATATCAAACAAAAAACGAGGAGATTGTTATTGCACAGCAAGGTGCTAACCATGCGAGCCAAGTTGGAGATCTAGAGAAGAAGATAGGACTTGTTGGTATCATTGTTGTTGTGATAGCAAGTGCTATGTTATTATTTTGTTGCTATTGGTGCGGCAAACGTTGTTGTGTTCGAGTCAAAAGTGCATTAAGAACGGAAATATATTCTTAGTGGCCCGCGGTATCAGCAGCCCAAACTACCGCACAGGTACCAGTGTATCAGAATGCTTGTTAATCTTAGATTATCTATGTTTAAGTACCAATTAAAATCAGTCAAGTATTGTAAATTGTCGTGTAATTTGTATCATTGTAAAATGTAACTCAATCGGAGTCTAAATACTTTTTATTTGTAGTTCTGCGTCAAATAATATTAAGTATAAATGGTTGCATCCATTTCGTTGTAAAGCGTACCTTGAGACCACCGCTTACATTGTAATACCCCGGCGAAATCAGCAACTCGGCACATTCCTGTGTGCCTCGAGCGCAATGTATAACTTGTATGTAATTTAACCGACTTTAAAAAAGCATAGGTTCTTCGCTTAACTTTTTATATAGAGTAATCATTTATTTTTTTAAGAAGGGGATGATTGCGGGGTCAGTGGCGGCCCAATATTGTTTCGGATTGCGCTGAAATTTGCAGATAGTTATTACGACGTTAATTCCCTCTGAGAAAGGATTTTCCAAAATTTACCCCTGAAGGGGATGAAACGGGGGTTCAAAGTTAGTACTATGTAGAAACAAGATTAGATAGTATTATCTATTCGAAACTTCATACAAGTGCTCCAGTAAGGAAATAAGTAAATACGTGTTTCATGTTTTTTTTTAATAACACCCCTATGAGGGTGAAATGGGGTAATAAAGTGTGCAAATCAATATTGTTCCGGATTGCGCTGAAATTTGGCATGCAGATAGTTATTACAATGTAAGTGCCCTCTGAGAAAAGATTTTCCAAAATTCACCCCTTTAGGGGATGAAATGGGGGTACAACGTTTGTATGGAGAAACAAGATTAGATAGTATTTTCTATTCGAAACTTTACACAAGTACTTCAGTAAAAAAAAAATAAATACGTGTTTTAGGCTTTTTTGAAATTCCACCCCTGAGAGGGTGAAATGAGGTTACAAAGTGTGAAAATCAATATTGTTTCGGATTGCGCTGAAATTCGGCATGCAGATAGTTATTACGACGTTAGTTCCCTCTGAGAAAGGATTTTCTAAAATTCACCCCTGAAGGGGATGAAACGGGGGCTCAAAGTTTGTATGGAAAAACAATATAAGATAGTCTTTTATATTCGAAATTTAACACAAGTACTTAAGTAAGATAATACGTGTTTCAGGCTTTTTCGAAATTCCACCCCAAAAAGGGTGAAGTGGGGTTACAAAGCCTGAAATCAATATTGTTTCGGATTGCGGTGAAATTTGGCATGCAGATAGTTATTTTGACTTAGGTATCCGCTAAGAAAGAATTTTTCATAATACTCTCTTTAAGAGGATGAAGCGGGGGTTCAAAGTTTGGATAGTCGTTTTATTCGAAATTTCACACAAGTACTTCTGTAAATAAATAAGTAAATACGATTTCGGGCTTTTTCAAAATGTCACTCTAAGAGGGTAAAGTGGGCAACAAAGTCTGAGAATCAATATTGTATCGGATTGCGCTGAAATTTAGAATGCAGATAGTTGTTATAACGTAGGTATCCGCTAAGATAGGATTTTTTAAAAATTCTCTCCAGATATAACTTATTTTTAAACTTATAAACTTATAGATTTACTTAAATACTTCCGTAAATAAATAAGTAAATACGTGTTGCAGGATTTTTGCAAGGGGTTGGTAAAAAAGTCTGAAAATCAATATGGTCTATATGTACCGATTTGGTTTTAAGTAAATAAAAGAAGTCTTTAACGTGGGCGAAGCCGCGGGGCACTTCTAGTAATACTATAAAAATCTTTGTCCTGACATACTGACTGACTGACTGACAGACAACGCACAGCCTAAGCCGCTGGTCGTAGAGACTTGAAATTTGGAGGGTATATTTGGCTTTTCTGAAATTCCACCCGAAGAGGGTGAAATGGGGTGACAAAGTCTGAAAAATAATATTATTTCGGATTGCGCTGAAATTTGACATGCAGATAGTTATTATGACGTTAGTTCCATCTGAAAAACGATTTCCTGAAATTCACCCCTTAAGGGGATGAAACGGGGGTTCAAAGTTCGTATGGAGAAACAAGATTATATAGTTTTTTTTCTTTTGTAAACTTTAAACTTTCGCGATTTGAACACAGTTATAAATATGAAAATACGGGACTTATCGCGCCTAAAACATTAATTTTATTTAACTCGACGTTTCGACCAAGTTGCATTGATCGTGGTCACGAGACGACTGAATGTTGTGAGCTCCCCGTGAGTAATAGTGTTCTGTGGTTGTGTCGTTATTGTCCGCTCACACCTTATGGTGTGGGGAAAGGGGTTCAGGGTTTTACCCTATGCCCCTGGCTCTTCTGCGTCTACTACTGTAGACGCGTCTCTTGTTCAGGACTATTGTCCCTCCTGGTCTTCTTGAGCTGTATAGCTAGGAGCCACTATGTGTAGGGGCGACAGGGCCCTGCCGGGTGAGACCCCGTTCGGGGAGGCCCAGCGAACCCGTCAGCACACCCTACAGTGGCCACCGCTTGTACAGCTCTTCCTTCTTCTTCTTCTTTCTTCTTCTCTGGTCCGTCTTCTTCATTGTCATTGGCTGCTTTGTTTAGTATCTCTCGCAGATAGGGCTTCATTTTTGTTTTGCCTGGGATATCGGGGGGCCGCGAGTGCAGCGGGGCTATTCCTCTGATGTGTTGGTGACCGGATGCGTCCGCCTTTATGAAAATCTTTTTCGCTAGTCTTCTGATGAATTCTTCAATGCTTTCTATTTTTAGGTCATTCGCGATTGTGGTGTTACGGATGTATCTCGGAGCACCAACAATTTTTCTTAGGCAGATGTTCTCCTGCGCCTGCAGTCTTTTCTTATTTGTCTTAGACAAGTGTATGTGCCACGCCGGACCAGCGTATGTGAGACGGGATCTTATGTAGGTCTTATAGATCATCAGCTTGGTCCGGAGTGGCAATTTGGAGGCTAATACTGCTGTCAGCTTTGCTCTTGCGATCTTCACTTTTCCTATTACTTCTTCTAGGTGATCGTTAAATAGGAGACGTCTGTCGATCTTAACTCCCAGGTATTTGACGGATTTCTCCCACTGGATTTCTTCTCCTTTAAGGCGTAGTTTGTGAGGAAGCGCATGATATCCTGTCAGGATTGCTTGGGTTTTTCCCACATTTACTGACATCCTCCATGTATCGAGCCATTCTGGCAGGGCATCCAGTGTCGGCTGCAGTTTTCTCACTGCGTGCGCGGGTTTGATGGAGCTCGTGAAGTAGGCGGCGTCATCCGCGTAGAGGGCTAGCTGAGCCTGCCCGACGACTGGTATGTCATCAGTGTACCAGGCGTAGCACACTGGTGATAGGCAGCTCCCCTGCGGGACGCCGGCCTTTATTGGCTTCATTGTTGAAAGTGTGTCTTCTACCGCGACCACGAAGCTTCTTTCTTTTAGGAAGGATGCGATGACTTGGACGAGTCTTCTTGGCATCGGAGATGTTGACAATTTATATAAGAGTCCCTCGTGCCATACCCTATCGAATGCTTTTTCCATATCAAGGAAAACGGCCGCCACGAACTCCTTTTTGTTATGTCGTGTGACCATTTCATTAACTATTCTTGCTACTTGGAGGGTGGTGGAGTGTTCGGCCCTGAAGCCGAACTGCTCGTTCCTCGGGGTTATGTGAGGCACCATCAGGAAGAGGAGCAGCCTTTCAAATAATATTGACAGTGTGCTCAGCAGCGTGATAGGCCGGTAACTTTCTGGCTTCTTAATATCCTTTCCGGGCTTGGGCAGCATCACCACCCTGCCAGTTTTCCAGCTTGAGGGGAAATGGCCGCAGCGGAGTATGCCGTTGTAGATTCTTGTTAGTGCGGCGACCGTTTTCGGAGGTATGTTCTTCAGGGCTTCATTGGGTATGTTATCGAGGCCTGGTGCTTTGCGGTTTTTCAGTCTTTTTATTGCAATCTTCACTCTGGATGGACTGAAGAAGGGGACAACATCATTTGCGTCGTCGGTTGTCAGATATGTTATGAGCTTTTGTTCAGTCTCCTTAACGTGTTCTGGTTTGGTCGCTGGGTTGGGCGTAAATTGCTTCGATAAGGAGTTTGCGAAGATTTCTGCACGGTTTCTGGCTTCGAACTTGAGGAGTCCGTCTTCGCCTACGAGTGGTCTTGTGGGTTGGGCCGACTGTGACATCCGTTTGCAAAGTCTGTGGACTGAGGGGATATGGTCTCCGATGTTGTCAATGTGTTCCTCCCACTTAAGGACAGCGTCATTTGTGAGGGCGTCTTTTACCTTTTCGATTAGGTTATTTAGTTCTGACTTTATTCTTGGGCAGCGAGTATTTTGCCATTCCTTTCTTTTGTTCCTCTTTTCGTCGATCAGTCTCCTAATCCATGTTGGGAGTGGGTCAAACCTTCCTCCTGACGTGGTGGTTACTGTGGCTGATTCGAGGGACGTCTGAATGGTGTTCGTAATCATTTTTACAGCTTTCTCTACTTCATCTGGGTTGGTGATTGGGATGCTGCTGGTATTTTCCTCGGCAGTTTTCGTAAAGATGTCCCAGTTTATCTTTGCCTTTTTCTTTACTGGAGTTACTCTTGTCGGTGTCTCGTCCATGGTCATCAGTACCGGCCTGTGATCAGAGGGTAGGTCCACTAGAGCCGTGAGAGTCGGGGGCGTTTTGAGTCCTTGGTATGCCGCAAGGTCTATGATGTCACAGCTTCCGGTTTGTGTGACGTAGTGTGTGGGTTCGTTTGGTGCAATGACTTCATAGTGGTGATGCACCGCGTCGTCGTATAGTATTTTCCCGTTTTGGTCAATTTTGGAGGAGTTCCAGTGGGTGTGCTTAGAGTTGTAGTCTCCGGCTACTATGGTCGGCACCTCGTTCAAAATGAGTTTCCTAAATTCGCTTGTTTGTAGTTTCTCTTTCGGCGGTTTGTAGAACGCGAATAGGCGTCTTCTTTCTCCAGAGATGTTCACCAGGATTCCCAGCGCCTGGAATGATTGGAACTCCTCCGGGGGGATGAGCTGGTGGATGACTCTGCGGTGCACCATCACTGCTAGTCCCCTGTGGGCTCGTCCTTCTTTTGTTTTCTCGTCCTTGCGGTATACAATATAGTTCGGGACTTTAACTTTCTCCGTTTCCTTTAGCATAGTCTCGCTGACCAGTGCAATATCAATATTTTGCTCGCGGAGGAAGACGGTCAGCAGTTTTATCTTCCCCGCGAGCGATTGGGCGTTCCAGTATATGCACCTAGTTTGTACCCCCATTATTGGTGTTGAGTATGCGCATTAAACCCATCAGGGTTGCAGTTTCGGCATCTGTGCCCGCTTGCACGGCTTCCAGAATCTCTTTCAATACTCCTATTGTTTGCCCAAGGGAGTCTTTTCGAGCTGTGGCTGTGTCGGTCGCGTTTGTATTGGCCTCTTTGGGTTGTGCGGGCTTCTTTTGCGCTCTTCGTGTTGGCCTCTTTTTGGTTGTGCGTCCTGGTTCGTTGGCGGGGGCCATCAATGATGTCGGTGTTGTTTCCTCCACCGTTGCGTGCGTTACCGGTGCCGTGCCTCTTCTTCCTCTGTCGGGCTGGGTTTGAGCAAGAGTGCCGGGCTTCTTATTCTTGGCTTCTTTTTTGTAGACAGGACATGACGCATAATTTGCAGGGTGAGTCCCGTTACAATTTACGCAGGTCGCGGGTTCTTCGCGGGGGCGGGGGCACTCCCTGGCGAAGTGTTCTTCTCCGCATCTTACGCAGGCTTGGTCTCGATGACAGTTGTGGGAGCTATGTCTGAATTTTTGGCATCTATGACACTGAGCCGGGCTTTTCTTTGCCCGCCAGGCTTCAACTTTTAGTCCGGGCATCAGTAGAAGCTCGTCCACTTCATATATACTCGGAGTGAGGTTCGGCGTGCGCTTGAGTAGTACATAGAATACACATCCGGGGCGCCCCTGTCTCCCTTTGATGGCTTTTGCATACTCCGGTTCGTAGCCTTTTTCCTCCAAGGCTTGCATTAACTCCTCGGTGTCTGTATCTGCAGGGAGGCCGCGGATAGCAATCTTCAGACTTCTCTCTGCTGGCAAAGAGTATGAAAACCAGCTTATTTTCGTCTCTTTTTCCAAGTTGGTTAAGTAAGACTGAATAACCCGGTATTCATCTTCGTCTTGGGGGCTAAAACGAATGCCCTGCCCGTAGGGGCGTCCATTTGGAGGTCGTCCGAGCTTTGCTGCGGATAGTCTTAAAGTGACTCGTCCAATTGTCCAATTTTTCTACTATTAGCGGCGGGTATCTTGGCTCTTTGCGTGTTGCAGTAGCGGAGGCTACGCCATCGGTTCCGGCGTTCGCGGCAGCTGGCGGCGGCGGGCGCGCGGGTCGCGGCGGCGCCAGCCGGCACGCGGGCGGCAGCTGAGGCGCCAGCGGCGGCGGCGGGCGCGCGGGTCGTGGCGGTGGCGGCAGGCGCGCGAGCCGCGGCAACGGGCGCACGAGTGGCGGCGGCGGCGCGGTCGGCAGCGGGCGCACGAACCGCACGAGCGGTAGCCGGCGCGCGAGCGGCGGTGGCATACGCGGCGGTAGGCACCGGGCGCGCGGTAGCTCGATCGGCCGAGCGGGCGGCTTCGCGGGTGGAGGGGGCCGCGCGGGTGGCGGGGGCGGTAGCGCGATCGTCACCCGCTGTGCGAGGAGCAGCGACATTCGCGGCGCGTGTCGTCTCGCTCTCGCGACCGGGCCGCAGTGTTTCTGCGGTGCCGGTTTTCTGCTTCCTCTGTGGCTTCGGAGCCTGGGTCAGCAGTGAGATCCCGGACGGTCCGGGTCTCGGGCTAGGCGATCTAGCCCTCGCGCGCGTCGTCGGGGGGCTCAGCGATTGCGAGCGGGCGCGGCGGCGTTTTCCCCCTTCTGCGCGGGGCGCGGGCGGCGGCGGCGGCGGGATATTCGCGCGCAGTTTTAGCTCTGGGGCCGGCGGCAGAGTTATTATGCTTTTCTGTGCGAACAGCAAAGCGGTCTGGTCGTCGTTCGACAGCTCGGTTCCCTCAATCTCCGCTTCCGCGAGGCGCAGGTACAGCGCCATCCAGTGAAGCATCCCATCCGAGAGGGCCCCGGCTTGCATAAGCCGGGCGAGTGTGAGCATATCACGCTCGTATAGCCCTCTCGGTGAGAGTGCCTGCCAGAAGGCGGCCGGAATTGAGCCCTTCGGGTGATGGGAGGTCGGCGTCGTGTCAGCGACAGCCGGCGAGGTTACTTTTTGGCCCTGAGAGGGGCCGGACTCAATTCCGATGGTTACGTCACCGGTTACCGTGGTTACTTCGTCAGAAATGATTACTATTTCCGAGTTAGTGGCTTCAGTGTCTGTAGTTGGTGCTACAGACCTGGGATGCGATTGGCCCTGAAAAGGGCCTTTTGGGTGACCCGGAGGTCGGTCCATGGCTTCGAATGGGTTTCTTCAACTCACGCGTGACGCGAGGAAAGGTCAGTAAGAGGCGGTGTGGTTACTACACCGCCATCATACTGTCCTTCCCGGCAACTCGAAGGCGCTGACGATCCCCACCGAAGCACGGAGCCTCGGGCGTTGTCGACGAATATTTCTTCACGAAATGTCGGAGACAGGCAGGAGCGACTTGTAGAACACGTCCGAACGCGGCGAGCGACACGGCTGTCTGTGTGGTTGTGAGTGTCCGCACTGCTATTTATAGGAGAGTTCGTTGGAAACTACCCTCAACTTATTTTTAATTTTTATCAGAGTTGCCATTGCGACACACAACTCTGACAATATCGGCAGATTTTTGCTGCTTTGATTTTCGATTCGAACACTTGCTAATTACTGGGTTCTGAGTTGGTCGAAACGTCGAGTTAAATAAAATTAATGTTTTAGGCGCGATAAGTCCCATATTTTCATATTTATTCCAATTTTTATACAAAAATAAAAAATATAAAAGTTTAAGGGGGTTCATCCCATACATGGAACTGAAATAAAAAAAAAAATCTTCAAACCTATACATGTGGGGTGTCTATGGATAGGTCTTTAAAAATAACATTAAGGTTCCTAAAATCATTTTTTCTCAAAGTCAATTATTTGAAAGATATGCGCGTCTAAAGTGGTAAAATGTGTGCCCCCCCCTCTAACTTTTAAAGTATGGAAGTGAAAAATCTAAAAAATATATATGCTGTAGATCTCAATAAAAACTAACAACGAAAATTGGTTTGAACGAGATACAGTCAGCAGTTTTAGAGATATGGTGACCGCAAAAATAACTTTGTTTTTCATACAAACACTATGAAAAACAAAGCAAATTTTGTAGTTGTGAAAAATCATAGTTATGGAATACTTAACTGTGTTACGGAACCCTACGAGTGCGAGTGCAACTTGCACTTGGCCAGTTTTATTTCTATTCGAAAATTCACACAAGGGCTTTTAAAAATAAATAAGTAAATACGTGTTTCAGACTTTTTCGAAATGCCACCCCTTAAAAGGTGAAGTGGGGTAACACAGTCTGAAATTTGACATGCATGTTGACGTAGGTATCCGCTAATAAAGGATTTTTCAAAATTCACTCTTTAAGGGGATGAAACGGGGGTTATAAGTTTGTATGGAGAAACAAGATAAGATAGTTTTTTCTATTTGAAACTGCGCGTAAGTACTTCAGTAAATAAATAAGTTAAATACGTGTTTCATACTTTTTCGAAATGCCACCCCTTAAAAGGTGAAGTGGGGGGTAACAAAGTCTGAAATCAATATTGTTTATGATTGCGCTGAAATTTGGCATGCAGATAGTTATTACGACGTTAGTTTTCTCGGAGAAATGATTTTCTAAAATTCACCCCTTAAGGGCATAAAATGGGGGTTCAAAGTTTGTATGGAGAAACAAAATTATATAGTTTTCTATTCGAAACTTCACACAAGTGCTTTTAAAAATAAATATGTAGATACGTGTTTAAGACTTTTTTGAAATGCCACTCCTAAAAGGGTGAAGTGGGGTAACAAAGTTTGAAATCAATATTGTTTGTCGGATTGCGCTAAAATTTGGCACGGGTTCAAAGTTTGAACCGATTTGGCTTTTACTTCTTTAATGTCTTCTATGATAGAAAGGATTTACAAAATATTTTTTTTAAGTAAATAATATAATATATAATAATATAATAAGTCTTTAACGCGGTCGAAGCCGCGGGGCACTTCATACTATAACAATCTTTGACCTGACATACTGACTGACTGACTGACAGACAACGCACAGCCTAAACCGCTGGTCGTAGATTAAATAGTCTTTTCTATCCGAAACTTCACACAAGTGCTTCAGTAGATAAATTAGTAAATAAGTGTTTCAGGTTTTTTTTTAAATTCCACCCTAAGAGGGTGAAATGGGGTCACAAAGTGTGAAAATCAATATTGTTTCGGATTGCCCTGAAATTTGGCATGCAGCTAGTTATTACGACGTTTGTTACCTCTGAGAAAGGATTTTCCAAAATTCTCCCCTGAAGGGGATGAAACGGGGGTTCAAAGTTTGTATGGAGAAACAAGATTAGATAGTCTTTTCTATCCGAAACTTCACACAAGTGCTTCAGTAAAAAAATAAGTAAATACGTGTTTCAGGTTTATTTGAAATTCCACCCCTAAGAGGTTGAAATGGGGTAACAAAGTGTGAAAATCAATATTTTTTCGGATTGCACTGAAATTTCTTGTACTTTACTTACTTCTTCGGCCACTTTTTCTTGTCCTGTACTAGCTCCTGCTTCTGGCTCCGGCTCTTCTCGTAAAAAGGTTTGCACTGGTTTTTTCTGAAAAAAATTGTTAGCTATATCTCACATTTAACTTGCAAACTAGCTATGATAGAACGAAAAAATGAAGGTTACAAATGGTAAGTAATTGGCTATGAGCAGGCTATACATCTATGTTTGCTTTACTATTCTTACAAGATTTTATTTAAATTAAAATGTTCATATGAAACGTCAAATTTCGTCAATTGTCATTGTGATATATGTTATCAACATGCTAAAACATATAGTAAACATTTGCATGTTCTTTTTTTAATATCTCTACGTTTGACCCATCGACTTCATAGCAATTAGACCCCTAATCATTACTGACGCGCGGTACAATCAATTCCGCAACTGGCCGAGGTATGCGGTCGCGGGGAACTGTTTGTGATTGGCGCTTCCGACTAGTTTTGATGGGTGAACGAAGTCATAAATCTCAGATAGAGATGACCATACCAAATTACCAATTGTAAAAAATATCGATAAAAGTTCACTATCGATATAGACGTACATAAAGTAAAAATATATAAGTATACAAACATCAGGTGCACTATCAAGGTTTGGAGAAATCATAATATATGAGTCAGCTGAAGTAGCCGTCAGCCTAAACTCATAATTTTGTTAATTATCCTATTTAGCGCGAGAGGAAAAGGAATATACTTTACCTGACATCGATTTTAGGGGCGGGAGGGGGAGGGGAGGGCGGGAGGGGGAGGGGAGGGCGGGAGGGGGAGGGGAGGGGAGGGCGGGAGGTGGAGGGGAGGGGAGAGCGGGAGCTGTAGAACGCCACCCTTGAAGGAGAAGTTGCGAAATTCTCCCTTTTAGGAGATATGAATATTTTAAAATTTTAAGTACCAAAAATGTATCAATAATTAAAGGCTGGAGAGTGGGAGGGGGGTTGGAGGTGGACCACCCCCCTATGAACGGAGAAACTACGAATATTTTTAGAGAAAAGATAAAAAAATTTTGTAAGTACATTAATTGACTTCTTATTACCATATACATTAGAGGGAAATTTTTACAAGTAAAGTCTTCTTTACCTTTATTTAAACGCCATAACCTCGGTCCTAGATACCTCCCTTCTTCGCTACGCTCGTCGGCGCACGTGACGCAGTACTATTATGCAACAAAAAATTATGCGTTAAATGTTATGGAAAAGTAAAAAACTACGTAGAATTTACGAAAACTTGAACAATTTTAATACACTGACTAGTCGTGTGGAGCCATATTAAAACGTACTTACTCTGTAGATCTCCATAAATGATCTGTGGGATCAGGAGACACACTACATCCAAATTTACAAATTATACCTAATTATTAAATGAATGTCGATAATATTCCTAGTTTATCGATATGTATTACTGCAGCAGAGGCGCAACACTAAATCCACGCAAAAACGGGATAGAACTATAAAACATCGCCCGTGACAAAAAGAGATAGTGATTAAAGACAACTGCCGACCGACATATATTTTTGAAGATTTGATATATTTATTGACTTACCGGTGAAATGTTATACCGTTTGCCTTAAAATTTGAGCTTGTAATGGTTTTTCCTCACCATCTTACACTGCAAGGAGCCATCTCAACGAATTTTTAAGAAATTTAAGTATCTGAGCGCGGAGGTGTTTACAGGTCACCGTACTGGTCGAAAATAACATCGCGTTTGTGGGCAAGACTTATCGATGATTTAGCGGAAAGTGCTCGCCTTTCAAGCGGGGTCTAATTGTTATGAAGTCGATGGTTAGACTACTATCTCACCTGTTGTTAAGTGATGATGCGGTCGAAGATAGTAAGCACGCTAGGCCTAGAATAGGAACTGGCTCTGAAGGATAACTGCCGGAACACATTAGATGTTTGGCGACAGATTTTCTAACTTGAGGATGGTAGCTGGCCAGGCGGACACTAGATATTGTCCTACCACCACGCGGGGAATATTAGTTTCTTAACGATGTTTTTCCTTCACCTAATTTGTATTTCGTATTATTTACAATTGGTATTCTGCAAATTGACTTAAAGGGATGGTGGGGAAAAAACTTCTCGCAATCTCCATTAATGGAGATTCATAATGGGGATAGTGGGATGTACCGCAAAATAGACTATTTCGTTTCAATAGATCTAATACGATCTTATAATGGCAAGTAAGTTTCGTAGGGCACCTGTTAAAAATAGAATTAATATATTACCAAAGACAGTATCAGCGGCAAGAGTACAACGGTCGCTGCGCAAGCAGACATGATGTTTGGCAAAAATGTCGCAACTAAACAGACTAGCCATATGGACAACGCCCAATTTCTCTCAGTAAAGATAGGGCCAATTTTATCAGCCAAAAATTGGTCCAAATTTGTTAAGCGAAAGGCTTTTATTAAAGCTACTCCAGACCCTGCAAGAGGACAATAAAATATAAGCATATTTAATTAAAGTCGTATATTTAAAATTAAGCATGTGAATGAGTATGAGTATACTTTATAATGATAATGTATGAGTGAAAGCAAGCAAGCGCAAAGCCTGCCCGGGAGGCCGTAGAAGCTTCGAAAGGAGAGCCCTTTGCCAGAATCAATCAAAGGCCTTAGCGACCAAGATGATGACCAGCTGATCTACCATTGCAAAAGCCATACTGGCGATCACTGATGAGCTCGTGATCCTCTAGATACCGAAGGAGCTGCGTGTTTATTACGCGTTCCATCACATTACAGAGTAGAAAGGTTATCGCTATCGGCCTGTAGTTAAAAGGGTCTGTCCGGTTTCCCTTTTTGGGAATGGGGTGGGCAAAGGCTAACGCTTTCTGCCAAAAGCAAACTTCAGGCATGGAACTCCCACACTAAAGTATGACAGGTGGTGTGGCCCCCCCGTTGTCGAATGTCGAGTTTGCGGCAAAGAGATCACCGAGAATATCGGCTTTCTCCTTGGCACTGTGTGCCAGTGAGTCATCATGCCTTTGCAAAGAAGGCAGGGAGGTCTGACAGAAATTGCCTTCGTTAGCTTTGGCCAGGTACCAAAAAGCTCGACTTCGAGAAGGAAAGCTAGCCAGACGGTCTCCAATCCTGCCGATGTGTTCTGCTCGAGCCTAAGCCATGACCTTCTTGCTGGAACGACAAACTGCATTTAGTGTTTTCTTCAACGCTGATATATTTGGATTTTGATGTGCGTGTGCTTCAGTCGATGCTCGGTGTGATGATTGTTTTCGGCGGAAAGCTTTCGCACAAGGTTTGTTGAACCATGGACGATTCCATCCACCTTGACGCACCACAAAGTTTGGAAAATAGCATTCCATTCCCTGCAGAATGACGTCGGCGACGGAATCTGCACACGTGTCAACATCGGTTGGAGAAAAACTCGGCTGACCCCAGGGATATGACGAGTAAAATTCGCATAGCCCGTCCCAATCAGCAAAACTATAGGGCCAAACTTGGCGCTTTCCACAGGGAGTGGTGAAGATTTTGTACGTTTGGGCTACAAAAGGGACGAGGCAATGATCTGAAGAGCCGAGGGAACCTTGACTTATGCCTGGTACTGTTCGGGGTGCGATGTTAACATAAAGTCCAACAAAGAAGGATCGTGGTTCTCAATATCAGGGATCTTAGTGCGCTCCGTGACTAATTAAGATAGGCCGAAGGATAAGGCAAACTCGTCTGCAGTGCGTCCGGCATGATCGGTAGTGTTTGAACCGAGGCACTCGGTGTGGTGAGCATTGAAATTACCGAGAACCACCAATTCAGCAGAAGCATACTGTTTGGAAACCTTATCAGCGCCTCGTGTGATGTGCTAAAATAGATGAGTTGTCTCCATGTCCCCGCTATGAGATCTATATAGGCACGTATAGATACGAGTTTTACCTCCTGTGTCTGTGCGTACCCACAAAGTTGATAGGTCTCTATCTTCAAGGCCGTTTAGACGGCGACAGCAAATATCTTCCCTTACATACAAACCATACCCGGGGTATAAGAGGTAGGATGTGTCCGCAAGGCTAGATATCTGAGTCTCCGGCAGGAAAAGTAAGCCAGGTTTGGACGATTCAAGATAAAAGTGAACTGCGTTTAGGCGTGGGGCGTGGAGGCCCCGAATGTTGCAAAAGTCCATAAGTGTGGAATTGGGGAGGGTTGAAGAATTACATTTCCTTTTATTGTTCACGGCCATAGTTGGTATTCAGGGGGGGTAGTGTGACGTATTCCTAACCCATGCCGAGGGCAAAGTAAGACAGACCTATCGGCATCATGGTATTCAGTTATAATGAATGACTGGCACGGGGCATGGAAGGGCCCCCGGTCCCCCCCTGGAAGCCACTGTCGGGATCCACTCCGGTCTTTTACTTCGGCACGACAGCAACTCCACAGGATTATGAGCGGGATGGCGGGACACCCCCCCGGGGAGGAGTTAAAAGTTATCCCCGGGTTCGGGTCCCCTACTGTCTTGCGGGCAGTCAGCGGACAGCCGTTTCACCGGGTTTCCCTGGGCCCTTGTGCTATCTGTCACGCCTTCACACCAGAAGATCAATAAACTCTGCAATACGGTCCTGGAAAAAAGCCACACTATGTGTGGGGGGGAGGGACTAGTACTACTGCACTAGTGCCGCAACACTTGGGCGGACACATAATAGTAACGGCACGCTTTATCAAGAGGGAGGTACAGGACCAGGCGGGTCTCAGGAATAAGACCTACCCTACCACCAGAAGCATGGGAATACATACCTAAGACATATACGTAACCGTAGTTTGTATTCTTGTCAACAAAACGCCACCATAATATACCAGATTCAGGTTTATGCGACTTTAAATCACTTTCTCCTGAAAATATAGATAGAAAATATAGCTTAGGCAGGACGAGATCTCGTGAGTTAGGGTTTACTTAGAGATTTACTTAAGAGCAGAGGTAGACTAAGAGTAGAGCTAAGTAGGTGATTAGATTGATTCCACTGCTCCCCTTAACGGGCAAGGTACAGTAGACTAAGTTCCTTTTTTTTTAGCTAAATTTTGAGTACTTAAGTAGCTTGAGGCTCACGACATTGCAATGGGCATTTTTTTTTGTCCAAAAGGCAATTATCGGTCCTTATGCGTGACTTCCATTTAGGTTCGCGCGTAAAGGTTAATTCGGGTTAAAGATTCTTTATTTCTCTAAGAACATATACATAGTTCACTTACAGAGATAATACATTTCATGTTGCTTAACATAGTTTAGTATATAAAGTACAAAAATATGTCATAGGAAATATGAATTAATGTAAGGGACAAATCACAATTTTGAGGAGAGGCACAAACGATCTCTTTTTTTAGGGTTCCGAACCCAAAGGGTACCAACGGAACCCTATTACTGAGACTCCGCTGTCCGTCTGTCTGTCTGTCTGTCTGTCTGTCTGTCCATCTGTCACCAGGCTGTATCTCATGAACCGTGATAGTTATACGGTTGAAATTTTCACAGATGATGTATTTCTGTTGCCGCTATAACAACAAATACTAAGAACAGAACAAAGTTAAAAATTAAAGGGTTTAAAACAAACAACGTGTTTTTTACGATACGATACGATACGAAATTAATTCACCTCGACGCAGCTAGATGGCAGCACGCGCAAGCGTTTCATTTGTTAAATTTGTGGGCCTCGGTCGATTTACTTACTTAGTTAAGGTTAATATGCAGAAATGTAGTGTACAGTATTGAATAATAATTCTTGAATTTTAGTACTTAATTAAAGAGCTTCAATTAGCTAGAATCATTAGAAAGTTAGTCGTACCAACACTCGGTCTTCCAGATATTTAGTTATATTAATTACCTATGTGTTAATATTTACTTAGTTGGTGTTAGAAGTTCGTGGCGTTCGGACTTCGGAAATTCGGAACCCTCCGTGTGCGGGACAAAAGTCTGACTCGCACTTGGCCAGTTTTATTTTAATTTTAAAGTGCTATGATTTTTATGTTTGTAATGCTATTGAAATGACAGCTATTGAAAATTCTATTTAAATTTTAAGCTCTATAACATAAGTTGAGCTTATCCTTATAGTTTCAGAAATATAATGTCCCTTACGTTACTTTTATTTTTTTAAATGTCACTTACACTTAAAGTCCAAAGAAAACGTAAATTGTATTAATGTAAGGAACACTATTTTTGGGCTCAGAGTTACGCCATTCAACGCGTTTAAAGGAAAATAACAGAGCTAAGAATTTAAAGTTCAATTTGTAGCTTCCAACAAAATCTATGAGTTTATATATGCACGTTCTACTTATTTTCTCTATGAACTACAATAAATTGAACAAATAAAAATGCAAACGGCTTTTCTGGAAAATAAAACGGGATTCTCTCATTACATGGTTATTTGAAAACAAAATGTATATATATAAATGTAAATATATACTCCTCAGGTACTTTAGATCTAGAAAGAAAATAAATAAAACACACCAATGTCTCTACCTACCTGGCTAAAGTAATAATCCAGTCAACGAGAATATTTAAATAAACTGGCTAAGTGCAAGTCGGACTTGCACTCGTAGGGTTCCGATTCCGTACCATACTACAATATTTTATAAAATCGAGCAAAAAATGCTAAAAGAAATAACGTAATAAATGGATAAATCGATCTAGTTAGGTTGTCATTTTTAGAAAATATTCTTTTATCCCTGTTTTCAGGTAATGAAAAACTTAGAACATTAAGGTAAATTTTTCCATAGTTACATTGTTATGATAGCTCAGTGGAAGATCGATCGGATGGCGATCAGAAGGGCCCGGTTCGAGTCCAGACGAGATGATTAATTTTATCAAGTTTGTTGTTTTGTGAGAGAATTATTGGGAGCCTAAACTTTACATAAAACACGATTTAACAAAAAAAAATGCGAGCAAAGCTCGGTCATCCAGATATTATTATATAATATTAGATTATATTAACGTGTCAGTTCCAAACATTTATTAAAACAGGAGCCACGTTATTATTTAGTACAACGCCATCTTACGAACATCTAACGCCAATAGGGAATATGCATGTGGTATAAATTTACTTGAAATCATTTATTTTCGAATCATTATTGTTCTGGTGTTGTATGTTAAACATTTTTTTATAAATAAAATACTCTCACATGTGTTAAAATATTATATGAAAAATGCAAAAAAAGCGTAGGAAATTTAAATTTGCTAAACACATCTGGTGATGTGTTTAGCCACTTTTTACCACTTGTCAATTAGAAAGTGACGTCACAGTGCACAACACGGTCTCCACAGATTAAATCTTTTTCATATAAATAGTATGCACGGTAGTACGAATACGTAGTATTTCTATTAAAGATATTTAATCTGTGACGTGATATTTATAGTGACGTCACAAACTCGCGCGAAAATTTGGCAGCGTTTTAGATACTTCATATTTTTTTCAATGCTAAAACTATATTTTGTAGCTTAATTTGAACACTTTCAGTATTACTGTACTGTACTGTACTGTGTTAAATGGATGTATTAAGTGTTATAAACATATTTAAAAAAATCATGCATATTCCCTATTAAGTGAAAGTTAACACACATGTAATTTATATAATTAATACAGTCAAACGTTCATAGATAGCGTTATAGTAAAATGCCGAAAAATGTTGTCTGTCTGTCTATCTGTCTGTCAGTAAAGGTAATCAGCATGTATTTTTTAGATCTCGCACGGTTTCGTCTGTATATCGTCTGCAACCCTCAAGTGAGAAGTTGTTATTATTTATGTCCCGTCCTTTCTGATTCAGCGTCTTGAACATATCCTCCAGAGTATTAGTGAATAATTTGGAGGAAATAACGTCCCTTTGTGTCACTCGTTATGTAAGGGTATATATCCAGTCTACTGATTTTTTACTTGGTCATTGTCGCAGCGTCATACAGCTTTTCAGTACTTGAACGTATCGCCAAACAATGTGGTACTGTTTTGCAGAGACTGCAGAGCAGACCTGGTTTCAACAGAGTGAAATGCTTTCTCATAGTCTACAAACGCAAGGCACAGAGGCTGGTTCTACTCTTCGTCTTCAGTACAACCTGCCGCACTGTGTGTATGTGATCTAGGATGCCGTATTCTTATCGGAACCCAGCCTGTTCAGGGGGCTGAAATTCGTCGTCTTCACGCGAGTCAATTTGTGAAAACAAGATGTGACTCAAGAGGGACAATAAAATGGGTCGATAGCTCCTTAAAGGGGTCTTGTCTCCTTTTTTAAAGAACATAATGACCACGCTCTTGCTCCACGTCTTTGGAGTTCTCCGCAAAAAGAGGATTAAAAATAAATATACGCTGCAGCTGTAAAAGAGTTGGGAGTTCCACCAGCTTTTAAGAGATCCGTTATAGTTCTATCCTCTCCAGGAGATTTTTTTTTTGAGAGACGACATCCCTGCTAGATGTGGTCAACTTCATCAGATGGTTTGATGCCAGCTGTTGAACTTTCGCTCGATCGCTTCTTTAATAGAGCGTGTGTTGGATCTCCGGAGGTTACGGATTACCAGATTTTTCTGTTCAAAGCCCTTAGTCTGACGAAGTGACTGATGGGTTTTTATCGTCGCTTTTGCATTCTTGTTCAAAAATATTGTTACTAGGCCGGCTATATTTTTTATTACCATTTTGTTTGCGTAAAGTCTACGTAAGGGAAGAGTATGACAATAATGTCTTAGCAATCAGAACTTTAAGAATCATTTTACTAACTTTAACTTTATACAAATCGACTGGACGGTTTTGAACGAGAATAAAGTGATAACTGCGTTTAACATTATTTAGCCGATTTTTAGGGTTCCGTAGCCAAATGGCAAAAAACGGAACCCTTATAGATTCGTCATGTCTGTCTGTCTGTCTGTCTGTCTGTCTGTCTGTCTGTCTGTCTGTCTGTCTGTCTGTCTGTCTGTCTGTCTGTCTGTCTGTCTGTCTGTCTGTCTGTCTGTCTGTCTGTCTGTCTGTCTGTCCGTCCGTATGTCACAGCCATTTTATTCCGAAACTGTTAGGACTACAGAATTGAAACTTGATAGGTAGATGTATTCTGTGAACCGCTTTCCGATTTTTATACAAAAATAAAAAAATATAAAAGTTTAAGGGGGGGCATCCCATACATGGAACTGAAACAAAAAAAAAATCTTCAAACCTATACGTATGGGGTGTGTATGGTGTGTCTTCAAAAATGACATTGAGGTTTTTAAAATCATTTTTTCTCAAAGTCTATTATTTGAAAGATAGGCGCGTCTAAAGTGGTAAAATGTGTGTCCCCCCCCTCTAACTTTTAAAGTATGGGAGTGAAAAATCTAAAAAAAATATATGCTGTAGATCTCAATAAAAACTAACAACGAAAATTGGTTTGAACGAGATACAGTCAGCAGTTTTAGATATATGGCGACCGCAAAGATAACTTTGTTTTTCATACAAGCACTATGAAAAACAAAGTTAATTTTGTAGTTGCGAAAAATCATAGTTATGGAATATTTAACTGTGTTACGGAACCCTACGAGTGCGAGTCCGACGTGCACTTGGCCAGTTTTTTTTTTCACAGGAACATAATGCTATGACCGTTTGTCATACTCAAAGGTGGAAAACTATTTTGATAATGTTTTTATAACACTTTATTCTCGTAATTTCAGGTCTAGGTAAAATCTTTGAATACTATTGTAACATTTTCTAACTCAATTTACATTATAAAATATACGAAAAAAAAAATAGCATATTTGTATTAGCACCCACAGATCTCATAAATGACATAACACTAAATTTAAGATACGGAGGAGTAGTTAGCCGGAGACGGCGAAATGTTTTCAGTTGATTCTAAAAAATCGTAGTTAAAAAGTATTTTTAACCGACTTCAAAAAAGGAGGAGGTTTCTCAATTCGACCGTATATATTATTATTTTTTTTTATTTTTTTTTATGTTTGTTCGCGGATAACTTCGTCGTTTGTGAACCGATTTTGATTATTCTTTTTTTGTTCGAAAGGAGAGATCTCAAGTGTGGTACCATGGTAATTTTATCGAGGTCTGATAAGTATCTCCAGAGATATTGAGATAAACATCTCAAAATTGGTACTGAAAATGAATAGCGCGGCATTGAAGTCGGTTCTTTTTTAGTTTTTAAACGATATTATTATTATATTATTTTGTGCAACTTGTACCATATTTATAATGTTTTTGCAGCGGATCCCACCTACTTCAATTAAATAGTCAAGGTGTGGTTTTATAAGATAAATAAAATATTTGACTTTCCGTGGCAAACAGTTAACAAAGCTTCTTGGTAGTCCCATTAACGATCTAAGTTTTGAGGTAACGGGTTAAGTGAGGTCTTCAAATTAATTTGCAATCTAAGTGTGTCCTAAATATTTTCCCTTGTTTTATCTCTTGTAATAATTGAGCATTCATATTCAATGATATGTTTGAATCTACTTTACGTTGAGGAGTGGTAAACGTAATGTAACTTGTTTTAGATATATTTATTGTTAGCAGATTGGTTCGGAACCATGAACTTAATTTGTTACGATCCAATTTGGATTTAGCCGCTATATCAGCTACAGTAGGTAGATCCAAAATAAAACGGGCAAGTGTCCGTTTAGTCAGATTTCACTAATACGGTTTATGTAAATTAAAAATTGTGGGGGTTCCAATGACGGTTGGACGTAGCACACTGCCACTTCAGTTTACTAATCCGTTAACTTATATTATAAATGTTACTTATATTTAATTACTTCTATTATAATGATATGTATGTGTCTCTTTTGCAATCACGCATAAAGAGCAAAATGGATTTGGTTGATATTTGCCATTCCGCACAATAAATAAATAAAATAATTTATACATACTATGAGCTCGTAATACCCTTAGAAATCGCAATCCACTCGGTAAACAATGCAATAAGATAACGAACACGGCAGCAATAGTAGTGTCCCCTATCCTGAAAAAAAAATTGCTATATAGTAATCGTCCCGTATACAAAACTAGGATTTTAGGTATTGTTAACACAAATGTCAGACATCAATTCGACACAGATTCCAGATATCGGTGGCCTCGAGTCGCGACCGTACGCTACGATCGGATTTTTGCTCTGATCCGGCGTCTACGCCGTGTCATACATAAACCGCTTTTTTTTAAAGCGGTCCAGAAATTTAAACAAAATATCAAGAAACTAATTAAAATTAAACATCGATCAATCGACTCACGGTTATGATTATTATCAATTTACGTATTACTACTTATTTATGTTCAAGTACCTATGTAAACAAACAAGAACAATTATAATTATTTTATTAACATTGCCTCAAGTAAATTAAAATTACATATATACAGGGTTATTTGTAATTCGACGTATTCCCGGCAGGAGCAGATGGCTAAAATGCGACATATTTAGCCCTCACAATGTATGTCCGAAAATAAATAGTTTAAGATATATTTGAAAATTAGCAACTTTTGGAAAAAATCCCTATTTTGGAGGTTTTTAACAACATCAAAAATGGTCTGATTAAGGGCCGATTTTTTACATTCCTCAGTTACACGATCAGATAGGGTTAATACCAATGATAGCATATTTTCGCATTTTTCAATAGACAGAGGTAATCCAGGGAATAAATTCCTTACCAGAGGAGTTAAATTATCTGGCTCTTTGTGCCTCAGATAGCTGACTATTCTGTGGTATAAATTAAGTTTGTGACAAGTTTTGACGTCAAGTCTTGACGTCATGTCATTTTTTTTTTATTTCATTACGGCTACACTCAATTGGCTAGAAACTGGCTAAATACACTAATTGTGCGGAGCCATAACAAAACAAAAAAAAAAAAAAATTAAAAAAATCGTGCTTGACAGAATTAAAAATCAAATTTAGAGTCTCTTGAGTCAAAATTTCAAATGGTTGTAAATCTTCGCTCTCGCTCTAACATCTATAGCACTGCGTAAGATTATCTCTTTCCCACACTATTGGCGTGAAGATAGTTACAAAAAGACTACAGATATCTAACTGACTAATAAAAGCACATTGACAAATCGAAAGTTTTATACGGTAGCTTATATGGGCAGATAAATATATTGCATTGGTAATCTGGCCGTTCTTCTAAGAATTGAAAAATCGGCCCTAAATGTTATTAAATATTTTTAAATTCGTAGGGAACTTTGTGATACAGCTTAAGAAGTAATAAAATATCCAAAAATACTTAGAATTTAATAACAATGACTTACGTTTTTTATTTTTTTATTATTTTTACGATTAGTGCTAAACAATGTTTTTTTTTTAAATCACAGACATTAAGCTTACATATTACTAATAAAACTTTCTCGTTTATTAAGCTTTCGAAAAGGTATAACTGTCGGTATTTCTTATTAAAACCGTATCATCAAAATTGAAACTACCACGGAAAGTACTCAGCCCCATTACATATTACATGCTTTACCAACGCAGTAATGAGTATCAGTACCTGGCGTCAGTCGGTTTTTTTTAGTCGGCCATTCGCGAAGTGTTCCTGCACTGCGGCAAATAATAAAAGGTGATGCTTTGACTTGGTTGTTTCATAACTATTAGATCGAGTTATTTTCATGTAAGGTTTCACTGCATGGATACACTGGAGTACGCAGCAGTAGCAACCAACTTCCTGTGCTTTTGTCGGACGGTAACTCGAGGAGCTATCGGTGTGATAATGTATCGACACAAGGGTGATATTATCTTGCAAATATTATATGTTTTTATGTTATTTATTCTGATGTAATTTATTCGTATGTAATTTATTCTTATGTAATGTATTCTTGTGTAATTTATTCGTATGTAATTTATTCTTTTGCAATTTATTCATATGTAATTTATTCTAATGTAATTTATATTTATGTAATGTCTTAAATATGAATAGTTTGTAAGTTTTTTTCTCTATAATTTTATTTGTTTAAACAACTTAAAAGTAATGACTAAAGACAATATAAAAATTATATAAAATACAATAATAATATCTATACTACAAATAAAAGACAGAACCTAGGTCGCTACCTGCCGGTAATGTTTTCAAAAAGCTAGCGACGTTACCTCGTTTTATAGCAGTAAGTAATCAGCAGTTTGTAAGTTATTAACAATAATAAAGTAGTAGTAAAAATATTTTCATCTATTATTTGTTAACAATCGCAATTTTATACGTGCTGTTTAATTCTTCCTACTCATTTTTCTAGAGGTAATTCCAAATCTATTGAGCTATCCCTCAGCTCCTAAAAATAGGAGCTTTATTTCTGTTTTTCACGTTTCTAAACTTGTACCAAACTAAAACAGAGGAGCTAAAATCCGAATAAAATACGGATCCGACGCCCGACAAGTGGAACTGTAGGGCTATTCTGTAAGCTATCTCGGAAGGAACCCGCGGTGAGATTCAAATTTCGTAATACGAAATTCAAATCTCACCGCAGATTTTGCTGTCGAGATAGCTTACAGATAACCTAGCTGAGCTTTTAGTGGATTACAAGTTTTTCTTAATTTTGTACAATGAATTAGTTTAGTACAACTGCGCATCATGTTACAAATTTAAAACTTACTTTGGGATTTTTTCTGGAGTAATTTGAAACTTACTCCATCCTTGAAACTTACTTGACCATCGTGACAAGTAAGTAGCCATAATTAACAGTATAAAGAAAACAGTTAACTGAAACAATCACAGTATGTTAGTTCACTGAGACCAACGTCGTTTATAACAGATCCTGGTCCATAAAACAAAAAAACTCTAGATTATCTCATATATATTCGCTGTATCCATCCATCCTTCCATCATCCATCCTTCAAACATAATTTAAGATAGTTCATAAAACGAAAAAAACCGACTTTAGAAGCCGCGGTAGTCAAAATGTCGTCAAGGTATACAAATGCACATGACATCTAGGTATGCAATGAGTTTGAGATGTTTATCTCCATATCTCAGGAAGATAATTGTCATACGTCGATAAAATTTAAACGAGACCAAACGGAAGGCATAATTTCTCAAACAAAAAATAATTTTTCAA
Source organism: Cabera pusaria (assembly GCA_954871355.1). Taxonomy (NCBI): domain Eukaryota; kingdom Metazoa; phylum Arthropoda; class Insecta; order Lepidoptera; family Geometridae; genus Cabera; species Cabera pusaria. Next base: position 1,893,048 of record OX940896.1, read on the forward strand.
ATTGGTCAAGATTTGACTCAGTTCTGAGGTAACAAACATAAAAAAAATACAGTCGAATTAAGAACCTCCTCCTTTTTTTGTGAAGTCCGTTAAAAAAGAAAATTTTATTTTACAGAAAATAACAGTATCACCCCAGGCGTTCTAGCAGAAGTCCTTCCTGCCATTAAACTTTTAGGCGATGTATACTTATGTGAATAGAATTTACTGACACTTTTTGTCATCTTTGGAAAGACCCTCTCCTTCGAGCATAAACCAATGGAGATGTTAACGCAAGGCGTACCCCTCTGCTGGCCATATAGCCATTATTGGCCATATGAGCGTGCGTAACTACGCTGTATTTTTAATACTGTGCGTGTTTCAAGCTAGTGTGCGGGATCGTTAAAGTGAGTGATTTGTGTGTTTGCAATGCGTGTTTACCTCGTCTCCCGTAAATATCGGCAGAAAAAAATGTTTGCGGGTTAGTACGTCTCCATTTGTAAATACTCGAAGACCCTCTCTAATGTTAATATAACACCATAATCAGCCAGTATTACTACTAGACATAAGCCTCTTTCGAGATATTACGCCACAGAGCTCGATCAATCAGTTTTTTTTTCAAACGTGTCCACCGCTCTGCGTATGTCGTCGTTCCACTTGTATGGCTATTCTTTAAGCTAGTTTACGCACCTCGCAAGCGGAATCCGCGGTGAGTCGTACTACGAAATTCAAATCGTAATACGATTGTAATACGGTTGAATTTCGTAATACGTAGAATAGCCCTACTGGTCGGACACGTTCTTCGCTACGTTTTACCTATATTTAAATTAAGCATATAAAATATCGTTTGTGTTCATTGCAAAGTGATAAGCTATTAATAATTATTTAGAAATATTATATAATTCACCTTTTCATGAAGGGTAATTTTTTTTGGCACTTGTTTTTTAAGGTTCATCATTGCGGTTCTTATCTGAGTTAAATTATAATCAGAAATAGTTTTCCACTCTAAAATCTGTATATGATACAGTACGTTAGCAATAAACATTACCATTGACAATGGTATTGCAAAACATGAGTATTCAAGGAAATTAAATATATCTGGCCATACTTTACCGCTATATGCAGATCTGTAAGAAAAAAAATTGAATATAAACCAATGTTATGTGCCAAAACTGGAGTAAGTGCATTTTTCTTTATTGACACCAATATTATTAATGAGAAACAGTTTATAAGTTTGTTACTTCTTCACGATCTAATAATGGCTGGACCAAATGAAACTGAAATTTTGAACTACTCCTTTCCCCGAGATCATCGAGATCTGGAAGGTATTTTGAGAACTTTTTTTGTTAACTGATCTTGCGTGTTATTTTACTTGGTTGGTTGAAATACATGGCCTGATTGAAATAATAATGTATACAAATGAATACAGGTTGTGATAATGTAAGATAAGCTGTGGTAGCACTACACGCATGACTTTGTATTGTTGATTGTTAACGTGTAAACCCGTAATTGTTCAAACTTGTCAAACTTTCAACCTTGTAATTTAACCGACCTTAAAAAAGGGCAGGTTCTAGTTTTGACACATTTAAACTGATGTTGGTTTGTTGATTGTTTTGTGATTTGGATTAAACTCAGCTAAGTAACCTGGGTGCTTACCTACGTTATTTAACCGACCTCCATAAAAGGAGGGTTATGTTTTGAACATTTGTTTGAACAATTTGGTTTGATTGGAAATATTTATACAGTCTCAGTGCTTGCTTATGTTACTTACCCGACTTCAATAAAAGGAGGGTTATGCTTTGAACAATTTGTTACTTTGTTTTAATTTATTTGTAAGGGCAGCGCTTTCTTGTAAATGACTGTGGCATTGTCGACGCGAATCATGTTGCACCGGGTGCATTATTAAGTTTAGAAATTTGAATTAATATCGTTATTTTTTTTTGTTTGTTGTCGTTTCTCTGACGTCAGAGATGTCTCCATCGGTGCCGTCACCGAAAGCCGTCTTGGCTAACAAGCTCCGGTGGTTTATTGGAGCAAGTGGCTTGCTCAATAGAAAAGACCGAGAGCTCGCGATTTTGGAACGCGCCGCACAATAGCTTGTGCGGAGAACAAGCCTGTTCAACACCTGTATCCTGCCAGCTGACTACGCTGGATATTTCTTAACGATGTTTTCATCCATAACTGCCGCCACCCACAACGGAATCGATTGTCGCCTGTTGAGACGCCGGAGGAGCGTCAGAGCTCATTGCTACATTGGGTTCGGGCACTGCAGGCAGATCGATTTAAGTCGGACTTGTCGATATTGCGTTTGGGTCGTGCCAAACTAAAGGGCGCGGTCGCTCGTCTGAACCCCTTCATTGATTCGAAGGGACTTCTGCGTGATGGAGGCCGCCTTAGGAAGGCTAGCCTGCCTTACGGAAGTCACAATCCTCTACTACTGTCCGGAGCCGGTGCTTTGTGTCTCACAGTGAGGGATCGACATCTTGGAAACTCGCACGTGGGATGCAATGCGTTGCTCGCTATACTCCAGCGAGAATTCTGGATCCTGTCAGCGCGAAGGATGGTTCGAGGGATGCTGTTTCGGTGCATCTCTTGTTACCGGGTCAAGGCGAGTACTATGCAACCCTAAATGGAGGACTTGCCCTCGGATAGGGTCACTCAAACGAGGCCGTTTGATGGGGTGGCCAAACTTTGGAGGGCCTTTCCAGATAAAGGCACCGGCACCTTACGCAACGCCAAGATAACGAAGGCGTACCTATGCCTATTCGTATGTTTGGCTACTGAGACTGTTCACCTGGAGATGGTTTCATCTCTGACAACTGAGGCATTCGTCGCCACGTTAGATCGTTTCGTGTCGCGTAGAGGCTTACCCTCACTGATCTGGTCTGACAATGGCACAACTTACAAGGGAGCGGACAAATATTTAAGAGATGTTTTTGATTTTTTGAAAATGAATGATAATATAAGTCAAGCCTTGGCCCAGAGGGGCGTAACTTGGAGGACGAGCCCCCAAAATTGCCCCCACTGGGGAGGGATATTTGAGGCCGCTGTGAAGTTGGCCAAGGGCCATCTTCGTCGCGTAATTGGAGTGACGACTGTCACCTTTGAGGAACTTGCCACAGTGTTTTGTAAAGTGGAAGCTATCCTCTACTCTCACCCGCTCTGTCCATTGTCGCCCGATCCTAACGACCTGGAGGTCCTCACCCCAGGTCATTTTTTGATTGGCCAGCCGCTCTCGGCTCTGCCTGAGTATCCATGGAAGGATGAACGTACATCGCGATTGTCGCACTTTCAAATGTTGCAACAAATGGGCCAAGACTTTTGCCGTCGTTGGTCTTTAAAATATTTGCATCTCTTGTAACAGCGGGTCAAATGGACAGATCGGACGGAACCCCCAAGGAGGGGGATTTGGTTTTGTTAAAGGAGGCTAACTCGCCATCCTTATTTTGGCGCCGGGGGCACATATTGAAATTGTTGTTTGGTCAGGACGGGACCCCATGCGTCGCTGAGATGCTGGTCGGAGGTTCGATCTTGCAGCGAGCCCTAGCGACGCTGTCCCGACTTCCAGTTGATTGAGCTAGCGGGCCTTCTCCACCCGGGGCGGGTGGTTGTTTGGTAAATAATGTGATTATTCGCGCGGCCGCGTATTGCCTTGAAGTTCGCGAGTTTGAAACTCTGAGGCGCCGGTCACACTCGCTCGACGCGAACCTCGTGATAATGATTTAGTCTGGGACTCCGCGCAGCCGGCCGCGCTTTTGAAGGTTGATCTATAATTACTTACTGTCTGGAAGACATCGCTTTTAGCGATAAGACCGCCCATTGTACCAGTAATTTACGTAGTGCAAATGTTTGTATCTTCTTATTTTTGCAAATTGGTGTCAATAAAGAGTTATTGTACTTATTTGACCATAAAAATGACAATGTTGTAAAAAGTTATCATACAAAATTTCGCAAGAAAAGCGAGCGCGAAAATGATTATGACTCTTGACAGTTTTATCACTTAATAATTATGATTTTTAACAGACTTCAAAAAAAGGAGATTTCTCATTTCGACCGTATATATATATATTTTTTTTTAATGTTTGTTCGCGGATAACTTCGCTGTTTATGAACCGATTTTGATTATTCTATTTTTGTTCGAAAGGAAATATCCCAAGTGTGGTACCATGGTAATTTTATCGAGGTCTGATAAGTATCTCCAGATATATTGAGATAAACATCTCAAAATTGGTACTGAAAATGAATAGCGCGGCATTGAAGTCGGTTCATTTTTAGTTTTTAACGATATTATACAACGTTGTAACATTAATGTATTCGATGGTGACGTACGTATTAAGTCAACACTGCCAGCGTCGTAGGTCATAAAAATTTTCGCGACGGTAACGCGGTCAAAGCCGCAGTTAACAGCTAGTTAATATTATAAAATATGTGAGTCTACTGTACCTCATCTGAATTATAGATATACAAGAATTAGAAATATATTTTTAACAAGAACTTTGTAACGCAAGCGTGGCCGCAGAGCGCAGCTAATATGAATAACGTAAGAATATCTTCAAAAATACATTGATTTACTTACTCGTAAAATATAACTCTGAATGTTAATATGCAATACGATGACACCACAAATCCAAGGCTCCCTAGAACCGATACATAATTATTGTGTTTTCAGGGATATAACGGGTGCAGTGCAGTGACTTACGACATTTTGGCAATCTTACCATCAGGCGAGTATCTTGTTATTGCTACCTATTACTCCGTCCAACTATTTATTTAACTTTTGATATCATGAGTATTGATCAATTAGTGATGTCATAATGTGTTGCCGATTCAATTTTTTGGGTTGTAAACTTTAAACTTTCGCGATTTGAACACATAGTTATAAATAAAATAACTAACTGAAATATTTAACTGTAATATTTAACCAAAACACTCAACTGAAATATTCAACTAAAACATTCAACATAAATATCTAACTGAAATATTAAACTGAAACGAGTTGGGAGCGACGGAGTCGGCCTTTGATCGTGATTCATTGAACGACTCAGTCGTCTCGTGACCACGATCAATGCAACTTGGTCGAAACGTCGAGTAGATAAGATTTATGTTTTAGGCGCGATAAGTCCCGTATTTAAATATTTATAACTGGATATTTCGGTTTAATATTTCGGTTAAATATTCAGTTGGATATTTCAGTTAAGACATTTCAGTTAAACATTTCGGTTAAACATTTCAGTTAAATATTCGGTTAAAGTATTTTAGTTAAATGTTTCAGTTAAATATTTCAGTTAAATATTTCAGTTAAATATTTCTGTTAAATATTTCTGTTAAATATTTCGGTTAAATATTTCGGTTAAATATTTCAGTCAAATATTTCGGTTAAATATTTCAGTTAAAAAGTTTCAATTAAAAAAATTTCAGATCAGTTGAAAGTTTCAGTTAAAAATTTCAGTTGAACATTTCAGTTAAACATTTCGGTTAAATGTTCGGTTAAGTGTTTCAGGTGGCTGGGAGTGGAGCTCGTGGTGCGTGCGGGTGCAGTGGGTGGCAGAGCATCGCAGGTGGTTGTCCCTGGTGCACGCGCCGACTTGCTGCGTCGCTGCCTTCCCTCGACGACGCTGCGACTGCCGGCTCCGTCGCTCTCAACTCAACAACACATCCATAGCGGACTACCAACTATTTCATGTTTCAGGTGGCTGGGAGTGGAGCTCGTGATGCGTGCGGGTGCAGTGGGTGGCAGAGCATCGCAGGTCGTTGTCCCTGGTGCACGCGCCGACTTGCTGCGTCGCTGCCTTCACTCGACGACGCTGTGACTGCCGACTCCGTCGCTCCCAACTCGTTTCAGTTTAATATTTCAGTTAGATATTTATGTTGAATGTTTTAGTTGAATATTTCAGTTGAGTGTTTTGGTTAAATATTACAGTTAAATATTTCAGTTAGATATTTTATTTATAACTATCAATTTTTAGGGTTCCGTACCTCAAAAGATAAAAAAGGAACCCTTATAAGATCACTTTCTTATCCGTCCGTCTGTCCGTCCGTCTGTCCGTCCGTCTGTCCGTCCGTCTGTCCGTCCGTCTGTCCGTCCGTCTGTCCGTCCGTCTGTCCGTCCGTCTGTCCGTCCGTCTGTCCGTCCGTCTGTCCGTCCGTCTGTCCGTCCGTCTGTCCGTCCGTCTGTCCGTCCGTCTGTCCGTCCGTCTGTCCGTCCGTCTGTCCGTCCGTCTGTCCGTCCGTCTGTCCGTCCGTCTGTCCGTCCGTCTGTCCGTCCGTCTGTCCGTCCGTCTGTCCGTCCGTCTGTCCGTCCGTCTGTCCGTCCGTCTGTCCGTCCGTCTGTCCGTCCGTTCGTCTGTCCGTCCGTCTGTTCGTCCGTCTGTCCGTCCGTCTGTCCGTCCGTCTGTCCGTCGGTCTGTCCGTCCGTCTGTCCGTCCGTCTGCCGTCCATCCGTCTGTCCGTCCGTCCGTCCGTCTGTCCGTCCGTCTGTCCGTCTGTCCGTCCGTCTGTCCGTCCGTCTGTCCGTCCGTCCGTCAGTCCGTCAGTCCATCAGTCCGTCCGTCAGTCCGTCAGTCCGTCCGTCGATCCGTCCGTCAGTCCGTCCGTCCGTCCGTCTGTACGCACTTTCCGTCAGTCTGTCCGCACTTTACAGGGATGTATCTCATTAACTGTAATAGGTAGATAATACTATATAATATACATTTACCGTTTAGGTAAGTACTTGAAATTTTCACGAAGTATTTACTATGGGGGTATATATTAAAAAATACTAAAAACAAAATAAACGGAATATTAATGGGGGTCACCATGCAATAAATGTGTTGATTTTTGTTTGAACTTATGAACTATAATAGACTTTGAAATCTTCACAAGGTACTCTTATGTATTGGCTCTGGTCGCTATATCAACAAATACTAAAAAAAACTAAAAAAGTTCAAAGTTAAATTAACCCCTATTATTTCTGTTTTAAGTATTTGATGTATATTTTGTTATTCTGTTCCATACAAGAAACGTCTTTTTTAAGGGTTTTATACTCAATCTTACAAACCTTCATAGATATAAATTTGAAATATGCTGATAGTGTGTATAACAATGGTTGCTATAACATCAAATAATAATAGATTAAATTAAAAACGAAAGGGGGTCTCCCAACAAACAACTTAGTTTTCCGGCAAATTGTGTTCATTCAGAGCGTTACTATTACTACTACGTGCGCGAGTCGACTCGCATTTGGCCGGTTTATTAGTTTGACAACCGATATTTTGTAGCACGCAATACTACCCGGGAGCTGTATTAAATAAATGGTTGCACGGGGTATTATACATTTATGTAAACCATGTAAAACTAGAGATACAACGTAAAGTTCTTGTTATTATTTTTATTAAATTGTTAAACACAATCCAAAATTTCATCGTACCGACGGGACTTGAACCCGCAACCTCCGGAATAACATGTTCCGGTGCTTTGCCAATTAAGCCACGGTGCGAAGTTAAAGAAATCTTCTAGCCAAGCGTGCTACATCGTCGACCGCATCGTCGCTTAACATCAGGTGAAATAGTGGACAAACGCTTGACTATAACGAATAAAGATTTAAAAAAAAAGTCCAGATGTAAGAAACATCTTGGTAGTTTAGGATTTGGATTATAGATTGTTGGTGAGGTATGCCTTGTAGCTACTCAACTTACCAATGGTACAAGAAGTGTGTATTGCACTGTTAATAACGTTTCTTAATGTTATAAAATTCGGTTCGATTTCTTTATTACCCTGTAAAATATAATTATGTTCAATATGTATGTGAATTAGGTGATATTAAAAAACAACGGGTTGCATTCCGGGACACGGCAGAAGTGAAAGCTTGAACTTGTCATTTTTTATTATTTTGGAATGCCACCTCGCGCAATCACCCTGCGCTCTGTCCAACGAATTTTCGGTCAGGACACGTGATCTGACGCGAGCTTGCATATGCATATGTATATGCATATATATGCATATACATATATTTCTGGTGAGCCGCGGCCGCTGCCGCAGCTCCCTTCCTCGCTACGCGGCGCACGTCACGAGGTGGTCACTGTTCCTAGTGTGTTGCCTTAGTGTCTGACTAATGAACAGGCTAGGCAAGTAATGAAACGTCATCGATCCAAGTCATTCTAGACGTTCAATTGAACGGCTAATTCAATCAATCTGCCTGCGACATATACACCAGTACCTTTTGCCCAAACAAGGCCTACAATATTATCCGTGCGCTACTATTATACTATTACTAGCTGTACCCGCGACTTCGTCCGCGTCCAATAGTGTCTTTGGGTAGCATTTTTAATTATTTAGGCTAATTATTTTACAAATAAGACACATGCGTATTCCACCTACACCGCACCGTACCACGCCACGGTAATCCCTTCTCCCCCTTTTCCCTACCCCTCACCCCTCCCCTCCCCTCCCCCTCTTCCCCTCACTTCCCTATCCCCCTCCCTTTTCCCCCCACTTCCCCATCCCCTCCCCTTCCACTCACCTCCCTCCCCCCTTCCCCTTACCATTCCCTCCCCCTCCCCCTTCCCCTTCCCCTTTCCCCTCCCCCTTTCACCTCACAAACATTGAATGTCATATTAATTCATATCGAATCAACAGCCTAAATAATAAGTTTCAAGTTTCTAGCTTTTACAATGACGATACTTCCATACAACATTTCATCCCCCCTTTCAACCCCTTACAACCCTTTTTTCGCATTAAAAAGTAGACTCAGGCTCGAGACTATCTGTGTACCAAATTTCATTTAAATCCGTTAAGTAGAACATTTATATGAACCTTACATATTTCCATACAAACTTTCATCCCCTATACACCCTTGAGGGTTGACCCTTGACTATTGACTATTGACCCTTGATACACCATGATATTACACCCTTGAGGGTAAAACTTTTACAAACTTTGAATGTCATATTTATTTATAATATATCGAATCAACAGCCTAAAAAAATAAGTTTCAAGTTTCTAGCTCTTAAAATGACGATACTTCCATACAACTTTTCATTCCCCAGTTACTTTCGCATTTATAATATTAGTTAGGATTCTAGTCTGTGAATTTTCTATCATCTCGATCAAGTAAAATAATAACATATATTTAAGCTAAATAATATATAAGTATCTACAGAATTTCACTAAACTGGTGTATAAACAGATATATCTTAATTGAGAGAAACAAATAGATGAATGGCATCATAATCATCGAACTATTACCTACCTTTTATTTACCATTACCTAGGTAATAATTCGATGAGCAAAATGTTTTTAGTATTAAATGTAAACGAATGTTAGCGATGATATAATTATATTATGATATAATGATAGAATACTATAATGCTATAATGCTATAATGCTATAATGCTATAATGCTATAATGCTATAATGATATAATGATATAATGATATAATGATATAATGATATAATGATATAATGATATAATGATATAATGATATGATATAATGATATAATGATATAATGATATAATGATATAATGATATAATGATATAATGATATAATGATATAATGATATAATGATATAATGATATAATGATATAATGATATAATGATATAATGATATAATGATATAATGATATAATGATATAATGATATAATGATATAATGATATAATGATATAATGATATAATGATATAATGATATAATTATATAATGATGTAATTATGTAATGATGTAATGATATAATGATGTAAGTAAAAATTACATATTATTTAGTAACTGCAAATATTATATTATTATATATTAGAAAATATTACAGTGGATGTAATTGTATGCATAATGATTATTAATCCTTAAACATAAAAAAACTGTCACAGAACGCATTAAATGTTGTGACTATATACTTACTGTCACAGAACGCATTAAATGTTGTGACTATATACTTACTCATAATAATTATATTTTAATTATTATATATAATATTAATAATTACTAAAAAGTATACAAACAAGTGCAACTAAAAGGGTGCCCAAGATACAGGCTATGCCTAGTTTGGGACCCGCTGCTAAAATATGCCGATGTTACTTTTTGTATTAAATTAATTAGTTCTTCTGTGTAATTGTTTGTGTGCATCTGTCTGTAAATTGGTTACCTATCATCATCATCATTAACAGCCAGTATTCGTCCACTGCTGGACATAGGCCTCTCCTATGGCACGCCACTGAGCTCGATCTTCGGCTCCTTGTTTCTAACCGCTACCAGCCAGCTTGCGAATATCATCGTTTCACCTCGCTGGAGTCCTACGCTTCGTTTACCGAGCCGTGGTCTCCACTCTAGAACTCGTCTACCCCAACGGTTATCGGTTCTGCGACAGATGTGACCAGCCCACTGCCACTTCAGCTTGCTAATCCTTTGAGCTATGTTGATAAATTAGGTTCTCTGTCGGATGACTTCATTTCGAATTCGTATCTTTTAAAGATACTCCTAGCATAGCCCTTTCCATAGCTCGCTGAGCGACTTTAAATTGGGGGATCAGTCGTACTGTGAGTGTCCACGTCTCGACTCCGTATGTCATTACAGGTAGGACGCACTCATTAAAGAATGTTGTCTTTAGGCTCTGTGGTATCGCCGATAAAAAGACTCGGCGCAGTTTTCTAAATGCTGCCCATCCTAGCTGTATTCTTCTGCGGGCTTCTTTCTCGAAATTGTTTCTACACAATTGCAACGTTTGCCCGAGGTAGACATATTCTTGAACAATTTCGAGAGGTACTCCGCTTAAGGCAATCGGTTCCGAAAAAACGTGTTCGTTGAACATGGATCTTGGTCTTATCCAAGTTCATCCGGAGACCGATGCGTGCAGAAGAATCAGCAAGGGTAGTCAACATGTATTGCAAGTCCTGCACGATTTCAGCCATGATGACGATACCGTCCGCAAATCTCAGGTGTGAGAGGTTTTCGCCGTTAATATTTATGTCCCGTCCTTTCCAGTTCAGCGTCTTGAACATATCCTAGATAGCGTTTGTGAACAATTTGGGGGAAATAACGTCCCCTTGTCTCACACCTCTATGTAAAGGGATATGTTCAGTCAAGTATCGTCATTTTTAAAGCTAGAAGCTTGTACTTATTTTTTAGGCTGTTGATTCGATTTAAATAAATATTACATTCAACGTTTGTAAAAGTTTTACCCTCAAGGGTGTAAAATAACAACCATATGTACCTTATTTTGGCAAATAAAGAATTATGGGTTATGAATAACAATAAGGAATAGGGGATGAAAGTTTGTATGGAATTATGTAAGGTTTATGTGAATGTTCTTCTGAACGAATTTAAGAGAAATTTGGTACACAGATAATCTAGAGCCTGAGAAAGGACAGTTGTTGAAAGGGAGGATGAAAAGTTTTATGGAAGTATCGTCATTGTAAAATCTATAAACTACTTATTATTTAGGCTGTTGATTCGATATAAATAAATATGACATTCAAAGTTTGTGAAAGGAAAGGGAGAGGGAGGGGAGGGGAGGTGGAAGTGAAGAGAAGGGGAAAAGGGGAGGTAAGGAAAGGGGTGGGGAGGGGCAAGTAGGGGGAAAGGGGAGGGGAGAGGGAAGTGAGGGGAAGGAGGTGGGGAAGAGAGTAAGAGGAAGAGAGAGGGGGAGTGGAGAAAGCAGTGTGGGGAAAGGGGAGGGGGTGAGAGAAGTGATGGAAAGCGGGGGAGGGGAGTGAGGGCAAGAGAGAAGGAGGAGTGAGGGATAGGGAGAGGGGGGAGGAGGGATTACCGTGGCGTGGTACGGTGCGGTGTAGGTGGAATACGCATGTGTCTTATTTGTAAAATAATTAGCCAAAATAATTAAAAATGCTACGCAAAGACACTATTCCACGCGGACAAAGTCGCGGGTACAGCTAGTAAAAAATAAGTTCAAAAACTAAAACCAGACTACTGAAATATCACGCTCTAAAAATTATGAAACAAGAAAATATTCTCATCTGAGATCGCTATGTACAAACTATTTAATATGTAGTATGTTCAGTGGATACCCGTGGTCGTATGCTACTTTCAGAATGTTTTGTTTTGTTACGGTAGGTTACGTATGACGACGGCTATCCTCTGAGCACCACTACGGATATGTATAAAATACGATAAAATATTTATTAACAGTAGTCAGGTTTTAGTTTTTGAACTTATTTCTTATTTCTAAAGTCAGTAAAAAACTTTTAAATTTTTTATTCGTTCCCAACTTTGTGTCAACAACTATATAATTATTTAGCCTGCATATTAAAATTTTTTGTTTGTCATATTACAAAGTTTTCAGAAAGAGGTCTTTTTCCTGATATTGCGTTTACGTTTAATTGTTCGAGGAATAAATGTTGTGTCTGACACTCGCGACCCACCCTTATGTCAAGGAAACTAAAGACGATCACCGCAACAAACGGACGTGCTCTCACCTTGATTATTAGGATGGCACTGAATATTTTCAGGCAGCGTGCGCTCTAATATGTCAAGAAATATGCAAATGTCTGCTTCATCCTTAAATGTAGGAGCGGTAAGCGTTTTGCGATACAAAAAATATAGATTTTTAGTCCTTATTTGTAGGATTTTGGTACAATTATGGAGTAAAAGAACACGGTGAATACAATATATACACTACTGTCTCAAGACTGAAACCGACATTTTTTGATGGTCCTCCGGAATAGCTTAAACATGGCAAATAGAAAAGGTCGATTTCCGTGTTTTTGATTATATTGATGTTTTTTTTTCTTGAAAGTTAGGATTGCAATAATAAATATCACGCGGTGAATTTGTTGACACATCTAATAAGTAGCTAAGGTTTTTTTATTGTGTCTCTCAGTGTAACGAGTTACATAATATTTGAAAAACCGTAAACCTCTATTTGCACGTTTTCAGGGATAATTCTCATAAGTTTCGAGTAAAAAATACTATCTAATCTTGTTTCTCCATACAAACTTTGAACCCCCGTTTCATTCCGTTAAGGTGTGAATTTCGTAAAATCCTTTCTTAATGGATACTTACGTCATAGTAACTATATGTGCGCCAAATTTCAGCGCAATCCAAAACAATATTGATTTTCTGATTTTGTTAGCTTATTTCACCCTCTTAGGGGTGGGAATTTAGAATTAACTATTTCTTAGTGGATATTTGAACTTTACAAAAAATACACCCTCCAAATATCATGTATCTAGAACCAGTGGTTTAGGCAGTGCGTTGATATACAAGGTAGTTTTTTTCAGTCATCAGAAAAATGAGTGGTGGAAATATAAAAAAAAACTGATACATCACTAATTCAATTAAAGAGTATATGTACCAATTATCAAGACTTGACCTAGAGATTTAAAAGTTTCATACAAAGTTGAACCCTCCATTTCAGCCACTTAGGTTCACTAAGGGTAGAATTTCGAAAAACCCTTTCTAAGTGGATGCCTACACTACACAAAGAACACATCCTCCAAATTTAATATGTCTAGTACTAGCAGTTTGGGCTGTGCGTTGATATCTCAAGTCAGTCAGTCAGGACTTTAGATTTTATATATATAGATTATTTATTCTGGATTTTGATATACTATAACTTTATTGATATGTTATATTGATATAATATATTGTAATGAGTCTTCATTCGAAGCAATGAAATGAACAACTGCATAATAATAATAATATGATAATAGGTATTTTTTTTAGCTAAAATAGAAAGTAAAAATACAAACCTTCATGCCAGTTAAAACTGGTGTGGCATATTGTGTCAACATATTGCACGTAATAAGCCTGCTGCTAAACAGAGACAGCCAATAACCCGCGCAGCTAAATTTGTAGACTAATCTGAAAAAATATTTGACTGTTACTTATGACAACCAAACCGTTGAACGATGGATAAATTAACTAAAGACGATAATATTATGCACCCTGTAAACATGCGGTAGGCTTACCGCACCTACATCGTTATGTAATCACAGCGCCTCGGGAAAGCTCACAAACCTCAAGTGGAGCGTGGTCAATTTACCGTAGCCGCGATTCCGGCCCATCGTCAATGATCTCTCTTCAGTAGTAACAGTGGCACCAAGCCAAGAGGTTACATTAAAACAGATGAGAGCTGTATAAACTTATCTTGTGGGCTATCCATAAAGTGCCCAGGGGACAGTCATTCACAATTGTCAATTTTTAGGTTAATCATGGGCGTGTATAAACACGCAGCTCATTCGGTATCTAGAGGATCACGAGCTCATCAGTTATCAACATTATGGCTTTCGCCATGGTAGATTAGATCAGCTGGTGATGTTCTAGTTCCGCTGGGCTGAAGCCGTGTAGAGTAGAATGGAAGCACTATCTCATCATCATCAGCCTGTATCAGTCCACTGCTGGACATAGGCCTCTCCCAAGATGCGCCACTGAGCCCGATCTTCGGCTCTTCTCTTCCAGTCACTGCCCACCGCTTTGCGTATGTCGTCGCTCCACCTGGTCACAGGACGTCCTACGCTACGTTTGCCGATACGCCGTCTCCACTCTAGGACATGTCTGCCCCAACGGTTATCAGTCCTGCGGCAGATATGACCAGCCCACTGCCACTTCAGCTTGCTAATCCGTTGAGCTATGTCGATAACTTTAGTTCTCTGGCGAATTACTTCGTTCCGGATTCGATCCCGCAGAGAAATACCGAGCATAGCTCTCTCCATAGCTCGCTGAGCGACTTTAAACTGGTGGACCAGTCGGACTGTGAGTGTCCACGTCTCGGCTCCGTATGTCATCACAGGTAGGATGCACTGGTTAAAGACTTTTGTCTTTAGACACTGTGGTATCGGCGACGAGAAGACTCGACGGAGTTTTCCGAATGCTGCCCAGCCCAGCTGAATTCTTCTCTGGATTTCCTTCTCGAAGTTATGTTTGCCTAGTTGGAGCGTTTGCCCTAGGTAAACATACTTAGTGACAACTTCGAGTGGGATTCCATCTACGGCAATCGGTTCCGGAACAACGTGCTCGTTGTACATGACTTTGGTTTTGTCCAAATTCATCCGGAGACCGATGCTACGAGAAGAATCAGCTAGGCCATTCAACATCCTTTGTAGGTCCTGCAGCGTCTCTGCCATAATGACGATGTCATCTGCGAATCGTAAGTGAGAGATGTACCTGCCGTTGATGTTAATGCCACGATCTTTCCAGTCCAGCGTCTTAAACATATCCTTCAAGGCGTTAGTGAACAGTTTCGGGGATATGACGTCCCCCTGTCTCACTCCTCGACGCAGGTGGACATGTTTAGTTCGCTGGTTCTGTACTTGTACAGTCATCGTTGCGGCATTATATAGACATCTCATCACTTCGATATATCGCCAGTCGACTTGGCAACGCTGCAAGGACTCGAGAACAGACCAGGTTTCGATTCAGTCAAAGGCCTTCTCATAGTCCACAAATGCAAAGCACAGGGGCCGATTGTACTCTTCGGTCTTCTGTACAATCTGCCGCACCGTGTGGATGTGTCTATGGTGTCGTAACCGCTTCGAAACTCAGCTTGTTCCGGAGGTTGAAACTCGTCGAGTCTTCGCGCAAGACGGTTCGTGATGACCCTTGAAAACAGCTTGTAGACATGGCTCAGAAGCGAAATTGGGCGATAGTTTTTCAATAGGGTTTTGTCTCCTTTTTTGAAAAACAAAACCACCATGCTTCTGTTCCATGCCTGTGGAGTTCTCCCAGTAAAAAGAACGGAATTAAATAGCTGCTGAAGATGTTGAACTGCTGGAGCTCCTCCGGCTTTTAAAAGCTCCGTTGTGATTCCGTCTTCTCCTGGGGCTTTTCCATTTTTGAGTTGTTTAAGGGCCATCACGATTTCGTCTCGGCTAATTTCGGGCAGATCTTCTGTGAAGTGGCGGGTTAAGGTGGCTCTAGAATCCTCAGTATCGGGTTCGGGCCTTGAAGCATGCGATGCGTAGAGCTTGCCGTAGAAGTCTTCGACTTCCGACAGAATCTCCGGCTTGGATGCGACGACGTTCCCCGTTGACGTTGTCAGCTTTGTGAGGTGGCTTCTACCCAGAGGCTGGACGAACACTTTCGACCCCCGATTCTGCTCAATTGATTCTTTAATCAAGAGCGTGTTAGAGGATTGGAGGTCGCGTCGTACCAGCTTCTTTATGGATTTGTTGCGCACCAGGTTAGTTGACAAAGCTGACAAAGGGGTCTGTTCGTCTCTCTTCCATTAGCCGAAGTGTTTCTGCCGAGAGTTTGGACTTTTTTCCCGTACGCTTGCTCTCGCAAAACTTCGTCCCTTCATCCCTGAGGATTTCCACCACTTCTTCGAGTTTCTGGTCTACGTCATCTGTGGTTTCCAAGGCAGCGAATCGATTTTCCAATTTTAATTGGAATGTTTCGGACCCAACAACGGTTTGGAGTAGGTTCGGACGGAGCGTAGACTTCATCAATCGGAATCTCTCGGCTTTAAAGTCGATATCCAGAGTGCCTCGTACCAGTCGGTGATCACTTCCAGTATTAAACCTAGTGATCACTGAGACGTCTCTGAATATGCGCCGTTTGTCCGTAATGATGAAGTCAATCTCGTTTTTAGTCACAAAGTCGGGGCTTTGCCACGTCCATTTCCTTTGGGGCTGTTTCTTGAAGAACGAGTTCATCAAGAAAAGCCCCTCCCTCTCGAGGAAATTGACGAGCATTTGTCCCCTGTGATTCCTACTCCCAAATCCGTGTGGTCCTATAGACGATTCGCCGCAAGTTTGTACTCCCACTTTGGCGTTAAAGTCTCCCATGACAACGTTGTAGTGAGCCTTGGAGGTGGTGTGTAAAGCTCTGGAGATATCTTCATACATGCTCTCCACCTCATCATCCAAGTGTGTCGAGGTCGGTGCGTAGACCTGGATAACCTTGAGGCTGTACCTCTTGGTTAACTTAATTATGAGGTACGCTACCCTGGTCGAAACACTGGAGATTTCTACAACGTTGTCACTGAGAACCTTGTTGACCAGAAACCCGACGCCGCCTTGGGATGGCTGATCTTCTTCTCTGTAGTACATAAGATGGCCCGATTCTAAGGTTATGGTGTCCTCTCCCTGTCTTCGGACTTCACATAGCCCCAGTATGTGCCATCTTGTGTGTTTCAGCTCCTCCTCCAGCTGCGCCAGATGATCGTCCAGCCGAATCGTGCGTCCATTATAGGTTGCGAGGGTCAGTTTTTTCTGGCGGCCTACCGTAGCCCGGGGATTCTTAGCACCCCCTGCCCTGCCGTTACCGTGACCGCCGCCGTGGTCAGGAATAGCAGGGCGGCCGGGAACTGGGGGCCTTGGCTTTAGGTGTCCTTCCATAATTTTTCCATACTTTTTTGCATCCCTTGGGAGGGATATGCCCTAATCGCCACGCTGGGCAGGCGTGTTGGCGATCGCAGGACGTAGCTTCTCGCACCGGTGACGCTGCTGCCCGTCACCGGCCTGTAGAATTTAGCTACGCCATAGATATGAATGGTTATACCGCCATTTGCCGGTCGCCAGAGCCCCGTCTGTTGGTCAGCAGGATGCACCACGGGCAGGTGAGGTTGGCTGGGAGCACCGAGGTCGTATTTGTGCTCCCTTACATCCCTTATATCCCATATTGCTCCGTCAGCAAACCTATTATTAACTATATAATGCTAAATATCAGTAATATGCACTGCTATTTGGATGATAGCACAGGAGACGCACTATATTCCAGTCGCGCAAACTGAAAAATGTCTCGCGGAATATGAAATGATAACTATAATTACGCTAAAAATTTATTTTTCACTATATAAATAACTAGTAATGGACTGTATGCTATAGATATTTGCTAAAGATACGTTAGATAAATGATAGAGATGAGTGCACTCGGTCGCTGTCACTAATTGACACATTCGTGTGACCCACTAAGACCGCGAGCTACACGAAAAGGTGAAGTGCTGTTCGGTGCAATTTGTATCGAGCATATTGCTCTAGATACATAAAATGCTGTTTGATGCATTTTGCATCGAACATGCTCCCGAGGGCGCAAAAGGTGAGAAGCTGGAGATTATGCTTATAATAAAGTAAGTCGCTTTATAATTCTAGTGAGGGTTAGTAGTACACAAAGTGATGACGCTTATAAATTGAAATGCTTATGTAATCAAAATGTCATTTTAAATGTCTTTGCTGTATGCCACACGCATGCATAAGGCGAACAGCTAGGCTATTCTGTAAGCTATCTCGATAGCGGAATCCGCGGTGAGATTCAAATTTCGTACTACGAAATTCAATCGTATTACATTGGTATACGGTTGAATTTCGTAATACGTAATTTGAATCTCACCGCGGATTCCGCTGTCGAGATAGCTTACAGAATAGCCTAGCAGATTCACGTCGGCTTAGGCGACGTGAATCTGTTCGCCTTATTTCTAAAACTAGACCGCGCTTTTGGTAAATTAAGTCTTGATGTATGGTTTAAAACGCTCAGTTCTAGCTCGAGCAAGGAACTGCTACCCGCAATAGTTGTAGGCACTGCCGGAATGTCTAAATGGAGACTACATTGAAGGGAGGCACTAATATGTTCGGGGGGACATGGTGGATCGGCCGATCCTTCAGTGTTGGCGCCGGTCCGCGCTCGCCGCTTCCGCTGCCACAGGACTCACAAGAATGTCGCTATTGCTGCTGCTAACAACCCATACGACAGTGCATAGTTGTGGATGTCGTAGGTTGTCAGGACGTTGGGCTGTTGAGCTGACTCTTTTAGTAACCTAATTTGGTCACCGAGGAGCTTTAGAGAGGTGTTCGTCTGTAGATCTTCCAAGGAGTCTGACTTTATATTGGATAACGCTGTGTCGATGATGTGGTGTAGAGGGCTAAATGTAGTTTGAGCGATCTCCGGTTTCAGTTGGAGCTTATTTTCTAAGAGCTGATGAGAGTAGAGTGTGATGTCCCGGTCTCTTTATATTTAGGTCGGGATCTTTCTGTGAAACTCTGATCCAATAGGATCAGAGTTTAGTTTAGATTTAGGTAGCAAACTCATCACGGCGTATTCGCCGTGATGAGTTTGCTACTGAGCCGACCGCATTGATATGTCCTTGTTGATTCAGCAACAGCTGATTGTAGTATTGCAGTTCATTGTAATCTTGACGTATTTGTTATAAGATAGTCTGGCAATGATTCAACTCTTTCATTTGTGAACACGTATAA
The DNA here is from genome assembly GCA_954871355.1 of Cabera pusaria. NCBI lineage: Eukaryota > Metazoa > Arthropoda > Insecta > Lepidoptera > Geometridae > Cabera > Cabera pusaria. The sequence continues at coordinate 1,912,142 of OX940896.1, forward strand.
TTGAGAATGATAGTCTAGAAAATATTTTGCTGCTGTATTGCCGTGCCAGTAGGGAGACATCTCATAGTATGCCACGATTTTCCAACTATCCTTTACCAGAAACATTTTACCGAGATATTCAAAATAAACGGATTGATTATTATTAAACTCTCTTTGAGCAAATTTCGCTTCCGATTAATAGAATAAGCTCATAAAAAGTACAAGATAGAGTGCAACACTGATAAGCTTATATAATTTTGTAGGTTTATGTCATTTACCATTTGTCATTTGTCATTTACCCGCTGGAAGATTATCATCATGTATGGTGACCATGTCCCCGACTTCTAGATTTTGCTGCGGCTTTAAACATTTGCTCCTATTTGATAACTGGCTTAAATACTCTGTCTTCCATCGTTTCCATATATCATTGAACGTCTTGCTAACTAAATGCCAGCGTGTCCTGGCGTCTTGTGCTGTCTCAATAACTGTCGTATCCGCTCTTTGCGTTAGAAAGTGGGCTGGTGTTAGATAGTCGATGTCATTAATATCGTCAGATAATGGACATAACGGTCGAGAGTTTAAAGCAGCCTCAATTTGCGCTAAAAGTGTGCTATACTCTTCATATGTTAAGGCCTGCTCTCCAATAACTCTTTTTAAAAGCTGCTTCATACTACGAATTCCACGCTTCCATATTTCACCCGCACTTGACCATGCGGGGCAATTCCAATGCCATTCAATGTTCATTTCCGCTATCTCTGTGTGGAAACTCTGCTGGAATACTTCCTCTAGCTGTTGTTGCATTATCTGAGTATATGTGACGTGGTGTAGATTTTCGTGCTACCATGCGACGTAGTGCTGCTATAAACGACGCGCTAGTCAGGTCTGACACCACTTCCAGGTGTATCGCTTTTGTCACCATGCAAATAAACAACGCTATATACCTCTTTGTTTTTATGCCTCCCCCTTTGTTGACTTTCACCCGAATAAATCCCGTTAAGTCCTGTTATAACCCAGTATTTTTGGCGCAATATAAATAGCGTCATTCTAGCCCCACCGCGAAAGGCTAGTTCGTGTGCTTGAGTGATGAGTAGCCTAGTAAGCCGTCCGCTGCTTGGAATAATAATTGGGTGTTTCATCTCCTCGCTGATGTTGGCATTTTTCAATCTTCCACCGACTCTCAGAATGTTGTTTTCGTCCAAAAATGGATTTAAACACAAAATAATGCTGTGTGCATCACTGAATCCATGAACTTCAATCACGCTGTTCTTTTTGCTCTATATCCGAGGTATGCTGCATTGGTCGATCGCGGTTAAATAACCTTTGATATTTATCCATTCCTTTTTGATATTATCCGGTACTGAGTCACTCCACTAAAAGCCTGTTTCTAACCAAATCGTTTGAAATAATAGTTACATTTTTGTTGTAAGTGGTGCTAACTAACCTAAAGGATCAAAGATTTTCGATATATCGGACAACAATTTTCTTTTTATCAGTTTTTCAATATCAAAGTTTAGATTGCACTGAAATCTCATCTCATCTCTTACTGAATCCCATTTCAAGCCTAAGGTCTTACTAGTTTCTTCATTCTTAAATGTTAATTTTTGTGGTGTGATCCGTTCTGTTTATTTTTTCTAATAATGTTTGATCGTTGGCTGACCACTTTCTCAATAGAAAACCTGCGCTGCTCAGTATTTTCCTCAACTCTACTATCTTGCAGAAGCCTTCTTCCAGAGTATGGGCGCCCGAAACTAGGTCGTCCATGTCAAACTCTTTGCTGCTATCGGAAATTTGTTCTCGTCTTGAGCTAGCTGGTGAAGTGTCATTATTGCTAAGAATGGTGCAGATTTGGTACCATACGTGACTGTAGATAATTGATATGATTTGGGATGCTGGTATGGTCCTACTCTCCATAGAATCTGCTGCAGTTTCTGGTTTTCTTCATTCACACGTATCTGTCTGTATATTTTCTCAATATCTGCCGGTATAAGCATAACGATGTTGTCGTCACTTCAATATTAAATCCTGAATAATATTGAAGCATTCAACATTAAAGGCAGATTTTTAATTAAATTTTTCATAATTAAAACGCTGGTATTAAATGTGAAGCTATTTAATATCTATCTAGTAACTATTTTATCTAAGTATCAATTTATTATTTATTTTTATTATATTATTTATAAATATTTCGCATTTCTTTTTTCATCACCCTCAGGCTTGTCTGAAAATCAGCGTCCAGGTGTAAATCTAGACATAATGTGCAGACAAGTCTTTTTGACACCTCACATTGTTTCTTGTTTTTTTTTTGTTTTTGTAAGTATTTTAATGCGTTATGTCAAATAAATGATTTTCTTACATCGATTGACAAGTTATATTCAGCATTCCTATGCAATTATTTTCATTCTCGCCTGCTCCTAGAATGATGCCTTAGCATTGTTGCCGCTTTAATCCTAGATTCTGTGCTGCTCGCTCGCTGATCAGTGACGTCTGTGATCCCTGGTCGATTAATATGCTGCTTCCCAACTGCTGCTGTCACCTTTACCAATGCGGTTGATTTTCGATACATCCCTTTGTGTGGCATGTGATCGAGTTGATGTGCTTGGTTCCGTCGGCATTCTATTAAAACGGGTTTTCTGTTGCCTGTGCATCTGGACTGAGGGATCACATCCTTAAATCCTTGAGACACAAAAAGGCAGATTTAGCAAAAAATTGTAAAAATGAGATGGAGTTGCCCAAAAATTTGTAAAACGAGACTCAAAAAATCTATGGCCAAATTACTGGATCCCTCAATTCAGGTGCCTGAAAATGTTTATCTCAAAACATCATATATTTATGGGCATAATTTTCTTATTGCTAATTTGTAAGGAATTTGTAAGTTTTTACAAATTTATGGGCAACCAGAGTGCAGATTCACAAATGTATGATGATTTAACTTGATCCCTCAGTTACGACTGAGGGATCTACCTATAAACATGGCCATAGATTAATATATTCGTGATAAACCTTTTTAAGTGTTATATAAGCCTCTACTGGAGTTTATAAAACTGAAACTGGGACTTAAAAGTAACCGGTTGAAAAGTAAATTGAAATTAAAATTGTTGAACTGAGGGATCCGTATTTTCACTAATAGCTATTTAACCAAACGTCGTAGACAATCGCAAACTAAATCAAGATTTAGTAAAATAAATTACTAAAATTTTACAAATTCACAGTATTCGTAAATGTTAAATTTTTACTATTAAAATGATATTAAGTATTCAGAAGAGAAATTATTCAAAAGGGTGACCATAAACCAAAAATATACCTATTATTTTTTATCATACTGTTATATCGCGTCGTCGAGTCGTGATGTTTCGCCAAGCTTCTCGAACAAAAATACCGTGGGAAAGAATAGACTAATTAGGGGCTATAAACTATATAACCCGACCGTCATAATAGTTAACCTTCCAAGAATTCAGACCCTAGTCAATGTACCTAGTTTTGTAGTTAAGATTGAACCTTATTCATAAGTAGTTAGAGATCAAATTAGCATGTATGGTAAAGTTGTTTACGTCAGATGCTCAAAGGAAAGCCGCCCCTTTTGTTTGTGATTGTTATTGCTTTGTTTTGAACGTCTTTTGTCTATTGTTTCGCGTCAATACTGGAAAGTTCTGTAGAAATATTCTTGTCCTATATAAGACGTTGAAACCGCGGCTTGAGTCAGTCTTTCTCTGGAAGCGACAGTGAACTATCTAAGCGTGGATAGCGACCAAGTGATCGTTAAGTGTTATCAGTGAACTAGTGTTGTGAACTGTGAACAGTGAAATCAGTGATTGTGATTACCAACGACCTCAGTGTGTGTTAACGGACTTTTGATAATTGTGCAAGACAATTTGGACAACTACTGTGGAACATTGTGCTAACCTAGTGATAAGTGGAAATAAACGTTCATCTCATCGGATTGGCATTTTAATACCACCCCGCACGTAACAATTGGTGTCAGAAGCGGAATGCCAATCACTCCGAGGGAAGATACGCGTACTCCACGCACCAGGCGCCAGGCAGAGATGGATGCAACCCGGCAGAAAGAGCTCGAAGCTTCGGGAGGAGGAACATCCACATTGGAAGAGCCAGCAGCAACACCAATGGCACCCACCATGGCAGCGCCATCTGCAGCAGCGCCAGCGAGCCGAACTACGGATGGGGGCTTGGAGGCCATGCTAGCCGCTATCCTAGCAGGACAACAAGCTGCACAGGCTGCACTACAGGCTGTACAGATGGCCCAACAAGAAGCACGCAAGGAACAGGAAGAAGCTAGCCGCAAACTGGAAGAGACAATTGGACGTCAGTTGCAGAGCGGGCTTGCCGGCATGGGAGAGAAGATCAAAATGGTGGAAACCAGTATCAAGGAAGTAGAAGGGCGGCTTGACATACATGAGCAGACCGTGAATGACTTGGCCAACGAATTTCAGAAACTGAAGTTACGAGGAATTGGACATAGCTGCCAGGGTCCCACTATGACCTCGCCCTTCAAGCTAGATTTGCCGCACTTCGACGGAACATCTTCGTGGGCAGCCTACAAATTCCAATTCACAACGCTGTCCAAAAGTTGCGGCTGGACAGACGAGCACGCAAATACAGCGCTCACATTAGCGCTGAAAGGAGACGCTCAGCTTATCCTGGAACGCATACCTGAAGAGGAAAGGACCCTGAAGACCCTGCTGGAAGCCCTCGAAACGCGCTATGGAGACAAGCACATGGAGCATGCGTACAGGGCACAACTACGAGAGCGCACCCAGAAACCCACAGAGACATTGCAACAGTGGGCAGACGAAATCGAGAGGTTGGTCCGACGAGCCTACGTGTCGACGCCATCAACCATTGAAGTGACATCTCTACAGAGCTTTGTGGATGGAATCAGGGATGATGAAATACGCGCTGCGGTACGATTGGGGCATCATCAGACACTCAAGAACGCCCTCGCTCATGCCTTGGAAGTGGAAGCAGTGCGACGAGACACCAAACCATACAGAGTTCGGGAGCTAGTGACTGAAACCAGGAAGCCCCGTTATGGACCGACATGTTATGGGTGTGGAGAAAAAGGGCATATTCGGATTGATTGCCCGAAAACGAAGAAACGGGTCAGAAATTGCGAGACCCAAGTGGATAAGGAGGCGTTAAACTAAACGTCGCCAGGGCCGCGGGGCGGGCGCTGGCTGGTCGAGAGAGAGCCCCCACCATCACTGTGACACAAGTGTGCAACGGGAACAGCTTAATCGTCGAGGGCACCCTGAACAACAAGAACTGCAAGTTCACAGTGGACACAGGAGCATCGCGCACAATTGTGAAGCCTGAATTCCTGCAACGATTTATATCACGGAAACATCGATCTGCAGCATGCTCACTACGGACAGCAACCGGCCAGTCAGTTCCTGTCCTTGGCGATACAGATGTGGAGATAGTCATCGGTGAGCACTCATACATTCATCCTGTGCTTATTGCCAACATAACTGATGATTGCATTCTGGGATTGGACTTTTTGGAGAAGCAGCATTGCATATTGGATGTGGCCCGTGGTGTTCTCCGGTTTCCCGAGCAAGAAGTGTTCTTCGAAGGAACGGCACCGTGTAAGCTTTACTATCTCAAGGACGTCGTGTTGGCTCCAAAATCGCAAAATATAGTTCGAGTGAAATTTCCAAATACAGTCAAGAGTGGACTATGTGTAGTTGCCGAAGATGAGGGCACACATCCGACCTGGATTACTGCAAGAACATTGCTCATGACAAACAGAACGGCCAGTGTGCGAATTCTCAACCTTGGCAATGAAGAAGTTCATCTGAAGAAAAACAGCATAATTGGAAAATGTCAAGAAGTGAAGTACCTGCGACGAACGGATATTACTTCTACGGAACCAAGCTCGGAAGACCAAATATCACAGCTGCTGGAATCATCCAAAGACAACTTAACGTTCGCTCAGCTGTCACAAGCAAAACGTCTGTTGATGCGGTTTAAAGACGTCTTCGCCGCTGGAAACAACTGTGGACGTACCGGACTTGTTAAACACAAAATTGACACTGGCGACGCAAGACCTATACGACAGAGGCCACGAAGGATTCCATGGGCGAAAGAAGCTGAAGTTGCAGACATGATACGAGACATGGCCAAAGAAAAAGTCATCGAACCATCTACAAGTCCTTGGTCATCGCCAGTGGTTCTGGTGAAAAAGAAAGATGGCTCCACGAGATTCTGCGTAGATTACAGAATGCTTAATGAAGTCACAAAGAAGGACAGCTACCCCTTGCCTCGAATAGACGATACACTGGACATGCTCAGTGGAATGAAGTGGTTTTCAACGGTTGACCTGAAAAGTGGCTATTGGCAGGTAGAAATCAGTCCAGAAGACAAAGAGAAGACAGCATTCAGTACGGGCATTGGAAATGGACTCTGGCAATTCAACGTCATGCCATTTGGACTGTGTAATGCTCCAGCAACGTTCGAACGTCTCATGGACAGAGTAATGGTTGGATTACTGGGAGACGTATGCTTGGTGTACCTGGATGACGTCATCATTTTGGGCCGTGATTTTACTGAACATCTGCAGAATCTGGAGAAGGTTTTGAACCGTCTACGTAAAGCAAGCCTGAAGCTGAGTGCCAAAAAGTGTGACTTCTTTAAATCCAAAGTCAGCTACCTTGGACACATCATTTCGGAAAAAGGGGTACAAACTGATCCTGACAAAATCAAGGCTGTTCAAACTTGGCCTACCCCGAAGAATAAAACTGATGTAAGGTCGTTTTTGGGACTATGCGCTTACTATCGGCGGTTTGTCAAGATTTTTTCTGGAATTGCCAAACCCTTACATCGGCTGACAGAAGAAAAGCGCACATTTGTATGGGACTTGGAGTGTGAAACCGCCTTCAACGATCTAAAGCAGCGACTGTGTGAAACGCCGATCTTGGGGTACCCTACCAGATGGAAGATTTATCGTGGACACTGATGCCAGTAACACGGGAATTGGAGGAGTTCTCTCGCAAATCCAAGGAGACCAAGAAGTGGTCATAGCATACTTCAGTAAATCATTATCCAAACCAGAACGAAACTACCGTGTCACCCGCCGCGAGTTGCTAGCTGTGGTGAAGACTCTTCAGCACTTCAACAAGTACCTCATCGGAAGAGAGTTTACGCTCAGAACTGACCACGCTGCTCTTAAATGGCTTCTTCAGTTTAAGAGCCCGGAAGGTCAAGTGGCACGATGGATCGAGCAACTTCAAGAGTTCAATTTCGTGACAGAACATCGCAGTGGAAAGGGCCATAGCAACGCCGATGCCCTGTCAAGAAGACCTTGTGCAGATGACTGTAAACACTGCGAGAAGCACGAGTCTCAAGAAGAAGTCAGAGTCATCAGGATGGACAGAACAGATGACGAATGGAACGGCGAAAATATGAGACAAGCACAATCGGAGGACAGTGATTTACGACCTGTACTCCATTGGATAAAGTCTGGAAATAAGCCCCAGTGGAGCGACGTGTCAGCTTGCAGCCCAATTACAAAAAGTTACTGGGCTCAGTGGGACAGCCTGACTCTGGAACAAGGAATCTTGTACCGAAAATGGGAAAACAGCAATGGAAAAGAAACTACGATGCAGGTCGTTGTTCCCCGGAGTAAAGTGGCATCTCTACTACGACACATTCATGATGGAGTTTCTGGTGGACATCTAGGAGTCAAGAAAACTCTTGTGAAGGTTCGTCAACGATTCTACTGGGTACACAGCCGCGAGGATGTAGAAGATTGGTGCAGGAAGTGCACCGCTTGCGCGTCAGTAAAAGGACCGAAGACAAGAAGTAAAGGACAACTAAAATTGTACAATGTTGGGGCACCATGGGAGCGCATTGCCGTGGATGTTGCCGGGCCATTTCCCGAGACTGAAGAAGGCAACAAGTACATCATCGTAGTGCAAGATTACTTCAGCAAATGGCCCGAAGTTTTCGCGACACCAAACCAGGAAGCAAAAACAGTTGCAAAGAAGTTGGTGCAAGAAGTGATCTGTCGATTTGGTGTACCGATGGAACTGCATTCCGATCAAGGAAGGAACTTCGAGTCTGCCCTATTTCAGGAAATGTGCACCCTCCTCGGGATCCAAAAGACGCGGACAACGGCAGCTCATCCACAGTCAGACGGAATGGTTGAGAGGTTTAACCAGACGTTGGAGAATCACCTGGCTAAAGTCGTGGACGCACATCAACGTGACTGGGATCAGTACATACCTCTGTTCTTGTTGTCATACCGTTCCGCTACCCATGACAGCACTGGTATGACTCCTGCAAATGTGAATTTTGGACACGAACTAAGACTTCCTATCGACGCCATCACTGGTTCCCCGCCAGATGCTCCGAAGCCTGTAACCGACTATGTCAGTGATCTTCGTAGTCAGCTGGACGAAGTGCACAGGATAGTTCGAGAGAATAGTTTAAAAACTGGTGAAAAAATGAAGACCCGGTACGATCGTAGAGCGAATACGATGGGTTTCGAAGAAGGAACTCTCGTCTGGTTGCACAACCCACTACGAAGGAAAGGAAAAAGTCCGAAGCTGCAGGCTCATTGGGAAGGACCATACCAGATTATCACGAAGATAAACGACGTTACCTACCGCATTAAACGAGGCCAGAGAGGAAAGCCGAGGGTAGTACACATCGATCGACTTACACGATACCATGGAACAAATGATGATCGGGACGATCATAACTAAGAAGGGGATAATGTTACATCGCGTCGTCGAGTCGTGATGTTTCGCCAAGCTTCTCGAACAAAAATACCGTGGGAAAGAATAGACTAATTAGGGGCTATAAACTATATAACCCGACCGTCATAATAGTTAACCTTCCGGGAATTCAGACCCTAGTCAATGTACCTAGTTTTGTAGTTAAGATTGAACCTTATTCATAAGTAGTTAGAGATCAAATTAGCATGTATGGTAAAGTTGTTTACGTCAGATGCTCAAAGGAAAGCCGCCCCTTTTGTTTGTGATTGTTATTGCTTTGTTTTGAACGTCTTTTGTCTATTGTTTCGCGTCAATACTGGAAAGTTCTGTAGAAATATTCTTGTCCTATATAAGACGTTGAAACCGCGGCTTGAGTCAGTCTTTCTCTGGAAGCGACAGTGAACTATCTAAGCGCGGATAGCGACCAAGTGATCGTTAAGTGTTATCAGTGAACTAGTGTTGTGAACTGTGAACAGTGAAATCAGTGATTGTGATTACCAACGACCTCAGTGTGTGTTAACGGACTTTTGATAATTGTGCAAGACGATTTGGACAACTACTGTGGAACATTGTGCTAACCTAGTGATAAGTGGAAATAAACGTTCATCTCATCGGATTGGCATTTTAATACCACCCCGCACGTAACAATACGTAACTAAGTATATAACATAAATTTAAATATTACATAGCATAGGTATATTAACTTTTAAAAAATACTCTTGCAAAATACTAATTTTTATAGGAATGAATATTTTTTTAAATAACGCGCATCAGAGTTAATAAAATGTTTGCAGCCAAACCACACCTATATTGGATTAGACCATTGTTACTTCGTGAATATTATTAGCTTACTACTTACTTTACTACTAACTATTCTGTAGAATATCTCAACTGATATAAATCAATTCAAACCGCCGTGCACCAATGGATTTTTCTATCGAAAAATGTATGTGCGCTTTTCACAGTGGCCCTCCGGTGAAGGAAAACATCGTTAAGAAACCAACAGCCCCCGCATGGTGGTAGGACACTATCTAGTGTCCGCCTGGCCAGCTACCACCCTCAAGTTAGAAAATCTGTCACCAAAACATCTAATATGTTCCGGCAGCCATCCTTGAGAGCCAGTTCCCATTCTAGGCCTAGCGTGCTTACCATCTTCGACCGCATCATCACTTACCAACAGGTGAGATAATGGTCAAACGCTACCCTATAATAAAAAAAAAAAAAACGATATAAAAAAATTTGGACATCCATCTCGACAACCAGAAAAAAGTATCCTTTATTCTATTCTGCCCTATTAACTGTATATTTACGAAACTTCAGTTGAATCACACATTTACAATATTCAATAAAAAAAACTGGGTACCCAAACGCAACAGCCAAAAAAAACTATTATGTCTTATTGTCTTTGTAAAAAAATACTATTGAATCGATTAAGCTGTTTGGCCGAAAATAGGTCACACATTTACAAAATGAAATAAATAATATTCTGGGTACCCATACGCGACTGCCCAAAAAAGTATCCTTTATGCTATTTTGCCCTATTAACTGTCTATTTACAAAATTTCAGCTGAATCGGTCAAGCCATTTGGCCAATAAGAGGTCACACTTACATTCAGTAAAAAATTTCGGGTACCCATACGCAACTGCCAAAAAAGTCTTCTATATATATTTTCAATTGTTTTTGTACAAAATTACTATTGAATCTATCAAGCTGTTTGGCTGAGAAGAGGTTAACATTACAAAATTATTGGTTTCGATTTATCTTCAACATCAGCAAGTTCGTAGGACAAAGTATGTATATGAATAGGTTCTTCTTTACTGTTGTAAATTTTTCCCATCATGTCTTCATAACATACCATGCGGTCGTTTACAAAACCATGTCCCTTGTAATGACCGAGATCACCAGGATGCAATGCAGGAACAAACTCAATACATCCTAACAATTTGTAGCATCTGTTTTTAATAGTGATTGTTTCAGGTATTTCCCTTAATTTAACTTTGTCAGTTCCGTTTAAATCAATTTTGAAAGTTCATAAGTCATGATAGCTTGACATTGACATGAGACCAAGTTTTTTGTTCATTTCCAATACATATAGAATCTTCTAGGCTAAAAATGCCAAAAATTTAAATTATATCTATATTAATTGGCAGAAATGGAACTTTTCTAGTTATTGTGCCTGACGTGCATGATTCGTTTAAGCACTCCTTAGTGTAAACAGCACTGAAAACGTAATTTAATAGCATATTTTCATATATATATATATGTAACATTGCAAACACAATCAACGATTAAAAACGATGCATGGTGGGATATCTTTAGTGGTCGTGTTGTATTGGTTATTATAACGTAGGATGCAAAAAGTTGCCTTTCAATTAAATCAAGCTTCAAATAATTTACAGTACGTATTTAGATTTTTAACGTCACAACTCGGAAACACATATTATTTAAAATTTAAATTATACACTGCTCTGTATTAGTGCACTGCACATGTATTTACATATGTTGTTGCATCTGATGAATAACTTCAATTCCCGTTTTATAAACATTGTGAGGTAATAGGTAAGGATAGTCCACTCAAAACCATAAAATATGTATACCCTATAATATATTTTATAAGCGTTTAAGCTCAAACTCATTTAATTGGTAAATTATTTAAATTAAGAAATTGAAACACACGCACAATTTTAGTATTTTATTTTACTTAATCTTGATTTAGCTTGCAATTGACGTTTGGTTAAATAGCTATCAGTGAAAATATGGATCCCTCAGTTCAACAATTTCAATTTCCATTTACTTTTCAACCGGTTACTTTTGAGTCCCAATTTCAGTTTTATAAACTCCACTAGAGGCTTATATAACACTTAAAAAAGGTTTATCACGAATATATTAATCTAAGGGTATGTTTATAGGTAGATCTCACAGTCTTAATTGAGGGATCAAGCTAAATCATCATACATTTGTGAAGCTGCACTCTGGTTGCCAAGAAGTTTGTAAAAAGCTTTTACAAATTCTTTACAAATTAGTAATAAGACAATTATGCCCATAAATATATGACTGGTGTGACGTGAGCACAGGCTCTACGTCTCGGCTAGGTGAAGTAAGCGGCGCTCTTGCTTGAAACACGCTTACTTGTGTTATTATATACTTAGTATTATAGGTACTTAGCACACGGCTTCCCTGATGTTTGCTTGCATTATTCACTTTACACGAGATCACCACTACAATTTTCGCTGTTTATTCAGAAGGCACAAAAACACTGCGCCGCACTACCGAATTGTCCGTAAGGCTCGAAGAATGAAGAATGTCTCGTGGAATATATTAATGGTAACTATAATTAAACTAAAACGATTTATTTTATGCTATATAAATAACGCTTATAATGGACTGTATACTATAGATATATGCTAAAGATACGCTAAACAGAGATGAGTGCGCTCGGACACTGCTGCTAATTGACACTGGTGTGACCCACTAAGACCGCGAGCTACACGAAAAGGTATTGTAAGTGTGCATTTTGCATCGAACACAAACCTTCCCCATTCTGTGGTCGAAGAGCTCCTCGGTTTAGGGACACTCCTCTCAAAGTCTCCCCAAAGTCGACATTTCTGCCTCAGTTCAGTTCCGCGAACATATCGCGTTAAAAGCTAAACTTGCTTCTAAAAAACTTGTGCTCAAGTGCTCAATAAGGCGAGACAATACTTCACGCCACGTTAAAGACTTTTGCTCTATATAGCACAGGCAGCTCTATAGACCACACCTGTATTACTGCTCTCACGGAGACCCAAGTGTCAAGTTCAGCCACGATGCAATTCAGCGTAGAGCTGCCAGAATCGTTGACGACCCTGACCTTACCTCCAACACCGAACCTTTTTTTATATCTTATAGGCTAGCATTTGACGACTATCTCACCTGTTTGTAAGTGTTGATGCGGTCGAAGATGGTAAGCACGCTAGGCCAAGAATGGGAACTGGCTCTCAAGAAAAGCTGCCGGGACACATTAGATGTTTGGCGACAGATTTTCCAGCTTGAGGGTAGTAGCTGGCCAGGCGGACACTAGATAGTGCCCTACCACCATGCATAGTGCCTCTGAGCATGCGTAGAGAGGTCGGCAACGCACGAGTGACACCTCTAGTATTGCAAGTGTTCATAGGCGACGGTGACCACTCCGTATCAGGTGGGCCGTCTGCTGGTTTGCTACTTGTATCATAAAAAAAACAAATAATCGTCTACAGAGGCAATTTAAGCTATTGTCATTTGTAACTACGAAATTGACATGAGTTGTTAAAGCTCAACATACGCTGCTATTTTATCAGTTATCCGCTAGTTATAATAAATAAATATACCTATTATTATAATATATATATATATATTACCAACCTTCTGCCTGTGTACTGACTTGCGTCACCAGAACAAATGAACCACAACGCTAGACGTCGATCGAAGCCAGAATTATTCAGCAGTAACATTAACATATTGCCTAATATGAAGAACAAGATGCCTTCCTGTAACAAATATCTAGTTAAATCTTCGAGCATTTACCAATGGAGATGTCAATGCAAGGTGTACCACTCTGCTGGCCATATAGCCATTATTGGCCATATGAGCGTGCGTAACTACGCTGTATTTTATTACTGTGTGCGTGTTTCAAGCTAGTGTGCGGGATCGTTAAAGTGAGTGATTTGTGTGTGTGCAATGCGTGTTTACCTCGTCCCCCGTAAGTATTGGCAGAAAAAAATTTTTGCGGATTACAACGTTAACATCTCCATTGGTAAATTCTCGAAGAGTTAAATCATAAACATAATTACTTAGGCAAATAAATACTGTTACTGGTTCTATTTACATAGAATCCTATTGTGTTTCTTAATTTGAGGTAGGTCTATTACTAGTCTGATAGGGAGAAACATTTTAGATTTATGTGCTGTGACGCGCAACATACTTACTGCCAATTCAGAACTCTGTATTTGTGGTAGACGTCATCGCTTATTATAAAGTAACTACACGTTGACTATTGCTATCACCGTTAAAATGCAGCACCCATGGATCAAGTTCAGCTAGTTGATGCGATTAAGCGTATAGTTGTCAGAATTGTTGACGACCCCGACCTTACCTCCAATAGTACTATTAATTATTCTGTGCTCCAACATCGTACCTCTGAGCATGCAAATAGATGTAAGTATCTCACAGACAAATTGAAACTGAAACCTTTTTTTTTAAATATTTTATAGGCTAGCGTTTAACCATTATCTCACCTGTTGGTAAGTGATGATGCGGTCGAAGTAGATAAGCACGCTAGGCCTAAAATTGGAACTGGCTCTCAAGGATAGCTGCCGGAACACATTAGATGTTTGGCGAGAGATTTTATAACTTGAGGGTGGTACCTGGCCAGGCGGACACTAGATAGTGTCCTACCACCATGCGGGGTTTGTTGGTTTCTTAACTATGTTTTCTTTCAGCGGAGGGCCACTGTGAGAAGCGCACATACATTTTTCTATAGAAAAATCCATTGGTGCACGGCGGTGTTTGAACTCGGTACCACGGCATCAAAGCCGACCGTTCTCCCGGTCCTGAAGAAAGGACCTGAGGGCCCTTTTCAAGAAGTAATCGCGTAACATAGATCCATACAAAAAAAATACAGACAAAATGACCTCATTATCTTCTACCACATTTATAACGGAAAGTGTTCATGATAACTATTCAATTTTCCAATTTTACAATCGCACCTCTCGCAATAGACACAACGCTCATCCACATATTATCAAGACTGACTTTGCACATATTTCGAGCTCAAGCGGTCAATTATCCTTATTATATATATATAAGTTAAAAGACTGGATAACTGAATTTAATTCAAATCACGGAGCCCAACTATCCCAACCCGTCTTCCATACTGGCTGTGTTTTCAATACGTACTATTATCCTTTTATTTTTTATGTAATGTAGTAAACGTACCTTCATATAACAGTCGGCAACTATATCCGTTGACAAAACACCTGCCATAGGTAGTAGGAATATGGGAATCATTCCAGTTACTGGTATGTTGACGGGTTGGAGGAAATAAGACCAACACATCCACAGCCACATACACATCACCGTTTTCTCAGGCTGAAATATATATTTGAAATTACTATTCATGATAAAAATGTCACATAAGTATAAAGACAAAAAATCAATAATCCTACCTGTTCCTTACTATAAAATAACTTGATACAGTTGGGGTAGTCAAACAAAACTTGGTTAAAATTGTTTTTAATTTTATTTCACACAAAAACTAATTGGTCGGGTATGATTTAAGAAAAACTGTAAAAGACGTTTATCTATAATTAAAGATTAAGTGTACCAATTTTCAAGTCTATCGTGCGACCTGGAGAATTAAAAGTTACACTGAAAATTCAACATCTCACAACACCGTCATAGGGGTGAAAATTCATGTTTCTAGAACCAGCGGTTTAGGTATTGCATAGATATATTAATCAGACAAACGTGCAGTAGTACGTGTGTAGAGATGATTTTGGAAAAACTGTGATACACGTGTCTGACAATTTCAAATAATGTGTGTGTGTGTACCAATTTACAGATTTTTGAAACAATCCACTCGAGAATAAAAAGTTTTATAGAAAACTAGAAGTGCCCTGCGGCTTCGCCCGCGTTATAGACTTCTTTTATTTACTTAACACTTTTATTTTGTAAAAACCGTTCATCACAAAAGCCATCAAAGAAGTAAAAGCCAAATCGGTTCACTCGTTTTCAAGTTATTGCGTGACTAAGAGATATAGGGATTCATATTTATAAAACCCGAAAAACCATATTGATTTTCAGATTTTTTACCAACCCCTGCAAAAATCCTGCAACACGTATTTACTTATTTATTTACAGAAGTTCTTGTGTGAAATGTCGAATAAAATGAGTATCCAAACTTTGAACCCCCGCTCCATCCCCTTAAAAGAGTGAATTTTGAAAAATCCTTTCTTATCCTACGTTAACATAACTATTACGCATGCTAAATTTCAGCACAATCCGAAAAAATATTGATTTCAGACTTTGTTACCCCAGTTCACCTTCTCAGGGGTTGAATTTCGAAAAAGCCTGATACACGTATTTACTTATTTATTTACTGAAGCACTGAAGCGAAGTTTCGAATAGAAAATACTATCTAATCTTGTTTCTCCATACAAACTTTGAACCCTCATTTCATCCCCTTAAGGGGTGAATTTTGGAAAATCCTTTCTTAGTACACCTTTACTAAGACAAATAAACCCTCCAAATTTCAAGCGTCTACGACCAGTGGCTTAGGCTGTGCGTTGTCTGTCAGTCAGTCAGTCAGTATGTCAGGACAAAGATTCTTATAGTATTAGATGTAACCTCCCATTACACTCTCGTTTAGGGTTAGAATTTCGAAGAAATCTTTCTTAGTGTTTATATATTTCTATAGCTGATTTACAAAAACATACCCTCTAAATGTTATAACCCTAAGACCAGCGGATTAGGCTGTACGTTGATATATTAATAAGTTAGTAAGGCAAACGCGTTAGGGATGATTTTAGAAAAACAGATAAACGTGTTTCATAATTTTAATTGAAGAGTACGTGTACCAATTTTCAGCTCCATCGAGCGACCCAAAGAATAAACCGATTCACTGAAAATTTATTTTACCCTCTTAGGGGTTTAATGTCTAAAAACCCTTTCTCAGAGGATACCTACACTTAAAAAAAACACTCCAAATTTAATGTCTCTAGAACCAGCGGTTTAGGCAGTGCGTTAATATATTTGTCAGACAAACGGTAAAGGGGTGATTTTGGATAAACAGTGATATACATGTATCATTATTTTAATTACAGAGTATGTGTACCACTTTCCGAGGCAATCGACTCAGACAATAAAAATTTAACAGAATATATAAGCTTCCATTACACCCGTAATAGGAGCTTATATTTTGGAAGTACAGGGGTGGAATATCGTAAAACCCTTCCTTAGTGGATAGCTGCACTTTAGACAGAACACACACTGAATATTATATATCTCTAAGACCAGCAGCAGATTAGGCTGCACCTTGATATATCATTCAGTTAATTAGCTAGACAAACGTATAAGGGATGGTTTTGGCAAAAATGTGAAACATCTGTCTCATAATTTGAATTTAAGAGTATGTGTACAAAAGTCCATCGACCAAGAGAATAAAATGTTTCACAAAAAATTATGCATATCATTTAACCTCACTTAGGGCTAGAATTTCAAAAAACCCTTTCTTAGTGGATAGCTGCACTTTACAAAGAACACACACTGAATATTATATATCTCTAAGACCAGCAGCAGATTAGGCTGCACCTTGATATATCATTCAGTTAATCAGCTAGACTAACGCAAGAGGGATGATTTTGGAAAAAACTGTGACACGTGTCTCGTTATTTTAATTGAAGGGTACGTATACCAATTTTCAAGTCCATTGACCCAGAGAATAAAATGTTTCACAGAAAATTCAATTTATCATTTTAAATTTATCATTAAATTCCACCCCTAATTCGGTGAAATCACAATCACAATTAGGGGTGGAATTTCGAAAAACCCTTTCTTAGTGCATAGCTGTACGTTACAAAGAACACGCCTCTAAATGTTATGTCTTTAATACCAGCGTATTACGTTGCACGTGTATATACCATTCAGCTAATCAGTTAGACTAACGTACACACCCTCTAAATGACATGTCTCTAGATCTAGCGTCTTTCTGTACGTTGATATATCAGTAAGTCTGGCAATCATACAAAGGCGTGGGGGATGATTTTGGAAAAACTGTGATGTCTCATAATTTTTGATTCAGAGTATGTGTACCAATTTTCAAGTCGATCAAGCGAGCGACCCAGAGAATAAAACATTTCACAGAAAATGTAACCATTCATAACACCCTCTTAGGGGTGGAATTTCGAAAAACCCTTAGTGGATAACTTACTAATTATCACTAATGCCCGGTTCCTATAACATACGAACGGATCGTTTTGCTTCCGATCGGTTAAATCTGACGAGACGTAAACATTCTTGTTTCAAATTGTTAAACACAATCCAAAATTTCATCGTACCGACGGGACTTGAAGGAGGTTGCGGGTTCAAGTCCCGTCGTTACGATGAAATTCTGGATTGTGTTTAACAATTTACAAAACTATAAAGTGTGTACCACTTCAAAGAAACATAATATTTGATTTACGCAGTGCAACATCTCTCGTCGGATTTGAAAACTAATGATTTCTTCCGAATTATTAACTTTCGAAATAAGTAGTCATAGATGGCGCCACCAATGCATAATTGGGTTAAAAAATGAAATCCACTAATTTTGTTGTAACGATATATCGAACTGTGGCTTAATTGGCGAAAGCACCTGGACATGTTATCCAGTAGGTTGCGGGTTCAAGTCCCGTCGGTACGATGAAATTTTGGATTGTGTTTAACAATTTACAAAAATATAAAGTGTGTAACACTTCAAAGAAACATAACATTTGATTCTTGTTTCAAATTTAACCGATCGTAAGTTAAAACGTCCACACCATAATATTTTTAACCGACTTCAAAAAAAGGAGAGGTTTCTCAATTCGACCGTATATTTTTTTTTTATTTTTTTTTTAATGTTTGTTCGCGGATAACATCGTCGTTTATGAACCGATTTTGATTATTCTTTTTTTGTTCGAAAGGAGATATCCCAAGTGTAGTACCATGGTAATTTTATTGAGATCTGATTAGTATCTCCAGAGATATTGAGATAAACATCTCAAAATTGTTACTGAAAATGAATAGCGCGGCATTGAAGTCGGTTCTTTTTTAGTTTTTAAACGATATTATTATGTCTCTAACACCAGCGGATTAGGCAGTGCGTTGATGTA
This sequence comes from Cabera pusaria, assembly GCA_954871355.1. Lineage (NCBI taxonomy): Eukaryota > Metazoa > Arthropoda > Insecta > Lepidoptera > Geometridae > Cabera > Cabera pusaria. The sequence goes on from OX940896.1 coordinate 1,930,720, forward strand.
TCAGACAATCATTCAGTAAGTCAGACAATGACGTGAGGGATGATTTCGGAAAATCTGTGATACACGTAACTCACAGTTTTAATTGAAGCGTATGTGTACCAAGTTTTAAAACAATCGACCCAGAGAATAAAAAGTGTCATAGAAATTTCAACCCTCCGTTTCACCCTCATACTTTCTTAGTGGATGATTTACTTCACTAAGATCACATTCTCCAAATTTCATGTATCTAAGACCAGCAGTGTAGGCAATGTGAAGACATATTAGTCAGACAAACGCGTAAGGGATGAGTTTGGAAAAACTGTCATACACGTGTCTCATAATTATAATTGAAGAGTATGTAAACCAATTTTCGAGTCAAACGACCCATAGAATCAAAAGATACGCACAAAATTCAATCTCTCATTTAACCCTCTATAATAAAGGGAGTTATTTCGAAAAACCTTTTCTTAGTGGATGCCTACACTTAGCAGAGAACACTCCCTTAAAATTTTATGTGTCTAGGTCCTTTCACCTCTTAGGGGTGGCATTTCAAAAAATTCTTTCTCAGTGGATGCCTACACTTTACAAAAACACACCATTCAAATTTCATGTGTTTAAAACCAGCGGTTTAGGAAATGCGTTGATATTAGTCCAACAAACGCGTAAGTGATAATTTTTTAGACAATTGACCCACAGAATAAAACGTTTCGTAGAAAGTTCTCACCTCCGTTTCACCCTCTTAGACCCCTAAGGAATTTAGAAATTTAATTTCTTAGTGGATACCTACACGTCACAAAAAACAATGCGGCAAAGGCAATGCGTTGATATATTAGTCCAACAAACGCGTAAGTGATGATTTTGGTAAAACTGTGTGATACACGTGTCCCATAATTGTAATTGAAGAGTATGTGTACTGTTTTTTGAGACAATTGACCCAGAGAATAAAAAGTTTCATAGAAAGTTCAACCCTTTTCTTAGAGGTGGAATTTCGAAAAAATATTTCTTAGTACATGCCTGCACTTCGCAAAGAACACATCCTCCAAATATCATGTCTCTAGGACCAGTGGTTTAGGCAGTGCGTTGATATATCGGGCATTCATTCAGTCAGGACCTTGGATTTTATATATAGAATATGTTATCCGCCATTTTAGCAGCCGCCACCTTGGATAAACAATGACACAATGTATTTATTTATATTGTCATCAGCACTACAGGTGTGTACCAAATATCAGATCAATCTGTCCTTAGGAAGGGCGTCAAATTTCAATGACAAAATTTGACCCAAACAAACAGATCAAGGTATAAAAAAACCGATTTAATTAATTAATTAAATTAAAATTAGTGCTCAACAACGTTACATTTTTAGAAACTCCTTTTCATAATTAAATACGCATTGCTTAGGCAATCCCCCAGGATTCCCCCAACCCCCCTTCAACCCCCAAAGCGAGGAAATGTGTAGTTTTTTTTTAATTTAACTTTTTAATATTTGAATTATTAGTTAGAATAGCGCTAAATCGCAAAATTAATAAAATTTTTGTGTCGTTTGACAGGAGAAGGGTAAGGGGGGGTGCCCAATGTGCCCTGGCACCGATCTCATATAAAGGCGACGCACTGTTCTTGAGAAAAACATTTTTTCAGACGGACATTTTTTGTCATTTTTTTCGGTAGTCGACGGAGCCCCGCCTCGCGGGGCTCCTACTTCTGAATGGTTTAAAAAAAAATAACCACGAAGGGGATGGCAGGGTCTATTCGCTCGCTTTGCTCGCTCACTCGACCCTGCCATCCCCTTCTAACCTAACCTGTCAGAGTCGGGGTGACCCAAAAGTGAATCGAGTGTAGCGGATATCAGAGTCCAATAGCACAGCCAAAGTCGTCGGAAATCCACAAAAAATACACCAAAAGAACATTCACGTAACTGCGAGAGAAACGGAATAACAAACGTTAACACTGTCACCAGTCATAACAAAATGGCGGAAAACGTTCCTTTTCACGTTCACAGAATATATATTTTTCCTATAATATTGAAAAAATATGTTCCGTTGCACGTAACTTCAAACGCAAATTTAAAGAAAACCACGAGCCTCCTCGGGGTAAAATGGGTGTCAATTGAAAGAGGCAAACAACCTCCATAAAATGCAACCCTTACCAACTCCAAATTTGGGATGCGAAATTCTAATGCCAACCCCTCAACTCCTCAACACTCACATAAAAATAAAAGTTCAGTTAAGACTCATGCGACGACATGTATGGATATTATGTTTCTTGAATTGTTACTGTTGCCTCCAGGAATATGCAAACGGAGATGTACCACGTCCTGAATGATTACGTGGAAGCGTGTTTGTCGTGGATGACGTGGCACCTCGATATCCTGGGGAACTTTACCGCGATTACACGGCGTTTCTAAGGGTGGTTGTAAAGGCTAATGAAGTGTGAGGTTAAGAGGTTATCTCACTCACCTGATGTGATTTTCGAATCACATGTATAAATTCACATGCGAGTGGGGGTTCATACTAACAATCAAAATGGCCATTTTAATTATTATTATTTTGTACTTCCCTGACTCGTCGTGATATCCACGTGGCTTGATGATCACAAGTTTCACCAAAATATGGTAGTCGCGTATATTTTCGTGACTCAAGTCCAATGTTTACCATCACAGGGAGCACGACTCCAAAAACAATCGTCACAATCTCAACACCGCACTATTATGGTTAAAACAAGCGCAAGTTCAAGGGCCAAAACTTATTCGCGATCAAACCAAAAAACAAATATTACGCGAAGCAATGACTAGGCATCGATCTTTTCACAGCGGCCGGCGCCATGACAGTCGCGAAGTGACAGAGGTCAAAGTCATTTAGCTCAAATGTCACCGCGACGTAGACGTATTATGCCATAGAACAGGAAAATTTGGTACGGGACGAAACAGTTACACTTAATATTTTTGAAAATTTACATAATTCCGAACCCGCACCCCCTGGCTAACATGTCCAGGTGCACTGACCAATTAAGCCACAGTGCGATACTATCGATATGACGAATTTAGTGAATAACATTTTTAATAAAATTTAGTGCTGAGATAAAAAAGTATTTACTAAATGAAGGGATAATAGAACCTAGCTTATCACCTTGGAGGGCACAAGTACTCGTAACAACGAATGAAAACCACAAATGGAGAATGTGCATAGATTACTCCCAAACGGTTAATAGATATACGCATCTCGACGCGTATCTCATGCCGAGTATTGAAGGCTTAGTCTTTAGAATAGCCAAGTATCAAGTATATAGTAAAATTGACTTAAAAAGCGCTTACCATCAAATTCCAATCCTTGAGAATGAAAAACCATATACAGCATTCGAAGCCGAGGGTAACTTGTATCAATTTAAGAGGATACCTTTCGGAGTTACCAATGGAGTTGCAGCCTTTCAACGCGCTATCAACAATATTATTAATCTCTAAAAGGCGTATATGCCTACATAGATGATATAACCATTTGCGGATTGAATCAAACTGATCATGATCAGAAGCTACAGCGCTTTCTTGATGTTGCCAAACGGTACAATTTAACAGCAAATCGTGAAAAGACTGAATTCTCATTGAAAGTGGTCAGTATTCTTGGCTATACAATATGTCGTGGAGTAATCAAACCCGATGCGGAGCGTCTACGTCCGCTATTAGATCTTCCTCTACCTTCAGACTCGGCATCACTTCGCCGAGCACTAGGTTTGTTTGCTCACTATTCTAAATGGGTACTAAGGTTTTCACACAAAATTCACCCTATAATCTCCCAAAATACGTTTTCATTAAATTCTGAAGCTGAATGCGCTTTTAAGGCTCTGAAACAAGAAATAGCAGAGTCAACGGTAAACGCAATTGATTACAAAACACAATTCATCGTTGAAACGGATGCCTCTGACACTGCAATCGCGGAAAAATTGTCACAAGAAGGCAGACCCGTAGCTTTCTTTTCAAGAAGTCTCCACAGCAGCGAACGCAACCACCCAGCCATAGAAAAGGAAACTGCGGCTATAGTTGAATGTCTACGGAAATGGAAGCAATTTCTGATAGGGAGACCGTTTAAATTGATCACCGATCAAAAATCAGTCGCATTCATGTTCAACCAACATCATTCGTCGAGAATAAAAAATGACAGGATACAGCGGTGACGACTAGAACTATCTGTATTCAACTTCGACATCGTATATCGTCCTGGAAAGGAAAATCTAGTAGCTGATGCCTTATCCAGAGCCAATGCAGTGTTAGTTGCTTCTACAAATAGTTCAGAAAATTATCTGAAAGAATTGCATAATACATTATGTCACCCTGGTGTAACACGGATGTTGCACTGGATCCGAAGTAAAAATCTACCGTATTCTACAGATGAGGTAAAACGCTTAACTTCAAATTGCTCAATTTGCGCCGAAGTAAAACCATGTTTTCGATCAAACTTTGGGAAATTAGTAAAAGCAGTAGCTCCTTTTGATACGATTGTCGCTAGATTTTAAAGGCCCGCTCCCTTCAGATGGTACGAGAAAGAATCGATATATCCTAACGATTGTAGATGAGTACTCTTTCCTTGGGCGTATCCATGCCTGGATTTAAGTACAAATACAGTCATTAACAAACTTGATGACTTATTTTCCATGTTCGGTATGCCAACTTATGTTCATTCTGATAGAGGTACTTCTTTTCTATCAAAAGAACTAAAAGATTATCTCCATAAGAAGGGAATTGTTACGAGCTATACTACACCGTATAACCCTCAAGGTAACGGACAGACGGAGCGATATAACGGCATTATCTGGCAAACGGTACAATTAGCTCTAAAAAGCAAAAATCTAGCTATAACAAAATGGGAGTTAGTTCTCCCTCAAGCATTACATTCTGTGAGATCACTCCTATGCACGGCCACAAACAGCACGCCCCATGAACGAATGTTCACCCATCCAAGAAGATCTTCAAATGGTCAGTCAATGCCCACGTGGTTAACCATTCCCGTAAGAGTATTAATGCGCAACCATGCCCGGTCCAGCAAATACGATCCATTAGTTGAAGAAGTTGAGATGCTAGAAGGCAATCCTCAACATTCTCGCGTGAGGTTGAGCAGTGGAAGAGAAATAGTAGTCTCCAATCGATATTTAGCTCCTGCTGGACAACGCTCAACAGAACATGAAACTGATTCTAATGATGACGATGACTTCATGGATGCAATCGATGGAAGGGATGAGCCTGATGCAACCACGGAAGATCAAGGAGATACGGGACGAGAAATTCCTCAGTAACAGAACATCGCGATGGAGAGATTGCGGCGCTCTGAGAGCACAACGCCTGCCCGCCCATCTGGCTGACTATGTGACACAATAAAAAAGCCCAGGAGAATGTGGTAATATTACGACCTCCTGCGATACTGCATATTGGGAGTCAAAGAAAGAAGCAATTACTTATGTCAGTGTCGATGGTGTCAATATATTTTATATGTTTAATTTTGTTGAATAAATTGTGGTAAGAAATAAGCCCGTATCATATTATTTAGGCTTTATTTAACAAAATTAAACATATTAAATATATTGACACCATCGACACTGACATAAGTAATTGCTTCTTTCTTTGACTCCCTATATGCAGTATCGTAGAAGGTCGTAATATTACCACAACCCAATAATGCATTGGTTGAACTTATCTTCTTTATTATCTTCTTATCATCTTATCTTCTTATCATCTTTGAACTTATTCGAAGTTTATCATTCGGAAAACATCATAAGAGTTTTCAAATTTAACGAAAGAAGTTGCACTGCTAAATCAAATAATATGTTTCTACTGCATTCGAGGATTCCTCTTTGCACTCTTTCGAGCTGGATCATGAGTTTTGTTTCTGCCTCCCCAAGCTGTGATGCAGTAGGGCAGTAATGATTGAAACAGTTAGTTATATAGTATCATTCGTATCACAGCCCAGTTGGCGCTCTCCCGTAATGCTCTTAAAACTGCTATGAGCCTCCGAACACGGTAACACAATTCTTTTATTTGAGTTGAAAATGTTAATTTTTAGGGTTCCATACCCAAAGGGTAAAACGGGACCCTATTACTAAGACTCCGCTGTCCGTCCGTCCGTCTGTCTGTCTGTCTGTCTGTCTGTCTGTCTGCCTATCTGTCTGTCCGTCTGTCACCAGGCTGTATCTCATGAACCGCGATAGTTAGGCAGTTGGAAACTTTCACAGATGATTTATTTCTGTTGCCGTTATAACAACAAATACTAAAAACAGAATAAAGTTAAAAATAATAGAGGGTACATACAAGAAACTTGTTTTTTCGGCATTTTACGCCATCTATTGACGCTCAGTTAGGTAAACATCCCATAGATGGCGTTATATTGAAATGTCGATCCCTAACACCTTTGTTAGACGTTAGATGGCGTTATAAGAAATAAAATGTTTATTAATTATTTTTTGCTGGCGAAAAATGATAGTGGTATTTTTTGCTCGATCTTATAAAATACTGTAGTGTGGTACGGAACCCTACTAGTGCGAGTCTGACTTGCACTTGGCCAGTTTATTATTCATCTATTGTGACACCCAGATATTTAACACAAGCAATACGTTCAAGGGCTATACAGCTACATGCTGCTGGAGAAGTTGATTGACAATTTTCTGAGACGTGGCCAAACAAGGCAAAAAGAGTCGTTTGGCTGTGATCCTTGAATGTGGAAAGTAACGTATTTTGTTTTATCGACGTTCAAGGTTAAGTTTTTCCTCAGCCACAATGAGATTTTGTCAAATGTGACTTTTGCGTTTTTGAAAGCATCTTCCCATCTATCTATCTCCTTGGATTGCAACGGCAGTACCGTCTGCATATGATATTATGGAACATGTTTCAATTTTAATGTCGCAAGTTTGGTTGCTATTTGCGAAGATTTGAAGTTCTGCGCAGGTTATAGATATTGCTGGCTCATGAAATCACCAATTTTCACGCTTTGAGTCCAACCTTTCTATATATATAAAATCCAAAGTCCTGACTGACTGACTGATTGTGAAGTGTAGGCGTATTGTGTTGTGTAGTGTTTATCACAATATCTTAATTATACTTCGGTGTAACATCCTCAAGATTTAAATTAACCATGTAGTCCGTCTTTCGTTGTATCGCATCGTCACACTGTTTAAAGCATATAAAATTAAAATAAAAACATTGTTCATTCGTTCAATACTCATTCACCAGCCAATATTTAGAGTGTGTTCTTCATTCGTGTTTTGTGTGTACAGTGCCACAAGTATAACTTGGCGGTGGTGGTTTTTGGAACTAATTCTTTTAATTGAAACTGTGAGTTTGACGTTTGAGAGATTACCGCGACATTATTGTTGATAAATCTGCTACATTAAAATAGTTCAATAATGCCAATAGTAATTAAAAGTGGTTTAAGAGAAACTGTTATCAATGTACAAAGTAAAAGCACAGTGGCGCACAGGCACGCCAAGTTATACTTGCCGGACGTAGCATCGTCCAGATGTCACAATTTTAATTATTACAATTTTAATGTTTTAAAAGTATTTGCTATAAGTTTTGTGAATTAGTGTTTGTTTCTCATACTTAAATATGGGTAAACGATTGGAAAGTTCTGATTGCGACGTTATCAGACGAAAATTTCGCCGGATTTTTAGGATGCGGAGAAAAATATACCGCTCCGAGCAAAATCTACACCCACATTTTATAAAAGAAAAATGTGTTGAAGTAAATTACTTATTGTCTTAACGTGGTAATACGTGATATTATCCCGACAATAAACAAAAATAATTCCTTAAAGTGGTGCTACGAGATATCATCCCGGAATTTATGTAATACTTTCTTAATGTAGTAGTACGAGATGCTACTCAGAAAGTAACTACCTCCTGTGTCGCATATATCTACATGGGACTTATTGGATTATACAGATCTTAACCAGAGATCAGAAACTTGCTCCACTACGGTGTCCAAGCATGAAGATAGACAATAATAATTGCCGATAATGTTGCTACCATTATGTTATAGCAGAATTACAGGTAAGTGATTAATTTAATCTACTTTTAACACTAGCAGAAAACGTCCAGCGTTGATAAGCCATAAGAAGAAGAAGAAGAAGAAAAACAAGAACAAGAACCCGTATATGTCATTAATAAAGGTTTTGTCTGGTATGCAATAAAGTGCTCATGTGTTTTTATACTTTCTTAGTGTGGTAGTACGCGATGCTACCCTAGAAAGTACTTCGTATTGTGTCGTATAATACATGGGAAAGCCATTATGCAAAAGAAAGGCTACAGCATAAGGTACAAAATAATTCAATCAGATATGTCTAGATACTGTTATAGTACCTATATCGCCTGTGTATGCTATAAGATTTCGGTAAAGACCTTGACCATGGCTCCAACCCCGCTAAACTCTTGGTCGAAGATTCAACACTTGAGTCAACTAACCAACTTCTTCAGCCGTGCCAAATGAGATCTTGCAATGATTTAAAGCGGTCAAGAAATTTTCTCATTGATGAGGTTGAAAACACCTACAGTGATCTCTGAACGTTGGGGTAAGACTGTACTACATTGTATTACTAAATACACATAAACCGGTCAGAAACATAATCCTCCCTTTTTGCTTCACCTTAGTCAGGTTAAAAAGAATGAGTCATCTTAGTGATTATTTTTTATTTTGCTATTGGCACAAAGGGCTAGAAAAACCACAAACTAAGGTATATCCTGGCTTCACTGACGTAGTTGACTTATGTCTTATGACTAAGTCTTGATACAGCCTACTGTTATCAAACTTAACATCTTCAAGAGGTTGTGCGTTTATATAATAATAAACCTACGACTGCGCGACCAACCTTTCATTTTTCGACCCCGATGTCAAACAACATTAATCTGCATATGCCGAATCGTCTAAAGTACAATCTAAAGCAGCTGTCGACAACGTCGTCACGGAAGAACTACGAGCCACCTGCGAATAAGCAGAGCGAGCGTTAACGACAATAATAAGATTGGAGGTACCCACGCGTGAGTAGAACACGCCGGTATTTAATATCAATAACTTTTGACCCAGTAATTTATTTGTAAATGATTATAGTACATTTTGTACCCCGGAATATTGTTCCATTTAATCCACCTGTTTCTGAATGATCGTGGCTGAATGGCAGCTCGTTACCAAGCTGAGAAGGCCTAAAAGGCCAAAAAGGTCCTGGCATACAACGTCTTGTCCATACAAACGTAATACAAAAATCGTATAAAATTGTAGCATATTTATGGATTTAGATAGTATTCATCGTCATATTCAAATTGACAGAAATCGTTATAGTTTTCGCCCAAGGACACAGATTTAAGTGAGCAATAATAGACTAATAATCTTTGACTATGCATAATAATGCCTACCCTCATCAACAGTACATTGCAAAATAATAATACATTTTGGTTGCAAATGTTGGCGAACGTGAATGGTTAAACGTTAACCTAAAAAGTTACCTTGTTCTGCGCAACATGTTAGTTTGTGTTAAACGTTATAAATTACTTATCACACAAAAGCAATGGAGCGTATACAAGCTTACAGTTTAGTGTCGCTTCCTATTGTTAACATAAATTGTAAGATATACTTACCGTTAACGTTGCAGTAATTTTACATAGCCATAATTGGCTTCAAGAAGGCCTATTTATGTTGCCTGATTTAATTAGACAACACACACTCATACATGAACATTGTAAAATAATGTGTACTAACTAATACGTCAGATATGGTTCCAAAAAGGCTTTTGTTACAACGATAATATCATAGTCCAATATGAAACAATACATAATATTATGGTATGGTTAAATAGCATAATGTACGGCCTCAAGCGCTCCAGTACAGCCTTGATAATGCTACGTTAATGAAGTCAGTAGTTATTCTGATTATGAAAAAAGGGACACACTATTGTCACCCCTTTTAATATTTTGTGCGTAGACTCAGAGTACGAAACTTGCAAAAAGCAGCAAGTAAGTAGTAAACACGTCTGTGTGATCAATGATTTGATATGATAAATAAAAGGAATAATTTGGAATGGAAAATGTAATATGCATTGCCTCCACAAATTTTTAGGTATTTAGATGAATATGTGTCATAATTAAATTAACACAAGCTCAACGTTAGTAACCGAGAATAAACTCATATACTTACGAGTCCGTGAGTTTGTGAATAGAGATAAATAATCATAATAATAACAACAACAATGTTTAAGTGTCTTCACAAATGTTATGCTATATGTTGTAACAATACATATGACGTTTAAAGTTAAATGAAGTAACAATTTTATGGAGAAGTATTTACTTACAACCTGTGATTCACCGATCCTCAAAGGTCATCACAGGTCTAATTGGAATTCTCATGCATGTTGATTGATGATCGTGCTTCTTAATTTAGAAATATCGATTATCGAGCTCCGTAAAGTTTTTAAAATAATAATATGGTAAATTCTATATTCCATATTGTATCACAGGATAAGCCTGTGCCAGATACGTATTCACAACTATGTTCTTTCTGAAATAATTTATAAAACCTCTCATCTTATTTTACAAATCCACTTAGGCACAACATTATCCTTGCTTGCATTTATAACCCGGTAGCTAGAAATCGTTATAAACGTAGATATGTAGGTACGGTATTTACCAAGACATTATTGATGATATAATTAGTCTACTAGTAATAACCATCGATAGTTTTTTTTGTCAGCTATATTAGATTATTCTAATGCAGTACTAAAATTTTAAAACTTATGAGATGAATCAGCGTCGAATAAAATTCGTAAAAATTGAATTTTTAAACGGAGTTTGTTATTAGTAAAAAGAAATCATAAATTTATGATTTTATACTAATTATTAAACTGGCTGTGATAATCGATTGTAAGGGTGTATTTAAGTTTCTAAACATCAATCACTTGCGAATTAAATGATTATTCTTAGATCATTGTTTTATACTCAATGACAATGTTTTGCTTGATTTTTATAAAACTATTTACCTTGACAAAATAAATTGGATAATATGCTTGCCATGTCAATATATCAAGTCAAACATTTAATCATTTAATTGTCCAGAATACAATTTCACACTAAAAGATCTTCTGATAGATTGTAAGTTGAAGTACTCAGACTGCGTGCAAGTATGACAATATTGAATAATATTACATTTTATTTATTAATGCATTTCAAATTTACTGATGCTATAGAAAGTTTGAGTATGCAGACGTTGTCTGCGATATCCCTTATTTTGGCTTAAATATCTTTAAATGTGTATGTAAACTTACTCTATGTTACAGCTTTGCAGCAGTATGTGAACATTTTTATATACACCGTGTATAGCACTATTATTTATCCTGTGATAGTACGCCTCGTGGTTCTACTATGCTGCCAATTGATTGTCTCTATTGACGTCATTCAAAGAACAACTGTCATTGTACTGTTCTATTCAAATTGTATGGATAACGTATAACGACCAATTTTACATTCCGGAGGTCAGCCATTGTGCAATATTTTTTATTTTCTTGTGTCTAATCCTAATGATTGATTTAATTTCTTACTAATAAAGGAAAATCTAACTATTTATGCATGCACACATGCATTAGGTAATCATCAAAATAATTTTGATCAATTACTTAGTAAATAAACAATATGAGGAGTGCTTTTATTCTGCAACAGGCGCTAAACATCTACATGGTTAATTTAAATCTTGAGGATGTTACACCGAAGTATAATATACGGTTGAAAGAACTTACCTAAGTGAATTTCAACCGAGATTATACGAGGTGTAACATCCGAAAAGATTTAAATTAACTATGTAGTCCGTCTTTCGTTGTATCGCATCGTCACACTGTTTAATGGTTATAACTGTTTAACACACTGTTTAATAGGTTTAGTGATAGTGTAAAGTAGATTAAAAGATTGACAAAGCCCTTTTCAGGGCTGCAGTATTTCTGTTGTTTCTTGACTAAACAAACGCATTATATAGGTACCTATAAATATATAAGCTTGAAAATTTGAAATCATCACATCATCGCTCAGCACCAGGCGAAATAGCGGTCAAATGCTAAAACTTGTCGTGTTAGTAATGGTTTTGTAGGTCAAAGGTCAAAGGTCAAAGGTCATTCGTGGAGACCTAATTTGCAACCTAAGTCGGCAAATAAACGGTCGAAAAAACACGTTTCTTACAAACGCTGCTTAATTGAAAATAGATAGAAGAATATTTTCTATGCAAGAGTTGTACAACTTAATAAGACCTACAAAAAAATCCGCGACAGCATATGTCTATCTCTTAAGGTTGACTCACAGTAACCATTTTAATCTTAAAATTTTTGTTAAAAAATATTACGTAACTTCCAAGGCTATTTTCAAGAATATAGTATTAATTCTTATCCAAATAATTACGTTAATTAGCTTGGTCACATATTATATATTAAAATTGTCCTTTACAGTGTATAATTCAAATGAAAACTCTAGAAGATATCACGAATTTCACAAACACGCATCGCAAAATTAATAAAATATTTGCAGTGAAACCACAGATTAGGTCATAGTTACTATGAACATATTATTATAAGCTTAGCTATGCCGTAGATCCCCACCGATCACAATCAATTTGAAGTCAATATAGTATAATAATATGATCTATTGTATAAAATAATATTCATTTATATATATATATATAATAATATAATATAATATTTTAAACCACCCCGACTGATCTATGCATAATAGCTTTTTCCAATGACTCTAAACACGACATTTAAAATCTGAGCTGTAAGTTGGTGAGGATTTGAGTATTCTGTAGAGTCCAGGAGGCTTCCATGTTCTTACAATATCGTTGAAGAAGTAGATTTTCGAATTGATCAGACCTATGAAAGTTGATTTCATAGCGCAATTAACTAGAAAAAAGCTCATAATTTTATAACGATTGAACGAATTTTCATAAATCAAAGCTAAGAAAACTCTCGATGAAGACATCTATCAAACAAAAAAAAAAACTATCAATAATAAAAACAAAATCGGTTCATTCGGTAAGGTGCTAAGATGCTACAGACAGACACACAGATACACACGTTAAACGTATATTACCCCTACATTTTGCGTCGGGGAACGCCGTAAGGTTACGGCGGCAGATGTACTCCTTGGTGGTAAGCTACTTTTTGGTAGATTTAATGATTCCACTACCACTGTACGAAAACTCATGATTCATGAAAGCACATAAAACTTTCATTGGTAGGTATATAGCTAGGATTAGAACCAACGACCGTCGGGTCAGAATCAGGGTAACTATACGCCAAAGGGCCGTCCAATATCAATACGTAAGTATTATAAAACAAAGTTCATCACTGCGTCTGTCTGTCTGTTCGCAATAATCTCAATAGCTACTGAACGGATTATCATGCGGTTTTCACCAATAGCCAGAGTGTTTATGAGGAAGGTTTAGGTGTATAATTCGTTAAGGTTTTGTGTAAATTGGATGAAATATGACGATGGTTGTTAAATATGTTCATATTTTATATTCGATGCAACAAACTGATGCAAATTTTGTAGGCATATATGTTCTACCCGTGCGAAGCCGGGGCGGGCTGCTAGTTACTTATATTATTCGCGATAGAATAACCCCAGAGGTCTATCTGAAAAATCTGCGTTCAGGCAAACGCCTGAACATTCTGTGCTGAGAAAGACTTTTTTAGCACTACACGTATTTCATTATTTCAGTACTGAGATAGGTTCATAACTTATTAATTTTCTCGTTTGGTTTTTTTTCTCTTTTATTATCTCTAAGTACGTTTACTAAGTTATATAATTTGTGTAATGTGCTAAATAAACGTATTTTCTTCCTTCTTTGTTTCTTTCGATCTATCGAAATTATCACTATCATTATTAATTTTTGTTACCTTTGTTTTATCTCCTTGCCATGTCAATGCACAGATCGGTACTAGCATGCCAATCAAGCCCTTGTGGTGCTTTGACAGAAGACTTACGATCCTATGACCATCCTCCTTTATGGGCGTCGATTCGTTTCTTTTTTTTCTGCTGTAAATTTAAAAATAAAATGGAGCTACAGGGTTAAGCTACCGCTTAAATATTTAAACATCAGGTGGTCACATAAGTTAAGAATAAATTGAGCTTGTCAGAAAGTGAAATACGACAGAAGGACGAGGTGGTTGATAACTTACTTTAAGAACTTACTTTGCAGATATATTGTATATTATGTACTCACTTTATATTTTTGTAGATTGTAACACAAAATCCGAAATTTGATCGTACCGACGGGATTCGAACCCGCACATGCCACAGTACGATCCTATCATTACAACAAAATTAATGGATTGTATTTTAACCATTTATGCATTGGTGGTGCCATCTATGACAACTATTTAGAAGTTAATCATTTAGATAAAATCATTACAGTTTTCAGATCCGACGAAAGATGTCGCGTTGCTTAAATAAATAAAACACTTTAATATTTTTGTATATTGTTGCATACAATCTAAAATTTCATCGTGTAAAATAATTTCGGGGTATCTGTAGGAAATTATTGGGATATTTGAAATTGCAATCTTTTCTGTCAGAAAATTGTATTTCTCTTGACAATTTTCCATTACTTACATGCGCATCAGCTGTTGACGTCAGTAATGAAACTTTATATAAAAATTAATGATACAAGTCTTATTTATGGCGAAAAAGAAAAAACTTTTAAAAACATCCAGCATCACATGTCAAATCACGTAAACGTGTCCGAAATCTTACAAAGAACAAAGTTCAATTAAGTGACACGCTGGCAGAGACTATATGTGGGTATACTGAGTGATCTTTTGACCGATAATATCAAAGTCAGTTTATCAACCTGTACTGAGCAAATAGTAAGTAATTTACATAGCTGGTTGGGTAATATGTGTTATTCTCACGATCACTTCATAATATTATATACTTACAATCCCGAAATTAATCTGAAATTCAAACAAAAAGATTCGTTATACACAGTTACACACAGTTTCTGACAAAAACTTCGCACTTATTGCATTTTTCACTCGATAAAAATTGTACCTTACAGATATTTTAGGGCAGGCAAAAGTAGTTCATTATTTCACATGACATTAGTCAGCTGCGTCGTATTTTATACATTTAGGTGTTATTCATACTACGAAAGTAGTGGAACTAATATCCTTTAAAATTAAAAATAACGTTTTATTCTCGAACGTTTTATTTTATTTATGTGACCAAAGACTAAATATGAAAATAACTCGAGCGCTTTTTTTTTCTTCTTCGCCATCACAAGATGTTTTTGTACAGTGCCACAAGTATAACTTGGCGGTGGTGGTTTTTGGAACTAATTCTTTTAATTGAAACTGTGAGTTTGACGTTTGAGAGATTACCGCGACATTATTGTTGATAAATCTGCTACATTAAAATAGTTCAATAATGCCAAAAGTAATTAAAAGTGGTTTAAGAGAAACTGTTATCAAAGTACAAAGTAAAAGCACAGTGGCGCACAGGCACGCCAAGTTATACTTGCCGGACTGTACTGTGATACTCCGCGTGCTTATCTTTTTTTTAATAATTTGTTTCCCCATATTTATTACCTGGCGGCATTTTTTTTAACTTAACCAGCGTGGCGCGCTCTTTTTATAGGACAGTAATATTTCAACATTGCTTTTTGACGGAGAAACAACAAACCATCTTCCTGGTTACAATGCTTATCACTCCTCAGTACAGAAGAATAAAACGGTGGCGTAGTTATTTATATTAAAAACTTATTCAGAGCAACTATACAAACCCTCAATCTAGTTGACGCGGACTCCATTTTAATACTGACTGACGAAATTGCTATCTTAGGAATCTACAGATCTCCACAACCTATCTTGCACCATTTATTCATTCCATATAATCCTATCGTCTGGCAATCGTAGTAGGTGAAGATATCACCTACTACGATACTATGATCTCCTGTTTTACATTTATGTTTTTGGTGAGATACCAGAAACAAATTTAAAACAGGAGAGCCAATTTCAATACAAAAAATATTCTTGGCTGTGGGCGTAAAAGGAATGGAGATCTAAATGAGTGGCCAAGTTCTATGCAAAATCGAAATATGTATGTATAGGAACAAAATAACATCATGAACAAGTATTAAACTCTATTATTTGCTTTTTTGGATACCTTTAACAATTTCTGTTATTTAAAAATGTGAGATCTTAAAGTAGGTTGGCAAGCGCGTTTTTACAAGTTTTTTTGTTTGGGGACATTTATGTTATTTGATTTCTTCCTACGCTTACACACAATTACCGAGCTGGATTCCAAATTTCATCCTTCTAGGTCATCTGGAAGTAGGTTAGATTTAGGTACTATATGTCAGTCAGTCAGTGCTAAAATTTACGAATTTTCGACCTTCATATTCAAAAAAATTCATTTATTGCGTATAATGTAGGTGGTACATAGATGTTAAATAGTAGTAAATATCCTTACAATCTACTCTAGTTCAGGGTGAGCAACGATTTATGCAATTGCTCAGTGAGTCAGTTAATTATTGTGTTAGTTGGAATTGAATTTAAATATGCTCACACTAAATATTCAAATTATATCAATTATTAAATTACAATACAAAATAAGGTTACAATATGAGTCAAGATTTAAATTGCATATATTAATTTACACTATAAAATCAGTGAGTCAATAGCCATAATTTCAATAATATCTTTATAACCGTTTGAGCTAGCTTTATGAAATTTGGGCTTCTACATGTCCTTATGGATATAATTAAACACACGTAGTTTTATGTGTTTAAATTACAGAGGTTTTGAGTTATAGAAGGGTCAAAAGTGGCACCAAGTCGTTCGTGTAATATTAGGGTCCCCGCACACGGGCCACGGGATACAACCACAAAACGCCGCCACCGGCATATTCCCTATAGTTTTCATACATTTTATCATGTAGCGTGTGGTGGCCACCGGCGTCACCGTGTGCGGCGAGTCCATATAAAATGTATAAAACTATAGGAAATATGCCGGTGGCGGCTTGTGGCCGGTGGCCCGTGTGCTCCGAGGCTTACACTCGGCGCTGGCTAGCCAGTTCCTTTGCTTGAACTTAGTTTGACACGCTGCCGCGTGTCTAGATGTACATTGATATATTCGTACGTTTATTCCAATACCAACACTAAATAAATATTATAATAAACTAAATATATCAGAGAGCTACGTTCTGCGATCACCAAACCCGCCTGCCTAGCGTGAGGTGATTACGGGCATTTATATCTATGGGAAGCACACCAAAAAACGGCCCCCAGTTCCCGGTCGCCCCGCTATTCCTGGCCAAGGCGGCGGTCATGGTAACGGCGGGGCAGGGGGTGCTAAGAATCTCCGGGCTACGGCAGGCCGCCAATACCGACTAACTCTGGCTACATGACCAACACCGATGACCCTGAGGTTAAACTGGATATCCACTTATTTTAAGGTAAATAATCATTACGATTATTAAAGGTTTTTCTGTTTCAATGTATGGACTCGTTTTGATGCATGTGGCTATTAAAATACAAGAGTTACTGAAATATAACCTACAAAGTAGATAAAACAAATGGTTGCACGAGCGTAGCAAGCGCGAATAATTTTTACGACAATTTATGACTCAATTTTTTATGACCTACTTAGTCAACACCGATGACCGTAAGGTTAAACTTGATATCCACTTATTTTTAGGTTATTAATCATTAAGATTGGGTATTGAAGGTACTGTTTTAATTTATGACTCGTTTTGATTTATATGGCTATTAATATACAGAAGTTGCTGAAATATTACCTTCGATCAAGAATCTATAGATAACGGGTTACCTACAAAATCAAAGCCAAATTCTATCCAAACTGTATACTGACTAATAAACAGAGACAAAAGTTATAAAACCGTTTTATGATCAACATCTTTACGTCCATAATACCTTAAAATAAAGTCGCAATTCTGTAAAACATCATCTTATACTTACGGCTATTCGTCACAAAAGTATTTGTGTTCGACGAACAAAATAAGAGCTCACCGCCCGGTGTGAGCTCTTATTCGTCGAGACATTCTTTTTGCGTCGACCTTATATCTATAGATTCTTGATCGAAGAATATTACCTATTAAGTAGATAAATCCAATTATTGCGCAAGCGTAGGGAGCAATATAACTGCGATGTTTTTTACGACATTTTATGACCCTGACAGTTTTTATGACCTACTAAGTCAACACCAATGACCCTAAGGTTAAATGTGGCTGTTAAAACACGAAAGTTTCTGAAATACTGCCCACAAAGCAAATAAAATACGTTGAGTAAGCAAAGTCAGCGCGTATATTTTGATGACTTTTAATGACCCTGATAGTTTTATGGCCTAATTAAGACACTTATTAAGTCATTATAGATGAACCTTAGGTCAAACTTTTATGAATATGCAAACTCTTTGTAAAGTTAACAAAAAATATAGGCACTTACACTTAACTGCCGAAAAAAAGTATTCTTTGCCCATTTCAGCTGAATGGGTCAAAACGATTGGCCGATAAGAGGCCACACATTTAAAAAAATCCATAGTAAAAATCAAGACACCCGAAATTGCCAGGCAAAAAAAAACGTATTCTAGTCCTTCTATGTCTTATTGACTGTGTGTACAACATTTCAGCTGTAATGGTTAACGCGTTTGACTGAGAGGAGGCCACTCATCTACAAAGTTCAATAAAAAAATCAGTTGCGCCGGGAAGCGCGGGCAATACGACGTGCGTAGCCGCAATCCTAGCTGCTCCCAGACGATGACCTACGTATTAGGTTGAAATCTGGTCGGAGCATATCAGAAGTAAATACACGCGAACAAAAGCCGGTACGATCACATAAAAAAAAATCTGGACACCCTGACTCAATAGCAAAATAAATTATCCTATATCCTATTCTGCCCTATGTACTATTTATTTTAAAAAGAATATTTTATTTACATTTTTAGTAATAATCATTTATAAAAAAAATCAACTGAGAAATGTTTTATTCATATTCAGACATTAAAAATATAAGTAAATTATAATAAATTAAATTAATATTGATGGGATGTACGGGAGCACAAATAACACCTCAGTGCTCCCAGCCAACCTCACGTGCCCGTGGTGCATCCTGCTGACTAACAAATGAGTCTCTGGCGACCGACAAATGGCGGTATAACCATTTCTAAATTATGGAGTAGCTAAATACTACAGGCCGGTGACGGGCAGCAGCGTCACCGGTGCAAGAAGCTACGTCCTGCGATCGCCAACACGCCTGCCCAGCGTGGCGATTAGGGCATATCCCTCCCACGGGATGCAAGCATGAATGATGGAAAGCCACAATATGCCGCGGCCCCCAGTTCCCGGCCGCCCTGCTATTCCTGACCACGGCGGCGGTCACGGTAACGGCAGGGCAGGGGGTTCTAAGAATCCCCGGGTTACGGTAGGCCGCCAGAACAAACTGACCCTCGCAACGTACAATGGACGCACGATTCGGCTGGACGATCATCTGGCGTAGCTGGAGGAGGAGTTGAAACTCGTCATACATATAAACTCAAGAAACGCGGGCGAAGCCGCGGGTAACAGCTAGTGTAAGTAGTAGTGCTGTGTGTCAATAAATGCCAAGTAATCAGCTGATTGAATTGGGGTATCTTGATCTCTTTTGTGCCAGATACCCCAATTATATACTACTTAAACCTTAGTACACCTCCACGTACTACGACAAATATACTTTTTAAATTTCAAGTCTCTAAGACCAGTGGATTTAGGCTGTGCGTTGTCTATAAGTCAGTCAGTCAGTCAGTATGTCGGGACAAAGTTTTCTTTGGAATTGAATTGAATTTTAATGATTTCTTTGCATTTGAAATGATGGTCGTTTTAATTTTTAAAAAGGCAGGTGACATATTTACTGTATATATACTATACAGGATGATTCAGCACCGATGGATCAAACGAAGCAGTGGTAGAGGACCTCACTGCGCATCTATTGAACCCCCATGTATGTTCTACCATTTTGGATAGTTTATGAGATATTACATTTTTTAAAATATTTTTGGCTTTCACCGCTTTGTTTCACAAAACAAAATTTTTCAGCTCAACCCTTTACGCTAGGGCAATAATTATTTTTGTAATCGTAGGTAAGTAATAGACCTAATAAACAGTGTTATTATTATTTTACTCTAATAGTAATATTAAAATAAAAGTACTTTGAAAATAATAGAAAAAGTTACAAAAATCTCATTGACCAATGCTACTGCATATGTATGATAATACCAATAAAAAAAATAAAATAAAAAAAATCACATTTTTTTTTCATACCTACTTTAAAAACTTCAGTATTTATCTAGCTACAACCTCTGCAAATTTTATTTACCTAAACTATGGCGGTTCATATTAAAATGGTGCGATGAAGTCAAAATTAGTTTACATATTTTTTTCAAATTCTTCCATAGATGCTTAGATCCAATAAGTAGGTATAAGTTGCATCGCTATATGCAGCAGGCAAAAAAATAGATTTGATATAAAATGAGACTGAATATCGCTATTATTACTTAACTTTTTACGTGTCATTTACATGTATTAGTTTTGAAAATATGTAGATTTCGGTGATTACCTACGGGAAGGTTATTGTTGCCTTTCTGGGTCCGAAATCTTAGCTAAGACCTGACACTGCCCTTCACGTGATCCCAGGGTGGTGCTAAATAGGTGAGCATAATTGGTAGGGTTCGGTTCTGGCTCGAACCACTCACCGGTAAAAAGTAATGTTGCTAATTTGTACGCCAAGATCCGGAATGATGTTAGGCAGTATGCATGACAGGGTGGGATAGTTGCGCTCTGTGAAATGGCCGACAGTCAGTCCATTATGTAGTTCAACAACGTTTTTTAATGTTTGACAGATAAGCGTTTGACTGCTGCCTCACCTTATGCTGAGTGAAGATTTGATCAAAATATGGATTCGTGTTTGTCTGAAATTGAATAACGTACTGAAACTAGGCGCTAGGTGTCTGGTCTTCATACTGGCTATTAACATCATCCTAGAACTTAGCCAACGAATTAGCAACATGTCTTTTACCGGTGAGTGGTTCGAGCCATGGTTGAACCCTACCACTTACGCTCACCTATTTAGCACCACCCAGGGATCACGTGAAGGGTAGTTTAAGATCTACGCTAAGCTTACGGACGCAGAAAGGCAACAATGACCTTCCCGTAGGTGACAAGAATTAGCAAAATCTACATATTTTCAAAACTAATGCATGTAAAAGAGACGTTAAAAGTTAATTAATTGTAACGCTATTCAGTCTCATTTTATATCAAATCTATATATTTTTTTCCTGCTGTGTATACCGATGCAACTTATATCCACTTATTGTAACTAATGTATGAAATGTAATCTATACATATACCTACATCTGAAAGAATGGGCAAATTTGAAAAAAATAATGTGAACTAATTTTGACTTCATCGCACCTTTTTAATATGAACCGCATAGTTTAGGTAAATAAAATTTCCAGAGGTAAGTAGCAAGATAAATGCTGAAGTTTTTAAAATAGGTATGAAAAAAAAAATGTATTTTTTTTAGTATTGGCCTCGCAAACTTTATGCAGTAGCATTGGTCAATGAGATTTTTGTAACTTTTTCTGTTATTTCGAAAGTTGTTACTATTCGAGTAAGATAATAGTAACAGTATTTGTTAGATCTATTACATATCTACGGTTACAAAAAAAGAATTATTGCCTTAGCGTAATGAGTTGGACAAAAAAAATTTTTTTTGTGAACCAAAGCGGTAAGAGGCAAACATATTTAAAAAAATGTCATATCTCATAAACTATCCAAAATGGTAGAACATTCATGGGGATCAATAGATGCGCAGTGAGGTCTTCTGCCACCCTGCTTCGTTTGATCCATCAGTACTGAATCACCCTGTATAATCTGTAGGTGAATAATACGTAATGGTTTAGTACGCAGCACAATGTGTTATAGAGACCATTTTTCAGACATCGGCTTTTTATTGTATAATCCGATAGACTTTATCATATAAAACATTGGAGTAAAACTCCCGCCTGAAAACAGTTTTATTAGTACCGAGTGAAGTAGGAGAAGTTATACTTTTACGTTAACGTGTGCTTATAATGTAATTGCTATATAGTTTTAAGAGTTAGTAATAAATCATACGTCGTAACGAGCAGTCGTGTATATTATTCTTTACGCCACCTCCCCGCCTCACCTCATGGCGACCTTGCCATGCGCAAGCGCTGTGTCGGGTTCGAGTGGCCGAGTAAAAAGTGCAAGCTAGCGGATTCCTGTGTGCCTCGATGCAACGATTAAGACATTTATAATTGGAGTTTATTTTATACATTATAAGAAAGAGTGATTATGTGTCAATCAAAAGTTGAAAAAGAAGAGGTTTTCTTAAACCAAAACTCAAATGCTGGAAATGATGCCACATTGTCTACCATCAAAGGTCAATTGAGTAACATGAACATCTTTATCATCGCAATTCTGTGCATTATAATTCTTTTGCTGCTGTATTTTGTATTAAAAAAATACAAAGAAACCCACTTAAATTGGGTCAATGAACAGATGAGTCGAGGAGCCATCCAACGCTTCAGGGAGTCTTTGAGAAGGCGAGAAACGTCAAATGACCAGTAGACTAGATGTGATATTAGTAGCAGGCAGCCGGGCGAGTACTAGTTCAGATGGAAGGTTAATACCAGGCAGCAGGGTGAGTTCGAGTCCAGAAGGAAGGTTACTGGCAGGCAGCTGGGGGAGTACGAGACCAGGAAATGGCACCAGCCGGGAGATTGAAAATGCCTAAAGTGTGGAACAGTGCGGAACGGTGCGTTGAACGTGTTTAAATACGGTAATAAATATTATTATAGGAAAACTTATATTTTAATGGAACAGTTAGAATTAATATATCAAAGTCTATTACAGATAAGAACTTATTTAGTTAAAATCGGTCCGAGTAGACGTCAAGGACAAGTTTTAGAAAATAAGATTGTAGAGACGAAAAACTTAATCAAAGACTATAAAAATTTATTGTGTTTATTAGACAAGAGTATAAGTAAAGCGGGAAATTCTGAAGACTTTGAATTAATTTCGGAATCTACACAGAAAATAGATAGATTGTATAACGAGATTCTAAGTTTTTCGATTTCTAGTAGTGTTGTAAAAACCGATACCATGGACAAGTTCGATTTTAAAACAGCGGCCTCTCTTGTGCCGGTCATGGACGGGAGCAATGACTCTATTGAAAAAATAATCCAAGGCATAGATATGTACAGTAGTTTTTTAAACGCTGAATCAGAAGCTCATTTAGTAACTTATGTGCTAAAAACTAGATTAACAAAAGGTGCGAAATTGAAATTGAAGCCATCGTATGCATCATGCGAAGCGCTAATTAGCGATATGAAACAATATCTATTGCCAAAATTTTCGTCAAATTCGTTGTTATCACAACTAAATAATGTGTCCCAAAATGAAATGACTATTTCGCAATACGCAGACAAAATCGAAGATCTTTTTGTAAATCTCACTATTTCACAAGCAAATTCGAATGAAACAGCATGTGAAATATTGAGGCCCATAAACGAACAGCTGGCAATCAAAAAATTTGCTGACGGATTGCGAAATAGGCGTTTGAGTACGATAATAGCAGCCAGGGACTACTCGAACTTCAAGGACGCAGTGCGTGCGGCGGCAGACGAGGAACTTGCAAGTCCTAATAGTTCCAATACCATTCTCAACGTGAGAGGTAAGTCCCGAAATAACTACTATAAACCTTTTAATAGAAACTGGAGCACTTACAATCAGCAAGGTGGTTATAATCAGCGAGGTGGTAGCAATCAACAAAGTCGAGGAGGTTACAAATACCAAGGTCGAGGAGTTCACCACTACTCAGGTCGAGGTCATCAGTATCAGCGAGGACAAAATTATGGAATGAGAAATACACACGGAAATTTTGTGAGATCGAGTCGAGGTCGAGCTAACTTTAGTAGGCCCCCACAACGATCTATGTTCTCAGCGGAAACTTCTGCTGAAAATACTGCTGAAAATGATGTTGAAAATTTAAATCAGTTTTTTCGTGAATAAACATTACGCCTTAACATGCAATGACAATGTAAAATACATATATTTAGACCTATCAAATAAAAAATGTTCGTGGTTAGTCGATAGCGGTGCGTCATTGTCAGCTGTAAGTACAAAAGCATTATCAGAGTGCATTCCAATTCACAGGGACCCTATCGTAATAAACGGTATAGGAGGTAAGACTTACTCGGAAGGATTTGTTTATCTTACACTGCATGCCGAAGACGGAACAACTTATAAACACAAGTTTTATTTGTTCGAACATTTACCTTGCAAATCTAACGGTATAATAGGATTAGACTTTTTAAATAATTTTAATGCGATAATTGATTTAGAAAAAAATATATAGATAGATAGATAAAACTCTTTATTTGCACACCAAACAAAAAAAACAGAAACCATTTACAATTTACATCAAACTAAAAGTAATGCAAAGGGCGGTCTTATCGCTTAAAGCGATTTCTTCCAGACAACCGAAATAGTAAAGAAGAAAATTACGAGACTGTGAAGGACGGTGGTGTACCGATATAAACTCTAAAATTAATAAATATACTTACTTACATAATATTAACATATTATCATACCATACACTACTTAAAAACATATACATATATAATAATAATAATATAAAATACACTGTAAGATAAAGATTTCAATGAATTAGACTAGCAATAACTATAACACAACAAAGAATAATAATAATAAATAAATAGAAAAATAAAAATAATAATAATAAATAGTTCAGGCTAATAATAGTTCACTCGAGACGGGATAGATAGAATTTCAATAGCCGTTCTTTGAAAACGTGTGGAGATGGAGATTGTCTGATTTCCACTGGTATATCATTCCACATGCGCGCAGCCTGTACCGTAAACGATTTATCAAAAAAGGTGGTAGAATGAGCAGGTATTTGTAACGTTAGATTATCAGATGACCTCAACGTTAGTGAGTGCTGTGAATGTAGGAATTCAGAGCTTTCCTTAAGATAGCGCGGGGAAGCGGGATTAAAAAGTATATTATATAGGAGGGAAAGAATGTGAGTATTCCGGCGGAGTCGAATGGGAAGCCACTTGAGCTTGTGACGGAAATATGAGACATGGTCATATTTGCGCAATCCAAATATGAACCTTATGCAAAAAATTCTGAAGCCGCTCAAGTTTGTTTAGTTGGTCCTCCGTTAAATCTAGATAGCTAGCGTCAGCGTAATCAAGAATCGGAAGCAGAAGAGATTGTGCTAACGCAACTTTGGTAGCAGTAGGGAGAAAATTTTGAAGCCGTTTCAAGGCACCTGCAGAAGCAAACATTTTACGCCTAACGGCATCCAATTGTGGACCCCATGACAATGTCTGATCTATAATAATACCTAAATTCTTCACTTGTGTACTGTAAGGAATTTTAATACCGTCAAAAATAATTGTAGGAAGGTTATTACGATCAAGCTTAGACAACATGCGGGAGCTGCCTACAATTATTATTTGGGTCTTGCTGGGATTTACTCTTAGACCAAACGCCTTACTCCACGCAGCTATACGGCTCAGATCGTCATTCATTTTTCGAACACAGTCAATCAACTGATCGGGAGATGCCTGAGAGTAAATTTGTAGGTCGTCAGCGTAGAGGTGGTAGGGAGAAGATATATCAGAAGAAATAGAATTTATGAATGTAGAAAAGAGTAATGGAGATAGAACGCCGCCCTGTGGGACGCCAGCAGAAATGTTACACCACGAAGAGAAACAGTCTTCAAGGCGCACCCTCTGCCGACGCCCAAACAGGTAAGTACGAAAGAAGTCAATTACAGAAGGAGATATGTTAATAGAGCGCAGCAGTTCCAATAGAATCTCGTGGTCGACGGTATTAAACGCATTGCTGAAGTCAAGGAGAGCAAGCACAGTCAGCTTACCATGTTCCATGCCGGCACGAATGTCATCTGTGATTTTTACCAACGCAGTAACTGTGCTGTGCCCAGGACGGAATCCAGACTGAAACGGGTTAAAGAGACAATTTCTATTTAGAAATAAGCTTAGCTGATGATGCACAAGCCGTTCCAGTACTTTGGAGAGGAAGGGGAGGATAGATATGGGACGGTAATCTGAGAGAGATTTAGGATTAAGTTTTTTTGGAAGTGGAATAATTTGAGCGTTTTTCCATGAGGTTGGAAATATACCACTCAAGGTTGAGTAATTAAGAATGTGGGTAAGGACAGGAAGGATAAGATCAAGGATAGGGACTATCATGTTGCGACTAATACCATCGATACCCACAGCATTAGATGTGATTGACAGTACGCTCTTCTTAACATCCCCTTCCGTAAAATGAGTGAAACAGAAAGAAGAGTAGGTTGGAGATGGTGTGTTACAAAGAAGAGAGATAGTGTTGGATTTGACTGAGGAATCCATACTGGTAGTGGAAGAAAAGTGGTTGTTTAGTGAATCAATATCAAGATTTGGAGAAACAGGATTTTCTTTGGGTCTGCCTATACCCAGGGTTCTTAAAAATCTCCAAACCTTAGAAGGATCATCATCATCTACGGATTCATGAATATGTCGGCGTTGAGCATCCCTACACACTCTGTTGCAACGATTTCGTGACTTTAGATATTTGATTTTATTACCATCGCTGGGAGAACATTTGTATTTAGTTTTGGCTATAGCTTTTTTATGCATAATTAACTTAATTTCAGGTGTTAGCCACGGAGCAGGTAAGTGTTTAACCTTGATCGGTCTCATCGGTGCATGGACATCAAAAACTTGCAGTATGATCGTGCTAAATATACTAATTTTGTCATCAACAGAGTCAGCATTATCTACCAATGACCAATCAGCATTCTGCACATCTGCACGAAGATTATCTAGATTAATGTTACCAAAGTTGCGTTGAAGAAGAATTTTAGGTTTAAGTTTTGGAGGACGGACTTTGTAGGAGAGAAAAATTAAATCGTGATAAGAAAAAGCATCAGCAGGGCATTGGCCATGTTTAGCAACATGGTCGCAAGAGGAAACAATAGCTAAATCAAGAAGTGATGGAGTCGAATTTGGGAAATGATGGGTAGCATTAAGTGGAAGTAGGTTAAGATTACTTGATCTTATCACAGATTCGAGAGATGTAGAACGAAAATCTTTTTTAAGGAGGCATGTGTTAAAGTCACCCATGATAATGGTATGACTATAGCATGGAATGATATCTTCTAAAAGGTTTTCAAATGAAGGAAAATAATTAATACGTGAAGAAGGGCTATAATAGACTCCGAGGAGGATTTTATGCGAAAGAAGAATCTCAATAAAAAGGTGCTCACCCGCACTAGTCGGGGGTGGTTGTGCAGACATATTGACTACAGTGAAAGGAATTTGAGCTCGAAGGTATATGGCTACACCTCCACCACCACCACTAGCACGGTCGTTCCGTATAAGTTGGAAACCAGGTAGAGGGTAAAGATAAGAAGAAAGACATGGCTTAAGCCAAGACTCGGAGACTAAAATAGCGTGAATATGTTTGAGATGTTCAAAAGTCGCTAGCATATCAGGGAAGTGAGCCGGAATACTCTGCGCATTAATGTGGACAACGTTGAGGTTTTTAGGCACATCCAAAAAATGTGCCTCTAAAGTTTCAGAGAGTGTTGGAATGCTAACAAAACTATCATCTGTACTGCTTAGTGAAGAACTAGAACAGGATTTATAACTATCACTATCATCATGAAATATGTCTAACATAGTGTATACACTAATAAATAATATACCTATAATTATATAAACAATAAAATACTAATATACTATATATAATACTTAAAAATATTAAATTTATCAAAAAGTACCTAAGTACCAATCTCACCTGCCGTTGCGTGTAGTAAGAAATCATTCGCAGAATAGTTACGAAGACACAATTGTACTACCAAATTACACTAACTCACAGTCATTCACAATATCAGCGTAACTATATAAAGACGGTTAAAAATAAGATTTTACGTAAATAATTAAAAAAATAATAATAATAATAACAAAGGAATACGCAAAAATAACTAGTCTACAAAACCTATAAGTACAAAACAAATTATGGTTAACAACGCCAAAAAAAATAAAAAAATTAATAATAATAATAAAATAAAACTTTCAGTGAAAATATTGTTATAACAGCTAATAAAGAGATAATTAGTTGTTGAACTCACAAAAAAAACACATATTATATTGATATGTCAGTGTCAGTTGTCAAACTGACAGATGACATAAGAAAAATTGAATGTGGCAGCTTGCCAGCTAGCAGTAGCCCGTAGCCGAATTCATGTTTACAAATGAATCACAATAACATTATTTTTAACTAAAAAAAAAAATAAATAATAATCTTTACAGGTAGGGTAGGTAGCAGTGTAGTGCAAAAGTTTTTATGTGTACCGCCGACTCTTATGATAATCAAGATAAACAATATGCAAATGACTATGAAATGCACAAAAACTGTACTTAAAACTGATTCAACGCCTCGCTCCTTTCTTGGGTTTCACCGCGGCCCGCAGCACCTTCTTGTTAGCAGCTGAAGTCTTGGTGGGGCTGCCAGGCTTCGGGATTTCGTCGAGTTCCCTTAAACAGGTCGCACGATGACGCGAGCCCTCAGCATCCACGACGTAGATGACGCCGTCCCGGGTCCAACATTTGGCCATCCCGAAACGCTCGCGCGCTGTCATGAACGTGTCGTGTCTCACCTTGGTCAAAAATTCCGTCAGAGTAGTGCCCGAGCCTTTAAGTTTCGTCTTGGCCGACCAGATCTTCTCTCGCAGAGGCAGTTCACCGAACTTCACGAGAATAGGTCTCGGCTTGTCAGCACCGGCAGAGCGACCCATACGATGGCATCGTGAGATGCAACTTACAGAAAAATCTTGGATCTTAAGCTGCTCTGTGACCGTCTTGGATATAGTCACCGCTACATCTTCATTTTTGTCCACCTCAGGCAGCCCATGAAACAGAAGCATTTTTCGGCGCGATCGCATCTCGATATTATCGACGCTTCTATCCAGCAGCTCGATTTGTTCCTGTAGTGAGCGCAGTGAAGTCAACACAAACAACTTGAAGGCTGGGAACTCAGACGGGATTTCAGTGCTTGTGGAAGCTGCAGTGCTGGTTTTTTTCGTGCACTCACTCTCAAATGTATCCATGCGCTGATTGAAAGCAAGTGATAATTGTGCAATGGATTCTTTTATTGCCTCCATCTTGTAAAATAATACAGTGTAGGTACAATTATAACTTTTTGTGTATTTTGATAATATATGGTGTCTTCTTGGGAGGATAACACACTGTGGCAGGTACTGTTCACTATACTATATTTTTAAACATAATTTGACCCAGTTAGATCTAATTTATAATTATAAATTGAATTTAAAAACAGAGCAATGAACTAACAATGTTTTCTTAGGGAATACCCCCCCCAAAAAAAAAATATATATATTAACATTATCTAATGAAAAACAAAGTGTTTTATCTTTGTTTACGTCACCTAAAATATGTACCGAATTTTTAACCATACCAGCACGATGCGAGACTATTCATTATATAAAAATTGAGTTAAAATCAGATGCGAATGATGATTATGTGATTGTTCCGAAAGAATTGAAAGAAAACGTATTTTTGGCAAGTTTAGTAGTGAAACCTAAAAATAAAATTATTCCGATTCGTTTATTAAATACCAATGACCATTCGATTACTATTCCAGTATTTCAACCAGAATTATTACCTTTAAACGATTACTATATTTGTTCTTTTAACAAATGTGAATCAAATGCAGAGCGAGCAAAAACATTGTTGCAAACATTGAAACTTGATCACTTATGTGCTAGTGAACGTGACACAATTAGTTCAATTTGTTCTAAGTACGCCGATATATTCCATCTACCTGGCGATAAGCTTACAACAACAACTTTATGCGAACAAACGATATCATTAAAAAAGACACCAGTCCTGTTTATTGCAAGCCATATCGTTTACCGAATAGTTTGAAGTCAGAAGTTGATAAGCAAATTAAACAAATGTTAAATGACGATGTGATTGAACCATCTAAAAGTGAGTGGTCAAGCCCCATCTTATTAGTACCTAAGAAGTCTGATGATCCAAAAAATAAAAAGTGGATATTGGTCGTAGACTATCGTAAGTTGAACGAAATTATACAGGATGATAAATTTCCTCTGCCCAATATTACAGAAATTCTAGATTCACTTTCTGGGGCCATATACTACTCTCATTTAGACCTCAGTCAATCATATTTTCAAGTGACCTTGACCCCTGAGTCACGTAAGTTCACATCTTTCACAACACATACCGGCCAATACCAAATGAAACGTATGCCGAAGACCAGTCCCAGTTCTTTTTCAAGAGTTATGACTGTGGCTCTATCAGGGTTAAACTACGAAAAATGTTTTATTTATTTGGATGACGTCATTGTTTTTGGACGTAATATTAATTCGCATAATAAACATCTAATGGATGTGTTCGAACGACTTAGAAATGTTAACCTTAAGTTAAATCCAAACAAGTGTCAATTTTTGAAAACAAAATTATTGTATTTAGGACATACTATATCTGCTAATGGTATACTACCTGATCCTGAGAAAACAAATATTATTAAAACATTTCCGACTCCTAAAAATGTAGATGAGGTTCGACGTTTTGTGGCTATGTCAAATTATTACAGGAAGTTTATACCCAATTTTGCAGACATTACTAATCCTTTAAATAAACTTTGCCGAAAAAATGTACAATTTATATGGTCTCATGAATGCAAAAAATCGTTTGAAATTTTGAAAAATGCATTAGTTTCTCCACCAATTTTACAATATCCAGATTTCTCAAATGAATTTATACTACAAACAGATGCATCTGGAACGGCTCTTGGTGCCGTCTTATGTAATAACGACATGCGCCCAGTAGCATATGCAAGCAGACCTTTGAATAAAGCCGAATTAAATTATCCGACAATTCAAAAAGAATTAGCAGCTATAGTTTGGGGAGTTAAATACTTCCGACCATATCTTTTTGGTAGAGTTTTCACAATTATGTGCGATCATAAACCATTAATTTATCTATTTGGCATGAAAGACCCATCCAGTCGATTATTAAAATTCCGTTTAGCTTTAGAAGAATATGACTATAAAATAATGTACGTAAAAGGAAAGGATAATACAGTAGCAGATGCTCTCTCTAGAGTACGCGTGACGTCGGATGAGTTAAAAAGTATAAATGAGAAAATCATAGCTGTAACTACACGAGCGCAAGCTAAAAATATAAAAAAGGAGGAAGAGAGTGATAGAAATCAAAATGATAGGAGGGAAATGAAAGGTGATGTCGATATCTCAAGTATTAACACCGACAATTGGCTTGATCAACCAAAAGTTGTGGAAATATTTAGGATACCTGACAGTGCGATTGAAATGAGTTTATTGAAAGGAGAAGAAATAATGAAGTTGAGAAAAAATAAATGTATAGATGTTGAAACTGAATGTTTTGCATTTGTAGTAAATAAAAAAATGTTATACGTAAACCTTGATTATAAAACACAATATACGCGAGACGTTTTTGTGAAAAAATTAAGTGTTTTTTGCGAAAAAATAAATATAAAAGAAATATGTATAATAAAAAATTATGATAACGCGTTATTCATTAAAAGTTTGATTCAAGAAATAAATAATACAGAGAAGTGGTCCGGACCACGCGTTTGTATATTACGAGGAGTAAAGAGAATTGACAATGACGAAGAAAAGAATTTTATTTTAAACGATTATCACCTACTACCGACCAGTGGACATGCTGGAGTTCGTAGAATGGTAAATAATCTAAGAAGGAGATTTTACTGGCCAGGAATTGAAAATGACGTTAAAAATTTTGTTCGTAAATGCGAAATGTGTCAAAAAATGAAACACTCGCGAAGTATTATTGAGCCTATGGTTATTACCACCACAGCAAAATCAGCCCTAGAGAAAATTTATCTCGATATTGTAGGGCCTATGGATACAGATGTAGAAGGTAATAAATATATATTAACTCTACAATGTGAGTTAAGTAAATATATAGAGGCATACCCTCTCAGGAATAAGGAAACAATTAGTGTTGCTAGGTCTTTTGTAAATAATTTTATTTTAAGGTATGGTATTCCAAAGACAATAGCAACAGACCGGGGATCGGAGTTCATCTCGTCGACTATGTCAGAGGTATGTAAACTTTTAAATATAGAAAAACTCCATTCAACGGCCTACCATCACGAATCAATCGGATCTCTCGAGAATTCCCACAAAGGTCTAGGTGCGTATTTAAGGATACAATGCGATAAAAATCCCGATACGTGGAGTCATTGGCTACCATTTTGGTGTTTCACATATAATAATACAGTCCATACTTCCACAAAATATACACCTTACGAACTTGTCTTTGGTAAATCCTGCGAACTACCTAGTAGAATAAGTGCAGACGTAGAACCATTGTATAATCAAGATAATTATAGTTTAGAATTAAAGTATAGGCTACAAATGGCTCAGAAAGATGCTCTTAACAATCTAATACAGTCAAAAGAAGTTAGAAAACATAACTATGACAAAAATGTTAATAATATCAAATACAAACCTAATGATATGTTACTTGTAAAAAATGAAACGCGTAGCAAATTACAAAGTCTGTATAATGGTCCGTATTTAGTTATAGAAGAACAAGAACCAAATGTAAAGATTATGAGGGATAACAAAATAGAAATAATTCATAAAAATCGAACAAAACCATTCGTAGCTAATAATTAAGTAACTAGATATGTAAGAAGATAATACGTGAGTATTCATATGTTTAGTCTTAAGAAAAAGTAAATCATAGTTTATTTTTCTTTTTTTATAAAAGCCCGTAGATGAAGTAGGAGAAGTTATACTTTTACGTTAACGTGTGCTTATAATGTAATTGCTATATAGTTTTAAGAGTTAGTAATAAATCATACGTCGTAACGAGCAGTCGTGTATATTATTCTTTACGCCACCTCGCCTCACCTCACGAGTTTTATATATTTTTTTTATTTTATCTAATTTTGCCCGGATAGAATTAGAAAAAAACATTAAACTAAAAGTAAAAGACATGTAAAGGAGTAGTATTAGTCGTTCAAAAGTACCCTGTAAGTATCACGTTCCAGAGTATAAACGAATGTCGCAAGTTGCTTAAAACCAGAGAAATTAAAAGATTATGGTATTAAGTTTTTTTTTCTGAAGTAATCCGCCGTTTTGGGAAGAGATATTTATATAAAAATGTAGGTCTGTTATAGTATAATATGCTACAAAAAAAACCATATCCCAATCATGTGGAGTAAAGAAGCTATGAACAATTCATAGTTTTTGTTAGGGTTGTCACTTTAATTTTCATCATGTATTTGCTTGTACTTAGTGTTGCTCTTACTTAAAAAACCGTTGAAGTGCGAGTTGGACTCGTGAACCGAGGCTTCCGTACAAATTTGTTAAACTAAGTTAAAAAACTAAGTTAAAGGACAAACTTATCTTTGCAGTTCGATCAATAGAAAATGTATTGCACCAACCGCAAATAAAAAGTTTGTAATAGTAAATTCACTTTTTTACAGTTCCATAGGCAAATAGTAAAAAACGGAACCCTTATAATATATTCGTCATGTCTGTCTGTCCGTCCGTCCGTATGTCACAGCCACTTTATTCCGAAATTATTTAGACTACACAGTTAAACTTAGTAAGTAGGTGTGTATTCTGTGAACCACTTTACGATCTTTAAACAAAAATAAATATAATAAAATAAAAGGTGTCTATAGATACAAATAATATAGAGGTTCCAAAACTTTATTTTTCTTAAAGTAAAACGTTTGAAAGATATACACTTCTAAAGTGGTAAAATATGTGCCCCAAATTGGTTTGAATGAGATGTAGTCAGTAGTTTTTGAGATATAGCACATTTTCGTAACCGCAAATATATCTTTGTAATTCATATAAACAATATGAATAACAAAGATAATTTTTTGCTGGCGAAAAATTACAGTAGTATTCTTTGCTAATTTTTATAAAATACGGAACCCTACGAGTGCAAGTCCGACTTGCACATTGCCAGTTATTTTTTTTTGTTATTAAACTACATACTAACGGTTTTCAGATTTATTCCTATATAAGAATTTGTTTTTTTAGGGTTGTCACTTTTTGTGTCCACATCGCACATATACACGTCAACATCTAGATCTAATAGATCTTAATCAATTATCAAGTAAACATAGCAAAAGCAGAATTTAACGCTTTGAATTAAAAAGAAAACAAAAGTAATGAACCATTCATCTGTCGAGTCAACTTTTTGATATGTGTTTCAACTTGATATCTCTACGCATTCCTAAGAAAAATGGTCTTGACAGACGAACAGACAGACAGACGGACAACAAAATTATCCTATAAGGGTTCCTTTTTCCTTTTGAGGTAAGGTACCCTATAAATCTTGTCTATGCATTTCCAACTTCTTCTAATCACCAAAAATGCAACGGCCTTATTATAAACCTTATCATCATACAGCTGATATACCATATAATAAATGATATAACGTATCATTGGAATATAATAACTCCTATTTAAGAATACATTTTATGATAAAACAAAATATAATGCGGATACTTACATTATCCAAAAGAGTGACAACCCTATCGACAAAATCTCCGGATATAAATTGAAATGGCTGTGGTATCTTAACTCCACAAGATTGATTGGGAGCTGATTTTTTTGTGGCGCATATATCCGTAAAATATCTTAATTTTAATATAAATATCTCTTCACAAAACGGCGGATTTCTTCGGAAAAAATTATAACACTGGAAATCAAACTATATTAATTTCTCTGGTTCTAGGCAAGTTACGACATTCATTAAAGTTCTGAAAAGTGCTGCTTATATGTATGTTATTTTTAAACAACATAAAACATTAACATATATTGTTTTTAGTTTTAGTGCTAAGATTTTTTTTTACTTATTCAGGAAAAAATTGATGAAACTTCAACCATTTTTTCCCGCTCAATAAGTATATTTTTCATTCAGGAGTTTAACTTCAATGTTTTATATGATGAAGTTCATCGGATTATACAATAAAAAGCTGATGTCTTAAAAATTGTCTCAATAACACACTGTGCGCAGGTCTTTACACGTAAAACATCCTGAAAAAGCTAGGGATGTATTTGTTACACAAGTTTTGAGATAAATAAAGACTTAAAACAAATACGCAAAAAAACGAAGTAAGGTTGTAAGCGAAAAAAACTATTTTTTCTTTCTTAATCCAGAATCTGGGAGTTTGTCACGACAGTGAGTTGTTTAATTACCGATACCATATTTGTTAAAATTTGTTTGTGCGAGTGATGAAACAAATCTTTCTGTCTTTTGGCGCTCCTATAAAATTACGATTTTCATAATACTGCTTTATTCGGTTGGAACGTCGAATTATAAACTTCAATCTTTTGCAATTTGAACAAATAGTTGAGAATATTAAAATACCTATCGCGCTAAATCATTTATTTTATTTTGTATTAATTGTATTGCAATTGCAACTGGTATTAAATATTTTGTAGGCAGCAAAAGCAACCCGTTTTAATTTGATTTTACTTACACTGAAATTGTGCACGCAGCACAAGCTGAATTTATTTAGCCAATTGTATTTTTTTGATTGATAGTTAAAAATTAAGTGTTGGATTTAAATATTACTTTATGTTTGCTGTTTTTATTTAATTTTACCTTTTTAAATAATTTTACATGTAGATATTATGCAGTGAAAGCATTGTTCTATTTGCGTTCACTGTCCCGATGGCTTTGTTTTCCTAGACTCGTATTACTATATTTGCACAAATCGGATCCCGATTGCTTCGAAAAAACATAACTCGATTGCTTTGAAAATACCTTTTCGCTGACGTCTACCTATTACAGATCCAGCGGCATGCAAAATTCTGGCAGTCCAAAATTTTGTATGTCACTGCACTGCGCTTGTTACCTTGAGACAAAGATGTTGAGTCTCACATGCCCTGTAATTTCACTGGACACCTTGCCATTTCAACCGAAAAACATTCCTATTTCAAGACTGAAAATTAATAGGCAATGTGGTGGTACCGCCTCAGGCGGACTAGCAGAAGTCCTATAACTACAAAAGCCACTACCTATATTGCGGTGCAAAATCCGATTGCAGTAGATCGGCACCCCATCTGCATATTGTAAATAACGACGCACCGATTCCTATCCAGTAGATGCGTAGCATTATTATTGATACAGAGTGAAATACGCAATAAGATATTTTTTGTAACAAAACCTATTGGTTTCTTACTTTTTTAAAGGAAATTATGACAAATTAGCAAAACATTATTCAAACTTACCCTCCCATGACGACGAGAGATTTTTTTCCACAATTATAAGCCCTTACTTTATAATTAAATTTAAAATCCCTTTACTCGCTTTTTCAACGCCAAGAATATGACAATGACAATGACAATTTTACAAGCTTTAGTTTTCTTGAGTAATTAGAATTTTGAATTTAGAATATAAATTTTCTGCTCTTTGTCATTTTGTAAAATATGGTAATGAGGTTATGCTATTTTAATAAACTGAAAATATATCTAAGGCCGGCCTCATACAGCCGGAATGTCTCTCTGAATTCATAATCTGAATTCATATTATGAATTCAGAAAGCCCGGAATCTAATAAAATGTCGTTATGTTCCACACACATTATGATTTTTTCAGATTATGCATTTATCAGATCGATCTGTAAGAATGATACTGACGAGCGTTCTGAATTCCGGATCTGAATATTTAAGATTATGAATTCATAACGCGAGTAATTCCATACATTTGAATAGAGTGGCACACACATACTGAAATCAGATTATGATTTTTAGGGTTCCGCACCTCAAACTGTAAATAAACTGGCCAAGTGCAAGTCGGACTCGCACTCGTAGGGTTCCGTACGACACTACAGTATTTTATAAGATCGAACAAAAAATACCACTATCATTTTTCGCCAGCAAAAAATACAAATTAATAAACATTTTATCACAACAGAGTCGTAAGCCGCGTGCTTATTTCTTATAACGCCGTCTAACGTCTAACGCACGATATGAAAGTGAAAGTTAACACAAAGGTTTTGGGGATCGGCATTTCAATATAACGCCATCAATGGACGTTTACCTAAGCGTTCATAGATGGCGTTATATTGAAATGCCGAAAAAAAACGTTTCTTGTGTTTTAATCTTTATTTTGTTTTTAGTATTTTTTGTTATAGCGGCAACAAAACTACATCATCTGTGAAAATTTTAACTGTCTAACTATCACGGTTCATGAGATACAGCCTAGTGACAAACGGACAGAGAGACAGACAGACAGACAGACAGACAGACGGACAGCGGAGTCTTAGTAAAAGGGTCCCGTTTTACCCTTTGGGTACGGAACCCTAAAAAGGAACCCCTATAAGATCACTTTCTTGACCGTTTGTCCGTCTTTCCGTCTGTCTGTCCGTCTATCTGCCCGCGTGTCACCACCAATTTTCTCTGGAATAGGTCGACCTAGTAAGTTGAAATTTATACCAAATGCTGAAGTTTATAGTCCCTACTAGATGTATAAAAATCAAGGTCCTGCGTCAACACGATAAAAAGATATGGGCAAATTTAGATTTTCGCGAAAACTTGTATGTACCAATATTTAACCTACTACTACAATATGTACCTTAATTTTTAACTTTTTGGTTTTTTTGAAATTTCCCTTTATTTGTGCTGTAAGACCTTCCTTTAAAACAAAATTGACAATTCTAGATCAACCGGAAGTATCCTAAGTTAAAAATTAAAGGTGTCCCCATAGATAGATAGTATGCGCCAATTACAATAGGCCTCTCTGAGTTATATGAGCACTCATACTATATAGAGGTCTAGTTTAATTTGAATCAACCTTAAATAAGGGAAACAATAAAAATTGTGCTATTGTGTGATTTATTTTTCGGAATTTTTCTTTCACTTGTGCTGTAAGACCTAGCTTTTAACCAAAATTGGCAATTCTAGGTTAACCGAAAGTACCCTATATGTTTTCGGTTGAAAACCTATAAGGGTACTTCCCGTTGACCTAGAATCCTGAAATTCGGCAAGAAGCAAAGTCTTACAGCACAAATAAAGGGAAAATTCTAAAAAAGAAAAAAGTTGAAAATTAATAAGTGTCCCAAAATTGGCAATTTTAGGTTAACCGAAAGCACCCTATATGTTTTGGGTCGAAAACCTACTTCCCGTTGACCTAGAATCATGAAATTCGGCAAGAAGCAAAGTCTTACAGTACAAATAAAGGGAAAGTTCTAAAAAATAAAATAGTAGAAAATAAAGAGTGTCCCAAAATTGGCAATTTTAGGTTAACCGAAAGCACCCAATATGTTTTGGGTCGAAAACCTAAGGGTACTCCCGTTGACCTAGAATCATGAAGTTCGGCAAGAAGCGAACAAATAAATAGTAAATTCCAAATAATAAAAATGTTTAAAAAATTAAAGGGTGTCCTCATACATACATAATTGACGGCAATTAACATCTATAGGCTTCTGAGTTATATGAGCGCTCGTATAGTTTAGGGGTCTAGCTTACAATATTAATTAAATTATTACAAGCGCTACCCACTCATCTATTTGAAGTGGGTACCAGCCAAGTCTAATAGGTAGCAGATAGATACTACCTAACTATAAGTAGCTTTTAATCATTATTGTGAATGAAAATTATTTATTTCGCAACAATAATTGCGAAATAAATAATTTTCATTTCATTTCACGTATCTACTACTTACTAACTACATACATAGTTCGCTCTCGCTGTTATGGTACTGACTCTCCTTTACTGTGTTCACATTAAGAGTATGAATCCAGTATTTGCGTTTGCGTTTCTTTTTTATTGTATTCTAGCAGCCCGCCCCGGCTTCGCACGGGTAGAACATATATGCCTACAAAATTTGCATCAGTTTGTTGCATCGAATATAAAATAGTAACGTATTTAACTATCATCGTCATATGTCAACCAATTTACACAACCTTCCTCATAAACACTCTAGCTATTGGTGAAAACCGCATGATAATCCGTTCAGAAGCTATTGAGATTATTGCAAACAGACAAACAGACGCAGTGATGGACATTGTTTTATAACACTTACGTAGTGATATTGGACGGCCCTTTGGCATAAATGATAGTTACCCTGACTCTGACCCGAGGGTCGTTGGTTCTAATCCTAGCTATATACCTACCAATGAAAGTTTTATGTGCATTCATGAATCATGGGTTTGCGTGGGATAATTAAATCTACCAATAATTAACATAGTTTAAAAACTAAAACAACTGACTTCAATGCCCCGCGAGTCAATTTTAGTAGTAAGTTTGAGACGTTTATCGTCATATCTCTGAAGGTACTTATCACATCTCAATGAAATTACAATGGGACCACCTCGGAAACGTACCCTACCGATTACAAAAATAATCATTCGAGTAATCGCGTAACATACACACACAAAAAAAGAAAGAAAAAAGAAACATACAGATGAATTGAGAACTTCCTTATTTTTGGAAGTCAGTTGAATAGTAGCTTACCACCACCTGAGGAGAACATCTGCCGCCGTAACCTTACGGCGTTCCCCGACGCAAAAAGTAGGGGTATTATACGTTTAACGTGTGTATCTGAGTGTCTGTCTGTAGCATCTTAGCACCCAACCGGATGAACCGATTTTGATTTAAAGTAGGGGTATTATACGTTTAACGTGTGTATCTGTGTGTCTGTCTGTAGCATCTTAGCACCCAACCGGATGAACCGATTTTGATTTTATTATTGATAGTTTTTTGTTTTGATAGATGTCTTCATCGAGAGTGTTCTTAGCTTTGATTCATGAAAATTCGTTCAATCGTTATATATGAGCTTTAATCAACTTTTATAGGTCTGATCAATTCGAAAATCTTCTTTTTCAACGATATTGTAGGAACATGGAAGCATTGACCTGATGCTCGGACATCTCCTGGACTCTAAAGAATACTCAAATCCCTCAGATTTTAAATGTCGTGTTTAGGGTCATTGGAATGCTTTTAATAAAAAGATTATACATAGATCAGTCGGGGTGGTTTAAAATATTATATTATATATTATATAGATCATTATTATTTTATACAATAGATCATATTATTATACAATATTGACTTCAAATTGATTGCGATCGGTGGGGATCTACAGAAAAGCTAAGCTTATAATAATATTTTCGTAGTAACTATGACCTATTCTGTGGTTTGACTGCAAATATTTTATTAATTTTGCGATGTGTGTATGTGAAATCCGTGATATCTTTTAGAGTTTTAATTAGAATTATATATAAGGTAAAGGACAATTTTAATCTATAATATGTGGCCAAGCTAATTAACGTAATTATTTGGATAAGGATTAATACTATATACTTGAATATACTTGAAGTTATGTAATATTTTTAACAAAAAATTAAAGATTAAAATGGTTACTGTGAGTCAACCTTAAGAGATAGACATATGCTGTCGCGGACTTTTTTGTAGGTCTTATTAAGTTGTACAATTCTTCCATAGAAAATATTCTTCTATCCGTTTTCAATTGAGCAGCGTTCGTAAGAAACGTGTTTTTTCGACCGTTTTTTTGTCGACTTAGGTTGAAAATTAGGTCTCCACGAATGTACCTTTGATTTAAACGGGATAATATATAGCCTACTTTCATTTCGAAAGTCCATTACTACTTACTATAAATTAGTGAAAGAATTTTTTAAATCGGTCTAGTAGTTTTTGAGCCAAATCATTACAAACACACAAAAATACAAAAATACAAATATACAAAAATACAAATGTTCTCTCTTTATAATAGAAGTATAGATAGCCAAAAGTAGTGAGATTAATATTAGTTCCTCGACCATAATAGACGTCTTTATGTGCTGCGATCCACGAGATCACTGATCAGTCTGAATTTTTAAGATTCAGAATATGAATTCAGAGAAACATTCCGGCTGTATGAGGCCGGCCTAAAAAATATTCATGGTTTGCAAACGGACTGTAGAGTTAACTTATTATTTTTGTTTAGTGTTTCACCGATACAGGTTTTTCAGCCGTAACCGAAATGAACACTTAAATAACTAATTTAAAATTTATATTGTATACTGGGGTGGAAGTCTCTTACATTGATCGTCTCAACATGCGTTTTGTCATCAGTGCTAACAAAGTGATAATGAGCAGTCAGAACGTGTCTAAAAAAGCGCGACTGGCTGTACATAAGGGAGTCTTGGTCCCCACACTCATGTATGGTAGTGAATGCTGGGTATAGCAAAAGAAGCATGAAAGTTAAATTAATGCTGTGGAAATAAGAAGTTTGAGAAGTATGATTGGAGTGACTCTGATTGAAGATGAAGAAAGACTGACGAAACATATTTATAAGACGAGTGTGAATGGGCGAGCCGGTAGAGATCAACCTAGGCGAACGTATCATGACCAGATCGGAGACGTTTAAAAAAAAGGCTAAGTCAAAAGTACCTATAACCGGCGAGCATGTATAATTATAATAATAACAGATCCCATATATGCAGACTAGCGAAACATTAGTTGATACACACTTGATTCTTTACTGCGCGGCTATAGCGGCGTATCGCGTTGTTCGCGTCAAGTTTCCGGATACTGACCGAATACCGCGACGCCCCGCTATCCCTGTGTGGCAAGAACGAATCGAGTGTCGCATCAATAGGTTTAGGAATCTTATTGCGAAGTTGATCTGCTTCAGAGGGGGTAATAATCGCCCCCGAATCATGCGTTTCGTGAACCAGGCCTTTGATACCGGGGTTAGACCCCGGGACTACATGACTTGTGTCACGGAACGCATTGACTTTCTGAAGCAGAAAGTTTAAGCATTGGCAAACCGTATTCGTCGCTATAGAGCGGGTGTAGATCGCTTTTATCAAAATCGCCTCTTCCAAAGTGACCAAAGGAAGGTATACCGAGGTTGGGAAATCAACGTGTGAATGAGGAGCAGTGTCCGGATGCTACTACCATGAATAACTTCTGGTGTAGTATCTGGTCGATGCCCGTCGAACACACGGAGGGCGATTAGATGAGCGTCGTTGAGCGCGCGTGTGAGCCTATCGAATTCATGGGGGCTATTAGTATTAGCCCCCAAGACGTTAGCCGTGCGATCCGTACGGACCAGAACTGGATAAGCCCAGGACCGGACGGATTATACAACTTTTGGATAAAGTGGATTCGATGCTCACACGACTGCTTAGCGGCGCAATTCCAACAAGCCCTCGAGGTTAGTTCCTTGCCAACATTCATGACAACCGGTGTCACCTTCCTGCTCCACAAGTGCGGTAGTACCACGGAATCGAAGAATTATAGACCCATTACATGCTTGCCAACGCTGTACAAGCTTCTTACATCGATTCTGAGGATTAAAATTAATTCGCACATTGTTGCGCACACTATTTTGGCCCCCTCTCAGAATGGATGTAAGGTTGAGTCCCGTGGTACTAAGGAGCTCTTCCTCATCGACACGACCATTTGCCAACAGAGGGACTCTCTCTACCGCCTGGATTGACTACAAGAAGGCCTATGATTCAGTGCCTCATACCTGGCTAGAGAGGATCTTGGAGTTGTATAAAATTGATACAACTCTGAGATCTTTTCTAGGTTCTTGTATGAGGCAGTGGGCCACAGTACTTCGTCAACCGGGTTATGGAGACAGCCCCTCTGCTCCGCAGGACTTTAAAAGGATTGAGCGAGGCATCTTCCAGGGTGATAGTCTGAGTCCGTTGTGGTTCTGTCTAGCCCTAAATCCTCTAAGCACATTATTAGAATATTCAGGGCTGGGCTATTGGCTTAGGAGAGAGGGTGAAGTTATTTCACATTTGCTGTACATGGATGACCTCAACCTTTTTGCACCGAAGCGCCATTATTTGATGGAATAACTGAAAGTCACTGAGACATTCAGCAACGCCATCAACATGGAGTTCGGTGTAGATAAGTGCGCGGTCATGCACGTGCAGCGGGGGAAAGTTGTAAATTCATTGAATTTACAACTTTCTGATACAATGACTTTCAGATCTCTCTCCGAAGCCGACACCTATAAATACCTTGGTATGTCAGAGTAATTAGGTATCGAGAGTGGGGGGATAAAACAGTCGGTGAAGGTGCGTTTCTTCGGTCGCCTGACGAAGGTACTTAACAGTCTTTTGTCAGGAGGCAACAAGATACGCGCCTTCAACGGCTGGGTTATGCCTCTACTTATATACACCTTTGGCATACTAAGGTGGACTCAGACTGAAATAGACGCCCTGGACAGAAAAGTTCGAAAGCAATTGACATCACATCGCATGTTTCACCCACGGTCGTCAGTCATGAGACTGTATATCCCACGGAAATGGGGTGGTCGAGGCTTTTTGAATGCCAAGACGCTCCACAACCGTGAGGTGTGCAGTCTCCGGGAATATTTCCTAAGCAACGAGTGTGGGATGCATTACGATGTGGTGTCAGTTGACAAGACTTTCACGCCTTAGGCAAAGAGAACTGGCGCACAGGTGCTGAGCACCGAAGACTGCAAGGACGTATGGAAGAGCAAGAAGCTGCACGGCCGCTTCTATCGAACCTTAACAGGGCCCGATGTGGACCTTGAAGGAACATTCCACTTGGCTCGCGCCTGCAGCTAATGCAAATATTCAGCACGCCAGCGCTTCCAAAAAGACTGTACAATACTATCTATCAAGTTATGACTCTGAAGTAAATCTGTGGAACTAACTTCAGCCGCGGGAATCGATGAAAGGGGCACGGTTTGTAAAAAGTGTGCCGGCGTTAGAGCTGAAGGCTCGGCGGGATCACTAATCATAGTTATCAGTGGGCGCGAATTAATGAGAGCTTCTATCTGCGTGAGGATAGTGAGAAACTCTTCGTACGATACTATTTGTTGTCTTATGATCTTAAATAAATGCGTTTTAATTATCTTCACCATACTTTCCCAACAAACTCCCCAGTGTGGAGAAGCGGGGGGAATAAACTTCCACTCAATGTGGTTTTCAGCTAACTCCAATTCCAGGTGCGGGCGGAGTTCGACTATGAATTTATAAAGGTCGCGGAGATACGAGCGCGCCCCCACAAAACACGTCCCATTATCAGAATATAAGCACTTTATTGGTCCGCGTCTGGAAAGGAAACGTTTGAACGCATTGAGGAAACTGCATGTACTCAAGTCTGTGGCAATTTCTATATGGGTCGCACGCGTCGTAAGACACGTAAAGACACATATCCAAGCTTTACGGCTCTTGACTCCCCGACCACGTACCGGTGTGTACTGTATCGGGCCTATGTAGTCGCATCCAACATTTGTAAAACACTTATCGACTTGGTTGTCGCGGTGACTGGACAAATCAGCCATGAGCGGGTATAACGGACGCGGCTTCGATTAAAAGCACACGTTGCATTTATAAATACGATATCGTATGATTCGTCTTGCAGCCAAGAACCAGAATCTGTGTCTTAATAAAGACATCAGAAGCTCTGGTCCAGCATGCAAGTGCTTGCTGTGATAGTGATCGACTATCAAGTCAATGACATGATCGCGGCGCGGTAGAATGCAAGGATGCTTAAGCGTGTATTCCTCAGCGAAATTTGACAAGCGACCT
This sequence comes from Cabera pusaria, assembly GCA_954871355.1. Taxonomy (NCBI): domain Eukaryota; kingdom Metazoa; phylum Arthropoda; class Insecta; order Lepidoptera; family Geometridae; genus Cabera; species Cabera pusaria. The sequence goes on from OX940896.1 coordinate 1,975,416, forward strand.
CCGACACGGATAAGACCGTTACTGTCTAGAAAAGGCCTAAGCTTGTTTATAGCGGGCGAGCAAGTCTCATTTTTAATTAAGTTAAAATTGTTCGTTCTGGAATTGAAAATCTTGTACGGCGATTATTAATTTATTTTCTGCAAACTCTAAATCTGCGGCGGTTATAGAATTACCATGGGGAAATATTTTCATGAAGCGGTAAACGTAAACGATAGCGCGTAATAATTTAGAATACGACGAAAATCGTTGCGCAGGCGCGTATAGCGGAGAATCCTCCGGACTAGACGTGACGTGCACCTGAGTCCGTTGCTCAGGGGCGTCTGCGTTATCATTAGTATCTAATTTATTTAAGGGCTATTTATTCACTTGGATCGCGCGTGATCCAAGAAGGTCCAGTAAACCATAAGGGATGGTCGGCTAACTTATCCGGGGTAAGTCCACGTGATAAGCAGTGTGCGGGGTTATAGGAGCCAGAAACATGAAAGAATCTACTCGGGGGTATATTTTCCGTCACTTTTACTACTCGATTTGCGACAAAAGTCTGCCATCGATGCGGAGAGGCGTTTATCCAACAAAGTGCAACTTTGGAATCGCTAAATGCAAAGACATTGCTTACAGTATAATGCGGGGTTATAATATCCAAGACCTTGTGAAGTAGCTGTGACAACAGAACCGCTGCACAAAGTGCCAATCGTGCAATAGAAACAACCTTGACAGGTGATACTTTGGACTTTGCGCACACCAGTTGAACAGTGTACTTTGATCCTACGCGGATTTGTAGATAGACCATACCACCGTATGCTCGTTCACTCGCGTCAGCGAAACCTATGACGTTGACCTTGCAACTCTCGACAATACCCAGATGTCGGGGAATGCACAGTTTGTTGAGCGAGGGAAGCTCCTTACAAAACTGCATCCAATCATTAACGATGTGAGGGGGAAGCTCGTCATCCTAGTCACACTTTGACAACCAAAGCTCTTTAATAAGAAGCTTGGCGTACAAAATGGCTGGAGCCAGAAAGCCCATGACGTCCCACAGTCTAGCAATCGCATACAATATCGTGCGCTTAGTGCACTTATCATCTGCGCAACGATTTTCGTCGTATTCTAAATTATTACGCGCTATCGTTTACGTTTACCGCTTCATGAAAATATTTCCCCATGGTAATTCTATAACCGCCGCAGATTTAGAGTTTGCAGAAAATAAATTAATAATCACCGTACAAGATTTTCAATTCCAGAACGACAAATCTAACTTAATTAAAAATGAGACTTGCTCGCCCGCTCTAAACAAGCTTAGGCCTTTTCTAGACAGTAACGGTCTTATCCGTGTCGGAGGTCGCTTGTCAAATTCCGCTGAGGAATACACGCTTAAACATCCTTGCATTCTACCGCGCCGCGATCATGTCGTTGACTTGATAGTCGATCACTATCACAGCAAGCACTTGCATGCTGGACCAGAGCTTCTGATGTCTTTATTAAGAAACAGATTCTGGTTCTTGGCTGCAAGACGAATCATACGATATCGTATTTATAAATGCAACGTGTGCTTTAAATCGAAGCCGCGTCCGTTATACCCGCTCATGGCTGATTTGCCCAGTCACCGCGTCAACCAAGTCGATAAGTGTTTTACAAATGTCGGATGCGACTACCTAGGCCCGATACAATACACACCGGTACGTGGTCGGGGAGTCAAGAGCCGTAAAGGTTGGATATGTGTCTTTACGTGTCTTACGGCGCGTGCGACCCATATAGAAATTGCCACAGACTTGAGTACATGCAGCTTCCTCAATGCGTTCAAACGTTTCCATTCCAGACGCGGATCAATAAAGTGCTTATATTCTGATAATGGGACGTGTTTTGTGGGGGCGCGCTCGTATCTCCGTGACCTTTATAAATTCATAGTTGAACTCCGCCCGCACCTGGAATTGGAGTTAGCTGAAAACCGCATTGAGTGGAAGTTTATTCCCCCGCTTCTCCACACTGGGGAGGTTGTTGGGAAAGTATGGTGAAGATAATTAAAACGCATTTATTTAAGGTCATAAGACAACAAATAGTGTCGTACGAAGAGCTTCTTACTATCCTCACGCAGATAGAAGCTCTCATTAATTTGCGCCCGCTGATAACTATGATTAGTGATCCCGCTGAGCCTTCAGCTCAAACGCCGGCAACCTTTTTACAAACCGTGCCATCGATTCCCGCGGCTGAAGTTAGTTCCACAGATTTACGTCAGAGACATAACTGAATAGATAGTATTATACCTAGGTGACCTAGACAGGATAGTAAAATGGTCTACAAAAAATTGTCTCTTACTTAACCCAATAAAAACAAAATACATGGTTTTAGGCACTAAACACAAACTATCCCTGTTGCCACCTTCTATTGAGATAACCTTAATGGGTGAGAAAATTGAAAGGGTATATGTGGCGCGCAACTTGGGTCTGAAGTTTGATGTTAATCTGCGATTTGAAGAGCATATCGCTGAGTCTGTAAGAAATTGCTTTTACAGGTTAAAAACTTTATATAAGCTCAGACCTTACATAAGTGAAGAACTCCGTATACAATTAGTAGAATCACTCGTACTTTCAAAGCTTAATTACGCTGATACTGTATATGGCTCTCGTTTACTAGCTAGAACCCAACGTCTTGTACAGAGGGTGCAAAATGCATGTGCAAGATTTTGTTTCAACATTCCTACCAGAAGTCATGTGACACCCTTTCTAAACAAAATCTATACCCTTAAAATAAAATCGCGTCGTAAACTTCACCTTGCCTCTCTACTCTTTGGTGTCATTAATTTTAAAGAACCCATATATTTACACGACAAGCTCAATTGGATTTCTCAGAGGAGATCATGCTCTCTTAGGTATGTCTCAACAGCTTTCCACACCGCATCACCGTTCAGCCAACTTTCTTGGCTCTTTCCGCTACTCCGCCAGCAAGTGCTGGAACAACATTCCACCACCAATTAGAAACATAAAAACCTTAAGTTTATTTAAACACAAATTAAAACAGTACTTGGTAGCCGAGCAGCGGAAACATGGTGATATAAATAAAGATATGTCGTTTATATAACATAATAATCAGTAGCATCATAATAATTAGTATAGTAGTATGTATAAATATGACATTTTGTCCATTAAACTATTTCCCTTCTCTTGCCATAAACCATAGATTATATATAGATAGATTGCATTTGTATCCAGCATTTATATGTGTTTATTTTATTTTATTTATAATTTTTATTTTCTTTTTCTTTTTCTTTCTTTAGTAATTAGTTAGGAGGTTTAATGTTGTTTAAAACTGTATATATATTGTATGCATATATATTTTTTATTTACTAATATGTATTGTATATTTATTATATTACATTATATATAATATTTAATATATATATATGTTTTCGCACTAGTCCAACACCCGCAGGCTTAGCTGAAAACCAGCGTCTAGGTTTGCAACCTCAGACATATGTGCTGAGTTAAGCCTTTTTGGCACCTCACCTCATTTTTATCTGTTTTATGTTCTTGTTTTTTGTATGTTTACATTATTATAATATTTAGTGTTTTTGAATTTGTTATCATGTGAGTTTTTGCCAAATAAACGATTTTCTTCTTCTTCTTCTTCTTCTATACAGTCTTTTTGGAAGCGCTGGCGTGCTAAATATTTGCATCAGCTGCAGGCGCGAGCCAAGTGGCATGTTCCTTCAGTTCCTATACAGGAAGGGACGGTAGTCATTATCAAGACTGACAATTCTCCGCCCTTTGCTTGGCCTTTGGGAGTCGTGGAAAAGGTATACCCGTCTAAGGACGGCGCTACTCGAGTTGTCACTGTAAGAACTCGAAAGGGGAGGTGCCTTCGCCCGGTAGTTAAATTATGTCCCCTTCCTAATCAATAATATAATAAAATTTATATTTAGTTTTAAGTATTTAACCACATATTATATTACCACATATTCACCCGCACACTATAATATTGTTTTATACATATCCCGCATTTTTATACATATAATTTGGTTTCTTAAAGGCAACCCTTTAAGGCCGGGGGAGATGTTACCGCCAGAATTAGCATTTAATAATATCGATGCATTGCATCGTTCTTTAGCTGTCACTTTCTTTCACATGGTAATACAGGCTAATTGAGCGATTTCCTCATTTACCCCCGCCATATATCCATGTCCATCCACATCACACCGCGCGTATTGGAAGCAACGACGTCCTTCAAGAAACCAGTCTCAAGGAAAAACCGCCGCAGAACGCACTTCGGTGTGATCTATTTTATTGCATTACCGCGAGTACGTGATAACAGTGTTTTTTATACAAAGTTTGGATCCCTTTATTGCTAATGTGGTCGAGGACATTTGTGAGGATTTTGTGCTGCGCAGCCTGAACGATCCAGGACGAGAAGGAGCTCCCGGACGATAGAAGGTGCGTGGATATTCCATTTTCCTTACCTAAATCGCTCTAGTTGTCCTGATATACCATGTAATGATTATTTAGATTTGTAATCGGTGATCCTAGCGAATAAGAAAAAATACAGTCCACTTAAATTAATGACGCTATAAGACCTTCGGGTACATAACGCCTACCGCAAAAAAAGCGGCTGATATATAAATTTTTGGCTGCTTCACCATGCATGGTTGTCTGGAAGAGAGCGATCGCTTTGAGCGATAAGACAGCCCATTGACACTATTTTTAACAAAAATGTTTTAGTACTAAGTTTCTTGGTGTTCAATAAAGTATATTATTATCTCTATCTATCTAACTAATAATGATGTTTATTAATTATTCGTTTTTGCTGTCGAAAAATGATAGTGGAATTTTTTGCTCGATCTTATAAAATATTGAAGTGTGGTACGGAACCCTACGAGTGCGAGTCTGACTTGAACTTGGCCAGTTTATTTTTTAATACCCAAACGACGGAGTTTATAGTCCAAAATAAACCAAAAGATATTATCTAAAAATTCTGCCCAAAGTCACTATTCTTCGCGGACGAAGTTGAAACGGGAATCGTTCCTGGTTTAGTAAATATACCTGGTTTAGATTGTTATTCTTAAATTCGTCACTCTGCATATGTAAGCGAGTGTAAGTGATTGGTTCAGGCTGAGCAGAACTAGTTTTAAGAAACAAAGATTGCAGGTACTAATCTCAACATGTGGCCATATTTTTCTCGTATATGAAATGTTTTTTGTAGTTATTTTAAATTCAATTCTACGCGATATCTGCCAGGCTATTCTCTAAGCTAGTTTACGCATCTCGCAAGCGGAATCCGCAGTGAGTCGTACTAAGAAATTCAAATCGTAACACGATTGTAATACGGTTGAATTTCGTAACACCAAATTCAAATCTCACTGCGAAGTTCGCTTCGAGATTAGCTTACAGAATAGCCCTACTGGTAGAATTAGCGTTTGACTACTATCTCGCCTGGTGGTAAACGATGTTGTCATCGAAGATAGTGAACCAGTTGGGCCCAAAATGATCTGAATATTAAGGGGCATCATATAAAGGGGTTTTGTGTTGCCGGACACTGTAAGGTTATGCCGGCAGATGTTCTCCTTGATGGTAGAAAGCTACTTTATGTCAACAAGTTAGGCGGAACATCGATTTAAAACTCCTACCACGTGTGGCAAAAGGTGGTTTGAGTTGTGACTCACTCACTCACTGCCTGTTATTACTTAAGGAGCCGAGGCGTGGACACTGACAGTGCGACTGGTTCACCAATTCAATGTCGCTCAGCGAGCTATGCTTGGAGTTTCTCTAAAGGATTGATTTCGCAATGTTCGCAATGAGTCATCCGTCAGAGAACCAAAGTTATCAACATAGCTCAAAGGATTAGCAAGCTGAAGTTGCAGTTGGCTGGTCACATCGTCATCATCGTCACAATTGTCTGAAGTATTGAAACACACAGTTACATTTATGGTTGGTTTTAACCCACTTTAATATTGTTTTTAATAGTCTGACGTAAAAGATTGGATGACAGCTGAATGGTTCATTACTTTTGTTTTTTTTTAATTCAAAGCGTTAAAATTCTGCTTTTGCTATGTTTACTTGATAATAGGTAATGATTTATTTTATGATTTATGATTTTGACGTGTATATGTGCGTATATTAATACTGCCTACATACTGAATAAATGATGATGATTCTTGATTCTTGACACTTGACAACTGTTGGAGTAGAGGTGTTCTACAGTGGATACCATGCACGGTAAACGTAGAGTAGGGCGCCCTCCAGCTAGGTGGAGCGATGATATATACAAGTTGGCTGGCAGCCGTTAGTAACAAAGAGCTGATGATGGAGCTCAGTGGCGTACCATGGGTGAGGCCTATGTTCAGCAGTGGACAGAGATAGGCTGATGATGGTGAAGCGTAGTTAAGTGAGATAACCGAGGATTCCATTCGAAACGTGAGATGTAGTGATTTGACGGATTGCTATGCCAGTCGACGTTTAACATTACATTACATTTACAACTGCACATGTAGGATCGTCGGGATTCCCTGCTTACAAATTCGTATCGCAGGAAAATCGATTAGGTAGAAATTATAACTGTGCAGTTTCACCCAATTTTTTTAAGACTAATTTTCTATTGTTAAAGTTCACTTTTGATATACATATGTATACCCGAAAAATTTAAAATTCCTCTAGAACAAGAAATTAATTTTAATTAAAAATGTATCTAAGAACCACGTTTTAGAATGCATATATGCATCATAATAGACAAAATCAACTAAAACCAATCAATATATGTCCAAAAAATGCTGCCTAAATTCATTTTTCCACGCGGACAAAGTTGCGGGAACAGTTAGTCATAATTAAATCTCAAAGCAAACTCTTAATTTACCAGGGGTAGACATAGGGAGTCCTTGCAGCGTTGCCAAGTCGACTGGCGATATATCGAAGTGATGAGATGTCTGTATAATGCCGCAACGATGAGTGTACAAGTACAGAACCAGCGTACTAATCATATCCACCTGCGTCGAGGAGTGAGACAGGGGGACGTCATATCCCCGAAACTGTTCACTAACGCCTTGGAGGATATGTTTAAAACGCTGGACTGGAAAAATTGTGGCATCAACATCAACGGCAAGTACATCTCTCACTTACGATTCGCAGATGACATCGTCATTATGGCAGAGACGCTGCAGGACCTACAGAGGATGTTGAATGGCCTAGCTGATTCTTCTTGTCGCATCGGTCTCCGGATGAATTTGGATAAAACCAAAGTCATGTACAACGAGCACGTTGTTCCGGAACCGATTGCCGTAGATGGAATCCCACTCGAAGTTGTCACTAAGTATGTTTACCTAAGGCAGACGCTCCAACTAGGCAAACATAACTTCGAAAAGGAAATCCAGAGAAGAATTCAGCTGGGCTGGGCAGCATTCGGAAAACTCCGTCGAGTCTTCTCGTCGCATATACCACAGAGTCTAAAGACAAAAGTCTTTAATCAGTGCGTCCTACCCGTCTTGACATACGGAGCCGAGACGTGGACACTCACGGTTTCGACTGGTCCACCAATTTAAAGTCGCTCAGCGAGCTATGGAAAGAGCTATGCTCGGTGTTTCTCTGCGGGATCGAATCCGGAACGAAGTAATTCGCCAGAGAACTAAAGTGATCGACATAGCTCATCGGATTAGCAAGCTGAAGTGGCAGTGGGCTGGTCATATCTGCCGTAGGACCGATAACCGTTGGGGTAGACTGGTTCTAGAGTGGAGACCGCGAATCGGTAAACGTAGCGTAGGACGCCCTGTTACCAGGTGGAGCGATGACATTCGCAAAGCAGTGGGCAGTGACTGGAAACAAAGAGCCGAAGATTGGGCTCAGTGGCATGACTTGGGAGAGGCCTATGTCCAGCAGTGGACTGATACCGGCTGATTATGATGAGACATAGGGAGGTTTTCTTGGGTTATTGTTAGATTGTATATTTGTTTTTGAAGAAAAATATGTAATTCGTTTTAAGTAGTCAACACGAGCGAAGCCGCGGGCAGGAGCTAGTTTTATATAATAGCACTTTTAGCCAAATAAATCCCTAACCCGATATGGCTCTACTTAGATTAACAAAATAAAACATATTCTAAATACACTCACTGCATTAACTTATCAAATTTCTCCTTATTTCAGATAAGGGCTAAATCCCTTTCCCAAAGACAGTATCTGTGCCTGAATAAAGGATGAACAAATATTTAACTCAAGTTTAGAACACTTTGATGTCCTTTTAATGTCTATCTAGTACATTTATTATTTACTTGGGCCGATGAATTTTGTATAAGATTTATTCAGCAGATTACATCAAGGAGCCGATTAAACTGGTTCCCGGTAGAGTCTATGTTAGGTTATTCGGAATGTATTTGCCAGATTAACTACTGTTTCTTTACTAAAATATTTATATGTTATGAGTGCGATGACTGTTAAAGGGAACCGGTGAGTCCTTAAACAAGTAAATTTAAAAAGTGGCAATAGCTCAATGGATAGGGTGTCGGACTGGCGATCGAGAGGTCGTGAGTTCGATCCCCACTACACCCATTGCATTACTGACGTGAACCCACTCCAGACACAAGCATATTTAGCTTAGTTGGAGAGGTTAACAAGAATACTAGTAATGTGCAACCCACATTGCGAGTAATCTTAAAAAATATATATATTGTGATAGACAGCGGGAAAGGAAGAGAGAGAGAGATTGTGAATCACGTTGAATTATACACGTTGAGCTGCCGCAAGCTACCCAAATAATTAGACAGTAGAATTGTATTTTATTGCGCCATTTTGTGATCGTTTGTAACATATCTGACTACTTCTTCTTTTAAAATAAAATCATTGACCCGAGCCATAAAATTTGATGTACGCCTGGACATTTGACAGCTAAGTTTGGAACCACGGGATTATTGAAGGCAATTAGGGTATTAAATGGGGTGAAATTTAATACCTCTGAGATATGAAGCTACTACGTTATGTTTATTAAATTACTTTAGTTAACAAAATTTTCGAAAACTAGAAATAGTCTACTGAACTAAAACAGTATTATTTTGCCTGAAATGAAAACTAAATCTGTAAGTGCAATGCTTTTCTGATCTAGTACTGTTTAAAATATTTGTGTGTCGATGTTTAATCGTTTGTTTTCTTAGAATATTGAAATTGAAGAACAAATTGAAATATTTTACAAATATCATTAAATATTTTATACCGACTTTAACATATGTTAATAGGATAGATACATACACATTTTTTGGAACACCTTACATAAAATAAAATTAAAAATTATTCGACACATTTGCTTATAACCCACACTTATATATTTACTTCTCATATTTTTCACTTAATTTATCAAACAGAGGAACAACAAGCGGTCTTACCACATAAAAGCAAAACATCTCTCCCAGACAACGTTGTGTTGGAAATGTTAAATCGTTAATAATATTTCACTATAAGCCTTTACTTTTTTTTTCTTAAAATGTAAAAGTTTATATGTGTCTTTATCTTTGGTTTCGCAATAAAAAGTTTATCTATCTCTTTCTTGTGCTAGTCCAATTGGGGAAGTACCACCACTTTGTAGATTTACGGTTGTTAAATGGTATCATTACTAAACGTGTGAGACGAAATAATACTAAACATTCGATCTCTTAAAGTTAAGAACATAGTGGAGAGACACGCAACATTTTACCAATTTAAGATTTGCTGCGCTACTGCACCTGTCATCTATAGGCTGAAATCATAGCTTAATGTTATGCTTGGATAGTCAATACAACATAGACAACAAAAAATCCATAAAATCACCAACCTGTGCCCAGCCTCAATTATAATATTGATAAATATTCCTGCAGCTGTCTAGAATAATCCAATATCTTAGAAGTAATTGGTTAACTAAATGTTTATTATTATAACTGAAACAATATTTGTTATTGGAGTCTCTCAATTTTCTTACTAAAGCCGATATCAGACGGTTCACTCGAATGATTGTTCACTCGAGTGAATGCTTCATTTTTTTTCATTCTATGTTCACACGGCTTAGACGAAATGATACAGAAATGAACATTCATTGTTCTTTCTTTTAAATATGTCATCGAATGAAGTCGGCTACAGGACTCAAAACAAAATGGCCGAATCCGAATGAACGTTCTCTCAGTGTTCAGACCGTTCATTTCTCGTTCATTCGGAGTGGGAATGAAAGATACCGGATGCCAATATCCAACACTGTTGGATCGGTTCACTAATGAATTCATTCGGCACTCGTGTTTCATTTTTTGTTCAGACATTTCATTTCGAGTGAAATGTACCGAATGAAAGGTGAAAATGAACAAAAAATGAACCGTCTGATATCACCTTGATTGCTCGTAATGGCTACTAGATGCAATTCACTTTTGAGATGGTTTTCAAATCCAACGATTTAATGAAATTCAACATTTCAGGTTATTAACCGTTTTATCAAGAAATGCTTTGCTATTTTATTTTATTGTTATGATTCCAACTAGATATTTAAAAGTGATGTAAAAATTTTAAGATTTGTCGTAGTCTAATATTGATATAATAGGTATGAATGGTACAATTCTCTTTGATTTCAAGTATGTATTAAAAATTGATATCCAGACTTCTAAACTAATATTATAATAAACTGGCCAATTGCAAGTCGGACTCGCACTCGTAGGGTTCCGTACCACACTACAGTATTTTATAAGATCGAGCAAAAAATAATATTTAATAAACATTTTATTACTTATAACGCAATCTAACGTCTAACAAAGGTGTTAAGGATCGACATTTCAATATAACGCCATCTATGAGACGTTTACCCAACTAAGCGTTCATAGATGGCGTGAAATGCCGAAAAAAACACGTTTCTTGTATTTTTTGTTATACTTTATAGTATTTGTTGCTATAGCGGCAACAGAAATACATCATCTGTGAAAATTTCAATGTCTAACTATCACAGTTCATGAGATACAGCCTGGTGACAGACGGACAGACAGACAGACAGACAGACAGCGGAGTCTTAGTAATAGGGTCCCGTTTTACCCTTTGGGTACGGAACCCTAAAAACGTTTGTAACTTTGTTACCTCATAAATGAGCGCTTCTTACTAAAACCTTACTGAAATTAAACAAGGAGGTACTTTACAGTATGAGGACGGTAATAGGTTAGAACTACTTTTTGTGACAATAAAATTATGATTTTTACACAAACTTAAATAACTCAGAACACAAAAATTGTTGATTCAAAAAGTTTTGAAATGTAAAAATTGTTGTTGTACGTGAACTAAGTCGGGTATTAGCTAGTTCTCTATGGAAGTACCATAATACACAACTTTTAATAAAATACCGTTATGCGTTTTTTTTACTACTATCGCACCTGTTGTTAATTGATGATGCGGTCGAGGATTGTAGCACGCTAGGCCTAAAATGGGAACTGGCTCTCTAAGACAGCTGCCGGAACACATTAGAGATGTTTGGTGACAATTTTCTAACTTGAAGGTGGTAGCTGGCCAAGCAGACACTAGATAGTGTCCTAACACCATGCAAAACTACTAACAGCATTTCAGCCGTACCCCTGTTTTAGTACTAATCTTACTCGGATAATTAGAAGATTTCAACAATATTAACTTTATCTTTGTAAAGATTTTATTTAAAATTCTGCTCGTAGCTTCGCTTGCCTGCCGTCTCGTCGCGCATCGTAGCTCTCTGCTACGCCACGTAGTACCTCGACGCGCTCCGTACGCTACGGACGTCTACGTCGTTGCCGTTACGACACCGCACATTTCCGAAAATGGAGAACTCTTATAATAAACCTCTAAAACTCTAAGAACAGCTTGAAAATATATCGATTAGTTTTCAGTGAGTCTTATTTTATGGATATTGTGTTGTAAAGATGTTCTAAATAATTTAAGCTAAGTTTGTTTGTCGATCATGTTTCTTGCCAACGGACGTGCGATATACAATTCAAGACGTAACATCTTTTAGATCGTTTGTGAACTCTCATATCGATTGTTATAACGCATGTGGAAGCATTGAATGTAAGTAACTAGATACATAAGGTATTACTTAGTTTAGCAGTTAAGAACTTTTATATCTATGACTTTACAACGACAGATATTTTAAATGAGTAAATCTGCGCTTGATTTTAAACTTTCAAAATTAAACGCAACGCATTGAAAAATACAAATAGTATTTTTAGAATTTATACCACAAACATTAATTTAACCCCATCAGACGTTTTTACATTTTTCATTTTAACATCTCACTTACATATTTTTGACATAACGTGAATTGATATTAATTCTATAATACGCATTAGTTTACATAAATGTTAGGTCAAAACTATGCATGTTGTCTTAAAACAGTATGCACTATCATATAATAATGCTATATGTTATGAGTATTTTACATTGTCTGTTCTATTTTATGAATGCTCAGTAAGCAAGCGAATGACCAAAAACTTACCTAAAGTTACCATGACGAGTCGGTCTACGATGACGCACTCTTACCCAGAAGTATATATATAATTGAATATATATATACTTGAATATTCACTCGTGACTTGAAGACCCCCTTCCTGGTGTTATCGGTTATTTTTCAAGTCAAGAGCATCTACATCTTAGTTAGCCAATGGCTTTTGGAAAAATGTTTTTACAGCGTGAAAGAATATTTATGTTATAAAAAAAATATGCCTATGTAAGACTGAAATTTAAGTAAAAATATGAATGTTATCTAAACTTAATTGTAGATATGACAAACCAATATTTGTACGCTTGCTTGCAGGCTGGACACATGTACGAGTACATTTATATTTCATTAGACCTGAAATTGTAATAATTTAAAATTATGTGTTCTGACAAGTAAACAATTGATTTTGATTTTGATTTTGATACAGCAAACCTATATATATTGATGACATTCCATGAGCTGGAATTCGACATATTGTACAACATATATATAGCGGATTTATAGCTAGCTGATGCTACTTAGCCGCGCAAAACAAGTCTCCATCCTCTGTCTCTCTCATCTATCTCAGAGTCCCAGAGGGTTGTGTAGGTACTTGGAAGGCATGTATTTCATAATAATTAAATCAAATCTATGTACACATAGAAAACAGGCGGTTGAATGGAATATTTTTTATTACTTTTATAGGCTAACGTTTGACAACTATCTCATACAAACATACACCCTTTTTTCACTACTGTCTCGTTTAGTGGTAAACGATGATGTGGTTGAAGATGATAAACTCGCTATTTAATAATCTTACTCGTAAGGGCTATCTGCTGCCGGAAAACCGTAAGGTTATGACATAATATATATAAGCAAATTTTATGGAAAATAAATATGACTAGTTCAGCCTAAACATTAGTAGTAAAGCCTCCATTTCTTCTTCACTTCTTTATTTTTACTGGATAGTGAAGTATTGCCTACTATCTCACAGTATGTTAAGTTTGAGGGTAGTAACAAGCAAGGAGGATACTTAGAGTAACTTCTTATTTTTAATTTTATATTAATAATAAAGCTGAAACATAATAAAATCAATTTGATGTGCAAAATGGTCACAGAGAGTCGAGCACATTTTTCATACATTTGTGCCATTGAATTAAAACACATTTTTAATATCTTATTGATAATTTTGACACATTTTGTTCTGTTTTATATTTTTGCGTATATGTCTATGTTTTGAATGTGTGATCTTACTATTTAATTAACCGATTTCACAAAAAAGAAGGAGGTTCTCAATTCGTCGGAACCTTTTTTGTTTATTTTTTTTATTTATTATGTATTTTTACCGATTACTCAAAGATGCGAGAATCGTTTTGGAAAATTAATTTTTGTTTAAAAGGGTACCTTTCCCAGGTGGTCCCGTTTAAATTTTGACGAAATAGGTACAGCCGTTTTTAATATATCAACATTTGTATTACGATGCATTTACATACCTCGATGACATGCTACTCGCACTAACTACTGGCTATTTTGACTAGGGCGACGTTTGAAGTCGGTTCTTTTTACAGATACCTTATTATGCATATTTCTGTGGTTATTATAGTTTTTTAAACGATCTTAAATTATTATGTTAACAGATGTAAATGAAATTTACCATAAAATTATTGTGATTGTTTTTGGAAAAAATGAAATGAACTAATGACTTTTCTGTATCGTAGTTACAAGCTGATAAATATATTCTACCAGACATGGAATGTCAGGGGTTATAACTTAAAATTCTTGCCAAAATTTATATGTCTTTGATCATATTGCACAATCCATACTTCCACATAAGCCTGATTTTCTCGTATACGATTTTCGTATCTTAGTCGCTTTCCGTACAAAATATTGACATACCAAACAATTTATATAACAAACAAATCTGTATAAACCAATACATAAAGACACTCTTCTGGCTTCACTGAAGGTCCAGAAACATTAAAACCGTATGTATACAACTATACAACAATGTATGTATACAACTATACAACAATGTATGTAAAACAACGGATTGCACTCCAGTAGTGCCGGCAGAAGTGAAAGCTTGAACATTAACGTTGTGCATTTGATCTACTCTCCTTCCGTCTTACGAATTTTTGATCAGGTCACATGTCCTGATGCGAGGTCCTGACTTGAGTTTAACAATTTTTACCCATACCGAAAAGTTCACAACGACGCTAAAGAAGTTTTCACTTGAAAAAAAAAACGCATTTTCGATTACAAACTTAATATTTGCGGTTGGTAAACATATACAGTGACATAAACAGTGTGTAGGCATCGGCGTAGGGCTCGAACTGCAAAGTTAAGTTTGTCCTTTAACCTAGTTTGAGAAATTAGTACGGATGCTCGGTTGGCGAGTCCAGCTCGACTTGGCCGGTTTTATTTATAAGTGTGAACTAGAATTAGGATCAAATAAGCCTCTCTAATCGTACGCCCCTCGCCATAAAGCACGATTTTCAGCTACTCTACCCTCAACCAACACACCCATTTCTTCTTCTTCTCGGGTAGTAACATCATTAGTATATTTCCTGTACCCTCGTCTATATACTCGTTATCTCGTGATGACTATTGGCGGGCACACACTAATGTGTCAAGACAACTAAGAAGGCACATTTATCAGCCAACCACCATTATCAGGGTAACATAATTGCCATCGACAGGGTAACCGGGGTAGATTGTACATAGATATCATACTACGCTTCGGAACTATGATGCTCTTTAAATAGATATGTCTATGTATATCGTCTTGTGACAGGTCAGAAGATGGAGCGACGGTAGCTGGCAGTGACTGGAGGAGAAGAGCTGAAGACAGAGCTCAGTAGCGTGCATTGGGAGAGGCCTATGTTCAGCAGTGGACTGATGTGGGCTGATGTTGATGATGTCTATTACCAATTAATTGTAATTTTCAAACTTCAAAGCTTCAAGGCTTTCAAATTGCATGCATATTTTTACATGATGCTTCTATCCCGATCTTCGATCAAGAATCTATAGATAACGGGTTACCTACAAAATCAAAGCCAAATTCTGTCCAAAGTGTATACTGACTAATAAAAAGAGACAAAAGTTATAAAACCGTTTTATGATCAACATCTTTACGACCATAATACCTTAAAATAAAGTCGCAATTCTGTAAAACATCATCTTATACTTACGGCTATTCGTCACAAAAGTATTTGTGTTCGACGAACAAAATAAGAGCTCACCGCCCGGTGTGAGCTCTTATTCGTCGGGACATTCTTTTTGCGTCGACCTTATATCTACAGATTCTTGATCGAAGATCCCGATTCAAATTTTGAGTCAAGGATCATATTTTAAATAGTTTTTACATAATCCTGAATACATAGCCGCATTAAATAAAGCAAATGAACAAATCATCAACAAGCATCTTTATATTTCGCTGTCTTAGTAAAATATAATCAGATCATTATATTACGAAACTGTGTTCTCTTAAACTTTGCCTTTTTAGCAAGCACATAATGTTTTTCTTGTGTTATAAATCCAAGTACAATTAATTTTCTTTCACCAAGCATTTACCTCTAAATAACGTATCTATTTTAAATTGCGTGAAACATCACCGATTTAATAGTAGCTAAATACCGAGTATGGCTATAAATACGTATATTTATAGTACGTTTGTGTACAATGTATACTTCCCGCCCCAGTTTTTGTGCCGCAGGTGGGTTCAACTAACTGCCACAAGTTAGGCGAGGTCACAAGTCAGTTAAGTTACTTCGGTTAGTTTTGTTACACAACAATCAAAAAACCCTTATTGAGAGGTACATATGATTGAATATGCACGTGAATGTCCCGATGAAGTCTTTTACTTCATCTCGTCGTAGTTAGGCCGTTTGAGTAGAGACATTTAGGTACTGCTGGATTTTTAGAATGTGATGAAAAATATAAGAGTTAAAGGCATCGCGAAGAACTCGTGCATTATATCTTATTTTAATATGTTCTAGAAAATTACTTTATTTATAGATTTTCTATACCTACTTAGTTTTTGGTGAGGCAAAGAAGAGGCTCAAAACTCATTTATTTGGTTTTCGCTTGGTTTCTTCGATAGACATTTTGGCGGTTAGTTATTAGGCTAATTTTAACGACGACGCATTACTACTTAGATCATATAGTTATTTAATTAAAATAGTTATTTAATAATATCAAAGAAACAAGTACGAATAGATATGATCTATTTTAAATAAAATTTGAGTTGAGTAAAAAATATAATGAATCAAAATAACATTGTAGTACAGATACCGGCGATAAATATTGCACATCGACCTTTAGAAAGAGACAATCGGCTAATTTCGGCTTTGTAGAGCGTTATCTCTGTCGAACGAAATACTAACGGTCCGGTATCTATTAGGAGCTGTTAAAACAATTATGATTTGCTTCTTTTGATCATTTTTTTTATTTGTATACACCATTTTTTTCTAGAAGTGCTGTCTTCAGGTTGGGCTAAAATAAATTAAAAAACATATTCACATCATGTTAACGTATTTATTTATTTTACAGCTGCAGTACCCAAACCTACATAATAAACACCATAATACCTATTGTTAAAATGAGACATTCTAATAAAAACAAAAATAATTATTAATTCTCAATTCCTTCCATTTCACTATCTGTGCTCTCAATGAAACGCTCAACTTTAAAATTATTTAAATTTGAGGGTGTTAACAACTCTATACATATATTTTTAACGGGACGCGACCGCACTCTATCGCACTTGAACAACGACTGACAAAACGTCACATAGGTAGTATGCACAGAGATAACGCTCTACGAAACCGAAATTAGCCGATTGTCTCTTTCTAAAGGTCGATGTGCAATATTTATCGCCGGTATTTGTACGCATCTTTATAGATAGTATGTCTATTATTAAGGGAACCATGGGAAGGAAAGCAACAGAGAATTTTCACAACGACTGTTTATTTACACAAAAACAACATTAAGGGTACCTAAGCTTATATACTTAAAATTATTATATAGTACGCGCTACCTTTCTACGTGGAGATGTTACACTATTTCGTGTAGATGTCTTTTATGTAAACATGTGCAGTATGATATTTCTTAAAAGCTAAGCAACGAGGTGTCATTTTAAAATTAAGATTCGTTATTATCACGGCGCAACAAAAGTAGCCGCCGTGGCTCGCCTTGAGGTGTCATCGTTCATAATTATTATACCTGCCACCATTAAATGTATTGATTTACTTCTATTTTTATTCTCTTCTTTCAGCCGTAATGGTTTGTTTTTACTTATCGATAGCTTAGATAGTAATAGTAATTGTTATACAAAGTTGCAAAGTTAGTTTTTGGCGTGAGTACTTGTATTGAAATTTGAGCAAGCGAAGGATTCTAGGATTGAACCACGAGCGAAGCGAGAATAGAAATATATAATCATGAGCGTAGCGAGTTCAAAAGTACGAGACGCAGAAAAACTTTTCTGCCGCGTGCAACACACAAATTTTCACCTCACTGCAGCGAGGAAAATGCTGGGTGCAATAAACAAAAACCAATATGATTAATTAGCGTTATTTATTGACGGATTTTAGTCAAATTGGAGAAGCACACTCAGCATTTTATTCTACACAAGGTGTGCGAATAAAATTCCAAAAAGGGAGATTGGAGGGGGGATAAGGGGGTTAAGCATGCTGTTGCGTTATAATATGGACGTATTTCAATTTTTTCGGAAAATTATAGCCTTTACAATCTGACTACGCTCTTTGATTACTGACAGTGCTCTTTGCCATCTCAAGACAAACCCGTAGACTGCAGATTCAAACTCCTAGGATTAAGGGAACGCGAGTAATTGCTAAAACGTATATCATTATTTTTTTGGCAAAGCCCAAACTATGAAACGGCTTTGATAAGCCACGGGAGTTGGGAGAGTCGGTGCACGTGAGGTCTACTATTCTCACAGAACTACTAGTTGTATTTTTTCCTAAAACTTGTGTTATTAATAAGGATTACTAGCTGACCCGGCAAACGTTGTTTTGCCATATAATACTAAAATGGCTATTAAAAAATAAGGGTTGATCGTAGAAGGGTGAAAATTGAGGATTGTATGTATTTTTGTATGTTGTATCATAAAAAAATAGAAATTAAAAAATTTGTCTAAAAAATAAAAAAAAAATTTAGGGGTGGACTACCCCTAACATTTAGGGGGATGAAAAATAGATGTTGGCCGATTCTCATAGATACCTGATAAGCACAAAAAATTTCATCAAAATCGGTCAAGCCGTTTCGGAGGAGTATGGCAACGAAAACTGTGACACGAGAATTTTATATATTAGAAGATTAACCATTAAGTAGCGGTGAATGTTTATAAGGGATACAGTACAATGTTAAATAATTAAGATAGTTTAAAAACTAAAACAACCGACTTCCATGCCCCGCGAGTCAATTTCAGTAGCTGGTTTGAGACGTTTCTCGTCATATCTCTGGATATACTGATCAAATCTCGATGAAATTACAATGAAATCACATCGGAAACGTATCCTACCGATTAAAAAAAAATATATTTTCTAAGTATATTATTAAAGATCGTTTAAAAACTAAAAGAACCGACTTCAAACGTCGCGCTAGTCAAAGTAGCC
This sequence comes from Cabera pusaria, assembly GCA_954871355.1. Lineage (NCBI taxonomy): Eukaryota > Metazoa > Arthropoda > Insecta > Lepidoptera > Geometridae > Cabera > Cabera pusaria. Next base: position 1,994,456 of record OX940896.1, read on the forward strand.
AGCAGTAAGTAGCATGTCATCGAGGTATATAAATGCATCGTAATACAAATGTTGATAAATTGATAAGCGCTCGAGCGATTTTGTTAAAATTTAATTGGGACCACCTGGGAAGGGTACCCTTTGAAATAAATGAAAAGAATTTTCAATATCGTTTTAGGCATCTTCGAGTAATCAGTGAACATACAAAAAAAAAGATTCAAACGAATTGAAAACCTCCTCCTTTTTGTGAAGTCGGTTAAAAAAACATCAAATAACCATTTGGCAGCTATATAACTGTCAGACGTAAAACTCATAACACCCTCAGTTTGCGACGGAGGTTAAAAATGTTTGCCAAATATCTTCACAACATGAATATGTTGTCCAACCCCGAATGCTTGGGCTTATAATAACCTTAATATCTTAACTTAATTAACGTTAATAAGGCACTTATTTCTTTGACAAATGTATCCAGTAAGCCGCAGACAATATAATATAGTCTACTATGTGACTTCGAGCGAACAAAATGAGATTCTTAACGGGACGCCGACGTTTGTTCAGAACTGCAATTTAAGGCGAACGTTTGGAACCGTAATCAAACATTTGTTGTATGAAAATTTAATATTTGATAGATAGATGGATATTGGATAGATACACTTTATTTGCACACCATTCACAAAATAAACAATGAACATACAAAATAAAATACTTAAGCTATGTAATGCAAAGGGCGGTCTTATCGCTTAAAGCTATACAGACAACCAAATAGAGAAAGATATTGCGAGACTGTAACGGACGGTGGTGTATCGATTTTTATATCTTAAACATCTGAATAAATTATATATATTTATGAATGCATACATATAAATATATCCACTTATAACACATACATACTAATAATACTTATATAAGCATAATACATAATTATTATCCTAATTACACAATAAATACACATAATACAAAATACACAATGATCTAATTTACAGTTACAGGACCAAATATAAAAATATAACAGATTCAGTACCTAGTTCTAAAGAGATATACAATTTGTAAATTGTTAAACACAATCCAAAATTTCATCGTACCGACGGGACTTGAACCCGCAACCTCCGGAATAACATGTTCCGGTGCTATGAAATTTTGGATTGTGTTTAACAATTTACAAAAATATAAAGTGTGAAACACTTCAAAGAAACATAATATTAGATATACAATTTTTTATTTTTTATATCTTTATAGGCTAGCGTTTGACCACTATCTCACCTGTTGGTAAGTGATGATGCGGTCGAAGATGGTAAGCACGCTAGGCCTAGACTGGGAACTGACGGCCTAGACGGGAAATTATCAAAAATGTATGACGAGTACAAATCATTACGAAGTTAATGTGTAATTTTTGCTGTGTGAAGTTTTAGGGTACGTGTTAGTCCGAATAGCAGTATGTGGTAAATATGCTCTGATTTTAAGTAATTCAGGTATTAAAGGTACGGACACACCGCAGCATCATGCGTGCGCGATCTAGGCGGCAATCAGATAGCGCAGTAGTATTTGTACCGACTGGTTCACACCAAACGCGATCAGAAAACAATTGAAAATTACTGAGATCGCACCCGCGAATCGCAGGACGCTACGGTTTGGCCGTACCTTAAGTTTGTATAGGCCGTCGTTGTACACCGGCTTCTTAATATCTCAGTAGTGTCTCATTTATACAAGAACAAATATTCAGAAAAATGTTCTGCTTAGGAAAACATAAGTAAATATGACGCGTAAATCTAGAAGTTAATAAACGTCCAAAATCAGATGACCATTCTAGGCCTAGTGTGTTCTCATTAATCTTTGACCACATCACGCTAGGCCTAATATGAAAATATTAATGTTGTAGTTTATCTCGCAAATAAGTTCCTAATAAGCTATCGGGACTCTATCAGGACCCAGTTAAACTGGCCCTTAGTCTCATACGTCCTGTAATTTTATTGGAAGCTTTCTTCTTCTTCTTTTTCTTATGGCTTTTTGGCGCTGTTTGGCGTTTTATTGGAAACTTTGTAAACACAATTTTATTATTGACAGGACTAGATGTGACAGAAGTGACACTTTCAGCAATCCAAATAGTATTGCACCAATCGCAAATAATAAGTTTTTAATATGAAATGAACTTAATTTTCAACCGACTTTAAAAAAGAAGGAGTTTCTCAATTCGTCTGTATGTTTTTTTTTATTTTTAGGGTTCCGTACCCAAAGGGTAAAACGGGACCCTATTACTAAGACTCCGCTGTCCGTCTGTCTGTCTGTCTGTCTGTCTGTCTGTTTGTCCGTCTGTCACCAGCCTGTATCTCATGAACCGTGATAGTTAGACAGTTGAAATTTTCACAGATGACGTATTTCTGTTGCCGCTATAACAACAAATACTAAAAACAGAATAAAGTTAAAAATAATAGAGGGTCCCCATACAAGAAACGTGTTTTTTTCGGTATTTCACGCCATCTATGAACGTTTAGTTAGGTAAACGTCCCATAGATGGCGTTATATTGAAATGTCGATCCCTGACACCTCTGTTAGACGTTAGATGGCGTTATAAGAAATAAAATGTTTATTATTTATTATTTTTGCTGGCGAAAAATGATAGTGGTATTTTTTGCTCGATCTTATAAAATACTGTAGTGTGGTACGGAACCCTACTAGTGCGAGTCCAACTTGCACTTGGCCAGTTTATTTTTTGTGTGTATGTTACGTGATTACTCCGTCAATTGTGAACCGATTTGAATGATTCTTTTTGTAATCACAATTGATTCACAATTGACGGAGTAATTCCGTAACATTTACACACGAAAAAAAAACTTACAGACGAATTGATAACCTCCTTCTTTTTGGAAGTCGGTTGATAATAGTTTACGATATGGTTGCATTAAATACACGCACAAGCCACCCGATCTCTGTTTATCATTTGTACATTTTATTACATGTTTTGCTTATTTTCCCCTAATGGCGAAGAAGATAAAGAGGATAAATTAGCGAAGTAATAATATTTCCCCAATAATTATGACGGCCTTTGACGAGGTTGTAAGTGGCGAATGGGAAGATAAAAGAAAAACCAAAAAAAACCTAACCTAACCTGTGTCGAGCCGTCCTCACGTATAATAAGCAGTATTCTCAGTTGGACTTATTTCATTTGTCTAAATGTGTCTTAAAATTGAAAATAAAAGAACTACACAATACTTGCCACTAGAAAGATACACACACCCACACACACACACACACACACACACACACACACACACACACCCACACACACACACACACACACACACACACACACACACACACACACACACACACACACACCCACACACACACACACTCACACACGCACACAATGCACGTAACAACTCGTAAATCTACTACTGTTCATTTTTATCCTTATATAATGTTTTATCTATTGTAATCAATTTTGGCCATAGTCTATAAGTTATACACCTATTACAAAAAATCGCTGTATGATTACTGAAATAAATATAATTAAAATTAAATTAAACCTAAGGGAAGTTAAGACAAGCTATTTGTTTTTGAGATTTAATTTTGGAGAGCTCAGAGCTTCGTTAATATACATGTTATTTTATTAAATACAAGCTGCTTCGTTCACATACATGTTATTTTATTAAATACAAGCTGCTTCGTTCACATACACCAAGAATTTCATCATTAGTTATATGACATAAAAACCGATACAAACAAGGTTGCAGGATATTCAATGTTTTTCAGCATTTGTGCCTTTCATAAGACAGATGATGTCGTCCAAATCCCTCACCATTCTCTTCTTCTCTTCCTTCCGACGTAATGGCATCTTCTTCGCATTCGGTAGCAAATTGTCTGCTTATATTTAAGATCGTTTAAAAAACTAAAAGAACCGATTTCAAATGTCGCGCTAGTCAGAGTAGCCAGTTGACGTAGTAAATATTATATAATCTGTGCCCGTAGTTAGTAGTACATCGTCGAGATAAGTAAATGCACGGTAATACAGATGTTGATAAATTAAAAACAGCTCTGTAGATTTCGTTCACATTTAAATGGCACCACCTGTGAAGGGTACCCTTTGAAATATAAAAATAATTTTCCAAATCAGTTCAGGCATCTTCGAGTAATCGGTGAACATTCATAAAAAAAAAGATTCCGTCTAATTCCGACGAATCTCCTCCTTTTTTGTGAAGTCGGTTAAAAATGCGTTTGAAAAAATGGCTGTTGTGCCACTGTTTCTACAATCTAAATTAATTTAACATATTGCTTGAATTTGTTTAATTATATTGATGCGTATATATTTATATAATGATATTACTATCGTATGATATATTTTTATTAAGTTTGGTATATTTGCTGTATGTATTTTAATATTGTAATAGTTTGCAAGGTCAGCAATGACATGTAACGATGGTGTTATGAATAATTTGAGGGCCCGGTGGTGTAAGTGGGAGAATGGTCTGCTTTGATGCCAGATGTACCGAGTTCAATCCCCACCGTGCACCAATGCATTTTCCTATCGAAAAATATATATGCGTTTTTCACAGTGGCCCTCCGGTGAAGGAAAAACAACAACTATCTAGTGTCCGCCTGGTCAGCTACCACCCTCAAGTTCCTCAAGAAAATCTATCGCCGTGTATGTATAATCTAATGTGTCCCGGCAGCTATCCTTGAGAGCCATTTCTAATTCTAGGCCTAGCGTGCTTACCACCTTCGACCGCATCATCACTTACCAACAGGTGGGATAGTGGTCAAACGCTAGCCTAGGTATAAAATATTTCAAAATAAATAATAGTTTAAAAAAACTAAAAAACACGCTTTTTATAGAAAACCGAACTAAAAAATAGAAAATAAATTTAAATTAAGAATAGTGTTAAAAATTTCAATAAATATAAATTAATCATAGTGTGAATAAAAAAAAATATTTTATACAAAAAAAAAGCGTGGGGTGCTTTTAAGATATTATCAAAATGATAATCACTCTAATCATATCTGTCAATAAACTATATATAACTATTGACATCATGCACCTCACGCTTTTTTTTTTAATTTTTTTTTTATTCACACTATTATCTCCATCTGGCCATTAAAAGCTAATAAAAACTACTTCGTTACAACACAAGAATTACGTTAAATATACCCGTTAATATAAAAAAAATCAATATAAATAAAATTTATAAAGTAGACATGTGAGATAGTGGTCAAGAGCTTGCTTATCATCTACCTATATAAAATAAAACTGGCCAAGTGCGAGTCAAACTTTTGTCCCGCACACGGAGGGTCCCGAACGCTATCTTACAAATATCTATCGAACACCAACTAGGTGAACGTTCATAAAAAGGTGTTAGTAATTAATATTATTTAAAAGTTAAACAATCGTTCATATGACTCTATAGTAAAAAACACGTTTTTAGTATGGCGACCATCTTTAATTTTTAACTTTGTTCTGTTCATAGTATTTGTTGTTATAGCGGCAACAGAAATAAATCATCTGTGGACATTTCAACCGTCTAACTGTAACGGTTAATGAGATACAGCCTGGTGACAGACGGACAGACAGACAGACAGACATACGGACAGTGGAGTCTCAGTAATAGGGTTCCCCTGGTACCCTTTGGGTTCGGAACCCTAAAAGCCAAAGACACCATGGGTGGAAGTCTCTACATTGATAGCGATGCGTCCTAATATCATCGCAAACGTTTTCTAGAGGGAGATGCAGCTAGACAGTAGCATATCTGCATCTGTTTTCTTATCGATGATTATTGGTCGAAATTCATCGCTATTTATGTCTGGCTGCATCTCCTTCTACTAGACGTTTGCGATGACAGGACGTATCGCTATCAATGTAGAGACTTCCACACCAGAGCGTAAAGTTTTATTATCAGATGTAACTCGTTAAAAGTTCAGTCACTTTTTAAGTACATTTTAATGTGACTTCTAACCATGACCCGTTACTGATGACTTTCAAACCATGAGCTGTCATGCCATTAGCGTTTCTACGTAATTGTGTCTAACGTTTGATAGACTATAATGACTAGAAGCCTTTTCATAGCACGTTTGTGGGGTTCTAAGGTATATTGAAGTAACAAGTAAATTGATGAAGTCCCGCGGTAATCTGTATATACAATAATATCGTTTAAAAACTAAAAAACAACCGACTTCAATGCCGCGCTATTCATTTTCAGTACCAATTTTGAGATGTTTATCTCAATATCTCTGGAGATATAAGTATCTCATACCTCGATAAAATTACCATGGTACCACACTTGGGATATCTCCTTTCGAACAAAAAAAGAATAATCGAAATAGGTTCATAAACGACGAAGTTATCCGCGAACAAACATAAAAAAAAAAAAATATATATATATATATATACGGTCGAATTGAGAAACCTCCTCCTTTTTTTGAAGTCGGTTAAAAAGCAAACGTTACTGACTGACTCTCTGATCTCTCAACACACAGCTAAAACTATTTAACGAATTGCGCTGAATTTGATTGTATATTTAAGTAGCCAAGTCAAGCCCAGGATTACAAACTAGCCTACATCTGTAAAATGAAGAAATTGCCTTAAACCTATTCAACCAACTTAATAAGTGTCGACACAAGTTATCCCACTACAACGAGCAAAGCAAAGAACTATCCCCTTGACACATTCTGGGAAGGTATCCGTTTCCATATCAGTAAGTTCACCAGAGAGACGGGACGGTTACGGTCGACTTAAGTTCTGAGAAAACTCTCAATGAGGTCTCACTATATCCGAGTCAATTACTTCACAGCAGTCGTATGTATTGACTGGGTAGATGTTATATTTTAGTGTGTATTTTAATATATTGTGTATTTGAGTTGATAGAGTTTTTCCAGTACTTACCTTGAAAGAAGGAGCAAAGCTGGAATGGTGAAAACTCAATAGTGTCTAGCATTGTGTTTCTTTTATACAGGTAGCTCAATGAGACGTTGACTCGTCGATGGTGCTGTGTAAGGTTCTGTAGTCTATCAAATTTTAATAGAGTATTATCTTTATTTTATAATATTTCAGATAAAGGCAATGTTATTAGAGTGTAGTGGATTATAATGAGCACACATACTTAGGGCCTTGTTTGATGACAAGGCGGTTCAATGCATTATCATTTACAAAGACAAAGCAATGGCCTAATAGTCATAAACGTATACTAGTCAGTAGGAACCTATAGAAGCATTGATATTCTGTGATATCAAAGAATCAAAGAATAAAATAATCAAAGCATTTATTCAGTATGTAGGCAGTATAAATATACGCACATATACACGTCAAAATCATAAATCATAAAATAAATCATAACCAATTATCAAGTAAACATAGCAAAAGCAGAATTTAACGCTTTGAATTAGAAAAAAAAAAGTAATGAACCATTCAGCTGTCATCCAATCGTTTACGTCAGAATATTAAAAAAAATTAAAGTAGGTTAAAACCAACCATACATGTAACTGTGTGTTTCAGTACTTCAGACAATTTTTATATAAAAAAAATAAAAAAAGTGAAATAGTAAAACACAATATAGAGAAACGCATACCGATCACAGTACATATTATGATCCAAATGGAACTGATAGTCCGTCTGTCAGCTGCATAATATTGTTTAAGTAAAAATAAAAATGGCAAGCCTAGAAAGAAAATCATATGTACATTGCATATGTCTTTATTGCGGTGAATACAGCTTAATGCCAGCAATTTTAATTAACATTTCAGCGGAGAACGTATAGCTTTCGATCACACTGCTTTACGTATAATGAATATTATTAATTTTCTTTAGTGACGCAGATTCATAAAGCGAACTATGAGTGAATTCATGGAACTATTTGAAATCAAATCGTGCGTGAAAATGTTTATCAATTTTATATTAAATTCCCGCAAGAATTGATTCGCTTTTACGTTGTCAGTAACAAGTACTTTGAGGAATTTTGACTTTGATATTTAGACATTTTCTGTTGAAACTAGGGCAATAGATTGTAGTTTAGATTTACACTTACTTGGTTTCAAATGATTACTTATGGCTATAATTTGAGTTGTTTAGCATAATATTAAATCTAGGTAACCCAACATAATTATATCACCTACTAGCTGCGCCCCGCGGCTTTGCCCACGTTTAAATCTAGTTATAACCCTTCCTTTTGATTCACTCTATCTATTGATGAAAACCGCATTAAAATCCGTTGCTTAGTTTAAAAGATCTAAGCATACAGACAGCAGGAGCGACTTTGTTTTATACTGTGTAAAGATTTACAAAAATGGAAAGGTTTCCATACTTGAGAGGGTACGATTTCCATACAAAAGTATTATGCACAAATACGAGTATGAGTAAATGGAGCAAAAAATTGCACTGAAATAATATCTTTTGATCTTTTGATCTTTTGTAAGTATTTACATGACGGGAAATGTATTTACCAACATAATTTGATTGATTAAGATTAAATAATTTTGAATAATAGTAAAATTCAAGTTCTAACAAAAAATATTAATTGAATAATATGTTTATATTAGCCATTTAAATTATGCAGGTAAATAAAATTCCCGGCATGTAAATACTTATACAAGACCACTAGATTTAATTTCAGTACAAGTTTTTGCTCCATTGATTCATATTTGTGCATTATACTTTTGTAAGGAAATCGTACCCCCTTAAGTATTTAAGTATATACTTTTTATGGCGCAAGGTAAAAATATTTGCTTCGCTTTGAGTATACTCACAGCTTGAGAGTGAAGCATTACGATGCGATATGCAGAAAGAACCTTTAAACATGCTACTGAAAATAACGGAATTACTAAGACTTCATATGAAATAATGAAATGAAATGCATTTATTCAGCTACACACTAAAAACGTAGGTATTTAAATAAAAACAAAAACTTAAACCTAGTAGTATATAAAACAAAAAATCATAAATAATAAAACTTAAGCTATTTGTGTGTGTGTGTGCTGAACAGGACCATCTCAGCACATATGTTCAGGTTTTAACCGGAACGCTGATTTTCAGATGGACCTAAGCGGATTGGATACGAAAAAAATTACAAAAATAAATAATATTACAGAAACATACATTCAATCAAAACACATTTAAATAAATATATAAATAATTAAAATACATACAATTCGATACAAAAATATACTTTTTCTTAAAAACTAACTTAACTTCACTGTTCGTCTGTCCATCCGTCTGTCTGTCCGTCCGTCTGTCCCCCATTCACCGGGCTGTATCTCCTTAACCGTAATAGACATTTCATAAAGTAGGTACCATCGCGTACAGTTGTGCGTATCCAGTTTCAAAACATTTTCGGTTGCAAGTGTCGATTATTTTTCTAACCAATCAAATTAGCCAAAATCAAAAATAAAAATCTTACCAATCAGAAGAGCCAAAACCAAAAACAAAACATAATTTTTGGCTTTGTCCCTTCTTGTCATTGGTCAACAATGTCAACATAGACAGAAGCGAGATGCCAATTCAATAAGAGTGCACAGGAAATTATTCCTTAAGGTGGATACGCACAAATGAAGGCGATTGTACGTATTACTATGTGAACTAGCAACAAATTCTAAAATTAACATTAAGTTAAAAATTAAAGGGCGTCCCATATTATAAGAAACGTGTATTTTGCTTGATTTATGAATAGAAATAGAAAGAAACTTGAAATGGGAACAAAATATGTATTGCCGTTAAATAACAACAATGCTGAAATCAGATTAAAAATTAAATGCAAGATTGCAAGATACGTGTTTTTCCTGGCGCTTTTCGCTCGATTTTATTTACTGTAATAGATACTTACTAGCCCTTTTTACAGAGCTACAGACACTTGACATTTTCACACAGTTGTCATTATTACCAATCATATTTTGCGGTTGCTTTGACAACAAAAAAGGGGGTATACAAGGAACGTGATTTTTTCAGCATATTTTGCTCGATCTTATAAAATAACTGTGGAACGAAATCGGAACCTTACGAGTATGAGTCCGACTAGCACTTGGCCAGTTTATTAAAGTTATCACCCGATGAGGTATGTTAATGAAAACATTTTCTATATTTTGAGTAGTTATGAAACTCATTTACGATTCACCATAGCGCAGTCAGGTTCGACATTCATCCCATTCTGGGTCGACGTCGCTGTTGCATTCATTAAATAAGAGCTATTGAAATACACCCGCTTGCACAACCAACGCAAATTCATATTTCCAGCTCTCTCTACTTTCATTATAAACGTATATTATCAAAGTCTTTCTATTTATATAATGGGACAGTGTGTTTTAACTGAGTTTGAATTTTACCTCATTTTAATTCATACCTAAACTAAATACAGGTCATAATAATATATACTTAATTATACAGGGTTTTTGGAAATTCGACGTATTTCCGACAGGAACAGATAAGGGAGCTAAAATGGGGGGGGGGGGGGGGGAGCAACATATTTAGCGCTCTCAATGTATGGAAAATTAAAACTAATAGTTTACGAGCTATTTTTAAATTATCAATTTTTGGAAAAATACCAAATTTTAGAGTTTTTTAACAAAAAAAAATGACTGACTAAATGTTATTTAATATATATTTTTTTATTCGTAGGGAACTTAGTGAGAAGCTAAAATATCCAAAAACACTTTTAGAATGTAATCATCATCATAATCAGCCGGTATCAGTCCACTGCTGGACATAGGCCTCTCCCAAGTCATGCCATTGAGCCCGATCTTCGGCTCTTTGTTTCCAGTCACTGCCCACCGCTTTGCGAATGTCGTCGCTCCACCTGGTAACAGGGCGTCCTACGCTACACGTTTACCGATTCGCGGTCTCCACTCTAGAACCAGTCTACCCCAACGGTTATCGGTCCTACGGCAGATATGACCAGCCCACTGCCACTTCTGCTTGCTAATCCGATGAGGTATGTCGATTGCTTTAGTTCTCTGGCCAATTACTTCGTTCCGGATTCGATCCCGCAGAGAAACACCGAGCATAGCTCTTTCCATAGCTCGCTGAGCGACTTTAAATTGGTGGACCAGTCGAACCGTGAGTGTCCACGTCTCGGCTCCGTATGTCAAGACGGGTAGGACGCACTGATTAAAGACTTTTGTCTTTAGGCACTGTGGTATATGCGACGAGAAGACTCGACGGAGTTTTCCAAATGCGGGCAGCATTTGGAAAAGCCCAGCTGAATTATTCACTGGATTTCCTTTTCGAAGTTATGTTTGCCTAGTTGGAGCGTCTGCCCTAGGTAAACATACTTAGTGACAACTTCCAGTGGGATTCCATCTACGGCAATCGGTTCCGGAACAACGTGCTCGTTGTACATGACTTTGGTTTTATCCAAATTCATCCGGAGACCGATGCGACGAGAAGAATCAGCTAGGTCATTCAACATTCTCTGTAGGTCCTGCAGCGTCTCTGCCATAATGACGATGTCATCTGCGAATCGTAAGTGAGAGATGTACTTGCCGTTGATGTTGATGCCACAATTTTTCCAGTCCAGCGTTTTAAACATATCCTCCAAGGCGTTAGTGAACAGTTTCGGGGATATGACGTCCCCCTGTCTCACTCCTCGACGCAGGTGGATATGATTAGTACGCTGGTTCTGTACTTGTACACTCATCGTTGCGGCATTATACAGACTTCTCATCACTTCGATATATCGCCAGTCGACTTGGCAACGCTGCAAGGACTCCAGAACAGACCAGGTTTCGATTGAGTCGAAGGCCTTCTCATAGTCCACAAACGCTAAGCACAGGGGCCGATTGTACTCTTCGGTCTTCTGTACAATCTGCCGCACTGTGTGGATGTGGTCCATGGTGCTGTAACCGCTTCGAAATCCGGCCTGTTCCGGAGGTTGGAACTCGTCGAGTCTTCGCGCAAGACGGTTCGTGATGACCCTTGAAAACAGCTTGTAGACATGGCTCAGAAGCGAAATCGGGCGGTAGTTTTTCAAGAGGGTTTTGTCTCCTTTTTTGAAAAACAAAACCACCATGCTCCTGTTCCATGCCTGTGGAGTTCTCCCAGTGAAGAGAACAGAATTGAAGAGCTGTTGCAGCTGGCTTACAGCTGGGGCTCCTCCAGCTTTTAGAAGCTCCGTTGTGATTCCGTCTTCACCTGGGGCCTTTCCATTTTTGAGCTGTTTAAGGGCCATCACGAATGTAATAAAAATGACTTATAACGTTTTTTATAATGTTTACGATTGTATAGTAAAAAAAACGTTAGCAGAAATATGTATATGCTCACATTTTATGTGTCATAAATTGTAACAACGCCATTATATATCAATTTTCTACCGACTTTCAAAAAGAAGGAGGTTCTCAATTCATCTAGATGTTTTTTTTCATATGTTAGTTACGCGATTATCAACGAGATTACCAAATAAACTGGCCAAGTGCAAGTCGGACTCGCACTAGTAGGGTTCCGTACCACACTACAGTATTTTATAAGATCGAGCAAAATATACCACTATTATTTTTCGACAGCAAAAAATAATAAGTAATAAACATTTTATTTCTTATAACGCCATCGAACGTCTAACAAAGGTGTTAGGGATCGACATTTCAATATAACGCCATCTATGGGACGTTTACCTAACTAAGCGTTCATAGATGGCGTGAAATACCGAAAATAACACGTTTCTTGTATGGGGACCCTCTATTATTTTTAACTTTATTCTGTTTTTAGTATTTGTTGTTATAGCGGCAACAGTAATACATCATCTGTGAAAATTTCAACTGTCTAACTATCACGGTTCATGAGATACAGCCTGGTGACAGATGGACAGACAGACAGACAGACAGTCTTAGTAATAGGGTCCCGTTTTACCCTTTGGGTACGGAACCCTAAAAAGGAAAAAAGAAATATAGATAGATAAATAAACTCTTTATTGCGACACCAAAGATACAGACACATATAACTTTTATAGCTTAAATTTAACGTGTAACAATGGGCGGTCTTATCGCTAACAGCGATCTCTTCCAGACAAACCTTTGTATGGAGAGGATCGAAATAATAGCTTAATGCAGGGTGCGCCTAATTTAAAATAAAATGAAAAGAATAACAATAACATATTATACCTAAACTAACATAATCATACCTACTTACCTATAACAATAAACACAGATTACTTACATAAATTCCTAAACACGCATTCTTTAAATTTTAAACAGATTGACAGAATAGAGAAGCAGCTTGACACTATTTATAATGAAAGATAAGCTTTTAAACTGCTCTTGAAAATATGAAGGGATTGTGAAGATTTCACAGGTTCGGGAAGAGAGTTCCAGAGCCTAACAGCCTGGACGGTAAAAGCTTTTTATCATAAAAACTGGAACCATGTGCGGGAAAGTTCAGGGTTAAGTTTTCTGATGACCATAAAGAAAGAGAGTTAGACCTGTGGAGGAAGTTAAAGCGTTCTTTAAGATAACGCGGAGTAGAAAGATTGAATAGAATGTTATAGAGAAGAGAAAGAATATGAGTATTCCGGCGAAGGCGAATAGGAAGCCACTTGAGCTTTGTGCGAAACTGAGATACATGATCATATTTACGTAAGCCAAATATGAATCTAATACATACATTTTGTAGACGCTCAAGTTTATCTAACTGATCTTCCCTAAGATCTAGATAGCAGACGTCAGAATAATCAAGAATAGGAAGTAGGAGAGATTGAACGAGTGCAATTTTAGTGTTTGTAGAAAGAAAGTTGCGTAGCCTTTTTAGTGACGCCGCAGCTGCATAGAGCTTGCGACTGGTGTTTTGTATTTTAAATCCCATGTCAAGCATTGATCTATTATGAGACCAAGATTTTTCACAGACCTGCTAAAAGGAATATCTATTCCACCGAAATTAACTTTGGGAAGCATTTGCCAATCAACTTTGACAATAAGTCTAGAACTTCCGGTAACCATGACCTGCGTTTTTGTTGGATTGACTTTGAGTCCAAAAGCTTCCAGTCTAATATGCGCTGTAGGTCTGTGTTAATGGAGGCAATAGCATTGGGTAGATTATCAAGAGAGGCTTGACAATATATCTGAAGGTCGTCTGCATACAGGTGGTAGGAAGAAGAAAGATTTTGAGTGATAGAATTTATGAAAACAGCAAAGAGAAGAGGAGAAAGCACGCCGCTTTGAGGAACGCCAGCTGACATGTCACACCACGATGAAAATGTTTCATCAAGGCAAACACGCTGCCGGCGCCCGTACAGTTAACTGTGAAACCAGTCGACTACCATTGGAGATATGTTAATAGAACGTAGTAGGATTTCGAATTGCTAGTAGGATGTCAAAGTCGACAGTGTTGAAAGCATTGCTAAAGTCCAACAGTGCTAGTACCGTAAGGTGCCGGTTTTCCATACCAAGGCGGATATCATCTGTAACTTTAACTAACGTGCTAACTGTGCTATGGCCTGGGCGGAAACCGGATTGAAAAGGATTAAGGAGATTGTTAAAGGAAAGGAATTTACTAATTTGATTATGGACAAGACGCTCAAGGACGTTGGATAAGAAAGGAAGAATGGATATAGGACGGTATTCGGAGAGTAATTTAGGGTTCGCTTTTTTTGGGTAACGGAATGATCTGGGCATCTTTCTAGATTGAGGGAAACACACCATTGTTAAAGGAGTTATTGAAAATAAAACATAGTACAGGAAGAATGGTATCAAGGATTGGTACTAGTATGTTGCGACTTAAGCAATCACCACCTACAGCATTAGAAGTAATGGACAATACGCTCTTCTTAATATCAAAAGTGGATAATCGTTCAAAAACAAAAGAAGGATAGTCGGGAATTGGTAAATTTGATAAATGATCTTGTTCCGTACCGAAACAAGATTTTGTTATCTATGCAAAATAAATAGTGAATCGCTGTAGGCTAAATAGATAGGTAATTAGAACGTGTGCAATATGCGAGATGAGACGGAACCTATTGTTAGAGTGGGACAGAGATAAGGCCTACAGGGACTAGTGGTCTACGAATATCGGAGGAGAGAGGTCGCGTCGGTGGACCCTCGCCCCGCGAAACAAAAGCAGCGCGCGCGCTGCCGCGAAGCTGGAGGAAGTGGCTTCCAACGACGACGCGCCCCCCAAGAGAAAGAAGCGGTGCCCAAAGGAGGAGTCCCAAGTAGGTGGAAACATCCTCCACTAAACATATTTTGATCCGTTCGAGCCGGGTCGTCGTTTCTTAGTTGCTGAGCACCGTTCTAAAAATCGCGTTTAATCTTGCATATTTTTGAGTGTAATTCGTTCAATGGGGTTTATTTTTTGTGTTTGTACAAATAGTGTTGTGTATTTGTGCATATTTTGTTGTAGCGTCTTGTATCTTTGCCCATTCTTGCATTGCGATATTACGTATCCATCAAAATGGCGGAACAAGATATTTTCGAGCGTGAAATCATCTTTGACGAATTAAAACGTACATTAGATATTTACAAAACCGATGAGAATCAATTTAGAGCACGAGCGAAAGATATTCAGGCCACTCAAAGAAAGTTTCTAAAATTGCAAACTAAAATTGAAAAGTCATTATTAAATTTAAAAACATTTGATCGAGAGGAACAATTACGCATTCGAAACGAGTTTAGTGATATCTATTACGCTATTCTAAGTAATCTCGACGAAATTAAAAATGTGGACGAGGAGTGTCGGCGCATGAGTCGAGCCGCTTTATATCCTAGACAGCCTAGTCACGCTAGCTGTGATATAAAGAAATTGCCCACACTACCACTTCCATCGTTTTCTGGGGATTCCACCGACTGGACTCCGTATTACGACTTGTTTAGATCTATGGTTCACAGCAATGACGCTTACACTGACGCTGAGAAATTTAGGTACCTACTGCTTACATTAAAGGATGAGCCTTTCAATTTAATAAAGTCGTTACCTATAATTAATGAGAACTATCAAATCACGTTAGATATTTTAGTATCACGATATGAGAACAAACGAACGATCGCCACCAAACATATTGATCGTATTATTGGAATTGAGTCTTGTTCTGATAAGAATAGCCGTAGTTTGCGTAATCTGTTAAATACTTACCAAGAAAATATAAAAGCGCTCGAAGCGATGCGCTTTCCTACGAGAGAGTGGAGTTTTTTGTTGTTACATATTTTACTACGTAAAATACCTAATTCTATTCGCCAACGATTCGAATTATCTTTGCCTAACGTATCTGACATTCCTAATGTCGACACATTAATCGAGTTTTTAAACCGAGAATTAATAGCCAGTGAACTATTACTGAGTAACGAGAATCATCAAAATCGTAATCGTAATGAGAGCGGATGCTCAAATCGCGTTTTAAATACAAGTAGATATGAAGTCAAGCGATCTCTCGCGGTAAACACGGCTAATCCAGCGAGTTCGAACTCGAGTGCGAACGAGTCTAATACGTCTAGTTATGAGAATAAAAACAATCAATGCGTGTGTTGTGGAGATGAACATTCCGTGATAAAATGTTCGTTATTCTTAAGTCGATCGCCTTTCGAGAGATATACATTATTAAAAGGCAAAGACGCGTGTTTTAATTGTTTAGGCAGAGGTCATAACGTTTCAAATTGCAAGTCGAAAGGTGTGTGTCGTTCATGTCAAAAGAAACATCACACTCTTATACATTTTCCTAGAGATAACGTTGTTATCAGTCAGTCAAATGACAAACCTGATCCGAGTACCCAGCACGTCATGACATCCGCGCGTCATGCGTTATCCTCCGATTGCACGGCATCCAATGCACGCTCTGTTCGAGCTAGTACGGTGTTGCTTTCTACAGCACTCATCGATGTATATGTAGGTGAACTGAAGCGATCTACGGTGCGGTGCGTTGTGGATACTGGTAGCCAGGCCTCATTTATGACTGACGCGTGTGCGCAAAGACTTGGTCTAAAGAGACGCTTTGCCGACGTACCTATTTTCGGGATTGGTGATAAGAAACCGGTACATCCTAAGGGCATTATTTCGTGTAGTATTTCACCAAAAAATGCATCGGACCCGAATATACAGATTAACTGTTTAATTTTGCCGAAACTTATACCTCTAATGCCGAGTGTTTTATTACCTCATACGGAATGGTCACATATAAAAAATCTAAAGTTGGCGGATCCTTCCTTTCACACTCCGCAGCCTGTGGAGATGTTATTAGGTGCAGATGTTTTATCTCACATTTTATTAAATGATGTAATTACCGGTCCCCCCGGTACGCCTATAGCTATGAATAGCGTTTTTGGCTATTTATTGTTGGGAAAGCTAGCGTTCGATTCTTCGACTCCGTCCTCAGTTCAAGCTTGTTTTAGCTCATTATTCAATGACGGCGACTTGAAAAAATTCTGGGAACTGGAGTCAGTACCTGAAGTGCAGGTACTAACCCCCGAGGAACGTCTATGCGAATCTATTTTCGAGAGTTCACATTGTCGTGACGTCACCGGGCGTTATTCAGTAGCCTTACCCCGTAAGCCTGAAGCTCAACCCTTAGGTGACTCAAAGGAGATTGCAAACGCTCGGTTGCTCAAATTGGAGCAACGTTTGGAGCGAAATCCGAGCCTCAAGGACGAATATCATTCGTGTCTTCAAGAGTATGTGGAGTTGAATCACATGGAGCCGGTTTACGACCGCTCTGACCCTCCCGAGTTAGGTAGTCTTGAGTACTACATTCCGCACCACGCTGTGGTCAAAGAGGCGTCCGAGACGACAAAAATTCGTGTCGTCTTCGACGCAAATTCACCGAGTTCAAACGGTACCAGTCTGAACGACATTCTTCTGACTGGACCTAAGCTTCATCAGGATATTGTTGACATCCTATTGAAATTTCGAGTTCATCGTGTCGCGCTTACTGCCGACATAAAACAAATGTATAGAAACATTCTAGTGCACGAGGCTGATAGGGACTTACAACGTATTCTATGGCGCGCTTCGCGCGACGATCCTATTGTTGAGTATCGCCTACGAACGGTGACCTTCGGTGTTAATTGTTCACCTTATTTAGCCCTTCGTGTCATTAAGCAATTGGCTTATGACGAACAATCCACTTTTCCGCTTGCGTCCACAGTGTTGTTGGACCAAGTATTTGTCGACGATGTTGTTTCCGGTGCTGACGATGAGTTTCAAGCCTTAGCGCTTCAAAAGGAGTTGATCGGTATTTGTAAGTCGGCCGGGTTTGAGCTTCGTAAGTGGCACAGTAACTCGCCCGCGATACTCGCTGCGATTAAGGCGCCACTTATTCAGGGTGAGCGGCAGGAAGTGTCCTTCGCGCCCATGGAGAACGACAACCAAACGAAGGTCCTGGGGCTTCGGTGGAATCCTCAGACTGACCAGTTCTCGTTTAGTGTCCAATGTTCGGCCGATGGTGACATCACCAAGCGAACCATTCTGTCACAAATCGCCAAGATTTATGATCCAATGGGTTGGTTATCTCCCATTACGATGGTCGCCAAGCATCTAATGCAAATGTTGTGGCGCGCGCGCATTGAGTGGGACCAACGCCCGCCACTCGAGATCGTAAACGCTTGGACGGCATTCAACCAAGAGTTGCCACTCTTGTCTCGAATTGTAATACCTCGATTTATTTTTCCGTGTTCAGGTAACGTGTCCATTCACGGATTTAGTGACGCGAGTGAACGCGGTATATCGGGAGCCGTCTATGTTAGGTTGATAGATGAGGATAAAAACATTCAGACGTTTTTATTGTTAGCGAAAACACGAGTCGCACCGATATCACCGTGCTTAACTATCCCTCGCTTGGAGTTGATGGCAGCCGTGATGTTGTCTAAATTAATTGAGAAGGTGTTACAAACCTATAAAAATCGTATCAATATTGAAGAAGTAGTCGCGTGGTCGGACTCGTCTATAGTGTTGGCGTGGCTTCGATCCCCTCCATACGAGTGGAAAACTTTTGTTTCCAATCGCGTGAGTGAGATTCTTTCCCGGATTCCAAATGTTATTTGGAGACATGTTCCATCGCCCAGTAATCCCGCAGATGCTCCCTCGAGGGGCATACTGCCCTCCGCATTACTTCAAAATGAGTTGTGGTTTCATGGTCCACATTGGCTTCGTGAGGAACCCAATGCTTGGCCTTTGCATAACACCATCCCGAGTACTAACGAGGAAAAACGTAACACGTTATCAGTTACGACCGCACCGGCTACACAGCCGGATGAAATTGAGATAATAAACCGTTTTTCAACCTTGAATAAACTAGTGCGAGTCACATCTTTGATATTTAGATTTTACAATAAATTAAAATCGCGAGTAAACAAACAAAATGATATTTCATATCCGAGTCATATTACAGTCCACGAATTTAACGTTTCGCTTAAACGTCTTATTTATCTAGTACAAAATCAAGTGTTCCATGAAGACATCAAAAACATTTCGAAGGGAAAACCGCCCTCTAACAATTTGATACGTCTTAATCCATTTGTTGACGAGTTAAAGTTCTTACGTGTAGGTGGACGTTTACATAAATCATTGTTGCCATACGAGTCAAAACATCAACTGATCCTACCTAAGAAACATACATTGACTAAGTTAATTATCGATGATGCCCACCTTGCGAATCTTCATGCGGGCACCCAATCGGTTTTATATTTGTTATTGCAAAAATATTGGATCTTATCGAGTCGTGACGTCATACGTCAACAAATACATCGTTGTGTGCGTTGCTTCCGCGCGCGCCCCGTACGAACTCAACCTGCTATGGCGCCGCTCCCGGCCTCTCGCCTACGTCCCGAACCTCCATTCGTGAGAACTTCGATAGATTTTGCCGGTCCATTGTATACAAAACCTAACAAAGTACGGAATGCAAAGATAACTAAGTGTTATGTTGCCGTCTTTGTTTGCATGAGTGTCAAGGCGGTTCATTTAGAACTTGTATCGGAGTTGTCTACCGATGCATTTCTAGCTGCGCTGCGTCGATTTGTATCGCGCAGGGGCTTAATTAAAGAGATCTTTTCCGACTGTGGTCGGAACTTTGTCGGTTGTGACAATTATTTGAAGGAATTATATACTTTTTTGAGAACGGACTCTGTTCAATGCGTTTTGAATTCTAAAACCTTGAATCAGGGTATAACTTGGCATTTTCAACCCCCGTATGCTCCGCACTTCGGTGGCTTATTCGAAGCGGCTGTGCGTAGCTTTAAACATTGTTTCCGTCGCGTCGTAGGTACTCAAACGTTGAGTTATGAGGAGATGCATACGTTGTTGTGTCAAATCGAGGCTATATTAAATTCGCGACCCTTGTGCGTGTTGAGCTCGGACGCGAACGATCCCTTGCCGTTAACTCCCGCGCATTTCCTAGTTGGTGGACCTTTAACGGCAATACTGGACGTATCCTTAATAAATGAAAATCCTGGGAGATTGGTTAGATGGCGCTGGACTCAACAATGCGTTCAACATTTTTGGAGGAGATGGAGTCATGAATATCTTCATGAAATACAACAACGTAGCAAATGGTACCTAGATCACGGAACTCCGATCGGTGTGGGAGACATTGTATTAGTAAGAGATGACAACCTACCACCATTACAGTGGCAGCTTGCTCGTGTGCATACACTCCATCCAGGCACGGATGGTATCGTGAGAGTGGTGACCTTGCAAATTGGTAAAAATCAATTCAAACGAGCAGTCGTGAAACTGTGTAAACTGCCTATTGAATAGTTTCGAAAGCGTACTTGTTAGTTCCATAGTACATACTTAGTATAGAATTTTATTTTTATTTTTTTTGGGTTGTTTAGAGTGAGAGTGGTTTCATACTAGTTAGAGAGTTAGCATCATTCCTTTTAAAGTTAAAAGAATCAATTCTTTTAAGGTGAGCGGCATGTTCCGTACCGAAACAAGATTTTGTTATCTATGCAAAATAAATAGTGAATCGCTGTAGGCTAAATAGATAGGTAATTAGAACGTGTGCAATATGCGAGATGAGACGGAACCTATTGTTAGAGTGGGACAGAGATAAGGCCTACAGGGACTAGTGGTCTACGAATATCGGAGGAGAGAGGTCGCGTCGGTGGACCCTCGCCCCGCGAAACAAAAGCAGCGCGCGCGCTGCCGCGAAGCTGGAGGAAGTGGCTTCCAACGACGACGCGCCCCCCAAGAGAAAGAAGCGGTGCCCAAAGGAGGAGTCCCAAGTAGGTGGAAACATCCTCCACTAAACAGATCTAAAGTTTTGTTTTTATCCGAGTTAGAAATATCAGACGAACAAGAAAAGTGAAGGTTAAGGGAATCTATGTCTAAACTAAGTGGGACAGAATTTTGACGAGGCTTACCAATTCCAAGGGATCTAAGGAACTTCCAAACTTTAGAAGAATCCTCATTATTAACTGATTCGTGAACATGGCGGCGAAAAGCATCCCTACACACTGTATTGCAGCGATTTCGTAATTTCAGATATTTCGTCTTATTTAATTCGGTTGGGCGGCATTTATATTTATGTTTAGCGGTTACTTTTTTATGCATTAACTGTCGTATTTCATCAGTAATCTAGGGTGCAGGCAAGTGCTTTAATTTAATGGCACGTAATGGAGCATGTTTATCATAAAGCTGCAAAATAATTGAATTGAACAAAGACATTTGATCATCTACAGTTTCAGCTTCTAGTACAGGAGACCAGTCAATTGCTAAAGCATCAGCATGAAAAGCATCCTTATCCATTCCACTAAAATTGCGCTGAAGGATTGTCTTTGGCTTGTTTTTGGGAGGACGGATTTTATAAGAGAGGAAGATCAGATCATGATTAGAGAAAGCGTCAGCTGGGCACTGACCGTGCTTAGCAACGTGAGAAGGAGAAGAAACAATTAACAAGTCAAGAAGAGATGGAGTACTGTTAGGTAGGTGATGAGTGGCGTTTAAGGGAAGCATATGCATATTACAAGATTTAACGACAGACTGCAAAGAGAAGGAACGTTGATTATTTTTGAGCAGACAAGTTGTAAAAATCACCCATAATAATGGAGTGATTATACAGAGGAAGAATATTTTCTAAAAGAATTTCGAAATAAATAAAGTAATTTATGTGTAAAGAGGGGCTATAATAGACTCCGAGCAGGATCTTTGTATGCTATAGCTATAGCACTTCGATTAGGAGATGTTCGCCAGCGTTAGAGGCGGGTGGTTGAGGTGAGGTACTAATTACAGAGTAAGGAATGTGAGCACGGAGGTAAATAGCGACCCCACCACCGCCGCGTCCAATACGATCGTTGCGGATGAGATTGAATCCAGGAAGGGAGTAGGAAACGGTAGACATACAAGGTTTTAGCCATGACTCGGAGACTAATATAGCATGAAGATTTTTATTGGAAAAGGACGTCTGCATATCAGAGTAATGGGCCGGAATACTTTGAGAATTTATATGAATCGCATTGAAGTTTTTCGGTACATCAGAAAACTGGGAATAAAGATGGTCATCAAGGGTAGGAATACTTTGAAAGCTTAAGTTACTATCACTGCTAGAAGAAGAAGAAGAGCAAGATAAGAATGTATCAGTGTCATTGTTTTCGGAATTAGGCATATTATTGATTAAAAACATATAAGTATACAAGTATAGGCTTATGTGAGTTTATGTTGTAAGTACCTATTAATAATGTACTATGAGTCTCTTAGTATAACCAATGCCAACAAAATAATTATTTATTTTCTTACGGCAGAAGTTATACATACATATGTTCACCTGCCACTTAAGTGCATACAATAGATCATAAATTTTCTACTTTTACAAAACATCGTAGCAAAAAAATAAAAACGAAGACAACAAAAACGAATAACAATCACATGCTCAGAAAAATTAAAAATTAAAACGAGACAAGTTTTAATCTCGTATAGCGTTGGCTAAATAAACTAAGAGTGTGGAGCCAAAATTAAACTAAAATAAAAAATATCGTAGCGAAATTAACTGTCAAGTGTCAAATGTCAATGACAAATATGACAACATTATTTTTATTTAACCCTACAAGCAATTCGTATTTTTAAGAAAGAAAGAAGGGAGTAATAAATAAGTTGAATTACAGTCCGGCAAGTATAACTTGGCGCGGCTATGCGCCACTGTGCTTTTACATTGTACTTTGATAAAAGTTTCTCTTAAACCACTTTTAATTACTTTTGGCATT
This sequence comes from Cabera pusaria, assembly GCA_954871355.1. Lineage (NCBI taxonomy): Eukaryota > Metazoa > Arthropoda > Insecta > Lepidoptera > Geometridae > Cabera > Cabera pusaria. Next base: position 2,017,508 of record OX940896.1, read on the forward strand.
ATTGAACTATTTTAATGTAGCAGATTTATCAACAATAATGTCGCGGTAATCTCTCAAACGTCAAACTCACAGTTTCAAGAGAGCGGAATTAGTTCCAAAAACCACCACCGCCAAGTTATACTTGTGGGACTGTACGGTGTTGATAAAATAATATAAGTTGCGGAAATGTGGGTATTGAATTGCGAAAGACTTAACACAAACATACACGAGAGAAATATGGGTAAGGCACGAATGATTGAACTAATTATCCTATTCACAATTATTTCTTGCCCTCGGCCCCGCGCCGGCTTGAACTTATTAAAAGCACCTCCTAATAGAAGTTTACTCTTGGCATGTAAAGATTATAAATTTACCGCTTGACCACTGTCTCACCTGATGTTACCTAAATGATGATGTGGTCAATTATGTAGTGCGTTTACCTAGATGATACCTATTCTCTCATGACTTGAAGACCCTTCAATTGTACGGTTCTTAAAATGTTTAAAGGATTTTCATCCATTTTCTACTCCCGGACAGGCCCATCCTATCAAAGTGTAAGCGAAATGAATTTTTTATGCCACAGGTGCTTCCAAAAAGCTGCCAAGTTTTGTATTTTTTATCTGGGTGAAGTCGATCCATTTTCGGCTTTTGATGGCAATATTATAAATATAATAGTCGGTTTTTCTTGCCTCTATATTTCATTGTCTTCCGATAAATAAATTGAGATTTATTTTTTATGTTAGTAGGCTGATTTGTTGATGATAAATTAAGATCGTTAAAAAAATATTAAGATGATATAATATAATAGATAAGATATAAGAAGAAGATAAGATTAAAATACTAAAAAAAAAACTACTTCCATGTCACACGGGTCAGATTAAGTAGAGTTTGAGACTTTTATGGTCATATCTCTGAAGGTACTTATTAGACTAGAATATTTTTTTTATTTCGTCGCACATCTATTCAAAAAATCCACTAGTGCACGGTGGGGATTTGAATCCGCTACCTCTGGAATCAAAGCCAACCATTTATATTTTAGGCTTAGCTAGAGCCACAGAAGTATTAAAAGAACCTTTTTGATAAGACTTCAATTCTGTGGTCAGAGCTAAGCAAAGTCTAAGTCAAAGTTCTTACGCGTTGAGGGTAAATTAGATGGAAAAGACATTAGTGTATACAATGAAATAGCTATAGTGATATAACCCGACTAAAACGATGAACACGTGATATATATGTCAGCTATAAGATATAATGAACAACGTAATTTGGTCGGGTTATACAAGACATCGGGTGAAAGCCAATAGGCGCCGCTAGAGCTGGAGCCAGAGCTGGAGGCAAACAATAAAATCGCATACGCGAGAAGGATAACAAAAAATTGTCCTTCTCGCTCACTCATATAATAATAATAATAATAAAAAGAAAAATAATTCGCCATAAACCCGCAGGGGCGGCTTTGTGGCGAGCCGACGGTGAGTGGCGACACCGCGTACCCCTATCCCGTGAGGGCTAAATGAGACCCTCTGACACCCGGCTTGCCTTGACCGGCCGGCCGGTGGTGGGAATCGCAAGAGCTAAGACCAATGCTCCAGGGTGGAAGTGTTAAAGGCATAAAGCCGCTAGTAGCGTTTAGTGAAAGTGCAGCACACCTCTCAACACCCTTAGCTATCCACGCCAATGTTGCCCCTCGGCGCCGACATAACGGTCCGCCTTTATGGGGGGTCCATTCAGTGGGTGGCAAGTCACCACCCGCCTAAATATTTTGTAATGAGGCATAATTGGCAGGTGCCGTACCTCATCCCATAGACCAGCAATCCGACATTAATCAGCTCACCCAATAGTCTCATAATATAATGTACCATCTTTTTATAATATAGTTTCCCATATCTCCTCCTCATCCATTAATAATACCTAAGTAAACATTGTAAAGGGCCTCTTCATGTTGGCTTCGGCTCCATCAATGCCCTCCAAAAGACCGGGCGTGTACGACCCGTGAGTTAAATTGAATAAACGAATAATAATAATAAATAATCTTTATTTTCTTTCGCAATAGGTTAATATGTGACAAACATTATTAGCTAACTTCGAATAATTATACCTACAATAACCTATCTTTGCGAAAGACTGGTGCCTGAAATAGGTTTGAGAAAACCTGTAGTACAGGTCACCAGTACCTTCCCGCGGATTGTCATGTATGTTATACATTATTACACAAGTAATACGTGGGCTTTATAATGTCTTACTACAATATTTTTATTGTGTTACAAAGAAAGAAATGTCATATAGTACAAAATTTAGTAATAAACACTATGTGAATGACGTAGCGTTTAACATTTAGATATGTATAGAAACCGTATACAATATAAAAAAAGGTGATTGAAACAAACTTTGTTTGTATAAAGGCACATATTAAAAAATAAAAGTAAAGGTAAGTAGGTAGGATGGATGCATGTAAATAAACACCTACCTATATCCACAATTTTAATAGATTATAAAACTGTGCTATATGACATTCTAGGACGAATGAGTGTAAAAGATAATGAATGTTTATGAATGTGTATGTGTGATGGATGTGTATGAGTGTTTTGGTTGTAATAGTATCAATGAGTATTAATTAGTATCTATATGAACGAGTGAATGAGGCATTTTTATTATATAAATAAGGACATACTTATTGCGAATGGGTCAAATAATATTATGTAGTTGAAATAAGCGAGGGTGAATTAGATAATCATATGTAGAAGGTTTTCTGTTTCATCATAGTCTAGAGTTTTAAGAAATGATGTGATCTGTTGTTTACTGATGAATGAGTTGAGCGGGAGAATTGAAAGCTTGTTGTTCAGTTTGCTATATAGGAACTGACCTTGATAGCAAAAGAAATTACGGGATTGGGATGTACGTAGGGATTGTGATTGCCATTTCATTCCTTTACCTCTACTCTTGTTCTTAATGAGAACTGGGTCGTACTGTATTTGTGCATGGTATTTAAGGACAGTTCGGAGGATGTAACATTGCCTCAGAGTCAGTACGTCCCATTTCTCATAAAGGTCCGTTGTAGGGTATCGATAGGGGAGGCCCGCTCCTACCTTCAGGATAGCACGTTGTGCCCTCTCGGCGTCAATAAGGTGGGTATAGTTGTGATTGTATAGTTTTATCCTTCTCATATTATTACGACTGACTGTATTAGACTTTCGCCCGTTCTTATATAGCGACTTTTGAATAATCAGTATATGTCAGCTGTTATTGGATAACTATTCTGAGCTGTGGTTGTTTAAGTGTAAGCCGATCTAGGTTAAAATCTTAGATATCGGAGTTATGGCCGGTTTCACCGGTTCTCGATAGCGAATTGAGAACTTTCTCCTTTTTTGTGAAGTCTGTTAAAAATACCAATAAATTAACTTCTAACAAAATTCTATAGCAATTTTTTTATAGACGCAGCTTGAGAGTAATTCTTGAGGACTAATGAATGTTCACATAATGTATGACAACAAATCTCATCAGACAATATGTTTGGTCCTACAACTCATTCCTTTATTAGGAACAGAGGGTAGCGTGGATAAATATTTTATAATTTTATAAACTTTATTACAATAATCTCCTTTAACCGATACACGAATTTAAACAATCAACACAGTTCTACTTATAACAAGTGAATTATTGAAAAATACAAAAACCCGGCCGCGTGAAAAAAATATTTAGTAGCATTTCCTATTCCAAACTCCAGTAAAACATATACATTTTATATATATTCATTATCTTTGTAAATTGTTAAACACAATCCAAAATTTCATCGTACCGACGGGACTTGAACCCGCAACCTCCGGAATAACGTGTTCCGGTGCTTTGCCAATTAAGCAACCCGCAACCTCCGGAATAACATGTTCCGGTGCTTTGCCAATTACCGTCGGTACGATGAAATTTTGGATTGTGTTTAACAATTTACAAAAATATAAAGTGTGAAACACTTCAAAGAAACATAATATTTGATTTACGCAGTGCAACATCTCTCTTCGGAATTGAATGAAAATGTAATGATTGCTTCCGAATGATTAACTTACGTAATAAGTAGTCATAGATGGCGCCACCAATGCATAATTGGGTTAACAAATGCAATCCACTAAATTCGTCGTAACGATACTTCGCACCGTTGCTTAATATGCAAAGCACCGGAACATGTTATTCCGGAGGTTGCGGGTTCAAGTCCCGTCGGTACGATGAAATTTTGGATTGTGTTTAACAATTTACAAAAATATAAAGTGTGAAACACTTCAAAGAAACATAATATTCATTATCGCCGTTAAACATTCTTTGTTTTTATACCATACTCGATATATTTTGAAAACATTTTTTTTTTGGGATTACTTCTTGGCGCCAAAAATCCTTAATTCTAGTGTCATTCTCACGACTAAGACAAATCTTTTGGTTCCACTCATATAAAAATACAACAAGCCGCTTAGGCTCTAGGGTTTGCCAAAAAATATACATGCATACTTACATACATACACTTGAAAAACATAACACTCCTTCTATTGCAGTCGGGTAAAAATAAGGGACTTATTGCGCAAAAACATTAATTTTATTTCCCTCGACGTTTCGACTTCGATTAAGGCTGGCCGCAACTTTGAACCCAGTGATCAGCAAGGTTTACGAATCGAAATTTAAAGCAGCTAAAATCTGCCGATATTGTTAGCATTGTGTATCGCAATGGCAACTCTGATAAAGATAAATTGAGGGTAGTCCCAACGAATTCTCAATAAATAGCAGTGCTGATACCCACAAGTTACAGTCTTCTCGTGATCACAATCAAAGTCACTTGGTTAAAACGTAGAGGTAAACAAAATTATAGTAGGGTCAATTTAACAGATAACATTTGACATCTGTCAGTCTTAGCTTCATAGTAAGGTGACTTGCTTTAAACCATCGATTCAATTGATGAATCGATACGCATCAACACAAACAAGACTGATGTTAGTTTGATGTTATTCGAAATAACCATTTTTCCGGCAGCTCTACGGTACGGTACTGAGTACGGTAATGAGAAATACAATTAGTATTTACATTATTCAGTGTTATTTACTTGTTTGTTTTGCGTTAATATGAAATTGATAAGACACGTTAATACAAATTATACTAATCGGAAATTGTACTTAATTTTGTGAAATTTTGGGAATTGTATTTAAACGATTTTATATGTATTTATGGATTAGAATGTAGCTCCATAGAAAATGGCCCAATAAAATAAAAAACATACTAAAATATACCTATGGATCTAACGTTTAGTAGATTATCGTTAGCGTTTTAACCCAAATTATTGTTGATTTAAGTTCCTATTCAATTATTTTGGTATTTTTTTAGTCAAAGAATAATATTATGTGTTAATTACAATCACAGTGTAGTTATTTTTATAGTTAAACATCATTCACAAGTAATCATTGCGTTTGATTCAACCTATCGACTGATCAATCTTTTGATTTTTTGGGTAGCATACCTATTGTTTATAAAGAATAATATCGTTTAAAAACTAAAAAACAACCGACTTCAATGCCACGCTATTCATTTTCAGTACCAATTTTGAGATGTTTATCTCAATATCTCTGGAGATACTTATCAGACCTCGATAAAATTACCATGGTACCAGGTACCACACTTGGGATATCTCCTTTCCAACAAAAAAAGAATAATCGAAATCGGTTCATAAACGACGAAGTTATCCGCGAACAAACATAAAAAAAAAAAAAAAAATGTATATAAATATACGGTCGAATTGAGAAACCTCCTCCTTTTTTTGAAGTCGGTTAAAAAGTGTTCACTGTCGTAACCTTGTACTGACGTTTCGTTTTTTAAAACAAAAATTGTTATGTTTAAAATGAATTATTAGTCAAAGTAAATCGTAAAAACGCTTTCTTTTGTAATTATTAGAATAAATATGTATTTGTAACTGAAAAATGTTAAGTAATTATGCAGTTCTGACTTTGGAATAATTAATAATTTGATGTGCCCTTCACTACAAGGTCACGTTGTTGAATTTTGATGAAGTGTCAAATGTGATCTATTAAATTGACTCTACTATATTTTAGTGCGATAAAACCCGTTAGTTTATATTTATAACTATGATGCTAAGCTCTTCGAGTGTGGTTAATCTCTCAGCCCTAGCATGACAACTTCAACTGTCTGTGTTATAAGATCGTTTAAAAAACTAAAAACAACCGACTTCAATGCCGCGCTATTAATTTTCAGTACCAATTTTGAGGTGTTTATCTCCATATCTCTGGAGATACTCATCAGACCTCAATAAAATTACCATGGTACCACACTTGGGATATCTCTTTTCTAACAAAAAAAAGAATAATCAAAATCGGTTCATAAACGACGAAGTCATCCGCGAACAAACATAAAAAACATATATACGGTCGAATTGAGAAACATCCTCCTTGTTTTGAAGTCGGTTAAAAATATATAATATATAAAATAATATGTTAAAAATATTTCTAACAAGGATGCCGGCATGAACATTTTAATTAATTTTTTTAATCAAACAGATTTTTGGTGGAAGTTTTGCCTTTATACTTTTGTACAGGTATTTTATTAGGACGAAAATTTAATACACCATCCTATTGAAATATTTCATAAATAAGTTTTAATATAGACTGTTTGAGAAGTGCTTAAATTAGAATGCCACTCAACAGTGTCTGTTTGTAATATTCGCAGATTATTAGATTTTGTTTGAAAGGAAGGTTTCTGGAATTTGGTTATACATAAAGGTAAGTGTGGCGAGGTGCTGGGCTTGCGCCCCGGCGCTGTTCCGCCCCTATAGGGCCTATGGCGCCGCCTCCGGTTGTCGGGCTCGTGTCCGAGGGGAGTGGGGTGACCAGAAGCCACTCCGTCCCCAAGGGCGCTGGTGAACCCGACTGGATGCAAGGTGACCCAGGGCCACCGTCTCCGCCGGAATGGTGCGCACCACCACGCTCACCCGCGAGACCCCGGGGTGCGGGGTAAAGCGGGTCCCTCAGGAGCCGTGGAGGGGGAAGGGTGAGGGGGGGTGTGCGGAGCGGGAGGCCTAACCTGCCCGAACCTACTGGGTGCACCTCCGATACCCGGAGGTAGCGGAGGCGAGGGAGCGGGGGGAGCGGGAAAACACGGGAGGGGTGAGGGGAGAGAGAGGGTAGGAACGCTAGAGCCCCAGAATGCGCTTAGTCAATGAAACACAAAGGTAGTCAACGAAACACTAGGGCTCTAGTGTGGGGCGGGGGCCGAGTGCCTAACTCTTCCTACGGTCGCCTAGCCGAAGTCTTCACTCTTCGCCGCTGTCTTCAGTGGCTTCTTGCTTCAGTCGCTTCTTGCTTCAGTTGCTTCTTGCTTCGGAGGCTTCCTTCTTCTTTTTCTTCTTGGAGAACTCTTCACTGGAACACTGAATACTGATACAGCGAAACGGGGTCACTATGCTATTCCTGATAATTACCGTAATGAGAGCCCCGTTTCGCGCGCCGAAAATCGATCTCGATTTGACCTAATTTTCATCTCGGCTCGCCCACACTTTCGCCTCTAGCGACTTTATTTACAACTCAAGTCTTAGGTATCTTACATGAAAATGCTCGTCATTATGTCTATTTCCTACCTAGACTATCGGGAAATAATAAAACCAAAGAATCTAGATTTTATTTACCAAAAACTACCTAGAAATCTAGAAATCCTGACCTCGTTTGGTCTTTACATGCTAATAACTTTGCCATTTATCAATCTATCGTTATACAGTCTTTTGTAAAAACTGCGCTACTTATTTATCTACCTAATTTCACAAAGAACTTACGAATTTATTTACATAAAGATACATAAAAAACTTATTTACTACACTTATCCAAAAAGTCCATAATTTTCCGTGTTAGAACGAGACGACACGCTCCGTCCCTCTCGCACACTTTAAATATAAATTTCGGCGCTACAATTTCACCGCTTATTATGAAGCTGGCCGCCGTCCCGCGTGGTTCGGTCGCCGACATCCTGCCCCTCGTGCGCAGCACCGACTCCTGGCCCGGCGACTCCATCCTTGCTGTCAGGAACCTTGTTGCCGTCGACGCCGCCTCTGGTACCCACGCTGCTCGTGCCGTTGTCAGCGCCGTATTCCTCGCGTTCCACCGGAACCAGTAGCACCACCTTGGAGCTCGGACGTCTCAGGATGCCGCCCGCGGTGCGCACCTCGATGACCCGCGTTCTGCCGTCTGGCCCAGGGAAGGTTTGGACTACCTACCCCCGAGGCCACGTGTTGCGAGGTAGCGTGGAGTCCACGATGAACACGGTGTCCCCACGCTGCAGGTCCCTGGTAGCCGTCTTCCCGCCGAGTCTTCTTGGGATCAGAGTTGGTAGGTACTCTTTCACCCATCTGCTCCAGAAGTGGTCGGCCAGCCGCTGCGCCACCTTCCAGCTCCGTTGTCCGGTGATCACGTCGTCGGTGAATGCCCCAACCCTTGGAGCGCCGCAGGAACGCCCGATGAGGAAGTGGTTGGGCGTGAGGGCTTCGTTGTCTGGATCGTCGGCCTCCACCAGAGGCCTTGAGTTCACGATGTGTTCTGCCTCCAGTAGTAGTGTGTGCAGGATCTCTTCTCGGGGGTGCCTCTCTTTCAGTGTAACCGCCAAGGCCACTTTGACAGATTGGACCAGGCGTTCCCATGCACCCCCCATGTTCGGTGCGCCGGGTGGAATGAACTTCCAGCGCACTCCCATCTTCTCCGCTTCTGTCACGACGTCTTCTGTCTTCAGCGTCTCGAGGGCTTCTTGTAGTTCCTTGTTCGCCCTCACGAAGTTCGTCCCGTTGTCGCTGAAGATGCTCTTCGGACATCCTCTTCTGGCTGCCATGCGCCGCAGAGCGAGGATCATCGAGTCGGCAGATAGAGAGGTGGCCAACTCGACGTGTACCGCCCTGGTGGTGAGGCAGGTGAAGAGAGCGCCCCAACGCTTCTCATGACGACGGCCCATAGTGACCGTCATGGGCCCGAAGTAATCTACGGCGCTGCAGGTGAAGGGATGCTCGTTGTACCGTAGTCTCTCACGTGGCAGGTTTCCCGTCGGCGGTGTCTGCGGTGCCCCTCTGTAGACACGGCACCATTGACACCCGTGTCGCGTCGCTCGTACTGCAGCCCGTAGTCCCAGGATCCAGTAGCGCTGCCGGATCTCGTTCATGACCGTCGCATGATTCCCGTGATTGAAGATCTCGTGGTAGTGGTGGATGAGCAGTCTCGTGATGGGATGCTTACTGTCAAGCACCACTGGTCTTCTGAAGTGAACGTCGAGTCCCGCCGCCGCGTCGATTCTTCCTCTGATGAGGAGCAGGTCTTCCTCTTCTTCGACGTCCAGGTTCTTCAGCTTGCTAGCCCGATCGACGGGCTTGCCTCTTCTGATGTTGCGTAGTTCTTCCCCGAAGCTCTCCTCCTGGCTTCGTCGCAACAGCAGCTTCTCTGCCCTCTCCAGGTGATGAGGTTCAATGGAAGAAATCTTCTTTCTTCAATCTTCTTCATTGAAAGAGTCTTCTTTCTTCTTCTCTTCGGGTTCCTTTTCCATGTAAGATCTTCATTTTCTTTCTTCGTAACGTTGACTTGTTCTCGGAGATGTCTTCTTCTGCAGAGTTCGACGAACTGGATGACCCTCGCCGTCGCCCTTCGCAGCCGCTCCCAGCGCGAGAATCGTGCGGGCTCGGGAGTGGCGTGCTGCTCCTTCTTCCTCAGCGCGGCGACCGTGGGCTTCTCTTTTTCCTCCCCCGTTGACTCTGTCCTGAAGTTGCGTGGTTTGGGCCATTGATTTTCATCTTCTTTCAGGAACGTTGGACCTGTGAACCATCGATGATTACTGGTGAAGTCCCTTGGTATACTTCGTGTGGCGTCGTCCGCAGGGTTCTCAGCTGTTGGTACCCAGCGCCATTCCTGCGGTCTTGTCGTGTCTTCTATCTCGGCGAGGCGATGTGCCACGAACGTCTTGAAGTTCCTCGGGTCGGACTTGATCCAGTTCAGGATGGTGCTCGAGTCGGTCCAGAAGGTCTTCTGTACTGGCTTGATGTCTAGCTCCTCTTCGACTGAACGCGCCATCCTGGTCCCCAGCAGCGCGGCCTGTAGTTTCAGCCGCGGGACGGAGACCGGCTTCAGTGGAGTGACTCGCGCCTTCCCAGCCAGTAGAGTGACGACCACGTTGCCCTCGCTGGTCTTCTGCCTCCAGTATACTGCACACGCGTAGACGGCTTCACTCGCATCCGTGAAGACGTGCAGCTCCCCTTCGGTGCCGGAGTGTGAGAAGCACCTTGGCACACGAAGCTCTCGTAGCAGCTGCAGGTTCTCCAGGTACGCCTTCCACGATGCCTCGTCTTCTCCCGTGATGACGTCGTCCCAGCCGACTCCACTTCTCCAGATGTCTTGCAGCAGCCTCTTGCCCTGGATGAGCACGGGTGATGCCAACCCCATAGGGTCAAAGGTTGACATCACGGCGCTGGTGACTTCTCTCTTCGTCGGCGTCTTCATCTTCTTTACGACGTCTTGCACGTTGCGCAGGCAGGTCCGGAATCCCATGGCATCTTCCTCGATAAATCAGCGAAGACCCAATGTCTTCTCCTCCTTGGACCCCAACTCGATCTCGGTGCATGCTTCTTCACTGGTGAGGTCCCGCAGCACCTTCATGCTGTTGGATGCCCACCCTCTTAGCTTGAAGCCTGCCTTCTTGTGGACGATGTCCACCTCCTTGGCCACCTGGATTGCTTCTTCTTCTGTCGCGAAGCTGTGCAGGTAGTCGTCCATGTAGTGGTTCCTCTCGATGGCCCTCGCTGCTGCCGGATACTTGTCTCGATGCTCGGCAGCGTTGCGATTCTTCACGTAGATCGCGGTGCTCGGTGAACAGGCGGCGCCGAAGATTACCGACGTCATTCGGTACTCTCGCGGTGCCCCAGAGCGTCGTTCACCTCTCCACAAGAACCTCAGGCTGTCGCGATCTTCTTCTCTTATCTTGATCTGTAAGAACATCTCCTTTATGTCCGCTACAACAGCAACTGGCTGTTGGCGGAACCGCAGTAGGACCCCGAAGAGTGATTGGAGCAAGTCAGGTCCCGGCAGGAGAACATCATTCAGGCTTCTCCCCTCGAACTTAGCCGCCGCGTCGAAGACTAGCCTATTCTTCTTCTTGGTGGGATGCGTCACGGCGAAGTGAGGCAAGTACCACTTGCGGTCCGATGTCGACTTGTGTTGGACTTCCTCGGCGTACCCACTGTCGAGAAGATTCTGGATCTGTTGAGTGTATTCTTTCTTCAGCTCGTCGTCCCGGTCCAGCTTCTTCTTGATGCCCCGTAGCCTTGTTTCTGCGGAGCGGTAGTTGTCGGGCATCTTCTCATCTTCCTTCTTCTACAGAAGTCCTGTCTCGAACCTTCCACCTTCTAATCTTCGACTCTTCTCTTCGAGGATCTTCATCGCCATTGCTTCTGCATCTGTAGTTGGTCGACGTGGCTGCACCCCCAGTGACTCGATGGCGAGGTGATCCTTTATGAGCTTCTCCATGTTTTCCTCTTGAGTCGTGACGTGCGCGCAGGTGACGAAGTTCACCCCCTGTGCCGCTCCTCCATTGGAACCATGGAGCACCCATCCGAGCTTCGTGAGGGATGCTACCGGCTGGTTCCTCTTCCCCTTCCGTGTGGCTCTGGAGATGATGAGCTCCCAGTTGTCCTGGCTGAGAAGGAGCTTCGGCGGTTCTTCTTTGTAGGTGAGCTGGCCAACCAGCTTGCAGAGATGATCACACTTCTCCAGCCTTGACTTGTCCACTTCTTGTGAACCGATGCTCAGTTGGTCGATCGTCCTTGCCCCGACGATCTTCCTCTTCATATTCTGATGAACTCCTCTGATTTTCATGCTGATCTTCTCGGAGTCCTCCTTCATGATGGTCCCCCCTCCGACAGTCGCGATAGCGAGCGACTCTCGAGGACCCTGAAGACCGGTCGACTCCGCCACCGACGAATCCAACAAGGTGACGGTCGACCCCTCGTCCAGCAGCGCCAAAATCTTCGCAGATCCTCGTGGTCCATACACCTCCACGGGGATGATCTTGAGGTACGCCCTCTCCGTGCTGGCTGCGTGGACTTGCGTGGAGATGGTGTTCACCTTCTCGGTCGGTTCTTCAGCTGCCTTCTTCCATGCTGGTCGGTCTTCATGAAGAAGTTGATGATGTGCCCTCCCGCAGTCCTTGCAGGCTGGCCTCTTGCATCCCTCCTTCCGGTGACGTCCCATAAGGCATCTGAAGCACATGCGAGACTTGATCGCGATGTTCCATCTCTCCTTCTTCGACGCCTGCAGGAACCCTCGGCAGTTGACCAGCAGGTGCTCGCCGTCGCATTGCGGGCATGACGGCTTCTCCTTCCTGTGGTCCTTCTCCAGTGACGTCGTTGTGTGCGTCGCCTGCCGAGCTGGTCTCCTCTGCGCCGGTGTAGACTCGTGCCCCAGGTACGGCCCGATGGTGTCTGCTTCTGCATTCAGAAAATTCGCCATCTGAATCAAATCAACTTTCACTGTCTTGGTAAAATCATACCAACGAAACTTGAGCAGCTGCGGCATCTTCTCCAATATCTGCCGAATGATGTCTGGTGTCTGCAGATACTCCATCCTGTCCAGTCCCCGGATTGTCGCGATGATGTTGTTCACCTTGTTCGCGAACGTGCAGATATCGCGCTCGCTGTCGGTGATCTTGGGCAGGTTCCTGATCTTCTCCAGTTCCGCCAAGACCAGGTTCTCTGGTATGCCGTACCGCCGGCGTAGTGTATCCATTATTTCTTCTGGCAGGCTGCTTGAGTACAGGAAATTCTTCACGCTGTCCCGTGCTTCTCCCTTGATCGCCCTCCGCAATCGCGCCATGTTCTGCACGGGCGAAAAGAGAGGGCTGGTGTCTTCATACACCGTCTTGAAGGCGATCCACTCGCCGTCCTTGCCGTTGAAGAAGGGCAGCTCATGCATGTAGCCCGGTGGTGCTGACCCCATCTTCGGCGCTTCCTTAATGGCTTGGACTACTGCTTCCCAGCCCTTGCTGCCGTTGACCTGTAACTGTCCATTGTCTTCATTAGCCGTTGAAGATCCTTCATGGTGACTCTTGATGCGAGGTTCCCCTGGAATGCAGCTTCCTCAGCACTCCTTCCCTTGGCACCCCCTGCTGGGTGCCGGTTCCTCGTGCTTGTGGGACGACGTAGCTGGTGGAGGTCCTCTTGAAGCGCAGCAGTATCCGCACTCCTTCCCTGCGCACCCCTTCCTGGGTGCTGGATCCTCCTTGTAGTGGTGGCATGCCGATGGTTGTGGAGGTGTTCCCGGAGCGCAGCCTCCTCTGCACCCCTTCCTGGCGCACCCTCTCCTGGGTGCAGCCTCCTCCCGATGGTGACACGACGTGGGCGGTGGAGGTCTTCCCGGAGCACAGCTTCCTCTGCACCCCTTCCCGTTGCATCCTTCCCTGGGTGCAGCATCCTCCAGCCGGTGACACGTCGCAGGTAGTGGAGCTCCCCCTGGAGCGCAGCCTTCTCTGCTCTCCCTCCTGGTGCACCCCTCCATGGGTGCTGGCTCCCGATGATGGCAGGTGGTGGCTCCCGAAGGTCCCTCTTGAAGACGCCGATCCCTGGTCACCTCCCCGGTGCACCCCTTCCTCGGGTGCGGGCTCCTTCGGTCCTGTGGCAGCTCGAGGTCCCCCTGGAAGACGCCTCTTCTCGGCCTCCTCCCCTGTGCGCCCCTCACTGGGCGCGGGCTCCTCCTGGTGCTGCCTGGTGGATAGCCGCTCCACCGTGTCTTCTACCCATGCCTGAACGTCCCGTTCCTTTTCCAGGTCTTCGGCTTCATCAGAGTCCGAGTTCTCCTCTTCATCCTGCAACAGCTCCAACTGCATGCGTCCAAGTTCCGCAGCACTCTGAGCTTGCAGCATGTCTTGTTTTGCAATCTCGCAGCGTATCTCCAGCTCGCGACGCCTCCTCGCTGACATCGCGGTCTTGGCCCCCTGACTTCTGCGACCTCCCGCAGAACCGCCCATGGTCCTCTTCGGTAAGGTCTTCTCAATGGCTGCTTCGGTCTTCTCAGCAGCTCCGGTCTTCTCTCCCCGTCTACTCGGAGCTCGTCTCTCCGAGTGTCGCAGGCTCCCGTGCCTGGTGGTGCTCGACGTGCTGACGGCACTCGAGCTGACTGATATGGCTCCTGACGCTGATGCCGACGTCGCCCTCGGCACTGACGTCGACGATGCTCCCATCGCCTCTTCGGTGGCCGCCGCTGTCGGATGTGGTTCCGGCTCACGCTGCTGCTCGGCGGCCTCGGCACCCTTCTGACTCCTTGTGCACACCATACTGGCGATCCGGAGCTCCAACCTGGGAAGGGAGGGGATCCGGCTCGAAGGACCAGCTGTGGCGAGGTGCTGGGCTTGCGCCCCGGCGCTGCTCCGCCCCTATAGGGCCTATGGCGCCGCCTCCGGTTGTCGGGCTCGTGTCCGAGGGGAGTGGGGTGACCAGAAGCCACTCCGTCCCCAAGGGCGCTGGTGAACCCGACTGGATGCAAGGTGACCCAGGGCCACCGTCTCCGCCGGAATGGTGCGCACCACCACGCTCACCCGCGAGACCCCGGGGTGCGGGGTAAAGCGGGTCCCTCAGGAGCCGTGGAGGGGGAAGGGTGAGGGGGGGTGTGCGGAGCGGGAGGCCTAACCTGCCCGAACCTACTGGGTGCACCTCCGATACCCGGAGGTAGCGGAGGCGAGGGAGCGGGGGGAGCGGGAAAACACGGGAGGGGTGAGGGGAGAGAGAGGGTAGGAACGCTAGAGCCCCAGAATGCGCTTAGTCAATGAAACACAAAGGTAGTCAACGAAACACTAGGGCTCTAGTGTGGGGCGGGGGCCGAGTGCCTAACTCTTCCTACGGTCGCCTAGCCGAAGTCTTCACTCTTCGCCGCTGTCTTCAGTGGCTTCTTGCTTCAGTCGCTTCTTGCTTCAGTTGCTTCTTGCTTCGGAGGCTTCCTTCTTCTTTTTCTTCTTGGAGAACTCTTCACTGGAACACTGAATACTGATACAGCGAAACGGGGTCACTATGCTATTCCTGATAATTACCGTAATGAGAGCCCCGTTTCGCGCGCCGAAAATCGATCTCGATTTGACCTAATTTTCATCTCGGCTCGCCCACACTTTCGCCTCTAGCGACTTTATTTACAACTCAAGTCTTAGGTATCTTACATGAAAATGCTCGTCATTATGTCTATTTCCTACCTAGACTATCGGGAAATAATAAAACCAAAGAATCTAGATTTTATTTACCAAAAACTACCTAGAAATCTAGAAATCCTGACCTCGTTTGGTCTTTACATGCTAATAACTTTGCCATTTATCAATCTATCGTTATACAGTCTTTTGTAAAAACTGCGCTACTTATTTATCTACCTAATTTCACAAAGAACTTACGAATTTATTTACATAAAGATACATAAAAAACTTATTTACTACACTTATCCAAAAAGTCCATAATTTTCCGTGTTAGAACGAGACGACACGCTCCGTCCCTCTCGCACACTTTAAATATAAATTTCGGCGCTACAATTTCACCGCTTATTATGAAGCTGGCCGCCGTCCCGCGTGGTTCGGTCGCCGACAGTAAGGATAGCAAAGGCATCTATTATAGTTAGTTTAGATCTTTTACAATAACATGGCCCGCCCCTGCAAATCCTCACGAAAGAGTTTGTATGTAGTTGTAATTATGTTGTACTACGTTATAAGAGTAGGCACTTCCCTACATTGTTGATACCCGAATTATGAACGCACTTTGTAGCCAACCTAACTTAACGGAAAGTATTGCTTATAAATTTCATAGAAACTTTTTTTGCTGTGTTGGTTGGTACAATATACGTTCATAATTAGGAGTTATTTAATTATGTATGCAATGTCGCGGAACCGGCAGTACCAGTACGCACACATGCGTGGTGGTGCGTTGTAAATACTTTCACAAATACTTTCAAACGTATTTATTTTTAACCCCCGACGCAAAAAGAAGGGGTACTATTAGTTTGGCTTGTGTATCTGTGTATGTGTATGTGTCTGTCTGTGGCATCGTAGCGCCTTAAATGGATAAATCAATTTTGTTTTATTTGTTTGATAGGTGCCATTATTGAGATTTTTATTAGCTTTGTTAAATTAAAATCTTTTTTATTTGATGAGACTACGATAGCAACTTTCGTAGTCCTTTGACTGCGGACGTCAAAAAATCAAAATGGCGCTTTTGCGAACTACTTTCCCGTCACTCTGCTGTTCAGCGTAGTTTACATTAGTCAAGTAGGCGACCATTATACATATACAAATATGTCGGGGGTGGTTTGAAATTTGAAATTTAGTATTATAAACTACATAGTTGATTATATTCCATGTACTACAGGAGAAATGGATTAATTAAACACCCACTTACGTGTTGAAATTTTAATCCGATTCGAGGATACATTCGATTTCGAAACGTCATTATTTTGTAATGTTGAATATCGATCGCGGAAACGTTGCCCATTATAATAACTGATTTACAAAATTACATACAGTGTAGGAACATAACATTATGTTTCTTTATGTGCACACATACTTTATATTTTTGTTCATTGTTACACAATCCAAAATTTCATCGTAACGATGGGATTCGAACCCGCACTCTCCTAAGAAACATGCACAGGGCTAGCATGGCCTTATCCCCGGGGGAAAAGCAAAATTATTTCCCGTTTTTCGCCACTGACAGGAGATCAACACAACAATTTAATTAAATTATTTAAATTTTTTAACCGCTTGGTGAAGTTTAACCCCGAGCATAGAAAAGATAATGCCCCGAGTTTTGATTTAGTTTTGTATTAAAAAGTTAAAAAAAAGAATTGATTAAAAGTCAGCGGGCGTTTATAATTGTCGAAAAACTTTACTTATAATTTGCCTTCTCCACCAAACCAAACACGGATAGGTGGAAAGACAAAATAGTCCCCTTGCCATGCTAGCCCTGCGTGCTATGACCAACTTAGTCACAGTACGATCCTATTGATACGAAGAAATTAATAGATTGCATTTTAACCAATTATGCATTGGTTACGCCATCTTCGATAACTATTTCGAAGTTAATTATTCAGAAGAAATCTTTAGTTTTAAAATCCGCCGGGAGAGGTTGCACTGCTAAAATCAAATGTTATGTTTCTTTCACTTATATTTCTTCTTCTCTTTGTATTTTTGTACATTGTTATACAATCAGTACACTGTTACACAAGTGTAATAGTTGGAAGTGTTGGAACATATAACCTCCTCCTTTTTTAAAGTGGGTTAAAAATTATATATTTAGCTAGTTTTGTTCCAATTATCACATTGTGAATTGCAAAGATCGAAGTCAAAAGAGAGGTTGTTTCCGAATCCAAATTTGTTTTCGATATATTGTGAGTAGCCCTGGTAAGCTGATAATCACTGTGAAATCAACTTTTCTATGTCTGATCAATTCGGAATTCGGTAAATTCTTACTTCAACGATCTTGTAAGAAATTGGTAGCATTGACCTGATGCTGGGGCATCTCCTGATATCTGCAGAATACTCTACTCCTCACCAACCTACAGCAGAGATGTCGAATTTGGGCTCGTCGGATTGTTCTCAATAAACAGATTCTGAATAGATCTGTCGGGAGTGGTTTTTAACCTTCAAA
The DNA here is from genome assembly GCA_954871355.1 of Cabera pusaria. Lineage (NCBI taxonomy): Eukaryota > Metazoa > Arthropoda > Insecta > Lepidoptera > Geometridae > Cabera > Cabera pusaria. The sequence continues at coordinate 2,035,143 of OX940896.1, forward strand.
AATAGGAGGTTTCTCAATTTGACCCTATATTTTTTTTTATTTTTGTTCGCGGACAACTTCGTCGTTTAGGAAGCGATCAGATAGCGCAGTAGTATTTGTACCGACTGGTCCACACCAAATGCGATCAGAAAACAATTGAAAAGTACTGAGATCGCACCCGCAGATCGCAGGACGCCGCGGTGTGGCCATAACTTTAGTATCTCCTGAGATATGGAGATAAACATCTCAAACTTGGTACTGAACATTTTTATCAACCGACTTCCAAATAGAAGGAGGTTCTCAATTTGTCTGTATGTTTTTTTTCTTGTTTGTATGTTACGCGATTACTCCGTCAATTGTGAACCGCTTCGAATGATTCTTTTTGTAATCGGTAGGGTACGTTTTCGAAGTGGTCCCATTGTAATTTCATTGCGATCTGATAATTATTCCGAGAGATATGACGATAAACGTCTTAAACTTGCTATTCAAATTGACTCGCGGGGCATTGAAGTCGGTTGTTTTAGTTTTAACTACATCATCAGTGATGTAGCTGGAAGATGGCCAAAAGAACTCCAAAACTACACATGTTATACCCGTCGTGTTTGGGCTCGTTGGATTTGTCTTGACTTACTCTGGTCATAGGTCATGTAAAAGCTTGTGTTTAAAAAGGTTTTTTAAATAATACTTGTTTATAATATTAGTCCAGATTAGCATCGCGATGAATAATAATAAAAAAAAAAACAAGAAAGAAAAAGCTCTAGTCTCCAAAGAGAAATTAAATAAATCCTCGCTTCGTAAGCCACTAATTAAAAAACTTACCGGAGTAGTACCGGAGAAGTAAAATTATTATTTGCGGGTCAATTTGTAACCGTACCTGACCTACTAACATAACTTGCCGCCATTCAAAAGAGAGTATTACGTAAACATAAATCTAGAAGAATTGAAATGTTTTATCGGAGTTTGAATATACAATCAGTGAAAAATAAAAGCAAAAGTCAAAACTCAAAGCATTATTCAGTATATGGGCAAATAAAAAATCTGCACTAACACACGTTAAATAACATTAAATAGACCATATCAATATTATTCTCAATATAACAAAAACATAACTTATTGCTTTGTATAAAAAAAAAAAAAAAAACAAAAGTTATCAGCCATTGAGCTTTCACATAAACGTAGAACGTCACACTTAAACACAAAATGTTTAATTCCCCTGATTAATGTAGGGTTGCCAACCGTACTATTACGTGCACCTCTAATGCATGTTTAAGTCCTTGAGACAATTTTTATCTAAAAAAATGTGAAATAATGCAAGCAATAAGCATTGTAGAAGATAATTAAAAGGCTAGCAGCTAGGTTGAGATTTTTATCGCCATATTTCTGGAGTTATTCATCAAATCTTGATAAGATTACAATATGTACAAAATGACCAACCACACCTACAGAATAATTCTTAACTTCAGGTGAGATATTGGTCCAGCGATTGCTTATCCTTACTAATATATAAATACTAGCTGACCCGGCAAACGTTGTTTTGCCATATAAATAAATGGCTATTAAAAAATAAGGGTTGATCGTAGAAGGGTGAAAATTGAGGATTGTATGTATTTTTGTATGTTGTATCATAAAAAAATAGAAATTAAAAATTTTGTCTAAAAAATAAAAAAAAAATTTAGAGGTGGACTACCCCTAACATTTAGGGGGATGAAAAATAGATGTTGGCCGATTCTCATAGATACCGGATAAGCACAAAAAAATTCATCAAAATCGGTCAAGCCGTTTCGGAGGAGTATGGCAACGAAACCTGTGACACGAGAATTTTATATATTAGATTATAAATGCGAAAGTAAATCTGTCTGTCTGTCGCGCTTTCACGCTAAAACGACTGGTGAGCGCGGCATGGTACGGAGCAGTGTAAGTGGGAAAATATGCCTAAGTGTGCTGCGGAACGTAAAGGCTGACGACGATAAAGAATTTATACGCATGTGTCATATATTTTAAATAATTAGCCTTAATAATTAACAATGATATCCAAACACACTATTCCACGCGGACGAAATCGCGGGCACAGCTAGTCCATTATAAAAAAAATATTCTAATAGGTAAATTTTTCTGAGACAGGTATTAGCAGGTTAAATAAGAACCTTGATAAGTTATCCATTTTTTTACCTCGGTTTAAACTTTAATACTTCGATGGAGTTATGTCAGTACCAACTGTTAGTAAAGCTTCAGCTGCCAATTGTCTCATCGAAATTCGGCATTGTGTTTGGAGTGAGCCAATGTGGAAGACACGTTGGAATAATTGCGCTATGGATATGGATTGTAATGGATTATAATCGATTTTCTTTACAGGTTTTCATCTATGACATTTTTTGGGTGACCAAGCATTCCCTAGAGTTGAGGTCATCTGAAACTTTAGAGTTAGATATGCCAGCTCACTCAACAATCTTCTATGATTCTCCTTTCATTATACACGCAATCCGACTTTGGAATGACTTACCTGTTACAATTCGACACGCTCCCTCAATTTATACTTTTAAAGAATAAGATCGTTTAAAAAACTAAAAAGAACCGATTTCAATGTCGCGCTATTAATTTTCAGTACCAATATGTTTATCTCCATATCTCTAGAGATACTTATCAGACCTCGTTAAAATTACCATAGTACTACATTTGGGATATCTCCTTTCCAACAAAAAAAAAAAATCAAAATCGGTTCATAAACGACGAAGTAATCCGCGAACAAACATAAAAATAAAAACATATACGGTCGAATTGAGAAAGCTCCTCCTGTTTTTGAAGTCGGTTAAAAACTAAAAAAAATCTACTTAATACAAACCGGTATTGATGATAACATGTATTCCCTAAAACTGTTATGTGTTTGTATGTGTTTGTATGTTTATATATTATGCATATGTATTTATATTTGTTTTATTTGTATGTATGTATTTTATGTAGATATATATTATCAATATAAATATATGTTTATGACTTTGAAATAGTTGTTTATTCATTTTATGATCTCAAAATTGTTAAATGTACACCTTAGCCCTTTACATATTCATACTGTCCACTCCGTCCTAAGGTTGTCTTGAAGAGATCACTTTAAGCAATAAGACCGCCCATTGTAATAATGTATAATTTATTATAAGATGTTAATTATTTAATTTTGGTGTACAATATACAGTTATAATTCCTTCATTCATTCATTGGATTCGCCATGAGTAGGTATTGTAGGTTTCTATTCAGCTAATAGTTGTAGCAGTGGCTTCATCGCAGACCGTTAAAAAATGGGTAAGAGCTTGTACACAAAACTGGGATGGGACGTCGCATCGTAAATACCAACGAATAATCTAATACTACTTTCTGCGTTGCTAATTTGCATCGCGTCGATTGACAGTTTTTAACCGACTTCAAAAAAAGGAGGAGGTTTCTCAATTCGACCGTATATTTTTTTTATTTTTTTTATGTTTGTTCGCGGATAACTTCGTCGTTTATGAACCGATTTTGATTATTCTTTTTTTGTTCGAAAGGAGAGATCCCAAGTGTGGTACCATGGTAATTTTATTGAGGTATGATAAGTATCTCCAGAGATATTGAGATAAACATCTCATAATTGGTACTGAAAATGAATAGCGCGGCATTGAAGTCGGTTCTTTTTTAGTTTTTAAACGATATTATATGTGTATAAGACGCGTTCTATACAGGAGTCTACGGCTTTTCAAACATATTAGGTGCCTTACAGCTAGTTGCAGCATCAGCATCTGCAAAACGGCTGGCACCAATGTGAAAGTCACAAAAAAGCTCAATATCAAGCTTTATTCAGCCTTGCAAGTCAAGTGCACTAACATTACACATTTTCTTTGAAACTAAGGGCCCAGTGGAGTTGTGGGAGAATGGTCGGCTTTGTCGCCAGAGGTGCCGAGTTCAATCACCGCCGTGCACCGTTGGATTTTTCAATCGAAAAATTTATGTGTGCTTTTCACAGAGGCCCTCCGGTGAAGGAAAAAGATAGGAAAAATAACTCCCAAGCCCTGCGTGGTGGAAGGAAACCATCTAGTATCCGCCTGGCCAGCTACGACCCCTTAAGTTAGAAAATGTTCCGGTAGCTATCCTTGAGAGCCACTTCTCATTTTAGGCTTAGCGTTCTACCATCCTCGACTGCATCATCACTTACCAACAGGTGAGATAGCCTATATGATAGCTTATCTAATACTAGAAGAATCTTTGTCCTGATATACTAACGGACTGACTTAGAGACAGCGCACAGCCTAAGAGCGTTTATCCACAGCAACGGCACCGGGACGTCACCGGCACCGAGATTTTTTCGGGCCGGTTGGAAAATGATGTGCCAGCGATCGTTTGTCCACCACCACCGATTCCGGTGGTTCTGTTTCTTCTAGCTGTCATGCGTGGCAGATGCGTTTCCATAGAAATAATACAAACAACCTCAGATAAAAAAACAATAACCCGTCGAACGGCGCCGGGCGCCGGCAGTGTGTGGACAAGATCAAACGTTTTTGTATTGCGAGCCAATGGCGGCACATCGGCCATAAAAATCTCTGGCCGGTTCCTAGCGGTCGCGCCGATCTACTCGAAATATCGGCGACCGGGATGACGTCGCCCGGTGCCGATCATGCTGTGGACAAGCTGCCATACATACATATGTACCGCTAATTCGGCGCCGGCATTTTGTTGCCGGTGACGTCCCGGTGCCGTTGCTATGGACAAACGCTGTAAGCCGCTGGTCGTAAAGACTTGAAATTTGGAGAGTACAATTGTCTCAGTTAAGAAAGGATTTTCTGAAATTCACCCCCTAAAGGGATGAAACGGGGACTGATAGTTGTATGGAGAAACAAGATTAGATAGTTTTTTTTCGAAACGTCACACAAGTGCTTCTGTAAATAAATAAGTAAATGCTTGTTACACGTGTTTTTCGAAATATATCCCCTAAGAGGGTGAAGTGGGGTATAAAAGCCTGAAAACCAATATTGTTTTGGATTGCGCTAAAATGTGGCATGCAGATATTTATTACGATGTAGGTGTCCGCTAAGAAAGGATTTTCTGCAATTCACCCCTTAAGGGGATGAAACGGGAATTCAAAGTGTGTATGGAGAAACAAAATTAGATTTTATTTTTTACATTCAAGACTTTACATAAATGATTCTGTAAATAAATAAGTAAATAGTAGATTCAGGATTTTTCCAAGTTCAACCCCTAAGAGGGTGAAGTGGGATAACAAAGTCTGAAAATCAATATTGTTTCAGATTGCACTGAAGTTTATAATGCAGATAGTTATTAGACGTCAGTACCTGCTAAGAAAGGTTTTATAAATTCATTCCCGAAACGGTGGTTCAAAGTTTGTATGGAGAAACAAGATAACATTTTTTTTTATTATTCGAAACTTTACAAAAGTGCAAATAAAATAAAAATCTGTAAATAAATAAGTAAATACTTGTTTCAGAATATTTTGAAACTGGGTAACAAAATCTGAATATCAATATAGTTTTTCCTTATAAAAATAAATTCCTATTTCCCTTACTCATGCGATAACTTGAAAACGTGTGCACCGATTTAGCTAATTCTTTTTTGATGTGTTTTTATAGCAGAAAGGTTTTTACGTGAAAAGTTTTATATGAATGGAAAAGACTTTAACGCGGGAAAGCCACGGGGCACTTCTAGTATGATATAAAAAAAGATCCTAAAAGGTTAACTGAGAATAAAATACAATTTGCATTCATCAATATTTTTTTTGCGAGTTTTCAAATTCCATTTCACAACTTTCCAAACAGAAGGTTTAATTTTAATTTGCTGACAGATAAGGATAATTTCAAGTACAGTGCCACAAGTATAACTTGGCGGTGGTGGTTTTTGGAACTAATTCTTTTAATTGAAACTGTGAGTTTGACGTTTGAGAGATTACCACGACATTATTGTTGATAAATCTGCTACATTAAAATAGATCAATAATGCCAAAAGTAATTAAAAGTGGTTTAAGAGAAACTGTTATCAAAGTACAAAGTAAAAGCACAGTGGCGCACAGGCACGCCAAGTTATACTTGCCGGACTGTACCTCGGAAATAAAAAAGTCATTACCTTGTCGAAAAGAAGTATTGCGGAGTGGAATACGAACAAAGCAATTCGGAGCCGACTGACCCAAGCTCGAAAACTTGAATAAATTAGAGTCAGTGCCTCAAAGAAACTGAAAATTGTGTACAGGTGGATGCACTTATATGTATTTTGTGTTGTAGGCACGTTGACTTTGTCATTACCGTCTTTGACCACCTTGTCAATTACCAACAGGTGAGATAGTAGTCAAACAGTAGCCTATATGATATAAAAAAATGTGGAGAGCCTTTAGTCTTTTATATCTTGGATGGCCTTTTAGTGTGTCTTAGTCTAGTGAAACATACACCGACTTTTGATCTTCAGATCTGATACATAGATCATACTTCGAATTTTAGGCGCCATACCCACACGGCGATAACATCGCGTCGGCGAACAAAACGAATTGCCGCGATACACTTGCTTGGAGAGATGACGACTTGTGGTTTCCTATCTCAAAAAAAAAATCAATTTTTCATACACCACTTTTGTTGTCTGTTTGTTCACGTGTCTACCAACACGTGGTGGTTTTTTATTGAAATTGATAACAAATACTAAAGTCCCCTGAAGCTGTGTAATATAGAAGTTTCGTCGACTGAATTAAAAGGAATAGAACTCTGTAAGGGCATATAATAGGACAGTTGAATTTGGGTTAGTATGTGTTGTTATTGTCATTAGTACTTTGCAATAAACATGATATTTTAACAAAACGCTTTTATTTAAAAAGTTTTTCCTATACTTTTAATTTATATATTTTGCTCGATTCACTCTCATTGCCATATTCATTCTTTTCCGACGCTCATTTTTCACCACAAAATAAATGTTTCCAGTCTTCTCTGCCTCTACAGACATTTGATGCATTACCATTCTAGTCACGTGGTCTGTTCTCCTCATGACTTGATTCTTATGTGCTGTATATCTACACAAAACTTGGATATTAGTTGGCAAATAGTGACCCAGACAATCCAGTAGATTAAGCTGTAGATTAGGATAGGTATTGTACAATTAAGGTGACTATTGTTATATTTCGGGTCATGGTAACTGTAGACCGTATCTCCTCTAGAGATAATAGTACTATTATACAGAAATCTACTTGATAATCTTTTTGACCAACATCATAAAAAGAGGAGGTTCTAGCACCCGTTGGTAGACGGATTATAATTCAACCTAGATGTGGAGCAAAACACCTCATAACACTAATTGATAACACTTCCGCGGCATGTACAGGCAACCTTACTTTAATATTTTTTTACTAGTCTGACGTCAACGATTGGACGACAGTTGAACGGCTCATTCATTTTGTTTTTTTTTTTAATTCAAAGCGTTAATTTCTGCTTTTGCTTTGTTAATTGATGATTGATTATGATTTATTTTATGATTTTGACGTGTATATGTGCGTATTTTATCATACTGCCTACATACTGAATTAATGCTTTTATTTGATTTGATTTGTGAAATCACTGTCGGGACAGCCCGTTGGCGTCAAGGATAGATGGCTTACCTTATTAAGCGAGAGGTGATCAGTTCAAATCCTAGAACAGGGTGTTCGTCCATCTGTGATAGTACCATATTATATTGATGTTTCGCCTGACTTGCCACCAACAAGTAGCCTACCATCATCAAAAATGACCTTACCTATAGAGAGTATTCTTGACCTAGTGTGTTTACCATCTTCGACCGCATCATCACTTTCCACCAGGCAATATGGTGGTCATACGCTAGCCTTTGATTTATAAAAAAGTCGTTTATAAATTATAACACGAATCGTTCCATTCTGCATTGATGGACATACAGCATTACATATTTATAAATAGAAAATTGAAAGAAAAAGTGAAAATTGAAATATAAGAAGTTATAAAAAGGGTGTAAAGTAGTAGAACTTTTTTGTAAACTATAAGCAGGGCTTAGGTTCTTGTTACTTTTCAACCGACTTCAAAAAAAGGAGGAGGTTTCTCAATTCGACGATATATATATATATATATATTTTTTTTTTTATGTTTGTTCGCGGATAACTTCGTCGTTTTTGAACCGATTTTGATTATTCTTTTTTTGTTCGAAAGGAGAGATCCCAAGTGTGGTACCATGGTAATTTTATCGAGGTCTGATAAGTATCTCCAGAGATATTGAGATAAACATCTCAAAATTGGTACTGAAAATGAATAGCGCGGCATTGAAGTCGGTTCTTTTTTAGTTTTTAAACGATATTATCGCTTTTACGTGACGCAGTTCACTCTAATCCTAGGATTACCTCGGCTCTTCGTGCATTGCACAAAAAAGACCGCAAATGTACTGAACATTTTATATATGAAAGCGTTGAAGTCTAAGGTAATAAATAACAACACTTTGAAATAAAAGATTAAAGATACGGCCACACCGTTGCGTCCTGCGATCTGCGGGCGCAATCTCAGAACTTTTCAATTGTTTTCTGATAGCGTTTGGTGTGAACCAGTCGATACAAATACTACTGCGCTATATGATCGCCGCCTAGATCGCGCACGCAGGACGCTGCGGTTTGTCCGTACCTTAAAGGCCTCATCGCAGCGATCTGTGGGCACGGGCGCGGGTGCAATCAGATAGTGCAGCAGTATTAGTGGCGATTGACAGCGATTAAAAAGAAAATGCGACCGCGCCCGCGCCCGCAGAACGAAGCGGTGTGGCCGTACCTTAAGCGTTTCCTACATGCTTCAAAGAACATAGTAGGGTGGTACTTTTGGATATATAGATAAAATCTCTTTGTTGAGATACTTATCAGAGAGAACCTAAGAGAACCTCCTCCTTTTTAACAGTCGGTTGAAAATGACTAGTTTGGAATTTCAAGTCGGTTTTTTTTTGTTTTGTAAACGACCTCAAATTATATATTAATAATGTATGTCAGTATTATACAGGGTGTGGAGTAAACAGTAGTCAACCCGAAACCTATGCGTGGAGGGCTTCATGACTGATCAGAAAATCAAAATTTGTGTTCAGTAAAAGTATCATGGTTTTCGAGTCATTGACCATTTTCAAAATTTCATAATAACTAGGGCTTTATGACTGATCAGAAAATCAAAATTTGTGTTCAGTAAAAGTATCATGGTTTTCGAGTTATTGACCATTTTCAAAATTTCATAATAACTAGGGCTTCATGACTGATCAGAAAATAAAAATTTGTGTTCAGTAAAAGTATCATGGTTTTCGAGTTATGGACCATTTTCAAAATTTCATAATAACTAGGGCTTCATGACTGATCAGAAAATCAAAACTTGTGTTCAGTAAAAGTATCATGGTTTTCGAGTTATTGACCATTTTCAAAATTTCATAATAACTAGGGCTTTATGACTGATCAGAAAATAAAATTTGTGTTCAGTAAGAGTATCATTGTTTTCGAGTTATTGACCATTTTCAAAATTTCATAACAACTACACCCTTGGTGACTCTTTTCGATGACATAACCACAAATTAAAATATTTTCTCAATCTTTGAGTGGTTTTTGAGAAATACTCTGGGATAAATGCGCTATCAAATGTTAACTGTCTTTTTTATACCGATACCTTAATTTTTGTATTATTTAACACCTTATTACAAAATTTACATATATACATAAGTACATTCAATCACGCCTTTTTCCCGTTGGGGTAGGCAGAGACTACTTCTTTCCACATGCTACGATCCTGACATACCTCCTTCGCTTCTTCCACTTTCATGAGCGTCTTCATACATGCTCGCCGGTTATAGGTACTTTTGACTTGGCCTTTTTTTAAAACGTCTCCGATCTGGTCGTGATACGTTCGCCTAGGTCGGCCTCTACCAACTGGCCCATTCACACACGTCTCATAAATCTGTTTCGTCAATCTTTCTTCATCCATCCTCTCTAGATGTCCAAACCATCTAAGCATCCCTTTCTCTATCTTTGTCACTACATCTTCTACCACACCACAACATTCCCTTATCACGCTGTTCTCCAACTTATCCATCAGAGTCACTCCGATCATACTTCTCAAACTTCTCATTTCTACAGCATTAATTTTACTTTCATGTTTCTTCTGCCATACCCAGCATTCACTACCATACACGAGTGTGGGAACCAACACTCCCCTATGTACAGCCAGCCGTGCTTTTTTAGACACGTTCTGACTTCTCATAAAGTTATGTAGTGCCCCACTCACTTGGTTTCCAGCCAAAACTCTTCGCTCAATATCACTTTCATACTTACCATCTCTCGTAAACTTAGAACCCAGGTACAGAAACTCTTTCACTTGTTCCACTCTTTCTCCTTCAATCGTCACATAACAATCAGTCATTCTTTCTTCTCTTTCAAAAACCATAACTTTGGTCTTGCTTACATTCACTTTCATCCCTTTGCTTTTTAAGGCGTCATGCATAATATTAACCATTCTTTGCAACTCCTCCTCCGATGATGCTAATATCACCTGATCTTCAGCGTATAGGAGGCATTTGATGGTACAAAAAATTTACAAAATTACAAAATTACAAAATTTACTGAAAATTTTAATAAAATTGAAAGTTTCAGTGCCTGTGGTACCAAAAAAAAGTATGAAACATGTGCGACCAAGCTACCAAAAATTTGCGCATTTCATTGAGATTCCAAAACGATACAATACATTGTATTTTCAGCTTTCAGTCCAAATAAAATGCCTGTTAATGTGATCAAGGGCAATTTTTTTCCAAATAAATAAATTAAACTTTTATTATTAAATTGACAAATAAAACGACTTATGGCACAGGAATTGTAGACAGTATGACTGTAAAATTGCCATCAGCCGAAATAATGGTCAAACGCTGCCTGCCTGTAAGAAAAATTAATAAGAGACAGCTTTTATTAACATTTATTTATAAATGTTAATAAAACTTACACCGTCATGGCGGCCCGCAAAGTTCAAGTGCGCAAACTAAGCGAGATTGGGGGCAGCGATCTGCGCCACCCGCTTCCCCACGAGTGCCCCGCCATCGCTCTACGCAAGTACATTCGTTTCTTATCTATGGATTGTAAAACTGTGATATTATTATTGAAGCTCCTTAGACATGGCACAATAAAAGAACGATGACATCTAACCGAGCGGGTGGCGCCTCTAGCGGTCAAAAAAAGATAGATCTAGGAACTCTGTGGTTAGAGGAAGAATAGCGAGAGTTTGTTAGTCTGTATTTGTACTATGGCGGAAATAAATACAAAAATCACACTTTTAAAACAGATTTTCTTTAGTATATTTGTATATATATAATGGATTTCTTATTAGTGCTAGTAAACAAATACTTTTCCAAACAATGTGTATCTTATCTTAAAAACAATAAAAGTACTTCATCAACAGTCAAATTGAATTCGTGTTTGAATCAAATCAAAGAAATGATTCACAATTCTTTTATCTCGGAAGGTCCCACTGACCTACTGGATTAATTCTGAGTATTTTAATATCCGCTCGAGATACCTACGGTGGAACTTTGTCGTAATTGATGACACGCCAATTATGGCCCAAGATTTTTCTTTAAAGTTTTGAACTGACTTTGATAATATACATGACATTCAAAGTACACAGACCTCGTAAAGCTTATGTCCTTTAACTATGGCTAGATAACTCTGAGAAATCTTTCTTTTTTTTTTAGGCATTATGACACCGCTTCACCTGTTCTTGATGGTGTGTTATATAAATATCTGACGTAACATGACGTCATTTGTCAGACTTCTGGCAGATAAGTTCACTATGAAACTGTCCCTAAGCAATAAATATAGCTCTGATTGCTTTTCTGATTGTGATCAGACGGCGGTATCAAGCTCATTTCAGAGTACGCTATAAAATATTACTATAGCATATAGTTTATAGCGCAATAATATCGCTCACCATACGTTTACCTAGAACACGTTCTATAATAATACTATATAGCAGCCAGTTTGCTTGTAATTTGCTTGTCAGCTTGTGCTATATAGCGGAATAGTATAGCTTAGTCTGAAATACGCTTTACAATTTTGGATTTAACTTGACGCGAGCTTACACGACGGTATCACAATATTGGATTTAATTTAGTCCCAAACGTCCTTTGTTGACTCTGACAGTATTCGTTAGTTCATAAAACTGGCGAGGTGTCGCTGAGTTAACAATGCCGACAAAAAGCTGTATCAACATCGTTATCGGGTATATCGTAATGTAACGTGCAATGTACAGCAAAATATAATGCTATAGAGTCTCTTTGTGTGTCGTTAAACATTTATAAACCTGTAGGTATATAAGACAAAAGGATCGAGGGTAAGTTTCAACCTTTTCAAAATCTGGGAATGACAATTTTGTTGCGGAAACATAAATGTCGTCCCATACATTTTGAACTTGAGTTAGCGTGAATGGTAACAGAAATTGGATTTTGTCTAGGGGGACAGGCCTCGAGCAATGCGCCGCGACGCTCACTTCGTAAGATGCTGTTTTATGGCTGTCGGGCGTGGCCAGTGTGCGACAGAACTTAGTGTGCTACATGTTATAATAAATAGGTATACCTATAGTTGTTCTGTGATGTTTAAATATTGTTCAGCACGATTTTCAACCGACTTCACAAAAAAGGAGGAGGTTCTCAATTCGACGGTATTTTTATTTTTTATGTTTATTACCTCAGAGCTCGGTTAAAACTTAACCAATTAGAAAAAACTTTTTGTTTAAGAGAATTAATTTGCTTCCCGTTTGGTCCCATTGTAATTATATCGAGGTTTGATAAGTATCTCCAGAGATATGGAGATAAACACCACATACTTATTACCTACTGATAACTTTTGATCGTACGAAACGAAAAAACCGACTTCACATGCCGCAATAGTCAAAGTAACCAGAAGCCATAATCATGTCATCAAGGTAAACAAATCTGTTTATATTGTTTATCTCCATATTTCTGGAGATGATTACCAGATCTCGATAAATTTTCAATGGGACCAAACGGGAGGTATGATCACTTAACAAAAAAAGATTCTTTCAAATCGATCGATCGTTAATATTTGACAGAGTTCTGAGGTAACACACATTTACAAAAACCGTCGAATTGAGAACGTCCTCCTTTTATTATCTAGCTCATAATTATCCCAAAATATAATCGAAACGAACTTATAAATGTTGCAAAAGATTTTATTTATTTTATACCAACTCTTGGCAATGCTTATGTTGCTTACCCGCCCCGCCATAGCAAGCATATTCTTTGAGGTAACTATCATCCAGTGACCAGGCTAACTTGAGGGTAGTAGCTAGCCAGGCGGACACTAGATAGTATCCTACCACCGCGGGGTTGTTGGTTTCTTAACGATGGCTTTCTTTCACCGGAGGGCCACTGTGAAAAGCGCTCATTAATTTTTCGACGGAAAAATTCATTGGTGCACGGCGGGGATTGAACTCGGAACTCGAACACCACCGGTCCCTATTGTTACTATAGTCTTATCCAAATATCGCAACTATCATATCTTCCAATCTGCCTACCACTCACATCATGTCAAAACTTAGTGAATCGATTGAAGAAAAGTCTTTGTTTGGTGGGTGTTTTCACCTGACTACAGGATAGCTATGAGGTTAACCTGTATGTTTGTACGTTCATCTGTTCTCTTTATCATAATGCGACAAATGAGGGATCGTTAGAAGCGTCTCAATCGTTTACTGCTTATAGGATACAATCTTCGAGCATTTACCAATGGAGATGTTCTGGATGGTGGAATGGTGACCCCTCTGCTGGCCATATAGCCATTATTGGCCATATGAGCGTGCGTAACTACGCTGTATTTTTAACCGACTTCAAAAAAAGGAGGAGGTTTCTCAATTCGACCGTATATATATATATATTTTTTTTTTTAATGTTTGTTCGCAGATAACTTCGTCGTTTATGAACCGATTTCGATTATTCTTTTTTTGTTCGAAAGGAGATGTCCCAAGTATGATACCATGGTAATTTTATCGAGGTATGATAAGTATCTCCAGAGATATTGAGATAAACATCTCAAAATTGGTACTGAAAATGAATAGCGCGGCATTGAAGTCGGTTGTTTTTTAGTTTTTAAACGATATTATTGATACTATGTGCGTGTTTCAAGCTAGTGTGCGGGATCGTTAAAGTGAGTGATTTGTGTGTGTGCAATACGTGTTTACCTCGTCCCCCGTAAGTATCGGCAGAAAAAAATGTTTGCGGATTACAACGTTAACATCTCCATTGGTAAATGCTCAAGGATACAATCTATTTAAAAGTATATTTATAAAGAACAAAAAGTTTTAATAAAGAATCCATTTTGAAGCTGTTAAATATTTGTATCTGACACCTTATTTCCCAAAATGGCCGAACGATTTTATAATTTGCTTGTGTCCGATTGGGATTGATGAACAATATTAATTTATAATTGTTTCTGGTTCAAACAGTAAATGCGTTAATACCATAATACCCTGAATACGGACTGCTGCGGAATTAATATTAATGCAACCGATGTTTGATGAACAATGATGGCTACTTTACATAGAGTCTGCTGATATTTATTGTGTGTCAAATGTTGGTCAATGTATATTAGTGTTGTAGTTTTTAACCGACACCAAAGAATGAGGTTCCCAATTCGTCGGAAGCTTTTTTAGGGTTCCGTACCCAAAGAGTAAAACGGGACCCTATTACTAAAGACTCCGCTGTCCGTCTGTCTGTATGTCTGTCTGTCTGTCCGTCTGTCACCAGGCTATAGTTCATTAACCGTGATAGTTAGACAGTTGATTTGACAGTTGAATTCACAGATGGTGTATTTCTGTTGCCGCTAGAACAACAAATACTAAAAATAAAATAAAGTAAAAAATTTAAGGTAGTCCCCATACAAAAAACGTGTTTTTACACGCCATCTATCTAATTAGTTTCGGCAAAATGACATAGATGGCGCTAGTAAACGAGCCCCGTCTTTCGAGATCGCGACCAAACCAAATATTCTTGATAATATCAATTAATCAAATATATGAGGTTGAAACTCTGTTATGTTTTGTATTGTACGGAACCCTCCCTAAGTGTGCGATAAGAGACGCGATGCTGACTCGCACTTGGCCAGTTTTATTTAAGTATGTTCCCCGATTACGACACAAGAACCAATTAAGAAAATTCTTCTTTTGTTTGAAACGGAAAGAGAAAAAGAGAAAGAGAAGATAAGAGAAAAAAGAAAGAAGTAGAAGTTTAAACTTTCTAGGCGGTATCGTATCTCACGAGATATGGAGATAAACATATCAAACTTGGTAATGACAAATTGAGTTTTATATCCTACTAATATTTGAAATACTTAATAATATTTTGTATTTACATATTATATCAGTAGAGTAGGATATTATTCAAAACTCGTGATATAGATAAGCCAATAAACAAGCTACCAAATAATACAATATTCACCAAGACCGTTTCAAATGTTATTTTATCTTTACGGTCACTGAGTCCCGAAAATAGTCCCGATCCCGATTTCAATTTGGTCCCGTCCGTCCGTCCATCGATGCCTACATAATTTCTCTCCTTGCCTTTTCATAGACGAATTCATTAAAATCAGCTCCTGATATCGACAGTTGACGCGTTTTTAATCGAAATGGATTTTTTTTTTCGTTGTTCGCCTTTGTCAAGTTAATCGAAGATCTGTCTTGGATATAGACGTAACATAAAAAAAAGGATGAAGCACTTCAGATGTTTTGACAAATTCAATTTAATCCGTATGCTGTAACAATAAGGTTGTAATTGTATTGTAGAACAAAACGGCCCTATTGAAAGGCACCAGGGTGGGAGTGTGTCCTTTTTTAACAACCTGCTAGTGCTACATATGTTCTATACTATATAAATTCTTAGAGACCAGAAGTGAAAAAGACTAAAAAAAATAAACACTATCGCAATACCCACAGCTATATAATACCACAGAACCTCAACATAATAACAATTACATAATGTGTCTAAGCTAACAACACAACCATTACGTCCGAACCGTACGACGGCCACACGAAGACTGAAGACTGATACCCGCTTGCTGTCCGCTTTTATACTATCGAGCCCAGTTGCAGCGTGAGGGTAGTTGGAAATATTCTAACACGGCCTCTCCTGGCAGCGGGACGTCCTCGACCGCTTCGTCAGCCACCTGGTTTCCTCCTGGAACCAGCACCTGCATCGATTTGCTCAACCTAGCGTGGCATCACGCGCGTAACCGCACAGTGGCGTGATCAGCAACTGCAGGTCAAGCTCCGTGCAGAGTTCAGCACCATGCGCGTCCTCGGGCAGTGGCGCAACCGACGACAGCATCGCGCTGCCCTGCGTGGAGCTCAGCATGAAGCTCGGTATGCAAGTACCAGCGTGCAAGGAGCACGCACAGCATGGCGCGTACTCGCGCAGTGGCGCGACTCTCACGTTGAGGAGAGCGCGCACCAGCACGTCTCGGACGGCACGCAGTCGCGCTGCAGGGAGCGCGCACCAGCACACCTCGCACGGCGCGCAGTCGCGCTGCGTGGAGCGCACACCAGCACGCCTCGGAGGGCGCGCAGTCACGCTGCGGGGAGCGCGCACCAGCACGCCTCGGACGGCGCGCAGTCGCGCTGCGGGGAGCGCGCACCAGCACGCCTTGGACGGCGCGCAGTCGCGCTGCGGCCGACCGCTTCAGCGCACCGTTCTGCGTGGAGCTCAGCATGAAGCACGGCACGCAAGCACCAGCACGCACAGCATAGCGCGCGATCGCCAACAGATGCCGCGATGCTCGGAGGTCTGCAAACACCAGAAAGTCGGAGTACGAGTACCACAATGTCGTGGTACCAGTACCAAAATGTCGAGGCACGAGTACCAAAATTTCGAGGCACGAGTACCAAAATGTCGGGGTACAAAATAACTACTCAAAATAAACACTTAATAGTCACCATACAAAATACAAAATAAACGAACAAGTTAGTAAAGAAAAGTAACAAGTTGCCACAATGTCGGTGCACAGAATAGCCGCAATGTTGGGGCTATTAAAATGGTTCACCAGTGTTGAACAACGCTTCGTAAATAATAGAAATAAAATCAAACTAAAATAACAGTTTGCATCATAAGTAGTAAGTAACTTGCTTACTGTTTCTATCACTTCACCTTAAGCTTGCCGCTGTAAGTCTTATATTTCCCCAGATTCAAGTTTCCTACGTTCGGCCCAACCTGACCATCGAAACAACGCCATTAGTTTACTGCCAGAACTAAACTGCTCGTGTCACGAAGTACTCACAACAATACCGCAAAAACTAACAATATCACAAGATTTCGAAGTAACTTTTTTTTTTTACCTAACTTCGTTCACCAAACCCTGTGCGTTGTCATCTAGCATGTAGGTATAGACTAGGTCCGTTCGTCACGATAAAATAATTGTACGGAACACTTACTCACTTTACTTACTTTTGCAACTTAGCATATTTCACAATAACATACTACGAGTACGTTACAGACACACGCGGATGAATGAAATCGCTTTACATTTATTGTAATGTGTGTCTAATAAATGTTACTCAAAACTTTTACTAAGTATTTCAACTCATTATTACTACTACTACTGCACGGTCTAAACTGGGATAGTACCATAATAACTGTCTACGTATTGACAAATAACACTAATAGAATTTAGATAACAGCCCATGTACAGCGCTCGTTTGTCGGCATGACGATAGTCTCCCTATAGCAAATACTGTTGCGCTTAAAACTTATGAACATCACTGCACTGCGTCTGTCAACTTTTTAATTTGACTGACTTAATGCGTTCGCGAGCACCGCGTGGATAACTAAGGGGTTAAGAGTGAGACGGAGAGTTCAATATAACCCTCAAACATTATCTACTCAATGCTACGGCAATAAATTCAAAACTATGGTCGAGTATACACTGAAACTAGTACAGTTACTTAATATTCGGCTTCACTTTGTATCTTATGTAAGAAGTAGATATAAGAATTCAAAATAAATTAATATTGACCTTATTGTGCTTTTTATTTTTCGTAATACGAAAACATCTAACTCAAACAAAACCTTTTTGTTATACCCGCAATTTCACGGTAAGAACAAGCTTACATGGTAGATATGTCGGACTAACCAGGAAGAACACTAATAAGTTAGATCTGACAAACATGAATGGTCTTGATTTTAATCAGTTTCCCTGACGTCGGTTAACACTCTCGACTTAACTAAATTCCATCACGCTACTGCTCAACCAGCTTTGAAAACGATTTTTAATCGCACTAAACACGGCATACAAACCTATCACTGCGAAGTAATAACAATGTCGCCTTGTGGGTGTAACAGCAAATACAAATGTTAACACGACCTATTATAGGTTGTCGCACAATGATTTGACTACGCTTTTGCGTTTTTAGGTAGACAATTACTCGCATCTAAATCTCTTGGGCTTGCTTAATCATTTAACACAGTCAACCTCTTCGCATAGTCGGGTAACGAAACAAAAGTCACATTGTAATCATACCTGTATCCACACCAACCATACTCGAATAATCCCGTCCGCCGCGTTTACTTGCCGACGAGCATTATCAGCTATTTGCACGGTAGTAGCACACCGAAACAGCTTACAACTACAGAGAAAACAAATCATTATGAGCAACGGCAATTACACGTGGCGTTTCGTATTCGGATGCGGTGGTAAACACTATCAGATAAGAACCCTGGCAAACTACCCATTATTGCAAAAAAAAAAAAAATTGACGAAATTACTTTTCCGAAGTATTTTTTTATCTTTAAGAAATATCACATACCCTGAATACCCAGACAAACGTTTAATTTACACTTTAACTGACAAATATTCACGAAAAACCAGATCTCAGTATCACTTCGTTTCAAAAACATTGTTGCACCTTAATTTATTCAAAACTGTTACTTTGAATAGATCAAGGCAAATGTCAGAGACGGCTTATAAGCGTAAAGTGCACGTGGACCTATCCCACTTCTGATCTTAGAGACCAGAAGTGAAAAAGGTTAAAAAAATAAACACTATCGCAATACCCACAGCTATATAATGCCACAGAACCTCAACATAATAACAATTACATAATGTGTCCAACACAACCATTACGTCCGAACCGTACGACGGCCACACGAAGACTGAAGACTGATACATCGTTGCTTCTTCATGCACCACTGGTGCAGGTAGAGGGGTTCAGGGCTATGCCCTTTTCCCCTGGCTTTCATCTCCACCTGTTACGACAGGTGTGGCTTTTGTGTTTGGGCTTCTCGAGTGGGGGTGCCGCAAGCAGCCACTATGCGCCGGGGCGATCAAGCCCTGCCAGGTTAATCCCCGTTCGGGGAATAGAAGACTGATACCCGCTCGCTGTCCGCTTTTATACTATCGAGCCCAGTCGCAGCGTGAGGGTAGTTGGAAATATTCTAACAATATAGTTTATATATAAGTCGTCCATACAAAACAAAGGGACAAACTCCGTTCTAGGTCAGTCTGATCAGGGCCGTTTTGCGCAGTCGATTTATATTATATTATAATTGGCTGTTTGGCTGATTATGTTACAATTGTAATGGTTAGATTTCCTCATGACTTGATGGAACAGTTGGAAAATACGTATCCTAAAGACGCAGACGGACAAAAAAGCATAATTTGTAAAATCTGTCAATCTGTCTATTTTTCGATAGGATAATGACTATGATTCCGTTTTGTATATGTTGACTTCAAATTTTGTATAAAAAATTGCTAAACATTTTAACGAACGAACGAACGATATTAATTTTTACGAACATTTTAACCAACTTATAAATGGTTAATCTAATGAGACCCTTAATAATAATTGTTGAGACGTGGACACTCACGGTTTGACTAGTCCACCAGCTATGCTATTCTGTAAGCTATCTCGACAGCGGAATCCGCGGTGAGATTCGAATTTCGTACTTTGAAATTCAATCGTATCACGTTCGCAATACGGTTGAATTTCGTAGTACAAAATTCAAATCTCACCGCGGATTCCGTTGTCGAGATAGCTTACAGAATAGCCTAGCAGTTCAAAGTCGCTCAGCGAGCTATGGAGAGAGCTATGGTCGGTGTTTCTCTGCGGGATCGAATCCGGAACGAAGTAATTCGCCAGAGAACTAAAGTGATCGACATAGCTCAGCGGATTAGCAAACTTAAGTGGGAAGCAAAGAGCCGAAGATCGGGCTCAGTGGAGTGTCTTGGGGGAGGCCTATGTCCAGCAGTGGACTGATACCGGCTGATAATGATGAATAATTGCAACATTAAATTTTATTTCAAAGCGGGAATGCAGCCAGCTTTCTTAGCACTTTACCACACAGACATCCCTAAATTTTATTTTTAACCGACTTCCAAAAAAATATGTTTTCTCTATTCGACCGTATATATTTTTTATGTATGTTCGCAGATAAGTTTTGATGATTATTTCTTTGTTGAAAAAGGGATATTTTAAGGTATGTACCATAGTAATTTCTTCTTAAAACAAATATGTATACATATTTTAATTTTTTTCAAATCTAGTGGTGTGTAAAATGAAATGTTTGGAAAAATCATAGAAAATTCAGCAACGTATTTTTCCACGTATTCCTTGGTCCGATATACTCAAAACTCGGCACAAATAAACCTTAAAACAAATAATAGAACACGTATTTTTATTTATTTTGAAATAAATATATCTACCCCAAAGAGGTGTGAAAAATGAATTTCATTTGCAGAAATTATAGAAAATTAATTAATGTTTGTTTCCACGAATATCTCCATAACAACTAAATCGGTTAAACAGGTTGATAAAGTTTCTATGGAAAATTGTATTACTTTGTTCGATTCTCTCAAAACTCGGTACAAAAAAAACGCGAAAGTATGTGTGTGTGTGAATCTATTATTATTCTCCACTTACTACATATCAATTTCTACGCGGGTAAAGCCGCGGGGCTCGGCTAGTACATTATTAAAGTTTTAATAAAGGCACGACCACACCGCGGCGTCCTACGTGTGCGGTCTAGGCGGCGAACAGATAGCGCAGTAGTATTTGTACCGACTGGTTCACACCAAACGCAATCTACGGCGATCAGAAAACAATAGACATTCAGATTGCAAACACGCACGCAGACCCAGGACGCCGCGGTGTGGTCGTACCTTAAAAGTGTCTTTAAGTTTCAAGTTTTACAGAAAAGGCCGACAAGCATAGTATTATAATGCTTGTTGGTATACGTATATTACGTATAATACGTACTTTCTATTCTTAAAACGCCTCATGAATATAAAGACTCAGACATTCTTAAACTTGTAATAACTCTTTGTTTCGAAAGCTATAGTACATTAAGCCACTGACATCACGATTAGTATTCAGCGGGCAAAGCCGCAGGATTACATATAATTAGAGAATAATCTACGCTTACAGACTACTAAGTGACTTAGAAAATTCTTACTGTTTTAGGAAGGTTTCACGACAATATTGCCCTATAGCGAAAAGACGGTCTATTTTAACTATAATATAAAATTGTATGTTTTTTAACTTTATTTGGGTATGCGTTGTAGCATCACAAAATAATGCAATTTATTCAAAAAATTTAATGAAAAACATTTTTGCATAATCTTTGGTAACAGACGAAGTAAGTGGCTCGCGTGATGGTAAGCAATGACATCTGTCTATAACAGAAAATGGGGTATGCAATTAAATTGCTAGGATCTGCATGTTTTTGCACTAAACATTTCTATTTCACGGTTGAAAAACTGTTTTCCAACTAGTCTTCCAAAGTGCTTGCACGAAGCTTCATGCCAGGACTAAACAAACCGAATAGTGACATTTCGTTGAACATATAGGTAAAACTTTGAACATATAGGTAAAACTTTAAACATATAGGTAAAACTTTAAACATATAGGTAAAACTTTAAACATATAGGTAAAACTTTGAAAATATAGGTAAAACTTTAAACATATATGTAAAACTTTGAACAAACAGGTAAAACTTTGAACATACAGGTACAACTTTAAACATATAGGTAAAACTTTAAACATACAGGTAAAACTTCAAACATAAAGGTAAAACTTTGTACATACAGGTAAAACTTTGAACATACAGGTAAAACTTTGAACATATAGGTAAAACTTTAAACATATAGGTAAAACTTTGAACATACAGGTAAAACTTTGAACATACAGGTAAAACTTTAAACATATAGGTAAAACTTTAAACATATAGGTAAAATTTTGAACGTACAGGTAAAACTTTGAACAAACAGGTAAAATTTTGAACATTTAGGTAAAAACTTTGAACATATAGGTAAAAGTAGCCAGCTAACCATCTCTGCAAATTTTATTTGTTAGTAATTACTCAATTTATTTTTTCATCGTTTTATTGTGACACAAAAAATATATACATTAGGATATTAATTGGGTTAACTGACTAACAAAAAAGGATGAGGTTCTCAATTTGTCGGAGTCTTTTTTTTTACGTATCTTCACCGATTACTCAAAGACGCTTGAACCGATTTGGAAAATTATTTTTTTGTTTGTACACTTTCCAGATGTTTCCGTTTTAATTTCATCGAGATATGTTTAGTATATGGAGATAGATATGGAGATAAACACCTCAAGCTTGGTACTGAAAATGACTAGCGCGACGTTTGAAGTCGATTCTTTTAGTTTCAAACGATCTTAAATGATTGAAGCATAGTCCGTTTGACTGCCATGTTATAACGAGTTTTCATCGTAAATGCTTTTGACAGATCTCACATAGTTTTCGACTTATTCTGGCTCTCTGATTGGTCTAAATTTAGTGAAAACCCCTAGAGGCGTTGTACTGTATTTTGTTCGATATCGAGTTTGGTATGAAAACTCATACTAAGGGTACTGATGTAAATTGACGATGCGATTTACGATAGCACGCTTACTAGAAGGTACCTGGTCACTTGTGTTCACTCGTGACTTGAAGGTAAGTACCATCCAGGGGAGATTATACTTACCGAGAAACAATTCATCGACAACAATTCATTTGAGAGCCGGGTGGCGTAATCGAGAGAACGGTCGGCTTTGATGCCAGAGGTACCGAGTTCAAACCCCGCCGTGCACCATTGGATTTATTATCGAAAAATGTATGTGCGCTTTTCACAGTCGCCCTCCGGTGAAGGGAAAACATCGTTAAGAAACCAACAACCCCCGCATGGTGGTAAGACACTATCTAGTGTCCGCCTGGCCAGCTACCACCCTCAGGTTAGAAAATCTGTGGCCAAACAACTAATGTGTTCCGGCAGCTATCCTTGAGAGCCAGTTCCCATTCTAGGTTTAGCGTGCTAACCATCTTCGACCGCATCATCACTTACCGACAGGTGAGATAGTGGTCAAACGCTAGCCTATAAGATATATAAAAAGAAACAAATACACCGGAAAATTATTCCAATCTTTGTCAGAGTTTCTTTACCTTCTAAAATAACAGTTATACTACCTTAAATTATGTTATGTCTCCAGTCGTTTAGTCGTGTGAAAACACAAGACATAATGTTATTATAATAGAGAGACAAAGTTACTTTCGAAATAATAATATTGGGTTCTATACTCCCATATAATGGTAGGATGATCTATATCCTTACTTATATATCTCGTTTACGACCACCAAGAGATATGAGAGAGCGATAATGAATAAACGATGAGCGGCCAAACGGTCAAGTGGTATTGGTTTGGGGTCACTCCAACCTCTCGACCTAGTATTAGTTTTAGTTTGAAAGTTTTCGCGAAAATTATTCATTTTAATGTGAACGTACCGGCTTTTGTTCGCGTGTATTTACTTCGGATGTGCTCCGACCAGGTTTCAACCTAAT
This sequence comes from Cabera pusaria, assembly GCA_954871355.1. NCBI lineage: Eukaryota > Metazoa > Arthropoda > Insecta > Lepidoptera > Geometridae > Cabera > Cabera pusaria. Next base: position 2,058,970 of record OX940896.1, read on the forward strand.
ACGTAGGTCATCGTCTGGGAGCGGCTAGGATGGCGGCAACGCACGTCGTATCGCCCGCGCTTCCCGGCGCAACTGTTGTCATGTCAGTTGCGCCGGGAAGCGCGGGCGATACGACGTGCGTTGCCGCCATCCTAGCCGCTCCCAGACGATGACCTACGTATTAGGTTGAAACCTGGTCGGAGCACATCCGAAGTAAATACACGCGAACAAAAGCCGGTACGTTCACATTAGTATTAGTTGCTTTTATAAGTTGTAGCATGAGGTTAACCGCAGCGTATTTATTATGTAGATACTGCATGGAAATCATAATGAATATGATTCCTTTATTTTTGTAGACAGTTTTGTTATACAAGCCTGGAGCAGTACTATTACTCTGGAAAATATTGTGGACTGTGACAAAGAAATACTTTCGGTTTGAATCAAAGAAATACTTTCGGTTTGAATGGTAAAGTTTTCGATGAATAAACAAGGCATGTTAGATTCAACTTACAGTAGTATTTCTTTTGGTTTTCACGAAAATCGTTCTATATTTGCTGCCGGTCAGTCAGTATAAGGTGTCACTCATGCGTCGCCGACCTGTCAAGATTCTTCTAACGTCCATTTTGAAGGACAAGAAGGAAGGTTTGTGTGATTTTTTTTTGTGATTTCTGAGGCAATAAAGAGACATTTGAATGTTATTGTATTATATTTGATGGTGGTGAGGTCAAAAGTATACTTAAAATCGCCCATTAGTGCCAAATTGTAATAAATTACCGAGATATAACCCAAAATTGTAGTAAAAATGTAGCTTTTGTGTTACACTTTTGTTACATTTTTGTCACTTTTGTATTACATTTGTGTCACTTTTGTGTTACAATTGAAACACATACCCTGAAAAATTGAGGTCAAAAGTATGCTTAAAATCGCCCATTTGTGCCAAATTGTTATAAATAACCGTGATATAACCCAAAATTGTTGTAAAAATTTAGCTTTTGTGTTACGATTTTGTCACTTTACGATTGTGTTACATTTGTGTTACAAATGTATGTGTTAATGTACACAACCTATCGTGTTACTTTCTTTTTTTTTACTATTCGACAATTTTGGCGGCCTTTTTTTTTAAATAAAAAATTTTTTAAAGTTTTTTTGCGATAACTACTAGATAGATAAATATCCACTTGAGATAGGTATATTTTTTTTTATTTCTTTCTTAAATTTCTATTTCATAGATACAGTAATTTCAGATAGAAATGTTCGTGTCATACTGTATGTAATTATTATTAAATATTTTCCGTTTAGTAATACTATACCTATATATATTAGTATATTTTTATTATGCCTATATACGTATTAGAATCTGAATTAGATTGTAAGTAGGCATTAAGTAAAATATGTAGCAGATTTTTTTACTTTTTATTTTATTGTGCACCGCCGTCCATTCTTTAATTTTACTCCAGTCCATCCTAAGGTTGTCTGGAAGAGATCGCTCTTAGCGATAAGACCGCCGATTGTATTACCATAGTATAGTTGTATTACTTTAAGTTGTATTTTTTTTTTGGTGATCAATAAAGAGTTATTGTATTGTATTGTATTGTAATTATGCTTTACCTCGCTAAGAAATTAATAACAAGTAGTTATGTACCTACAAATGAACCAAAATAGGAAGTGGCTGAATCACACGAAACAGGGATTCTTAGTTCTAGTTCTCTATATTTTGTTCATAAGCTATTTGGAAATTTGAGCTCAGTTTGCAAATAAAGTATTATTATAAAAATTGCCAAGTCCATAGCGGGCATTTACATAATCCTCACATAATCCTCAAAGTAGCATCTTGCATCGAGAATATCTGATGACCTGATTGTGAGTCGAATATATTCAGCCCTCGAGCGTCTGATAATATTATTAAACGGTATCTGGGATTAGATTGCTAAGTGTATTAATCTAATGGATGCATGTGTCTACTATTTAATTTGGTTGTAATATTATTTTTAACCGACTTCAAAAAAAGGGGCTATTATGGTCAAAAAGTATGCTTATAATTTTTTTTTTTATGTTTGTGCGAGGATTTCTTCGTCGTTTATGAACCGATTTTGATTATTATTATTTGTTAGAAAGGATATATCTCAAGAATGGTACCATAGTAATTTGGTCGAGATCTCCAGAGATATGGAAATAAAAACCTCAAACTTGGTACTGAAAATTAAAAGCTCGGCATTTGAATTCGGTTCTTTTAGATTTTTAAACGATCTTATTAACTAGCTGTGTCACGCAGTTTTACCAGCGTAGATATCGTTCCCGTGGGAATATCGGGATAAAAGTAACTTACGTATTATTTCAAGGTCTAGGCTATCTACGTTCCAAATTTCAGCTCAACTAGTTAAAAACATACCTACACACTTACATACTTTTATAATATTAGTAGGAAGTAGAAATGAAATATTGCTTAAAGACTTAACAAATTGTATACACAAGAATAAAATCTTAATGACATATTCATGGTGACCCCCCCATAACTTATGTATTTTTTACTATTATATATATTCGTAGGGGTTGTAAGGGAGGGATGGGGATGTAAAGGATCACAATTGGGATGTAAGGGAGCACAATTTCATCTTAGTGCTCCCAGCCAACCTCACCTGCCCGCGGTGCGTCCTGCCGAATAGCGAACGAAGCTCTGGCGACCGACCAATGGCGGTATAACCATTTAAGACAACGTAGCTAAATGCCACAGGCCAGTGACGGGCAGCAGCGTCACTGGTGCGAGAGCTACGTTCTGCGATCACCCAACCCGCCTGCCCAGCGTGAGGTGATTACGGGCATTTCTGTCTATGGAAAGCACACCAAAACAACGCCCCCCAGTTCCCGGTCGCCCCGCTATTCCTGGCCAAGGCGGCGGTCATGGTAACAGCGAGGCAGGGGGTGCTAAAAATCCCCGGGCTACGGCAGGCCGCCAACACCGACTGACTCTGGCTACATATAACGGACGCACGCTACGGCTCGACGAACATCTGGCACAACTCAAAGAGGAGCTGAGGAACATAAGATGGCACATTCTGGGGTTATGTGAAGTCCGAAGAGAGGGAGAGGATACCGTAACCTTAGAATCCGGTCATCTTATGTACTTCAGAGAGGGAGACCAACAATCCCAAGGCGGCGTCGGGTTCTTGGTACACAAGGTCCTCTCTGACAACGTCCTGGAAATCTCCAGTGTGTCGACAAGGGTAGCGTATCTTGTGATCAAACTCACCGAGAGGTATAGCCTCAAGGTTATCCAAGTATACGCACCGACTTCGGCACATTCGGATGATGAAGTGGAGGAATTGTACGAGGACATTTCCAAGGCCTTGTACACCACCCAAAAGGCCCACTTCAACGTTGTCATGGGGGATCTCAACGCTAAAGTGGGAGTACAGACAATCGGCGAATCGGTAGTCACACGGATTTCGAAGCAGGAATCATAGGGGGCAAATGCTCGTCAACTTCCTGGAGAAAGAGGGGCTTTTTTTGATGAATTCTTTCTTTCAGTAAAACCCCCGGCGAAGTGGCAAAGCCCCGACGCTATGACCAAAAATGAGATTGATTTCATTATGACGGACAAGAAGCATATATTTAGAGATGTCGCAATGATCGCTAGGTTCAACACCGGAAGTGATCACCGACCGGTCCGAGGCACTCTAGATATCGACTGCAAGCTTGAACGAGTCCGCTTAATAAAATCTACGCTCCGGCCTAATACGCTCCAATCCGTGGTTGGTTCTGAAACGTTCCAGTTAAAACTGGAGAACCGATTCGCTGCTTTGGAAACCACAATTGACGTTGACGTGGACCAGGATCTCGACCAAGTGATGGGAATCCTCAGGGAGGAGGGGACGATATTTTGCGAGACGCGAGGTACCAGTAAGAAGTCTAAGCTTTCAGAGGAATCTCTGCAGCTAATGTAGCGGCGACTAGAAAACCCCGCAGTCACTTCGTCAACCAACGGGCTCTGAACAAAAAAATCTCTAAGATGGTAAGACGTGACCTCCGGAGCTCCAACACACGCTCTATCAAAGAAGCGATCGAGCGAAACCGGGGGTCAAAAGTTTTTGTTCAACAGCTGGGTCGAAGCCATCTGACGAAGTTGACCACATCTAATGGGAGTGTCGTCACTTCTAAGCCGGAGATTCTTAGGGAGGTTCAAGACTTCTACGGCCAACTATATACCTCGCAAGCGTCCCGTCCCCAACCCCAGTCCGAGGATCCTAGAGCCACTCTTACCCGCCATTATACCGAGGATCTGCCAGAGGTCAGCCTGGACGAAATTGTGATGGCTCTCAAACAGCTTAAAAATGGAAAAGCCTCCGGAGAGGATGGAATTACAACGGAGCGCTTAAAAGCTGGTGGAACTCTAACGCTTGTACAGCTGCAGCGTATATTTAATTCCTTCCTCTTTTCGGGGAGAACTCCAAAGGCGTGGAGCAAGAGTGTAGTCGTTATGTTCTTTAAAAAAGGAGACACGACCCTTTTAAAGAACTATCGACCCATTTCACTCTTGAGTCACGTCTATAAGCTGTTTTCGAGAGTCATCACAAATCGTCTCGCGCGTAGACTCGACGAGTTTCAGCCCCCTGAACAGGCTGGGTTTCGAGGAGGATATGGCACCATAGAGCACATACACACAGTGCGGCAGGTTATACAAAAGACCAAAGAGTATAACCAGCCCCTGTGCCTTGCGTTTGTGGACTATAAGAAAGCTTTTGACTCTGTAGAAACCTGGTCTGTTGAGGAGTCTCTGCAACGGTGCCAAGTTGATTGGCGATACGTCCAAGTACTGCGAGGCCTGTATGACGCCGCGACTATGACCGTCAAGTACAAAATCAGCAGACTGAACATATCCTTTTACATAGAGGAGTGAGACAAGGGGACGTTATTTCCCCCAAATTGTTCACTAACACTCTTGAGGACTTGAGGATATGTTCAAGATGATCGATTGGAAAGGACAGGGCATACATATAAACGGCGAGCACCTCTCTCACTTGAGGTTTGCGGACGATATCGTCATCATGGCTGAAACCGTGCAGGACTTGCATTACATGCTGACCACCCTTGCTGATTCTTCTGCACGCATCGGTCTCCGGATGAACTTGGATAAGACCAAGATCATGTTCAACGAACATGTTATTCCGGAACCAATTGCCCTAAACGGAGTTCCTCTCGAAGTTGTTCACGAATATTTGAAACTAAAAGAACCTTGGGCAAATCTTGCAATTGGGTAGAAACAACTTCGAAAAGGAAGCTCGCAGAAGAATACAGCTGGGATGGGCAGCATTTGGAAAACTTCGTCGAGTCTTTTCATCGCCCATACCGCAATGCCTGAAGACGAAAGTCTTTAACGAGTGCGTCCTACCTGTTATTACCTACGGAGCCGAGACGTGGACGCTGACAGTGCGACTGGTTCAATTCAAAGTCGCTCAGCGAGCTATGGAGAGGGCTATGCTCGAAGTTTCTCTGAAGGATCGAATTCGAAATGAAGTCATCCGTCAAAGAACCAAAGTTATCGACATAGCTCAAAGGATCAGCAAGCTGAAGTGGCAGTGGGCTGGTCACATCTGTCGTAGAACCGATAACCGTTTGGGTAGACGTGTTCTAGAGTGGAGACCACGGCTCGGTAAACGTAGTATAAGGCGCCCTCCAGCTAGGTGGAGCGATGATATACGCAAGTTGGCTGGCAGCGGTTGGAAACAGAGAGCTGAAGATCGAGCTCAGTAGCGTGCCATAGGTGAGGCCTATGGCCAGCAGTGGACGGAGATAGGCTGATGATGATGATGATATATATTCGTAGATATAATAACAATATACTGGTGTTACGATTTATTATCAATTCTGGTTTCTAAAATATAAATACTAAATATATATAAATAATAATAATACGTCTGCAAGTAACTTTCAAAATAAAACACTTTTATTGTACACCATAAAATGTAATAATTACTTTTTATTTAATATCTTATAGGCTAGCGTTTGAACACTATCCTTACCTGTTGGTTAATGATGATGTGGTCAAAGATGGTAAGCACGCTAGGCCTAGAATGGGAACTAGCTCTCAAGGCACTCGGAACACTTTAGATGTTTGGCGACTTTTCTAACTTGAGAGTGGTAGCTGGCCAGGCGGAAACTAGATAGTGTCCTGCCAACGGGGGTTGTTGGTTTCTTAACGATGTTTTTCCTTCACTATAGGGCCACTGTGACAATCGCACATACATTTTTTTGATAGAAAAATTCATTGGTGCACGGTGGGGTTTGAACTCGGTACCTCTGGCATTAAAGCCGACCTCTAATTAAACTTTTGTCAGACATTGCCAGCAGAGGCATTAGTAAAATAATAGTTTGTTCATTCCCGTATCTTAAAACAAGTAGTTGCTCTTATAATGAGCATGCTCATAAATTGAACTTGGCACTGTACAATTTGACGTGTCGCTTCAGCGACTTTTTGTATTTTGAAACCAACAAATTTATTAGTAAAGTAATATTGACAAAGGATACTTTGTATCTCAATAAGACTAATAAGTCGACCATTGCTAAGTTATTAGCATACAATATTTATGACCCTGTTTTACATATTGTAACAGATCACAAAGACGAGCCCCAACGTAGTGGTGTTACTATGCAGGGTAATTGTAGCGTAGTAGACTTAGTTAGTTTAAACTAATGTCTAAGACAATGGGGAGGCCTGACTCAATCAACATTTTTCATCAGAATATACAAGGTCTCTCCAGCAAAGCCTTAGAGTTAGAATTATTTCTCAATTATTATAAAGTTGACATAATGTGTATTACTGAACACTGGTTTGTGAAAGGTACTTTGTTACCAATATTAAAAAATTATACAATTGCCAGCACATTCATTAGACAAAAGGCAATTCGTGGTGGCTCACTAATATATGTAACTGAAAATTGTAACTTTAAAGAGCGTAAAGACATAGTAGCTTTGTCTGTGGAACGATGTGTTGAATTATCTTGTATAGAGCTGGGGCAACATATAGTCATCTGTGTATACAGACCTCCATCGGCTGATTATAAAATGTTTGAAACAATTATGGAAGAAGTAATGAGCAAAGTCTTCAACACCTCTAAATCTTTAATAGTTTGTGGCGATTTCAATGTTAATTTAATTGAGCAGTCTCCGCTCAGCGACAAATTAAAAAATTTATTTCTAAGCTTCAATCTGAAGCATCTTTTTAATCAGCCAACAAGAATCACTAGCTCGTCAGCTACCTGCTTGGACAATGTGTTCTGCAACTGTGAACCCGAAAAAATTGCAATTTTTGATAAACTTGGCTCGGACCATCTGGGACAAAGTGTCACTTTTTCATGTAAATTATCCATCAAAGGCCAAGAACATTTTTACAGGCCCATTACCACCAAGCGGGTTGAACAGTTTGTGGATATCATTGACAAGCAATTAATGAACCTAAGATTTTCTGAGGATCCTGATGACCTATGCAGTGCTTTATTTCAAATGTTAGATGCAGAGTTCAATGATATTTTTAAAATTAAAATGGTTAGAAAGGGTGCGAAGGTTCGTTTCGATGACTGGGCAACTCCTGGTATTTATAAAAGTAGAAACAATTTGTATAACTTGTACTCACAAAAAACCATTAATTTACATAATACTAAATTCATAAATCACTTAAAATTGTATTCAAAAACTTTTAAAGTTGTTTGTCAGACAGCAAAATCACTGCATCTAAGTAGAAAAATTAAGCATGCCGATGACAAAATAAAATCAACATGGAAAGTCATTAATACAGAAACTGGAAAAATTAAGCAGAGGGACGGTAAAATTATGTTAAAAGTTAATAATAAATTAATCATAGATAATAATGATGTCGCTAACACATTTGTTGAGTACTTCTCACAAGTACCTATTATTACTACTCAGCCTTTAAACTCTTCCCCTAAGGATGCTTTTGTTTTACTATCGAAGTGTGTGAATGTATGTGACTCTATGTTTGAGTTCAGACACATAACTTCAATATCAATTATCAAAACTTTTAAAATGCTCAATCAAAAGAAAACCGAGGATCTGTGGGGTATGTCAACCAAAGTACTTAGTTATATTATTAATGCAATTAGCCCTCACTTAGCGTTTATTTTTAACAGATGCGTCGATGAAGGTGTCTTTCCTGATGTAATGAAAAAAAGTAAATTAATTCCCCTATACAAATCAGTGAACAAAAATGACCCTTCAAACTATAGACCAATCTCTATATTACCGGCGCTCAGTAAAGTTTTTGAAAAAGTTATATTAGACCAGCTTTTGGCACATTTTAATATTAATCATCTTTTAAATCACAAACAATATGGTTTCACTAAGGGGCGTTCTACTACTGATGCTGGAGTAGATCTTCTTAAACATATATTTGATGCCTGGGAGAAAGCACAAGATGCTATCGGCGTTTTCTGTGACTTATCTAAAGCCTTTGATTGCGTCTGTCACAAAACGCTAATTTGCAAATTAAAACACTACGGCGTTAACGGAAAAGCACTTGATCTGGTCTCATCCTACCTCAGTAATAGAATACAGATGGTTGAGGTCAATGGCGTCAGGTCATCTGGATCCCTCATAAAAATGGGAGTTCCGCAGGGATCGATCTTAGGACCATTTTTATTCTAGTTTATATTAATGACTTGCCGTCTTTCGTGCAAAACTTATGTGACATTGTTTTGTTCGCGGATGATACATCCTTAATATTCAAAATAGATAGGATTGCGCCTGGATTTGACGATGTTAACAAATCAATCGCACAGGTTTTGAATTGGTTTACAACCAATAACTTATTACTGAACGCCAAAAAAACTAAATGTATTAAATTCTCGCTGCCAAATGTAAGAAAGGGTGTCATTAATAGCAGGATATTAATAAACGATGTACCGATAGAATTTGTTGAATCCGCTACATTCTTGGGCATCACCCTGGATTCAAAACTACAATGGGGTTCTCAAATATCGGCTCTGGCAGGTAGATTGAGCTCCGCTGCATACGCAGTTCGTAAAATCAGAAACTTGACTGACGAATCCACTGCTAGATTGGTTTACTTTAGCTACTTCCATAGTATAATGTCCTATGGCATTTTATTGTGGGGGAAAGCCGCCGAAATCCAATCTATATTTGTTTTACAAAAAAGAGCTATTCGATCTATATATACCATGAAGTCGCGAGACTCACTTCGTGAAAAATTTAAGGAGATTAAAATTCTCACAGTGGCATGTCAATATATATATGAAAATATTATGTATGTACGCAAAAATTTGAATGAGTATGATAAGAGGTCCGATGTACATAATTTCAATACAAGACACAAAAATAGATTAATTCTACCTCAATTCAGGTTGTGGAAAGTTAGTGGTTCTTTTCTGGGGAACTGTATACGATTTTATAATAAACTTCCTAAAGATATTGATCAACTGTCTATAAGCAGATTTAAAACCTTTGTAAAATCCAATTTAATGAAGAAATCGTACTATACAATAAATGACTATATGAATGACAAAAATGCTTGGCCTGAATGCCCCAAGCTCCAAGATATAATATAAATTGTATGATAATAGAATTACTTATTGTACATTAAACATTTATTTAATATGAATTAAAAAAAATGAATTAAAATAAGTGACAAGCCCCATAGAGTTTCTTGGTGTTTCTTCTCTGATGGGATTACTTCCGAAACACCAGTAGATTCAACAGTCAATCAGTTTTCATCTTTTGTTTGCAGATCTAGGGTTGCCTGTTACGACGGTATTATGCGGCTGATAGTCGGACAATCAGTTCCATTCGGAACATGATTTGTACTGCAATTAGTCTGCGTTTTATTTATCTATTATGTTTCATTATTTCACAATTTTTTGGATAAAAATTGTCTGAAGTACTGAAACATGCACTGGGTTGCGGGTGCACGTAATGGTACGGTTGGCAACCCTACATTAATAAGGGGAATTAAACATGTGTTTTAAGTGTGACGTTCGACGTCTAGATGAAAGCTGAATGGCTCAATACCTTTGTTTTTTTTTTGTAAATTCAAAGCGTTATGTTTCTGTTATATCTATATTTTTTGTTGAATATGATCTATTTAATGTTATTTGACGTGTGTAAGTGCTAATTTTTAATTTGCCCATATACTGAATAAATGCTTTGACTTTGACTTTGACTTTGACCGTTCTCCCGATTACGCCACCGGGCCCTCAAAGATCAGCTAAACGGAAGACAGGATATACAGAGATATTATATTATGCACGAGAGTCAAGAATCGTGCTCAGCGGCATGTAATTAATTGGTCTCTGTCCAGCACTGGACTATATAGTATAGGCTGATGATGATGATAAAATATAGCTTCTTCGTCACATGTGCTAGGAGGGTCATACAATTGCTTAATAAAGATTCTGATCACAAACACGTAAAATAGCGTCGCCATTGTCTAAACTCATTTAAAAAGCCAACCAAAAAAAACTTGTAAAGGTTGCACTCCCGGAGTGCCGGCAGAAGTGAAAACTTGAACATTAACGTTGTGCACTTGGTTTACTCTCCCTCCGTCTTACAAATTTTCGATCAGGTCACGTATCCTGACGCAAGTTTAACATTTTTTACCCGTCCCAAAAAATGTTTTTACGCTCTTCTACACCGTCTTACGAATTTTAGATCAGGTCACGTGTCCTTACGCCGTGTCCTGAAGCGAGTTTAAAATGTTTACCGATTTCAAAAATGTTCACAACGCCGCTTAAGAAGTTTTCACTGCACTAATAAACAACCACACCAACTGCATTATTACAACGCTATTATCATAATAACATTATCTAAACACTAATTCAAATATTAATAGGACAATAATAAGCCCATGTTAAGTGGGTAGTTAGATAAGCCTCTGGAAGTAGGTCGATATCGACAGCTTCATGCTATAGCCACTCCTGAACGTACGGAGTTCAAGGAAAAACATTTATCATGCTATGTTATGGAATAGTGAATGGAAAATACCATGAGAAAACTAGTATATATTTTTTTAATTATTGTCTTGCATAAAATCATTATACATAGTTGCGCGCGCTGCTAAAATCAACATTTATATTATAGATGCAGAAGTCAGTTTGTAATTTTTTTATATCATATATGCTAGCATTTCACCACTATCTCACCTATTGGTAAGTGATGATGCGGTCGAGGATGGTAGCACGCTAGGCCTAGAATGGCAACTGGCACTCAAGGACAACTGCTGAAACACGTTAGATGTTTGGCGACAGATTTTTTTACTTGACATTAACATTTTTGTTTGTTTGTTACATTTCACTCTGTATTGCTGGACCGATTTGGCTTAAATTTTACTCATAGATTACCAATAGGGTAGAATAGGACATTGAACATTGTTACGCGAGCAAAGCCGCGGGGGCAGCTATTAGATTATTTAAAAAAAACTCTTATTAACCTTTTTAGAAAGGTCACAAAGTTGTTTTTGTGAGGTTTCAGACGGCAGCTCATTTCACAACTTACAGGGTCGTGGAAAGAGCCACTGTTTGTGAAGACGACGTTTCTATTCGTCAAGTGGAAAAATCTTTATTTTCAAACGAAAGCCAAATATTTTTATACAATCCAATACTATTTTATATAATTCACAGCTAGCTATAGTATAGTAGGTATTTATTATTGTACTTAGTAATATGATACATTTTAAATATGGTAAATATTTTTCTGACAAATAATTACATTTAAATACAATTAAACATATACAAATAAGATATCTTTTCTCCATAAGTGAAATTAACACTACATTTTATGATAACAGTAGAAAGAAACTGTCAACAGCATATAATGTACAACATTCCAACAATGGACAAGGTGCTAGGCTGTCTGTACAGTAACAAAAGCTACCACCCAACGAGTTCTACATACGAGTAAGTGGGCTGAGCTTGCTACATAAGTAGGAGATTGGCAGACGTCTGAACGGCTGTGTTCTGCATTATTTTCATACGGGGTAGGACTAAGGGAAAAACGAAGAGAGCTGTGGTATATCTTGAATCGCCATTTATTCAGGTTTCATGATTCACACCTTTTTAGGTTTCCGTAGTCCTGACAAGGAACCCTTATAGTTTCGTCATGTCCGTCTGTCTGTCTGTCCGAGGTTTTACTAAGAGACCATTCATACTAGAAAGCTGTAATTTTGTGGGGGTATGTAAATAAATGACGCCGTCCAAGTTCTGAAATAAAATTTTGAAAAATATTTTGTTTTAGGGTAGCTCCCCTATATGAGAAGATGGGATACATTTTTTTTCATCGACTACCCTATCGTGTGGGGTATCGTTGAATAGGTCTTTTAAAATTACTTAAGGGTTGCTTATACCATTTTTCGATTGAATGCTCCATTTACGAAATATTACACTTTTAAGTGCAAATGTTTGTTCCAGTAGGGCGTCCCCCCCCCTCCCCTCTAAAAGCTAAACTGCTGGCTTGAAAAATCTGGCAAAAATCGTGATAATAGCGCATTTCATGAACTTTAAAGGAAAATTATAGCGGTTAAGATAACTTTATTAGTTTAGCAGTAATAGTCGTTGAACTTGGGTGTTGGATAATTTTGTACCAAATACAAAATCCTTAGAATAAATCCTTTAAAGTGACATAGACGGAGTACCTAGTTGCTTGTTTATAACGGGTAAAGACTTGCATTGAATAACAGGCTACTACGGAACCCTACACTGCGCGTGGCCCGACACGCACTTGCCCTTTTATTATATTGATAGTTATGTTTCTTTTAATATAGAACGTTTTTTACAAATTTATAAGATTGATGGATGACAGCGAAAATATTGTGGACGACAGTCGAGTTCCTGCTTTGATTAAGCAATGGATGGTTTTACATTTTGAAAGGAGGAAAAAGATGTTTCCCCTGAAACAATACACCAGATTATATTTGAAGGATTTCTTTGAGAAGATGTGACCTACAGCACCTTCGGAGAACTATAATGAGGAAGTACCAGTATGTGTATGATGAACGTGGAAATGTTACTCGATCTTCTCCATCATCATTCATCATCATTTTTTCATGAGCCTATACTTGTCTACTGCTGGACATAGGCCTCTCCAACTGCACACCACTGAGCACGATCCTCGGCTACTCTGATCCAGCTCTTGCCAGCTACCTTACGAACATCATCGCTCCACCTAGTCTGAAGACGTCCTACGCTACGTTTGCCGATTCACCGTCTGCACTCAAAAATTCGTTTACCCCAGCGGTTGTCGGTTCTACGGCTAATGTGGCCGGCCCATTGCCACTTCGGCTTACTAAATCGATGGGCTATGTTGATGACTTTAGTTCTTTGTCGGATCACCTCGTTTCGGATTCGATCCTTCAGAGAAACTCCGAGCATAGCCCTTTCCATAGCACGCTGAGCAACTTTAAATTTGTGGACCAGACCAACCGTGAGTGTCCACGTTTCAGCCCCGTATGTCATGATGGGTCATGACGGGTAGGATGCACTGATTGAAGACTTTCGTCTTGAGACATTGTGGGATTGGCGATGTGAAAACTTGACGTAGTTTCCCATATGCTGCCCAGCCCAGCTGTATCCTTCTATTGGCCTCTTTCTCAAAGTTGTTTTTACCTAATTGCAGAGTTTGCCCGAGGTAAACATAGTCCTTAACAACTTCAAGAATACTTCCCTAGACCGCAATTGGTTCCGGATTTATATGGTCATTGAACATAACCTTGGTTTTACCCAAGTTCATCCGGAGACCAATGCGTTGAGAAAAGTCAGCAATCTTGTCCATCATCTCCTATAAATGCTGAAGTTCCCGGATTGGGCAGCGCTGGTATCCACCAGGCAATACAACCTGTGGGCCGGCGTTGAGCCGAATAAGTCTGCATCTTTGTTAGTATTCATGGTCTGCATATAAATCATCAGAATATATCTGTTAGAAATGGTTAAATATAGGTGCCCACAACCTTCGGCACTATTGAGGTCGATGTGATCACGAAGAGTCTGGATTTTGTATGGTGTTCTTAGCATAGTTTTTATGATTATATAGTTTGGTTATTGTAACCTGTTGTTCATATTTTGTCTAGGTTCCCTTTATATATGTAGCATGAGGTAGGCACTCCACTACGCTTCACTTGACGCCCAAAATGTAGCGTAACGGAGATGGTGGATGTGATTGGTGGATCACTTGCACCGTCAGTGTCCACGTCTCGGTTCCGTATGTCATTACAGGTAGGACGCAGTCATTGAAGACTTTTGTCTCGTTCTTTTGTTTTTAGGCTTTATGGTATCGGTGATGACAAGTAACAAATTTAAAATTTTGAATAAACACCCACAACAATGTTCTTTAGAAAATTAACGTCATAACATCTATCTAAGAACCACCACTGATTAATTACGTATCGATTAAAGACACAATCGAACTAGTTTTAGAGAAAAATGGCAACATGGATTTGCACAAATAAATTTTTACTGCAGCGCCCCCTGGTGAGTTGATACCGTAACACCTATTTAAAAACATGCAAGTGTTAAACACGAACCCATATCTGAAAACTGCATCAAAATCGGACTAGTCGTTTTGAAGAAAAATGGCAACATCGGTTTACACCAACAAATGATTACTGCAGCGCCCCCTGGTAAGTAATCACCGTAACACATCTCTAAAAACATGCACCAATTACACTCAAACCCATAACTGAAAACTGCATCAAAATCGGACTAGTAGTTTTGGAGAAAAATGGCAACATAGATTTGCACATACAAACAAACAAACAAACATCCTCTCACCCCAAACGCATGTATATGCGAGTCTATTTTACCCACGTGGGTAAAAAAGACTCGACGTTGTTTTCTAAATGCTGCCCATCCAAGTTGTATTCTTCTGCGGGCTTTCTTTGTAAGGTTTGCCCAAAGTAGACATATTCTTGAACAACTTCGAGAGGTACTCCGTTTAAGGCAATCAGTTCCGGAATAACATTTTCGTTGAACATGATCTTCGTTTTATCCGGAGACCGATGCGTGCAGAAAAATCAGCAGGGTCGTCAGCATGTATTGCAAGTCCTGTACCGTTTCAGCCATGATGAAGATATCGTCCACAAATCTCAGGTGTAAGAGGTTTTCACCGTTGATATTTATGCCTTGTCCTTTCCAGTCCAGAGTCTTAAACATATCCTCTAGAGCGTTTGTGAATAATTTAGGGGAAATAACGTCCCCTTGTCTCACTTCTCTATGTAAAGGGATATGTTCAGTCTGCTGATCTTATACTTGTCGCGGCGTCATACAGCCTCTCAACACTTGGACGTATCGCCAATCAACTTGTCACCATTGCAGGGACTCTATAACAGATCAGGTTTCAATTTCGTCAAAGGCATTTTCCTAGTCCACAAACGCTAGACATATACTCTTCGGTCTTCTGTATAATCTGCCGCACTATATGTATGTTATCTATGGTGCCGTAACCTCCTTCAAAACCCAGCCAGTTCAAGGGGCTTAAACTCGTCGTGTCTACGCGCGAGACGATTTGTGATGACTCTCGAAAACAGCTTATAGACGTGACTCAAGAGTGAAATGGGTCAAAAGTTCTATAAAAGGTTTTCTTTATAAAAGGTTTTCTTCTTTTTAAAAGAACATATTGCTCCACGTCTGCGGAGTTCTCCCCGAAAAAAAGGACGGAATTTAAAATACGCTAAAGCTGTTGTAGTGTAGGAGTTCCACCAGTTCATACATCTATTAATGAAAACCACATTAAAATCCGTTGCGCAGTGTAAAAGATCGAAGCGTACAGTCGCGGGAAGCGACTTTGTTTAACCTTTTCTTAACTCATGTGATAATACTATTGTAAAGATTATATCTTTATGCTTGAAAAACGTAGGCTCAGCGTTCGTAGAAGTGTAAAACTGCTACGCCGAAGGTTGCGCTACACCGTAGGTTGCGCTACGGTAACATAGATTCTTTTAAATATAAGAAGCGGCTCATAAATATTTCCTGAAGAAGCCCCCTTTTCTTCCTAGGTCCGTCTGTGTTTACATACCAACCTATAATAGACAAGAGCATCACGTCGGTAGGGATTTAGCCGCACGGCCCTGGAGCCATGGTTTGCAAATATTCTATTTGAAAAGCTTTGTACCTGGATTGGAACTGTATATTTTATTTGGGAGTCGAGAAATGTTGCTGTAAAGTTGAAGGTTTTGTGTTCTGACATTTTGTTACATACTTTCTGGTACAAATAAATATAGATTGTATTTTTATATACGGATCCTTTTGCAAAAACTATTAATTTATAATATTTAAATTCAGTGTTATGCAAGCAATTTGCTTCTTGCTTCTTCTTGCTCAATCTTGTGGTGTAGTGGTGCATTTAATTTTTTTGTGCTTATTTAACTTCTTTTGCTTGATGTTTAATGCTAATTTTATTAGTTTTTTGATGGTACTTTGATAGTATTTAACAGAAATGTATTATGGAGACGAGGCGACCTAGTTGTCCCTACAAGTATTCATAGTTAATAGCTGAGTTAACCGCTGAGTACCTAGAAACTGTACCGAGGAAGCGGTACCTACATAAATATTTGCGTAGCATCGATCGCAGGAGCGCCAGATTCTCACCTAGGTACCTACGTAACGGTTTCTTGATCGTATTTTGTTTTGTGTGACGATAGTGTTCTACCTGCGAATAATAGATTTTTTTTCGTGTTGTCGTACTTTATTCAGCTAACCGCAAAGTTTAATAGCAAAGTGTAAATGATACGTACGATATTAGGGTTCCGAACCCAAAGGGTACCAACAGAACTCTATTACTGAGACTCTATTGTAAATTGTAAATGCCCTCTATTGTAGAACGGTATAACTACAAAGACTTACTTGCTGTCATTCTGGCATTCGACCCACTAAGTTCAACAGATGGAGTTGTAGAAAAAGTAATTGGTGATATTGAGAAATAAATTGAATTATCTTTGAAGTTTCACTTCGAACACGTAGCTTTCTACGCACCGTCATTACATTTTTTTCAAGGAGAAAATCTGTCGTCTTAACATTACGGTGTTCCAGTAGCACAGCCCCAAAGAGTCAGACCATTCTAGGCCTAGCATGTTCATTTTCATCGACCACATCATTGTTTTTCACCAGACAAGATATTAGTCAAACGTTAGATCAGACAATTATTTAAAAGAAAACAATAGTGGACACTATTGGTTGTTATTTTGTTGCTGCTGGGCAAATGTTTCCCCCACATCCTACTAAGTCTCTCTATCCCTTAACATATTAAGCCAGTTTCTTTTGAATGCGTCGAAGTCGTCCCTGCATTGCTTCCTTTGAAAGCCTCCTAACGTCCTACGCCAATATTTATTATTTTTGTCAGGTTAACGCAATAACAGCATTAAATTCAACCAAAACAATATTTTTATGTAACAAAAGCTTAATCCAACATCATCGCAAAATAAATCTTTTTACCAGAAAAATCCTTTCTCTTAATGTCCATGAAAACAAAATTTGTTTTCATAATTATTCATCTCGTTGTTCCGTAAAATTTAGTTTTGGTTGAAAATTGAAATACTCCAAAGTTTCCTTAAACATAAAGATAATAACAGGCCAGAATAGCTGAAGATTTCGAGGACAATTCGGTTTCATTTGGTAGCGATGTTGTGACATGGTTTAAAAGATTGTTTGTGTGTACAAGGTTTGCTGCAATGCAATATGTTCGGGCTCGCTACGTTCGGAATTTGGACTATGTGCACTGTTCTATATAATAGTGGGTAGATAAATATGGTTCTTATAAGTTAAATTATGATATTCTTGCACTTAGCTACTCACATGTGATATGATTATGTCAAAGATGTGTATGCATATTATGTCATGATTTTTTATATTACTAGTTAATTTAACATCGTTTTTACCCACGACGGAACGGAGACTGTATATGCGTTTGGAGTGAGAGGATGTTTGTTTGTTTGTTTGTGTGTGCAAATCTATGTTGCCACTTTTCTCCAAAACTACTAGTCCGATTTTGATGTAGTTTTCAGTTTTGGGTTTGGGTGTAATTGTTACATGTTTTATTTGAAAGATTTTATGGTGACAACTTACCAGGGGGCGCTGCAGTAATCATTTGTTGGTGCAAATCGATGTTGCCATTTTTCTTCAAAACGACTAGTCCGATTTTGATGCAGTTTTCAGTTGTGGGTTTGTGTTTGCTTGGTGCATCTTCTTAAATAGATGTTATGGTGTTAATTCACCAGGGGGCGCTGGAGTAAACATTTGTTTGTGTAAATCCATTTTGCCATTTTTCTCCATAACTAGTTCGATTTTGTCTTTAAACGGTTCGTAATTAATCAGTGGTGGTTCTTAGATAGATTTTATGACGTTAATTTTCTAAAGGACATTGTCGTAGGTGTTTATTCAAAATTCTAATTTGGTGACTTGTGACTCACGCTGTTAGTGTTAATCAATGGAAAAAACTTGCCTACTTTTAAAACTACCGCGAAAATTGGTTGTGGCGTCTAAGCAAAGATGCCAACCTTAAAAGAAAATAAGAAAGGTAACGCGATCGAGAGTTGGCAGCGAAGAGTAACATAATATATACTGAGAGTTGACAGACGGGAGGCAGTTCGGTCGTGGCACTTAAACTAGTAGGTCCTTGGTATAAAAGTACCTCTAAAAGTGTCGATATCGTCTACAAAAGTAAACTATATAATATAGATGTGATGTATAATACCATACAATACAATAACTCTTTATTAATCACCAAAAAAAAAATTAAAGTAATACAATACTACTATGGTAATACAATCGGCGGCCTTATCTTTATGGCAAATGCCCAATACAATGCGATCTCGTTGTAGGTTTCTTGAGTGCGAGCGTTTATATAACCACAGTATATTAAAATAACAGTACTGTCAGTTATGAATTGCAGAAAAACTTCTTCTACATGGAATCCAATTTCGTAAAGGCATAATTGCTGCCTCTCTAACCAATAACAGTCCCATAGTTTCAGCTTGCAAGACAGCTATGTTTTTGATCTGCGCTAGCGATGCTGAGGGTATCTATAGTTCTGCCTAGTTATATCTATAGCCTGCTACTATTTATTTCTTGGCAGAATCAGTACAGGTTTTGTTAGAGGTTTTGTATATCGCGTTCAAAACGCAAAAGTGTGATGTTAACTTTTTATTTGAAGTTATAATTATTCATTTGAAAATCTGGAAACAGCACTGTAAAGGAATAAATAGTCTTGTTAAATCACAATCTGATAATATTACAAAACTAGCTGTACCCGCGACTTCGTTCGCGATTCCTACAAAACCTTAAACTTAACAAAACCTTAACGTTAGTGTGGCTACACTTAATTTTGTATTCGTCGAGAAGTTATATATCTGCTACGCTATAATTTTTTTAAAAGTAACAATTTATGTCTTAGTTTAATCCGCACTAAAAATCAATATATGGTTACTATTGCATTGCCCAGTTTGGTAGATAAGGTTACAATTTTAATGACAATGTATTTTAAATGGAATACTTAAACAATGTTTAATTGCATATACTATTACATAATATATTGTCTAACGAAAATTTGGCAAATATTGTACTTTGGTGTGTAGATAACAACGTCGTTATAATGTATCAAGCCTCATAGAGAAGCGCTCGTCCAACGTTTGATCTCCTACATTTAAAGATATACCTATAACGACAACTAACCGCCTTGATATTCTCGGCATCTCTAATGAGACAAAGCATCAACTTTTAATTTTACTTTTATAATCACTACATAATATAAAACAAAGTCCCCTGCCGCGTCTGTCTGTCAGTTTGCGATAAACTACAGAATTTGCGGTTTTAACCAATAGATAGAGTGATTCATCAGAAGGGTTTATGTGTATAATTCGTTAAGGTTTTATGTAAAGATTAATTCATACTCGCCGCCACAAAGTGATGCCAACAGATACAGGCATTATATGCTCTACCCAGGCATATGTGCGAAGCTGGGGCGGGTCGCTAGTTGAATTTAAAGTTTAGTCAGCCACTTGGCGTTTTGACTAACGTTAGACAATATTTCACCCGGAACAGCAGTTTAATCTATATCAAAGCGATGGTTGACGGTTATAAAAAAATCCAGCTAAGTAAATGCTTAAAACTATTGATAGCAGAATCGAAAAACTCATCAACGACGACTCCAATAAATTCCACAACCGGGGATAGGCTTATTAAAAATGTTCATATATAACCTTTAATAAAAAGGCATCTTTCAATTTCAGTCGGGCTATTCACAATCATTCGAAAAAAAATCGGATTCAGAAACTACCTCCCCTTCGACTTAGGTCTTTGCAATTCACAATTATCGGAACGGAGATACTTGCATTTCAATTCGTTAAATCAGGGATTCTAAATGGAAATATATAATAAATTTTATAATTTTAAATGACACTTTCAATGAATTTGAATGTATCCGATTTCAATTAGAATACGGAGAGTACTCTTAGATACATTTTTGACCATCTTCATAATAAAAGTTAACACACTCTTTTTTTTGTTAATTATTATTATGATGATTTTTTAGCACGAAATAGTAAGTTACTTTCTTGTTTGTCTGTCGGTCATTCCAGGATCTGGACGACTTAAATTTCAAAAACTTTCCAATTAGTTATCCAGCTGAAAGTTTCAGGGAAGCTAAAATATCGATGAAAATGCATTCTATAGCGTGGTTATTAGATCATTTTTAACCGACATTTATTGCTTTGTCTAAAGCATGTTTTAAGTTTTTCGGGTATTTATCTAAAGAGAGTGAACTTAAACAATAGAAAGTCTTAACTGGCTAAGTGCAAGTCGGACTCGCACTCGTAGGGTTCTGTAACATAAGCGTTTTTATGAAAAACAAATTTATATTTGCGGTTCGGAAAATGTGCTATATCTCAAAAACTACCGACTTCAAACCAATTTTTGGTTAAAATTTTCTTAGTTTTTAAGTTTTATTGAGATCTACAGGATATTTTTTTTAGATTTTTCACTTTTTACACACACATTTTACCACTTTAGATGTGTAAAACTTCGAAACGAATGACTTTGAAAAAAAAATGTTTTAAAAACCTCAATGTCATTTTCGACTATCTATCCAAAAACATACCGCACGTAAAGGTTTGATTGAAAACATTTTTTTTAGTTTCTGTTACCGTGTATGGGGAGCGCCCCCCCCCCCCCTTAATCTTTATTTTTGTATAAAACTCGTAAAGCTGTTCACAGAATATATATATATCTACCTACCAAGTTTTAACTGTGTAGTCTTAAAAGTTCCGGAATAAAATGGCTGCGACATACGGACGGACAGACGGACGGACAGACAGACGGACAGACATGACAAATCTAAAATGGTACGATATCGCACAACATTTCTAACTAATAGAACTACGTCAGCGATACGAATTCTGAAGCTGGGAAACCCGACGATCCTGTAATATGTGCAATTATAATGTGTAATGTAAAGTAAAACATCGACTGGCATAGTATTTCGTCATCTACATCTCATGTTTCAAATGGAAACCTACTTCGGTTATCTTACTTAGCTTCGCTTAGCTCTCATACATAGTTAGCTTTGAGTAACTCAAAGATAGTTGGGCGTTAGTTTCCTTTCGCTTATATTTCAATAATGAGGCCTGTGTTTAATCCATCATCGGCAGAAGAACGATCGAGTGTCGTTTGCCGAACTCAGCTGATCTCCTTAAACTTAAGATTAACTTAAGAACAAAAGAGAGTACGTATGCCACCATCATCCGAATATCTTTCTCAAAGATTGATTACTTTATTAATGTTATGTTATTTCTTGAGAGCGAATCGATAAGCGACATGCTTTTATTCGATTGATGGCTGGTTCGTGCGAGTCACAACTCAAACCACCTTTTGCCACACGTAGTAGGAGCATTATATCGATGTTCCGCCTGACTTGTTGACATAAAATAGCTTTTTACCATCAAAGAGAACAGATGCCGGCGTATCCTTTCGGTGTCCAGCAACAAAAAGCCTAGGCCTAAAATGATCCAGTATTCAGGATCATTTTAGGCCTAGCGGATTCACTATCTTCGATGACATCATCGCTTAGCACCAGGCGAGATAGTAGTCAAACGCTAAACCTATCAGCAGGGTTATTCTTAATAATTCGAAAGCAAATTCGAATTCGGAAACTGCCTTTACTTGGACTTGGATCTTTGCAATTCACAATGCTCCGATCTGTTAATTTAGATATTTCAATTAGAAAAAATCTGTGATTTATTGGAAAGGTTTCCGCGCAAAACAGCTCTGGGATCAAAAAAGAATAAAATTAAAAATGAAGCTTCTGAATCCGAATATTTTTAAGAATGATTGAGAATAAGCGCAAAATAAGTAACAATTAAATACAAAAACATTACATTATCGACAAAATTTCTCGCGTGTTGAGATTCGAACCTACAGTCTTTGCTTCTTTAAGCAAGCTCTGTTCCACCCGTCCAATCATTTACATATGCAATGTGGCGAATTTAAGAGTAACAATGTAAATCTGCATGTATTATTACGGAACCAGGAACGATTCCAGTATCCTGTTTTTTTTTTTTAATTGCATGAAAACTTTGTTATACATATACATTTGATTAAAGTATCATTTGAGAAGTGTTTACCTAATAGATTGCATAACATTTACTTAAAAATATCCTGTTTTTCCCGTGTCCCACCAAAACCTTTATGTTTTTCAGGATAACCAATATTCTAAAAGTTTTTCTATAGTATAAGCTATGCTCACTTTAAGTTTCATTAAAATCCATCCAGTAGTTTCGGCGTGATGATTTTTCAAACGGACATACATACATACAAAAATTTTAAAATTTTTATTTTCGGCATATATAGCGTTCATAATGCATCCCCTAATTTAAATTTCAACAAAATATTCAATGTACAGTTTTCGCTTAGTTACTGTTTTATTATAGTACGTATAGATTTCCCCAGGTTATGGGTATACATCCGTTTCCGCATCCGGTATCTAACAACAAATAGGTACGTATGTTTGTATAGATGTTTCGTACAGTTCGTTTGACGTGAAAAGATCTTGTACCTAAATGTCTTTGTTGCGAGAGCAAGCTTTTCATATTTTTCTGAGAATATCCTCACTACGCGGAGTTTTACGCTACAATGTGTGTTTAGGATACTTTTTCTTAGACCATCACAGAGATTACACAAAATAATAATATTTCTTGAGATTACAGAGCGTCTTACCATTTACTAAGACAAAAGTTTTTTTTAGGGTTCTTGGATTTATTTTATAACTATATATTACTAGCTGTTATCCGCGGCTTCGCCCGCGTTATTTGTGTCTTTATGACCATTGAGGTCTAGATCGATGATCTCTTAGGCCAAGTCACCATATATGACCCTCAAAGTCGAACTCAATATCCTCTATTGTTAAAGTCATTAATCATTTTGGTTAGGTATACGAAGTTGTGCTGTTTAAATGTTTGACTCAACACAACAGTTCCTGAAACATTTTTTACAAAGAAAATAAGGTGAATAGCTGCGCGAGCGTAGCGAGCGCTATTATTGGGCAAGTGACATTTTTTTATGACTTTTTATAACCCTGAGAGTTTAATGACCTAATAATCAAGCCAATATAGATGACTCTTAGGACGAACTCGATATCGTCTATTGTTAAAATCATTAATCAAACGAAAATGTTTACGTCATTTATGACCCTGACAGTTTTTATGACCTGCTAATTCAACACCGATGACCCAAGGTTAAATGTGATATCCACTTATTTTAAGGTAAAAAATCATTATGATTATTGAATGTTGTACTGTTCCAATTTATGACTCGTTTTGATGAATGTGGCTATTAAAATACGAAAGTTGCTAAAATTTATTTATTTATTTATTTATTTATACTTTTGCACACACAAAAGAGGAGACTTAGAAAACAGGAGGACTTAAAGCTAGAATAGCATTTTCTACCAGTCATCCTGGAGGTGCAGAAAAAATAGTGGCGGCGCAGTTAATTACAACAGAGAGAAAGCAAATTATTCCAAAAATTAATTTATAATATTTTAAAATAATTAATACATATGTTATAGATATATACAAACAGATACGAATAGATTAATATTTATACATACATATATATATATATATAAATTATATACGCATAATACAATATAAACAATTATATAAAAAAGTAACTATGACAAATACAGTAGAATATACATACTAACAAAAAGAGAAACTATGGGTAAATCTTCTTTAAAAAGTGCTCACGGGTTTTCATCTTAAAAACTTGTTTTGTGTTTACTTGCCTAACTTCCACAGGAAGTTTATTCCAAAGTTTTACAGCTTTGACAGAGAAAGAGTTTTCTAAAAAGGAAGAAGAGTGATAAGGAATAGATAGTATCAAATTGTCATCGGACCTCAGCTGACGCAAGTGGGTGTCGGTGAGAAATTGAAAACCGGCTTGAAGGTATTTTGGAGAGTTTGATTCTTTTAAAATCGAGTTGAGCAGGCAGACAATTCTCACGTTTCTTCGTTCGCGTATTGGTAACCAATTAAGTTTAGCTCGGTATTCAGAAATGTGGTCAAATTTACGAAGACAGAAAATAAATCTAATACAGGTGTTCAGAAGGCGGTCTAACTTATTCAAAAGATCTGAGTTGAGATCCACAAAACAAACGTCAGCATAATCAATGATCGGTAGAAGGAGGGCATTTACAAGAGAGATTTTAGTTTTAGTGTGTAACGTTAATACGTTACCCTTCATAGGCTCGGGGTCCATTACGCCCACTATCCCCCTTCCTTATTTCGTCCACCGATTTGCCCCTGGCTCTGCAGCCGGCCCAGCGCTGTGACGTGAGCGCAGCACCTCTCCGGACCGGCCAGACCTTTCATTTTATGATAGAAGGCAGTCGCACATTCTTGCGCTCCTCGCTTCCCGCCATTATTTTATCAGTACTAGGTACCTACATTAGCATTATGCAATAAGTGATGATTCCGAGTGATTTAAGATAGCATCTACAGGAATCGTTTTAAAAAAGCACATAAGTGCATTACCTAAATTCATTGCCAGCGCCCGTTAACCGGTAAGTGTTGAACAAATATTATTTTTATGTTAAACATAGACAGGCGGTATGTAGACATACGCCTGCTTGCTAATTCATTAAAACATTCATTTTCTGTTCTTATTCTTGTTACTCACCCATCTTGATATTATACTCTTTTCTTCCATTGTTAACCTGTCCTATTTCAATTTCATTCGTGTCAACTCCGTCTGATTGTGGAATCCTCACACACCTTCTCATTAAGCGCTTCCCTCGTATGAGGCCACAATCAGACGGTTTACGATTAGTACAAATTATAAGGAGTTGGATGGATATTTCCAGGGTCCGAAGCCCGGGACGTATTTCCCGCGTGTCTAACGTGCACCTACAACGATTCATCGCCACGTGCTCCCGACTGCCTCAGGACTACAAAGGGAAGTGCTAGTGCTATCCTGTGGAAGTATGACCAGGCCTTGTGAACCTACTTAAATAAATATTGTTGATAACGATTCGCCTACTAATAATTTTACATTAAGACCCATAAGCGAGATACCGTTACACTGGCGCCTAACGTGGTTTTCAAGGTCATATTTTCGCTTCCATTGGGTAGTTAATTTTGGTGTTGTGTGTGATTTTTATTTTTTCGCATTTTTTTTGTTAAACGTTTTTTTGCAAGTAGCCAATGTGTAGGTACCCACATTATTTAATGCTTATCTTGTCAGTTAAATTGATTCACCATTTACTCATTAAAGTACAATCAGCGTGATATTTTTGTGCCGGCTTAAAGTACAGCTAGTGTTAAAATTTCGTGAACATTTATATAGTTTTGTTTTTTTTTTTCAATACATTTTATTGTTATTGCAAACTGTGTAATAATTATCAATTTTATCTCACTATATTGTATATTGTCTTATATATATATGTTATAGACTTACAATTTAGTACTGGGTACATACACATTAGTTGCAATTATCTTTTCTTTCTGCTTATAGTTTTTTGTTGCATTTTTTTTCTTGCTAATTTTATTTCAGACAATTCTTTTATTTCATCTTCATTACTCATAGATCATAAAAAAAAAACAACCAAACGTTAATTAAATTCTTAAATTTCTTTGTAACAGACGGAGTTTTAGTTGTTTTTTTTTCTCTGTTATATTATCATTTTCTTATCCTGTATCTAGTGTTTTTTTATAAATATTTGTTCAACATTCACCTACTACGGCACAAAAATTGAATTTACATCATGGCGTATCCAGTTAAATTCATGTCACTTCAAAAAACTGAACTTGAATATGAAGTAGCTATTAGGGGTGAGACACCTGCCTCCACCGTTCAGGAGCTACGGAAACAAATAGCTAAATGTGGGCCTATGTTTCCGTCCGAGGATATTCTCACCAGCCCAATTGAGCCATCAGTAGACTTGAATGGTGTGGTTGACGCTCTACACAAAGTTAACGTAACGGCTTCGTCAACCCCACTAGACAAGAATACTTTACTGCGTACAGAAAATTTGATGAATCATCTATACCATCGGCTGAACCGTATTTCAGTGGATGATCATACTGAAAACGATTATGAGCAATGCGTTGAGCTGTACAAGAAAACGGCAGCCAAGCTTAGCACAGTGAGAGATGGTTGCTTTGACCCTCTGGCTAGTTGCAGTGCCGTTAATGAACCTTGCGCCCCTCCTCCCAACCCCTCACAATCGATGAATATTACGGTCACTTGTGAGGGCAACTCAAATCAATTCTCTAAAATAAGATTCGATGGTAAAACGTGCGTACGAGCATTTATTCAACGTGTAAATGAATTTTGTCAAGCAAAAGGTATTTCTAGCGCAAAAGTTTTGGCCAATGCCACAGAAATATTTATTGGTGATGCCATCCATTGGTACCGAGGTATACGAGAATCAGTAACTGACTGGGATGATCTTGTAGCATCCTTGAAACGTGATTTCAGTCCGTCTGACTATGATTACAGACTTTTGTCTGAAATTAGGTCTCGTACCCAAGGAGAATCGGAAAACATAGTAATTTTCTTATCAATTATGTCTGAATATTTTTCTAGACTTACAAAACAAATGTCAGAAGGTGACAAACTTGAGATCATTCTCCACAATATTCGGCCATGTTACGCGAACGCGTTATCTTCTGTCTCAGAAATCAAGTCGATTGAGGAATTAAAGAACTTATGTCGCAATTATGAAAACATACAGTCGCGTCTTTCTCAATTCAAAGAACCTCCACGACCGACTGCTGCTACCTTAGCACCTGAGCTGTCTTACGCTGGTCCTTCGGTCAATAGGCAAAATTTTATACACCGCGACATTAATAATGCCCAAAATCTTAAAACAGGTAAGGTGTTTGCTATTGAACAAAGTCAGAAGCCTAAATTTTGTCCACGTTGCCGCACCGATACGCACAATTTAAGGCAATGTACTGCAAACAAAGATAATGTAGTATGCTTTGTTTGTGGTCGCAAGGGCTTTAAGACCCCAGACTGCCCTGACTGTCTTCAGAATAAAGTATCCGATCAAAAAAACTAATCACCGAGAATTGTGTAAACAGTAGAACCAATGATGATGAGTGGAATGATTGGCTACGAACAGTAAAATTGTTTTTTAGTTCTTATAACGTTCACACAATTCTCGATAAAAACCTTGAACTCGACAATAGTAGGCCTTACGTGTCAGTTGATATCAACGGCACTAAGGTTTCTGGTCTTCTAGACTCTGGCTCTGCTGTCACCATATTAGGTAACGGCGCACATAAAGCCTTCGAGAGGCAAGGTCTACTCATGGCTTTGGACGACTGCATTTCAGTCACAGCGGCAGGTGGTCAAACCCTACAAAGTATTGGATACGTTAATATTCCAATAACCTTTGAAAACCAACTGCGCACCTTAAAAGCATTTGTGATACCAAAGATAAGGTCAAACCTCATCTTAGGAGTTGACTTTTGGCGAAAGTTTCACCTTTGTCCAAAATATATCAGCAGCATTGTTGAAGGTCAAGACCACGACGTCAGTAATAGCGAGATGCAAACGCCTAAGCAAACGTTTATACAAAGTTACGCAAATTTGGATGACGAGCAGAAACAACTTGCTGATGACGTTATCAAGCAGTTTGATGAAATTTCATTTCAGCGTAAGGGTCTCGGTCTTACTGATGTGATTTCCCACCATATTGACACCGGAGATTCGAAACCTATTCGTCAGCGTTATTACCGGCTGTCTCCGGAAAAACAACGCGTCATGATGGAGCAGGTTGATGAAATGCTTTCACTCGACGTCATCGAGCCCTGCGAGAGCGCATGGTCATCACCTGTTCTTATTGTCAACAAAAAGAATGGCCAGCCGCGTTTTTGCCTCGATAGCCGAAAACTGAACTCCGTTACCAAACGCGACGCCTACAATCTGCCTTACATTTCAGAGATCTTGGATAACCTTCGGGACGCTCGCTATCTGTCAGTTATTGACTTATGGCCTTTTGGCAAATTAAAATTTGTGAAGAGGACCGCAACAAGACAGCATTTTACGTTCCTGGTAGAGGTACTTTTCACTTCAAGAGAACTGCGTTCGGGCTCACTAATGCTCCGGCAACTCAACAACGACTCGTCGATTTCTTGTTTGCCGAATTCAATCTCCAGGTCTTCGCATATTTGGATGACGTCATCGTAGTGTCCAGGGACTTTGGCAGTCACGTGACCTTACTTTTACGTGTGCTAGAAAAGTTGAAACAGGCACATCTCACAATCAACATTGAGAAATGCAAGTTCTTCAGCTCCCAACTGAAATATCTGGGTTATGTCGTCGATAGCTCTGGCTTACGTACCGATCCCGCTAAAGTTGAGGCAATTTTGAATTACCCAACACCGACTTGTCGTAAGGACCTGAAACGTTTCCTGGGGACAGCAACTTGGTACAGACGTTTTGTACCAAACTTTAGTACCATTGCTGGGCCTCTTAATGCTCTGACATCAACTAAAAAAGGTACTCCCTCCTTCAAGTGGACGCCTCAAGCCAATAATGCGTTCGAGAATTTGAAGCAGAATTTAGTCTCCGCTCCAGTTTTGACTTGCCCGGACTTTAGCAAACCGTTTGAGGTTCACACGGATGCAAGTAATTTCGGCATTGGGGCAATGCTTACTCAATCGATTGATGGCAAAGAACACCCAATTGCTTACATGAGTAAGTCATTGTCTGCTGCCGAAAGAAATTACAGCATCACGGAACGAGAGACATTAGCTGTCATTACCGCTCTTGAGCAATGGAGATGCTATATCGAGAACGGCCAGAAGTTTACCGTGTATACTGACCACAGTGCCCTCAAATGGTTTTTATCGATCACCAACCCTACAGGACGTCTAGCTCGTTGGGGAGTCCGTTTGTCAGCATTCGATTTTGTTATAAAACATAGACGTGGTGTTGACAACGTTATACCAGACTCACTTTCGAGAAGCGTCCCAGTAAGTACCATAGCCGCTTCCAACTCTCCCTTGGACACTAAGGATTCTTGGTATCTTAACATTTTTAAGGGCTGTCAAACAGACCCGTTGAAGTTCCCTAATTTCATCGTAAAAAATAATAATTTATACAGGTTGTCGAAAAATAAACACGAACTCACATCAGAATTTTCGTGGAAGGAGGTATTACCTTCTGAGGTCCGTGAGAAGGCTATAATAGAAAACCATGCTGAGCCCACAGCAGGACACATGGGCATATTTAAAACATACCGACGACTTGCTTTGCGCTATTTCTGGCCCGGTATGTACCGAGATGTCGTTAAGTTTATCGGCAGTTGTGATAAGTGTCTTTCATACAAATCACCAACTCATCAAGTACTCGGGGAGATGGGTCGTCCTAAAAACTGCTCGCGCCCATTTCAAATGATCTCGACCGACTTAATGGGTCCTCTTCCAACTTCCAGAAAACAGAACAACTACATATTAGTCGTTACGTGCTGTTTCTCTAAATTTTGTCTGATTTTTCCGATTAAAAAGGCCACTTCGAATATCATAACAAAAATTCTAGATGAATCTGTTTTTCTGGTTCATGGCATTCCACAAACAATCCTGATGGACAATGGTACTCAATTTACCGGCAAAGTTTCAGATGCGTTGTTCAAAAAGTACAATATACCTAACGTCTATTATACCCCAAAGTATACTCCTCAAGTAAATTTAGTCGAGCGGTATAATAGGACCATCATTACTTGTATTTCTACCTTCGTGGAAGATGATCACCGGTCTTGGGACCTATATATTCCTGAGGTGCAATTTGCCATAAATAGTTCGGTTAATGAGGCCACAGGGTTTACCCCTGCATTTTTGGTCTTTGGGAGAGAACTGGTAACTTGCGGTACACACTACACGGATAATGACCACGGTGAAGAATTTTTGTTCTTACCACGTGAAGTCTATGCTGAAAATTTAGGTTGTTTGTCTAACATTTTTGACACAGTACAATCTAGGCTTTGGCAAGCCCATGTGAAAAATACGTCACACTATAATTTGCGACGGAAATTTGCAGAGTTTAACGTGGGAGATGTGGTCATGAAGCGCACTTACTTTTTAAGTGATAAAAGCAACCAGTTCTCCAAGAAATTAGCTCCCAAATTCATTAAAGCTAAAGTCATTGCCAAAAGGTCACCCCTGGTGTATGTTCTTCAGGATATGGCTGGGAAAAATTTAGGTTCCTGGCACATAAAGGACTTAAAACTTGTGGTTGCTACTAAATAAAATGTATAATAAAATTGCCTCTCTATACTATTTTTTTTTTTTTTTTTTATCTGCGCAATTCTTCATTCTTCTTCAAGTTATTATTGAATAATTCTATAGCCGTTTTGGCGGTCGTTAACCCTCTTATAGCATTTAGATAATGGATTGGATCCACAGTTAATGATATCTCACAAGTAGAAGTTAGTAAATAACAATTTATTCTCTGGGGTTTGGATTGCTAAATTGATGCGGGTTTTATTCCTGGTAACAGTAATAAAATCCTTCAGTACGAGAGGGGGTATTGTAACGTTAATACGTTACCCTTCATAGGCTCGGGGTCCATTACGCCCACTATCCCCCTTCCTTATTTCGTCCACCGATTTGCCCCTGGCTCTGCAGCCGGCCCAGCGCTGTGACGTGAGCGCAGCACCTCTCCGGACCGGCCAGACCTTTCATTTTATGATAGAAGGCAGTCGCACATTCTTGCGCTCCTCGCTTCCCGCCATTATTTTATCAGTACTAGGTACCTACATTAGCATTATGCAATAAGTGATGATTCCGAGTGATTTAAGATAGCATCTACAGGAATCGTTTTAAAAAAGCACATAAGTGCATTACCTAAATTCATTGCCAGCGCCCGTTAACCGGTAAGTGTTGAACAAATATTATTTTTATGTTAAACATAGACAGGCGGTATGTAGACATACGCCTGCTTGCTAATTCATTAAAACATTCATTTTCTGTTCTTATTCTTGTTACTCACCCATCTTGATATTATACTCTTTTCTTCCATTGTTAACCTGTCCTATTTCAATTTCATTCGTGTCAACTCCGTCTGATTGTGGAATCCTCACACACCTTCTCATTAAGCGCTTCCCTCGTATGAGGCCACAATCAGACGGTTTACGATTAGTACAAATTATAAGGAGTTGGATGGATATTTCCAGGGTCCGAAGCCCGGGACGTATTTCCCGCGTGTCTAACGTGCACCTACAACGATTCATCGCCACGTGCTCCCGACTGCCTCAGGACTACAAAGGGAAGTGCTAGTGCTATCCTGTGGAAGTATGACCAGGCCTTGTGAACCTACTTAAATAAATATTGTTGATAACGATTCGCCTACTAATAATTTTACATTAAGACCCATAAGCGAGATACCGTTACAAGTGGGAAGGAAGTTTTTAAGTTTACTGATAGAGTGATAAGAAGCGAAAAACTTTCTGGATATTTCTTTAACGTGATCCGACCAGCAAAGGTTAGGGTCGATAATGACGCCTAGATCTTTTACGGTGGAGGAAAAACGGATATTAGAGTTGTTGTAGTACAAATTAGGTAAAATATTACAGTCAACTTTAGCGATCTGACGTAAACTACCGACCAAGATGGCTTGGCATTTGTTGGGATTGACGGAGATACCGAAACTATCAGACCAAGATTGCAATCGAGTGAGATCTGCATTGAGGGCAATAATGGCGTCATCTAGATTATCGACTGAGGCTGCACAGTAAAGTTGCAGGTCGTCAGCATACGAGTACATAATTATGGTAATTACAGGAAATGTTGGAACAGAGGAGATTAATAAAAATAGAGAAAAGAAGGGGGGATAGAATGCCTCCTTGAGGAACGCCCGCATCTACTGAAAGCCAGTCAGAGAATTGTTGACTAGATCTTACAGATTGACGGCGGTCTTGTAGATAAGAAGAAAATCAGGAAACAGAAGAAGGAGAGAAATTTAAGCGAGGAAGGACAGCAAGTAGCAATTCATGATCAACTGCGTTAAAGGCATTGCTAAAATCCACTAAGACTAGCACAGTCATTAGTTTTTTCTCCATGTTGAACCGGATATCCTCTGTGACTTTGAGCAGAGCAGAAGACGTACTGTGGCCGGCTCTGAAACCTGATTGAAGAGGATTAAATAGATTTTCCCTCGAAAGAAACTCCGTAGTTTGTCGGTGGACTTCCGATTCGATCACCTTAGAAAGAAAAGGAAGTATAGAAATTGGACGAAACTGATTAGGAAGAGTGGGGTTGGGCGCTTTTGATAATGCTGAATGCTGAAATATTACCTGTAAAGTAGATAAAACAAATGTTTGCGCGAGCGTAGCGAGGGCCATCATTGGGCGAGCGAAGCGAGCGCGAAAAATTTTTAATTTTTTAAATTTTTAATTTAATTAATATTACATGTGGATATTAAAATACAAAAAATGCTGAAATATTACCTGCAAAGTAGGTTAAACAAATGATTGTGCGAGCGTAGGGAGTGCTATTAATGCGTGAGCGTAGGGAGCGCGAAACATTTTTACGTCTTTTTATGACCCTGACAGTATTTATAACCTACTAAGTCAAGACCGCTAACCCTAAGGTTAAACTTGATATCCACTTATTTTAAGGTAATAATCATTATGACTATTCAAGGTTGTACTGTTTCAATTTATGACATATTTTTATGAATGTGGGTATTAAAGTACAAAAGTTGCTGAAATATTACCTACAAAGTAGATCAAACAAATTATTGCGCGAGCGCAGCGAGCGCTATCAATGCGCGAGCGATGTGAGCGCGAACATTTTTACGTTTTATGACTATGACAGTTTTTATAACCTACTACGTCAACACCGATGACCCTTAGGTTAAAAGTGGCTGTCAAAACACCAATGTTATTGAAATACTTCCCCAAAGCAGATAAAACACGTTGGGCAAGCAAAGACATCGCGTAAATTTTGATGACTTTTAATGACCCTTTTATGGCCTAATTAAGGCACTTATTAAGTTTAGTTATTATAGATGAACCTAAGGTCAAACTTTTATGATTATGCAAACTCTATGTAAAGCTAACAAAAAATATAGGCACCCGCACTTAACTGCCGAAAAAAGTATTCTTTGCCCTTGTATGCCCTATTAAATGTCTTTGTACAAAATTTCATCTGAATCGGTCAAACCGTTTGGCCGAAAAGAGGCCACACATTTACAAAATTTCATAATAAAAATAAAGACAACCGAAATTTCCACCCCAAAAAAAAGTATTCGTTGTCATTATATGTCTTTTTGACTGTCTGTGTACAAAATTTGAGCTTAAATGGTCAACCCGTTTGACCGAGAGTAGGCCACATATTTACAAAGTTCAATTTCAAAATTCTGGACACCTGGACTCGACTGCCAGAAAAAAAGTATCCTATGTAACTTTATGCAATATGAACTGTAATATGTATAAAATTTCAGCTGAATCGGTCAAGCTGTTTAGCTGATAAGAGGCCACATATTCACAAAATTCTATAAAAAAAATCTAAACACGCAGACTCGATAGCCAAAAAAAAGGTATCCAATATCCTATTCTGCCCTATGAACTGTCTTACAACATTACAACATTTCAGGCAAATCGGTCAAGCTGTTTATTCGAGAAGAGGTATTTTATTTACAAAATTCAATTAAAAATATCTGGACCCCCTGACTCGACAGCCAGAAAAAAAGTATTCTATATCCTATTCTACCCTAAGAACTGTCTTTATATAACATATCAGGCAAATCGGTCAAACCGTTTATTCGAGAAGAGATCTTATATTTACAAAATTCAATTTAAATTATTTGGACCCCCTGACTTGATAGCCAAAAAAAAGTATTCTATATTCTATTCTGCCTTATGAACTGTCTTAATACAACATTTCAAGCAAATCGGTCAAGCCGTTTATTCGAGAAAAGGTCTTATATTTACAAAATTCAATTAAAAATCTCTGGACCCTCTGACTCGACAGCCAGAAAAAAAGTATTCTGTATCCTATTCTGCCCTATGACATGTATTCATACATAATTTCAGGCAAATCAGTCAAGCCGTTTATTCGAGAAGAAGTCATATATTTACAAAATTCAATTAGAAATATCTGGACCCCCTGACTCAATAGCCAAAAAAAAGTATCCTATTCTACCCCATGAACTGTCTTTGTACAAAATTTTAGGCAAATCGATCAAGCCGTTTATTCGAGAAGAAGTCTTATATTTACAAAATTCAATTAAAAATATCTGGACCCCCTGACTCGATAGCCAGAAAAAAAAGTATTCTATATTCTATTCTGCCTTATGAACTGTCTTTATACAATATTTCAAGCAAATCGGTCAAGCCGTATTCGAGAAGAGGTCTTATATTTACAAAATTCAATTAAAAATATCTGGAACCCCTGACTCGACAGCCAGAAAAAAGTATTATGTATCCTATTCTGCCCTATGACATGTATTCATACAAAATTTCAAGCAAATCGGTCAAGCCGTTTATTCGAGAAGAGGTCTTATATTTACAAAATTTAATTCAAAATATCTAGACCCCCTGACTCGACAGCCAGAAAAAAAGTATTTTGTATCCTATTCTGCCCTATGACATGTATTCATACAAAATTTCAGGCAAATCGGTCAAGCCGTTTATTCGAGAAAAAGTCTTATATTTACAAAATTCAATTAAAAATATCTGGACCCCCTGACTCGACAGCTAGAAAAAAAGTATTCTGTATCCTATTCTGCCCTATGACATGTATTC
Organism: Cabera pusaria; assembly: GCA_954871355.1. Taxonomy (NCBI): domain Eukaryota; kingdom Metazoa; phylum Arthropoda; class Insecta; order Lepidoptera; family Geometridae; genus Cabera; species Cabera pusaria. The sequence goes on from OX940896.1 coordinate 2,094,202, forward strand.
ATACAAAATTTCAGGCAAATTGGTCAAGCCGTTTATTCGAGAAGAAATCTTATATTTACAAAATTCAATTAAAAATATCTGGACCCCTGACTCGATAGCCAAAAAAAAAAGTATCCTATATCCTATTCTACGCCATGAACTGTCTTTATACAACATTTCAGGGAAATCGGTCAAGCCGTTTATTCGAGAAGAGGTCTTATATTTACTAAATTCCATTAAAAATATTTGAACCCCTGACTCGATAGCCAGAAAAAAAGTATTCCATATCCTATTTTGCCTTATGAACTGTCTTTATACAACATGTCAGGCAAATCGGTCAAGCCGTTTATTTGAGAAGAGATCTTATATTTACAAAATTCAATTAAAAATATTTGGACCCCCTGACTCGATAGCCAGAGAAAAAGTATTCTATATTCTATTCTGCCTTATGAACTGTTATACAACATTTCATACAACATTTCAGGCAAATCGGTCAAGCCGTTTATTCGAAAAGAGGTCCTTTAGTTATGAAATTCAATTAAATATATCTGGACCCCCTGACTCGACAGCCAGAAAAAAAGTATCCTATATCCTATTCTGCCCTATGACATGTATTCATACAACATTTCAGGCAAATCGGTCAAGCCGTTTATTCGAGAAGAAGTCTTATATTTACAAAATTCAATTAATAATATCTAGACCCCCTGACTCGATAGCCAAAAAAAAGTATCCTATATCCTATTCTGCCTTTTGTTCTATCTTTGTACAAAATTTTAGCGAAATCGGTCAAGCCGTTTGATCGTGAAGAAGTCCCAAACAAACAAACAAATAACAAAACAAACTGACTTTCGCATTTATAATATTGGTGTTGATAGCCTAGCGTTTGACCACTATTTCACCTGTTGGTAAGTGATGATGCGGTTGAGGATGGTAGCACGCTAGACCTAGAATGGGAACTGGCTCTTAAGAATAGCTGCCGGAACACATTAGATGTTTGGCGACTCACCTGTTGGTACGTGATGATGCAGTCGAGGATGGTAGCACGCTAGGTCTATCATGGGAACTGGCTCTGTGGTGATTAATACATTCAAACGATAATATATTTATTATATTGTTGGCTATTTATTCTTACAAGTATCACTATTCCAATAAAATTTGTATATTAATTGAATTGAATTTAATAACTTGAAGTGACTGAATTGAACTGAAAATTTGCAGCGTCACAGTATTTGGTTATGGGCATATTTGTATTCTCTAACTTTTATGAGAGTGTCTTACTTGTTTACAAATTTCTTTTCTTTCCATTCCAATACATCATATACTTCCTATATTTATATCACTTACGTGGGGTCAATGCAACAAGTAATTCTCTTCCATATTTGGGTCTGTCTGTCGTCAGTTTCGCATACTTTTCCCCACACAATCCATCCACTTTCATCAAAATAAAGCCTTTCGAAGCAACACTCAAATTAAAAATGTTAAAATCCCAAGAAGTCAAGTTTGCCTATTATTATTTAAACATCAAATTACCAAATCAAGGAACTCATCAACTAGAAAACGTCCGATGATCTAAGCAGCTTATAAACTCCCGATCAAGTCACCTTTTATAAAAAAAATATCAATCGTTTCGGAACTACAACGCCACATAGGTACAGACACACTAATTCACAGATCAATATCATCATAATCAGCCGGTGTCAGACCACTGCTGGACGTAGGCCGCTCCCAAGATACGCCACTGAGCCCGATCTTCGGCTTTTTAGGGTTCCGTACCCAAGGGTAAAACGGGACCCTATTACTAAGACTCCGCTGTCCGTCTTTCTGTATGTCCGTCTGTCACCAGGCTGTATCTCATGAACCGATAGTGGTATTTTTTGCTCGATCTTATAAAATACTGTAGTGTGGTACGGAACCCTACTAGTGCGAGTCCAACTTGCACTTGGCCAGTTTATTTTCAGTCACTGCCGCTTTGTGTTTATCGTCGCTCCACCTAGTCACAGGACGTCCTACGCTACGTTTGCAGAATCACGGTCTCCAGTCTAGGACACTCCAGAACAGATTCACAGATACAAACGTCAAACTTATAAAGATCATCTTTGGTTGTCGTGTGTAAAAAATATAACATTTAGAAAGTTTGGCTTAATTGTATAATAACCTTTACAAGTTATCAGTTTACTTACTAAGTTACTGAGATAAGTTTAGAATATTGCTGTTCTAGGGACGCCCACGCGACGATGTCAAATTTCACACTGTTGCCGGGGACAAACTTATATACAACTTATGTTTATTTTATAATGCTACTGCGCTCTATGGCTTTGCCCACAAAAAGTAAATTAATACAACTTATATGTCTTTCTATGAGTTGATCAAGGTTATTAAGCATTCATGCTCATGAAAGAGGAAGAAGAGAAAGAGGTATCGGATCGTAGTAAGTAGAAAGAAGTAGTCTTTGCTTACCTAAACGGGAAAAAAGCGTGATTGTATGTATGTATGTATAATTAATAAGTGTGCCAGATTTCAAGCAAATCCGTTCAACCGTTTTTGCGTGGATGAATAACAAATTTTAAAATGTATAATATCTGTAGTAGCGTTCTGCGGCTTTAATTTAAAAGGTGGCAATAGCCCAATGGATAGGGTGTTGGACTGGCGATTGAGAGGTCGTGAGTTCGATACCCACCACACCCATTGCACTATTGACGTGAATCTACTCCAGACACAAGCATATTTAGCTTAGTTGGAGGGGTTAACAAGAATACCAGTAATGTGCAACCCACATTGCAAGTAATCTTTAAAAAAAATATATATATCTATTACATTTTACTAACACCAATATTATAACTGCGAAAGTCAGTTTGTATATTTGTTTGTTTCTTTGGGATTTCTTCACGGTCAAACGGCTGGACCGATTTAGCTGTAATTTTGCACAGGGATAGCCATTACCTAAGGATTAGGCTAATAGGATACTTCTAATGCAGGCAAAGCCGCGGGGCACAGCTAGTTTGCAATAAATCAAGCCGTTTGACCGTGAATAGATTACAAACAAGGATATATAATGTAATAGCCGATTTTCGCATAGTCATATTGGTATTGATAAGTAAGATAAATGTAATCAATTTTACCTTTTGAAGACCACCTTTACAACATCTAACACAAGACAATCAATAAATTTAGAAAATGTAGTCGTCATCACCATAAAGACGTCCGCGTCCTAAACAACGGGTTGCACTCGGAAGTGCCGGCAGAAGTGAAAATTAACGTTGTGCATTTGGTCTACTCTCCCTCCGTCTTACGAATTTTCGATCAGGTTACGTTTCCTGACGCGAGTATAAAATTTTTTACCCATCCCAAAAAAATGTTTCTGCTCTCCCTGCGTCTTACTAATTTTCGTTAAATAGTTATATTAATTGTGGGCATATTAAATATGAGTCAATTTTTATCTATCAAAATTAAATATGAATGATTAAATAATATACTTGCTTGTATTATTATTGTTTATAGGATTGTACAGAACTCACACTCATGTTATTTGTTTTTGTATAAAATAATCATTAGCATATTTTATAAGCGAAGTTTGTAATAATTAAGATATTTGCGATTCCATTATTTCCGAGAAACAATGAATATTGTTATGATGGGAGAATCATGATACCCAAGTTAAAATACACAAAGTGTTTTATGTTTTCTTCAATAACCAAAAGTTTTAGTTTTTTTATTGAAGTCAGGTTTTAGACAAAATCAAACAAAAGATATATGTAGTGACTTTGAAGTAAGTTTTTCATTATCGTCATAATCAGCCTATGTCAGCCCACTGCTGGACGTAGGCCTATCGCAAGTTACGCCAGTTTATTTTTACGTTAAGATAATTTTTCCGTTATAAAGACTTCAAAAATTTTAAGAATTTTGAAGAAAGATGTACTTAATTTGTCAGTTGGCTTAAATAAAAATATATATTACGGGCTAGTTTTTTTATTTTTTTTTTATACCGGAGATATTTGTAAAGAGGGATTTGCTATATTTACTAGAGACCAGTTGTACTGGTTTCAGATAAATTTTCAGAGAGTTATCTGACATATATAATGTTTCATAAACCTAGCAAATAAGTTTCGAATAGTTCACCGGTTTTTAACCGACTTCAAAAAAAGGAGGAGGTTTCTCAATTCGACCGTATATTTTTTTTTTTTTTTTTTTTTTTTTTTTTATGTTTGTTCGCGGATAACTTCGTCGTTTATGAACCGATTTCGATTATTCTTTTTTTGTTCGAAAGGAGATATCCCAAGTGTGGTACCATGGTAATTTTATCGAGGTATGATAAGTATCTCCAGAGATATTGAGATAAACATCTCAAAATTGGTACTGAAAATGAATATTTTTTTTATGTTTGTTCGCGGATAACTTCGTCGTTTATGAACCGATTTCGATTATTCTTTTTTTGTTCGAAAGGAGATATCCCAAGTGTGGTACCATGGTAATTTTATCGAGGTATGATAAGTATCTCCAGAGATATTGAGATAAACATCTCAAAATTGGTACTGAAAATGAATAGCGCGGCATTGAAGTCGGTTGTTTTTTAGTTTTTAAACGATATTATTAATAATTTAATAGTTGGATTCCGTCAGGAATCCTAATAATAAAACTGGCCAAGTGCGAGTCAGACTTTGGTCCCGCACACGAAGGGTTCCGAACGCCATCTATCAAATTTCTAACAAACTTCTAACACCAACTAAGTTGTAAACGTTAACACAAAGTTAGAATAGTATTATATAGTAGTAATAGTAATACTAGTAATAAAGATAAGATAAAGATATTTTATTTGCGTAAAACATGCGTATAACAAAAAGTTGTGACAAAATATTCAAACGATCGTCATGTTTTGCCATAACAGGCGTGCAAACATTGCAGATAGCGCTGCTTTACTAACTACATTTAATCCAAATTTAAATACATATTACACTGGTCATTCTTATAAACTAAATTGAATTATAAAATTAAAAGGATACAGCACAATGTCATGAAAATAATAAGAATGATTATAATTTGTCACTTAAAAATTCGTCAATACCATAATAACATTTCTGAATTCAAAATTGTTTTAGCCTATTTTTAAACATAATATTGTCCATGTCCTTTAAAGATTTAGGAATTTTATTGAAGACTGTTGGCGCCATACCAATTATAGTAATTGTAGTAATTAATATTAATAAATATCTGGTTGACCGAGCTTTGCTCGGTATTTTTTGCCACTTAAACAGACAAATATGACTCTTCAAGACATCTATCTATTGACGAATAATAATACTATTTTTTTAATTGAGAGCAACTAACTGCTTTACTAAAACAGTACTTCTACTCGCCAATAGATGTCGGGAAGAGTCATATTTTAAGTTGATTATCATTAAAGTTGATTATTGAAAACAAGAATAAAACAACATTTTCTGAAAATGACTCCTAGCTAGATCGATTTATCGCCCCCGAAATCCCCTGTAGGTATACTACATTTTATTTAATCGTTGGAGCCGCTGCGGAGATTCAGATTAAGGTAAAGACGATAGCGCCATCATTGATGCTAGATAGGTGGCGCTGCGCTATCGTAAAAAACTTTTTTTAAACTTTTCTTTAATTTTTAACTTTGTTCTGTTCTTAGTATTTGTTGTTATAGCGGCAACAGAAATACATCATCTGTGAAAATTTCAACCGTCTAACTATCTCGGTTCATGAGATACAGCCTGGTGACAGACGGACAGACAGACAGACAGACAGACAGACAGACAGACAGACAGACAGACAGACAGACAGACAGACAGACAGACGGACGGACAGCGGAGTCTCAGTAATAGGGTTCCGTTGGTACCCTTTGGGTTCGGAACCCTAAAAACTGGTACATATGGTTTTCGGGGTTCCGATTATCATCAAAATATTACACTGTACTATTTCCATACGTTCTGTGTACTGTATTTGTGTCTATCAGAAAATTATAATCGAAAAATTACCGGAGTTTACTGGTGCAAATCTTGGACGTACACCAATTGGAAGGGGGGGAAATTTGAGGGCCCGGTGGCGTAATCGGGAGAACGGTCGGCTTTGATGCCGTGGTACCGAGTTCAAACCCCGCCGTGCACCAATGGATTTTTCTATCGAAACATTTATGTGCGCTTCTCACAGTGGCCCTCCGGTGAAGGAAAACATCGTTAAGAAACCAACAACCATGGTGGTAGGACACTAGGATCTTAGTGTCCGCCTGGCCAGCTACCACTCTCAAGTTAGAAAATCTGTCGCCAAACATCTAATGTGTTCCGGCAGCTATCCTTGAGAGCCAGTTCCCATTCTAGGCCTAGCGTGCTTACCATATTCGACCGCATCATCACTTACCAACAGGTGAGATAGTGGTCAAACGCTAGCCTATAAGATATAAAAAACAAAAAAAAGATTTTTCTATGTGCAATCAAGAGTGTTTGTCCACCGGTGGTAGGAGCATTATATCGATGTTTCGCCTGATTTCCTACCAAAAAGTAGCTTACCAGCATCAAGGAAAAAATCTGCCGCATAAGCTTAGCTTATCTAGGCGGCGATCAGATAGCGCAGTAGTATTTATACCGACTGGTTCACACCAAACGCGATCAGAAAACAATTGAAAAGTACTGAGATCGTGCCCGCAGTTTGCAGAACGCCACGGTGTAGCCATACCTACGGTGTTCCGGTAGCATAACTCTTGAGAGGTAGACTATTTTTGGCCAAGCGCATTCACCATCCACAATCTCATCATCGCTTACCGTCAGATGAGATAGTGGTCAAACGCTAGCCTATATAATATAAAATAAAGTAAACATGTGCATTCAAAAATTATATATCAGCATAGTGAGATGAAATAATAAACAACTGATTTTTACCATAACTGAACACCTGGTCAAGGCTTACCTAAAATCACATCTTCAACGCTTCGCTAAAGTTATTTGAGTTCTGAATAAGCAAATGCCATGTTTGTATTTCCCAAGAGAGTGCTCAACAAACATGACGCTAGAATATTCACAAATGGCCAAAAATGAACAGCCCACCAACTTCGGGTAACTTCGGTTTTCATCGGGCTCGAGTCAGAGGAACTTGGTTGTAATCAGATCAGGAGAACTCTGTTTTGTGGTTGTAATTGAAAATGTATTGAGACAGGTATACATACATAGAAAGGTACAACACTACACACATTTTTAATTTACACATAAGTTAAGCTTGCTACAAATATTTGGCTGTGATCTGTGTTTACTTGATGTATGGTTAAGATAAGTGAACTGAGTGATTGTATGACAATTATAGTTTACACCGCAGCGTCCTGCGTGCGCAATCTAGGTGGCATCAGATAGCGCAGTAGTATTGTATCGACTGGATTACACTAAACGCAATCTACGGTGATCAGAAAACGATTGAAAATTGGATCGCTAACGTGCACGCCTTTAAAATACATAATGTAAGGAATTGTCTAAAACTAAAACTGTACTAAAACTACTAAACTATATACACTACATTCATTCATACGTGATAACATAACATAACTCTTCTTTGTCCCGACTGTTAGTCATTCTGTTTTTCATTAGAATTTATGATTTATTATTTGTGTGTTTCGATTATTAAATTTTTTTCAATGGTGTAGTTATTCAGTATTACTTGATATACTTTTAACTACTGGGCTTGTTTCTTTTTTTGTTGTTTTATGCAGTGGGGTTAGGTATTTTATTTTTATTTTTATTGGTTTTGCCATAGTTGATTAATGATTAAGATTTAAAACACAGAAATATTCATCATCATCATAATCAGCCGGTATCAGTCCACTGCTGGGCATAGGCCTCTCCCGAGTCATGCCACTGAGCCCGGTCTTCGGCTCTTTGTTTCCAGTCACTGCCAGTTTGCGAATATCGTCGCTCCACCTGGTCACAGGGCGTCCTACGCTACCTTTACCGATTCATGATATATTAATAATAATATTAATATAGAAATATTTATAATCTAGCATATTATTAATATTTCTGTAGTTTAAAAACTAAAACAACTGACTTCCATGGCCCGCGAGTCAGTTTCAGTAGCAAGTTTGAGACGTTTATCGTCATATCTCTGGAGATTTTCTCGATAAAATTACAATATATACTCGTACAAAAAGAAAAAAAAAACGACTTTACATACCGTGATAGTAAAAATATGCACTAGCCATAATCATGTCATCGAGGTATCAAATTTGTTTATATTGTTTATCCTCATATCTCCGGAGATGATTATCAATTTTCGATAAAATTGAATGAATGAATGGGACCAAACGGGAGGCATAACCTCTCAAACAAAAAATAATTTTGCAAATCGGTTAATATTTGACGGAGTTCAGAGTAACAAACATAAAAACAGTCAAATTGAGAACCTCCTCCTTTTTTGTGAAGTCGGTTAATTAAAGAATCATTTGAATCGGTTCACAATTTACGGAGTGATCGCGTAACATACACACCAAAAAATTATGTACTATCGTATAAAACGAAAAAACCGACTTCACATACCGCGATAGTCAAAGTACTGGCTAGTTATAATCAGACCATCTAAGTATACAAATTTGCTTATATTGTTTATCTCCATATCGTCGGAGGTAATTGTCATAGCTCAAAAAAATTTGAATGGGACCAAACGGGAGGCATAATCTCCCAAACAATATATTTTTTTTTTAAATCATAACATAAACAAACATAAAAAAACAGTCTAATTAAGAACCTCCTTCTTTATTATGAAGTCAGTTAAAAAAGAAAACATATAGACGAATGGAGAACCTCCTCTTTTTTAACCGACTCCAAAATAAGGAGGAGGTTTCACAATTCGACCATATACATATATATAAATATTTTTTTATGTTTGTTTGCGGATAAATTCGTCGTTATGAATCGAATTTGATTATCCTTTTTTTTTGTTGGAAAATAGATATCCCAAGTGTGGTACCATGGTAATTTTATCGAGGTCAGATAAGTATCTCTAGAGATATGGGGATAAACACCTCAAAATTGGTATTCAAAATTAATAGCGTGGCATTGAATTCGGTTGAAAATGATATGTAAAGTAAATGGGCATTATTGTATGAACATTGATGTATCAATCTATTAAAATAAATATATTATTATAATATTATCTTCAATCAAAGTTGAGTCTAGACTCGTATTCAATTATTAACAGTGTACAAGGCCAAATAATAAAAAGTAAAAGACAAAATTAATCAAACTACGAATACGGACTTTGACCTGTAAAAACTAATACTACACCCACATTTAACGCTTTATTAAAGAAACCAATATCTTCGCTCGACTTAAAGCTGTATCGCTATTGATTTAAGATTGAAACTGCTTTATCGTGCATACTGAACTAAACATTGAAATATAATTTCTTGTGACAGGTAATGAATTATTGCGCGACTATGGAAATCGATGGATATAGAGTAAACAAGCTTTGTGTTTTATTTATACATAAAGGTTGGTTAGTTTGACAGACGAGGTTTACAAAATAATTGTATAGCAAGCAGTTAACGCAAATAAGCAAGAGGTTTAAAACATGAATAACATGTTTGCGTATTATTTTTAAGTATATTTACTTTTATTTACATTAGAGGTATATACAAATATTGTAGTAAACATAATTTTGATATTGTCATTAGAAAATTATTTTTAAGATATTATGTTTCTTTGAAGTGACTTTATATTTTTGTAAATTGTTAAACACAATCCAAAATCTCATCGTACCTACGGGACTCGAACCCCCACCCCCCGGATTACACGTCCAGGTGCTCTGCCAATTAAGTCACGGTTCGATCACCTGGACGTGTAATCCGGGGGGTGTGGGTTCGAGTCCCGTCGGTACGATGAGATTTTGGATTGTGTTTAACAATTTACAATAATAATATCGTTTAAAAACTAAAAAACAACCGACTTCAATGCCGCGCTATTCATTTTCAGTACCAATTTTGAGATGTTTATCTCAATATCTCTGGAGATACTTATCATACCTCGATAAAATTACCATGGTACCACACTTGGGATATCTCCTTTCGAACAAAAAAAGAATAATCGAAATCGGTTCATAAACGACGAAGTTATCCGCGAACAAACATAAAAAAAATATTCATTTTCAGTACCAATTTTGAGATGTTTATCTCAATATCTCTGGAGATACTTATCATACCTCGATAAAATTACCATGGGACCACACTTGGGATATCTCCTTTCGAACAAAAAAAGAATAATCGAAATCGGTTCATAAACGACGAAGTTATCCGCGAACAAACATAAAAAAAAAAAAAAAAAAAAAAAATATACGGTCGAATTGAGAAACCTCCTCCTTTTTTTGAAGTCGGTTAAAAATATAAAGTGTGTGACACTTCAAAGAAACATAATATTTGATTTACGCAGTGCAACATCTCTCGTCCGATTTGAAAACTGTAATGATTTCTTCCGAATGATTAACTTACGTAATAAGTAGTCATAGATGGCGCCACCAATGCATAATTGGGTTAACAAATACAATCCACTAATTTCGTCGTAACGATGGATCGAACCGTGGCTTAATTGGCCGAGCACCTGGACGTGTAATTCGGGGGGTGCGGGTTCGAGTCCCGTCGGTACGATGAGATTTTGGATTGTGTTTGACTATTTTTAAGATGTTTAATTAAAGCTAATTTATCTTTTTAAGTAATTTCCTATGAGAAACTGTCTGTTTTATCAAATCATTGCGCGTCACTGGTTTGCTTTTCATTACAATGAGAAATCTTGGTGCTGAGTCATATATCTTTCTACCACACTGGCTACTTAGGCCCTCAGATCAAAAAATATTTCATTATCATCATCATCATCAGCCTATATTAGCCCACTGCTGGACATAGGCCTCTCCAACTGCACGGTACTGAGCACGATCTTCGGCTATTCTCATCTATAGTTGTTTCCTGCTACCCACTACCAGCTAGTGTTGACGAGTTTTCGAGTGGAGACCGCGAATCGGAAAATGTAGCGTAGGACACCCTCAGATGTTCAAAATATATTTAATCACAAATAAGTATTACTATGTGTTATATAATAAAAGTTCACATATATATACACTATTCCTTTTACCATAGATTTTCTTAGTCTAAAATAATATTATGAGGAGGAAAAATTTCCTTTTTTTATGTTTGTTTGTTACAATTTAACTCAAAAACTGCTGGATCGATTTCAAAATTTTTTTCGCTAATGGAAAGCTACAATATCAGCAAGTAACAAAAGCTATATTTTATTCCCGTGTTTTTGCGAAAACGGGAACTACACGGGTGAAACCGCGAGGCGCTGCTAGTAAGAAGTAGAACAAAAGATATTAATGTAGGCCAAGTTAATCAAGTTAAGGCATTGCGTAAGTTTCGCCAATGGCGGCTGGAACTACAGAACGGGACCTATTATATCAGTATAACGGCAGAGATCACGCAAGGGTGGCCGTTGTGATAACTATATTACAAAATTTAGGTTATTATATCTTTGGAACGAAGAAATGATCAACGAATTTTTTTTTTATACGTTATAGGCTAGCGTTTGACCACTATCTCACCTGTTGGTAAGTGATGATGCGGTCGAAGAAGGTAAGCACGCTAGGCCTAGAATGGGAACTGGCTCTCAAGGATAGCTGCCGGAACACATTAGATGTTTGGTGACAGATTTTCTAACTTGAGGGTGGTAGGTGGTGGCCAGGCGGTAGTGTCCTACCACCATGCGGGGGTTGTTGGTTTCTTAACGATGTTTTCCTTCACCGGAGGGCCACTGTGAGAAGTGCACATAAATTTTTCGATAGAAATTCCATTGGTGCACGGCGGTTTGAACTCGGTACCACGGCATCAAAGCCGAACGTTCTCCCGATTACGCTACCGGGCCCTCTTGTTCTTGCAATAAACATGTAGTCGCGCTCTTATAAAAATAAACGACTGTTCTTTTTTATTTGATCGTTATGTTAGGGTAGATATTCTTAGGGTACTTTACCCAGAGGGTGTAAATGGAACCATATAGCTAAGCTTCGGCTGTCCGTTTGTTTGTCTGCAACAGTTTCAAGTCTCTGTGAGTTCTAATGGGCTAGGTATATCTTTGGAGCAATAAACGGGTGGATAGTAGATAAATTAATTTAATAAATAATGTGTTCTGTGAGTTGTTTTTGCTCTATCTCGCTTTCCTTACAATTAATTTTAAAAAAGACCAAAATTTCATCTGAATAACTAATTGGAAAGTTCTTGAAAGAGTTGGAAGATTTCAGCTGAAACGACAGACAGACAAATAAGATAAGATCGTTTAAAAAACTAAAAATAACCGACTTCAATGCCGCGCTATTAATTTTCAGTACTAATTTTGAGGTGTTTATCTCCATAAGATACTTATCAGACCTCTATAAAATAGCGCGGCATTTGAAGTCGGTTCTTTTAGTTTTTTTAAACGATCTTATAACGCTAGCAAAAACGCGGGGCACTACTAGTTATGGTAGAAATTCTTCATAAAATGTGAAATTTCCAATAGAGTAGATTGATTAAAAAAATCAAAGTAACATTAGCCGGTTATTTTCCCGTTTGATCTTCTTTTCATCCCAATAGATGTCGTTTTTCGAATATACACAGGAAATTGGTCGCACGTCTCCTTGAGTTCACTGATGAAAAATGATTGCGTTGTCGAAGAAGCTACTGAGTTTGAGACAAATGACATGAAGCTACGACGTGCTCTGCGCTACGAAGTACTACGAGCTACGAAACTCGTTACTATAATATTATAACTGTCTTGTTGTATGAAACTATATTATGTATCTTATTTTACCCTACTGATCAGTTGGGAAGTGGTTTTTTCATTATTTTATACTCAAATATATTAGTAGATATCTTAACGTTACGGGCACAGTGCAGTGTCACGAAAAATTTCTGCCAATTTTGGATATGTTCGCGTTCCAGAGTTAATGATATAATCAGACGTCATTGGCGATAATCATCAGACAAGCGTTTTATACATTTTGTTATCTAATACAATACAAAATACTTAAACCACTTACAAGCAGAATAACCCAAACACTACGCATCATTTTTGTAGATTCTGGCAATAAAATACCCATCACTGTTTTATTTATTTTGTTTGAAACGATGCATACAGCGCTTTTTCACATTTCACTCTTATTTATTTTTAAAGTCTCGTTAACTACGAGACTGCTGTCATCATTCCTTTGCTTGCAAGAAACTTGGGCATTGTTTGTGTGGAGGACAAATCAAGACATTAAATGTATACCAACTTACCAGCTACACGGGCGTAGAAAAACTCGTATTCGAAGAGCGTAGAATGTGTAGAAAGTTGCTACTATCTACTATCATGTTTTATTTTGATGTCTTTTGTTACAATTTTACCCTTTTTTATGCGAAAATGGGTAGCGCTTGACCACTATCTCACCTGATGTTAAGTGACGATGCGGTCGATGATGTAACGCGCTTACCCAAAATGTACCTATTCACTCACGACTTGAAGACCCCTCAGTTGTATTGTATATACCCCTACTCTGAACCAACAAACACCGTCAAAAAGATCGAAGAGTTTGTTAAGCATATAACAAATGAAGACAAACTGAGGCAAACGAGTAGGGAGCGATGGTCATCAATGTACTTTATTTTTGACCGACTTCACAAAAAAGGAAGAGATTCTCAATTCGACTGTTTTTTATGACAGTTATCTCCGGAGATAGAGAGATAAACATCTCAAACACATTACATACCTTGACGACTTATTGCATTTGTATACCTTGACGACATGATACTACTGGATATTTTGACTATCGCGGCATGTGAAGTCGGTTTTTTTTCGTTTTGTAAACGATCTTAAATTATTATTTTTTATAGGTTAGCGTATTACCACCGTCTCGCCTGGTGGTAAGCCATGATTTGGTTGATGATGGTGAACATGCTAGGTTTAGAATACTCTGACTCTCAAGGGTACAGCCTTTTAGAGCCAGAGTATTCTTAATCGTGCTGTCGGAATACCATAAGGTTATGTATTTGAGGGCCAGGTGGCGTAATCGGGAGTACGGTCGGCTATCATGCCAGAGGTACCGAGTTCAATCCTTGCCGTGCACCATTGGATTTTTCTATCGAAAAATGTGTGTGCGCTTTTCACAGTGGCCCTCCGGTAAAGGAAAACATCGTTAAGAAGCCAACAACCATGGTGGTAGGACACTATCTTAGTGTCCGCCTGGCTAGCTACCACCCTCAAGTGAGAAAATCTGTCGCCAAACATCTAATGTGTTTCGGCTGCTATCCTTGAGAGCTAGTTCCCATTCTAGGCTTAGCGTGCTTACCATCCTCGACCGCATCATCACATACCAACAGGTGAGATAGTGGTCAAACGCTAGCCTATAAGATATATAAAAAAATATATATTCAGGCAAATAGATCAGAATCAGTCTCTTCAGCGTTGGCATTTGAAGCGGCAATAGCCCAACGGCTTAAGCGCTGGCGTGGCGATCGAGAGGTCGTGAGTTCGATCCTCTCCCATGGCACTGTTGACTTGAACCCACTCTAGACACAAGCATATTTAACATAGTTGGAGGGATTAACAAGACTTCTAGTAATGTGCAAACCACATTGCTAGTGAGCTTTATAATTAAAAACAAAAATAAATGGTAGGCCGGTCTGTAAATGATAGATTTAGAAGAACACACAAATGCTTTAGCTTCTTTCTGACAATAATAAAACATTATTTTTTGTACACTTATTAAAAAATAACTTACATAACAGTTAACTCTTATAATTAAGGTAGTTTAAAAACTAAAACAACCGAATTCCATGCCCCGCGAGTGTATTTCAGTAGCATGTTTGAGACGTTTATCGTCATATCTCTGGAGATCAAATCTCGATAAAATTAAAATGGAACTATTTCGAAACTGTACCCCACCGATTAAAAAATAATAATTCGAAGTGGTTTACAATTTTACAATTCAATTGACGGAATAAACGCGCTATAATGTCACATACAAACATTTTGTAGCCGAATTGAGAACCTCCTTATTTTTGGAAGCCGATTGAAAACAGTGTTGTAGTTTATTACTATAAATTTTTATTATAGCCAAAACGTCATCCAGCTTTATATCTTAACATAAGATTAGTTGACTCGATTGAATGATGTATGAACAAATAAAATAAATAAAAAAACAAATGTCTTAAGGTACAAATATTTTCTTGCTTGTTCATAGAATTTACTTAGAAAACATTGTGAACGGCCCGAATCTTTAAAACTCATGCAATAATGTAAATTAAGATAACGGTCTCAAAATATGTAAAGGTCTATAAAAATTTACCTACATTCAATAAAAAATCAATAACCGACATTTTTCGTAAGCTTTAAACATATTTTGACCTCATCCTGTTTTTAAATTAACCGCAGAATATAAAAGTACTACCTGGCAGCAATATTTATTCAGCATAAAGTTTATGAGTAGGTAATGTTGCCATATATAAAAATTACCCGCCGTGAGCGGAACAACTCCAGAAATTCGAAACAGCGTTTTATTGCTGAATAAATTTCATTTACCTACAGTTCTAAAAGGCAGCTGTAGCAGCAAATTCGCATAAATATTGGTAGTTTTCTACAATCCGATTATTTATAGAGTACATGTACTAATTAGATCTAAAATTTGGAAACAATTACCTTTAATAAGACCCAAAAAAATGTGGCTATAGCCCAATGGCTAAGTCGGCCTGGCTATCGAGAGGTCGTGAATTCAATTTCTGCCCAATTCACTATTGATGTGAACCCACTCCAGACACAAGCATATTTGGCTTAGTTGGAGGGGTTAACAAGACTATAACTGTAATGTGTATGCCACATTGCTAGTAAGTTTTATATAAAAAAAAGAAATTTGCGCCGGTTGTCAACAGGGTGATCCCCTTGGACCTTGGACCTTGGATAGCTATGTTCGGATTTGATATACATCCGACCATTTCAAGCCCTTATTTAATTTATGACTTTTTATAGTATCTCACGCATGGCAGAAACAGCTGCAGACCAAATATATAGAATGGACATTAAGAATGAAAATAAGCTATACATTATTCGGTTTAAATAATAGGTACATTTGTGGATACCTATTTTGCAACCTGAGTCAACAATAAAACAGTCGAGAAAACTCGTTTATTACGAACGCTGCTTTATTGGAAATAGATATCAGAAAAGTATCTGTGGAATAGTTAAAGAAATTAATAAGATCTATAAAAAGTCCGAGAGATCATATTTTAAGCCTTTGTTTTAAGGTTTACTAACAATGAGTACTATAATCTTTAATTTTTAGGTTCCGAACCCAAAGGGTACCAACGGAACCCGAATTACTGAGACTCCGCCGTCCGTCCGTCTGTCTGTCTGTCTGTCTGTCTGTCTTTCTGTCTGTCTGTTAAAGGGTTTAAAACAAAAAACGTGTTTTTTATGAATCTTCATAGATGGCGCTATCGTGTTTATGAAACGGAATCTTGAATCTCGGAAACGGCTCCAACGATTAAATAAAATTTAGTATACTGGGGATTTCGGGGGCGATAAATCGATCTAGCTAGGATTCATTTTCAGAAAATGTTGTTTTATTCGTGTTTTCAATAATCAACTTTATCGATAATCAACTTAAAATATGACTCTTCCCGACATCTATTGGCGAGTAGAAGTAGCTTTAGCGTTATTGAGTAGTTGAAGCAGTTAGTTGCTCTCAATAAAAAAAAATAGTATTATTATTCACCTATAGGTGTCGGGAAGAGTCATATTTTTCTGTTTAAGTGGCAAAAAATACCTTCCAGTCTTCCTGATATTTAATAATATTAATTATTATATAACTTGCGACCGTCGGGTTGGAAGTCAAGGTAACTGTCCTTTACGTCAACGGGCCGTCCAATATTAAATATCAATTTCACCCATTTTTTGTAAATTCAGATTTGTAACTGTAACCTGTCTAAAAAAGATGATCTTCTAACTCTTTCAACTTTAAGAATTTAGAATTCTAAAACACAGTTCTAACAGGTGCTTATCCATCTTCAGAACTGAGACTATATTTTTAAAGTACAAGTTAATCCTTTGAAGGTGATTTATATCTCGACTTAAGCAGTTGAGTTGAGTAAGGAATACGAAGTGTACTCAAGGGATTTAAGCTTGAAACTTCATAGTTGATGAATGAATGTAGCGAACTTTCATATGAAATATTTTATTCAAGCTGAGATCTGTGCGATGAAAACCCTGCTCCATTTAGCTGATGTAGAATATTTAAAGTAAAAAAGTTTATTCTTGCTTCTGGTCTTTACTAGTCAGAAGTATTTGACCACTACTGACGTGGTATTAACAAGCGCTGGTTATTTAGAAAGAAAAGAAATTTTCGTTTAAAATTTAAAGTATAAAATATTATGAATTGATTTTTTTTTAATCTTATAGGATAGCGTTTGACCGCAATCTCACTTGTTGGTAAGTGATGATGCGGTCGAAGATGGTAAGCACGCTAGGCCTAGAATGGGAACTGGCTCTCTAGGATAGCTGCCGGAACACAGATGTTTGGCGACAGATTTTATTACCTGAATAAAAGTGATAGCTGGCCAGGCGGACACTACATAATGTCCTGGGGGTTGCTGGTTTCTTATCGATATTTTTCCTTCACCATACTAGGTCACTATGAAAAGCGCACATACATTTTTAGATAGAAAAATACATTGGTGCACGGCGGGGAATATACTTTGTACCTCTGGTATCAAAGCCGAACGTTCTCCTGCTTACACCACCGGGCTCTTGAGAACTCGACGGTTAGCTTCAACTTATGTATCATGCTGGAACGTGGCAAACCAATAAACAACATGTCTTTGTCCACGAGCCACGGCTAAAGCTTACCACCAGGTATCGACCATTTAACACCACCCAGGGATTACATGTAGGTTATATGCCTACAATGACCTTCCCGTGAGTGACAATGACCCTTTAATTCTGTATCCTGGCATCTGCCATAAATCATAACATCTGGAATCGAGCTAATCTAAGGGGTTGGATTTAGAATCGTTTGGCACGAAAAAGGGGTAGAGGGGTGAAATGGGAAGGGGAGGGTCCCCTCTTCACTACCCTACCACTCCCATTACAAGGTAATGCATAGTTTTTGAGTTATGATTTTTTTCTGCAAAATCATAACCTCACTAGGTAAAAATGTTGAATCGTTTGGCACGAAAAAGGGAGGGTGAGGAGGTGAGGGCGTTAGTGAGGATCCCCCTTTCCTTTCCCACCATTTTTATTACAAGGTAATGCATAGTTTTAGAGTTATGCCTATTTTGTAAAATCATAACCTCACTTTTTTGTACCACTTCGCTGATCAATCACTGTAGTGCTGCGCCCTCACCTACCTCCTCCACCGCTCCACCCCCCCTTTTTCGTGCCAAACGATTCTAAATTTCAACCAATCTCAGCTCCATTTATTACCCTTAAAATGCCAGCTACCCTTAGCAAAAACACGTAAAAAATATTTTGATACCACTTCCAGTGACAAACTCCTACAATGCGCTCCCGTTTTCACGTACAGTACAAAATAACAACATAAATCGGCGTAGCTTTTGAAAAATGTAACAGAATCATAAAACGCGCGAGTCCCTTATCTTTTATGTACTGAACCCTCGTCCCGCGGCACGGCTCTATCGTGACTTGACTATTTTATGGAGTATTTGGGAAACTGAAGGAAATTACTAAAACTTTCGATGTCAAAGTTTTTGATAGCTAACTGTAGTGAGTATCTCAAGTTCTGCCAAAAACACAACACTACTATATTATTCTATGGACAAAAGTATGCGTGTACTATTATTTATCTGTGGTCCTACTATCTTGATGGTAAATTTTCTATTTTAAAATGTATTCGAAGTTTTCTACATTATCATCATCATCATCAGCCTATCTCTGTCCACTGCCAGCTGGACAAAGGCCTCACCTATGGGCACGCCACTGAGCTCGATACAATTCACATATTTTGTATTAACGGATACCCAGATGACCACTATGTCACCTGCGAGTGACGATCAATTCTGAGAAAGACGTCAGTGTACTAGACGACAAATCTTGCCCATTGGGGGCTACCGTTTGAACTCACCAGGTGACAGCACTGAGTGAAATAGTCCTAACGACAGCTGTCAAGTTGTATAATTTATAATGTCAAATGTATTGCTTTGTCAATGTCAGTTTGGGATGTATCCCAAACTAAAAATTACATTTGACATTACACAGACCCCTTAGTCCACTGGCGCCCGTAGTAGCAAATTCACGCTATAGCTTAGCTTTATTGACATAGCGCTATTCTTTCAACCTACATTTTCGATATGGCTGGAATCTAAAATTTGAGAAATATCTTAGTGCGTGATTGGGAGAGGCTTTTGTCCAGCAGTGGACTGATAACGCCTGATCATGATGATGATGATCTTAGAGCACCGATTAGCAATATGTCTTTTCCAATTTTAATAATTAATAATATCAAGTAAAATTTCAATCTTGCGCTTCTGTAACTAAACATACTATGACCAAAAGTTAGTTTAGTTCACACGTATCGACCGAACTTCGTAAATTGCGCAAATAGTTTACTTCCTTGTCGTTCTTTTGTGTACAGATTAGGTTCTTTGTTATATTGACGGTCACCTGCTCCTGTGATGGCAGGTGAACTAATCAATTTGGTCTTCTTTAACCAAGAGATCAAGGAAAATGTTTGAAAAGAATTGAGGGTTTTGGTTCAAAGCAAATTGAAAGTTTAGGAGGAAATACACAATGTTCTTTATTTTTTACAAAGAAGCAATAGCGAGTACGAGTATATTGTTACGTGTAAGGTGGTATAAAATGCCAATCCAATGAGATATACGTTCATTTCCACAAAACTCTAGGTTAGCACAAAGTTTCAAAACAGTCATACGCAACGATCGAATATCCGTTCAAATACACTTTGTAATCACGTTCACTGTTCGCCAAATTACTTGGTCACTATTTGAATTTAGAAGTTTACACTATATTTTGTAGCTTTTAATTCCAAATACATAAAATTATTATTTATTAAATTATTATTACCATAGCTTGCTAAGAATGACTGATTCACAACGCCGCGGTATAGGGCCGCAATTATTCTTACTAGAATACTCTAGAACCCATGAAATATCTTATTCTGGTGTATTGGCCACTCCTTTGTCACAAATATCTTAATACAGTTTTATTTATAGCTTACCACTTTACGTAATCATAAACTAAATCAGTAGGACCAAAATTAAATCTTGTCATTAACGTACGATTATCTGGTGCAAAATGTATCAGAATTTCCATGATTAATATCACTGGGATCAAAAACTTTACACTTTGACTGGACCTTGCAAGGTAGAATATTGCCGTCCAAATAAATTCATTCACCCTGGCTTTATTTCTATCTCGCTCATACTTACCCTAAGAACGGTCTCTAATATTTTGTCGAACACAAAAATCAATGCAAAAAAAATAGCAAAACATTATTCAAGGTCACATTCATTTAGTTTTCAAGAGTTTGTTGTACACGCAACCTCCATTGAGTACACTTTTCTTGACTAGGATCATTATATCCATCACAATAACACAGGTTGTAATTATCACGGATCCGATTGTGTTTGGATTGTGGTCTCATGATGGAATACAAAATTATATGGAATGGAGGATCAAAACAACGGATCAGTTTTCGGTACGACTTTAGTTATACTCCAATCGATTTTAGGGGTGGGAGGGGGGCGAGGGGGTGGGGGAAAGGAGTAGAGCCCCCCCTCCTTGAAGGAAAAGTTGCGGAGACCCCCCCTTTCGGAGATATGATTTATTTTGTTTTGAACATTTAACAACGAAATCATCTAAATAAGTGAAAAATTGGTAGGAATGTTACATTAACTGACATCAATTTTAGGGGAAGAAGGAGTCAGGGGGATGGGTAGAGCCACCCCCTGAAGGGGAAGTTGCAGAAAATCCCCCTTTCGGAGATATGATTTGTTTTGTTATTTATCTAAACAAACTTTTTAAAATTTTAATAAATTCGCTGGTGTAGGATACGGAAAGGGTGGGTTGATGGGCTCATACACTAAAGGTCATATATGTCAAACACTTTAAATAACAGGATAATGTAAGTTTGTCATTTTCAGTAGCAAGTTTGAGGTATTGAATTTGGTTAAAGTGCGTTCCTTTTTAGCGCTTCGCCGGCCGCTACCGCGGCACGCTCGCTTCGCTCGCTCGGCTCGCGCGTGGTGTTGTCGCAGTTCAAACCTAAACCTAACCTACTGATTTTCGTTGTTTACTATTTATCTTAGAAATTATATAATCAGCTAGAGTAGTAGGATGTGGAATTCCTAAGCAAGATATTTTATTGTCATTATTTTTTTTTAATTACATTTTTAAAAGTTTGGTTAGAAAATAAAAAAAAATCATATCTCCAAAAAGGGGGGTTACTGCAACTTCTCCTACCCTAACTAAGAGTCGAGTTTTATGTCCTAAAATCCTTTCTTAATTTCTTTAATTATGTTTTTAGACCTGAACCTCTTGTCGTAGCCATATGAAATTTGGCAAGCAACACGTCCATAAAACAGACAAGTTTTTAAAATCGGTTGTATTTAAACTTTTTTATTGTTTTTTTTTTGAGAAAAGCCTGCTCAAATTAAAAGTATATATATCATATATCGTCTAAACAAAAAAATGTGATGTTTTATTTTTTTCTCAGCAAATAATAAGCCTAAATAAATAATTGTTATTTTCCCTGAAAGAACTATTAATTGTTCATCAGTCTCACAAAAAACTAGGGCTCTGGCTTTTATAGTTTGGGAGAAAAATTAAATAAATTGCAACATTTCGGGGACTAACTCGAAAACAAGTAAAACGCAATTTTCTCGAAAACTATAGAGTTTCGCGGAACATATATGAGGGTTCTCTGGATAGTCCTTGGAGTCCTCCATCGATGATTTTTGTTTGGACCATATGAAACCCGACACCCTGTACACATATATAGATAGGTATAAATAATTATACAAAACTATAGCTAATTCATTTATATTTACATGAATACACCTAATCTATCATAAAACCGTACCAAACAGGCGCTATTCTTGTGAGCCTGCTGTGTTAACTTGCACCTGGAATGGTAACGTGATGGACCATCACCGCAGATGGTTGAGTTTCGGTGACTTGCTCCACCATCTTCTCTACCCTTACTTTCGACGTCCCCGGAGACGAAGTTAGACCACCCGCTACCTCTTGCTTCGGCCGGCGGGTGCTCGACCGCGACCCTCCATCAATATTTGATGGAAATACCTTTTGATGGAAATACGGACGTGCTTCTCCGCTTTCATCATCATCATCATCAGCCTGTATCAGTCCACTGCTGGACATAGGCCTCTCCCAAGATGCGCCACTGAGCCCGATCTACGGCTCTTCTCTTCCAGTCACTGCCCACCGCTTTGCGTATGTCGTCGCTCCACCTGGTCACAGGACGTCCTACGCTACGTTTGCCAATTCGCGGTCTCCACTCTAGGACAAGTCTGCCCCAACGGTTATCAGTCCTGCGGCAGATATGACCAGCCCACTGCCACTTCAGCTTGCTAATCCGTTGAGCTATGTCGATAACTTTAGTTCTCTGGCGAATTACTTCGTTCCGGATTCGATCCCGCAGAGAAATACCGAGCATAGCTCTCTCCATAGCTCGCTGAGCGACTTTAAACTGGTGGACCAGTCGGACTGTGAGTGTCCACGTCTCGGCTCCGTATGTCATCACAGGTAGGACGCACTGGTTAAAGACTTTTGTCTTTAGACACTGTGGTATAGGCGACGAGAAGACTCGACGGAGTTTTCCGAATGCTGCCCAGCCCAGCTGAATTCTTCTCTGGATTTCCTTCTCGAAGTTATGTTTTCCTAGTTGGAGCGTCTGCCCTAGGTAAACATACTTAGTGACAACTTCCAGTGGGATTCCATCTACGGCAATCGGTTCCGGAACAACGTGCTCGTTGTACATGACTTTGGTTTTATCCAAATTTATCCGGAGACCGATGCTACGAGAAGAATCAGCTAGGCCATTCAACATCCTTTGTAGGTCCTGCAGCGTCTCTGCCATAATGACGATGTCATCTGCGAATCGTAAGTGAGAGATGTACCTGCCGTTGATGTTAATGCCACGATCTTTCCAGTCCAGCGTCTTAAACATATCCTCCAAGGCGTTAGTGAACAGTTTCGGGGATATGACGTCCCCCTGTCTCACTCCTCGACGCAGGTGGACATGTTTAGTTCGCTGGTTCTGTACTTGTACAGTCATCGTTGCGGAATTATATAGACATCTCATCACTTCGATATATCGCCAGTCGACTTGGCAACGCTGCAAGGACTCGAGAACAGACCAGGTTTCGATTGAGTCAAAGGCCTTCTCATAGTCCACAAATGCTAAGCACAGGGGCCGATTATACTCTTCGGTCTTCTGTACAATCTGCCGCACCGTGTGGATGTGGTCTATGGTGCCGTAACCGCTTCGAAACCCGGCCTGTTCCGGAGGTTGAAACTCGTCGAGTCTTCGCGCAAGACGTTCGTGATGACCCTTGAAAACAGCTTGTAAACATGGCTCAGAAGCGAAATCGGGCGATAGTTTTTCAATAGGGTTTTGTCTCCTTTTTTGAAAAACAAAACCACCATGCTTCTGTTCCATGCCTGTGGAGTTCTCCGAGTAAAAAGAACGGAATTAAATAGCTGCTGCAGCTGTTGAACTGCTGGAGCTCCTCCGGCTTTTAAAAGTTCGTAATCCGTTGTGATTCCGTCTTCTCCTGGGGCTTTTCCATTTTTGAGTTGTTTAAGGGCCATCACGATTTCGTCTCGGCTAATTTTGGGCAGATCTTCTGTGAAGTGGCGGGTTAAGGTGGCTCTAGAATCCTCAGTATCGGGTTCGGGCCTTGAAGCATGCGATGCGTAGAGCTTGCCGTAGAAGTCTTCAACTTCCGACAGAATCTCCGGGTTGGATGCGACGACGTTCCCCTTTGACGTTGTCAGCTTTGTGAGGTGGCTTCTACCCAGAGGCTGGACGAACACTTTCGACCCCCGATTCTGCTCAATTGATTCTTTAATTAAGAGCGTGTTAGAGGATCGGAGGTCGCGTCGTACCAGCTTCTTTATGGATTTGTTGCGCACCAGGTTAGTTGACAAAACTGACAAAGGGTCTATTCGTCTCTCTTCCATTAGCCAAAGTGTTTCTGCCGAGAGTTTGGACTTTTTGCCCGTACGCATGCTCTCGCAAAACTTCGTCCCTTCATCCCTGAGGATTTCCACCACTTCTTCGAGTTTCTGGTCTACGTCATCTGTGGTTTCCAAGGCAGCGAATCGATTTTCCAATTTTAGTTGGAATGTTTCGGACCCAACAACGGTTTGGAGTAGGTTCGGACGGAGCGTAGACTTCATCAATCGGAATCTCTCGGCTTTAAAGTCGATATCTAGAGTGCCTCGTACAAGTCGGTGATCACTTCCAGTATTAAACCTAGTGATCACTGAGACGTCTCTGAATATGCGCCGTTTGTCCGTAATGATGAAGTCAATCTCGTTTTTAGTCACAAAGTCGGGGCTTTGCCACGTCCATTTCCTTTGGGGCTGTTTCTTGAAGAACGAGTTCATCAAGAAAAGCCCCTCTCTCTCGAGGAAATTGACGAGCATTTGTCCCCTGTGATTCCTACTCCCAAATCCGTGTGGTCCTATAGACGATTCGCCGCAAGTTTGTACTCCCACTTTGGCGTTAAAGTCTCCCATGACAACGTTGTAGTGAGCCTTGGAGGTGGTGTGTAAAGCTCTGGAGATATCTTCATACATGCTCTTCACCTCATCATCCAAGTGTGTCGAGGTCGGTGCGTAGACCTGGATAACCTTGAGGCTGTACCTCTTGGTTAACTTAATTATGAGGTACGCTACCCTGGTCGACACACTGGAGATTTCTACAACGTTGTCACTGAGAACCTTGTTGACCAGAAACCCGACGCCGCCTTGGGATGGCTGATCTCCTTCTCTGTAGTACATAAGATGGCCCGATTCTAAGGTTATGGTGTCCTCTCCCTGTCTTCGGACTTCACATAACCCCAGAATGTGCCATCTTATGTGTTTCAGCTCCTCTTCTAGCTGCGCCAGATGATCGTCCAGCCGAATCGTGCGTCCATTGTACGTTACGAGGGTCAGTTTGTTCTGGCGGCCTACCGTAACCCGGGGATTCTTAGCACCCCCTGCCCTGCCGTTACCGTGACCGCCGCCGTGGTCAGGAATAGCAGGGCGGCCGGGAACTGGGGGCCGCGGCTTAATGTGACTTTCCATTTTGGTTTCATCCCTTGGGAGGGATATGCCCTAATCGTCATGCTGGGCAGGCGTGTTGGCGATCGCAGGACGTAGCTTCTCGCACCGGTGACGCTGCTGCCCGTCACCGGCCTGTAGAATTTGGCTACGCCATAGATATGAAATGGTTATACCGCCATGTGTCGGTCTCCGCTTTAGCTGTTCGATATGCCTATGCGCTGCCGAACCGTCATCTGTCCTGACCGTATAATTACTTTTACCTATGCGTTCCATTACTCGCGCATCTGACCAGTTCACCTGCTTCCCATAGGCTCGATACCACACTGAGTCACCAGGATTTAGATGCCGTAACCCCCTGCCATCTTAACAATACACATTATACGCTAGCTCTTTATTTCGCAACATGTTACTTTGATCAGGTTTAATGACGTCAAGCCGGGTTCTCAACCACTTGCCCTGGAAAATCTGAGCGGGACTCGCGCCGGTCGCATATTGGGTCGTTTATGTTGTAATGAAGCACTAACAGGAACCTTCATATCGCTAATTTGGAACCTACGCCGTTGCAACGAGCCTTCTTTATAACAGTAGTAAGAGACTGAAGCACTGAAGACTGAGACTGAACACATAGTTATAAATATTAAAATACGGGACTTTGTTAAACTTATAGATGTTTTAGCGCCTGTTTTATGTCCCGTATTTTAATATTTATAACTATATACACAACAATGGCTCCATAACGGCTAGGGCAGTGGACGCTAGTTGGTTCTTTATCTGGCTCATGACCAACTAGAGTCAACCACGCATGCGCCCTAGCGCGGTCCACATAAACAATGATAAATAAATTATAAGTAAAAAATAATTTTAAATTTTATCTGTAACAATGAAATAAAATTGAAAAAATAAAATCGATTATTAAGTATTTGGCGTGTAGGTACTTACCTATATTCTTAAAAGCTTGAAGCACTACCCGTTTTTCAGGCTAGGTAATTACTACACTTCAGTGCCTCAAGCTTTTAAAAATATAGGTAAGTACCTACACGCCAAATACTTACTAGAATTTATTTTTAACATTTTAGTAGTATAGATACCGACCACCTACCTACTACCTAAGTATTTAAGAGAAGGCATGATGTTTTAAAATATTCCACGGATATTTGATGTGATTATGGGTAAAGTGCTCTTCAAGGAAAATCAATCGACTCGGTGGGGCTATGTTGCTTTATTACAGAAATTCCATGGCCACCTTACAGCTTCATCGTCAGATCCTGGCTATCATTTAAGTGTAAAGTGCTCCTCAAGACGAATCATTTGAGCCCAAATTAACTGGAGTTACGTTATTTTATCACAGAGATGCCGTGGCCACCTTCCAACTTCATCACCAGTCGCTAAATATCATCTAGGTGCAAAGTTCTCTTCAAGACGAATCAATCGAGCCTAAACTCGGTAGTGTTTTGTTTTTTTATCACAGAGATGCCGTGGCCACCGTCCAGCTTCATCATCAGACCCTGGATATCATCTAGGCGTAAAGTTCTCTTCAAGACAAATCAATCGAGCCCAAACTCGGTGGGGTTATGTTATTTTGTCACAGAGATGGAAGGTGGCCACGGGGCCACCTTCCGTCTCCATCATCAGACCAGCTCCATGGTACCATATCATTGTAGTGTCACCGAAGATACATAAGTTCACCAAATTTGAGTACAATCCAAAAAAGCTTCCAAGATACATATATACATTGCAAGTTAAATAAAAGCTTGTAACTTGTAAAATCAAACTGACATGTATTAGAGTGAAGACCACAGCCCGGTTACTTATTTAATTATTGTGCAAAAAATTGCCAACTTCTATAATCTAGAGACAGTTTTTAGTCTATGTTTTGTATAATAAACAGTGACTCAGTTCCTGATATTTCATATTGTTTAGTTTAATTAAATCTGAATTAAAACGGAAATTAATAAAAATATGTTATGAGGTAACTAGGCCAAGCATTTCATTCACGTTTCGTTACGATGGTATCCCATTTGAAATATTTTGATGAGGAAAACTCTACGCAATCGTCATAATTAATTCGTGGGCGTTTATAGGGATAATATTTGTCTTCTCTTGTTACATTATAATAATGATAATTGAAGGCAAACGAGCTTTCATCAATGTAAGTTAAATTGGAAAGCAAATTAATTTTGTTATTTCACACTTTTCGTGTACCTATACATTGAAATTTATCATTTAGATTGAATTGAGTTTGTGGTTATACAGCAACATAGCTGCGATGTTTAAAAAACTAAAAGAACCGACTTCAAACGTCATGCTAGTCAAAGTAGCCAGTAGCTAGTATCATCAAGGTATACAAATGCATCGTAATACAAATGTTGATATATTAAAAACGGCTAGACCGATTTCGTTAAAGTTTAAATGGGACTTCTTAGGAAGGGCACCCTTTTAAACATATAAAGAAATTTTCTAATCAGTTCAGGTATCTTCAAGTAATCGGTGAACATTCCAGGTGGTCCCACTTAAATTTTAACGCAATCGGCCAAGCCGTTTTTAATATTTCAACATTTGGATTACGATGCATGTACTTATCTCGACGGCCTTTTCGCCGAAAATCATTTGGCAGATTATCACTTGCCAACTAACGATTCGCAGAATTTTATTTCGCCGAATAATCATTTGCCAACCTATCACATAATTTTGTTATATTTCCCAACCTAACAGTTGCCAACTGTACGTTTGGTCTGCTTTTCATAATGACACTTTTCAAAAGGCCAACTTTCAAGTAGCAAACGTTTCAGTAAGGTATTACAAAATTCCAAAAGCACTGTGTCTACAGATGTCTTAGAATGTTTGCCGTCCACGTCTGTACTATTATCACATATTCAAGTGCCCTGTGTAGTGAAACAAAAGCGATTTGGTTCTGGCAATTCGCCGGACGTTTCTGCGGCACGATCGCTTCGCTCGCTCGGCTCGTGCATTGTTGCTCGCAGTTCTGACCTAACCTAACCTAACATATATAAGACATAGTAACAGTTCCCTTTTTTGTACATTTATCATAATATAAATATACGAAAAGGGAACTGTTACACAGACGAAACGTTATTTGTCTAAAAGTAGTTTGGCCTAGTGAAAGATTTGACAAATGATAAGTGCCCTGAACGTGTTGTGTCATAATAATAATCAGCTTAACAATAATTCTTCCAAATGAAACGTTGTCATACAAAATTTGACAATCGTTAGTTGTCAAAGTGAAAAATAGGCAAACCGTTGGTTGGCAAGTGATAATCAGCCAAACAATTTTCGGCGAGAAGGCAGGATCCCATCTCGACGACATACTACTGGCACAGATTATATAATAGTTACTTCATCTAGTGGCTACTTTGACTAGCGCGACTTTTGAAGTCGGTTCTTTTAGTTTTTTAAGCGATCTTAAATTATTGTAAAGTCGGTTAAATAGAATAAAATACAATAATTATTTATTGTAAGCCAAAAGGACTTAATTTTTATACAGCAGTAAGATAAAATTAAGCATTACAATCGGCGGTCTTATCGCTAATAGCAATCTCTTCCAGATACAATTATATCAAACAGACAGCCTGCTATCAATCTTTATTATATATTGTCAATGTAGAAATCGTGTATACACTGGAAATAGTATTCATTTTTAGGGCTCCGTACCCAAAGGGAAAAACGGGACCCTATTACTAAGACTTCGCTGTCTGTCTGTCTGTCTGTCTGTCTGTCTGTCCGTCTGTCACCAGGCTATAGCTCATTAACCGTGATAGTTAGACAGTTGAAATGTTCACAGATGGTGTATTTCTGTTGCCGCTAGAACAACAAATACTAAAAACAAAATAAAGTTAAAAATTAAAAGGTACATACCGTACCCATACAAAAAACGTGTTTTTAAACGCCATCTATCTAATTAGTTTCGGCAAAATGACATAGATGGCGCTAGTAAACGAGCCCCGTCTTTCTAGATCGCGACCAAACCAAATATTCTTGGTAATATCAATTAATCAAATATATGAGGTTGAAACTCTGTTATGTTTCGTATTGTACGGAACCCTCCCTAAGTGTGCGATAAGAGACGCGATGCAGACTCGAACTTGGCCAGTTTTTTTTTAAGTATTATATATAGCTAGCGCGTTTTACCAATTTCTCACTTGTTGGTTAGTGACGATGCGGTTGTGGGTGGTAGCACGCTAGGCTTTAATTGAAAATCATTGAAGTATAGGAAGTGGAACCCTGGTCAGTAATTCGAAAGGTGACCGTTAATTTCAATCACAATAAGGCGCTAACCATAGACATAAATATAATACTAGCGTAAGTAGCGTGCGGTGCGTCTCGTGCGGTCGGTGCGTCCACTATTAATAAGATACATAAAGTTGTAATAAAGACCAACCACGAATAACTTGCGCTTATCTCACAGCTACAGATAGTTTAGTCGTTTGTGATCACATTCTTTAAACATACTT
Source organism: Cabera pusaria (assembly GCA_954871355.1). Classification (NCBI taxonomy): domain Eukaryota; kingdom Metazoa; phylum Arthropoda; class Insecta; order Lepidoptera; family Geometridae; genus Cabera; species Cabera pusaria. The sequence continues at coordinate 2,123,957 of OX940896.1, forward strand.
CATACCTATACTGCATAATAACTAAGAATGTTTTGAATTAGAAAAAAATAAGGTTTCATTTGGTCAATAAACATAAATTTAAAAAAAATAAAAAATCAATCTTATAGGCCTTTAAACCGCTACAGTAGAGCCTAAAAACGAATGTCTGTAAAATGGTGGCAATCAACAATATCCCATAAAATGCTTTTCTGTCTAGTAGGTATAAGCGGACCTCAGACTATTAAGCGGACCCCTCGATCATAACGATCTCAGGCCCCATTCATTTATCAGCTGAAATATTCTCAGCTAGATATTTAAACTACTATTATATAAATCGATCACGCAAACGTTATTCACATGTCACAAATAACATCACGATCTAAGCTACCTTATATCAGAGATGATCAGCAAATCTTTAAGCTCTGGTAACAAACCACATAGCCTATCCATTCAGCATCCTTACGAAATTGTCTGCTTGCGCTGACTTGTAGGCGTGTAGGGAAATTTCTATTTCATGGATGAATAAAAGAGACAATTTGAGACTAGAGTTTCTTCCACTATATTTTATATTTTATAGGCTAGCGTTTGACCACTATCTCACCTGTTGGTAAGTGATGATGCGGACGAAGATGGTATGTACGCTAGGTTTAGAATAGAACTATATGTGGCTCTCAAGGATAGCTGCCAGAACACTTTAGATGTTTGGCGACAGCTTTTCTAACTTGAGGGTGGTAGCTGGCCAGGCAGACACTAGATAGTGTCCTACCACCATGGAAAAAACTAGCAAACTATCACTAACAATAAATAATATCGTTTAAAAACTAAGAAGAACCGACTTCAATGCCGCGCTATTCATTTTCAGTACCAATTTTGAGATATTTATCTCAATATCTCTGGAGATACTTATCAGACCTCGGTAAAATTACCATGGTACCACACTTAGGATATCTCCTTTCGAAAAAAAAAAAATAATCAAAATCGGTTCATAAACGACAAAGTTATCCGCGAACAAACATAAAAAATATATACCTTTTTTTTGATGTCGGTTAAAAAGGATACGTTCTCATTTTTTTTTGAGTTTATTGAAGCCTGCCCTTTGATAATATTTGACATAAACTATACCTATATATATATATATATAGCTGACCCGGCGAATTTCGTACCGCGAATATAAATAAACTGTCCAAGTGCGAGTCGGACCCGCACACGCAGAATTCCGATTGAACAATATTTGCCGGAAAATGACGTTTCTTTTATCGGGACTCCCTTTAATTTTTTATTTAATTTAGTTTATTATTTTATCTAACAGCAGCCATTGCAATAGTCACGAGTCAATTTCAAGTCTTTATCTAATAAGGTTTGTAAGGTCAAGCATAAAAAGCCTCAAAAATACGTTTCTTGTATGGGGACCCCTTTTATTATTTAAACTTATTTTGTTTTTATTGGTTTTTATACACAAATAGCGAATACCCATGTATGGAAGCGCCATAATGACAACCATCAAAATATGTCAATACAATGACGAAAAAGTCTGAACGAACCAACAATGACAACCTGGGACAACCACCAAAATTAAAAATTTTAAAATTTAAATACCTATGCGATAATCTGAGTAATGTGGACATATTATGTTGTCGATTCAATACGTGCTTCAAATAATACTTGTAGAAACTCGAAAAGGTTACATCTTCTTGGTTGCAGCATTGTTGATAATAATATCGGCACATAGATTTATAATAAATACTCGTAGAAATTCATCGATGTACATAAAAACATATTTTTTACCATTGCTACTCGAAAAAGAGCACTTATAAAAAGTAGAGTCAATTTAATAGATCACATTTGACACTGCATCAAAATTCAACAACGTGACCTTGTAATGAAGGGCACATAAAATTATTAATTATTTCAAAGTCAGAACTGCATAATTACTTAACATTTTTCAGTTACATATACATATTTATTGTAATAATTACAAAAGAAAGCGTTTTTACGATTTACTTTGACTCATCAATTCATTTTAAACATAATAAACAATTTTTGTTCTAAAAAACTAAACGTCAGTACAAGGTTACGTCAGTGAACACTTTTTCTTTATAAACACTAGGGATGCTACCCAAATAATCAAAAGATTGATCAGTCGATAGGTTGAATCGAATGCAATGATTACTTGTGAAGGATGTTTAACTATAAAAATAACTACACTGTGATTGTAATTAACACATAATATTATTCTTTGGCTAAAAAAATACAAAAATAATTGAATAGGAACTAAAATCAATAATAATTTGAGTTAAAACGCTAACGATAAACTAAACGTTAGATCCATAGGAACATTTGAGTATGTTTTTTATTTTACTGGGCCATTTTCTATTGAGCTAAATTCTAATCCAAAAATACATATAAAATTCGTTTAAATATGTACATTTTCCGATTTGTATAATTTGTATTACCGTGTCTTGTCAATTTCATATTAACGAAAAGTAAACAAGTAAATAACACTGAATAAAATACTAATTGTATCTCTCATTTAGAGCTGCCGAAAATTGGTTATTTCGAATAACATCAAACTTTCAAACATCAAACAATATTTCTTGTTTGTGTTGATGCGTATCGATTCATCAGTTGAATCGGTGTTTTTAAGCAAGTCATAGGTGACTTGCTTAAAAACATAATCACTTAATAATAATATTAAAGTTCGCCCGTGAATTAATACCCGGATATTTGATAAAACAATTTTGTGATTTTCAGAATCATCCCCGAGTAATATCAGAAAAACGCCATGTAAACAGCGCATGCGCATACACACATACGTAGATGATGTTATGACACTGATAGAGCTGTCAGCTGTGGCTGTGGCGGTCAGTGACGTGTACCGTAAATGATTTTTTTATTTTTAAATTTTTTACTGATTCTTGTTCTATACATGGAGTATACCTACCCCTGCAAATATGGCGACAATGCAAAACCACACCTTGTATAGATTTAGTAAAGTAAATATGTTTGTGTTTTTGCGTGTGAATGTTTGTTACCATGTATCTCCATATCCATTTAACCAATTTTAATGAAATTTTAAATGTAGATAGTGTAAGCTCTATTGTAAGACATATGCTAAAGCTTATTTTCAAAAATTATCCCTTGAACGTTTTTAAGTTGTTTGTAAGCATACATTTTTGAACGCAATCATATTTAACAGTCAATAAATATGTCAAACAATTGTCATTACTGACAGTATTAGACATTTTTCAAATCTACATGACTTGAATTCACAAAAACTTGAAGAATTTTTATACTTTACACTTGGCTTAATACACTAAACGTATGCAGCCATAATTATACAAAAAAAAAATAACGCGATAATCCGAATATTGTAATGCTATCCACACATGGGAAGAATTTTTACACTTGACACTGGCTAAATACACTAATCGTGTGGAGCGATGAACCTTATTAATTTGCGGTTTACCGTGTCGACGGGATAAACAATTGAACATCAAATGAATGGCAGTTTCTTAACCCAGGAACATTTTGGCAAAATAATTTGTCTTATATATTTTTTCAGGTCAATTATTCATTGTTTTTAATACTTATTATCCTATTCCTGACAAAGACAAACACAAAAATCATAAAAATTGGTCCAGCTGTTCTTGAGTTATAAGTGTAGTAACTAACACGACTTTCTTTTATTTATTTCGATATCACGTAATAGTACGGTTGGCAACCCTACATTAATCAGGGGAATTAAACATGGGTTTTAATTGTGACGTTCGACGTCTAGATGAAAGCTGAATGGCTCAATACCTCTGTTTTTTTTTGTAATTTCAAAGCAATAAGTAATGTTTCTGTTATATCTATAATAATAATTATTGATATGATCTATTTAATGTTATTTGACGTGTGTAAGTGCAGATTTTCAATTTGCCCATTTACTGAATAAATGCTTTGACTTTGACTTTTAATACTGAAATCAGAATGAAGTTAGAAATTTAAGGGGGTCCCCATACAAGAAAAGTGTTTTTCACAGTGCTTTTCGCTCGATTAATTGAACAATAATAGATACTTCACCTTTTTTTACTTTTTTAGTGCTATAATAACTTACATTTACAGTGCCACAAGTATAACTTGGTGGTGGTGGTTTTTGGAACTAATTCTTTTAATTGAAACTGTGAGTTTGACGTTTGAGAGATTACCGCGACATTATTGTTGATAAATCTGCTACATTAAAATAGTTCAATAATGCCAAAAGTAATTAAAAATGGTTTAAGAGAAACTGTTATCAAAGTACAAAGTAAAAGCACAGTGGCGCATAGGCACGCCAAGTTATACTTGCTGGACTGTACCCTTTACATTTTTACACAGTTGTCATATTACCAATCATAATTTGCGGTTGCTATGACAACAAATTATTTACATTGAAATCTGAAATGTTATTTAAAGTTAAGGGGTATATACAAGGAACGTGATTTTTTTTTCGAGCGTTGTAAACATAGCGTAATAAACAGCGTAATAAAAATATAATACAGTGGTATGTAATCGAAACCCTATATATAGCGACCATAAGAATACACTTTTGTAAAATTTGTATAAGTACATATTATTGTTCAGAAAATACAGCCTTGTTATTTATGGACATACGGATAGCATAGTCTTTGTAATTATAAGGTCCTGTTGACACCCTTTGGGTACGGAACCCTAACAGACATAAAGCAATGTTGACGTAATGTAACTCCAATTCTCGAAGTTACTGAACGAATGAATGAATGAGAGATCGATCGACTAATGGTCTGGCGCAGGTGATTTGCGAATTTCGCCGACTTGTGATTAACGACCGATACTTCGAGAAGTTACAATTGAATTCTGGTTTCGCCAAATTGAATCTAAAATCGTCATTTGCGTTGCGGAGTTTTCTTTTCATTACTTTTTGCGAGACTCTGGATTTTATTTAAGATTTTTATGGTGAAAGTTTGCGTAGATGTCAATGTTATGTCACTTTTGGGTTCTTTTTAGGGCTCCGTACCCAAATGGTACCAAAGGTACCCTATAACTGAGACTTCGCTGTCCATCCGTCCGTCCGTCCGTCTGTCCGCATTTCACAGGGCTGTATCTCCTTAACCGTAATAGGTAGATACTTGAAATTTTCAAGAACTATATTATTACTATGGAAGATTTAACAACAAATACTAATTAACTGGTCAAGTGCAAGTCGGACTCGCACTAGTAGGGTTCCGTACCACACTACAGTATTTTATAAGATCGAGCAAAAAATACCACTATCATTTTTCGCCAGCACAAAATAATAATTAATAAACATTTTGTTTCTTATAACGCCATCTAACGTCTAACAAAGGTGTTAGGGATCGACATTTCAATATAACGCCATCTATGGGACGGTTACCTAACTAAGCGTTCATAGATGGCGTGAAATGCCGAAAAAAACACGTTTCTTGTATGGGGACCCTCTATTATCTTTAATTTTATTCTGTTTTTAGTATTTGTTATTATAGCGGCAACAGAAATACATTATCTGTGAAAATTTTAACTGTCTAACTATCACGGTTCATGAGATGCAGCCTGGCGACAGACGGACAGACAGACAGACAGACAGATAGGCAGACGGACAGCGGAGTCTTAGCAATAGGGTCCCGTTTTACCCTTTGGATACGGAACCCTAAAAACGAAATAAAATTAAAAATTAAAGGAGTTTCCCATACAAGAAACGTGTTTTTTCGGCGTTTTTTGCTTGAACCTATGAACTTTTATTAGTATTGTTTACGGGATATTTACCATGTTTTTCTTCTATTCTTAATTTTTGCGAGACTCTGAATTTTAATTAAGATTTTTATGGTGAAATATAAACTTTAATTTAAAAACTTATGCTATTTAATTTAAAAACTTATGCTATGAAATATAATAGATAGAGACTTGAAATCTTCATTAGGTATGTATTACTATAATTGCTAAAACAGCAAATATTAAATATTATGTTTCTTTGAAGTGTTTCACACTTTATATTTTTTGTAAATTGTTAAACACAATCCAAAATTTCATCGTACCGACGGGACTTGAACCCGCAACCTCCGGAATAACATGTTCCGGTGCTTTGCCAATTAAGCAACGGTGCGAAGTATCGTTACGACGAAATTAGTGGATTGCATTTTGTTAACCCAATTATGCATTGGTGGCGCCATCTATGACTACTTATTACGTAAGTTAATCATTCGGAAGAATACATTACAGTTTTCAAATCCGACGAGAGATGTTGCACTGCGTAAATCAAATATTATGTTTCTTTGAAGTGTTTCACACTTTATATTTTTTGTAAATTGTTAAACACAATCCAAAATTTCATCGTACCGACGGGACTTGAACCCGCAACCTCCGGAATAACATGTTCCGGTGCTTTGCCAATTAAGCAACGGTGCGAAGTATCGTTACGACGAAATTAATGGATTGCATTTTGTTAACCCAATTATGCATTGGTGGCGCCATCTATGACTACTTATTACGTAAGTTAATCATTCGGAAGAATACATTACAGTTTTCAAATCCGACGAGAGATGTTGCACTGCGTAAATCAAATATTATGTTTCTTTGAAGTGTTTCACACTTTATATTTTTTGTAAATTGTTAAACACAATCCAAAATTTCATCGTACCGACGGGACTTGAACCCGCAACCTCCGGAATAACATGTTCCGGTGCTTTGCCAATTAAGCAACGGTGCGAAGTATCGTTACGACGAAATTAGTGGATTGCATTTTGTTAACCCAATTATGCATTGGTGGCGCCATCTATGACTACTTATTACGTAAGTTAATCATTCGGAAGAATACATTACAGTTTTCAAATCCGACGAGAGATGTTGCACTGCGTAAATCAAATATTATGTTTCTTTGAAGTGTTTCACACTTTATATTTTTTGTAAATTGTTAAACACAATCCAAAATTTCATCGTACCGACGGGACTTGAACCCGCAACCTCCGGAATAACATGTTCCGGTGCTTTGCCAATTAAGCAACGGTGCGAAGTATCGTTACGACGAAATTAGTGGATTGCATTTTGTTAACCCAATTATGCATTGGTGGCGCCATCTATGACTACTTATTACGTAAGTTAATCATTCGGAAGAATACATTACAGTTTTCAAATCCGACGAGAGATGTTGCACTGCGTAAATCAAATATTATGTTTCTTTGAAGTGTTTCACACTTTATATTTTTTGTAAATTGTTAAACACAATCCAAAATTTCATCGTACCGACGGGACTTGAACCCGCAACCTCCGGAATAACATGTTCCGGTGCTTTGCCAATTAAGCAACGGTGCGAAGTATAAGTAGAGAATAGAAGGGGGACCCTATACAAGAAACGCAATGTTTCAGGTGTTTTATGCTCGATTATGCTCGATCGTAACAACCGTCGAACAAACCGTAATAATATATAAAGACTTTAAATTTGCTCATAGTGTGTATTATAATGGTTGCTAAAACATCAAATATTACAAACAATATTTAATAAAAAGCTTAAGGGACTCCTCATACATAAAACTTATTCTTCCTGCAAATTTTAATATTAAAATTTTATTTTAACCAGCTTTAAAAAAAAGAAAGTTCTCAATTCGTTTGTGTATATATTTTTAAGCCCCGACGAAAAAAGAAGGGGTTTTATATGTTTGACGTGTGTATATCTGTTTATGTTTGTATCAGCCGATGGATGAACCGATTTTGATATAGTTTTTTTTTGTTTGATTAGTGTCTTAATCAAGAGTTTTTTTTTAGCTTAGAGTCATGAAAATCTGTTATATAAGATCAGCTTTTCTTATGAAGTCTGATCAATTCGAAATTCGATATCCTCTTACTTCAATGATATTGTAAGAACAAGTTTAGACATGATGCTGAGAGCTCCTGGAATCTGTAGAATACTTGACTCCTCGCCAACTACCTAACAACAGAGACGTTGTGTTTGGGCTCATTCTAATGCTCTTAATGAACACATTATACATCTAAAATCAGCCGGGGGTGGTCTTAAATTTTAAGTGAGTATAATTTATTGTTATAATATATCGCTTAAACTAGCTATGCCCCGTGGTTTTACCCACATAGACATCGTTCCTCTGGGAATATCGGGATAAAAAGTATCTTATGCGTTATTCTAGGGTCACTACATACATATAGGGTGACACATACCAAATTTCAGCTTAATAGATTGAGTAGTTTTAGCGTGAAGAAGTAACAAACACACACACAAACTTTTACCTTTATAATACTCGTAAAAGTACTCGTATTAGTTATTCCACATTATAATGTCACTTGTACTAGACCATATCTCACTGATAACACTTATAAATCTTATTTCATTTTAAATTCCAAGCAAATTGAGTCTCCAAGACAAGTTATTTACGGTTAAGTCTATGAATATCTTAAATGATACTCTCCGGCTTCGAATGGCCGTAACTTTAAATCAAATTTTGAAAGGAAGCTTAACGCACAGCGATAAATAACTAATGTGCCAAATATAACGCAATACCAATAAATAAATTCATTTAGGAACATTTTCACGTTTTCATGATTAAGTGGCACATAGTCATTTTACGTATTATGACGCCATATAAATGTCGTGAAAATTCTTTTAGATAATTTCTTAAAGATTTATCTTTTTTTTTTATTTATTCATAAACACGTTGTTAGTAGTAAGTACATTTATATCGTGCCAATAAGCCGGCAGCTTGTGCTGGCTTACATTCACTATCGTGCTACAAGGTAGATAATTCGTAGAATCTAGAACTAGCAAAAGCAAAAAAATGATGCTATATATATATAATATATATATAATATAGTATTTTAGTCTTCTGAATGGTAAAATATAAATTGACATCTGCTTGCCTTCCACGCGCATCATGTAAAAACTTCGTCATCATCGTCATAATTAGCCAGTGTCAGTTCTCTGCTGGACAAAGGCTTATAATTTATAATAAATTTATACGGCTTAACTCACGTAATCTCAGTCGAAAAGGGCTCCGACCGGTTTCAGGACGAATCGCGTCCCTTTCTCAAGGAGTGCGCGCGGCTCCGACGGCTGCCGTGCGCGAACGAAGGCCTTTTCGACTGAGATTACGTGAGTTAAGCCGTATAAATTTATTATAAATTATGGAACATACTCACGGTAGTTTTAATAAGGACAAAGGCTTGTCCAAAGATACGCCACTGAGCCCGATCTTCGGTTCTTCGTTTCCAGTCACCGCCGACTGCTTTGCGAATGTCGTCGCTTCACCTAGTCACAGGACGTTCTACGCTACGTTTGCCGATTCGAATGTAAACATTTAGTTATAAGAATAAGAATAAGAATAGTTATGTTTCTTTGAAGTGTCACACACTTTATATTTTTGTAAATTGTTAAAAACAATCCAAAATTTCATCGTACCGACGGGAATTGGGTTAACAAATGCAATCCACTACACACTAATTTCGTCGTATCGAAGGATCGAACCGTAGCTTAATTGGCAGAGCACCTGGACGTGTAATCCGGGGGGTGTGGGTTCGAGTCCCGTCGGTACGATGACATTTTGGATTGTGTTTAACAATTTACAAAAATATAAAGTGTGTGACACTTCAAAGAAACATAATATTTGATTTACGCAGTGCAACATCTCTCGTCGGATTTGAAAACTGTAATGATTTCTTCCGAATTATTAACTTACGTAATAAGTAGTCATATATGGCGCCACTAATGTATAATTGGGTTACCAAATGCAATCCACTAATTTCGTCGTATCGATGGATCGAACCGTGGCTTAATTGGCAGAGCACCTGGACGTGTAATCCGGGGGACGGGGGGTGCGGGTTCAAGTCCCGTCGGTACGATGAAATTTTTGATTGTGTTTAACAATTTACAAAAATAAGAATAGTATTTATTGTTCAAAACCGTGTTTACAAAAAGATGTTAAAATTATGTAGTATTAATAGGTTTGTTCTTTTCGAACATACAATAATTTCTTAGGGTAACATAACTATAAAGCTAAATTATACGTAGGTATTAAGTATACAATATTACTTAATTTGAAATTCTTACAATATAAGTTAATTTGAATTACCACAAGGTGATAAGAGTATATTATACCCACTGGTGGTAGAATCACTATAATTATCATCTTCTAATACTATAAGAATCTTTGTCCTGAAATACTGACTGACTGACTGACTGACTGACTGACTCACTGACAGACAACGCACAGCCTAAACCACTGGTCGTAGAGACTTGAAATTTGGAGGGTATATTTGTCTTAGTACGTAGGTGTGTACTAAGAAAAGATTTTTCAAAATTCACCCCTTAAGGGGATGAAATGGGGGTTCAAAGTTTGTATGGAGAAACAAGATAGAAAAGACTATCTAAGTCTTTTCTATCCAAAACTTCACACAAGTGCTTCAGTACAAAAATAAGTAAATACGTGTTTCAGGTTTTTTTGAAATTCTACCCCTAAGATGGTGAAATGGGGTAACAAAGTGTGAAAATCAATATTTTTTCGGATTGCGCTGAAATTTGGCATGCAGATAGTTATTACGACGTTAGTTCCATCTGAGAAAGAATTTTCCAAAATTCACCCCTGAAGGGGATGAAACGGAGGTTTACAGTATGTATGGAGAAACAAGATTAAATAGTATTTTCTATTCGAAACTTCACACAAGTACTTAAGTAAGTAAATACGTGTTTCAGGGTCTTTCGAAATTCCACCCCTAAAAGGGTGAAGTGGGGTAACAAAGTCTGAAATCAATATTATTTCGACTAGACTAAGGCCTCTTCCAGTGTACGACAATGAGCTCGGTATTCAATTTTTCTTAAAAATATATTCAAAATTGGAGTCAGAAAGACGTCGACGTCCTAGCAAACATAAAGATCATTAATATTATGCGTAGTATACGGTCAATTGATCAATCTGATCGCCTTGAGAGAGGCCTACGTCCAGCAGTGGACGGACACCGGCTGATTATGATGATGATGATCAATCCGAAAATCAAATTTTAATTTTATTTTATTTATTTATTTATTCATGCAAACCATATAAAAGTGTCCTTATTATAAGTATACATTTACATGGACCCTGTAACTAGGGTATGGCATTTATAATAAACCTTGACATGACAGGTTTATCAGGTATCTAAGTAATAAGTTAGTATATAATTATTAAAAAATAGTGTACATATTAACTTCTATTTTATTACTTAATTAGGTTACTTAATACTAATTATGAACTATTTTTCAAAACTAAATATGACATTTACTTATTATTTATTTATTATTTAGTATTTATTATTTAGTATTTATTATTTAATAATTTACGTAATTATGTTGATTAAAAAGTCTTCACTACTTTGAGGTGAGTTTTTTAAAAATTTATTATAGTCTAGCCATATTAGTATAGACCATGCCTGGTGGTAAGAGTCAAAAAAGTCAAAAGTCAAAGAATTTATTCAGTATATGGGCATATTAAAAATCTGCACTTACACACGTCAAATAACATTAAATAGATCATATCAATAATAATTATTCTAAATATAACAAAAAAATAACTTATTGCTTTTAATAAAAATAAAAAAAAAAAGTAATGAGCCATGATTCAGCTTCCATGTAAACGTTAAATGTCACTTCAAAACAAAATGTGGGAAATTAATCTCCTGGTTAATGTAGGGTTCCCAGACGTACTATCACGTGCACTCCTAATGCATGTTTCAGTACTTCAGATAATTTTTATCCAACAAATATATAAATAATGAAACACAATAAATAAATAAAACGCAAACTAATCGCAGTACAAATCATATTCCGAATAGAACTGATTGTCCATCTATCAGCTTAAGAGATGATTGTGGTCGAAGATGGTGAACACGTTGCGTTTAGAATACTCTGACTGTTAAGGGCTGCGTGCTGCCGGAACGCCATAAAGTCCAAAATCTTTCGAATCATTAGGTCCACTGGAATCTTCGTTTACTTTAATGGTTATGGGTTATAAAACACATACGCCTTGTACACCTCAAATATCCCGACAACAAATACAATCAGCACTCAACATCGTCCAAAATAAACGACCAAGATCCAATTACAAAGTTCAGCGACATTTTAATACATTCCATCCAATAAATGTCACATACCAGATTACTACGTAAATTAGCAACAAAAACAACCCTTATTTCAAAGCAGGAAGGTTTGAAATAAAAAGAGAAATGTTGAAAGGTGAAAGCGAGCGAAGCCGGAATGGTATTAACATAATAAATTGAATTTAACATGTGATTATGTGAATTGGTATCGAAGGGCGAATACTGAAATAGCGTGTTGCAGGGAATTAGCATTGAAAATGCTGAATAATGATTTCGTTATTCGAGATACTCTCAGCTTTGCATTTTGTGTATTTATATACAACTAGCAGAGGCCCGAGGTAGTGACTGGAAAAGAAGAGATCGGGCTCAGTGGCGCATCTTGGGAGAGGCCTACGTCCAGTGGACTAACACCGGCTGATGATGATGATGATATACAACTAGCTGTGCACCACGGTTTTACACACGTAGATATCGTTCACGTAGAAATTTCGGGATAAAAACTTTATACTCTATGTGTTATTTCAGGGTCAATACTAGAAAGCTGTAATTTTGTGGGGGTATGTAAATAAATGACGCCGACAAAGTGCTGCAATAAAATTTTGAAAAATATTTTTTTTAGGGTAGCTCCCCTATATAAGAAGTGGGGATGCATTTTTTTTTCATCGTCTACCCCATTGTGTGGGGTATCGTTGAATAGGTCTTTTAAAATGACTTCGGGGTTGCTACTACCATTTTTCGATTAGATGCTCCATTCACGAAATATTAAACTTTAAAGTGCAAATTTTTGTTCCAGTAGGGCGTCCCCCCACTCTAAAAGCTAAACTGCTGGCTTGAAAAATCTGGAAAAATTCGTGATAATAGAACATTTCATGAACTTCAAAGGAACATTATAGCGGTTAAGATAACTTTATTAGTTTAGCAGTAATAGTCGTTGAACTTGGGTGTAGAATAATTTTGTACCAAATACAAAATCCTTAGAATAAATCCTTTAAAGTGACAAAGACGAAGTACCTAGTTGCTTGTTTATAACGGGTAAAGACTCGCATTGAATAACAGGCTACTACGGAACCCTACACTGCGCGTGTCCCGACACGCACTTGGCCTGTTATTTTTTGTAGGTATACTCGTATGTAACTACCTAAGTATTTTAGAGTAGGCGTGATGTTTTAAAATATTCTACGGATATTATGATGTGATAATGGGTAAAGTACTCTTCAAGTCAAATCAATCGAGCCCAAACTCGGTGAGGTTTTGTTGGCTTTCCATGGCAACTCCATGGTACCATATCATTGTATTGTCACCGAAGATACATAAGTTCACCAAAAAGTCCAATCGGACATCGGGTCCGATTCCACATGCACATATTATAGTGACATACATACATTGCAATTTAAATAAAAGTTTGTAAAATCAAGGTTCTGAGTCAACACGATTTTATTTATATCTTATAGGATAGCGTTTGACTAATATCTCACCTGTTGATAAGTGATGATGCAGTCGAAGATGGTAAGCACGCTAGGCCTAGAATGGGAACTGGCTCTCAAGGATAGCTGCCGGAGCACATAAGATGTTTGGCGACAGATTTTCTAACTTGAGAGTGGTAGCTGGCCAGGCGGACAGACGATAAAAAGATATGGGCAAATTTAAATTTTCGCGAATACTTGTAAGTAGGTACCAAAATTTGCTTTATTATATAATTTCAACGTTTTTTTATTTTTTGGAATTTTCCCTTTACTTGTGCTGTAATCCTTGCTCTTAGCCAAAATTGACAATTCTAGGTCCTAACCGGAATATACCCGATAGGTTTTGGTCGAAAATCTATAGGGTATCTACTTCCCGTTGACCTAGAATCATGAATTTTGGCAAGTTTTGAAGCCCTATAGGAATAAATCTGAAAACCGTAAATATGTAGTTTCATAACAATAATTAAGATAATAGATATAAAGTAAGATAAAACTTTTTAACAAAAAATTAAACCGCCGAAAAAACTGAAAAGCAAAAAATAAGTAAACTTTGTATTTAACCTTAATAACGAAGTTCGTAAACTACTGTTAGTATACCTAAGTATATATTTTTGTAATTGTTTTGAGTTTTTAACTTAACATAATAAAACTTAAACTTTATAAAATATAATAAAATTTAAACTTTAAGTTCTTAAACTTTGAAGGCCCGGTGGCGTAATCGGGAGAACGGTCGGCTGTGATGCCGTGATACCGCGTTCAAACCACCGTGCACCAATGGATTTTTCTATCGAAAAATGTATGTGCGCTTCTCACAGTGGCCCTCCGGTGAAAGAAAACATCGTTAAGAAACCAACAACCCCCGTATGGTGGTAGGACACTATCTAGTGTCCGCCTGGCCAGCTACCACCCTCAAGTTAGAAAATCACCAAAACATCTAATGTGTTCCGGCAGCTATCATTGAGAGCCAGTTCCCATTCTAGGCCTAGCGTGCTTACCATCTTCGACCGCATCATCACTTACCAACAGGTGAGATAGTGGTCAAACGCTAGCCTATAAAATATAAAAAAAAACTAATGTAAGTATGTATACCTAAGTAATTTTGAGTCGGCGCCAACTCTATAAGAAAATGATTTTTTAAAGATTTATTATTAATCCAAAAAATATTTAAGCATTTTCAGCGAGGATTGTCACTGCATTAAAGTAATTATATATATATATTTTTAATTCTGAAATCAAATAAAATTATAATGAAAAAAGCATTGCACAAGATCGACGCCATTCAAAAATTTGATTTAATTTTTTTTAAATGAAATAACATAGATTAAAAAAGTTAGACATACACATAGGTATAAAAAAGCAATATAAATAAAAAGAATACCGTTACATTCTGGAAATGCTCTTGTACCAATACTTTAAAGCCAGCTAATTGTCGTCAGGATTTTTCCTGTACTGTTGCTATTTCCGGAAAAGGTAGTTGTAATATTTCCATTTCCTTTAAATAAATTTCCATCTTCTAAGAAAACAGTCATGACATTGTTACTTTCAGGACACGCAGTGGTTTTATTTCCTAATTCCGGGAAAGCTGTGAATGCATTTTTAGTTTCAGGAAACAAGGTAGAAAAAAAGGCGGCAACAACCCAATGGATAGGGTGTCGGACTGGTGATCGAGAGGTCGTGAGTTCGATCCCCACCCCACCCATTGCACTATTGACGTGAACCCACTCCTTACACAAGCATATTTAGCTTAGTTGGAGGGGTTAATAAGAACTAGTAATGTGCAACCCACATTGCGAGTAATCTAAAAAAAAAAAAAGTTTCAGGAAACACAGTAATATTATTTGTGTAAACAATGGTAGCACCGTTGCTTTCTAGAAACACAGTGGTGCTTTGTCCTAATTCTGGAAATGCAGTTGTGGCATTGTTACTTTCTGGAAACACAGTGGTGTTGTTTCCTAATTCTGCAACAGCATTCGTAGTATTGTTATTTTCTCGCAACACAGTAGTATTATTTCCTAATTCTGGAAATGCAGTCGTGGCATTGTTACTTTCCAGAAACACAGTGGTGTTGTTTCCTACTTCTGGGAATGCAGTCGTAGCATTGTTACTTTCTGGAAACACAGTGGTGTTGTTTCCTAATTTTGGTAATGCAGTCGAGGCATTGTAACTTTCTGGAAACATAGTGGTGTTGTTTCCTAACTCTGGAAAAGCAGTCGTGGCATTGTTACTTTCTGGAAACATAGTTGTGTTGTTTCCTATTTCTGGAAATGTAGTCGTGGCATTGTTACTTTCTGGAAACACAGTGGTGTTGTTTCCTAATTCTGGAAAAGCAGTCGTGGCATTGTTACTTTCTGAAAAAACACACATTTTATATACTCGTATATATATATATTCTCAGTTAAAATTTTAAACCGTTTAATATTTAATCTAACCATACATGAATAATGCGATGGATGATCAATTTTATTATTCAATCTGACAATTAATAAATGCTATAATAAATATATATATATCTATATATTAGTCAAATAACCCGCCCCTGAGCGCTCCGGGTGCAAAGGTGCCCATCACACTCGCCGCATTTCCACGTTGAATGGCGATGCTCATCCTTTGCACCAGGAACGAGCCGGCGCGGGAGTCACCTGTACTGTCCCTAAGCCTGTGACCTACTTCATGGACGAACTTCTTGGCCTCTGTCCCCCAACAACCCAGGGTCTCCACTGCGATAGGCACGAAGTGGTAAAGCGGCTCCATAGCAGTGTACTTTAGCCTCTTTTTACTAGCCGCGTCTTCTGCTGCTGCTGACGGGGAGTGGACGGTGCGACTGAGGTGGCTGGCAGCTAAAGTGCTAACGCAAGTCGCGTCCCAAACTAGGCACTTGCCGTTTTTCCAAGGCACCAGAGTCAACCCGTCCGGCCTCTTACCGTCAGATCTGCTCAGACCTGGAGGCTCGAGCACGCAGGGAACGTTTGCCGATATGAGAGCTCTACGGACTATGTCATTCAGCGCATGGTGACGAGGAAACCTCCCTGTGCAACGCCGACAACTCAATGCGTGATTGCCATCGGCCTCCACCATGGAACCGCAGGTGCATATGTGAGGTTCACACACCTTGCAGCCCAGACGGAGAGCCACCGCCACACGCAGAGAGTCGTCATCCAGTAAAGTGCCCAGATAAGGTGAAGGCAGCGCATGTAACCATGCACCGGATTCAGGCTGTGACACAGCCCGCAGTCTGGCCTTATCTGCTCCCGTGGTACCCTCTAATAATTGCTCCTGGAGCCGCTTCGTCCCTACATCGTCCCATGCCCGCTGAACGTGCTTCAATACTGGGATAGTCGCATCCGAATTGAAGCCAGACCAAGCCGACAACGCGTCAGACGCAAAGGGAATGCTCCCCCAGTCACCATTAGAATTGAGTAAAACAGTGACCAGGTTTGCAACCCCATGCACCGACGCTAGAAAAGCTGGCAGGCCAACGTCACGTACGCAACGCACCCCAAGACCACCATATCGGATTGGCAGAGCCGCCTGACTCCACTGATTTTCATCTAGGGAGACATTAAGGACAGACTCCACCACCGATTTTAAGGCATTATCAAATGAGGATACTTCCTCAGGACACAGCCAGGTAGGGGTGGTACGCAACAGGTATGTGACTTTTGGGAGAGCAAAGCACATGCGTAACATGATAATCGCAACGTGTGCGGAAAGATCTCTTAAACGTTCATGAGCAGTAAGGAGAAGCTTGTTACGAGCATTGATGGCCTCTGGAACTGCACTGAGAAATATTGGAGATCCTAAAATATTGAAATTAGATGCTGATAGCTCCTTGAGGCCAGGAAGAAGAGTATCAAAGCGAGGGTAGTGTACCCGAGCATCAACACTGCAGGGGAATAACTCACACTTCGAGGGGTTCACTTCCAGACCCAGGTCTTTAAGGCGAGGAATGAGGGCCTCCAGATCCTGGAAAACGTCTTCTGGTTTACCCCCAATAGTGCCATCGTCCAGATACCATATGTTTAAGGCCGATTTGAGTTCAAGAATTACTTTATGAATGGCCAAACTAAAAACAAGAGGCCCGAGCGGATCCCCCTGCTGGGCTCCTACTCGTGAAAGAATGAGACTATTGTCGAAAAAGAGATTTGACGGAATCTTGTAGACCTGGTGAAGAAAAGGATAGAGAGAAGGAATTTTTTCCTTAACCTCATTCAACAGAACGTCTCTCTCCAAAGTATTGAACGCGTTGCGAATATCAAGCTTAAGCAAAATACAGTCTTTGTTCTCCGGGTTCATCACAAACGTTCGAGTTGCGTGGATTGCCGCTTCGCATCCTAGGCGTGTACCGAAACCCAATTGGTGTGGCCGTAGGTATCCGGTTATGTCATCTCTCACGGCGCGGCAAGCCAATTTGGCAGTCAAACGACGAAAAACACTACCAACGGCAATAGGTCTTATGCCGCCATCTTTCTTGGCTAATGCAAAGAGCGAGGCACCATACAGATACGGACACACCAATGGATTCAGCTGGCCACTTAACAAAAAATTCGAAAGCCTGGTTAGGCATCCTATGAGACGTCTACCGTTCTCTCCTGCCGATAGCGACGTCAGTTCCCTAAGATGTCCCGGCCGTATCCCGTCCAAGCCCGCTGCTGAGCCAGTATGGAAAGTGCCAAGCGCCGACACCACGTCCTCTACAGTAACTGATATCGCAGTATGTGATAAATCCGGATCTGAGGGAAAACTGAGAGGACGCGAAGGACTCGGATGTTTAAGCTTCAAAGCAGCCAGCGTGTCAGGATCTCGCTGTGCATAAGAGTCCTCCGACACCAGAAGGCGAACGGCCCCCCGTAAGTCACCCTCAAAGACCTTGTGTTCGATAGTTTTTCTAATCGAGTGCACTTTGGATAATGACCTCGTGGTGGCAAAATCTTCATAGAGACAAGCACCGGACGACAGAATATTCGCCTTGACTTTAGCCGTCATGTTCCCAGGTAGTTCTTTTGATGGCACTCTTAGAGCTGTGTATGCGAAAAATAAAAGAGCGCTCCACTCGTCTACCCCGTTACATGAAACACAAGAATCAATAATGTCACACAGTTTGCCGGCGGCTTGATTCCGTGCATTTTTAGGGACGTGCCGAAGGACAGGAACGCGTCTCTTCAAAGCTGAAAGCCTATCTAAGGGACAGTGGACGGGTGGTGGTGAAAGTGGCAAAGTACTCGCCCCCACTGATGGCGTACTCACTCTATCTGTTGGACAGACCCGTGAAGCTGCAACCTGATACTGTACATTTTTGTGCATGCGACCTATATGCACTCTAAGCCCGTGTTCAGAAAAAACGCGTGTGGACCCAGGGCAGTGGGGGCACGTCATATTGCTAGGCGTACAACTCATGATAAACGCTCTGAAATTAAATCGATACTTACTTAAGTATATTACTAATTAACAAACAATATACAAAACCTAATAATACAAATGCATTGTATAAAGATAGCTAGCAATAACAAACAAAATAGACAAATCAAAATGAAATCTAACTTAAAACTTGGATAACTAATTAAATATACAATAACCCAATTGCGCCCAACAAAAAAAAACTGAAAAATAATAATAATAAACTTACTATTTATTAAATTAATAATATTATTATTATTAATTAAATTAATATATAAATTAATAATTTATTAAATGTCAAATTCATAAAGATTACATATATTGACCATATTTGACCTATATTTTAAAGTTCAATAAAGTTAGGTCACAGGCAAAATCTATTACAATATAAAATTTATATTATGTTTAATAAAAACTTAGCGTAGCTACCTAGGCGTAATGAATAAATAAATAAATGTCAAGGAATAAAATAAGTCAAAACACTAATTAAAATAATCTGTAGTAATATGTACTAAGAAGTACACAGCTCAAAAAAAAAACTATTATATTAATTTAAGTACATAAAATACAAATACAATGTCAACAACTAAAATTTAGTTCACGAAATATGGTCTACTAGATGTTTTAGTACATCTATCTATATTCTACACAAAAATGTTTATCTTCTTACAATACGACTCCCAAGCAGGTTCCGCCATCTGTGTAATAAATCAGGAAACCGACCGAAGCGCACCAGTGCGCTCTGTTTCGCGAAGATAAAAATGACGCACCCGATCCTGTCGTCTAATCGATTAGACCGTCTCACAGCCGAGTGTGCTGCGCGTTGACGAAGTGTTGCGTCCAAAAAACAGATGGCGCTGTATGTGGGAAACTAAAAGGGATTAGATTTAGGGAAGACCAAATGTTCCCATAATTCCCCAACAGCACGGCACAGCACACACTCGACACTGTAGTAGGCTCGAAAACACTGTAGCCTGTAGAAAAATGCGCGAACTACAGCGGCTGATCTTGACGGTTGGTGCCGGGAGACGGCGGTGATTACAACGCTGAATATCCAGGTATTCCTGTTGCCAGCCACGGGATAACTTGTTCACACATGCAGCGTCGCTCCCGGTACACGGATATATTAATTATTTTGTCCAAAAGTAACTACAAATAATTTAAAATATAAATAATTTACGGAGTGGTAAGTGTTGTTGAGGGCCTACCTACCCTCCTTTCAGTTAAAATAGTTTAATTTATTTTTAAGTTTTATTAAATAGGCTATTGGGAACTTAGCTGACAGATTTTTGACAGCTTTAGTATGTCGTTATCTGACGATAATTACAGTGGAACTGGCCCTTAGTTTGTTAATATTATTTGTGTACTCAGATAATTACAGTGAAACTGGCCCTTTCTTTTATTAATGTTATTTATGTACTATTTGGAAATTCCTATTTGTAAATACAATTTAGAAAGTTAATGTGAATAATTTTCTTTATTTAATTTAAATACTTACCAGGACAACTACGATAGGCTTGAATCCAGATTTTGGATGTGCTTCCAGTGTGTTTTCATTTACGTACGTTATATATAAAATGAAATTGAATTAACTTACGATATCAGATTATGACAGATTAAAAAGAAAGTAATAAATGATAAGCATTGATAGTATTACTAAGTAGATGATATCACTTCAGTTTTTGGATATTTATCATCGATCGCATCAGCTAAAGCATTTAACAAAATATATATATGATAGGCCAGCGTTTGACTATTCTCATGTGTTGATAAGTGATGATATGGTCGAAGATGGTGAACACGCTAGGCCTAGAATATTCTGACTTTCCATAATCCTAGAATATTCGGACTGTGTGCTGCAGGAACACCGTAAGGTTACGGCGGCAGATATCCTTGATGGTGTTAAGCTACTTATTAGTAGCATGTCAGGTAGAACATCGATATAAATGCTCCTACCACCTTTGAACGTTTAATATACATTTTGTCTTTTCTTTGTGGTGTGTATTCGATGATGTTATGCACATATGAGTGTAATTTAAAACGATAAGAGACGTTATCAAGTCTTGCTGTATCTAATTTTCAAAGAGGTATATCAGGATCGTAGCATATGGAAAGAAGTAGTCTCTGCCTACACAATGTATGTATACATGATCGTAGATATAATCGCAGTACGTGGGATTTTCAAAATAAATGATCAATTACGTCCAAATGACAGCTGATGACATCCAATTAGCAACCGATATGACTCACCATTAGTAAGACAAATGTAAGATAGTTAGACGAATGTCCTCATTCCATTAGTGAGATAGACGGAACCTCTCATTCAATCAGGAGATACAAGTTCTAGTCGTGAAATATTAAAATTAACCATTTATGTTTATCTGTAAAGGGAAAGTTGTATATTGTAACAAAAATTGGTAGTCTGAAAGTTGGTTTAAAGACGAACTTTGTTTTTTTTTAGTTTTGACAAAACTTTGATGAAATCGGCGCATGCGTACAATGAGCGTAACGGGACAATGAGCGTTACGGGACATTTTCCGTGCATGCAGCCGACGTTCATCGATTTATAAGACGTTGTCAAGTCAATAACATATTTGATGTAGTGGTCAAACCATTTTCATACTTACTTACTAATATTATAAACGCGAATTTTGTATGGATGTATAGATGTTTGTTACTCTTTCACGCTAAAACTACTAGTAGATAGCCTAGACCTTGGAATAACACATAGGGTACTTTTAATCCCGATATTCTCACGGGAACGATGTCTATAAGCAGGTGAAACTGCGGGGCACAGCTAGTGCTTTCGATTTTTTTTATTCTTGATAGGCAAGCGAGACCGCGAATCGGCAAACGTAGAGTAGGACGCCCTGGGACTAGGTGGAGCGACGACATTCGCAAAGCGGTGGGCAGTGACTGGAAACAAAGAGCCGAAGACCGGGCTCAGTGGCGTGTCTTGGGGAAGGCCTACGTCCAGCAGTGGACTGATACCGGCTGATAATAATGATGAGGCGAGCGTTGAAAAGACATCCGACAATGTCATCTTGAATTACTCCTAATCCTTCCTGATTCCTTAAGTTTGCTAATGAGTACAGTCTGACGCCTAATTTTTTAATAGACAAGCTGATTCAATCCTTTTTTGCGCGCGTAGATTGCAAATTTAAAACTTTTTGAACGGTTTTACATAGCCCTGTTTGTTTGAGTCAAATTTAGTAATGGAAATTTGACCCTCTTTCTGTAGAAAGATTGATCTGATATTTGATACACACCTTGAGTTCTGATGACAATACATTTTGTATTATTTAAAGTCCAAGATGGCCGCCGCTACAAAATGGTGGATTACATATTATTATTTTTTCACAATTACCTCAATATGGGTATTGCATAAAAGGGCTTGACTAGAAGAGTTGACTGTAAAAAAAAAACAATATGGCCGCCAACAAAGTGGCAGGTTTCATATTTTTTCACCACCCCTTCAATATGGGTATCAAATAAAAGGGCTTGACTAGAGTCATCATTATCGTCATCATCATCATCAGCCAGTGTCAGTCCCCTGCTGGACGTAGGCCTCTCCCAAGATGTGCCGTTGAGCCCGATCTTGGGCTCTTCTTTTCCAGTCACTGCCCACCGCTTTGCGTATGTCGTCGCTCCACCTGGCCACAGGACGTCCTACGCTACGTTTGCCGGACAGAGTTTTCCGAATGCTGCCCAGCCTAGCTGAATTCTCTGGATTTCCTTCTCGAATTTGTATTTTCCTAGTTGGAGCGTCTGCCCTGGGTAAACTTATTGCGTAACAACTTCGAGTGGGATTCCATCTACAGCAATCGGTTCCGGAACAACGAGCTCGTTGTACATGACTTTGGTTTTATCCAAATTCATCCGGAGACCGATGCGGCAAGAAGAATCAGCTAGGCCATTCAACATCCTTTGTAGATCCTGCAGCGTCTCTGCCTCAATGACGATGTCATCTGCAAATCGTAAGTGAGAGATGTACTTGCTATGAAACGTATCCTCCAAGGGGTGAGTGAACAGTTTCGGGAATATGACGTCCCCCTGTCTCACTCCTCGTAGCAGGTGGACATGTTCAGATCGCTGGTTCTGTACTTGTACAGTCATCGTTGCGGCATTATAAAGACATCACTTCGATGTATCGCCAGTCAGTGGTCAGGAATAGCAGGGCAGCCGAGAACATTTCATACTTCTTTCATCCCTTGGGAAGGATATGGCCTAATCGCCACGCTGGACAGGCGGGTTGGCGATCGCAGTACGTAGCTTCTCGCACCGGTGACGCTGCTGTCCGTCACCGGCCTGTAGTATTTAGCTACGCCATAATTTCGAAATGGTTATACCGCCATTTTTCGGTCGCCAGAGCCTAGTTGGTTGGTCAGCAGGATGCGCCACGGGCAGGTGAGGTTAGCTGGGAGCACTGAGGTGGTATTTGTGCTCCCTTACATTGACTAGAGTACGCTACGACAAATTTCAAATCTAAAATGGCCGCCGGCACAATTCAGATTTCATATTTGTTTAAATTATTTGAGGAAGTACAAGTATACTTGGTGAGTAAATTCTTTGTAAGGATTATGTATTGAGAAGTTAGATTGCATCAAATTTTAGGAAACAAACCTTCTAGTAACGTGGCACAAAATTAACTATAGAATAGAATGAGAAGTATTAGGCAACAAAATTAAAAACTAAGAACATGAAAATGAATTTAGTTATAACATGTTTTTTATGTTAAACGGTTTCATTGTAAATCAAGGTAATAATGATGTACTTAGACAATTTACTAAAAGCTAAAAAGTAATTCAGTGGATCCTAGGTACCAGTTAGTACACCTCCTTATAAATCTGGGACATTGGTCAGACAAAAAAATAAAATCGTAGGGCGTAGCGTAACCTGAGTAAATACAAAATAGCATCAATAATTATAAAGCGGTTCTACGGATATTATTATGGTTAAATGAATTATCCTTACTAATCCATACTATATAATATTATAAAAACGTTTGTAGCTCTGTCACTCTGTCTATTTGCTATCTAAATAATATCTAAATAAGCCTAAAGCATCTACTTGTAAAATGTTATTAAGATCGGATGATCGTTTAAGCGTGATTAGGTAACAAACAGACAGAGTTACAAACGTTTTTATTATAATTTTAGGCGATTCCACCACTGCACCGCATCACACAACGTAGCGCGGGAGTGCATGTTCTTACGTTGTTTGCAAGTTAGTATCTGTGTTTGTACAGAAAACACGCGTAGTGCAACACACTGAAAACACATTCACGCGCAGTGTTGGAGATTACGTGCCCATATGCGGCGAAACACGCACCCACGAGTGGTTTTGTTTTTTTTTTGTTCCCGTTTTTGCGGAAAAATACGCATGCTGATGCGGATCTGCACTCCTCTGCACGGAGGCGCGTGGCCTTCTACGCCACGCCCAACGCAGCGTAGCGCGGGGCATTGTGTGTTTCGCCTTAGTCTGGATTTAGAAGATACCCAACTAACTTCGCTCGTTTGGCGCTGATTATGAATGACGGTTCTAGAAAGTTCTCTTAATATAGTTAATTGTTATTGTTCATATGAATATTTAATTGTTACATGGGATTTTCTGCGCGACCAACTTATGTCTCTCACGTCAGATATACACATACCTACAGAAGATGTCTCTGCCTTCCCCAACGGGAAAAGACCATGATTTTTATGTATGTATGTATCATTATAGGTTCAATTTGAATTTCCTACGAAAAGTTAGAAGGTACAGTGATTCGTTACCAATTCCTTGTTTTAAAGCTTGTTCTTAAAACGGCACCAGCGATCTAAACTTCTATTCTCGTACACAATAAACTTTTAATTGCGAACTCGTTTTATATGAAAAATAAAGGATGAGCAAAATTGTCTTTTTATTTAGGTCATAACTTTGCAATTATTGCTTTATACCATCGGGGAAGGAATATGAATGGAAAATTACGGATTTTGTGCGTTTTTTATAGTGCTATTAGCAAAAAAAAAAATTTTTATCATTTATACCTACTAGCTAGCCCAAATTTCATGATTATAGGTCAACGGGAAGTACGGGAAGTAAGTGTAGTCATATCATTTAATCACGTTGACTTACAGGTTTGAGTTCATCACAGCTAAAAGATACCGTATACCCAAGTATTTAGCATAAATTTCAACTTGACACCTTTACACTTTCCGGAGATAAAGAGTCTTGACAGACGGACAACAAAGTGATCCTATAGAGGTACCTTTTTTCCCTACTTAACTAAACCCAAAAATATCATAGATATGGAAATAACAACAAGAGACATTTGTGTTGTTCAAATTTCGGTATTATCAGTACAAAAAAATCTCTTTCAGACAACTGCAACATTAATGGTTTCTTCTGTTCTGTGATAGAAATAGTTATTGCTTTCAATAAACTTAAAATAAAGATTTACAGAACTACATATATTTGTTAGCGTTTTGCTGTAATAAAACCTGCATGGTGCGTCTAACCGAGCGGGTGGCGCCTCTAGCGGTCAAAATAGAAGATAGAACTAGTGTTCGAGTTCATACACTTTTAGTTTGAGCACGGCAACATAGATGGCGCCAGTAGAAAAATTAGAACACGCTATCGTTTGTCGCACCGATTTGTATGAGTGATTTTTCGATTGTTTGAAATACAACCAGCTTCGGGATACGAACAAGGCGTTTCATTTTACCCTTCCGTTATCCCTCACGTACACTCGTGGACATTAGATCCTTTACCGAGTCGGATTAGTTAGGTAATTTAGATCAACGGACCGTGAGAGTCCGTACCCCCCGTGCTCGCAGTGGATTGCTGCAATAAGAGCGCGCGGCACTTGTTTCGGTAGCTACTCGTCCGCCACGCGGAGATAGCATCCGTACAGTGGAGGGAGGAGCCAGCTCATCAGAGCTAGTTGGCGAAGTTCAAGATCATCGCAGTGCGAGTCCGCGTCAACTTCAGTCGAGACGGACGTGACGTACAAGCGGCGGTGACGTCAGGCAATGGCGGTGACGACATCAGGCGGAAGTTAGGCGCCTAACACCGAGTGCCAGTGACAGCGAACATCAAAAGTGACAGCAGACGTCAAGGTGACAGTGACAGCAAACGTCAAGTGGTGACAGTGATTCAGGGAAACTGTGAGTACTTTTTACTGTTTATTACTAGCAAAAGTGAACCTAGTGAGTTTGAAGAAAATAACTTTGAATATTTATAGAAGATATTTGGACTTGTAAGATTTGTTTGAACTTAGAATAATTTGCATGCAATAATTAAATATTAATAAAAATAAATTAATAAGTTTTATTTAATTAATAATAAAATAAATTAAATAAAACTTAGAATAGTTTTAAGAAAAGTGAACATACGGGGAACCTATGCCCGATTTTCGTTCGAAGTTATTAATTTGAAACACTTGTAAAATTTTAGTGACTTGCCTTGGACTTAGAAAATTTCGATTTAAAATTTAACTTAGAATAATTCTATCTTTGAACAGTTTTAACGGTAATTAACTTTTATTTTAGTAACTTAGTACTATTAGCTATATTCAAGAAGTTTTTGTATAATTATTAGATATTTTAATTGAATTACAAAATGTCGCTAACTTTTAATGTACAACAGGACATTTTTAATTGTATGTTAAAGGCCTTCAGCAATTATAAAAAAAGTCCCAAAGAGCGCATAACTGCTGAATACGTAGAAACTAAGTTAGAACTCTTAGAGAACAATTGGAACTCGTTTGTGGCCAACCACAAAAAGATATATGGAAGTTTAAAGCCTGATGAAATATGTGTAAGTGAGTATGTAAAATCAGAGGTTTATGATAAGACAGAAGATACCTACATAAATTACAAATGTCTCTTAAAGTCAGCACAAAATAAGCTTTCATCCAAACCTGTTGAGCAACTCACACACAACCCTACTTTAGCTAGTAAAAAAAGCGCGGTCAAGTTACCGGACATTTCAATACCAACCTTTTCGGGAAAGTATTCTGAGTGGGTTTCATTCAGAGATTTATTCAAGTCACTTATAGACAAAAATTAATCTTTGGATGATGTCCAAAAACTTCATTACCTTAAGGGCTACTTAAGTGGTGAGGCTGCTCAACTGGTGAGGCACACTCCAATAACAGAGGCTAATTATAAGGAGTGTTGGGGCTTATTAGAAAAACGTTATGACAATAAAAAATACTTGTCAAATTGTATTTTAAAAAGGTTATTTGGTATACGTCGTTTAGCATCAGAATCAGCCATTGGTCTTAAGGAATTGTTAGACACAACTGTTGACTGTATAAACGCATTAAAACATTTGGGCATAAATGTGACTACGTGGGATATCATTGTGATTCATGTTGTCACCTACAAACTGGATCAAGAGACCCGCAAGCAGTGGGAATTGTTTATAGCGAGTGATGATGAGCTGCCCACTTTGGTTCAGTTCAAAACCTTTATTGAACAAAGGTTTAGGGCTCTTGAGTTCGTAGAACCACGTCGAGTCATAAATAGTCATGGCCACAGCACTAAAGTTATGTTGGCTACGAAATCGACAAAAAATTGCGAATACTGTTCACAGGGCCATAAGATGTGCTTTTGCAAGAAGTTTTCTGAACAGACGGTCGATCAGAGGAGAGAATTTGTTGCCAAAAACAATATATGCTACAATTGTTTAGGAAGCAACCATATATCTTACGATTGTAAAAAACAGACAACCTGCAAGATTTGTCATAAAAAACACACGTTCACGTCACACGTTCACGTCACACGTTGCTTCATCCTGGTAATAAGGAGAGCCAAGAGCAAGGTATTCTTGCCCCTTCTACGTCTCAAGAACAACACGTTGTCGCGTGCCTGTCTACAGGGAAAATGCAAAAACCTAAGCAGGTGTTGTTAGCTACAGCTTTAATTCAAGCTGAAGCTAAAAACGGCGAGCGTTTATTAATACGGGCTTTGATTGATCAAGGCTCACAAGCCTGTTTCATAACAGAAGCTATAGTTCAACATTTACGTCTGAAGAAACTACCAGCCAATGGTACCATATCTGGTTTAGCCAGTGACAAAACTATACGAGCTCAATACAAGGTACGAGTTCAACTTCAATCTCGTGTTGATCTTAATTTCAAGATGGAAGTAGAAGCTTTCGTTTTAAACAAGATATCTTCCTATCTACCGGAACAAAAGATGGACGTTATCAATTGGGTTGATTTGGATCATCTGCAATTAGCAGACCCACAATATAACGTACCCAACAAAATAGACATTTTATTGGGTGCGGATGTTTATGGCACTATTATGAAAGAAGGATTGATGAAGTGTCCTAGTGGATCACTCATTGCACAGAGCACCACCTTAGGGTGGATCCTTTCAGGTGTCATAAACAAGGTAAATAATAGTGAGATAGAGTCAATGAGAATACGAGTCATGCATGCACAGATTAATGAAAATGAAATGTTGAGAAAGTTTTGGGAAGTAGAAGAAAGTACTTTCTATAGCGAGAAGAAAATGTGGAATGAAGAAGAACAAGGATGCGAAATGATTTATGCAAATACGACGAAGAGAACACCAGAAGGACGATATGTGGTAAACTTACCGTTTCGTGAAGAAAATCCACGCTGCTGCAATGGAGATTCCAGGAACGTAGCAGTTGGGCGATTGAAGTCACTGGAAAAAAGACTGCAAAGGGATTCAGATCTTAAGCAAAGTTACAGTGATGTTCTGAAAGAGTACTTACAACTTGGACACATGAGACTGGTTAATGACATCGATGACAAGAAACAAGAAGCTGTTTACTTACCGCATCACGCTGTGGTGCGCGAAGACAAATCAACCACGCGAGTTAGAGTTGTGTTCAATGCATCGGAACCAAATAAGTTGGGAGTCTCATTGAACGACGCTCTGATGGTTGGGCCAACGCTACAAGCTGATCTTCGACACATCGTGATGCGCTGGAGAACTTACCCTATAGCCTTGGTCGCTGACATTATTAAGATGTACCGCCAAGTGCTCGTGTCGGAATCACAAGCCAATATGTACCAACGTATTGTGTGGAGAGATGATCCCACCTCTGAAATAAAAGACTATGAGCTTCTTACCGTCACTTTTGGCACTGCAGCTGCTCCGTACTTGGCAGTAAAAACGCTGCAGCAGGTGGCTCATGATGAAGGAGAGCAATATCCCCTCGCGAAGGAACGGGTTCTGAAATGTTTCTATATGGATGACCTTATGTCTGGTTGCGAAACAGTACAGGAAGGTGTTGAAATATACAAGGAATTACAAGAACTTCTTAACAAAGGAGGGTTTGAATTACAGAAGTGGAATAGTAATGACAACAATATTTTAAAGCACATAACATTATTTACAAAAAAGCAAAAAAACAAAAAGAAAGCAGTTAAAACAGAGTTTGATAAAAATAAACATAAGGAAAAAGAGAAAGAAAAAAAAGAACTAGAAATAAAGTTAGATAATACGACAAAAGTTTTAGGACTTACCTGGAATAGAAGCGAAGACGTTTTCAAGTATGCAGTGCAGCTCTCCCCGATGACAGGACCTGAAACAAAAAGAAAGTTATTAGCAGAAATAGCTAAGCTTTTCGACCCCTTGGGATGGGTTGCGCCTAGTGTGATTTTAGCAAAGATGTTCATACAAAAGCTTTGGTTAGCAGGCGTAAGCTGGGATGAACCAATATCAGATGAATTAAGACAAGAATGGAGTACTTATCGTTCAGAGTTCGGTGAATTCTCCAAGGTACAAATCCCACGCTGGCTTGGCACGAAGAACGACGATCACACTGTAGAGTTGCATGGCTTTAGCGATGCTTCTCGCAACGCATACGCAGCAGCAGTATATATTCGAATCGTTGCTGGTTCGAATAATATTAAAACGTCGCTTGTGGTGGCAAAAACCAGAGTAGCACCCGTCAAACAGGTTAGCATACCTCGACTGGAGTTGTGCGGTGCAGTCTTGTTGGTACGATTATTATCTGAGACTGCTGAAGTTCTTGACATTCCGAAGGATAATTTACACGCTTGGACAGATTCCACAATCGTATTAGCTTGGCTCAAAAGTCATCCTAGCCGCTGGAAGACGTTTGTTGGCAACAGGGTATCAGAGATCATCAGTTTTATGGAATCGTCTAAGTGGTCTCACGCCTCAAGCAAGCAGAACCCCGCAGATATCGCGTCGAGAGGTATCTTACCTTCTGCATTGATCGGAAATGAATTATGGTTTTCTGGACCAAGCTTTTTGAGAGAACAAGAAGTACCCTACAATAGTGTAAGGGACTTACACACAAGCGAAGAAGAATCTATCAGAACTCATTTAGGAGAAGTCGCGGAAGATGACTTACTTTCGAGATATTCATCGCTGCAAAAACTATTGAGAGTTGTTGCTTATTGCAGAAGGTGGTTAAAGAAGACTAGCAGAACTTCACCATATCTTCGCAAGGTTGAAGTGGATGAAGCATTGCAATGTTGCATCCAACTTGCTCAGCAACAAGGATTTGCAGAAGAATATGACACATTAAGAAAAGGAAGACCAGTTTCAAGGAAGAGCAGCAAGCTAAAGATACTATGTCCTTATCTTGACGATAATGGTATAATTAGAATAACTGGCAGACTGAAACACTCTTCTTTGGATACTGACACGAAAAATCCTATAGTCTTACCGCATGATTCACCATTAGCAAAATTGTTAGTGGCTGAAGCTCATGAAAAGACCATTCACGGTGGTCCGCAATTGATGATCAACTACTTAAGGTCAGCATACTGGGTCATCAGAGCTAAGAGTTTGGTGAAACAGCATATTCGCCGATGTGTTACTTGCATCAAGAACAGTGCACCCACTCAACATCAACTCATGGGAGCTCTGCCATCAGAAAGATGCAAGCCGGGGCGTGCTTTCCTTTGCAGCGCTGTTGATTATGCGGGTCCTATAAGCGTCCGTACAACTAAAGGACGTGGCCATCGTTCCTATAAAGGTTACATTTGCTTGTTTATATGCATGGCCACAAGAGCAATTCATCTAGAGGGAGTGAGCGATATGACCAGTCAGGCATTTATAGCAGCCTTTAGGAGGTTTGTTGCGCGACGTGGAAAGTGCACAAAAATGTGGTCGGACAATGGCACTACTTTTGTTGGAGCAGCTAAGGAACTGCGAGAATTGGGATCCATTCAGCCAGAGATTGCCGAACATCTGGAGAAAAACGGCACTGAATGGCACTTTATCCCTCCTCGAGCTCCCAACTTTGGGGGATTATGGGAAGCTGCAGTGAAATCCACCAAACATCACTTGAAACGAGCTATCGGAAACCTGACGCTCACGTATGAAGAACTGAGCACGCTTCTAGTTCAAATAGAGGCATGCTTAAATTCAAGACCTATATCGGCAATAGATGGGGAAAACCCACAGGAACCTCTCCCTTTGACTCCAGGACATTTTTTAATAGGAGAAGCATTGGTTAACGCACCGGACTATACCTACAGTTCAAGCAACATAAGTCTTCTGTCTCGGTGGCAGCTTGTTCAGAAGACGCTGCAAACATTTTGGAAGCGTTGGTCCCAAGAATATTTAGCAACACTAATGCAACGCTACAAATGGTCTCAACGAACTTCGGAGCCAAAGATAGGAGATGTAGTTATAATAAAAGAAGATGACCTTCCTCCTGGTCAGTGGTTACTTGGTCGCGTGGTAGAAATTCACAAAGGTTCAGACAATCTAACCCGCGTAGTCACATTGCGTACCAAGTCATCGGTAATAAAACGGCCTACTTCGAAATTATGTATACTTCCGGTAAATAATGAATAGATTATAAGAATTTTAGTCGATCTTTCATGTTTGGTAAGGTTATTTGATGGGTAATTTATATTTCACTAATTAGATTTTTTTAGTTAATTTGTGTTTGAGTTTGTTTAGATATAGTCATAAACAATATTGTAAGTTTTTTTGCGTTTATTGATCATTTTTATTTTACTTGTAAAAATTCTTACCACTCACCAAAGACAACAAACAGCTTAACTTCAAGCAACGGTGGGCGGTAGCCATATAGCATGAGTTAAAGGACATTCCTCACATAATGTCCTTGGTGTGCGGTATGTTCGAGTTCATACACTTTTAGTTTGAGCACGGCAACATAGATGGCGCCAGTAGAAAAATTAGAACACGCTATCGTTTGTCGCACCGATTTGTATGAGTGATTTTTCGATTGTTTGAAATACAACCAGCTTTGGGATACGAACAAGGCGTTTCATTTTACCCTTCCGTTATCCCTCACGTACACTCGTGGACAACTAGGAACTCTGTGGTTACAGAAAAAAGAGCGGAGATCAGTATTGTATCATGAGCGAAAATAAATGCTTGTTTATAAATTGTAATACAGATTTTTATTATATTGCTATCCATTTCTGAGCCCTTAAGTAAAATGGGTACAAACATAAAATCTTGCTAAATGTCAATTATAATGTCATTATTAGTTTAGGATACACGTTGCGATACATCCCAAACGAACATTAACGTAACAATACATTTGACATTTTACTGTACATTTTATATTTTACTATCTATACATTAAACGTAGCGTCACGGCCCGAATGCAACGGAAGTTACGTACGAGTAAATCTAAATTGTCAATATTTCAATGTGAAGGAAGTGTCACTTCTAACGCGTAGCTTTCTACGCACTTCTGTTTTTTTTAACCGACTTCACAAAATAGGAGGAGGTTATCAATTCGTCAATTATGAACCGATTCGAATGATTCTTTTTGTAATCGGTACGGTACGTTATCGAGGGGGTCCCATTGTAATATCATCGAGATCTTCAACTATCTTAATTATGTGTATATTTAATTTAAATTTTATCCAGAACTAATAACTATCTCTAGAGATATGACGGTAAACATCTCAAAATTGTTACTGAGACTGACTCGCGCGGACTGGAAGTTTATTTTCTTATTTTATAATCAATGTGTACAGTTAGTGTGTCCTTATATAAGAGTCTAATACTATAAATACACCTATCTAATAATACACTGAATGGAGTTCTGTTCGTATAGAGTATGGAAATGCATAATCTGATTCCACCTTCCCCATTTTATTATTTTTATTCAATTCACATCACGGGCTGCAAATCGCCCGGTCCTTTGGAAGGCATTGACGGAGCAGGAGCCAACGTCAAGAGGGTTACATTATTAAATGAAATTAAATATGATTTGTGGATGGAGAGATGAAAAACTATAAAAAGATGGTACATTAATTTATTATGGCTATGAATTTATGCTGCTTGATGTTTGTTTTCTGGTCTATGGGATGAGGTACGGCACCCGCCAATTATGCCTCATTTCAATTAATTATTTTTATTATTATTATTTTTATCGTACTCTTGGGTAAGCGCGCTCCATCATCGACCGCATCATCACTTAACATCAGGTGAGATAGTGGGCAAGTGCTACCCAGTTCTATTTGAAAAAAAAAAAAACAAAATCTGAATCATACTAACCCCCGGATCCCAATTTAGGCAGTTTGTCGACACATCGTAAGAAGCACTAAACTCAGCAGGGCACACGCCGCAATTTCCGGTGCGGGAACATCTCGGAAGCTCAAAGGCGGGAAGTTTTGCCTTATTGCAAATTACTTAGAAAAACTCGCATTTTGTTCTGGAAAGATAAACTTTAAGCGCACATGTGAAGTAGGCATGTGAAAATTTGTAAAAACGTAGTTTAGATTTTTGTACTTTGTACCAGAATGGAGTCTGACTTTTTTATGCTGAGCCAACGACATTTCGTACATCTGAAGCGTTATAAGCCTTTGCGTGTATGTGAGTTTGTGCGAATGTGTTTGTTTGCGTATTATACACCATGATTTTCG
This sequence comes from Cabera pusaria, assembly GCA_954871355.1. Taxonomy (NCBI): domain Eukaryota; kingdom Metazoa; phylum Arthropoda; class Insecta; order Lepidoptera; family Geometridae; genus Cabera; species Cabera pusaria. Next base: position 2,157,740 of record OX940896.1, read on the forward strand.
GGCAAAAATTGTTTGAAGAAAATTATAAAGTGAAGGAAAATTCTCACAATTATTTGGACAACTGTATCTTTCAAGTACTGAAACATGCGTTGGGGTGCGTGTAGTACGGTTAGCATCTCTACTTTAATCAGGAGAATTCATGGTAGTCTGATGTCGATATTTCTATGAGAGCTGAATGGCTTTTTTTATTTATGCAAAGTGATATATAATACGTTTTTATGTTGGCACCCGCCAATTATGCCTCATTTCAATTAATTATTTTTATTATTATTATTTTTATCGTACTCTTGGGTAAGCGCGCTCCATCATCGACCGCATCATCACTTAACATCAGGTGAGATAGTGGGCAAGTGCTACCCAGTTCTATTTGAAAAAAAAAAAAACAAAATCTGAATCATACTAACCCCCGGATCCCAATTTAGGCAGTTTGTCGACACATCGTAAGAAGCACTAAACTCAGCAGGGCACACGCCGCAATTTCCGGTGCGGGAACATCTCGGAAGCTCAAAGGCGGGAAGTTTTGCCTTATTGCAAATTACTTAGAAAAACTCGCATTTTGTTCTGGAAAGATAAACTTTAAGCGCACATGTGAAGTAGGCATGTGAAAATTTGTAAAAACGTAGTTTAGATTTTTGTACTTTGTACCAGAATGGAGTCTGACTTTTTTATGCTGAGCCAACGACATTTCGTACATCTGAAGCGTTATAAGCCTTTGCGTGTATGTGAGTTTGTGCGAATGTGTTTGTTTGCGTATTATACACCATGATTTTCGGGCAAAAATTGTTTGAAGAAAATTATAAAGTGAAGGAAAATTCTCACAATTATTTGGACAACTGTATCTTTCAAGTACTGAAACATGCGTTGGGGTGCGTGTAGTACGGTTAGCATCTCTACTTTAATCAGGAGAATTCATGGTAGTCTGATGTCGATATTTCTATGAGAGCTGAATGGCTTTTTTTATTTATGCAAAGTGATATATAATACGTTTTTATGTTTAGTTTAATTTCTGATCTATTTAATGTTTTTAGACGTGTGTGCGTGCAGATTTGTTATCTGCCTATATTCTGAATAAATACCCTGAATCCACTCTAATAATATAAAAAACGTTTGAACTCTGTCAGTCTGTCCGCTTGTTACCTAATCACGCCTAAACGGACGATCCGATCTCACTGAAATAATCCGATCCGATCTCACTGAATAATGAGGATTATATACATTATATTAATTATATACATTATAGCATGAGGATGAACGTAGGCTACTATTTGTGAAACTTAAACAATGATTTTTATAGATAAATTAAATAACTCCGATCCCACACAATCTTCATTGACAGAGCATTACAATGATAATATTCTTGGTGTATGTGAACGAAGTCGCGGCCAAAATTCAGTTTGTTTGAATATATATTTTGATTTTACTTCCGTAAATACAAAAGGGAAAATCTAAAAAAAAATATCATGCCATCAATATAAGACCTCTAAACTTAACCATAATAACTATCATACGCACACTTATCTTACCTATTACAACTCACGTTCCAAGTTCGGCCCACCTTAATTTAAATTCGAACACTGTCCAACAGAATATGACGAAGCCCATCCCTAGGTGACAGCGTTGAGATTGTCCCTTTGTCCAGGCTCTCCTTGGCAGCTCTATCAAAGTAATACGGGCCCATTGTTCAGGGTTAATTGTTATTTTGAATGGGTTGCTTGTTTGTATCTGTTTTGACACTGGCAGTAGAGGGGGATGGAGCTAGCGTCATTGTTAAGAGTATTAAGGCCTCACTGCGCTTGAAACATAATTTTATTAACATCGACGTTTCGATCAAGTTGCATTGACCGAGGTCACGGGAAAAAATCGATTTATTAGGCAGCTATTCCTTGAGAGGAATAAAGGATTCCTTATAAGATAAATTTGTTGTCCCTCTGTCTGTCTGTTTGTCAAGACCCTTTTTCGCAGGAACATCAACATAATATGCTCCTACGAGCTGTAAACGAACACCCGTGGTAGGACATGAACCGGCAACCTCTCGCTCAGAAGTGTAGCCTTCTATCTTTGATGCTAACGAGGCTCTAATTTATTTATTTATGAAATCCATAATCTCCTCTTTAACTTCTTCCTCTTCTTCTTATTTTTCTTCTCATCTCTGATTACCTTTATATAAATAATCATTGTATAATACATTACTTTATTTTATAAGTGCAATAAAGCGTACTCTATTCCATTCTATTCGAAGCTCTAAAATATCCAAATGATTTTACTATTGATAAAGTTCCAAGTAGTTATTTAATTTTTTATTCAAATAATAGGTATGGGTATAAAACGGAGGCATTTTATTGATAGCTCGCAATCCGGGCAACGTCATTAATAATATTGATAAATATTGGAGTAAAGTCTGACATAAACTACCGGTATTGATGAACCTTTGGGGATTCGAACAGATCCATCAATACCCTTTAATTATCTTTGATATCATATAAAAGATTACCGTAAAATATACAACACTAACAAACTTTTTTAATGATGTATGTAGTGATAATTAATATCTCTGGAGTTCTTCGAGCATTTACCAATGGAGATGTTAACGCAAGGCGTACCCCTCTGCTGGCCATATAGCCATTATTGACCATATGAGCGTGCGTAACTACGCTGTATTTTTAATACTGTGTGCGTGTTTCATGCTAGTGTGCGGGATCGTTAAAGTGAGTGATTTGTGTGTGTGCAATGCGTGTTTACCTCGTCCCCCGTACCTAAGTATCGGCAGAAATAAATGTTTGCAGATTACAACGTTGACATCTCCATTGGTAAATGCTCGAAGCTGGAGTTATATGATGATGCGATCGAATTTTGTATCTAAGAAAAAAAGTCTTACCTATACAATCTAAATACAAAATATACAAATAGACTGACTAATTATCCTTCCAAAAAGTTGGTTGCTCATATATGGGGTACTGTATAATTACGTTATTTTACTAAACTACCAGTGGCATTGATCTTATTGCCGATGCCAAGATTTAAGTCCATTATAAGAATATAAACCTCGTTTTAAAAGCGTACAATATTTTAAATACTATATGATATGAATGACAAAATCCCATGGCCTGAGTACCCCAAGCTCTGAGATACTAAATATAAAGTGTATTGTGATGTCTATGTAATATTAAAGTTATAATAGAGGGGAGGCATATAGCCTAGACTATCTCTACATTCATAAGTTTCATAACCTATTGTTAAGCCGAGAGCCCTATTTGCATAAAGCATTGAGCCTGATTACTGGATCGCAGCCTCTTCAGACATAAATCACTATAGACGCTATCTACCAAGAACATAATACGAAATTCACCTAAAGACTTACCTACATAATTCTGTTAACATTCACAGCCCGTGCTGGTAAACAAAAAGTTAAATTGAGGCTCTTGAGCCGGATTATAAACTTTCCTCAGACATTTTACCAACAAAAATATCTAAAAGTTGTTTTTGTTACAGGGTATAAAGATGGATGGTGCGTGACTGAATTCGATTGAGACTTGAAATCTGGCAAGATGTTGCATAGAACGTCATCTTCAAGAAGGCGCAGAGCGTCGAGAAGTGCCGCCACGTCTCCTCAAACAAGGTCCCCGAGAGCATCAGCACAAACTTCTAGAAGAGCATCCTTAGCAGCTGCAGAAACCGATGAAGAAATCGAGCCCACTCCTCAAAGAAGTCCTCGTGCAAGCTTAGCGCCTGAAGCAGCACTAGAAAACTATCACAGAAGTCCACGCCACTCTTTAGCGCCTGAAGTCAGGTCTGCACGTAACTCCATAACCCCCGATCAGACCGCACCGACCAGAAACACACTCGGACCTTCTAGGAATAACTTAAACGTAGATATGGCTTACGGGTCCAGATTGAGTCTCAACCCGCAGGACTTCAACCGGAGTCCGAGGAACAGTATAACTCCTGACATGTCAGCCAGGAGTCCGCGAAGGAGCTTAGTACCAGAGGGAACAGCATGGAATCAGCCCAGAAACTCTTTAGTCCCCGATATTGGGAGGAGTCCTAGACACTCCGTCGCAAGTATTCAGCTAGACCCTGCGCGAGCACAGAAAGAATTGGGACCAAGCCCTCGGACCAGTCCTCGGGGAAGCATAGCGATACCTATTGAAGCTCCAATTAAGCCAAAAGATCTTCCTGATAGGAGTCCAAGAGGCTCTCTTATTCCTGACTCCCAGAGAAGCCCCAGAGGAAGTATTGCGCCTTCAGAAAGGAGTGCCAGAGGCAGTTTAGTGGCTGGTGATGCTGACCCGTCGAGGATAAGTCCACGAGGAAGCCTAACGCTGACTTTCCAAGAGCCGTTGGTGTCGAAAGAGAGGCGAGCTAGCGAAGACAGTCAAAATGCTGGTAAGTTTTCTGTATTTTATATCGAACTTGTTCCGTATATGTCCAGATAGTTTTTGATTATACCTAAGTAGTTTCCAACGTGGTGCCTACATTTATGATCCTGGATCCTGGAGTAGAGTCTAATTATTAACAAATATCATTTGGTAGAAAAATATGATAAACAACGAAAGCTAGAAAAGTTGTAACGAATGTGTTCGTAAATTGCCACCAGATTCGCCGCAAAAGGCCAATTACTCTACATGAAAGCTCGCTCAAACAGGAGCTTAAAACGAAATCAAAGTATCACGAAATGTTTGTAGTACAACCACACTTAGGTTTCAAAGAAATCACGTAAGTTTTACATGTCATGTGAGATGTATTAGCGAAATCTGGCAAGATGGAACTTACCGCTTGGAATACAAATCATAACATTTTATCTTTGAAATGAATAATTTATGATCGTATAAAACGAAAAACCGACTTCATATGCCGCGACAGGCAAAGTACTGGCTTGTTATAATCATGTCATCAAAGTATACAAATTTACTAATATTGTTTATCTCCATATCTCCGGAGATAATTGTCAAATCCCGATAAAATTTAAATGGGACCAAACGGGAGGTATACCTAATCTCTCAAACAAAAAAAATATTTTTCAAATCGGTTCTGAGGTAACAAACGTAATTATAAAAAAAAAAAAAAAATAAACAGTTGAATTGGAGAAACTCCTCCTTTTTTGTGAAGTAGGTTAAAAAGCAGCCTAAATCCACTTACATTTTTATAAAACTCACAATTCACACGGGCAATTAGGGAATATGCATGTGGTATAAACTTACTTGAAATCATTTATTTTCGAATCATTATTGTTCTGGTGTCGTATGTTAAACATTTTTTTATAAATAAAATATTCTTATATGTGTTAAAATATTATATGAAAAATGCAAAAAAAGCGTGGGAAATTTAAATTTGCCAAACACATCACCACTTGTCAATTAGAAAGAATATGCACTGTAGTACGAATACGTAGTATATTTCTATTAAAAATATATAATCTGTGGAGACTGTTGTGCACGGTGACGTCACAAAGACGCACGAAAATTTGGCAGCGTTTTAGATACCTCATCATCATCAGCCTGTATCAGTCCACTGCTGGACATAGGCCTCTCCCAAGATGCGCCACTGAGCCCGATCTTCGGCTCTTCTCTTCCAGTCACTGCCCACCGCTTTGCGTATGTCGTCGCTCCACCTGGTCACAGGACGTCCTACGCTACGTTTGCCGATTCGCGGTCTCCACTCTAGGACAAGTCTGCCCCAACGGTTATCAGTCCTGCGGCAGATATGACCAGCCCACTGCCACTTCAGCTTGCTAATCCGTTGAGCTATGTCGATAACTTTAGTTCTCTGGCGAATTACTTCGTTCCGGATTCGATCCCGCAGAGAAATACCGAGCATAGCTCTCTCCATAGCTCGCTGAGCGACTTTAAACTGGTGGACCAGTCGGACTGTGAGTGTCCACGTCTCGGCTCCGTATGTCATCACAGGTAAGACGCACTGGTTAAAGACTTTTGTCTTTAGACACTGTGGTATAGGCGACGTGAAGACTCGACGGAGTTTTCCGAATGCTGCCCAACCCAGCTGAATTCTCCTCTGGATTTCCTTCTCGAAGTTATGTTTGCCTAGTTGGAGCGTTTTCCCTAGGTAAACATACTTAGTGACAACTTCGAGTGGGATTCCATCTACGGCAATCGGTTCCGGAACAACGTGCTCGTTGTACATGACTTTGGTTTTGTCCAAATTCATCCGGAGACCGATGCTACGAGAAGAATCAGCTAGGCCATTCAACATCCTTTGTAGGTCCTGCAGCGTCTCTGCCATAACGACGATGTCATCTGCGAATCGTAAGTGAGAGATGTACCTGCCGTTGATGTTAATGCCACGATCTTTCCAGTCCAGCGTCTTAAACATATCCTCCAAGGCGTTAGTGAACAGTTTCGGGGATATGACGTCCCCCTGTCTCACTCCTCGACGCAGGTGGACATGTTTAGTTCGCTGGTTCTGTACTTGTACAGTCATCGTTGCGGCATTATATAGACATCTCATCACTTCGGTATATCACCAGTCGACTTGGCAATGCTGCAAGGATTCGAGAACAGACCAGGTTTCGATTGAGTCAAAGGCCTTCTCTTAGTCCACAAATGCTAAGCACAGGGGCCGATTATACTTTTCGGTCTTCTGTACAATCTGCCGCACCGTGTGGATGTGGTCTATGGTGCCGTAACCGCTTCGAAACCCGGCCTGTTCCGGAGGTTGAAACTCGTCGAGTCTTCGCGCAAGACGGTTCGTGATGACCCTTGAAAACAGCTTGTAGACATGGCTCAGAAGCGAAATCGGGCGATAGTTTTTCAATAGGGTTTTGTCTCCTTTTTTGAAAAACAAAACCACCATGCTTTTGTTCCATGCCTGTGGAGTTCTCCCAGTAAAAAGAACGGAATTAAATAGCTGCTGAAGCTGTTGAACTTCTGGAGGTCCTCTGGCTTTTAAAAGCTCCGTTGTGATTCCGTCTTCTCCTGGGGCTTTTCCATTTTTGAGTTGTTTAAGGGCCATCACGATTTCGTCTCGTCTAATTTCGGGCAGATCTTCTGTGAAGTGACGGGTTAAGGTGGCTGTAGAATCCTCAGTATCGGGTTCGGGCCTTGAAGCATGCGATGCGTAGAGCTTGCCGTAGAAGTCTTCCACTTCCGACAGAATCTCCGGCTTGGATGCGACGACGTTCCCCGTTGACGTTGTCAGCTTTGTGAGGTGGCTTCTACCCAGAGGCTGGACGTACACTTTCGACCCCCGATTCTGATCAATTGATTCTTTAATAAAGAGAGTGTTAGAGGATCGGAGGTCGCGTCGTACCAGCTTCTTTATGGATTTGTTGCGCACCAGGTTAGTTGACAAAGCTGACAAAGGGTCTATTCGTCTCTCTTCCATTAGCCGAAGTGTTTCTGCCAAGAGTTTGGACTTTTTGTCCGTACGATTGCTCTCGCAAAACTTCGTCTCTTCATCCCTGAGGATTTCCACCACTTCTTCGAGTTTCTGGTCTACGTCATCTGTGGTTTCCTAGGCAGCGAATCGATTTTCCAATTTTAATTGGAATGTTTCGGACCCAACAACGGTTTGGAGTAGGTTCGGACGGAGCGTAGACTTCATCAATCGGAATCTCTCGGCTTTAAAGTCGATATCCAGAGTGCCTCGTACAAGTCGGTGATCATTTCCAGTATTAAACCTAGTGATCACTGAGACGTCTCTGAATATGCGCCGTTTGTCCGTAATGATGAAGTCAATCTCGTTTTTAGTCACAGTGTCGGGGCTTTGCCACGTCCATTTCCTTTGGGGCTGTTTCTTGAAGAACGAGTTCATCAAGAAAAGCCCCTCTCTCTCGAGGAAATTGACAAGCATTTGTCCCCTGTGATTCCTACTCCCAAATCCGTGTGGTCCTATAGACGATTCGCCGCAAGTTTGTACTCCCACTTTGGCGTTAAAGTCTCCCATGACAACGTTGTAGTGAGCCTTGGAGGTGGTGTGTAAAGCTCTGGAGATATCTTCATACATGCTCTCCACCTCATCATCCAAGTGTGTCGAGGTCGGTGCGTATACCTGGATACTCAAGGTTATCCAGGTCTACGCACCGACCTCGACAGTACCTCTTGGTTAACTTAATTATGAGGTACGCTACCCTGGTCGACACACTGCAGATTTCTACAACGTTGTCACTGAGAACCTTGTTGACCAGAAACCCGACGCTGCCTTGGGATGGCTGATCTCCTTCTCTGTAGTACATAAGATGGCCCGATTCTAAGGTTATGGTGTCCTCTCCCTGTCTTCGGACTTCACATAACCCCAGAATGTGCCATCTTATGTGTTTCAGCTCCTCCTTTAGCTGCGCCAGATGATCGTCCAGCCGAATCGTGCGTCCATTGTACGTTGCGAGGGTCAGTTTGTTCTGGCGGCCTACCGTAACCCGGGGATTCTTAGCACTCCCTGCCCTGCCGTTACCGTGACCGCCGCCGTGGTCAGGAATAGCAGGGCGGCCGGGAACTGGGGGCCGCGGCTTAATGTGACTTTCCATTTTGGTTTCATCCCTTGGGAGGGATATGCCCTAATCGCCATGCTGGGCAGGCGTGTTGGCGATCGCAGGACGTAGCTTCTCGCACCGGTGACGCTGCTGCCCGTCACCGGCCTGTAGAATTTGGCTACGCCATAGATATGAAATGGTTATACCGCCATTTGTCGGTCGCCAGAGCCCCGTCTGTTGGTCAGCAGGATGCACCACAGGCAGGTGAGGTTGGCTGGGAGCATCGAGGTCGTATTTGTGCTCCCTTACATCCCTCATTTGTGATTTAGTTTTTTTTTTTTTTTAATTTAGATACCTCATATTTTATCATTGCTAAAACTATATTTTGTAGCTTAATTTGAACATTTTCAGTATTATTTATTTTTGTTACTGTGTTAAATGGATGTATTCAGTGAAATAAACATATAAAAAAAAAAAACATGCATATTCCCTATTGCTTAACAATTTATTAACGCACGGTAACACTCGCTGAGTTTTGAGGAGCGTTCATAGAAGCAATATAATAACTAGCTGTGTAAACTAGCAGGCCTTGCGGTTTTACCCGTGTAGACACCGTCCCCGTGAGAATATCGGGATTAACATTACCCTGTGTGTTATTCCAGGGTCTAGGCTGTCTCCGTATAAAATTTCAGCGCTATCAGTTGAATAGTTTTAGCGTAAAGAAGTAACAAACACACTTACACACACTCACAAACATTCGCCTTTATAATATTAATAGGATAGTAGCATTAGTAGGAAGCAGGATACTATAATGATTGTATCACAAGAAGCTCAAAATAGTATATATTTGATTAAACCACAAAATAGTATATATAGAATCAAGAATCAAAGAATCAAAGCATTTATTCAGTATGTAGGCAGTATAAATATACGCACATATACACGTCAAAATCATAAATCATAAAATAAATCATAACCAATTATCAAGTAAACATAGCAAAAGCAGAATTTAACGCTTTGAATTAGAAAAAAAAAGTAATGAACCATTCAGCTGTCATCCAATCGTTTACGTCAGAATCTAAAAAAAAAATTAAAGTAGGTTAAAACCAACCATACATGTAACTGTGTGTTTCAGTACTTCAGACAATTTTTATATAAAAAAAATAAAAAAGTTAAATAGTGAAACACAACATAGAGAAACGCATACCGATCACATTACATATCATGATGATCAGTATATTTATTATTTGTTTGAGGACGCTATTTGAAGTACCATCGCGTACAATTGTGCGTATCCAGTTTCAAAACATTTCGGTTGCAAGTGTCAATTATTTTTCTAATCAATCAGAAGAGCCAAAACCAAAAAAAAATTTTGTTACCAATCAGAAGAGCCAAAACCAAAAACAAACCATAATTTTTGGCTTTGTCCCTTCTTGTCATTGGTCAACAATGTCAACATAGACAGAAGCGAGATGCCAATTCAATAAGAGTGCACAGGAAATTATTCCTTAAGATACGCACAAATGAAGGCGATTGTACATTGGCCGAAAGATAATAACGTTGCGACCGAGTGATACATACACTTTGCTTTTCATCCCGCTTTATGGGAAAAGGGACTAGATAAAAAACTCTTTAATATAGCAATTCAAGAGTATACTATTGTAAAATGCAGTGAATAACATTCATATGAAAAAATTAATGAATACATACAATGTTTTCTTATTAATATCTTATAGGCTAGCGTTGTGACCACTATCTCACCTGTTGGTAAGTGATGATGCCGTCGAAGATGGTAAGCACGCTATGCCTAGAATGGGAACTGGCTCTCAAGGATAGCTGCCGGAACACATTCGATGTTTGGCGACAGATTTTCTAACTTGAGGGTGGTAGCTGGCCAGGCGGACACTAGATAGTGTCTTACCACCATACGGGGGTTGTTGGATTCTTAACGATGTTTTTCCTTCACCGAAGGGCCACTGTGAAAAGCGCACATACATTTTTCTATAGAATAATCCATTGGTGCACGGCGGGGTTTGAACTCGGTACCTCTGGCATCAAAGCCGACCGTTCTCCGGATTACGCCACCGGGCCCTCGTGTCCGCCAAAATACACATATAATATGTAGATAAATAAGTCTTACAACAAACATTATCGACATGATACTATCTAGTAGTACATGTTTACTAGGGTTATTTTGCTATCTAATTGGCAATTTGATACTGCACAAGTATTTTCACTAGTCTGTGGCCACAGACTTTAACAAAGCGTATGGTCACTCTTATAAACAGGCGCATTGTCGTTAAATAAGCATTCACCATCACTTTAGCATCCCTAATTTGCTTGAATGACTGCACCAGCAATTACCCGTGCAACCTTTTTAACCAACTTCACAAAAAAGTGATTCTCATTCGAAATTTTTTTAATTGTCTTCTCACCTCAGAACTCTGTCAAATCTTAACCGATTTGAAACCGATGTGTTGGTTTGTTTGAAAGATTATGCTTATTTTTTTGGTCCCATTTAAATTTTATTGAGATCTCATAATCATATCTGGAGATATGGAAATAAACAATATAAACAAATTTGTATACCTTGATGACATGATTAAGGCTACTGGCTACTTTTACTATCGCGGCATGTAAAGTCGGTTTTTAGGCTTCCGTAGCCGAATGGCAAAAAACGGAACCCTTATAGATTTGTCATATCTGTCTGTCTGTCTGTCTGTCTGTCCATCCGTAAGTCACAGCCATTTTATTCCGAAATTGTTAGGACTACAGAATTTAAACTTGGTAGGTAGATGTATTCTGTGAACCGCTTTCCGAATTTTATACAAAAATAAAAAATATAAATGTTTAAGGGGGAGCGTCCCATACATGACACTGAAACAAAAAAAAAATACTTCAAACCTATACGTCTTTATAAATGACATTGAGGTTCCTAAAATCATTTTTTCTCAAAGCCAATCATTTGAAAGATAGGCGCGTCTAAAGTGGTAAAATATGTGGGGGACACACATTTTAAAGTGGTAAAATGTGTGTCCCCCCCCCCCTTCTAACTTTTAAAGTATGGGAGTGAAAACTCTAAAAAAATATATGCTGTAGATCTCAATAAAAACTAACAACGAAAATTGGTTTGAATGAGATACAGTCAGCAGTTTTGAGATATTGCGACCGCAAAGATAACTTTGTTTTTCATACTTACACTATGAAAAACAAAACTAATTTTGTAGATGCAAATAATCATAGTTATAGAATTCTTTACTGTGTTACGGAACCCTACGAGTGCGATTCCGACTTGCACCTGGCCAGTTTATTAAGTTTTGTCCGATCATAAATTATATTGAAGGCAAGATACGTTGTTAGTGCACGTACAATGTGACTCCTATAATAAAATGTGGGTAGACGTTAAATATTCATAGAAAGTGCGACACTCAAACCTTGCTCTGTAATTGGATTTCTAAATTGCTGATCCATCAGGTAAACTGAATTTAACAACTTTTTCTGACGAAGACTTTTATAAAATTAAATAAATAAATTCTATATGAAAAAGCTTTTTCATAAAATTCTGCGAAATCTGTGAGGCTACATTTTTTAACTAACAAGTGATTGTGATGCATATTAATGGGTGAAGTTAAACTGCTAAGAAAATAAAAAGACAAAATTAAATGCATTTTTTCTATTAATTTTTAGGGTTCCGTACCCAAAGGGTAAAACGCGACCCTATTACTAAGAATCCGCTGTCCGTCTGTCTGTCTGTCTGTCTGTCTATTTGTCTCTCCGTCTGTCACCAGGCTGTATCTCATGAACCGTGATAGTAAAACAGTTGAAATTTTCACAGATGATGTATTTCTGTTGCCACCATAACAACAAATACTAAAAGCAGAATAAAGTTAAAAATATTAGAGGGTCCCCATACAATAAACGTGTTTTTTTCGGCATTTCACGCCATCTATAAACGCTTAGTTAGGTAAACGTCCCATATATTGAAATGTCGATCCCTAACACCTTTGTTAGACGTTAGATGGCGTTATAAGAAATAAAATGTTTATTAATTATTATTTTTTGCTGGCGAAAATTGATAGTGGTATTTTTTGCTCGATCTTATAAAATACTGTAGTGTGGTACGGAACCCTACGAGTGCGAGTCCAACTTGCACTTGGCGAGTTTATTTTCTGTTGTTTCTAACCGACTTCAAAAAAGGAGAAGGTTCTCAGTTCGACAGTTTTTTTTTATTGTGTTCATTAATTAATCAAGACGCCTGTACTGATTTAGAACATTCTTATATTTTGTAAGGGTTTACTTCCAAAGTGATCCAAGTCCAGGTGGTCATATGTTTAATATCTCCAAAGATATGGAGATTAACAACTGTTATCTTATTTTCTCCTTCCTAAGATTTACTGAAACGATTTAAACGATAAGGCCACCTATTATACTGTAATAAAAGTAAAAAGTTCATTGTTGGGTATTAAAATTGAGTTGGAGTACCTACGATAAATAATATCTGAATAAAAATTCCACAAAATCGAGTCATAACATTTATATTTATGTAAATCTTTTTGATACTTTGATATAAAAATCCCAGAAATTTTCTTTTTCTGTTTAATTAAATTAATGATATCAACGGCTTGGCTTGAAAAACCTATCTTTCTAATATTATAAATTTGCGCTATGTAAATTATAATGTTATTCAGCGTCTCAGCTTAAGGTACGGACACACCGCAGCGTCCTGCGTGCGCGATCTAGGCGGCGATCTCATAGCGCAGTATAATTTGTATCGTCTGGTTCACACCAAACGCGGTCAGAAAATAATTGAAAAGTACTGAGATCGCGCCCGCAGATCGCAGGACGCCGCGGTGTGGCCGCACCTTTACTTTGCGTATCAATACCATCTTAAACCGCGTCTTCAGTAAACATCGTATTGTTAGCGGTCTTGACCGCTTTGAAAACAAACTCTTGAGTTTGTTTTCAGAAATAGATTAAGAAAGAGATTTTTTTTCAGTATATATATATGTATATATATATATATATATATATATATATATATATATATATATATATATATATATATATATACATATTTACATACATATTTATACATATATATATATATATATATATATATATGTATAAATATGTATATATTATATGATTCAGCTTATGTATGCGCTGCGCGGCGCAGCAAGAAGCCGCTTAAACAGACAATAAATGGGACTTCTGTTTACTACACAAACATATACACATTTAATTGAAATAATTCGGCGCACTGCACCGCGCTGCGCGACTTTTCGCTGTGCAGCACGAAACCACAAGCATCTTCGCGTCTCGTCGCGCCGCGGCGTGAAGTGACCTTAAGGTTATGGTGGCAGATTTTTCCTTAATGGTAGAAAGCTACTTTTTGGTAGCAAGTCAAGTGGGATATAATATTATGCTTCTCACATTTAGGAAATATTGTAAGTACTTATAAAAATGGTATTGTTTGTTGGTACAGGAACTCGAGGTAGAAGCATGTCTCCATACCGCGCGTCGTTGGGCGGGCGGCAGGGCGGCGCCGGGGCTTCCGACACAGGCTCCAGGCGAGCCTCCAGCTCGGTCAGTCAGGTGAGAACTATTACCATGTCTTCGATAAAAAACTAAAAAATCTATTTCAAATGTTACTTACATACACACAATCATAAAAATCACGCCTTTTTAGGGCTCCGTAGCCGTATGGCAAAAAATGATACTCATATAGATTCATCATGTCTGTCTATCTGTCCGTCAGTCCGTATGTCACAGCCAGTTGAAACATGGTAGGTAGATGTATTCTATGAACCATTTTACGATTTTTATACAAAAATAAAAGATTGGAGGGGCTACTTATACATAGAACTACACCAGAAATTGATTTTTTGTAGAAAAAAAATTTTCTCTAGAAGTATTGTCTAGGGAGGAAACGGGGGAATACATTCGTAAGGAAAAGTGCAGCCCGCGTTCCCTCTTAAGTGCTGTCGCTGTCACATTTAGTTAAGCAATAAAAATTAAAATAGAAGATAGAATAAAAGAACAATATAATTGGCATTTTTGTATTGTACATCCAATTAACGAGGTGTATGAAAACCTTCGAGCATTTACCAATGGAGATGTTAACGCAAGGCGTACCCCTCTGCTGGCCATATAGCCATTATTGGCCATATGAGCGTGCGTAACTACGCTGTATTTTTAATACTGTGTGCGTGTTTCAAGCTAGTGTGCGGGATCGTTGAAGTGAGTGGTTTGTGTGTGTGCAAGGCGTGTTTACCTCGTCCCCCGTAAGTATCAGCAGAAAAAAATGTTTGCGGATTACAACGTTAACATCTCCATTGGTAAATGCTCGAAGATGAAAATAGAAAGAAAGCATTCACCTAGCTTGTTTATCTGTAATCCAAGCTCGCATCGTTATATCGTTATATTTGATGTTTGACATCGGTCTGTGTTTACCAAATATAGCATTCAAAGATTCTGCGAACATATTATTTATTCAATTAGACAGTTCAGTCAACTTTGATATTCAATTGTCTGTATTTTATTATTTTTAGGTATCATTGCACTTTAGAATATCAAATTAATGTGTTGATACTTTATGCAATTACAAAACAATACGAGTCATCGAGTCGAGACGAGAGATGCTCTGATATATGCCCACATCAAATTTCAAATTTCTCGAAAATATCGTTTCTTAGGTTTTGTGTACATGAGTATTCCAACAAGAAATGAAAGATTACATCAACTTTACCGCATAGATTGCAATCCGGACTGCTCAGCTTTCTCATAAGATGTTTGAATTTGTTTAAAGGTACATACATGTCCGGATCGCAACCTGTGGGCGATAACAATAAATTTTCGATGAAGTCTAATATTTTTCCACCATGGAATACGAGGAGGCTCACACTCTATGAGAGTCGAGACTTATCTTACTTATCTTCCCAACTAGCAAAATCATCTTACGTTTCTCACTTTATAAGAGTTCTGAGCTTATAGTGGTCTCTTATCTGTTATCGTCATTGCTATCGCTCCTATATTAGTCTCTGACAAGCCGTTACAGGCTCTAATACGCTTGATCTTAATACCTTGCCTTAATTATGCATATAAGTTTATTTAACAGTGCCGTTGTAAGCCACACTCTCCTAAAAAAGCCTTTATTAAGACTTATCACACTTGAGATAAATAAGCTCTCATATCCACATTTTCTAAGCTCATTTAATTTTATTACATATTTTCTAAATGCTATTGTAAGAATGTTAGACTAATATCAGCATTTAATTAGAGTACTTAAAACATGTAAATATTGATCTTATTCAAAACTATTATAAGATCAACAGCAGTGGATAGGCACAGTATTAGAGTGATATTGAATCATCATACTTACAATAGAGAAAACGAGTCTAATTTAAGAAATTTTGATCTTTAATCGAATTTATGACTAAAATTGTGAGAGTAACATTTGATGTTGATTATTATATTTCACCAAAAGTATTTTAGTGCGGTCACATAAAATACCATTTCACATCCCAATCGTTCACTCTTTAATGAAAATAAATGTTTTATGTCAATTCAAGGATCTCTAAGTTATTCCAACATGGAGTCATGTTGGAATGATCTATATGAGCTTAAATAGTCTTATAGTGATTCTAATAAATGCAATACTAATGGCGTCGCTTTTAATACAAATTAACAAATAAAATAATTAAACAAGAATACTAAATACTATAATTGATGAAGCGCACGAGTTGTGAAGCATAAACTAGGGTCTACTTTACAGTAAATAATATTTTCCAATACTAATATTTATCGAAAAGCATAAAACGAAACACTTGTTAATAATGGTACGGTTATTACAATATAATTATTAAATACCTTTATCCTTACTGTTTTCGATTTCTTTTTTTATTAGTTGTATCTTTCAAACAAACACTACACCAAGTTTTTTTACGATTGTGTTTGATCTTGTGTAAAATCAAAATAAACTTTCTTACGCTCACAGGACTCTTAATGTCAAAACAATGTAAGCCTATGTACGCTTAAATTAGTTTTGGTAAGAATAATTTAAGTGAAAACAACATTCAATAAGACTGATATTAGAAAGATATAAACAAATTACGCTTATAAATGGTGCCCAAATCCAGGCTTATACGACGATATAAGAATGGTATAAGAGCAAGAAAACAGTGGTCTAGAGATTATTTTAAGTGTAGTATTTGCTAGTTGGGTAATTATCTCGATTTTTTAATATTTTTCAATTATCTCTATACATATTACAAATTCGTGTGAATAGCTTTCTGTTCTGTACTGTACTGTCCGTAGATAACTGGTAGATAATGGGTATTGAGCTACCTTTTGCACTTCTACCACTTTCCACATTTTATTTATTCCAGAAAAATATATTATTCGTTAGTAAATGGACAATCATACAAGATTACTTAGGTTGTCAATTACAAGCTCCGAACTTGTTAGACATTAAAGAATTAAAAAAATAATGAAATTAAAGAACTTGTAAAAAATGTTTTGTTGTAAAATCATAAAAAATAAGTGTTAGAATTTTGGATTTTTTGCCGATGATAACAACTATTTTAACCAATAAAGATGATGATGATTTTCACCGCCTTCAAAAAGCGGAGGTTCTCAATTCGTCTGCATGTATTTTAAGGGTTCCGTAGCCGAATGGTAAAAAACGGAACCCTTATAGATTCGGCATGTCTGTCTGTCTATCTGTCCGTCCGTATGTCACAGCCACATTATTCCGAAACTATTAGGTCTACAAAATTGAAATTTAGTAGGTATATGTATTCTGTGAATCACTATACGATTTTTTTTTCAAAAATTAAAAAATAAAATATTAACATGGAACTGAAACTAAAAAATATTTTGTCATCAAACCTATACATACGTACGGCGTGTCTATAGATAGGTCCTTAAAAATGACGTTGAGGTTCTTGTAACCATTTTTTCTCAAAATCAATCATTTGAAAGATAAGCACGTCTAAAGAGGTAAAATGTGTGCCTCCGCCCCCCTCTAACTTTTAAAGTAAGGGAGTGAAAAATCTAAAATAAAACTGGCCAAGTGCGAGTCAGACTCGCGTCTCGCACACTTAGGGAGGGTCCCGTACCAGTACCACATAGACCTGTGTCGATTGTGATTGATCGAATCTTTTTGATTAGATAGCGACCTGTACATGAGTGATCGAATCATGGATCTCTGAAAGATTCGATCTTATTTGACTAGGTCTCTAATATCAGTCTCGTGTCTCGTAATCGAATGCTTAGTCTGAATGTTGCAACATGATTGAATTTAATGTCTAAGTAATTATTAATTATAGATAGGTCTCTGAGTTATATGAGCGCTCATACAATTTAGAGGTCTAGCTTAATTGGTACCTACCAACGTTGGTACGGAAGCCTCGGTGGGCGAGTCCAACTCGACTTAGCCGGTTTTATTTTAAGTATGTTCATATTCATGTTAAGTATGCCTGAACCGATTTGGAAAATTCTTTTTTTGTTTCAAAGGTTCCCTCCCAGGCGGCCAGGTGGTCTCATTTAAATTTTACGAAATCAGCCGAGCCGTTTTTAATATATCAACATTTGTATTACGATGCATTTATATACCTTAGAAGATATCATGTGTTATATTTTTTTAAATCTTTTTTGCTGATGATAATGATTAAAATGATTTCTTTGTGTAGGTGTCAGGTGATGAACAACGCAGACTGTGCGGTGAGCAAGCCAAGTACAACGACCGCAC
Source organism: Cabera pusaria (assembly GCA_954871355.1). Classification (NCBI taxonomy): domain Eukaryota; kingdom Metazoa; phylum Arthropoda; class Insecta; order Lepidoptera; family Geometridae; genus Cabera; species Cabera pusaria. Next base: position 2,175,913 of record OX940896.1, read on the forward strand.
TGGCTTGGGGTTGGGAGTGGGACTCACCACGTATGGTTCCGTGGCTTACCAGCTGAAGGACGCCAATATGGAGGCATCAGGGACTGTCGATTTCGTCTGCAGAGCTGCTAAAATTATGAATAGGACAAGTAAGTATATCGACTTGGCTCACGAGGTGGTGTGGGATGTTGACTCGAGTATCATTGTCCTGATAGACGTTTCTGCGAACGGCTTAATAGCGAAGAGTCTTGAATAACATCTCAAGAGACTCTCACTAGACGGCTGGATCAAGGGCCAGTTACATTTGGCGGTACTTCTTGACAGGGCGCGCTTCTTCAGGAGGTTTTTCTCTTTGTAACCCTAACCACCGGTAGCTTGGGCCCTGCTCCGCTGCCGATGGCATTTTTAAGGTTTAAGTTTATTTATAACATTGTTTATTTTTAATGTTTTTGCATTTTTTTTTTGTATCTATATTGTCAAAAACCTAATCCTAAGAAGATTAATAAAGAATCAAAGCATTTATTCACTATGTAGGCAGTATTAATATACGCACATAAACACGTCAAAATCATAAATGATAGAATAAATCATAACCAATTATCAAGTAAACATAGCAAAAGCAGAATTTTAACGCTTTGAATTAGAAAAAAAAACAAAAGTAATGAACCATTCAGCTGTCATCCAACCGTTTACGTCAGAATATTAAAAAAAAATTAAAGTAGGTTGTACACATGTAACTGTTTCAGTACTTCAGACAATTTTTATAAAAAATAAAATAAAAAAAGTGAAATAGTTAAACACAACTTAAAGAAACGCATACCGATCACAGTACTTATCATGATCCGAATGGAACTGATAGTCCGTCTGTCAGCTGCATAATTTTGTTAAAATAAAAAATAAAAATGCCAAGCGAATATAAAAATAAATACGAGAATAATAATGCATCCCATTGTTTCAGTTCTGATGACGGTGTTTCTGGCCTGCTTATCAACTCTTCCGGTCATAATGCTCATCATGGGTAAGCCATTTAAACTATAAATAGGTATTTTACTGTAAAGAGGTACTTGTTTCAGTAAAGGTTAACTTTCCGTTTTTGAACGAAATTTGGCGCGTTTCTAAGGGTGAGGACATAAAGAGGCGGGTTCCCGGTGCCGAGAACGCATAAAGAAACAGCTAGGTTGGGGCTAGAGACAGAACGTATATGATAACATTGGATTATTCTACCTGTACGGATCGGTACCTACCCAAACCGATTTGTCTGCACCGGCAACCCACCTCTTTATGTCCTCACCCTAACGTAAATTCGTTGACTACTAAACCGAACAAACGTTGAGTATATTTCACGGTTGAAAATACTGACAAAGTGATAATACCGGAATCGCAGAAGTCCGATTAGTCTTGGGTTTTATGGGTTTTTTTAGGGGTTTTTTCTGGTTAAAAGCAAGGTACAAGCACAAGTAAAGGAAAAATTCCGAAAAATAAAAAAGTTGTAAATTAAGGTAAACTTTGGTATTTACTTACATACTTACTTTGCTCATATCTATTTATCGTGTTTACTCAAGACCTTGATTTTTATACACCTAATAGGGACTATAGACATCTGTATTTGATATAAATTTCAAATAGCTAGGTCCTTCCGTCCCTGAGAAAATCAGTGATGACACACGGACAGACGGACAAGAAAGTGGATCTAATAAGGGTTCCTTTTTTACCTTTTGAGGTACGGATCCCTAAAAACGGAAAACAGATGAAGTAATCTCATTCAATGAACGGCTGTCCTAATTAACATAAATCAACTTATCTTCCCACTTTCGTTAATTAAAACGCCATTGTTCATACTCCGTAACAACAAACCCACTGTTACTTAATTATTCTTGAAAGAAAATCTTTCTTGAAATATGTTTAAGTTTTCAATAAAGGTTGCGTCGGTTACAAAGGAAGTAAATCGATTTGTATGCCTTTCATCTTAGAAGCCTAAAGGGGAAAATATAGCCCAATAAAATGGAAATAGCTGCTATTTTGTGTGCTCGCTGTATAGCTTATTATTGGAGGTACCTGAAAATGTTACGTGCTTAAATAAAGTTTGGATACAAGGTTAATAACTAACAGTTGGAAATTTGAGAGTTTATTACTAAGCTGTGAATTGAAAAGTTTGAGATATATTTCTTTTTAATATTGGTGAGACGTTGAATCAAAAAAGTGCCCAAGTGTGAGTCGGACTCGCCCGTGAAGGATTTCGAGTAGCAATCATAGATTAGAGATATTACGTTATTTTTCATAGTGTTTGTATTTCTGTCGCCAAAAAATCAAAGAATCAAAGAATCAAAGCATTTATTCAGTATGTAGGCAGTATAAATATACGCACATATACACGTCAAAATCATAAATCATAAAATAAATCATAACCAATTATCAAGTAAACATAGCAAAAGCAGAATTTAACGCTTTGAATTAGAAAAAAAAAGTAATGAACCATTCAGCTGTCATCCAATCGTTTACGTCAGAATATTTAAAAAAAATTAAAGTATGTTAAAACCAACCATACATGTAACTGTGTGTTTCAGTACTTCAGACAATTTTTATATAAAAAAAATAAAAAAGTGAAATAGTGAAACACAACATAGAGAAACGCATACCGAAACCAAACATCTAATATGTTCCGGAAGCTATCCTTGAGAGCCAGTTCCTATTTTATGCCCGGCATGCTACCATCCTCGACTGTATCATTACTTTCCAACAGGTGATATAGTGGTCAAACGCTAGCCTATATGATATAAAAAAGTATAAATGACAAAGTTATATTTGTGGTTTTGATTATGTGCTAATGTCAAAAGCTGCCGACTATTCGTTCAAACCAATTTTCGTTGAAAGTGTTCAATGAGATCAACAGCATTTAAATAGCAGCATATTAAAGTATTTGTACCTTTCAACGTATTCCTAACCGACTTCACAAAAAAGGACAAGGTTCTCAATTAAACTGTATTTTTTTTTATGTTTGTTACCTCAGAACTACGTCAAATCTTAACCGATTTGAAAAAATCTTTTTTTGTTTGAGATATAATGCCTCCCGTTTGGTCCCATTTAAATTTTATATCATTATTATTTTCTACTTATATTTTTATTGTTGTTTCTAAATTAATATGTTTAATCTAATAAAATGAATTATATTTACGACACTTTGTTTATTGCTCATTGTTCGACTATGCATGCAGTCTTCATCTATAATTCAAAATGGCATTTTATCTTTTTACCATGTATGTGCATTTTTAGGGTTCCGAACCCAAAGGGTACCAACGGAATCCTATTACTGAGACTCCGCTGTCCGTCTGTCTGTATGTCTGTCTGTCTGTCTTTCTGTCTGTCTATCTGTCTGTCTGTCTGTCTGTCTGTCTGTCTGTCTGTCTGTCTGTCTGTCTGTCTGTCTGTCTGTCCGTCTGTCACCAGGCTGTATCACCATGAACCGTGATAGTTAGACGGTTGAAATTTTCACAGATGATGTATTTCTGTTGCCGCTATCACAACAAATACTAAGAACAGAACAAAGTTAAAAATTTAAAAAAGTTTAAAAAAGTTTTTTACGATAGCGCCGCGCCGCCATCTAGTTAGCATCAAAGATGGCGCTATCGTCTTTACCTTCATCTGAATCTCGGAAGCGGCTCCAACCATTAAGTAAAATGTAGTATACAGGGGATTACGGGGGAGATAAATCGATCTAAAATGACTCCTAACATTTTCAGAAAATGTTGTTTAATTCGTGTTTTCAATAATCAACTTTATTGATAATCAATTTAAAATATGACTCTTCCCGACATCTATTGGCGAGTAGAAGTACTGTGTCGGTAAAGCAGTTAGTTGCTCTCAATTAAAAAAAATAGTATTATTATTCGTCAATAGATGTCGGGAAGAGTCATATTTGTCTGTTTAAGTGGCAAAAAATACCGAGCAAAGCTCGGTCTAAACCAGATATTTAATAATATTAATTACAACAATTACTATTACTATTACTACTATATAATACTATTCTACCTTTGTGTTTACGTTTACTTAGTTTGTTGTTAGAAGTTCGTTAGGAATTCGATAGATGGCGTTCGGAACCCTCCGTGTGCGGGACAAAAGTCTGACTCGCACTTGGCCAGTTTTATTTGTAATCTTATTGGTGTACATTTTGTTGGTGTTCAATAAATAAATAAGTTATCGAGATCTAACAATTATTTCCGGAGATATGGAGATAAAAAATATAAGCTCATTTGTTTACTTTGATGACATGATTATAGCTAGCCAGTACTTTGACTATCGCGGCATGTGAAGTCTGTTTTCATCAACCGACTTCCCAAAAAGAAGGAGGTTCTCAGTTCGTCTGTATGTTTTTTAGGGTTCCGTATCCAAAGGGTAAAACGGACCCTATTACTAAGACTCCGCTATCTGTCTGTCTGTCTGTCCGTCTGTCACCAGGCTGTATCTCATGAACCGTGATAGTTAGACAGTTGAAATTTTCACAGATGATGTATTTCTGTTGCCGCTATAACAACAAATACTAAAAACAGAATAAAGTTAAAAATAATAGAGGGTCCCAATACAAAAAACGTGTTTTTTTCGGCATTTCACGCCATCTATGAACACTTAGTTAGGTAAACGTCCCATAAATGGCGTTATATTGAAATGTCGATTCCTAACACCTTTGTTAGACGTTAGATGGTGTTATAAGAAATAAAATGTTTATTAATTATTATTTTATACTGGCGAAAAATGATAGTGGTATATTTTGCTCTTCTCTTTCGATCTTATAAAATACAGTACTGTGGTACGGAATCCTACGAGTGCGAGTCCGACTTGCACTTGGCCAGTTTTTTTTTTCGTTTTTTTTTTGGGTATGTTACGCGATTACTCCGTCAATTTAGAACCGATTTGAATGATTCTTTTTTTAATCGGTAGGGTTCGTTTCCGAGGTAATCACCATCATCATCAGCCTGTATCAGCCCACTGCTGGACGTAGGCCTCTCCCAAGATGCGAGAGCCACTGAGAGGCATAATTTAATTTACATATTATTCTATCGGATAACCAATCGTACTGACATGCGACACCGTTACATGGTGGACATTCCATCAATACGCACGAAGCGATTTGCTTCTACATTCTTCATACGCACTGCCAAGGAATGGAAATCCTTGCCTGAGTCTATGTTTCCCGGTAACTATACAACCTGGGGGTCTTCCTATCGCGAGTGAATAGGAATTTTCTAGGCAAGCGTGCTACATCTTCGACCACATCGTCACTTAACATGAGGTGAGATAGTGGTCAATCGCTTGCCTATTGAGCATACAAAATATATTTTTTTTTAATATCTTATAGGCTAGCGTTTGACCACTATCTCACCTGTTGGTAAGTGATGATGCGGTCGAAGATGGTAAGCACGCTAGGCCTAGAATAGGAACTGGCTCTCAAGGATAGCTGCCGGAACACATTAGATGTTTTAGCGACAGATTTTCTAACTTTAGGGTGGTAGCTGGCCAGGCGGACACTTTATAGTGTCCTACCACCATGAGGGGAGGATGGTTGGTTTCTTAACGATGTTTTCCTTGACCGGAAGACCACTGTGAGAAGCGCACATAAATTTTTCGATAGAAAAATCCATTGGTGCACGGCGGGGTTTGAACTCGGTACCACGGCATCAAAGCCGACCGTTCTCCTGATTACGCCACCGGGCCCTCACATTACATATGTATGCACTTATGCATATATATTTTACACGTTAATATAAAAAATACCGGCCAGGTCGAGTTGGACTCGGCCACTAAGGATTCCGTACCAACTTTAAAAACTTTAAAAGACAAACTTAACTTTTTTGTTCGATCCATAGAAAATGTATTGCACCAACTACAAATAATTAGTTTGTAATAGTAAAATTTACCTTTTTTTTTGTTATTAAACTACATATTTATGGTTACTACATATAAGTGCTTCAAGACCTTGCTTCTTGCCAAATTTCATTATTCTAGATCAACGGGGTCAGGTTTTCAACCCAAACCCTATAGGATACTTCCGGTTGATCTAGAATTGTCAATTGTAGTTAAACGCAAGGTTTTACAGCACAAGTAAAGGTAAAATTCCAAAAAAATAATAAAAGTTTTAAAAATTTAGGTAAATTTTGTTACTTATAAGTTTTCGCGAAAATCTAAATTTGCATATATCTTTTTATTCTGATAACTCAGGACCTTGATTTTTATACACCTAATAGGGACAATAGACTTCAGTGTCTGGTATAGATTTCGACTTGCTAGGTCTACCCGTTTTTGAGAAAATTGGTGGTGACACACGGACAGACGGACAAGAAAGTGATCTTATTAAATAAGGGTTCCTTTTTTAACTTTTGATGTACAGAACTTTAAAAAACTACAAAGGATAATTTTCTCGCATACAAAATTAAATACATACCTAAAGGTAATTAAAGCTTTAATTTAACAATTATATTTCGTCTTTGTTTAACAACAGCCAAAAGATTCATCCTGTAGGCCATCCGAATCGAGGTCAATATAATCAAAAACGTAATTTTCAAATGGAAACATTTCCGACCTCGAATACAGCGACATCGAAATTACGAGTCTCTGTCTCAAAATGCTTAAAACAAGTTGACGCAAATCGGATAAGCCGAGAAGGGCCGGGAAATGTCAAACATAATGAAATTACCCACTTTACCACCGAAAAGAAACGCGGGAAATTTTGTGAAATGTGTAGAGAAAATATTTATGAAATTATAATGAAAATTGACGAGTTTTGACTCGTCAATTTTCATTTTTCAATTTCACAAGAAGAATTGGATCGTGACTTGCAATGACTGGGTAAGACGAGATTTATCGCCTTTTAAAAATGAACAGTAAAGGTGATAAGTTGTGCTCCAGATTTGAAATTAATCGGCTGTGAAAACAAAGCTTATATCGCTATGTCCTTGAAGCCGACTTCTCCAGCCTCCAACTTTTCCAGTGACCGGTTTGTACTGACGTATTTGACATAAAAAGACAGGATTGTTTTGTCAGGATAATAGTTTTCCTAATGGCAGACAAGTTATTACTGTAGGTAAAAAAAAGTGTGTGTCATGCATGTTCTATTTTTTGCGCCAGCCAATCTCGTGATATCCAAATATTGATGTTTGTTCTCCTATTTGCACTTGTTGTTTGTTTTTAATAAGCTTTGGGGTAGTATTACTAATTGTTGCTTTTTGACCGAGTTTACAAAAAAAGGAGGTACACAATTTAGTGTGATTTTTGAAGTGGAAACTTCTTTAGCGGCGTTGTGATTTTTTTTGGGATGGGTAAACAATTTTGAACTCGTGACAGGACATCGCGTCAGAACAAGTGATCCAAGTCCATCCAAGCCTGATCCAAAATTCGAAGACGGAGGGAGAGTAGACCAAATGCAATTTTTTTTTGTGTGGTTGCCCCAAACTACACAATTAGACCCATTAGTTCCCTTGGATTAGTTAAGGTACTTATTTGCTTTGTTCTTAAGGTGGTTGAATATTTTTGAGTATGTGTGGAATATTGAGCAAAACAAAACACCTCAAATCAATTACATAAAGTATATCTTTATTCAGCATGGGCATTGTAACCATAGTTACATTTGTGTAGATACCGGGTCTTGTCGCATTTGAGGTTTTGTCCAATATCTTCATTAAAATATTCCAGAATGATATTTAAAGTATCGACTATTGTACGCATTACTATTTTGTCGAATGTCTCCACCTTATTCACATGCATGTCAGATTCACTTCTTTCGGAAGCTTCCGTCGTAAGGAGCTAACTAAGAAAAACTATAATTCGTTTCCAGTATCTGTGTTTGCTGAAATACGAACTCTAAAGCCCTACGCAGACGCCTTAATATGATGCCATGAACTTTCGATACCACGGCATTATTTTAAAACATAGCAAATAATTAGTGATGTTGAGAAATAGATTGAATGATCTTGGAAGTTTCAATTTTAAGACGTTGCTTGCCACGCACCCTCTTTTTTAGGGTTCCGTACCCAAACGGTAAAACGGGACCCTAGACGGAACATCTCGAACTGACATTGTCGAATACCACGAGTAAGCTGGCTGGCATATTCTCGCTCACACGTAGCTCGGCAGTCGAAACAACAGCACGCGCTTATGTTAAAAATTGCGTATCCGGAATGCCATCGTGTGTCCTCAGATACTGCAAAAACCAGTCAGGAAAAACAAACTGAGACGACGGAGTCACTTTTCACAATTAAGTTCAGATTTTCGAATTAAAACCCGCATACATAAAACGTTATTTTGTTAATTTGTAATGACACTTCACGACGCGACGCCATGTTTGCTGGCGCCATGTTCGTAGATTATGTAAACAGATGTGACATTATAGCGCGAAATGAAATTGCCTATTTTTAAATGTTGAAGAAAATAGTTTGACTTGTGTGTGTATACTGTATAATTATGTCTGTGGTATCTTAGCTCCCAACCCAAGTGACTGGACCGGATTTTAATTTAGTTTTGTTTATTTTTTTAATTCATACTATTCTATGAAACCGACATAAAAAGAAGGAGGTTCTCAATTCGACTGTGTTTTTTGAATGTGTGTTACGTTACCGTATAAGTCCGTAATTTATTAACCGATTTGGAAAAATCTTTTTTATTTGAATGCGTATTAAATACTTACGGATTGGTGCCATTTTATATAATATCGTATTCTATCCTCTTCTCTTAATAAAAATACATTGAACGTTGTCGGTAAGGACGGTAAGGCGATATGTGTTTAATCTATAATTAGTCACAACCGGCGGTGGCAACCACTCCCCCGTGCCCCCGCGTGAATTTGTTTTACCCACAGACCTGCTACATATTAAACTCGATCGCGTACACCGGCCCTCATGAGAACGACATTGAACGGTGTTTGTCCCTTTCTTTTGTATGAACAACTTACATATATATCATACATATAGTATAGAACATATATAGGACTATCAGGTTGTTAGAGAAGGACACACTCCCATCCTGGTGTCTCTCAATTGGGCCGTTTTGTTCTACAAAGCAATTACAACCTTATCGTTAAAGCATACGGATTAAATTGAATTTGACAAAACATCTGCAGTGCACCATCATTTTTAATACGTCTATGGTTTTACCTCAATGCTATTACTACTCTCAAAGTCAAAGTCAAAGTCAAAGCATTTATTCAGTATATGGGCAAATTAAAAATTTACACTTACACTCGTCAAATTACATTAAATAGATCATATTCAATAAAAAATATTATAGATATAACAGAAACATAACTTATTGCTTTGAATTTACAAAAAAAAACAAAGGTATTGAGCCATTCAGCTTTCACCTAGACGTCGAACGTCACACTTAAAACACATGTTTAAATAACTCTAGTGACTCTAGTAATAGTTACTCTGAGATCAACAACCGAACAACAACTTTGTGTCAAAAATCAGCTATGCCGGTTTTAATCTAAATAATAGGAAAATAGTCATTAAAACTTAGAAATATTATTAAATATTAAGTGCAAAAGTGGTAACTAACACCATTTCGTGTTATCTAATATCTGTGTGACTTATTTCGTGCGATTCGAAAATCGACAATAATACGGTCGGTCGGCGCGGGAACTGGAGCTGTCAAACAAGAGAAAGACCTCTTGGTATATCATATCAGGATATATCCTGGACCTTTGGATGATTCTGAACACAAAACCTGGGGAGTATTGTTTTCGTAACCTTTATTAACCGTATGCATTAGGTATTGTTTAATAAACTCACTGCCACCCTCTTAAATCGCCAACATTAAATTCGATCAAAGTCGGTGACAAATTGTCATTTTTTTCTCATAATTTTCGATTTTCCTGTCGTATTCATATACCTAACTTTTAATTTCGAGTTCTACTGTATTATTAAAGGTTTAACTAACAGTTTTGTGTAGAAATAATGTTAATGTTAATAAATCCATAGTACCTACCTACTTATGTGTAAATAATACAAACTTCACATTATAAAGAATACACTGTGTACCTACTTTTCATGACAGTTTTGATTGAATATTAACTAAATAATCACTTTATCACTGACATCCTAATATAAAATATCAACAAATATAAAATTTAAACTAAGATATTTTGTTAAACTTGTAAATAACCATTATCTAACTAGTATCAATTATTAGTCACATATAAATAAACTGTATTGGCTAGCTTGAAAGCGGCCAAATTGAAGGCAGCTCTCCTGGAACTGAAAACCTGCAAGGACTCCAAAAAAGATTTGCTGCAAGAACTTCAGGATCATGAATCTGACATGGCAAAGATGTTGGAGAAGAACGCAGACCTCAAACACCAATTGGCCGAGTATGACATTGCTCTGGAAGACCTGAGAGACCAGCGTGACAGGCTTCTAGAAACAGTGGATGTACATGCGCCAAACCAAGAACTATTCGAACGTACACTGACCTATATCCGGGATTTGGAGCAAGAGCTCTCATTTACAAAAGATAAACTAGAAGAAATGACGACCTCTCCTGTATTGCAAAATAATACTAATCAAGACAACACTTTGGATCTATATACAGAGTTCATCGGCTCAGGTTCTACTAATGTCTCTATGAAGGGTTCCAATAAGATTAAAAAGTACATTAAGTATAAGAAAATCATTAGGAAAAATATAAATAAATTAAAAAAGTATAACCATATTAAACAAATAAATGTAAAGACTTGTAAGAAAAACATCGACTTAAGTAAAGAATTACAGCATTGCCTAGAGATGTTAGATCGCAGTAACAAAGAATTAATAGAATTTAAAGAAAAGGCTGAATTAATAAAAGAAATATGCGCCTCAAAAGTTTTAATTGGGGCTCCCATCTCTGGTGTGCAGAGTAAATGCTACCAAGAGGATAGCAGCTCACCAAGTACAGCTAATACTGCAAGTTTACATGCACAGACTGACTTGGTTAGGCAGGAAGTAGTGTCATCGTTGCAGTGCACTGGTGCCTCCGAGGTGGACTCTGGCAGTCCTTTACAACTGCCGGAGCCTGCTAGAGAGACCATTGTGTTTAGCGATGAAATGGGAGTAGGTGTGGGTAGCTTATTAGACACTAGATTGAACCAAAATGTTTATAACAATTGCTGCCCTAATTTACCAATTACAGATTTATGTAAAAAAATAAGCAGCTTTCAGTATCACAAAAATTGTACTATTGTTTTGCAGCTAGGTAATAGCACAAACTTTAAAAAAACTGATATTAATATTCTAATTAAACTTTTATCAGACATTGCCAGCAGAGGCATTAGTAAAATAATAGTTTGTTCATTCCCGTATCTAAAAACGAGTAGTTGCACTTATAATGAGCATGCTCATAAATTGAACTTGGCACTGTACAATTTGACGTGTCGCTTGTGCGACTTTTTGTATTTTGAAACTAACAAATTTATTAGTAAAGTAATATTGACAAAGGATACTTTGTATCTCAATAAGACTAATAAGTCGACCATTGCTAAGTTATTAGCATTCAATATATATGACCCTGTTTTACATATTGTAACAGATCACGAAGACGAGCCCCAATGTAGTGGTGTTACTATGCGGGGTAATTGTAGCGTAGTAGACTTAGTTAGTTTAAACTAATGTCTAAGACAATGGGGAGGCCTGACTCAATCAACATTTTTCATCAGAATATACAAGGTCTCTCCAGCAAAGCCTTAGAGTTAGAATTATTTCTCGATTTTTATAAAGTTGACATAATGTGTATTACTGAACACTGGTTTGTGAAAGGTACATTGTTACCAATATAAAAAAATTATACATTGCCAGCACATTCATTAGACAGAAGGCAATTCGTGGTGGCTCACTAATATATGTAACTGAAAATTGTAACTTTAAAGAGCGTAAAGACATATTAGCTTTGTCTGTGGAACGATGTGTTGAATTATCTTGTATAAAGCTGAGCAATTCCATTCGGAATATGATTTGTACTGCAATTAGTCTGCGCTTTATTTATTTATTATGTTTCATTATTTCACAATTTTATGAATAAAAATTGTCTGAAGTTCTGAAACATCCACTGGGTTGCGGGTGCTCGAAATAGTACGGTAGGCAACCCTACATTAATCAGGGGAATTAAACATGTGTTTTAAGTGTGACGTTCGACGTCTAGATGAAAGCTAAATGGCTCAATACCTTTGTTTTTTTTTGTAAATTCAAAGCAATAAGTTATGTTTCTGTTATATCTATAATATTTTTTATTGAATATGATCTATTTAATGAAATTTGACGATTGTAAGTGCAAATTTTTAATTTGCCCATATACTGAATAAATGCTTTGACTTTGACATGACTTTGACTTTGGTTCACAACTCTGTCATAGAAAAGATAATAATAATACTACGTAACGCTGTTATGTTTCGTATTGTACTGTGTTTACAGGCATTAATAGTTTTGTAGCCCTCCCTACGTGTGTGAGACGCAAGTCTGACTCGCACTTGGCCAGTTTTATTAGAATACGTCGTATTATCCGTGTTTTCAGCCAATGAAAAACTGCTACAATATTATTAGAATACGAAGGTAAGTTTTGCCACTTTCTACAAGGCTAGCTCGATAAGAAAACAAAGCCGGTCACGAAACTAGAGGGGACTAGGTATATTATATTTTCTGTGCTAGAGGACCCCGATTCGACTCCAGACAAGATGGTCATTTTTACGTTTTTTACAAGTTCCTTCTTTTATTAGTTGGAGCCGAAGAATTGCCAAAAAACACGATTTACAAAAAAATAACACCGAGCAAAGCATGGTGATACAGGTACCTACTGTCTTATAAAATAAATATTCATTACGAAGGTAATTTTGCGAAAATACTTCGCAACCATAACTTGTTAACATTTTATATATGTTAAGTTTAAATGAAAAATATCTCGATGACCCAGCTTTGCTTGGTATTATATATTTTTTTTTTTTTGTTAAATCGAGTGTTTTTGCATTTTTTTTTGCTCCTAATAGTAGTTTTACTCACAAAAGAAAGAAAAGAACTTGATAAAAAAAAGGAAAGTTAGTCACCTTATCTGGACTCGAACCAGGGACCTCCAAAGCGCCGTCCTATCGATCTTCCACCGAGCTATCATAACGTCTTAAAATACGCCGAAATTACCCTTTGTATTTTTATGATATTGTAGCAGTTTTTCAATGCCTAAAAACACGGATGAAATGACGTTTTCTAAAAAAAATAGATCGATTTATTGCCCCCGAAACCCGGTGCATACTATCATGTAAATCGTTGGAGCCGTTTCCGAGATCCCGATTATATACATATATAAACAAGGTTTTCTCGTTTAAAGGTTACCTATAATATTATAGATGTTTAGTGAAAATGTTGATTAAATTATTGTGGTGACGCTACATTCGCTAAACTACCTTCGAAAAGTACCTAAATAATATTAATTAGTTGCTCCTGCTTGCCGCTTGCTCGGGTAGCGGGGGGAGTAACGTAACATCACGCAGCGAGCCATAGCCGCGCGTATTCGCGCGAGCGTCGTCATGCTGTCCGGATGCGCTTTGAAACCCTGCCTATAAGTTAGCAATTTGCTACTTGAAATTTCGGTTATTTCTGGTTTAATAATAGAAACTTTGTAGTATTTAGGTGATATTATTTGCGTAACTAACTACGTAAGTTAGTTAATTGTGCAATTTGCATAAATATAAATAATAGGTACCTACTAGTTAAATAAATACCGTCTTCTTATTAAAAATGCCGTGACCATCTTCAAGCTTCATCATCAGACCCTAGATCTAGGTGTAAAGTTCTCCTTATGACGAATAAATCGAGCCCAATCTCGGTGGGTTTATGTTTTTTTATCGCAGAGATGCCGTGGCCAATCAATCGAGCCCAAACTCGGTGGGTTTATGTTGTTTTATCACGATGCCATGGCGACCTACCGTCTCCATCATCAGACCAGCTCCATGGTACCATATCATTGTTGTCACCGAAGATTCATAAGTTCACCAAATTTGAGTCCAATCGGACATCGAGAAGTGGGTCTACTTTAGCTTCCAAGATTCCACCTGAACATACATAGTGACATACATACATACATACATTGCAAGTTAAATAAAAGCTTGTAATAAAATGTATTTAAGTAGGGCTCCCATACAACGGACATGTTTTTTTTGCCGTTTTTATAGATATTGGTACGGAACCCTTCGTGCGCGAGTCCGCCTCGCACTTGGCCGGTTTATTCCTTTTTTATTTAGTTTTGGTATCTTTTTTACCATTCTTTGTGTATTTTTTACTGTATATTTAAATTTCTTAATTTTTGACATTCAAGCTTTAATTATCATTCCTTATCATTTTATTACTGTAGTTTTTAAATACTTATATATTATTTTAAGTTAAGTGCTTGTAGACTAACTCGAGCGGATCTAGCGATATAAGTAGATATCAACGAACACCACATATTATGTACAACCTAGAACCACAAGCGAATAAATCATTTTTAGGGTTCCGTATCCCAATGGCAATAAACGGAACCCTTATAGATTCGTCATGTCTGTCTGTCTGTCCGTCCGTATGTCACAGCCATTTTATTCCGAAACTGTTAAGACTACAGAATTGAAACTTGGTAGATAGATGTATTCTGTAAACCGCTTTCCGATTTTTATACAAAAATTAAAAATAAATAAGTTTAAGGGGGAGCATCCCACACATGGAACTGAAACAAAAAAAAAACATCAAACCTATACGTGTCTATGGGTAGGTCTTCAAAAATGACATTGAGGTTCCTAAAATAATTGAGTGAAAAATCTAAAAAAAATGTATACTGTAGATCTCAATAAAAACTTACAACGAAAATTGGTTTGAACGAGATACAGTCAGCAGTTTTAGAGATATAGCGACCGCAAAGATAACTTTGTTTTTCATACAAACACTATGAAAAACAAAGTTAATTTTGTAGTTGCGAGAAATCATAGTTATGGAATACTTAGGTAACTGTGTTGCGGAACCCTACGAGTGCGAGTCCGACTTGCACTTGGCCAGTTTATTGATTTACTTCTCTAAGTTCTTCTTAGGCTTATTTTTGTAGGCCTGTTAAATTTTTAAAATATTGTAATCTGTCCAGGTGTCCAATACATCCGCGACTGTCCCGCCGAGCCCAGGATCCCGGTGTACATGGTGGTGGGTGGTGCTGCGGGCGGAGCTGGCATCTGCTGGCTGCTGTGGGCTCAGCTGGCCAGCAGGAACTCCAACTCCTCGCCGAGCGTGCCGGAGAGAGTGCTGGCGTACTCTCTTACTATCTTCTTGATGGGCTGGTAAGATAGAACTTTTCTACCTATTTATAAAATAAATACGATAAGAATGTATGTTCCTTTGGGGCGCTCTAGGAAATAAACGCGTTGGTCGATGTAAATAATTATTAGTTAATTTTAATCGTCGATTGATTCGTATTAATATTGCAAGTGTACCTAATGACATAACTCATCAACACCAAAATAATACATGTGAAAGTTTGTTTGTTTGGGACTTCTCTACGGTTAAATGGCTAGACCAATTTAGCTGAAATGTTGCACTCGAGTATGAAGTATTTTGGTAAAGGACGTAGGATTTTTTATGATTCAACGCGGGTGAAACCGCGGGAGACAATAATCTAGTAATGCAATATGGCGACAACCGGATGCTTTACTATGGATAATTTATAAAAAAAACCGACTTCAAGTGCCGTTATAGTAAAAATAACCACTAGAACCAGTGAACATCGCGATTTCACCGCGTGACCTCACTCCCGAGGAAGAGCGACTGACTCGCTCGAAACCTAGGTCGATAAATTCGAATAAAGGTACGTGAATTACAGCCGGTATATAACAATAATAATATCCACTAGCCTAATCATGTCATCGAGGTATCACATTTGTTTACCCTCATATTTCTGAAGATGATTAACATCAAATCTCGATAAAATTTGAATGGGTCCAAATGGAGGCATAATCTCTCTAACAAAAAAATGTTAAAATTTAGATTTTTTAAAATCGGTTAAGATTAGATGGAGTTCTAAAAAAAAAAACAGTCGAATTGATAACCTCCTCCTATTTTGTGAAGTTGGTTAAAAATAAACTATTAGGTATTTGAAAATCAGATTTATGGCGCCTCTTCACAATCGGCGATCATAGACGATCACACGCGAGCACGATCGTGTAGAAGGGCTACTCGCCTGTAGTCGGCCATCATCGACCTTATTCGTCGTCATGATCGCGGCGATCGGTGACTTGTCGGTTTTTCGGGCACGCATCAAAGGGAATCGCTTGTATTTGGGAAGCGCGTGCCCACACGATCGCCGATCATTCATTCACCGGAGGACAGCGGAGCCGTGCGAACGTTGCGTCGTTTTTTTGTTTTTAAATACAAGTTTGCCGCTCAATAAATGATCACGGACGATCGTGTGGATGCATGCACAATGATCGTGACGATTACCTTGTCGATCACAGACGATCAACGACTGTCGATCATCGCCGATTGTGAAGAGGCGCCATTAGGTTTAGGCACGGTAATTTAAATACCGTGCCTGTACTGTCCCTATGCGTGTGATAAATTATTATCTTATAATTCAACTGAGATTAAAAATAATTAACATCAAAACTACTAATAAAATCATCCAAAATATAATATTTAGACATCGTTGCTTTCTGTCGAAAGATCTTCAGTGGAATGGTAATGAAATTCCATATGCAAAATGAACGAAGAAATTTAATTACTCATGCAAAACTTATACGTAATCCCTTTTAATATACTCGTACTTGATATTCCTTATTACACTCTTGCACGCAGTCATTAGCCATTCTAGGAGCACTAGTAAATCAATTTATCACTAAATCTTTTTAATAATTCATTCTGTTTGTCTGAGCGTCCTGTATAATCGACCTGTGACTGTGTTGCCAGGTAATATAGTTTTTTTTTATGTAACTAGTAGGTATAAAAAAATAAACTGGCCAAGTGCAAGTCGGACTCGCACTTGTAGGGTTCCATACCACACTACAGTATTTTATAAGATCGAGCAAAAAATACGACTATCATTTTTTGCCAGCTAAAAATAATAATTAATAATCATTTTATTTTTTATAACGCCATCTAACGTCTAACAAAGGTGTTAAGGATCGGCATTTCAATATAACGCCATCTATGGACGTTATATTGAAATGCCGAAAAAACACGTTTCTTGTATGCGGGACCCCCTATTATTTTTTACTTTATTAGGTTTTTAGTATTTGTTGTTATAGCGGCAACAGAAATACATCATCTGTGAAAATTTCAACTGTTTAACTATTACGGTTCATGAGATACAGCCTGGTGACAGACAGACAGACAGACAGACATACAGACAGACGGACAGCAGAGTCTTAGTAATAAGGTCCCGTTTTAGTACGGAACCCTAAAAATACCAACCAACTTAAATTTGGTTTAAAATTGCATCTTAAATATAATAAATACTCTTTGCCCTACTCGTTCAAGGGAATTTGCGAAATTTTACCTTAATAATTTAGCTGCATAACTATGAAGAGGTAAAAAATGACGTGAATTTTACCCTGATTTTAACTTTGGAAGCTAAAAGTCGCTTTTTGAAATATGCATAAATCTCTCAGAGACAGGTTGTCACATTTGAGTAAAATAGGTGTAAAACAAACGTTCTCATATTAATTTGGTTAGTTTTACTCTAAAGTTTTGTCATACTTTCTGGTTGGCGTTCAGCTTATCATGGCGGATTGCAATATTTTGTAGTTTTATTTTATCAAGATAATTATTAATGGATAAATTATGATAAATCGAGTTTTATAATCCAATAATAAAACTTAATAGTGTCATTAAACAGAAACTTTGGAGATTTCTATTTACCGTCATATTGCATAAACATCAGACAGCGGTCAAATTGGCCCATTAAAAAGTCGTTTTAAAAAAAAAAATTTTACATTGTTACACACAATCCAAAATTTCATCGTACCGACGGGATTTGAACCCGCACCTCCTGGGAAATATGCCCAGGTGCTCTGACCAACTAAGCAAAAATAAATAAATAACAATAATGCAAAAATATAAAAGTGTGTAAAATAAAAAAAAACATCATTTTAAAGTTTTTTTTACTTTAGTCGTTAATTTTTGAATATTGTTCGCCCTACATTTTACCAGCGTGATGGCAACACCAAGCCTAACCCAACAGGGGTCAAGTATTGGACAAA
This sequence comes from Cabera pusaria, assembly GCA_954871355.1. Taxonomy (NCBI): domain Eukaryota; kingdom Metazoa; phylum Arthropoda; class Insecta; order Lepidoptera; family Geometridae; genus Cabera; species Cabera pusaria. Next base: position 2,194,100 of record OX940896.1, read on the forward strand.
TATCATCAGTTACTTTGTTTATCTACTGTTCTTCAACAGGACGTAAACTTGCACAGTTTCATTACAATGATCTAATTCTTTTTTATGAGTTTCTTGATTATTTTAGAGTTTGTTTTCATTGTACTTGTAACAATCAAGTAGACGATTCACCTGATGGGAAGTGGTTACCGTCGTTTATGAACATTTGCAACACTCAGCTATTAAACTATCAAAATTTTTGTAACGCCCCTTTTGAAGAAATCAATTTCTTTGCACATTTTTCAATAAAAATATTAAATTATTTGAAAAGTAAACTTGCTGAAAAAACACATTTCTTGTAACGGGACTCCTTCTATTTTTACCTGGGGACTTTGGACTTTTATAACTTTTTCTATTTTTAAATTTGAGGGCCCGGTGTAAGTGGGAGGACGGTCGACTCTAATGACAGAAGTACCGAGTTCAATCCCCGCCGTGCACCAATCGATTTTTCTATCGAAACATTTATGTGCGCTTTTCACAGTGGAAAAGGAAAAACATCGTTAAGAAACCAACTATGCCCATGGTGGTAGGACACTATGTAGTGTCTGCCTGGCCAGCTACCACCCTTAAGTTAGAACATCTGTGTCCAAACATCTACCTAATGTATTCCGGCAGCTATCCTTAAGAGTCAGTTACCATTCTAGACCCAGCGTGCTTACCATCTTGATAGGTGAGACAGTGGCCAAACGCTAGCAAGATAAAAATAAAAGACTTTATTCTGTTTCAATTATTTTTTGTTATAGCGGCCATACTAAATACATACTTTGTGAAGATTACAAATCTCTATCTATTTATCTATACTAATATTATAAAGAGAGAACATTTGTATTTTTGTATGTTTGTAATGATTTGGCTCACAAACTACTGGACCGATTTAAAAAAATCTTTTTTTTTTTTTTTTTTATACTGAACTGGGTAGCACTTGATCACTATCTCACCTGATGATCTTTTACTAATATATAGAATGGACTCTCGGAATGAAAATAGGCTATATATTATCCCGTTTAAATCAAAGGTACATTCGTGAAGACCTAATTTGCAACCTAAGTCGACTAAAAAACGGTCGAAAAAACACGTTTCTTACGAACGCTGCTCAATTGAAAATAGATAGAAGAATATTTTCTATCGAAGAGTTGTACAACTTAATAAGACCTACAAAAAAATCCGCAACAGCTTATGTCTATCTCTTAAGGTTGACTCACAGTAACCATTTTAATCTTTAATTTGTTGTTAAAAAATATAACATAACTTTCAAGGCTATTTTCAAGTATATAGTATTAATCCTTATCCAAATAATTACGTTAATTAGCTTGGCCACATATTATAGATAAAAATTGTCCTTTACAGTATATAATTCAAATGAAAACTCTAGAAGATATCACGGGTTTCACATACACGCATCGCAAAATTAATAAAATATCTGCAGTGAAACCACAGATTAGGTCATAGTTACTAGTAAATATTATTATAAGCTTAGCGATGCTGTAGATCCCCACCGATCACAATCAGTTTGAAAGTCAATATAGAATACAATACAAATATCTTTATTTCGGACAATTATAATCCATGGTTAGTAATAATTAGTACTTATATTATGGTTAGTATCTTATAAAGTAAACTAAAACTAATACAGGTTGTCATTACAGTTCTTATTAATATATCATGTACCTGCGAGGCACTCCGTACGGACGACTACCAACGGAGTTATCGTCTGATGTTTCGGTCATCGTTCGCACGAAGTGCCTCAGCACAGGCGCATGCGGATCCTCTGCCACTATTTTCAGGATGCTGTTGTTACTTCCCCGCACCCTCCTAATAAGTGATGCGACTTTTTTCCGAATGACGGCATGAAAGCCGTCAGTTTGGCTTTTTGCAAACATTTCGGAGGCACTGCAAAAGCGGGGAAGTCTCAACATCATCCTGAAAATGTTATTGTATTGGACACGTAGGGTGTTTAACGATTTTTTGGCACACCTGAACCAGAGACCGCCCGTGTACAGACCCTGACAGTACGCTTTGAAGAGCGTAATTTTAACTTGTAAAATATAGTATAATAATATATTTTTATTGTATAAAATTTTATCGTATAATATACTTATGATCTATATATAAACCACCCCGACTGATCTATGTATAATTTTTTCCATACAAGCATTCCAATGACTCTAAACACGACATTTAAAATCTGAGCTGTAAGTTGGTGTGGATTTGAGTATTCTGTAGAGTTCAGAAGATGTCTCAGCATCATGTCAATGCTTCCATGTTCTTACAATATCATTGAAGAAGAAGATTTTCGAATTGATCAGACCTATGAAAGTTGATTTCATAGCGCAATTAACTAGAAAAAGGCTCATAGTTTTATAACGATTGAACGAATTTTCATGAATCAAAGCTAAGAACACTCTCGATGAAGACATCTATCAAACAAAAAAAAATATCAATAATAAAATCAAAATCGGTTCATCCGGTTGGGTACTAAGATGCTACAGACAGATACAGATACACACGTCAAACGTATAAGTAATACCCCATCTTTGATCCCATGATTTGATTGATTTTGATTCCATGATCCCACTACCTCTGTACGAAAACCCATAATTCATGAATGCACATCAAACTTTCATTGGTAGGTATATAGCTAGGATTAGAACCAACGACCGTCGGGTCAGAATCAGGGTAACTATCCTTTACGCCAAAGGGCCGCCCAATATCACTACGTAAGTATTATAAAATAAAGTCCATCACTGCGTCTGTCTGTCTGTTCGCAATAATCTCAATAGCTACTGAACGGATTATCATGCGGTTTTCACCAATAGCCAGTGTTTATGAGGAAGGTTTAGGTGCATAATTCGTTAAGGTTTTGTGTAAATTGGTTGAAATATGACGATGATTGTTAAATATGTTAATATTTTATATTTGATGCAACATTTTGTAGGCATGTTCTACCCGTGCGAAGCCGGGGCGGGCTGCTAGTGGTTCATAAGTTCAAGCAAAAAATAAAATCAAACTCCTTTTATATTTTATTTCGTTTTTAGTATATGTTGTTCAATCCCCCATAATAATACATACTTCGTGAAAATTTGAAGTTTGTACCTATTACGGTTAAGCAGATACAGCCCTGTAAAGTGCGGAAAGACAGACTGACGGACAGCTGGACAGTGAAGTCTCATAATAGGGTTCCGTTGGTACCCTTTGGGTTCGAAACCCTAAAATGAATGAATAACATAACATGAAAGTTGTAAGGATTCCCGCATACTGAGCTAAGCTGCTTGATGTCATATCAAATTAATCGGCTTTTGTGACTCACCCGCAAAGTATGGCGAGTCAGAACTTCTAGACTAAATTTAATTTCTGTTAGCGTTCACGCCAAACGCAACTTAAAATGTATGGGAATGACATTGGCAATGACATTTATTGTGTAAAAAAAACCAGCCAAGTCGAGTTGTACTCGGCCACCGAGGCTTCCGTACCAACATTGGTTGGTGCCAATTAAGCTAGACCTCTAAGTTGTATGAGCACTCATATAACTTAGAAGCCTATCTTAATTGGTGAAACTGTGTATTTCTAGGGAAACCCTTTAATTTTAAACATTTTTATATTTTGGAATTTTTCCTTTATTTGCTGTAATACCGTGCTTTTTGCCAAATTTCATAAAGTACCCTATAGGTTTTCGACCCAAAACCAATAGGGTACTTCCGGTTGACCTAGACTTGTCAATTTTAGTTAAAAGCAAGGTCTTACAGCACAAGTAAAGGAAAAATTCTGAAAAATAAAAATAGTTGGAAATTAACGTAAATTTTCTTGAAAATCTAAATTTGCCCATATCTTTTTATCGTGTTGATTCAGGACCTTGGACCAGGATTTTTATACACTTGATAGAGACTATAGACCTCAGTATCTGGTATTAATTTCAACTTGCTAGGATCAGCCATTCCTGAGAAAATTGGTGGTGATACACGGACAGACAGACAGACAGACAGACGAACAGACGGACAAGAAAGTGATTTTATAAGGATTTCTTTTTTACCTTTTGAGGTACGGAACCCTAAAAATGACATGCTCAAAAACTTTGAAGTTGCGATTGGGTGAACCATGAAGATTCAACACAATTATAATAATATGCATTTAGAATAATTTTTTGAAGACTAAAAATATGACCTAATAAAATTTTTTTTTTCTTGAGATCTTCTCAGCTGAGAGGCAGTTCAGGTGTTGATCAATAGATTTTTATTAGTAATACTGTTAATGTTTGACACATGTTCTTATGGTATGAGTGAGCGAGACAGAAATAAGTTGAGTGAATATAACCTGTCTGTAATTATCTTTACATAGTACAAAGTACAAGATCGCCGTGTCGTTATCAATAATTAAATGGTTCTAAAATAATTAATTATACAGATGTATATGTATATGTAATTATAGATGTATATATATATGTAATTATAGTATTGGTAGATACCAATACTATAATTAATGTAGAGTCTGTGCACAAGAGAACCATCTAGGCGTTACGATGAACAAACATTCAAAAGCAAGAAGGTACATACCTGATAGTAGCACCCGATAATGATAAGGGTAGGTACCTACTAAACATCAAACATTTTTAGTCGTACTGGCAACGACAGAGCAGTCTTGTCAATGCCACAATAAAGTAAATTAGAATATGCGACTTTAATTTCTACGACAGTTCTCTTTTTGCACAGACTCTATGTTATGGCACATAATAATGAATAGTACAAACACAGAAGATGCACTCCCTGCGAGCAAAAATGCGAGATTAATCCTAGTTAAAACGTCGATATCGTTCAAAATACGCTACACGCCTCGGATGCGACCTTAAATATGCGTCACAGAATAAACTAATAGTAACTGAGAACTGCGTCTTGCGCACCGTAAAATGCACCGTAAGTCCGTGTTGCGAGAGTCTGTACCACTCGGCAAGCTTGCGGGCCGTTAGCTGTCTCTTAGTGTACGGTTGAGTATTGTGAGAAAACAGATTGAATAGTAAGTAAAGGCGCGCATCCGATCGAGAGCGCGCGTGACAGTACTGATTGAACTTATAGCCGCTGCGTATTTACTTATATTTTTATAGCTACAGCGCGGAGTGCGACTGGCCTGGTTTATGGTAACTACGTATTTTTTTATCCAGGTTCGCATGCGGCAATCTGTGGTCCCTGGGTATAATGTGGCCGGACTACGCACCAACTTTGTTCGAGCCAAACCAGTGGTGCCATCGGACCCTGTACGTGTTCGCACTCACGCAGCTCGGGGTGGTATGGGGAGTGGTGGCCTTACTGCTGCTGCTACTGCTGGCTTTGGTCATCTGCCAGGTAAGCATGTGCTGGAAAATATTTTAAAAGCTTCCTCTTGGGTTAATCTAGGTTAAATAATTCTAACTCAATGAACATTTTTTTTATATCTATATTGGTGGGATGCGACATGTGTCAATACGTTAGCAGATTCCCACGTTCATAATACCTCACGGGCGACAAGAGCAGCTGCAGACGCGGCAGAGGCTCTCAAACGGAGGAAATATAAAAGCATCGGCGACAACTATGCTTTTCATCCGATTATAGGGTCGGAACCATGGGCCCGTGGGGTCAACAAGCACGAGGTTTTGTTAAAGAGCTGTCCAGGCGTCTAATCGATGAAGGAATCTTCCACGACCAATAAGCTGGCGCTTACCTGGGGCAATGCATAAGTGTCGCCATTCAAAGAGGACGTAATGTCGCCAGCTTTTTGGGTACTTTACCAGCAGAAAGCGACCTGAATGCCATTTTTTTGTAGCTATTTTTTAAATTTTTAGTCATAGCAATATTTTAGTTTCATTAAGTTATTAAATAGTAAATATTATAATGAATCAAACACACAACAAACTGCTCTAACACACGTCTTATAACATATCAATAATTATGATCAAATTCATAAGCAATCCTACTAATATTATAAAGGTGAAAGTTTGTGAGTGTGTAAGTAGGTTTGTTACTTCTCTAGGCTAACACTACTCAAGCGATTGAACTGAAATTAGTTGTGTAGATAGCCTTAACCCTGGAATAACACATATATACTTTATATTCCCATATTTCGACGGGAGCGATGTCTACGCGGATAAAACTGCGGGCACAGATAGTTTAAATATTAAAAAATAAAAATGTTTAGTTCTTATCGTAAGCATTATTACAGTACATATATATGCTACGGTAATGTTAAAAGACGAAGTAAACATAGGTTTATATGGGCTATGCTATGCTATATATCAATATGAATGTGAAGTTTACCCGTGTACACCTAGCTCTACCCAATTTTAGCTCCCAATATTTATCATAGGTATATATACTCCAATAATCGCATATGTTGGAAACAGCGCTAACATTGTAGTTATTTATATAATATCTTATATATACAAATTAATCCCAATTTCCCTTGGTCACGGCATCACGCGTGAACGGCTGGACCGATTTCGCGAATTCTTTTTTGTCGTGTTTTTTATCGTCAGGAGATGGTTCTTATGAATAAAAATATTTAAATAAATAACAGTTATTTTTAACGCAAGCGAAGCCGCGGGGCACTGCTAGTAATTTATATACATTTTACGTTTACCGCAAGGCTCGATCACCCAGTTACTTACAAACTACTACAACAAGATACTATCACAACCACCGTTAGACTGCATTGTTACTTAAAATCTTGTGAAATAATGGTTAGTGGTCTAAAATAAAAATAATATAAGAGGTTTGGTATACATTCGACTTATTCCACTCTTCAATATTAGAAAGAGAAATTAAACAAAGATTTTATCGGTTATATAATACGTTATGATATTAAACAAAGATTTTAATTAAACAAAGATTTTATCGGTTATAATTAAACAAAGATTTTATCGGTTATATAATACGTTATGACATTCAACCATAGTTAGTTTTAGCGTACTACATGTTATAATTATGAAATGTAATTTATAAAATTGTAAACACATTCAAACTGTCACTCACCACAATATGTCGACATTGATCGACAATGTCTACGCCCTATATACATTATTTAAAACCTCCGAATTATATGACTAGAGGGCAGGACAAATATAATATCGTTTAAAAACTAGAAAAGAACCGACTTCAATGCCGCGCTATTCATTTTCAGTACCAATTTTGAGGTGTTTATCTCAATATCTCTGGAGATACTTATCAGACCTCAATAAAATTACTATGGTACCACACTTGAGATATCTCCTTTCCAACAAAAAAAGAATAATCAAAATCGGTTCATAAACAAAGAAGTTATCCGCGAACAAACATAAAAATAAAAAAAAATATACGGTCGAATTGAGAAACGTCCTCCTTTTTTTTAAGTCGGTTAAAAATGTAAAAACCTATATAACTTTTGCAGGTCATATAAATAAACTCGCCCCTTCTAAAATAACAACCCACGTTTTGTTTCCACGTGAGTCATTGTCCTGCTAAAAACAAAAACTCATCCTAATCTATTTAAAAATGTGCGTGGAATCCGATACATTTTTAAAAACGTTTTACGTAACAAGGGGATCATAACATAAACTTTTATTTGTATACCCGTACCTACTCGCATCCAAAGGTCACAGCTATTTTTGTCTTATAGTGTCTATTAGCGTTCATGGGTAAAAGGGAAAATATAGGTACATCGAGCTCACGTTTACCTCGTACAATTTTGTCTCAAGATTCGACATGATTACAATCTGCCTACATCATAAGCTGGTTCCATTTTGCCTAACTTATTTTGAACATGGCTCAAAGTCATTCAATATTTTTTAGTCTAACGAGAGATATAAACGTACAGGCAGGCATGCCTATGTAATGATATTCTTCAGTAATAAAATTTAGGTTGAGTTTTGAAGGAACAAAGGCATTTGTTTACTAGCAGCTAGTTTTTTAGTTGCTACTTTGGTACAGAAGACTTATCAACTTCTGCTAGGTCCGTCTGGGGCGGTACCACTACTTTGCTAATTAATTCAGCCGTTTTGCGGTTTGAATGGCACTACATCCAGTAAACTTACAGGGCATGTGCGATTCACCATCTTTTTGTCTCGAGGTAACAGGCACAGTGCAGTGACATGCAAAATTCTGGCTATCCAGGATTTTGTATGTCGCTGTATCTTTAAGCGGCAATAGCCCAATGGATAGGGTGTCGGACTGGCAATCGAGAGGTCGTGAGTTCGAATCCACCCCACCCATTGCACTATTGACGTGAACCCACTCCAGACACAAGCATATTTAGCTTAGTTGGAGGGGTTAACAAGAATACTAGTAATGTGCAACCCACATTGCGAGTAATCTTTTTCTTTATAAAAAAAATAATAAAAAATCTGTAATATCGCATCATAGCTTACCATCAAGCAAGCGTCATGCTTGACCTATGGCCTTTGTATCATAAAAAGCTGACTCAAAACGTGAGCAATTTCATGTTAAGCAGATGCGCTTGCGAAAAATATATGTGCAATAATGACACATGTTATACAAAATCGTCATCAATTATTATAGTTCCGCTCGCATATAAAAATCCGTGTGTACACTTTAAATTCTCAAAGCTTTGAAAATGTTAATTCAAATTCTAAACACTGGTTTGCCTTATCCAGGTATTCGGCTGCGGCTGGCTCGGTCCTCCTAGATACAAGTAGCAACGGCGCAGTGTCGTGCTGGAACTATGGCACAGGAACATCAACAACACCATGGATGTAGCAGGAGCGCTTCTTCCATTCACGCAAGTAGTCCGACCAGAGCTCACCATTCACGTTCAGGAAGTACTCACGCAAGCAGATCACCACACAGATATGAAAGCCAAAACCACCATACCCGAAATCAAAGAACCAAACGACGATGACGGCGGCAACGTCAAAAGTCCAACTAGTCCTAAACGTGAAGTAAGTAAATCCAAAGACCAATTTAAAACTAGAGACCAAATTAAAACTAGAGATGATAAGAATGGTAACGCTAGTCCGACTAAAGCGAAGAAGAGGACGGAAGTTAAAGCTATATGCAAGAACGGTAACCCTGCCTGATGGTTGTTGGTGGTGGTGCCCGCGCACGACAAAAAACATGTGACTTTTGAAACTAGAGACAAAGTGTATTATTTTTAAATTAGTGCTTGAATAGTCATTCAGTGGACACTCACATAAATACTTTTAGTAGACGTAAAAACGAGTGAGTGAAATAAAATTCTTAAAAGCTTTGAGAGGGTAAATTATGATAACGAAAAAAGGTTCCACGTAGCGGTAAAAGTTTCGAAAGTTTTTAAAGTGGGTCTTATTATCCTAATATCTCGGAGTGAAGTTAACATAAACTTCCCTTTAATACGTCTCCGAGTTGGCGGACTGAGGACATTTGCAATTCCATTTTGTAAACGTTTTATGAGAATCTTGTAGAATTATTTATACGTGATATTTTACTCATTTGTCTATATAAATTAGATGGTAGATATCAATTAATGTTTGAAAACGGGAATTTAAAGTAATTTACACGATTTCGATATAGTAATCGACATAATTAGCTTTCACCTTCACGGAAGCCCTCATCAGATATCGAGTGCAAGGTACTCCCCAACGCGTCCAGCTTCGCACCTTTATATTTTCGTTTTCAACCATAATTCACTTCAAAATGAACGTGCGTTTTATTCTATTGTAATGCTTATATAGAACTGCTACACTTTTCTCATAAACTTTTGTATTAAATCCTGGCCCATATTTTTAATAACGGAGCTAAATATTGTGCAAGTACTTTAGCCATTTTATGTGGATTGTAGGGTAGTTTGATAACGTTTTGTTTTTGCTCAAAATAAAGCTTATAAAATGTACCAAGATGAAGTAGTTTTTGTGATAGTAGATCTTATCTTCAAAATTATTTTGTCCTTCAAAATACAACTATTTATATGCATTGAGAGAGTATATAATTATACAACGAATATAAAAATAAAATATATCGTGTATATTAACAAATATTGTAATTAAATAAATTAATATTTACTCTAGAAATATAATAATTGATAATAGAAACGTCTATGTCTATAATTAAGCAACTACTACTAAGAATAGGAGTAAAAAAATATTTATTGTAAATTAAAATTGATGTAGCTGATAATTTTTTAAGTGTTATGTGCGCACATTTATGTATAGATAATAAAAGTAAAGTAATACAAACGTATATTATTAGATGTTTTAAATGTCAGTTTTAAATTGAATCAAGTAATTTGTTTGTATAATGGCATTATTAATGTTGAATGAATACATTTATTTGTTATTGTTCTTATATTGTATTGTGTATGTTATTGTAATAACTTGACATCACGTGAGTAATTAAATAATTTAATACCCCACAAGTGGTAGGAACATATTATATCAATGTTCCTCCTGACTTGCTACCAAAATATCATATTAAAATATCAATATTAAACCATATATATCAATATTAAAAATTAAATATCAATATTAAAATAACCATAAATATCAATATCAAAATATAACCATAAATATCAATATTAAACCATATTATATCAATGTTCCTCCTGACTTGCTACCAATAAGTAGCTTACCACCTTAAAGAAAAAATTTGCCGCCATAACTTTATTACGGTGTGTAATGTAATATAATATAAATGTGTAATTAAGTAAATTTTATTTATTTTCATTAGAATCATTCAGCATAAAATAAGTGTCTAGATTCAATTATGACTTAATTTTTATGTCTTATAACTATTAGGCCAAAAAAAATATACCCTATAACTTAATGCGAATCAAAATAAGGACGAAACAATATAGGCTAAATGAAAGTTATGCCTATTTAAACAATATGGCAAAAAATGCTTTAGTACTATTATGCCACCTAAAATTATGTGTAACCCGTTATGCCTAAGAAAATTAGGAATCAAAGGGATCCTCATCGCTTACCACCAGGCGAGATAGTGCTTAAACGCTAGCCGATATAAGATATTTAGAAAAAAAATAACAACAAGACCTAAAATAGTATACCAAAATAATTTCATTTTTGTGATTGATGATTTATTTCTGTATTATCATTACAACAATTAATAATGTCATTTGTGTCAAATAAAACAAATTACGTCAAATGCATGGATCAGGCTTTAATTAGATTTTTTGTGTGTTATCACAAATATTTTTGTATAAAACCTTGTACTGTAAAATATGATTGTATTTGATGTGCTTTTAGATGCAATATATTTTTAAGTTTTGGAAATATTTAGATTTTGCCACTGATCACAATTTAAATTCTCAAAAATATAAAAATACTATTAAACATGCATTTAGGTCTAAACTCATGACCCCAAATATTACATTATTGCTAAATATATATATAATAGCTTATTTTATCCACTATACTAAATATATAGCGATTTAAATACATAAAAAATAGAGATAAGTAACCGATTCCTTATGATAGTATAAATAAAATGATTTATAATATTTTCGTATAAGAGCTTTTAAAATGTTTGCATAATCGTCCTTGTAATATAAAAACGTCCCATAATAGTAAACCAATAATATATCGAGTATAATAAGTTAAGCTTTTATAGAAGTCTTTTTTATAATATAAATTATTGAAAAATCTAAAATCCCTCGTTTTTACTTAATCTTTGTAAAACTCAAGCAATGCAAACTGAATTGAATTTTTTGTAGATTAAAAATATATTTATATCTAACATGCATTATATTACTATTAGTAAATAGAAAACTTTGTAGCTACTTTATTATTTACAATTTTTTGTAGACATTTTCTCTAAATAATTACGAATCCTGGTACATACAAATATATCATTTAGAATTAGAATTTGTAAACAATTGACTTTGGGATCATAGAAAACTTTGTAGATATTTTTATATAAAAAGAAATGTATGTTAACAATATATACCAATGTTAAGTTAATATATTATAATAAATATTTAAAAAAATCGAACAACATGTATTTATATTTGATTTTATGGATTGTATTTGAATTTGAAGTTATTTCTATGAATATAAACTAATATTATAAATGCGAAAGTGATTTTGAATGTTTGTAAACACGTATTTCCATATCCAACTAACCGATTTTAATAAAATTAAAACGTAGATAGTTGTAGACTCTGGAGTAATATAGGCTTATCTTATTTTCGAAAATTATCCCCTAAATAGGGTGATAGATTGCCTATAGAAAATTTTATTCCTTGGGCCAATTTACTCGGTAAAAATAAACACTAAAACAAATAATAGGCATCACACGTATTTTTAGGGTTCCATAGTCCTGACAAGGAACCCTTATAGTTTCGTCATGTCCGTCTGTCTGTCTGTCCGAGGTTTTGCTAAGAGACCGTTAATACTAGAAAACTGTAATTTTGTAGGGGTATGTATATATATTACGCCGACAAAGTGCTGAAATAAAATTGTGAAAAATATTTTTTTTTAGGGTAGCTCCCCTATATGAGAAGTGGGGATGATTTTTTTTTTCATCGTCTACCCTATCGTGTGGAATATCGTTAAATAGGTCTTTTAAAATGATTTCAGGGTTGCCAATACCATTTTTCAATTGAATGCCCCATTTACGAAATATTAAACTTTAAAGTGCAAATTTTTGTTGGGCGTCGCCCCCCCCCCCCCCTTTAAAAGCTACACTGTGAGCTTGAAAAATCTGGAAAAATTCGTGATAATAGCGCATTTCATGAACTTTAAAGGAAAATTATAGCAGTTGAGATAACTTTATTAATTTAGCAGTAATAGTCGTTGATCTTGGGTGTTGGATAATTTTGTACCAAATATAAAATCCTCAGAATAAATCCTTTAAAGTCGAAGACAAAGACGAAGTACCTAGTTGCTTGTTTATAACGAGTAAAGACTTGTATTGAATAACAGGCTACTACGGAACCCTACACTGCGCGTGGCCCGACACGCACTTGGCCGGTTATTTATTTTTTCAAATACCTAAATATCTTAGGAGTAGGTAAAATGAATTTGGCTTAGGAAAAGTCATAGAAAATTCAGTTATGTTTGTTTCCACGTATTCCTTAACTGAAAACTCGGTACAAATAAACCTTAAAACAAATAATGTGAAACGAATATTTTTATTTTTTTTAAATCTACACCTAGAGGGTGTGTAAAATAAATGTTGTTTGACAAAACCATAGAAAATTTAGTTTTCACTAGGTATTTTATTTTCAAAAATCATTCCCTAAAGGGGTTAAGAAGGGTGATGAAGTTTCTATGAAAAAAAAATCCTTGGGCTGATTTATTCAAAACTCGGTACAAATAAACCTTAAAACAAATAATGATGCACTTTTTTTTCAAATCTCCCCCTAGTGTGTGTAAAATGAATGTTGTTGTTTAAAAAATCATATAATAATAATATAATAATAATATATATGATATACATTGTACTTTATGAGTTATAAATATTGATGTTTTTTTAACCCATGTGTAAGTATACAAAATAATTGTGTAACGAAATTGGAAAATGCATAGCATTTTGAAATTTTAATAACTTAGATTATCTAGTATAATATTCAGTTTATTAGTAAAGAATATCATAATCTTATACAAATTAATAATATATAGTGACTTGATATAAATAATTATTCCTACTTCTTTTCACCGACCATTTAACAAATTCACTGTACTTTCTTAGACTTCTATAATCAAAAACAAATATCTAAATATATATTTTGTTAAGTCACCACTGAAATATGAATACGCTTTTATATAATCCTAGTCCTATCCTAGTAAATATATAATCCTAGTTATTTTTATTTTTAAAGCTACATTACATCTAAAAAAGTATAAAAAAAAACAAACATCTGCAAAGGCTCAAAAATGTAACTGTTAATATAACATTATTAATGTTATATAACATTATTAATGTTATATACCAGCTGTAATTCACGTACCTTAAAAATGTTACTGTTAATATAACTGCCTATCTGCAATAAAAAAAATCTTAGCCTATAAACACTTGAATTCGCGAAAATGGTGTGAACTTATAAAGTTATTCCTAGACTTAAACTCGCCATTCATTACACCAATCACTGTTGAAAAATATTGCGATCTGTATAAATAATTATAAAACAGTCGCGTTTGCTTCGCGAATCTCAAGCGGAATATATTAAGATGATATCAAATTTCTCTGTCATAATATATTACGTTATTATATCACGTTTATCTTAGATAATAATAACTGGGTTAGAGGGAACACAAACGTGGTAGATGGTACTAATTAAATAGGTATCCTTTGATATTATACTAAAATTGCCTTGCTTGCTCTGTCAGTAATATTGAGCGCCTAAGAGTTAATTGATATGATTTTATCTGAAATATAGTAACCTAAATTACCTTAACCCCATTACGTTATTAATATTACGTTATATTTTAACTTTATTTAAATATATATATAATTATAACAATAACAGAATTTTGTCACCAAATATATACGTTGTTTTAGTTTACGAAACATGAATTTATTAAAATGTATACAAAGCCTTTTATTGGAGCGAAATTTTTCTAGCGTCGTTGTGCACTTTTTTGGGATGGGTAAAAAATGTTAAACTCGCGTCAGGTCACGTGTCCTGCTAGGCTATTCTGTAAGCTATCTCGACAGCGGAATCCGCGGTGAGATTTGAATTTCGTATTACGAAATTCAACCGTATTACGAACGTGATAAGATTGAATTTCGTAGTACGAAATTCGAATCTCACCGCGGATTCCGCTGTCGAGATAGCTTACAGAATAGCGTAGCTGTTCGAAAATTCGTCAGACGGAGCGCAGGGCGCTTGCGCGAGGTGTCATTATTTAATATTCAAAAATGACGTGTTCAAGTTTTAACTTCTGCCGGCACTTCCAGAGTACAACCCGTTGCTTTTTTATTTGCACCTGCGACAATGTATACAATAAAAACTACACCCTACTATTTTGAGAAATTTTTATAATTAAAAAATATGTATAAATTTAGAATATAGTATACAGTAGCTCTTAGAATTTAGATCAATATCAATCACTTATCAAATAAAACGATAACATTATTAACTATCTTCATAATATGTAGATCATATCTACTTACTCTTATTTAATGTAATAAATAAACTATTATTATTAAGACCACGATAAAATATCAGTAGATGTATAATCAAGGCTCGAAGCATATTTAATATTATTTTAATTGTTTAATTTTATTGCGTGTCTTAATTGTGATGAAACGAGTATTAAATGTGTTTTTTTATCATGTGATTGTTTTATTATTATGGAATACATTTTATGTTTAGTACTACTCCTTACTTCGAGCATTTACCAATGGAGATGTTAACGTTGTAATCCGCAAACATTTTTTTTTCTGCCGATACTTACGGGGGACGAGGTAAACACGCATTGCACACACAAAAATCACTCACTTTAACGAGTTAGTTCATCAGTTTCAGTATTAAAAATACAGCGTAGTTACGCACGCTCATATGGCCAAAAATAGCTATTTGGCCAGCAGAGGGGTACGCCTTGCGTTAACATCTCCATTGGTAAATGCTCGAAGACTCCTTATGATGTGGCAATTGGCAAAAAAATCGATTAAATATAAGGAGGGCATCTATTTATCGGGTAATCCTAACTTCCGAACTAATATTATGAACGCAAAAGTAACTCTCTCTGTCTGTCTGTCTTGCTTTCACGCCATAACCACTGAACCGATTTAAATGAAATTTGGTAAACAGATAGTCTAGAGCCTGAAAAAGGACATTTTTAAATGCGAAAAAAGGTGTTGAAAGGGGGGATGAAAAGTTGTATAAAAGTATCGTCATTTTAGGAGCTTGAAGCTTTAAACTTATTTTTTAGGCTGTTGTTTCGATATAAAACAGAAATAAAATTAATAATGTTATATTATAAGTGACTTTGCCTTTTATTGTAAATTTTTTCGATAGATGATCAAATAATTTAGGATTCGTTCACAAAACGAAGAAAACCGACTTCAAATGCCGCACTAGAGTCATTTTAGGTTTTAGGTCTTTATCTCCATATTTCTTGATACTTAGAGAGGACTTGATACTTAGGATATACTTATCAGATCTCGATAAAATTACATTAGGACCAAACAGAAAGCATACTCTCTCAATCGAAGAATAGAATTAACCAAATAAGTTTAAAAATGACGGAGTTCTGAGGACCTCAGAACTCCGTCATTTCTTAACTGATACCAAACATTAAAAAATACAGGCGAGTACGCCTGTTACCAACTTCACAAATAGTATCAGGTTCTCAATAGAGAACCTGATACTATTTGTGAAGTTGGTCAAGAAATAGACAATAACAATAAGCAAGCTTGCACACATACAACTAAGTCCTTAATTTCACTGGAGCTATTAAGTTCACAAGATAAATTTAATATGAGCAAAACTGCTGATTCTAGCTCAGCATTATCATCTGAGTACACAAAGGCTCTGTTAATAGAAGTTACCCACTTAAGTTACCGATTGCTTATCGTGAAGACTGGGGATAGTGTCGCCTGTCGGCCAAACTGTAGACAACCATTTGTTACACTGTCTGAGCATTTGTGACGAACATTTTTATTTACTGCGATAGCTTACTAGAAAACATTTTTAGGCTCTTTGATAAGTTTTGAAGAATTATGTGATATAATTTGGTGTTTAGATTAAATTTGTTTTGTGTCCCTTGTGTGTTTGACCTTAAATAGTCTGTACTTGTTGATCAAAAAGTAGCATTCAAGTTTATGAAAGTGAAACTTTTATTACATCGCCTCAAATTATTTCGTCCACCTATCGCATGCATCGCATATCGTCGACATGCATGTCGCATTACAGCCGGTGCTGATTGGTGAATAAGATGTATGACATTTAGGCCTAGCTGTGACTGGTGGACGCTTCCGCAGCCATATTTGTATACAAGCCAATGTGTCATGTCAAATGCTGTCAAAGTAGCTACACATAAACAAAAAGTTTCACTCGCATAGTGGTTCCATAAAACCACACCAACACCTTTTATTAGTTTCTTGATAGAGCTGAATACCTCAGAAATCTATTGAATATCGTCAAATTTTGGCATCAGAATATTACATTTATTATTTTCAAGATGAATTAAGTTTCATAAAGATAAAATACGCAGAACCAATTTCATTAAGGATGCAATACAGTGCGTGCCTTAAACATTTAGTAGCCTAGATTTGCTCACAATTTTTACCGCCGTAAACTGTGAAGAAGGTGTGGTTTGTAAGTAAATTAATATGTTTTAAAATGTAAATCAACCAATTATCATCATCATCATCATCAGCCTGTATCAGTCCACTGCTGGACATAGGCCTCTCCCAAGATGCGCCACTGAGCCCGATCTTCGGCTCTTCTCTTCCAGTCACTGCCCACCGCTTTGCGTATGTCGTCGCTCCACCTGGTCACAGGACGTCCTACGCTACGTTTGCCGATTCGCGGTCTCCACTCTAGGACATGTCTGCCCCAACGGTTATCAGTCCTGCGGCAGATATGACCAGCCCACTGCCACTTCAGCTTGCTAATCCGTTGAGCTATGTCGATAACTTTAGTTCTCTGGCGAATTACTTCGTTCCGGATTCGATCCCGCAGAGAAATACCGAGCATAGCTCTCTCCATAGCTCGCTGAGCGACTTTAAACTGGTGGACCAGTCGGACTGTGAGTGTCCACGTCTCGGCTCCGTATGTCATCACAGGTAGGACGCACTGGTTAAAGACTTTTGTCTTTAGACACTGTGGTATCGGCGACGAGAAGACTCGACGGAGTTTTCCAAATGCTGCCCAGCCCAGCTGAATTCTTCTCTGGATTTCCTTCTCGAAGTTATGTTTGCCTAGTTGGAGCGTTTGCCCTAGGTAAACATACTTAGTGACAACTTCGAGTGGGATTCCATCTACGGCAATCGGTTCCGGAACAACGTGCTCGTTGTACATGACTTTGGTTTTGTCCAAATTCATCCGGAGACCGATGCTACGAGAAGAATCAGCTAGGCCATTCAACATCCTTTGTAGGTCCTGCAGCGTCTCTGCCATAATGACGATGTCATCTGTGAATCGTAAGTGAGAGATGTACCTGCCGTTGATGTTAATGCCACGATCTTTCCAGTCCAGCGTTTTAAACATATCCTCCAAGGCGTTAGTGAACAGTTTCGGAGATATGACGTCCCCCTGTCTCACTCCTCGACGCAGGTGGACATGTTTAGTTCGCTGGTTCTGTACTTGAACAATCATCGTTGCGGCATTATATAGACATTTCATCACTTCGATATATCGCCAGTCGACTTGGCAACGCTGCAAGGACTCGAGAACAGACCAGGTTTCGATTGAGTCAAAGGCCTTCTCATAGTCCACAAATGCTAAGCACAGGGGCCGATTGTACTCTTCGGTCTTCTGTACAATCTGCCGCACCGTGTGGATGTGGTCTATGGTGCCGTAACCGCTTCGAAACCCGGCCTGTTCCGGAGGTTGAAACTCGTCGAGTCTTCGCGCAAGACGGTTCGTGATGACCCTTGAAAACAGCTTGTAGACATGGCTCAGAAGCGAAATTGGGCGATAGTTTTTCAATAGGGTTTTGTCTCCTTTTTTGAAAAACAAAACCACCATGCTTCTGTTCCATGCCTGTGGAGTTCTCCCAGTAAAAAGAACGGAATTAAATAGCTGCTGAAGATGTTGAACTGCTGGAGCTCCTCCGGCTTTTAAAAGCTCCGTTGTGATTCCGTCTTCTCCTGGGGCTTTTCCATTTTTGAGTTGTTTAAGGGCCATCACGATTTCGTCTCGGCTAATTTCGGGCAGATCTTCTGTGAAGTGACGGGTTAAGGTGGCTCTAGAATCCTCAGTATCGGGTTCGGGCCTTGAAGCATGCGATGCGTAGAGCTTGCCGTAGAAGTCTTCGACTTCCGACAGAATCTCCGGCTTGGATGCGACGACGTTCCCCGTTGACGTTGTCAGCTTTGTGAGGTGGCTTCTACCCAGAGGCTGGACGAACACTTTCGACCCCCGATTCTGCTCAATTGATTTTTTAATCAAGAGCGTGTTAGAGGATCGGAGGTCGCGTCGTACCAGCTTCTTTATGGATTTGTTGCGCACCAGGTTAGTTGACAAAGCTGACAAAGGGTCTGTTCGTCTCTCTTCCATTAGCCGAAGTGTTTCTGCCGAGAGTTTGGACTTTTTGCCCGTACGCTTGCTCTCGCAAAACTTCGTCCCTTCATCCCTGAGGATTTCCACCACTTCTTCGAGTTTCTGGTCTACGTCATCTGTGGTTTCCAAGGCAGCGAATCGATTTTCCAATTTTAATTGGAATGTTTCGGACCCAACAACGGTTTGGAGTAGGTTCGGACGGAGCGTAGACTTCATCAATCGGAATCTCTCGGCTTTAAAGTCGATATCCAGAGTGCCTCGTACCAGTCGGTGATCACGTCCAGTATTAAACCTAGTGATCACTGAAACGTCTCTGAATATGCGCCGTTTGTCCGTAATGATGAAGTCAATCTCGTTTTTAGTCACAAAGTCGGGGCTTTGCCACGTCCATTTCCTTTGGGGCTGTTTCTTGAAGAACGAGTTCATCAAGAAAAGCCCCTCTCTCTCGAGGAAATTGACGAGCATTTGTCCCCTGTGATTCCTACTCCCAAATCCGTGTGGTCCTATAGACGATTCGCCGCAAGTTTGTACTCCCACTTTGGCGTTAAAGTCTCCCATGACAACGTTGTAGTGAGCCTTGGAGGTGGTGTGTAAAGCTCTGGAGATATCTTCATACATGCTCTCCACCTCATCATCCAAGTGTGTCGAGGTCGGTGCGTAGACCTGGATAACCTTGAGGCTGTACCTCTTGGTTAACTTAATTATGAGGTACGCTACCCTGGTCGACACACTGGAGATTTCTACAACGTTGTCACTGAGAACCTTGTTGACCAGAAACCCGACGCCGCCTTGGGATGGCTGATCTCCTTCTCTGTAGTACATAAGATGGCCCGATTCTAAGGTTATGGTGTCCTCTCCCTGTCTTCGGACTTCACATAGCCCCAGTATGTGCCATCTTATGTGTTTCAGCTCCTCCTCCAGCTGCGCCAGATGATCGTCCAGCCGAATCGTGCGTCCATTATAGGTTGCGAGGGTCAGTTTTTTCTGGCGGCCTACCGTAGCCCGGGGATTCTTAGCACCCCCTGCCCTGCCGTTACCGTGACCGCCGCCGTGGTCAGGAATAGCAGGGCGGCCGGGAACTGGGGGCCTTGGCTTTAGGTGTCCTTCCATAATTTTTCCATACTTTTTTGCATCCCTTGGGAGGGATATGCCCTAATCGCCACGCTGGGCAGGCGTGTTGGCGATCGCAGGACGTAGCTTCTCGCACCGGTGACGCTGCTGCCCGTCACCGGCCTGTAGAATTTAGCTACGCCATAGATATGAATGGTTATACCGCCATTTGCCGGTCGCCAGAGCCCCGTCTGTTGGTCAGCAGGATGCACCACGGGCAGGTGAGGTTGGCTGGGAGCACCGAGGTCGTATTTGTGCTCCCTTACATCCCCATCTATCAACCAATTAGCTTGGTTCTAAGTCCCCTTGTGCTGCATGCATGCCTGTCCAGTAAGTAAATCCTTATCCTAACTAATATTATAAATGCGAAAGTAACTCTGTCTGTCTGTCGCGCTTTTACGCCAAAACTACTGACCGATTTAAATTAAATTTGGTACACAGATAGCAGAGCCTGACAAAGGACATAGGCTACTTTTTAATGCGAAAAAGGTTGTAAGGGGTTGAAAGGGGGGATGAAAAGTGGTATGGAAGTATCGTCATTTTTAGAGCTAGCTTGAGACTTATTTTTTAGGTTGTTGATTCGATATGAACAAGTAATATTTTAAAAACCTTTTTAAACACAAGTATTAACTTAACCTAGGACCAAAATAAGTCAAGACAAATCCAACGAGCCCAAACACGAAAGGTTTAACATGTGTAGTTTAGGAGTTGCTTTGGCCACCTTCCAGCTCAATCATCAGATCAGCACCATGTCATCATAATATTGCATTGTCACGCGGTTTATGCGTGTATACAAAATTTCTGTAGTAGTAGTTAATTTATAATGTGAAAAATTGGTTGAAGGGATTGAAAGGGGGGATGAAAAGTATGGAAGATCGGTATATTAGAGCTAGAAGCTTGAAACTTATTTTTTAGGCAGTTGATTCGATATAAATAAATATGGCATTCAAAGTTTGTAGAAGTTATACCTTTTCACACAAAATGTTGCGAAAAACATTTTAAATAAACTGGCCAAGTGCAAGTCGGACTTGCACTCGTAGGGTTCCGTAACACGTTAAGTATTCCATAACTATGATTTTTCGCAACTACAAAATTAACTTTGTTTATCATAGTGTTTGTATGAAAAACAAAGTTATCTTTGCGGTCGCCATATCTCTAAAACTGCTGACTGTATCTCGTTCAAACCAATTTTCTTTGTTAGTTTTTATTAAGATCTACAGCATATGATTGACTTTGAGAAAAAATGATTTTAAAAACCTCAATGTCATTTTTAAAGACCTATCCATAGACACACGTATAGGTTTGAAGAAAAATTTTTTTTTTTGTTTCAGTTTCATATGTGAGTTGCCCCCCCTTAAACTTTTATATTTTTTATTTTTGTATAAAAATCGGAAAGCGGTTTACAAAATACATCTACCTACCAAGTTCCAATTCTGTAGTCCTAACAGTTTCGGAATAAAATGGCTGTGACATACGGACGGATAGACATACTGACAGACAGACAGACATGACGTATCTATAATGGTTCCGTTTTTTGCCATTTGGCTACGGAACCCTAAAAAGAGAGAGTGGTGGGTCATTTATCGATGGATTTGAATCAAATTTAAGAGGCACACTGAGAATTTCATTCTTCTTAAGATGTGGCGAAACAAATTCCAAGAAAGGGGAGTGGAGGGAAGAAAGGGGATGAAGTTTGCTGAACCGTTATATATGGACGGATTAAAATTTTTATAACAGCACGTGAAGTCTACTGTTCTCACAGAACTGCGCGTATATAATGGTGATAAGTGTTGATGATGTACCTTTTTATTACAAAGCGTTTGATTAAAGGAACGACCACACCGCGGCATCCAGCGTCCTGCGGGCGCGATCTCAGTACTTTTCAATTGTTTTCTGATCGCGTTTGGTGTGAACCAGTCGGTTAACATACTACTGCGCTATCTGATCGCCGCCTAGATCGCGCATGCTGGACGCTGCGGTGTGGCTGTACCTTAATTTACCTGATGTGGCTGATGTTAAATTACGATGTGGTCAACGATGCAGTACTCTTGTCACAAAGAAACTATTATATAGATATTTTTACAGTGAACTGTGTAGCACTTGACCACTTTCTCACCTGATGTTAAGTGATGATGTGATCGATGATGGAGTGTGACTTACCCAGAATATATCTATTCGCTAGCGATTTGACATTTGAGATTTGATATATCGTGACCTAAAGATACTCGTGTTGTAGGGACACAGATTTAGGTAATACATTCAATTTCTTACAGAGCCTCTTGTTTTTAAATTAGCTATAAATCTCAATCACTCTTATTACCTAAATAATTACTATTGCTTTCCTAATTTTTGTTGTTACTGAGTCCAACTCACAACGGTAACTTCTTTTGGGACAAATTAAACAAATACTAATATTTCACCTTTTTTGGGTTCGTAAGGTAAGTACGAATTCAAGATGGGATTTTAATTTGAGATTAATTTGGAGCCTCTTAATATGGACAGTGAAGACCCCGAAGTTTGTTTGCCCGTACTTTACGAACAGATGAATAAATTATAAATATGAGATTGAATAATTAAAGATACTTGACTGGATTGTGCCTGAAGATCTTTAATTTAATATGTCTTGCCTGAAACTTTATTTTGATACCAACATTATTTGATGCCTGAATCTTTATTTTGGTATCAAAATAAAGTTTCAGGCAAGACATGTTTTATTTTTGACTTGATTCTATGAACTACCGAATGTGCCTAATGGTTTGAAAATTTTAAGGTCTAAAGCCATCTTCGCATTATTGCCTTTTCAACCGACTTCCAAAAAAATATATACGGTCGAATTGAGAAACCTCCTCCTTTTTTTGAAGTCGGTTAAAAACAAAGGAGGTTCTCAATTCGTTTTGTATGTTTCTTTTTGTATTTTACGTGATTACGCCGTCAATTCTGAACCGATTCGAATTATTATTATTGTTATCGGTTGGATACGTTTTCGAGGTAGTCCTATTGATATTTCATCGATATCTGATAACTATCTCCAGAGATATGACGATAAGCGTCTCAAACTTGCTACTGATATTGACTCGCAGGGCATTGAAGTCGGTTATGGTGGTTTGGTTTCAAAGTCTATAACGGTCCTAAGTAGACATTACGTTTGTGTTTTACATGTATAGATTATAATGAAATATAGATATGTTAAGTTCTATAAACGAGGTAGTGGTCAAACGCTTGTCTGTAAGATATAAACAAAGGTTATCGACAAACACCCATGTTTAAACCTCTTCGTTTTAAGTTTGTCTGAAATAAATCGCTATTAGCATTGAGACCGCCCATTGTAACACACATATTTTGTTGATTATACATTTAAGGTGATTGTTATGGCGTAACAATAAAGAGTTAATCTATATATCTATGTACAGCTTCAGAATTTGCTCGTGTTTGACTAATGATATAACACACGCCGAGAAAATCTATTATCGAAGAAGTATGACTTGCATAATTCATCCTGAACCGAGACATAAATAATATACCTACAGAATAGCTGAACGTGACTAGTAAATCTAAGTTGTTTTTTAGGGTTCCGTACCCAAAGGGTAAAACGGGACCCTATTACTAAGACTCCGCTGTCCGTCTGTCTGTCTGTCTGTCTGTCTGTCTGTCCGTCTGTCACCAGGCTATAGCTCATTAACCGTGATATTTAGACAGTTGAAATTTTCACAGATGGTGTATTTCTGTTGCCGCTAGAACAACAAATACTAAAAACAAAATAAAGTTAAAAATTAAAGGGGGTCCGCATACAAAAAACGTGTTTTTAAACGCCATCTATCTAATTAGTTTCGGCAAAATGACATAGATGGCGCTAGTACACGAGCCCCGTCTTTCTAGATCGCGACCAAACAAAATATTCTTGGTAATATCAATTAATCAAATATATGAGGTTGAAACTCTGTTATGTTTCGTATTGTACGGAACCCTCCCTAAGTGAGCGATAAGAGACGCGATGCTGACTCGCACTTGGCCATTTTTATTTTAAACTTACTACCAATGTGGATGGCACATTACTAGTAGTTTTGTCAAGCCCTCCAACTAAGCAAAATATACTTTTGTCTGGAGTTGGTTCATGTCAATAGTGTAATTGGTGGGGATCGAACTCACGACCTCTTGATCGCACGTCCGCCCCATTAACCATCAGGCTATTTCCATTCTTATCATCATAATCATCAGTCCATCTCTATCTACAGCTGGACATAGCAAACGTTTTTATTCCAAAACAAAATCGTCTGCACAAGATTATCTAATCCGATAATGCATTGGTACAAAGGCTAGGGTATCAGATTGAATTGCTCCATTAAATCAAGACTGCTTTCAGCTGAAGCAAGCAACATTGAGTTAGTAGCCCGAAGGGCTGAATTACAACTTCATATAGTGAAAGTTAGAACTATATCTGCTCGATATAGTTCTCTGAAACTGAATGAATGAAAACTGAATTTCAGAATATATTATTGCTTGCGAGTATTTATAGGAAATCATCGTTTACCACCAGCAAGCATCTTGCTGGTTTTGTTATCTAATATGATACCTAATATTATGAAAAAAATTTCTCATCTATCTATCTAATACTATAAGAATCTCTGTCCTGACATACTGACTGACTGACTGACTGACAGACAACGCTCAGCCTAAACCGCTGGTCGTAGACTTGAAATTTGGAGGGTATATTTGTCTTAGTACGTAAGGGTGTACTAAGAAAGGATTTTCCAAAATTCACTCTTTTATGGAATGAAATGGGGGTTCAAAGTTTGTATAAAGAAACCAGATTAGACAATCTTTTCTATTCGAAACTTCACACAAGTGCTTTAATAAAAAAATAGTAAATACGTGATTCAGGGTTTTATTTAAAATTCCATCCCTAAGAGGGTGAAATGGGGTAACAAAGTCTGAAAATCAATATTGATTCGGATTGCGCTGAAATTTGGCATGCAGATAGTTATTACGACGTCCCCTCTGCGAAATGATTTTCTTAGATTCACCACTTAAGGGGATGAAACGGGAGTGCAAAGTTTGTATGGAGAAACAAGATTAGATAGTTTTTTTTCTATTCGAAACTTCGCACAAGTAATTCAGTAAATAAATAAGTAAATACGAGTTTCAGGCTTTTTCGAAATGCCAGCCCTAAAAGGGTGAAGTGGGGTAACAAAGTCTGAAAATCAATATTGTTTCGGATTGCGCTGAAATTTAGAATGCAGATAGTTGTTATAACGTAGGTATCCGCTTAGAAAGGATTTTCTAAAAATTCCCCCCGCATATTAGTCACTATTTTTAATTATATATATATGACATTGAAATTCCTAATTATCATTTGATTGTAAAATTTGCACGCCAGTCTTGGCTAAATACGGACATAGAACTAATTATTTTGATGTTGCTATCTTTACCTTATAACCTGTGTTTTTTGCAAATAAAATATCTGAATATGAATCTATAAACTACAAGATTTACTTAAGTACTTCTGTAAATAAATAAGTAAATACGTGTTTCAGGAGTTTTGGAAGGGGTTGGTAAAAATGTCTGAAAATCAATATGGTTTTTCGGGTTCTATAAATATGAATCCCTATTTCCCTTAGTCACGCAATAACTTGTAAACGGGTGAACCTTTTACTTCTTTGATGTCTTTTATCACAGAAAGGTTTTTACAAAATAAAAGTTTTAAGTAAATAAAAGAAGTCTTTAACGCGGGCGAAGCCACGGGGCACTTCTTGTTAATAATAAGAACTAGCGGTGCCCTGCGGTTTTACCCACGTAAACATCGTCCCCGTGGGAATATCGGGATAAAAATTACCCTGTGTGTTATTTAAAGGTCTAAGACTATCTACATACTAATTTCAGCTCAATCGGTTGAGCAGTTTTAGCGAGAAGAAGTTAGACGAAATGAAATGAAATGAGTTCATTTTCACATAAAAACAAAAAAAAAGTAAAAAATTAAATACACAAAAGTTGTCATTAAGATTATGAGTCCGTCTATTTCACCATGTAATGACAAAAAATCAAAGAATCAAGAATCAAAGCATTTATTCAGTATGTATATACACACAAATACACGTCAAAATTATAAATCATAATCAATTATCAAGTAAACATAGCAAAAGCAGAATTTAACGCAATGAACCATTCAGCTCCTGTCGGACGAGTGTGTAGCAGATAAAGTTCCTTATACATTGGCAACACTTTTTTTATTAACGGGCAATTACTCTATGTGTTAATGTAGATCTGTGCTATCTTGTTTTTGCTATGGCCGACAAAGGCCCTTGGAAATTTTTGGATATTTGTAAAAGTCTAAGCAAATCAATCGAGGATATAGTGTAACCAGGACAGTTATTATACTCTTTGCTATACAAATATCTGTTGTGCAGCCGAAAAAATATAAGGAGATATAAAACAGCGAAATGGATTTTCATTGACACGTATTACCAGGCAGGATCTGTTAGCTGGAGAAGGAACATGGTCCTTCGAGCAATAAAAAAGGATTTCTATGTAGATGACCTGATGACGGGATGTCAAACAGTACAAGAAGGCCTAAAGTTATATAAAGAAATATCAGAGGTACTTATCAAAGGCGGATTTTAGCTGCAGAAATGGGTGAGTAGCTGCAACGATTTAAATGCCAAAATTTCGGAAGAGGGAAAAGAGAGAGACAGAGAGAGAGTATCAGGAGAAAGAGATAACGAGGAAGTTAAGGATATAAAATTAGATGAGGTGATGAAAATTCTGGGAGTTTCTTGGGATCGCAAATGCGATGAATTTAAGTATTCAGTCAATCTGCCATTGTTGAAAACACCAATTACAAAGAGAAGAGTAATTTCAGACATTTCCCGCATATTTGATCCACTGGGTTGGGCGGCGCCTTGTGTTGTCGTTTCCAAGATTTTTATTCAAAAGCTGTGGCTTTCCAGGTTAGGCTGGGATGATGAGTTGACACCAGAATTGATGTCAGAATGGCAAGGTTACCGTCATAATTTATTAGAAATTTGTAATTTTCATGTCCCCAGGTGAATACAAACGACATTGGATGATGATTCTGTGTCTCTTCATGGATTTAGCGACGCATCAATGTTCGCTTATGCAGCAGTTTTATACATCCGAGTTGTCACCAGATAAGGAGAGATAAGGGTCAGTTTAGTCACTGCTCGAACTAAAGTCGCTCCAGTGAAGCAACAGTCCATTCCTCGTCTCGAATTGATGGGAGCAACATTATTATCTGATTTGACATGTGAGGTGGCGGAGGTCATGCAGATACCAAAGAAAAATGTACATCTTTGAACAGATTCATCAGTAGTATTGGCGTGGCTCAGTGGACATCCTAGTAAATGGACAACCTTTGTTGGAAACCGTGTTTCTACCATTCTTACTAATTTTGACAATACACAATGGGCTCATGTGCAGTCCTCTCAGAACCCAGCGGATATTGCTTCAAGAGGTAGTACACCACAAGAATTGTCAACAAATAAGTTGTGGGCTGAAGGACCTTCATGGCTTATGAATAAAACAATTGAATATTGTAGACCGAAGTCAATTGCAACCAACATGGAACTGAGAACAGTTAAGACTCATGTAGCGACTGAAGACCCAGAAGAAAATCCGATGTGGTCTAAATATTCAACATTGAACAGATTGTTGAGAGTAATAGCTTACTGTAGAAGAGTCTTGAAATGGAAAAAACAGTATCACGGAAATAAAAGATATGAAGTCTGTTTACAAAATGAAGAATTAGAGGAAGCGACAGTGGTATGCATAAAATATGTATAAAATAAATATTTCAAGGAAAAAATTGATGATGTGAAGAGGATGGGACATGTGAAACAGAGGAGTAAATTAAAATCACTATGTCCAGTAATAGATAGCAGAGGAAGTTTAAGAGTCAGTGGTCGAATCGAGAAGTCAAACTTAGACATAGATACAAAACATCCTATAATCTTGCCGCAAGATAGTTCTTTCACTAATTTGGTTATTGCTGATTGTCACAAAAGAACTCTCCATGGTGGTCCAACTCTGATGTTAAACCAATTGCGTACCAATTACTGGATCATATCTGCAAAATCATTGGTAAAGGCATATGTACATAAATGTGTCAAATGCAAACGGTTTGCAACATCAAGCCAAACTCAATTAATGGGTCAGTTGCCGACTTGCAGAGTTACCCCAGCTAGACCATTTCGACGGAGCAGTGGTGATTTTACAGGTCCAGTGAAAATAAGAGTGGCTAAAGGTCGAGGAAATAAGTCCTACAAAGGATACATTTGTGTCTTTGTTTGTATGGTGTCCAAGGCGGTTCATTTGGAGGCAATTAGTGACTTGTCAGCTGAAGGATTCATTGCTGGATTCAAAAGATTTGTAGCTAGGAGAGGAGCAGTAAGTGATATCTGGAGCGACAACGGTACCTACTTCGTAGGAGCTGCTAAGGAATTGAAACACTTAGTTGCAGTAGAACGATCAACTGTGGCTGTAGAGATAAGGGAATGGATTGGCAACAACGGGACATCATGGCATTTCATACCACCACATGCTCCAAACTTTGGTGGTCTTTGGGAGGCAGGAGTTAAGGTAACAAAAAGACATTTAAGACATGTTATTAGAAATTCAACACTCACTTATGAGGAACTTGCCACTGTGTTGATACAGATAGAAGCATGCTTAAATTTTCGGCCGTTGTCAATGATGTCTGAGGACCCTGGCGATCCAATGCCGCTGACTCCGGGTCATTTTTTGGTTGGTGAACCACTTAGCACGTTGCCTGACCGAAATTATGAAAACTCTAATGTCAGTAGTTTGAGACGATGGCAGCTGACGCAGCGTATGGTTCAGCACTTTTGGAGGCGTTGGTCCAAAGAATACTTAGTCCACTTGTTGCAACGCTACAAGTGGACTAAGCAAATACCTGAACCCAATGTTGGAGATGTAGTGCTCGTAAAAGAAGATGGTCTGCCTCCTTCTCGGTGGCTTATGGGTAGAGTAGTGACAAAGCATTCTGGTGGTGATGGTTTCACGCGAGTGGTGACTCTTAAATGCAACGGCTCTATCATCAAAAGGCCAACATCTAAACTGTGTGTTCTCCCTGTTTCATTGTAGTTTAATAACATATTGTAATACTTTCTTTTAATGTTGTCCTCACCTCACGGTGGGCGGTTGTAATTTGAGTAAATACTTTGTATACCATATATTGTAAATTGTACATTGTAAATTCATAATATATTATGAATGGATTTGTTTAAGGTTGCCCTCATCTCACGGTAAGCAGTTGTAAGTTGAATTAGTTCGTAAAAGATAAATAATATATTTTTGTAACTCACAGTATGCAAGTTGTGTAAGGACATATGTTTCTATGTCCTTGGTGGGCGGTATGTCGGACGAGTGTGTAGCAGATAAAGTTCCTTATACATTGGCAACACTTTTGTTATTAACGGGCAATTACTCTATGTGTTAATGTAGATCTGTGCTATCTTGTTTTTGCTATGGCCGACAAAGGCCATTGGAAATTTTTGGATATTTGTAAAAGACTAAGCAAATCAATCGAGGATATAGTGTAACCAGGACAGTTATTATACTCTTTGCTATACAAATATAATAATCTGTTGTGCAGCCGAAGAAATATAAGGAGATATAAAACAGCGAAATGGATTTTCATTGACACGTATTACCAGGCAGGATCTGTTAGCTGGAGAAGGAACAGCTCCAATAGTTGACGTCAGACTATTAAAAATTATTAAAAGTAGGGTTGCCAACTATACACGTAACTGTGTGTTTCAGTACTTCAGACAATTTTTATATAAAAAACGTAAATAGTGAAACACAACTTAAAATAAACTGGCAAAGTCGGACTCGCACTAGTAGGGTTCCGTACCACACTACAGTATTTTATAAGATCGAGCAAAAAATACCACTATCATTTTTCGCCAGCAAAAAATAATAATAATTAAACATTTTATTTCTTATAGCGCCATTTAACGTCTAACAAAGGTATTAGGGATCGACATTTCAATATAAAACCATCTATGGGACGTTTACCTAACTAAGCGTTCAAAGATGGCGTGAATTGCCGAAAAAAACACGTATCTTGTATGGGGACCCTCTATTATTTTTAACTTTATTCTGTTTTTGGTATTTGTTGTTATAGCGGCAACAGAAATAAACCATCTGTGAAAATCAACTGTCTAACTATCACGGTTCATGAGATACAGCCTGGTGACAGACGGACAGACAGACAGACAGACAGATGGACAACGGAGTCTTAGTAATAGGGTCCCGTTTTACCCTTTGGGTACAGAACCTTAAAAACGCATACCGATCACAGTACATATCATGATCCGAATGGAACTGACATATTGTGAAAGAACATACTGACATAAATAATTAAAGCACAAGCAAAATGTTCAATTACTAGTAAATATAGTTTTACGCATACTGCAATTAAACCAACAACATACAAACATACTTAAACACTCAAAAACTTCCGCCTTTATAATATTACAAGGATATATTAATATAATATTAGAAAGGATATATTAATATAATATTAGAAAGATATATTAATATAATATTAGAAGGATATATTAATATAATATAAGAAGGATATATTAATATAATATTAGAAGGATATATTAATATAATATTAGAAGGATATATTAATAGCACATAATAAGAGAGGTATTTTATTACCAACACAGAGATAGTCCATAAATGTAGTATCAGAATTGTTTAATTAATTTTCACCGCAGGATTGTGTACGATGGCATAACGCAGACAGAAATAGACATAGGTACCTATATATACCTACCTGCGTACTTGGCTTGTTATGCTATGCCATTAATTTGAAATAGAATAGAAAAATTATTTATAGCAAACCAGCATATAAATAACTAGAATTTCCCCACGGCTTAGCCCGCGTTAAATAATTTCTTTCATTATACTTAAGACTTTTCCTTCAGAAAAACCTTTATATCACAATAACGTATAAAACTCACGGTGTTCCAATTAAAAATAAAAGGGTTTTTAAAACATCACTTGTTTTTTTTTTCAGTCAAAGCAATAAGTTATGTTGTTGTTATTTTTTTTTTTAATATTTTTTCTTGATAATATGATCCATTTAATTTTGTGTGTAAGTTCAAGATTTTAATGTGCCCATACTTATTGATTGACTTTAAAAAAAAAGGGTTGTAGGAACATCAATGCGATTTTTAAAGACCTATCCATGAGCACGTATAGGTTTGATGCAATTTTTTTTAAAGGACTTCACAAATATAGAGGAGGTTTTCAATTCGAGTTACCTCAGAACTCCGTCATTGCTTAACCGATTTGAAAAATCTTTTTTTATTTGAGAGATTGTGCCTCCCGTCGACGAAAAAACGACTTCACATGCTGCGATAGCCAAAGTACTGGCTAGTTATAATCATGCCATCAAAGTATTCAAATTTGCTTATTGTTTATCTCCATATCTCCGGAGAGAATTGTCAGATCTCGATAAAATTGAATGAATGGTTTCATAAACAATATAAGCAAATTTGATAAACAATATAAGCAAATTTGATACCTTGATGACATGATTATAACTAGCCAGTACTTTATATCGCAGCATGTGAAGTCGTTTTTTTCGTTTTTTTACGATCATAAATTATTTTAATTTCAGATCCATGTATGGGGAGGGGGGATTCCATATATTTATTTAAAAAAATAAAAGATTAAGGAGGGCTCCCTTAATCTTTTATTTTTTTAAACTTTTGTATAAAAATCGAAAAGCGATTTACAGAATACATGTACCTACCAAGTTTCAACTTTGTAGTGCCAACAATTTCGGAATAAAGTGGCTGTGACATACGGACGGACAGACAGACAGACATGACGAATCTATAAGGGTTTCGTTTTGTTGCCATTTGGCTACGGAACCCTAAAAACGCTTGTAACTCTGTCAGAGTGATGTCCGATCATTGATATTCTTTATAACATATAGATGAACATAGACTACTTTTTGTGAAAATAATATTATGATTTTAACATATTTTATTTTATTTTATTTATTTTTGGGAAACTTACTGCTAAAAAATTATTAAAATTAAAACTTAAATGTTGAAGGCAATTTACAAATTTCCACTAATAGGATATACGATATATAAGACCATCCTAGACCGCATCGTCACTTACCATCATGTGAGATAGCGGCCAAACGCTTGCACAGTTTGCAATTAAAAAAAAATAACTTAAATAACTCAGATCACACAAATTTTAGCTTCACAGTGATAATGTTCTTGGTTTATGAGAACGAACTGTTATAACCCTCGTTTGTAAGCTAAAACGCTAAATAATGCCGAAAAGTGCCTTTCTGCACTTTTCGGTCATAATACAATTCAAGTGATGCACATTAGAGTCAGTCGTCAGGGAACCGGCTAACAAGCCACATCTTTCCATTTATAATTTTCTATTTCATTAATTAAGTTCTACGATATTCTACGTTATTTTATATTACATAGAAATAAAAGGGGGTTTCCCCGAATTTTCCTTTTTTAAATAGTGTTTTTCATATATCCGTATAATAGAACGCATGGGTATCAGATAATACAAATAAAGACGAGATATAAAAGTTATTTCAATATAAATTTTAAGCGCAGTAAAGACGGTCCAGTGCTAAATTGAGGATAAGCTGAAAAGAGCTACAATTTTCCATACAATCACACTGAGTGGCTGTTTCCGAGTAAAATGTAAGCGTTTAGACAATGACGAGGAACTCTCTATACAAAATTTGAGTAGCTTAAGGTTAGAGGTGGAAGGCATATTTGAATTTGTATTTTGTGATAGTGAGATGTGAATAATTAATTTTGATTTAATTTAAACGATTAATTTTGTACCGTGTACTCAAAAGAAAAGCATGTAGGAGCATTCCGCTTGAATTGCTGCCACAAAATAGCTTACCACCATAAGGGAGAAAATCTGCTGCTATAATGTTACGGTGTTCCGGTAGCACACAGCCCTTCAGAGTCAGATCATTCTAGTCCTAGCGTGTTTGGCGAGATTGGCCACTATCTCGTTATGATATGATGTAAACAATTTGCAAAATTCTGGAAAACCATAGTTTTTGCATACAACGATAGCTAGCAGAAATCCTCACTTTCTATTACGCGAGTGTTCAGAGGCCGTCCTGTTACCATCATGTTACATTTAGTTAAATCATCCTTGAATTACTATAAATATACAGTTTAGAAACCAACCCCGACTGATTTGTATAATAATTATGTATGATGATCGCCTACTTGACTACGCTAAGCAGATAGCAGCAGAAAGTAAGTAGTAGCAGAAGCGCCATTTTGATTTTTCAACCGACTTTCAAAAAGGATGTTCTCAATTCGTCTGTATGTTTTTTTGTGTGTATGTTACGCGAATACTCCGTCAATTGTGAACCGATTCGAATGATTCTTTTTGTAATCGGTAGGGTACGTTTTCGAGGTGGTCCCATTGTAATTTCATCGATATCTAAAAAGTATCTCTAGAGATATGACGATAAACGTCTCAAACTTGCTACTGATATTGACTCGCGGGGCATGGAAGTCGGTTGTTTTAGTTCTTTAACTATCTTAATTATTTGA
The DNA here is from genome assembly GCA_954871355.1 of Cabera pusaria. Lineage (NCBI taxonomy): Eukaryota > Metazoa > Arthropoda > Insecta > Lepidoptera > Geometridae > Cabera > Cabera pusaria. The sequence goes on from OX940896.1 coordinate 2,227,963, forward strand.
CGACCGCGGTCAAAGTCTACGAAAGTTGCTATTGTAGTCTCACAACCAGAAAAGAACTGATAACATTTCAACGGCTGAACGTATTTTCATGAAACGGAGCTAAGAACACTCTCGATGAAGACATCTATCAAACAAAAAAAAATAATCAAAATCGGTTCATCCGTTTGGGCGCTACGATACCCCAGACCGACACACATATACACAGATATGCAGATACACACGTCAAACTTATAAAACCCCTTCTTTTTGCGTCGGGGGTTAAAAACATATCGCTCTCGCATAATTGTGTAATTTTTAAATGACTCATAATTTGTAAGGAATTAAGAAGGCGGAGAGCGAAAATTGAGCTAGTTAGTCCATAAAGTGAACTGGAACCGTACCCCTTCAATTATGCGTGTCACATGATCGGCCGCCCCCGCCCTTCGTTTCCGCCCTAAGACGAGGGCAGAATTGTCACGAAATATTTGGTAGAACACGATCATTGCGGAATTAACATAGGTAGGCCTCTTATTCCTTATATATCTAGATTCGGGACTAGTTTAGTTAAGAAAATTGAGCCTTAAATTATTGTGTTTAATAGCAACAATATTTTACATTTAATGTAATGTATCTTTAATTATTTTCTAAGTCACGTCAAATTTCCGTTTTTAAATAAATAAGAATAACTAAAGAAAGTCGAGAATTTCTTCATACAAAATAGAGTGCCCATAAACATTTCAACATCAATGTAATCAACAATAGCAATAAATAGTTTTATCGGTTCAAAACTGTTAAATGCTATAAATTATTGTGAGTACATTGGAGTTCACAAACTACAATAATTAAAATAATTTGTGTTATATACTTACATGCAATTCATTTACGTACCTTTAGTCGAATTTTCTCGACCTAGGTTTCGAACGAGTCCGTCGTTCTTCCTCAGGAGTGAATTACATCCTGTATATAAGATAATTAATGTCACAAATTCACAATCATTTTAAAACAGAAATAATCGATCGATCGATCGTTTAAAAAACTAAAAAAAAAAAAACAAATTTAAATGCGCCGCGCTTTTAATGAGGAGGTTTTGAGGTGTTTATATACTGAACATATCTTGATGAAATTTAATTGGAACCACCTGTAAAGAACAAAAAAAAATCTAAATCGGTTCACGCGTCATTGGGTAATCAGTAAAAATATTTTAAAATAAAACAACGAATTGAGAACCTCCGCCTTTTTTGCGAAGTTGGTTAAAAATCAGCATAATTTACTCATACAAGAGACATGAGTGACTAGAACTGAATATTTAATATTACTTTATATTCTGGCAGATGAATAAATTTTAATATCCTTTACCTTATGTTTTATCGGAAGGTAAACAGGAACCAATCTTCCGCCGCCATAAATTGAATTTCTTTGAAATGTTGAAATATTACGGAAGAAATTTGATTACCTTAAGAAGGAAGAAATCCAGAAATAAATGGTTTCTTTTAACATTTTCAATTGGACAGTTACGAGTTGATTTGGGTGAAATATTGTCAGAGGAAGAAGGTTTAGGTGAATAGCTATTATACAGTGATTGGAAAAGTAAGAACATGACAAAGCTGCAAAATGTAAGTCATCAGTCATCATTAACATGAAATAACCTAATGTTTCCCAACATTAACCTCTCCAAGTTTGCACTACTGAATAACATTCTGGGCCAAAGTCAAAGTCAAAGCATTATATGGGCAAATTAAAAATTTGCACTTACACACGTCAAATAACATTAAACAGATCATATTCAATAAAACATATTATAGATTTTTTTTTTTATTTTTTTTTTTATTTTTTAAAAGCTCCTTCGGCTCGCTCAGCTCTTGACTACCTACTATGAATGAAATGAGATATAACAGAAACATAACATATTGCTTTGAATTTACAAAAAAAAAACAAAGGTATTGAGCCATTCAGCTTTCATCTAGACGTCGAACGTCACATTTAAAACACATGTTTAATTCCCCTGATTAATGTAAGGTTGCCAACCGTACTATTACGTACACCCGCAACCCAGTGCATGTTTCAGTACTTCAGACAATTTTTATCCAAAAAATTATGAAATAATGAAACATAATAATCCTCCTCAAATCTAAGTAAGTAGGTACAATCGCCTTCATTTGTGCGTATTAAATTCCTGTGCACTCGTATTGAATTGGCATCTCGCTTCTGTCTATGTTGACGTTGTTGACCAATGACAAGAAGGGACACAGCCAAAAATTATGTTTTGTTTTTGGTTTTGGCTCTTCTAATTGGTAAGAAAATTTTTTTTTTGGTTTTGGCTCTTCTTATTGGTTAGAAAAATAATCGACACTTGCAACCGAAAATGTTTTGAAACTGGATACGCACAACTGTACGCGATGGTACATGTTTAGGTTTATTTTTATATATCTGATAGGCTAGCGTTTGACCACTATCTCAGCTGTGATGCGGTCCAAGATGGAAAGCACGCTAGGTGAGCACGTGATAAGGTTTACTAAATAAATAAGTATCTATAATATTTGAGTTAATATAGAGTGGTCATTATGTACAGACTTTACGTTGTTTCTCTTACCCTGGTCCTCCAGTAGTAGACGACACTACAAATCCAACACTTTCCAGATATCTTGCATATATCGTTGGTCCATATGGTTTAAGGGCATCCTACGCTATGCTTGCCGGCCGACCCGCGGTCTCCACTCAAGAAGACTTAAGAGACATCGGTCCACTGTGTATTTTGTGCCTCCGTAATGTGAAATGCTCTGAAAATCTGTGTACCTAATACCTAATAGGTTAGCATTTAGTACCTACTATTCGTTATTAATATATTAATACTGTCGGACCTTACATTCATTATACATCTATATTTATTTGAAAATCTTCAGATACTTTTAAATAAGATAAAACGCATGTTTGAGTCCATGCTTTTCTTTCGATCGAACAATATTGGATTGATTTTGACAAAATATTTAAATACAATTAATTTAAGGTACGGCCACACAGCGGCGTCCTGCGATCTGCGGTACTTTTCAGTACTTTTCAATTTTTTTCTGATCGCGTTTGGTGTGACCAAGTTGGTACAAATACTACTGCACTATCTGATCGCCGCTTAGGTCGCACACGCATGACGCTGCGGTTTGTCCGTACCTTTACGCCCAATCACCAACAAACATTTTCCAAATACATCAATTCACAGTGGAACCTCCAACAGATTCGTTATAGGAAAATAAAGTATCTATTTCAAAAGTGAATAGGGTAGCCATTTCCCCGGTTTGATATAAAGCGCAATTGACCAAGAGCGTATCGTACGATATCTAGACTGACCTATTTATAACTCGTACCCTCGTCCCTTTGTCACTCGTCTTCGGGACCTTCCCTGAGGCGTCATTCTGTCCTACACACGCGGATCTATAAGAAAGAGGTAGATTTGGAGATTAGTTTAATTTTCTGGTAGCAGTCTTTTGTTTACTTTTGTTACAACTAGAACCTACGTCGATAGTGAAGAAACCTTACTATTTAAAGTTTACTCCATCACACGAGAAGTAGCGTTTGTGCGCATAATTGTATTTAGTATGCCAGCTGGATAGATATTATAGTAGTTGAGCTATTCTCATTCAACTAAATGTGGTTACTCAAATGCCTTGGAGATGTAAGGGTACGAACACACCGCAGCGTCTTGCGTGCGCGATCTAGGCGGTGATCAGATTGCGCAGTAGTATTTTTACCGACTGGTTCACACCAAACGCGATCAGAAAACAATTAAAAAGTACTGAGATCGCGCCCGCAGATCGCAGGATGCCGCGGTGTTGCCGTACCTTTACTCGGAACGAAAATTCCTTGGAGCGACTAGTACTCCTGGATTTAGGGAAGGGGAAGCAGTCCTGCGTTTGATCCTCATTGCACTGAACAGACCAGTTATGCTCCCAGAAAGCTCTTAATAGGGACAAATGGTGGCGCATTTTGTGGGCATCCGCTTCAGTACCAAAGAAGAAGAGCACAGATGACAATCATCATGATACCACGACCGATATATCAAGCGCGTACAACTAAAGAGGGAAAGGTGGTTGTCCAGTTACTTCGTTTTTCTCTTACAGAAAACTACAATCCCATCTTAGAACGCATCGTCATAGGTGATGATTGGATATAATGTTTAGTAATTATTCGTCAGTAATTAAATAAACTGGCCAAGTGCAAGTCGGGACTCGCACTCGTAGGGTTCCGTACCACACTACAGTATTTTATAAGATCGAGCAAAAAATAATAATTAATTAACATTTTATTTCTTATAACGCCATCTAACGTCTAACAAAGGTGTTAGGGATCGACATTTCAATGTATGGGACGTTTACCTAACTAAGCGTTCATAGATGGCGTGAAATGCCGAAAAAAACACGTTTCTTGTATGACCCTCTATTATTTTTAACTTTATTCTGTTTTTAGTATTTGTTGTTATAGCAGTAACAGAAATACATCATCTGTGAAAATTTCAACTGGCCTAACTATCACAGTTCATGAGATACAGCCTGGTGACAGACGGACAGACAGACAGACAGACAGACAGACGGACAGCAGAGTCTTAGTAATAGGGTCCCGTTTTACCCTTTGAGTACGGAACCCTAATAAGATACTTGCCTTGTTGGCTCCATGAATAGGTGGCTAATATTATATATAGCATAGCTGAGAGGATTAGCAAGCTGAAGTGGCAGTGAGCTGGCCACCATTATGTCGTAGAACCGATAACCGTTGGGGTAGACGTGTTCTGGAGTGATGATATACGCAAGCTGGCTGACAGTAGTTGGAAACAAATATCATAGTATAATACAAGTCTCTAATTTCTGACACACACAATTTTAGTTCATCTAAGGAAAATTCTAAAGAATACAAGTTGCAGGGGTCAAGAAGCAGATATAAATATTTTACTTCTCCTTCGGGTGACGTTTTTTTATATTCACAAGATTTCTCGTACACGCTATTTTCACGGTTCTTTCAGAAGTGGCCTTTGTGGAATTTTTCTTGTGTTATTTTTTCGCGATGTTGAGGGTTCGTGAATTGTTAATGTAATTTTATTGCTTTTCGTGATTTTTGGGGAACTTCCTTGATCAAGAGAAATGTATTTTTGCTTGACATGGTCTTGGTTTTATTTTCTATTTTTGGTCCACTACCTGGTAGAAAAGGCTAAAGACATTTTGCTAGGGGCTTGTATTGTTTCCGCAATCAGGGTAATTATTTTTTCTTTAACTGTCTTCACAAAAGAGGAGGAGGCTTTCAATTTGTCAGAACTTTTTTTTGTGTGTTTTTTGTGCGATTACTCGAAGATGCCTAAACCGATTTGAACATATTATTTTTTTTATTTGGATTGTGTTTAACAATTTACAAAATTATTATTTTTTTGTTTTAAGTGGTATATACTTCCCAGGGTATATGGTATATACTACCCTTTCTTAAATGGGACCACCATTTAAATTTTAACGAAATCGGTCGAGCGATTTTTAATAAATTAATATACTTCGGTGAGATAATACTGGGTGGTACCATATAAAGTTCATCAAGATATGTTCAGTATCTCCAGAGATAATTATGACGATAAATACCTCAAATTTAGTATTTGAATAGACTAGCGCGACGTTTGAAGTCGGTTCTTTTAGTTTTTTTAACGATTTTATATTATTTACAAACTGCATTCGTGCTACGGCTTATTAAAGCAATATCAGAAATGCCTGCTTCTTTTAAGAAAAAAATCTAATAATTTCAAGTTTGGACGGCTCGTTGGCGTATCGTAAAGTATAAGATAGCTTGCATTTGAACTAGGGGGTCACCTTTTGAAACTATAACTGTGCACCAATAGATTTTTCTATGTAAATTCATGGGTGTTTGTCCACAGCTGGTGGTAGGAACATTGCACCGATGTTCCTAATAATAAAACTGGCCAAGTGTATGTCAGACAAGCACTCGTACGGTTCCGTAACAGTAGAGTATTTTACAACTTTAGTTTATCGCAACCAAAAAGTTAACTTTGTTTTTCATAGAGTTTGTATGAAAACAAAGTTATCTTAACGGTCGCTATATCTCAAAAATTGCTGACTGTATCTCGTTCGAACCAATTTTTTTTTTAAATTTTTATTAAGATATACAGCATATATTTTTTTACATTTTTCACTCCCATACTTTAAAAGTAAGAGGAGAGGCAACCCCACATCTTACCACTTTAGACGTGCCTATCTTTCAAATGATTGACTTTGAGAAAAAATGGTTTGTATACCTCAATGTCATTTTTAAAGACCTATCTATAGACACTCACGTATTGGTTTGATTTTTTTTTGTTTCAGTTTCATGTATAGGGTGTCCCCCCCCCCTTAGTATTTTAATTTTTATATTTTTGTATAAAAATCCTAAAGTGGTTTACAGAATACACCTACCTACCAAGTTTCAACTGTGTAGTTCTAATAGTTTCAGAATAAAGTGTCTGTGACATACGGACGGACAGACAGACAGACAAAGCACACAGCCCTTGATAGTCAGACTATTCTAGGCCTAGCCTGTTCTCCGTTCTCAACCACACAAGATGGTACATTCAATGGTGATGGTCAGACGCCAGCCTATCAGATATAATAGTTAAGATAGTTTAAAAACTAAAAATCCAACTTCACATGCCACCCGCGTCAGTTTCAGTATCAAGTTTGAGATGTTTATCGCCATATCTCTGAAGATACTTATTCGAACTTGATAAATTTTAAATGAAACCACCTTGGAGAAGACCAACCTCTTTTTTGGGAGTTGGCTGGAAACCGACTTAGCATGCCGCACCAGCCAGTTTTAATAGCAACTTTGACATATTTATCACCATATCTCTGGAGGCACTCATCAGATTTTGATAAAATTTACTAAAGGATATATTATAAAAGCGGTTCATATTCAGTGACAAGTTTGAAGTGTTTTTCTACATATCCTTAAGGATACTAATCAGATCTCTATAAATTGCATTTATTTTTATTTTATTTTTTATTTATTACATTCTGGTGTCCTGCGTGGATCTCGGCAGTAACTCAGGATGTTATATATGGAATATTTTTATTATATATGTAAGATCTCTAGTGCTGTCAGAAGTTGCTCTTGTTTGCCTCTTGAACCGTCCTCTGTCATCAGTTAAAAATAACATTGTAAAATGTAGGGTTATATAAAATATGTTTCGTATATACACATACATAAAATCACGCCTTTTTCCCGTTGGGGTAGGCAGATACTACTTCTTTCCACATGCTACGATCCTGATATACCTCTTTCGCTCCTTCCACTTTCATGAGCGTCTTCATACAATGACATGCTCACCGGTAATAAGTCCTTTTGACTTGGCCTTTCTCTAAAACATCTCCGACCTGGTTGTGATACGTTCGCCTAGGTCGGCCGGCCTCTACCGGCTGTCCCATTCACACTCGTCTTATAAATCTGCTTTGTCAATCTTCCTTCGTCCATCCTCTCTAGATGGATACTACTAAATATTATGAAATTAATATCTTAAAAAAATCGACATGATTGAAATTAAAATAAAACTATAACTACGATATAAACGACTACCAAAACTATTAAACAGACTATAATCTACAAATAAAAATCCTATACATAATAAACTATTATAAATGTGAATGCTACTCAATCACAAAAATTTGGTCGGCAGCAAATTAGCGCTTGATATTCCATAATAATATTTTTTAACAGACTTCACAGAAAAAGGAGAATGTTCTTAACTCACCTGTAAATCTCCAGAAACATGGAGAAAAACAACTTTACTAAAAGCACTGAAAATGACTTGCATTTGAAGTCAATTTTTTTTGTTTTGTAAACAATCTCAAATTATTCAAGGTACGATACTAAGCCAGTTCTTTCCAAGTACTTACGGAGGTACAATATATCAGTCAGTTTGTCAAGCAGCGGTTGACCGTGACCTTTCGTGAATGGCTTCTGAAGGGATACGCACCCTCGGAGGGGGTCGATAGAGGCGGAAAATGTGATTTGGGATATTTGCGGCTTTTTCGTGATGTTTTGTGGCAAAAAATTAGTTGCCTTGCGGAGATTAAATGGAAGCTTATCACGTTTGGAAACACACTTGAGTCGAGTTATGTTGCTCTGAATTTATTAATTGGTCCACTACGATTTTCGACTGTCTTTTATACAAGACATTTCATGTTTTTATTATTATTACAAGCTTTATCTTTTCTTCACGGCGAATTTGTCCGTCACAAATCTTGCGATTGATTTTTGAGCGACCTCCAGGGGTTCGATTGAACTGAAATTTTGCATACAAGTGTAAATCGCGTGACAATACAATATTATGATGACATGGTGCTGATCTGATGATGGCGCTGAAAGGTGGCCAAAGGAACTCCTAAATTTCACATGTTATACTTATTGTGTTTGGGCTCGTTGGATTTGTCTTGACTTACTCTAGTCCTAGGTTAAGCTTGTGTTTAAAAAGGTTTTTTAAATATTACTTGTTTACGGGTATCGACCCATGTCGACCCATATCATCGATGTTTGGAATCTCTAACTGACTTTCAGGATGAAGTTATCAATTCGTTTGTTTATATCAACACCAATTAACACCAATATTGTATATGAGAAAGTCAGTTTGTATATTTGTTTGTTTGGGACCTCTGCACGGTCAAACAGCCGATTTTGCTAAAATGTTACACAGAGATAGCCCCGTATGGTAAATTAGGTCAAAGGATACATATAAACGCGGCGTAAGTAGGTAACGAAACGAACGAGTGATAGATATAAATATACATTCGAGCGTTCACATAAATTGAGTGCCTTACTCCTTCTACGAAATTGGGCAATTTTAAATTGGCCCTGACAACACAAAAAAGGTTTCACACATGAGACTTGAAATTAATTAGATAAGCACAAACGGGTATAATATCCGAGCTAATGAAGCCACAGTGCGCAATGCGAGCAACCCCTATCAATCCTGGCCAGATAAATTAGGGACAGCGGCTCATTTACAGGGAATCTGCAAATCAGCGTCGGGGAAATTAAAATGTATTCACTCGAAAAATATGTTAATTCACTGGCCACCTGGCCTGCCAATGTATAGGTAACAACAGTAGAGCATATTTTTTTCAGCACGTTTGCTCAGAAAATACATTTACGAAGCCTGTATACATTGTTCGAAAGTTAAAAATTACGCACTATACAGCGGAGCGTACGGAAAGTACTTACTTCACGTGTGCGGTGCGCCTCGCCGTCGAACGAGTCGATCCAGTAACGCTGCGGAGTTGATTTAGTGAGAAAATGACAATGTAATTCCATACATATAATACAGCACGAGGGCAGGCGGCACGGTTCTGGTTTCGGTAACAGGTAACCTACATGTAAAGTAAACACAAAATTGTTACGTAAAATCACATGCTTTCCCTCTGAAGGTAAAAAGTAAAATAAAGGCGGGTTCATCGTCTTTCAGCCATCGCTGGCCACGCGAACGTAGTTCGTTTCGTAACTTTCAAAATACGAATTGTTTTACCGTGGAATTTATATGCGTATTATATTTGTTTATATGGACCTACAAAATGGTTGAAGTATGGTACTGACAGGTTGGCTTATTTATCTGAGTATCGATACTATCCTACTAATATTATAAAGGCATATGTTTATAGATCTTTATTCTCATTAAGACAAAGTCACTTACATGAGAACACAATTATAAATAGAAATGACTATATCACCGTAGGCTTAACAAACAAATTACAGTTAGTTTTTTAAAACAATAAGTTTTGTACGACAATGGTGCTAACTCCAATGTACGATAACTAACCGATAATAGTTCTAACTCTAACGAAGGGAAAGAGGCCGCATTATTATATAAGCCGTGAAATTTTAGTTTAGTTTAGAAGCTGCCCATCAGAAATCGGCACCACTGTCTGAGCTACTACTCACTTAACGTATTCTGTATTTAAAATTTACTTTTAATATATTCCACAAACTGTTCAACCCGATTGGTTGTAATGGGCCTGTAAAACTGTTCAACCCGATTGGTTGTAATGGGCCTGTATGTGTATTCTTGACCTTTGGTGGATGTTTTACATGAAAATGTGGCACTCTGTCCCAGATGGTCGGAGCCAAGTTTATCAAAGATTGCAATTTTCTCAGGTTCACAGTTGCAAAACACATTGTCCAAGCAGGTTGCTGATGAGCTAGTGATTCTAGTCGGCTGGTTAAAAAGATGCTTTAAATTGAAGCTATTGTTTAGCGTTTGACCTCTATATCATCTGTTGATAGATGATGATGCGGTCTACGATGGTAGCACGATGGAATTACTACTGAAGACTGAACTGTCTAGAATGGGAAATATTTATTTATCGACTAGTTGTGCCCCGCGGTTTTACCCGCGTAGACAACATTCCCGTGAGAATATCAAGATAAAAAAGTACCCTATGTATTGTTACAAGGTCTGGGCTAAATACCAAACTTCAGTTTAGCCGGTTGTGTAGTTTTAGCTTGAAGAAGTAATAAACATAAAATAAAAACTTTTGCCTTAAAAAGTTTCACCGTTTGGCGTCAAACAGAGTAGACGTGTGTCAAATTTTACTAAAAATTACCTAACCAGTGCTATTCAAATATCACACTTCCCACAAAATAATAAGTAAAGTTTTTACGTGCTCTTGTGATGTAACTTGTGTCGTTCTCGAACTGTGTTGTGCAATAGTACCGCGTACCGCTGCGCCGGTTCAACAGGACTCACCCCCGCGGGACGCGTGCAGTTGCTATTTTTTGACTCGCTCGCACTCGTGCACTCAAGTTCTCAACGCATCGACTGCTTTGAATGTACAGTCCTGCATACAAGTTCAGAACACTACGGAACATAAAAACCCGTGTTTTGTGCTAATTATAAACACAGTTGTTGTCATGAATGTACAACGATCGCCGACTCAAACAAACCGAGTATCGGTTCCCGCGGCCAACATGGCCGGTGGATCTCACCCCGATCTATCAAAACTGAGTGCGATGGCCCACGACACGGATGCGCAAATAACTTTCCGTAAAAGAAAACATCACCCAGACTGCGGATGTGAAGAAATCCAAGGAGTTCGGACGGAATTATCTCGTATCAGTTTGCTGTTGGAGAAGTACGTCGAATCAAATGAGCAAATAATGAACAAGATGCAAGAAAATATTGCAGAGGTGAAAACTGAAATTATTGATTTGAAGTCTTCTAACGAACGAACTATTAACTTATTACAAAATAATACAACTCAAATAAACCAAATTAAATTATCGACATCTACAATTATGTCCGAACAAACTGACTTAAAAACAACCGTGCTCCGACTAGAGAAGCAAATCTCATTGGGCGAACATACTATTAGTCGTCTCCAATCAGAACTTGATGCCCTCAAACTAGCTCCATCGTCCTCCAATTGCAGCATCAAAAATCAATTAAGCATTAATGAGCAAATTATAAAAGAAGTGCAAGAACGAAATAGTCGTGAGAAAAACATTATTTTGGTTGGTTTGCCCGAACTGAACTGCTCTAGTGTAGAAGAAAGAACCTCAAAGGATGAAGCAGAAGTACTAAGGTTAACCTCTTTTGTTAATTCAGACATCCCAAAGCCAACTAAAGTTTTTAGAATTGGCAAATATTCAGGAGATAAAACCCGTCGAATCAAAGCTTGCTATGACGACCCCGCAGTTGTAAAGACGCTTCTTCGTAATAAAGAAAAAATGCCAGCAAATATCAAGATTTTTTCGGATCAAACCCCAGCACAACAAAAATACTTAAAAGCCATACAGGACGAATTGGCTCGCCGCCAACAAATAGGGGAAACTGATCTCACCATAAAATACATCAATGGAACGCCAACACTGACAAGCTCTCTTCCAAAAAACCCCAAGACACAAGCATCAATAATACAGTTTCAGTGAATAACAACTCATTCCAATTAATTAATACATACTGCGACCTAAACACAAACAAATCAAGACTCACATTTTTCTACCTTAATGCACGAAGTATACGAAAAAAAGGTAAATTTGACGAACTAAAATGCATTCTACGATCCATAGCTACAACAGTGCATATAGTTTTAATAACGGAAACGTGGATTACGTCCGAAACGCAAGCCTCACAACTAAGATTAGATAATTATACGCACTATTACAACTATAGAACTGATTCAAAAGGTGGCGGAGTTTCAGCATACGTTCATAACGATTTAAAACATAACTTAAGTCAGTCGAGCTACAAAGATGGAAATAACTATTTATGGATCAAACTAGACAGATATGCACTAGAAATAGGAATTATATACAATCCCGGCGATACCAATTTTAAGAACTTCCTGGAAGAATACGGCTCACAGTTGCAACAAAGAAAAAGGGCTATTGTTTTTGGCGATTTCAACATTGATCTACTGAAAAAGGACAAATATACGAAACTATACAAAAACTTACTAAAGGAAGCCGGACATGTCATACTAAATAAAGTAAGTAAGAAATATTGCACGAGAGAATGTACTACACGAAAATCTATCCTAGACCACATCAGCACAAATTTGACGAACGATTGTTATCATATGGCTGTAATTAATTCATCCCTATCTGATCACAAACAAATATACCTTGAACTAAAGAAAAAGAAACCGCCGTCGAAGGTGAAAACACAATATGAAGCGATAAATTACGAAAAACTACACCAAACCATAGAAACTATTAACTTTGATGAATTAAATAATGATTACCAAGCTAAATACATTAAAAAAATTAAAATCTTTAATGTATTTCAAGTGCTTGGTAATCATTATTTAATTCATCAAAGTTAATAGTTTCTATGGTTTGGTGTAGTTTTTCGTAATTTATCGCTTCATATTGTGTTTTCACCTTCGACGGCGGTTTCTTTTTCTTTAGTTCAAGGTATATTTGTTTGTGATCAGATAGGGATGAATTAATTACAGCCATATGATAACAATCGTTCGTCAAATTTGTGCTGATGTGGTCTAGGATAGATTTTCGTGTAGTACATTCTCTCGTGCAATATTTCTTACTTACTTTATTTAGTATGACATGTCCGGCTTCCTTTAGTAAGTTTTTGTATAGTTTCGTATATTTGTCCTTTTTCAGTAGATCAATGTTGAAATCGCCAAAAACAATAGCCCTTTTTCTTTGTTGCAACTGTGAGCCGTATTCTTCCAGGAAGTTCTTAAAATTGGTATCGCCGGGATTGTATATAATTCCTATTTCTAGTGCATATCTGTCTAGTTTGATCCATAAATAGTTATTTCCATCTTTGTAGCTCGACTGACTTAAGTTATGTTTTAAATCGTTATGAACGTATGCTGAAACTCCGCCACCTTTTGAATCAGTTCTATAGTTGTAATAGTGCGTATAATTATCTAATCTTAGTTGTGAGGCTTGCGTTTCGGACGTAATCCACGTTTCCGTTATTAAAACTATATGCACTGTTGTAGCTATGGATCGTAGAATGCATTTTAGTTCGTCAAATTTACCTTTTTTTCGTATACTTCGTGCATTAAGGTAGAAAAATGTGAGTCTTGATTTGTTTGTGTTTAGGTCGCAGTATGTATTAATTAATTGGAATGAGTTGTTATTCACTGAAACTGTATTATTGATGCTTGTGTCTTGGGGTTTTTTGGAAGAGAGCTTGTCAGTGTTGGCGTTCCATTGATGTATTTTATGGTGAGATCAGTTTCCCCTATTTGTTGGCGGCGAGCCAATTCGTCCTGTATGGCTTTTAAGTATTTTTGTTGTGCTGGGGTTTGATCCGAAAAAATCTTGATATTTGCTGGCATTTTTTCTTTATTACGAAGAAGCGTCTTTACAACTGCGGGGTCGTCATAGCAAGCTTTGATTCGACGGGTTTTATCTCCTGAATATTTGCCAATTCTAAAAACTTTAGTTGGCTTTGGGATGTCTGAATTAACAAAAGAGGTTAACCTTAGTACTTCTGCTTCATCCTTTGAGGTTCTTTCTTCTACACTAGAGCAGTTCAGTTCGGGCAAACCAACCAAAATAATGTTTTTCTCACGACTATTTCGTTCTTGCACTTCTTTTATAATTTGCTCATTAATGCTTCATTGATTTTTGATGCTGCAATTGGAGGACGATGGAGCTAGTTTGAGGGCATCAAGTTCTGATTGGAGACGACTAATAGTATGTTCGCCCAATGAGATTTGCTTCTCTAGTCGGAGCACGGTTGTTTTTAAGTCAGTTTGTTCGGACATAATTGTAGATGTCGATAATTTAATTTGGTTTATTTGAGTTGTATTATTTTGTAATAAGTTAATAGTTCGTTCGTTAGAAGACTTCAAATCAATAATTTCAGTTTTCACCTCTGCAATATTTTCTTGCATCTTGTTCATTATTTGCTCATTTGATTCGACGTACTTCTCCAACAGCAAACTGATACGAGATAATTCCGTCCGAACTCCTTGGATTTCTTCACATCCGCAGTCTGGGTGATGTTTTCTTTTACGGAAAGTTATTTGCGCATCCGTGTCGTGGGCCATCGCACTCAGTTTTGATAGATCGGGGTGAGATCCACCGGCCATGTTGGCCGCGGGAACCGATACTCGGTTTGTTTGAGTCGGCGATCGTTGTACATTCATGACAACAACTGTGTTTATAATTAGCACAAAACACGGGTTTTTATGTTCCGTAGTGTTCTGAACTTGTATGCAGGACTGTACATTCAAAGCAGTCGATGCGTTGAGAACTTGAGTGCACGAGTGCGAGCGAGTCAAAAAATAGCAACTGCACGCGTCCCGCGGGGGTGAGTCCTGTTGAACCGGCGCAGCGGTACGCGGTACTATTGCACAACACAGTTCGAGAACGACACAAGTTACATCACAAGAGCACGTAAAAACTTTACTTATTATTTTGTGGGAAGTGTGATATTTGAATAGCACTGGTTAGGTAATTTTTAGTAAAATTTGACACACGTCTACTCTGTTTGACGCCAAACGGTGAAACTTTTTAAGGCAAAAGTTTTTATTTTATGTTTATTACTTCTTCAAGCTAAAACTACACAACCGGCTAAACTGAAGTTTGGTATTTAGCCCAGACCTTGTAACAATACATAGGGTACTTTTTTATCTTGATATTCTCACGGGAATGTTGTCTACGCGGGTAAAACCGCGGGGCACAACTAGTCGATAAATAAATATTTCCCATTCTAGTCAGTTCAGTCTTCAGTAGTAATTCCATCGTGCTACCATCGTAGACCGCATCATCATCTATCAACAGATGATATAGAGGTCAAACGCTAAACAATAGCTTCAATTTAAAGCATCTTTTTAACCAGCCGACTAGAATCACTAGCTCATCAGCAACCTGCTTGGACAATGTGTTTTGCAACTGTGAACCTGAGAAAATTGCAATCTTTGATAAACTTGGCTCCGACCATCTGGGACAGAGTGCCACATTTTCATGTAAAACATCCACCAAAGGTCAAGAATACACATACAGGCCCATTACAACCAATCGGGTTGAACAGTTTGTGGATATCATTGACAAGCAACTAATGAACCTAATATTTTCTGAGGATCCCGATGAACTATGCAGCACTTTATCTCAAATATTGAGTGCAGAGTTCAATAATATTTTTAAATTTAAAACTATTACAAGAGCTGGGAAAATTCGGTTCGATGACTGGGCTACTCCTGGTATTTACAAAAGTAGAAATAATTTGTACAACTTATACTCACAAAAACAAATTAATTTACACAATACTAAATTCATAAATCACTTAAAACTATATTCCAAAACTTTTAAAGTGGTTTGTCAGACAGCAAAATCTTTGCATTTTAGTAGAAAAATTAAGCATGCTGATGATAAAATAAAAACAACATGGAAAATCATCAATACTGAAACTGGAAAAATAAAACAAAGAGACAGTAAGATCATCTTAAAAATTAACAATAAATTAATCATGGATAGTAATGAGGTTGCCAATACATTTGATGAGTTCTTCTCTCAAGTACCCATTACTACCACTCAGTCCATAAATTCTAGTCCCGCTGATGCTTATTCTATATTATCAAAGTGTGTAAATAAATGTGATACCTTGTTCCAGTTCAAACACGTAACTGCAGACTCAATTGTGAAAACATTTAAAATGCTCAAACAAAAGAAAACCAAGGACCTGTGGGGAATGTCAACCACAGTTCTCAGTTACATTATTACTGTTATTAGCCCATACTTAGCTTTTATTTTTAACAGATGCGTTGATCAAGGTGTCTTCCCGGATTTGATGAAAAAAAGTAAATTGATTCCTTTATTCAAATCAGTAAACAAAAATGATCCATCTAACTATAGACCAATCTCTATACTACCGGCATTGAGTAAAATTTTTGAAAAAGTAATATTAGACCAGCTTTTAACACATTTTAACATGAATGATCTTTTAAATAGCAAACAATTTGGATTTACTAAAGGGCGTTCTACTACTGATGCAGGAATAGGTCTTCTTAAACATATATTTGATGCATGGGAGAAAGCACAAGATGCTATTGGCGTGTTCTGTGACCTATCAAAAGCATTTGATTGTGTCTGTCATGAAACACTAATTTACAAATTAAAATACTACGGTGTTGAAGGTAAGGCACTTGATCTGGTATCATCATACCTCTGTAACAGAACACAGATGGTTGAAGTCAATGGCGTCAGGTCATCTGGATCCCTCATAAAAATGGGAGTCCCGCAGGGATCGATCCTAGGACCTTTTTTATTTCTAGTTTATATCAATGATTTACCGTCATTCGTACAGAACCTATGTGATATTGTTTTGTTCGCAGATGATACTTCCTTGATATTCAAAATAGATAGGACTACACCTAACTTTGACGATGTAAACAAATCAATAACACAGGTTCTGAATTGGTTTACAACCAATAACTTATTGTTAAACGCAAAAAAAACTAAATGTATTAATTTCTCTCTACCAAATGTAAAAAAGGGTATCCTAAATAGAAGTATATTAATAAATGATGAACCATTAGAACTTGTTGAATCCACAACATTCTTGGGCATCACCCTGGATTCAAAGCTTCAATGGGGTTCTCAAATATCGGTTCTAGCAGGTAGGTTAAGCTCCGCTGCATACGCAGTACGTAAAATTAGATTTTTAACGGACGAAGCCACTGCAAGATTGGTCTATTTCAGCTACTTCCACAGTATAATGTCTTATGGCATTTTATTGTGGGGGAAAGCCGCTGAAATCCAATCAATATTTGTTTTGCAGAAACGAGCTATTCGCTCTATATATAGTATGAGGTCGCGAGATTCACTTCGTGAAAAATTTAAGGAAATTAAAATTCTAACAGTGGCATGTCAATACATTTATGAAAATATTTTGTTCATACGCAAGAATATAAATGATTCTAAGAAAAGGTCTGATGTACATAATTTTAATACAAGACATAAAAATAGATTAATTATACCTAATTTCAGACTGCAGAAAGTTAGTGGTTCATTCATGGGGAACTGTGTACGCTTTTACAATAAGCTACCTAAAGATATTGATCAATTGCCTATGAGCAAATTTAAAATCTATGTAAAATCCAATTTGATGAAAAAATCAAACTATACAATAGGTGACTATATGGATGACAAAAATGCATGGCCTGAATGCCCCAAGTTCCAAGAACAAATATAAATTGTATTATAATTAATAATATATTGTTAAAATTTTAAAGCTGACATGTACAATTAATTTTAAAAAAAAAAGATAAAATGACAAGACAAGCCCCATAGAGTTTCTTGGTGTTTCTTCTCTGATGGGAGTATTTCCGAAACACCGGTAGATTCAACAGCCATTCAGTTTTCCCCTTTTGTCCGCAGATTTTCTTTCTAGGCTTGCCATTTTTATTTTTATTTAAACAATATTATGCAGCTGACAGACGGACTATCAGTTCCATTTGGATCATGATATTTACTGTGATCGGTATGCGTTTCTCTATGTTGTGTTTCACTATTTCACTTTTTTATTTTTTTTATATAAAAATTGTCTGAAGTACTGAAACACACACTTACATGTATGGTTGGTTTTAACCTACTTTAATTTTTTTTAAATATTCTGACGTAAACGTTTGGATGACAGCTGAATGGTTCATTACTTTTTTTTTCTAATTCAAAGCGTTAAATTCTGCTTTTGCTATGTTTACTTGATAATTGGTTATGATTTATTTTATGATTTATGATTTTGACGTGTATATGTGCGTATATTTATACTGCCTACATACTGAATAAATGCTTTGATTCTTTGATTTGATTCTTTGGTGCATATTTCGGTTATCTTATTTAATTTGTAGCTTCACTGAGCCATCGAGCCTACAGACATTATTATTGATTGGTCTCAGACGCAGAAAATCAATACTATAGGAATAATGTAAACGCTGTAGGAATTAAATACTATGTATTTCTACAATAGTTCCACACAGAATTTGTTTTGTGTGATATAAATAGTACTTTACTGTATTGCAGGTATCATTATTCATTTTAATATTATTCTAAATTTCATTCAAAAACTTCAAGACTTTCTTTAATTTTGCTACAATCATAATATTATGATTTCCTGCAGTGTAATTACGTTATGACCCAATTTCAGTGGGTCCATTTCAACGAAATATTTTTCGTCGAAACCAAGGCGCGGCACTTAATGAGGCATCCTTGTCTTTAATTATATCATAATAAAGTTTCTGATTGGTGATCCAATGTTATAGCAATAACTGATGTTTAGTAATAGTAGAGTAGAATTTAGTCTGTTCTGTGGTTTTGACTAACTGTCTACCTATATATAGCCACATGAGTAAATCATGTGATATAGCTAGGCCACTATTAATATAGCTATATGCTATAGTATAGCTTAAATCGACTAATTTTGTTGGTGGTAGAACTTCTGCTAGTCCATCAAGGGAAACAGGTTAAACCCCTTCTTAACTTCTAGATCTAGTGCTATAGCGCCCAATGACATGACCGCTTTGTTAGTTATTCAACAGTAAATGTTATCATCTTCATCATCATCATCATAAGGTCGGTCAGTCCGCTACTGGACGTAGGCCTCATCCAAGTTGCGTCACTGAGCCCGATCTTCGGCTCTTCTTTTCCAGGGACTACGCGTTTGTCCACAGCAACGGCACCGAAACGTCACCGGGAATAAGAATTTTGATTGATTTGATTTTTTACGCTTTGCATAATATATCGTCGCTCCACCTGATTTTTCAAGAATTTCTGTCAAAGCTTCTACTATTATTTATTCTGTAGTCAAAGTCAAATCTGAGATATGTCAATTTTAAGGCGTCCATTACACAATAGGTTTTGCTGTCAGTTTGCTCACAGTCACGGCTGTGACTGATGGATAATTAATCGTGTAAATAAGTCGCGCGGCAGCGACCGCGTGTCACCAAAACCGACGCCATGGCATTTATATGAAGATACAGAAGACCTTCAAATGGCTGAATTTCATTCAGGCCGCTAGTTGAACGGCACTGTTTAGTAAAGAGGTTAGGCTATTGATTGAACGGCCAATTAAGCTTTTTGGCTGCGACATATACATTTTCTGGTCACAGTAATTAATAGTTTATAGGTACTTATGTATTTTTTTTAATTTTTTACATATAATGACTGGTAATAATGACATATTTACTATATATATATTACTATAATGGAAGTGTTTTTCGACGTGAAGGTCAAAATATCCAGTGAAATTGCAGAACACGTGAGACTTTAATCAAAATCAATAAATGTCTTAGAGCAACAGTAATACTTACGCATATTTGCAACTTTGCATAATAGCAAAGACTTTACAGAATAATAACCGTTACACAATATAGACTGATTAATTAATGCAAAATGTCCACAGAATTTTCAATGTATTCCCAAGTAGGAAACCTAAAAGGAAAACATATTTGGTGGTTTTTGGTGTCGGATCGCATCCGTGTATAAACAAAACTAAATGGACCGCCTCTGGCCTGGTATTTAACCTATTTCGTGAACTGGTGCGCTCTTTACCTCCGTAAGTGTTTATGCCATAGACTAATTTACTTGAAAGACTGTTAATTTTACACTTTCGTGATTAGAGTTGTTTGTTTCTGTATACTCCGAGACTTAATAATCAGTTCAAGCGGCAATGCCCAATGGCTAAGGCCTTGCAATCGAGAGTTCGTGAGTTCGATCCCTACTCATTGCACCGTTGACGTGCAAACTCATTTTAGACACAACCATAATTAGCTTAGTTGGAGGGGCAAGAATAATAGTTACTCGTATGTGCAACCGACATTGCAAGTAAGCATTTTAAAAGTACTTACAACGTCATCAAATCTACGAAGCACTTGAATATAAAATACTGTGTTTTAAGCATATAGAAATTAATAATGACAACTAAATTTAATTATATTGAAATGGATAATGTACTTTTTTATCAGTCGTTACAAAATAATTAAGATCAGTTTTCAATGATTTTAACCTTAATGAGGAGGCGAGAGGAGCGTTTGCAGAAACGCTTCACTTAAATTAAAAAGATTTTTAATTACTGTTGTGTCTCTATTTTTTCTTAACAAAAAACAGGAAGTTCTCAATTTGTCGGGGTTTTTTTTTATGTAAATGTTCACCGATAACACAAAGTCGCGTGATCCGACTTGGAAAAATTTTTTTTTCTTAAGATACTTATAATTTACACGTGGACCCATTTAAATTTCATCGAATTATGTGCAGTATCTCCAGAGATATGGAGATAAACACCTTACACTTGGTTCTGAAAATTAACAACGCGGCATTTGTAGTCGGTTCTTATAGTTGTTTATCTTAAATTATTGTAATTTTTTCAGTCATTAATATAGAGTTAATGTAGCTATTTAATAGGCCAGTGACATCGTACGTAGAACTGACAAATGTTAATGTAAACGAGTAATTGAGTAGAGAACATGTTTAGGCAAATGCAGTGTATGACGCCCTCAGGCCAGTGACGACCTGCAAAAGGCTACTGGTAGCTACTGCATACGCAAAGCCAAAGATCTAGCCAAGCGGCGTTTCTTGGGAGAAGCCCCAGCTCTGAACTAATAATATAACGTTTTGTTTGCCACACAGTCTAGCGCATTTCAGACCACGTTATACTATTACGCTATATAACGTAACGCTAATACAGCATGACAAGCAAATTACAAGCACACCAGATCATTTATGGTATAGCTAAGTGTAGACGTGTTTTAATTAAACGTTTGGTGATATTGTTGTGCTATAAACTATATGCAATATGCAATTTGTATTAGGGCGTAGTCTGAAATGCGCTTTTACCTTCACCAGAGGGCCACTGTGAAAAGCGTGCATACATTTTTCGATAGAAAAATCAATTGGTGCACGGGCGCTTCTGTCTAAAATGCAGGTACTCAACTGCTTGCTAAAGGTAAGCGTCCACTTGTCGGTATCGTACGCATCGGACGTATCGCACGCAACGGATCGTACTATTCTTTGTATAGAAACTCATATAAGTGCGTCCACTTGTCCGCATCGTACGCATCGCACATCGGCAATGCCGACACCGTTGCTCCGAGAGGCAACTTATGCGATGCGTGCCGATGACGTTATACGGAATGCCGATCAGTGGACGCACCCCGCGCGCTCGTTCTGAATCGTCGGCCATTTCCTCCATTCTCACAGAGTCCACACGTGCGCTCACTACGAAAATCCGAATGAACTGGCATCGTCAATCCGTATGCTGGTACTTACCTTCGGTAATCCGTACGCTGCTAATACAGTGGACGCACTGTGAAAAATGTATCCGTTTGATGCGATGCGTCCGTTGCGTTCAGTGCGGGCCTGTGGACGCTTACCTTTAAGCGACATTTTTGAATAAATTCGTCTGTGGCAGTCACCAAGCCAATGAGAACAAAATACTTACGTAAAAAGTTATAGTACTACCTAGTTTAAAACTTAGAGATTTTATCGCTACGATCCAAGCACGCTCGCTCTCGTTTTACCTAAATATTCCAACTGCTACCCAAACAAAAACCAAGTAAATTACGTGCTAATGGCTAGTTGTGCGAGTTTTGAACCGGTCACGAAAATTTTCCGGTCAACCGATTAATAAAATAAGGAAACACACAGAACTAAAAAATACCAGATAGACCTCTATCTGGATATTTTAAGTGCTTTGTGTGTTATCATTGTGTACCAAAAAGATAACAGATATTTATGTGACTAGAGATCTTCTACGATAACATGACCCGCCCCTCCAAAATTCAAAAACGTTTGAAAGTATTTGTGAAAGTATTTACAACGCACCACCACGCATGTGTGCGTACTGGTACCGCCGGTTACGCGACATTGCATACATAATTAAATAACTCCTAATTATGAACGTACTTTGTACCAACCAACACTGCAAAAAAAGATTCTATGAAATTTATAAGCACTACTTTCCGTTAAGTTAGGTTGGCTACAAAGTACGTTCATAATTCGGGTATCAACAATGTAGGGAAGTGCCTACTATTATAACGTAGTACAACATAACTACAACTACACACAAACTCTTTCGTAAGGATGCGACTACACACATTAAAACAGTAAATTGGAGGGGCGGGCCATGTTATCGTAGAAGATCTATACTTTAGAGTAACATTTCCTAAGAAACTAAACAGCTACCTACGTGCCAGTATTTTGCGTCTGCGTCTTCATTTTAAGCTATTTATGTCAGACAGCATCTGACCCCCGTCATATGATGTTTTATGACGATGTGGTCTAAAGTACAACCGTGCATATTGTAACAGAACGCAATGTAGCGTTACGGAGCGCCTGATGGGAATGGAACGTAGATGAGGAAAAACATAAGAAACTTTATATTTTTAGCATACTTATATTGAGCCCAAAACACTTAACTTTAAAACTACACTAAATGTTCGTGACTAATCTTCTGCTTCATAAAGATCTCCCAGTGAGGCTCCCGTGAATACCGGCCTTCTACCGGCACATTTACCATGCTTGTCTTCATTAATCTTGTCATAATTAATGGTCACGAAATCAAACAAACTTATTCGCTCTACGTTCTGTACACATAATCAAAATAAATAACGATTATTTGCAAGCCTCATCGATCGATCGATCATTAGTGATGAATAACGTTTACACATTTAGCTCGGATTCGCGCGACACATAGATGTGATCGATCTGATCTGTTGTGCGATAAAACTCATCATCATCATCGTCATAATCATCAGCCTATCTCTGTCCACTGCTGGACATAGGCCTCACCCATGGCACGTCACTGAGCTCGATCTTTAGCTATTCTTTTCCAACCGCTGCCAGCCAGCTCGCGTATGTCATCGCTCCATCTAGCTGGAGTGTGTCCTACACTACGTTTACCGAGACGAGGTCTCCACTCTAGAACACGTCTACCTAAACGGTTATCGGTTCTACGACAGATATGCAGAATATATATACATATAAAACTAGCTTGCCATAATTCTTGTAACGTACTAGATATTGGCCAGGAAATAGCTTAAATGCAAAGTGGACATTGATTGGCCTTTAGGCTATACTGAAAAAATTGCCCGGAAATAGCCATGATAACTAATATTGATACTAGTATCTAGACTTCATACTAACTAGATATCGTCCTGTACAGAATATTATATGAGACGATTTTATAAATATTTGCCTATATAGGCTCTAGTTCAAACAAACGCTATTAAAAAGCAAGTAGAAAAGTTGAAAAGCGTCTATTTCTCCACACGAGTTTCTGGCAGGGGGCGATAGCGCACCGGAAGTTCTGGCGTGCACGGAAACCGGATGTGGCGATCTCGATTGTACAATTTAAAGCCGTTCATTCACTGGCTTGCGGGGACACAAGGCTGGTACAGCTGGCGTTTGGCGATTGAAATAACACACATGTAGACATTGGGACAATCTTTTGAACATTTTAGAATTTAGTATTGTGCACAATTTGGCTTGTTTGTCCCATTTTCACTTTCAAACGACTTGGGGAATGTAGACGAAGTTTAGCGCAGGCATAGCTTGTAATGTATAGCTTACAATAGATTATGTTTAAAGGACGTGGCTGATGGGTCCAATTAGTTCTTGTTATTTTATTATAATTGAACGACTTACAAGTTTAAAAACAAAATCCGACTGCTGAAAAATCACGTCCTAATATTAGATATTATTTCCAATTATTGGATGCATGCAAGCAATGCCCTTACATCATCAATGCCCTAATTATATAATGAATTTACATAATCAACACCAATATTATAAATGCGAAAGTCAGTTTGTTTATTTGTTTGTTTGTTTGTTTGGGACTTCTTCACGGTCAAACGGCTTGACCGATTTGGCTGAAATTTTGTACAAAGATAGTACATAGGGCAGAATAGGATATAGGATACTTCTTATTTGGCTATCGAGTCAGGGGGTCCAGATATTTTTAATTAAATTTTGTAAATATAAGACTTCTTCTCGAATAAACGGCTTGACCGATTTGCCTGAAATGTTGTGTGAATACATGCCATAGGGCAGAATAGAATATAAGATACTATTTTTCTGGCTGTCGAGTCACGGGGTCCAGATATTTTTAATTGAATTTTGTAAATATAAGACTTCTTCTCGAATAAACGGCTTGACCGATTTGCCTGAAATTTTGTGTGAATACATGTAATAGGGCAGAATAGAATATAGGATACTTTTTTTCTGGCTGTCGAGTCAGGGGGTCCGGATATTTTTAATTGAATTTTGTAAATATAAGACCTCTTCTCGAATAAACGGCTTGACCGATTTGCTTGACATATTGTATAAAGACAGTTCATAGGGCAGAATAGGATATGGGATACTTTTTTTCTGGCTATCGAGTCAGGGGGTCCAAATATTTTTAATTGAATTTTGTAAATATAAGACCACTTCTCGAATAAACGGCTTGACCGATTTGCCTGACATGTTGTATAAAGACAGTTCATAGGGCAGAATAGGATATAGAAAACTTTTTTTCTGGCTATCAAGTCAGAGGGTCCATATATTTTTAATTCAATTTTGTAAATATAAGACTTCTTCTCGAATAAACGGCTTGACCGATTTGCCTGAAATTTTGTGTGCATACATGTCATAGGGCAGAAAAGGATATAGGATACTTTTTTCTGGCTGTCGAGTCAGGGGGTCCAGATATTTTTAATTGAATTTTGTAAATATAAGACCTCTTCTCGAATAAACGGCTTGACCGATTTGCCTGACATGTTGTATAAAAACAGTTCATAGGGCAGAATAGGATATAGAAAACTTTTTTCTGGCTATCGAGTCAGGGGGTCCAAATATTTTTAATTGAATTTTGTAAATATAAGACCACTTCTCGAATAAACGGCTTGACCGATTTGCCTGACATGTTGTATAAAGACAGTTCATAGGGCAGAATAGGATATAGAAAACTTTTTTTCTGGCTATCAAGTCAGAGGGTCCATATATTTTTAATTCAATTTTGTAAATATAAGACTTCTTCTCGAATAAACGGCTTGACCGATTTGCCTGAAATTTTGTGTGCATACATGTCATAGGGCAGAAAAGGATATAGGATACTTTTTTTCTGGCTGTCGAGTCAGGGGGTCCAGATATTTTTAATTGAATTTCGTAAATATAAAACCTCTTCTCGAATAAACGGCTTGACCGATTTGCCTGACATGTTGTATAAAGACAGTTCATAGGGCAGAATAGGATATAGAAAACTTTTTTCTGGCTATCAAGTCAGGGGGTCCAAATATGTTTAATTGAATTTTGTAAATATAAGACTTCTTCTCGAATAAACGGCTTGACCAATTTGCCTTGCATGTTGTATAAAGACAGTTCATTGGGCAGAATAGGATATAGGATACTTTTTTTTGGCTATCGAGTCTGGGTGTCCAGATTTTTTTTATTGAATTTAGGGTTATGTGTGGCCACTTATCAGCTAAACGGCTTGACCGATATGGCTGAAATTTTCTACATATATAGCTCATATGGCATAGAAGCACATAGAATACTTTTTTTCTGGCAGTCGAGTCCAGGTGTCCAGATTTTTTTTATTGAACTTTGTAAATGTGTGGCCTCCTCTCTGTCAAACGGGTCAACCATTTCAGCTGAAATTTTGTGCACAGACGGTCAATAAGACATAGGATACAATTTTTTTGGCTGGCAATTTCAGGTATCCATAATTTTATTATAGAATAATGTGTTGCCTCTTAGCGGCAATCGTTTTGACCGATTCAGCTCAAATTTTGTACAAATACAGTTAATAGGGCATAGAACGACAAAGGATATTTTTAGTTGAGTTCGGGTAACTTATTTTTTCTATTGCATTTTTTAAACGTGTGACCTCTTCTCGGTTAAACGAGTTGACCGATCGAGCTTAAATTGTACAGAGACAGTCAATAAGACATAGACCAAGAGTAGAGTTCGAGATCCGAGCACATTGATTACTTTTTTTACAATCGAGTCCGGTAGTCAGTTTTTTATTGTTGAATTTTGTATATGTCTGGCCTCTTTTCGGCCAAAAAGCTTGACCGATTCACATGACATTTTGTACAAAGACATTTAATAGGGCATAAAAAGGCAAAGAATACTTTTTTTTTCGGCAGTTAAGTGAGGGTGCATATATTTTTTGTTAACTTTACATAGAGTTAACATAATCATAAGAGTTTGACCTTAGGTTCGTCTATAATGACTTATTTAGTGTCTTGATTTGGCCATAAAACTGTCAGGATCATTAAAAGTCATCAAAATTTACGCGCTGGCTTTGCTTGCCCAACGTGTTTATCTGCTTTGTGGGAAGTATTTCAAAAACTTTCGTGTTTTAACAGCCTTAGGATAATTGGTGTTGACTTAGTAGGTCATAAAACCTGTCAGGGTCATTAAAACACGTAACATTTTTTCGCGCTCGCTTCGCTCGCGTAGTTATAGCACTCCCTGCGCTCGCGAAAGTATTTGTTTAATCTACTTTGTAGGAAATATTTCGTCTTAAAAAACTTAAACTTTTGAATTTAAATAGCCACATACATCAAAACGAGTCATAAATTAAAACTGTACAATCTTCAATAATCATAATGTTTATTAACTTTAAAATAAGTGATTATCGACTTTAACCTGAGTGTCATCAGTGTTGACTTAATAGGTCATAAAAACTGTCAGGGTCATAAAAAGTCGTGAAAAATTTTCTCGCTCGCTTCGCTCGCGCAGCGATAACGCTCGCGACGCTCGCGCAAGCATTTATTTTCTCTTTTTTTTAGGAAATATTTCGTCATCTTTTGAATTTTAATAGCCACATTCATCAAAACGAATCACACATTGAAACAGAACAACCTTCAATAATCATAATCGTTATTAACCTTAAATTAAGTGGATATCAAATTGAACCCTAATGTCATCGGTGTTGACTTAGTAGGTCATAAAAACTGTCAGGGTCATAAAAAGTCGTAAAAAATTTTCGCGCTCGCTTCGCTCGCGCTGTGATAGCGCTCGCTGCGCTCGCGCAAGCATTTATTTTATCAACTTCGTAGGTAATATTACAGCAACTTTCGCATATTAATAACCACATGCATCAAAACGAGTCATAAATTAAATCAGTACAACCTTCAATAATCATAATGATTATTAAGTGTATCAGTGTTGACTTAGTAGGTTATAAAAACTGTCAGGGTCATAAACAGTCGTAAAAATTTTTCGGGCTCGC
Organism: Cabera pusaria; assembly: GCA_954871355.1. Taxonomy (NCBI): domain Eukaryota; kingdom Metazoa; phylum Arthropoda; class Insecta; order Lepidoptera; family Geometridae; genus Cabera; species Cabera pusaria. The sequence goes on from OX940896.1 coordinate 2,255,636, forward strand.
TTCGCTCGCGCAATTATTTATTTTATCTACTTTGAAGGTAATATTTCAGCAATTTTGTATTTTAATAGACACATGCATCAAAACGAGTCATAAATTGAAACAGTACAAACTTCAATAACCATAATTATTATTAACCTTAAAATTAGTGATTATCGACTTTAACCTGAGTGTCATTAGTGTTGACTTACTAGGTCATAAAAACTGTCAGGATCATAAAAAGTCGTAAACACTTTTAGCGCTCGCTTCGCTCGCGAAGCTCGCACAATTATTTATTTTAACTACTTTGAAGGTAATATTTCAGCAACTTTTGTATTTTAATAGCCACATGCATCAAAACGAGTCATAAATTAAAACAGTACAACCTTCAATAATCATAATGATTATTAATCTTAAAATAAGTGGATATCAAGTTTAACCTTAATGTCATGCGTGTTGACTAAGTAGGTCATAAAAACTGTGAGGGTTATAAAAAGTCGTTACAACCTTCAATAATCATACTGATTATTAACCTTAAAATAAGTGAATATCACGTTTTACCTGAGTGTCATCAGTGTTGACTTAGTAGGTCATAAAAACTGTCAGGGTCATAAAAAGTCGTAAAAATTTTTCGCAGTAATAACGCTATATAGCGTATAATAGCGTGTTTCAACAGCCTCATACATTAGACTGACTCAAATACTTAAACAGCAAAACTTGGTAAACCTTGGTTAGGTTTACCAAGTAATTATTAATGACTTTAACAATAGACGATATCGAGTTCGACCTAAGAGTCATCTATAGTGAGTTGATTATAAGGTCGTAAATTTGTCAGGGTCATAAAAAGTCATAAAAATTTTTCGCTCGCGCAGTGATAGCTCTCGCTGCGCTCGCGCAGCTATTCACCTTATTTTCTTTGTAAGAAATGTTTCAGGAACTTTTGTGTTGAGTCAAACATTTAAATAGCACAACTTCGTATACCTAACTAAAATGATTAATGACTTTAACAATAGAGGATATTGAGTTCGACTTTAGGGTCATCTATGGTGACTTGGCCTAAGAGATCATCGATCTTGACCTCAAAGGTCATAAAGACTCAAATAACGCGGGCGAAGCCGCGGGTAACAGCTAGTAATTATATATATTTAGTAGCTATATACCCTGCAAATACAATACAATACAATACAAATACTCTTTATTGATTACCATGTAAAATATTACAAAAAATACATTTTTTTAAACACTGTAAAACAATCGGCGGTCTTATCGCTTATAGCAATCTCTTCCTGACAACCTTTGTACCAAATAATGCAATGCAAAATGTTAAAATACTTACAATTGACCTTGACCTTAAAATTACAACCACAACAATAAATAATTATCCAAATCGGATTACCCGTTCTCAAGTTATGGCGTGACCAAGGGAAATAGGGATTCATTTAAACATCTATGTATAAATATATACATATATATTGTATATATATATGAATATATATTATAGGTATGTAGATTAGATTTTGAAATTACGTGTCATATCTTAAATCTACCTGAAGTATATACAATAAAATTTTGGTTCCTTCAGGTTTTATGTTTATCGACTTGTAGAAGAATTTTATATAAAATGATCTACAAGATCGAGCTCCGGGAACACTCATTACCATAGACCTTTTCTCATTTCAACCACTGAAATAAAATCTGAAGAATTCGAAATGTATTTTCGGTAGACTTACTTTATTTCATTGATTTTACCCAATTTACGAGGGAAGATGTAGGTCTGCTAGGCTTATTCTCAGAAGGTTTTTATAAAGCCGAAATGTACATACAGTAAAATAAAAGTTCTTCTCTAATACCGTAGCTCGAGCTTATGGTCAATTTTAAACTAGAACCCGAAATTGATTTCAGTTAAGGTACAGACACACCGCAGCGTCCTGCGTGCGCGATCTAGGCGGCGATCAGATAGCGCAGTACTATTTGTACCGACTTGTTCACACCAAACGCGATTAAAAAACAATTAAAAAGTACTGAGATCGCGCCCGCAGATCGCAGAATGCCGTGGTGTGGCCGTACCTTTAAAGAAGCAAACCTAAATTTTCTGAAACGACACATACTTTATATATTATGTCTTACTATATAATACCATACAAACTTTTGTATTGGATACCAATTATATAACTATATAATCGATTAATAACCACATAAGTGTTTATAGGTATTCATTATAAAGGGCGGTATTTTTAAAATCAATACATTCAATACGTACCTTTTTTTTTTTAGTTTCTTTATGGCTCCACAAGATTAGTGTATTTAGCCAGTGTCAAGTATTGGAATTTTTCAAGTTTTTATGAATTTTCGTCGTAGAGATGGGTCAAAGTCACATTTCAGGTCAGTTGTCAAGTAAAAGTCTAGTCTAAGTCATACCTTCAGTAAAGATGTGGTGTTTACTGAAGATTTTCAGTGGAATTTTGGTGAGAACGCAAATAGCATGTTTTTCAACATTGTGCTGTTTCCCTACACTCGCACACATTCACCGGCACTTAATGGTTAATAATCCACATTTATTACATATTAACACGCGGAAGAACACAAGTTTTAGGAAAAAATACAATGAGATCACACACACTTTCCAGGTTCCCGCCAAAACTCTCAATACGTACCTTCTAATAGACTAATACTTCTTCTAATAGACGTGTGTAACTCAGGAGTGATTAACTAAAAAGAGTTATATCTCCTTGAACTAAAGATTATATCCGTATATCTTACATTTCACAAACATCTCTTTAACTCTTTTATATCTTCAACGCAACAACTCATTTCGCGGAGTTAGAGTAAGCGGGATGTAACCATATAACATACTAAGCGTTAAAAAGAGAGGGTATAGGAGTTAGAGTAAGCGAGATGCATATAACTCTATATATATGCGTTAAAAAAGAGAACGTCATGGAGTTAGAATAAGGGAGATGTAAACATATAACAATCTATGTGATGGAAAGGGAGCGTAGCGTCACAGAGTTATTAGGGATATAGAGATATAAAAGATATATATATAAAAATATATATCTTTTGTTCAAAATGATACGTATCTATCTTTTCTCTTTGGTTTGCACATGGCTATCTTCTAATGCTCACTTCTAAGTAGTCTTAATACCGTCGTTATATACCATTTTATATTATTTAAGGTACTGATATTATCATAGGATGCTTTTTACATGTGCTTTATAAAACAGGCGACGCCACGGTGCAAAGCTGGTTTCCTACTTATACTGTAAGTGTCAAAGTTTGAATGTTATTTTCAACCGATTTCAAAAAAGGAGGTTCTCAATTCGTCTGGATGTTTTTTTTTGTGTGTATGTTACGCGATTACTCCGTCAATTGTGATACGATTCGAATGATTATTTTTGTAATCGATAAGGTACGTTTTTTAGGTAGTGCCATTGTAATGTCATCGAGATCTGATAAGTATCTCCGGAGATATGATGATAAACGTTTCAGACTTTCTACTGAAATTGACTCGCGGCGCATGGAAGTCGGTTGTTTTAGTTTTTCTCTTTTATCTTAATTATTATTACCCGTATTATATAACACACTAGCACCAGCGGTTTGGACTGTGGGTTGATATTATCCCAATCAGTCAGTCAGTCACTTTGGATTTAATATTATATAGATATAATTTTAACAAGTTGTTACTTTTTAACAAGGGAAAGCTGCAAGGCACTTCTAGTATAGTCTATACATTTTAAATTAATACATTTAACAAACAAACTATCTTTCACGATTATAATTTCAGTGTCGATTTTTACTGAATTTCAACTAACTGAAGTATAATCTAGACCAGCTTCTGCTAATACAATGTTCACTAATGCCAACTTATATCTGCAGCGGCTTTTCACGGCTTTGTTCCTTCCCCGGTAAGTAACTGGCCATCTTGCAAATCACTGTAACATAAGGGGAGATAGTGAACAGCGTTATCAAAGTAGGCCGTCCTAGACGCATGCTATAGCCCTAATTTCCGGCTCGTTTGCCCTTACAGCTATGTTCATACTAGGACTAAATTGACATTTAACAATAGCTGATTTTCAATGAAAATGTTAAAATGTTTTTAAAGTTTGTAGACTAAATTTTAATTTCATGTACAGGGTTCCGTACCTCAAAAGGTAAAAAAAAGGAACCCTTATAATCACTTTCTTGTCCGTCTTTCTGTCTGTCTGTCCATCTATCTGTCCGTCTGTCTGTCCGTCTGTCTGTCCGTCTGTCTGTCCGTATGTCACCACTGATTTTCTCAGGAACGGGTGAACCTAGCAAGTTGAAATTTATACTTGACACTGAGATCTATAGTCCCTATTGGGTGTATAAAAATCAAGGTCTCAAGACCTTGATTATTGACTCAAGTCAACACAATAAAAAGATATGGGCAAATATAAATTTTCGTGAAAACTTGTTAGTACCAAAATGTACCATAATTTTCAACTTTTTTTATTTTTCGGAATTTTTCCTTTACCTGTGCTCTAAGACCTTGCTTATGACCAAAATTGACAATTCTAGGTAAACCGGAAGTACCCTATAGGTTTTGGGTCGAAAACCTATAGGGTACTTCCCGTTGACCTAGAATCATGAAATTTGGCAAGAAGCAAGGTCTTACAGCACAAAGTAAATAAAAATTCCAAAAAATAACTAAATTAAAGGGTGTCCCCATATATACATAGAACGCGCCAGTTAAGGTAGACCTCTGAGTTATATGAGCGCTGATACAATTTAGAGGTCTAGCTGAATTGGTTAGTATGGAAGCCTCGGTGGGGAGTTCAACTCGACTTAGCCGGTTTTTATTAAATTTTAAAGCATCATCCTAGCGTCGTCCCACACTACCTCAGTTATAACAGTCTCTCATTAAAAACAGGCTGTTTATATCACAGACCTCAAAATGCGCTATGATATGAATCTAAAATATCTATCATAGTATTTCTACGATGAAATGATGTCAAATGATGATATATATATAACGTAAGTTTAGATATAAATCCCGCTCTTTAGAATAACAAAATTAAAATTGAATGACGCTAATTACTGCTTTTATATCTAGTTACCCACTAATTGACAACATTATACAGATCATAGCTAACATAGCTCAATATACCATTATTTTATGCATATAGTGCGTAGATATTTGAACAGTATATGTATGTGGGTACAAAATTTAGGTATTACTGAGTTTTGATATCTAAGATTACTACCGATTATTACCGATAATATCGATAATTATCTCAATATTAGCTTACTGGAAATCGTATGCTAATCAACGCAGAGTGCAATCAAGTGAAATGTCGATTGCCAATGAGTTGACTGACGTTGCGGCCGGCCGTATTCATAAATATGTTGACTTTTGCATAGCGGTGGATTAGATACAAGCATAGAAATAGGAATAAATACCTCATTATTCCGTTTTCTATGGATACAAGTAATATCAGCCACCTATTCACAAACACCATTATAAGGTCTTACAATGTTTGCGAACCATTCGAGTCATTAAAACCAATATATTGGGAACATTACTTACGTCAAATCCACCGCTACGCGTTTGTTAAAAATCTTCATGAATACAGCCGTCAATAATATTTTCGTTAGAAGGAACTAGGATATGCGTTCGCGGCACTGTGATATCTCATAGTCTTGTTTGTGAATACGGAGTTAATGCTGAGTGCATGAAAGCAGAAACGATTGACGTCTAATTACTGATTTTGACAGCGACCTTGTGGAATGACGAGAGAAATGATGAATCTAAAATGTTCTGTTGGAGATTGGAGGAAAAAATTTCATACATGAAAAAGTATCCGTCAAAGCTATTAGACTAAGGGCCAGTTTCAACGGTTCCTGATAATGCGTTAGATAGTTATCTGACACAGGTCGCCATATAAAAGCTATCAAAAATCTGTCAGATGCAACTGGTCCTAATGTTATAATTGTATCAAAATGTACAGCCTAGCGCCATCTAGGCTTCCGAATGTGTGTGTGTGTGTGTGTGTGTGTGTGTGTGCGTGTGTGTGTGTGTGTGTGTGTGTGTGTGTGTGTGTGTTAAGCCGTTGTAAGTATAAATATTAAAATAGTTATTTATGATACTAGTGCGGTAAGTTTGTTCAAACAAATAAAACACAAACATAAATGAAATAATTAAAAATGTCGAGACAATCTTTGACGTTTCTAATATGTTAAATGGCGCAAATTTGCAAATGGCACCACATGTACTAAAAATTAGAACTACACGTAGAGAGTGTATTAAGAACTTTCTCTATGGAACTACATCTTTCGCTCATTTACTATTTAGTATTAAAGTGAGACAAACGTATTAAGCAAAAGCGCTTTCAAGGAGGTTCTAAGATTAAGCTTATTTATTCTCGCAATATGAAACTCTTTGGTTGAATTCTTTTGTAGGTTTTACAGAAATTAAAAAATAAACTGGCCAAGTGCAAGTTGGACTCGCACTAGTAGTGTATGGTGCGTCATTTTTAACTTTCGAACAATGTATACAGGCTTTGTAAATGCATTTTTTCAGCAAATGTGCTGAAAAGGTAATTTGAGGTCTAGATGTAATAAGAAGTATGCTGTGTTAAAGTAAATAATAAAGTTATTCTGCACTGAATAACCGACGCGTTTGTATTAGACAAGTGAGACCATACAACTACCGTTAGTGCTCCAGCTATTTGGCCTTCAGCTGATGTATGATACAGGCTTGATGTTAAATACTATGTAAACGAGTCGAGAGGCCCAGTGGTGTAGTGGGATAATAGTCGGCTTTGATGCCAGATATACCGAGCTCAATCCCAGCCGTGAACCAATGAATTTTTCTAATAAAAACATTATTTGCGCTTTTCACAGTTGCCCTCCGGTGAAGGAAAAATATCGATTAAAAACCCCCGTCACACACATTTGAGCACTTTAGACGCACCTATATTTTAAATGATTGACTTTGAGAAAAAATGATTTTAGGAACCTCAATGTCATTTTTAAAGACATATCCATAGACACCCCAAACGTATAGGTTTGATCAAAAAATGTTTTTTCTTTTTTTCAGTTCTACGTATGGGATGGGATGCCCTTAAACTTTTATATTTTTTATTTTTGTATAAAAATCGTAAAGTGGTTACAGAATACATCCACCTACTAAGTTTCAATTCTGCAGTCCTAATAGTTTCGGAATAAAATGGCTGTGACATACGGACGGACAGACAGACAGACAGACAGACAAACAGACATAGCCAGTAAAAATATGGCAGTTGAAATTAAAAAATATATATATTTGGCGTTTATTGGTGATCCTACTGATACGAAGAAACTTATGGATTGCATATTAACCAAATATACATGGTAAATAAAATATCACTAAAGTGTACGTGCCCCCAAAACACATGCTCTCATAATTAAGATAGTTTAAAAACGAAAACAACCGACTTCTATGCCCCGCGAGTCAATTTCAGTAGCAAGTTTGAAACGTTTTTCATCATATCTCTGGAGATACTCATCAAATCTCAATGAGATTACAATGGGACTGCTTCGGAAATATACTCTACCGATTAAAAAAAGATTCATTGGAATCAGTTCACAATTAACAGAGTAATTCCGTAACATACATACAAAAAACAAAAAAAAAAAACATGCATACGAATTGGATAAACTCCTCCTGGAAGTCAGTTGAAAAGAGCAAATCGATAGCGCGATACTTTAAAGTTGTTTAGATATCTAAAATATAACATTATATGAGCATGTCCGAGCAAACACGGTTACTTGGTCGTGACAAATTCTACAAGTACAAATTCTACAAATACAATACAAATCCTACAGTGAACATCGTGATCTCACCGCGTGACTTCACTCCCGTAGAAGAGCGACCGACATACTTGCTCGAAACCTAGGTCGAGAAAATTCGTCTACAGGTAAGTGAATTACAGCCGGTATATGACATTAATAAATTCTACACCACCAAGTAACCCACAAAAACTGAAATAGGTGTGTAAACCGTTCCATGAAAATATTTCGACCAGAGTCAAGGATCAAACCCGCCTCATGACGATCATTTTTCAGTCTCAGTCCGCATTTCTCAGCCAAAATCTCATCGCAGAGCGGATATCTGTCAAGTCAGTCATCCCTTAGGCCAGTTATATAAGGGTGGTAGATTAGTTGCGTAGGTAATAATTTAAGATTTTAAGAACCGATTTCAAATGTCGCGCTAGTCAAAATAGCCAGCCGGTAAGTAGTATGTCATCGAGGTATATAATACATACAATGCATGCATCGTAATACAAAAGTTGATAATATATTAAAAAGCGCTCGACTTTTAATGGGTTAAATGGCAACGTTAAATGGGTTTTAAAATATTTTAATGGAACCACCTGGGAAGGGTACCCTTTGAAACTAAAAAAGGATTTTCCAAATCGGTTCAGGCATCTTCGAGTAATCGGTGTACAAACATCAAAAATTAAAAAAATATAATATATCGATGAGTTAAGAACCTCTGAACCGTGAAGTCAGTTAAAAAGATCATAACTATTTATTTTGATGGATAAATCAAATTCCAGGCCTAGCGTGTTAACCATCCTGAGCTTAATACAAGGCAAAATATCACGTGATTTCAAATAAGAACACTCATAATTATAAATCTCTGTAAGTAATGTTCGATTATCTCCATCCAAAGGTCGTCTGGAAGAGATCGCTATAAGCAATAATACCGCACATTGCATTATCATGTTATTTTTATTAATGATCCTATCTCATCAATCAATTATCAATTCCATTCTTATCACCAAGTGCAAGTCGGACTCGCACTCGTAGGGTTCCGTAACACAGTAACGTATTCTATAACTATGATTTTTCGCAACTCAAATATTTACTTTGTTTTTCATAGAGTTTGTATGAAAAACAAAGTTATCTTTGCGGTCGCCATATCTCAAAAATTGCTGACTGTATCTCATTCAAACCAATTTTCGTTGTTAGTTTTTATTGAGATCTATAGCATATATTTTTTTTAGATTTTTCACTCCCATACTTTAAAAGTTAGAGGGGGGGGGGGGATACACACATTTTACCAATTTAGACGCGCCTATCTTTCAAATGATTGACTTTGAGAAAAAACAATTTTAGAAACCTCAATTTCATTCTTAAAGACCTATCCATAGACACGTATAGGTATAGGTTTGAAGAAATTTTTTTTTTTTGTTTCAGTTCCAGATATGGGATGCCCCCCCTTAAACTTTTATAATTTTTATTTTCGTATAAAAATCGGAAAGCGGTTCACAGAATACATCTACCTACCAAGTTTCAATTCTGTAGTCCTAACAGTTTCGGAATAAAATGGCTGTGACATACGGACGGACAGACAGACAGACAGACATGACGAATCTATAAGGGTTCCGTTTTTTGCCATTCGGCTAGGGAACCCTAAAAATCAGCGCAGTTTTCAGTCTAGACTAGAGGTCATATTTTAGACAAGGACAGCACATTTTGGTTGGGGATTGCATTAACCACCAATATAAAAAAATTATACAACAGTCTCTTCTAATCACCGAAACAGGCTGCTGCCTTTGGTAGGTATTAAAAAATTAGTGAAACTGTTCAACCAATGTACCCTCACCTTTAACTTGTCATTCGGCGTCCTTGACCGCCACCCTCCTTTCTACGCTGTTGATGAAATTGCACACCCCCTCGGGTTTATGAACCTGTCACCTCGGACTAAATTGAGCTATCTTTGTGGAAAGAGTCATAATACTTCTTTCAGACCTTACCCTTTAAATGATAATTTTAGATCGTTTAAAAAACTAAACGAACCGACTTCAAACGACGCGCTAGTCAAAGTAGCTAGTAGACGAAGTAACTATTACATAATCTGTGCCAGTAGTTAGTGGTAACTAGTAAGTCATCGAGATAAGTAAATGCGTCGTAATACAAATGTTGAGATATTAAAAACGGCTAAGCCGATTTCGTTCAAATGTAACTGGGACCACCTGTGAAGGGTACCCTTTGAAACAAAAAAAGAATTTTCCAAATCGGTTCAAGCATCTTCGAGTAATCGGTGAAAATACATTTAAAAAAAAGATTCCGACGAATTGAGAACATCCTCCTGTTTTGTGAAGTCGTTTAAAAAGGTAAGTAAGGCTAAAACTTTGCGTAATTCCAATGTCATGTACTAAACATCGTGTCGGCTCTGGTTGAACCGGTTGGATACATTTTTTTTCCAGGTGGTTTAAGCGTTTGTCGAATCGCTCATGTAACACCACCCAATGATCACGTGGAGAAGAATAATTGTCTGTATCTATAGACACGACAACGGCACCTCAGTTATTATTTCTTCAGGCTTTTCGATACTTATCATCAGTCTATTTCCATCGTCAGCAAGTTTTTGTTTGTCTATAATAAAGAAATATAATGTGTAATAAAAAGTCTGTCTATAATGAAGAAAGACTGACGAAACAGATTTATGAGACGAGTGTCAATGGGGCAGCCGGTAGAGGCCGACCTAGGCGAACGTATTACGACCAGATCGGAGACGTTTTAAACAAAGGCCAAGTCAAAAGTACTTATAACCGGCGAGCATGTATGAAGGCGCCCATGAAAGTGGAAGAAGCGAAAGAGGTATGTCAGGATCGTAGCATGTGGAAAGAAGTAGTCTCTGCCTACCCCAACGGGAAAAAGGCGTGATTGTATGTATGTATGTATGTATAATAAAAGAAAAGATTATGTACAGCACAAGCTCGCTCGCAAGAAACGACGCTTATCTGATGGTAAACGATGACGTATATATAATCATCACTACTCATCACCAAATATCAAGTGAGTAATAAGACAAGTGCTTGCCTGTTTAAAAAAGCCTAAGAAATGTATGTGTGACAGCTTGGATCATTCCTAATAAGTTCAACTAAACAGTTCAACCATCGATACATATATATAAATAAACTGGCCAAGAGCAAGTCGGACTCGCACGCGTAGGGTTCCGTACCTCACTACAGTATTTTATAAGATCGAGCAAAAATACCACTATAATTTTCGCCAGCAATAAATAAGAAATAAGCACGCGGCTCACAACTCTGTTTTGATAAAATGTTTATTAACATAAACATTTTATCTGACAAAAATTGTTGTTATAAAATACCTATAATTTTTTGCCAGCAAAGATTGTCTTACTCTATTGTGTTACGGAACCCTACGAGTGCGAGTCCGACTTGCACTTGGCCAGTTTTATTTTATTGAATCAAAGTACCAGGGTCTCATAACCCAGCAAGAGGTTCCTATACCCAGTCGCTGGTTGCAAGGATGCTTTATATATAGCTGTTAGAAACAAAAAAGAAAAAAGAAAATTCTGTCTCCATTTACAAATAGCGTCAGACCCGAAACAAACAGACAATAGTGTATTGTACAAACCACAAAGGGTTCTAAAGGGAACATGTAGATATTGTATCAATGCTGGATAGGGTTTCAAAGAGACAAATAGAGGAGGTAGTTTGTATATTGTTCCATAGTAAATGCGTGAATATACATAGCTTTTTGTTCGCCTACACATTGTGTTTTGTAAAATGTTAAGACAAACAGTTATAAACAGCAATTATATTATATTATTGATCCACAAAAACACCTGACCACTGTATCATCAGATCTCACCTCATGTTAACAGATGCTTTTTAGGGTTCCGAACCCAAAGGGTACCAACGGAACCCTATTACTGAGATTCCGCTGTCCGTCTGTCTGTCTGTCTGTCTGTCTGTCTGTCTGTCTGTCTGTCTGTCTGTCTGTTCGTCTGTCACCAGGCTGTATCTCATGAACTGTGATAGTTAGACGGTTGAAATTTTCACAGATGATCTATTTCTGATGCCGCTATAACAAAAAATACTAAAAACAGAACAAAGTTAAAAATTAAAGGGGGTCCCCATACAAAAAACGTGTTTTTACTATAGCGCCATCTATGAACGATGGTAACCAACAAAAAGGTCACTGACCTTTGTGTTAACGTTCACATGGTGGGTGTTAGAAGTTCGTTCGACATTTGTTAGATGGCGTTGTTGTAAATAAGCATGTTTAGTATTGACACGGTATTGACACGGTATTTATATATATCGATGTTAAAACTATGTAGATACTTAATTTTTCCGGCAAATTTTGTTCAATCGGAACCCTACGTGTGCGAGTCCGACTCGCACTTGGCCAGTTTATTTATAAGATAAGCTAGCGTTTGACCACTATCTTGCCTGGTGGTAAGCGATGATGTGGTCAAAGATCGTGAACACGTTAGGCCTAGGAATACTCTGGCCCTCAAGGCTTGTGTGGTAACGGAACACCGTAATGTTATGGCGGCAAATTTGGCCGTGATGGTGGTTAGCTACTTTTTGGTAGCAAGTCCGGCGGGACATCGATATATCAGGCTGCTATAGAAATTCGAACTAAGATGCTTAAGCGCCGGACAACTGACTTTAGTATGCGCTATCTTAAACCACCTTTGAATGTGGCTGGCATCGAATATCATGGTGGAACTTGGCGGCCAATGATTACCACTACTATTACTCATTTTGGACCAGCCTGAGATCACGTAGAGGATTCCTAAGAAGGTATTTAACAATTAGTAATTAAGATAGTTTAAAAACTAAAACAACCGACTTCCATGCCCCTCGAGTCAATTTCAGTAGCAAGTAAGACGTATATCGTCATATCTCTAGAGATACTTACCAGATCTTAATGAAATAACAATGAAACCACCTCGAAAACATACCCTACCGATTTAAAAAATAATCATTAAAATCGTTTCACAATTGACAGAGTAATCGCGTAACATACATACAAGTAAAATATATACAGTCCAGTTGAGTACCTCCTTCTTTTTGGGCAGTCAGTAGAAAATAGCAGGGCAAAGACCCATTTCAATCTAGACTCAAATTACTCGTTGTGTATTACCTAGTAAAAACCAGTACCTCATCTATATATATCTATACTCCCGTAACTTTACCCTGACTTTCCCTGACATTCAATCGTCGTTAGCCTTTATGAAAAGGCTAATTTCTAAATGGCTGTACGTAATTGACTGGACATAGCTTTTACTGCCCACACAATAAAGTTTTACTTGAATTGATAAACAGAGACCTATGAGCGTGACCCTAGATGTTCCGTGGTGGCGATATGTGATATTCCGAAATGGAGGTTCTCAATTTGTTTGTATGTTGCTCATGCGGTTATTCTTCTAATTGTTAACCGATTCGAATGATGATTCAGGCGGGACATCGATATAAAATGCTCCTTTCACCTGCGGACGAGCACCCGTGCTAGGATTTGACTCGGTGACCTCTTGCTTAGAAGTCAAGAAATCTTTGACGCTAATGGGGCTCTCAGAATCAGTACATACGGAAAATTTGAGGACAGATGAGTTTGAGGGCCCGGTGGTGTGAGTGAGAGAACGGTAGGTTTTGATGCCAGAGGTGCCGAGTTCAATCCCCGCCGCGCACAAATGGATTTTTCTATTGAAATATTTATGTGCGCTTTTCACAGTGGCCAAATAGAATAGAAAAAAAGAAAACAACAACCCCCGCATGGTTGTAGGATACTATCTAGTGTCCGCCTGGCCAGCTACTACTCTCATGTTAGAAAATCTGTCGCCAAACATCTAATGTGTTCCGGCAGCTATCCATGAGATCCAGTTCCCGTTCTAGACCTAGCGTGCTTACCATCTTCGACCGCATCATCACTTACCAATAGATAAGATAGTGGTCAAACGCTAGCCTATAAGATATAAAAAACTGGCCAAGTGCAAGTCGGACTCGCACTCTTAGGGTTCCGTAACACAGTAGAGTATTCTATAACTATGATTTTTCGCAACCGCAAATATAACTTTGTTTTTCATACAAATATGTATGAAAAACAAAGTTATATTTGCGGTTGCTATATCTCAAAAACTGCTGACTGTATCTCGTTCAAACCAATTTTCGTTGAAAGTTTTTATAGAGATCTATAGAATATACTTTTTCTAGATTTTTCACTCCCTTACTTTAGAAGATAGAGGGGAGGGGGGCACCTATTTTACCACTTTAGACGCGCCTATCTTTTAAATGATTGATTTCGAGAAGAAATGATTTTAGGAACCTCAATGTCATTTTTAAAGACCTATCCATAGACACCCCACACGTATAGGTTTGAATATATATATTTTTTTGTTTCAGTTCCATGTATGTGATGAACCCCCCCTTAAACTTTAATATTTTTTATTTTTGTATAAAAATCGGAAAGCGGTAAAGAGAATGCATCTACCTACTAAGTTTCAATTCTGTAGTCCTAATAGTTTCGGAATAAAATGGCTGTGACATACGGACGGACAGATAGACAAACAGACATACAGACATGGCGAATCTAAAGGGTTCCGTTTTTTGCGATTCGGCTACGGAACCCTAAAAAGTACATTAATACAGTCAATAACATATATTAATCAGTCAGGCATATCTTTTGCCTAGTTCTTAAGAACTATCGTAAGAGATATGACTAGTATTGTGTATAAAATCGATAACTAATTGTAACTTAAAAAGATATAGCAATAGATATATTGCTATATCTTTAATTAAAATGTCAATAGTACTTTCGAATTAGATAACAATTATTTGCAACCGACTTCCAAAAAGAAAGAGGTTCTCAATTCGTCTGTAGGTTTTTAGGGTTCCGTAGTCCTGACAAGGAACCCTTATAGTTTCGTCATGTCCGTCTGTCTCTCTGTCTGTCTATCTGTCTGTCTGTCTGTCCGAGGTTTTCTAAGAGACCGTTAATACTAGAAAGCTGTAATTTTGTGGGTATATGTATATAAATTACGCCGACAAAATGCTGAAATAAAATTGTGAAAAATATTTTTTTAGGGTAGCTCCCCTATATGAGAAGTGGGGATGAATTTTTTTTCATCGTCTACCACACCGTTTGGGGTATCGTTAAATAGGTCTTTTAAAATCACTTCAAGGTTGCTATGACTATTTTTCGATTGAATGCTCCATTTACGAAATATTAAACTTTAACGTGCAAATTTTTGTTTCAGTAGGGCGTCCCCCCGCCCTCTAAAAGATAAACTGTTGGCTTGAAAAATCTGGAAAAATTCGTGATAATAGTGCGTTTCATGAACTTTAAAGGAAAACTATAGCGGTTGAGATAACTTTATTAGTTTAGCAGTAATAGTCGTTGAACTTGGGTATTGGATATTTTTGTATCAAATACTAAATCCTTAGAATAAATCCTAAGACCGAGTACCTAGTTGCTTGTTTATAACGGGTAAAGACTTGCAATGAATAACAGGCTACTACGGAACCTTACACAGCGCGTAGCCCGACACGCACTTGGCCGGTAATTTTTTTCTATGTATGTTACGCGATTACTTTATATTAATTGTGAACCGATTCGAATGATTATTTTTTTAATTGGCAGGGCACATTTGCGAGGTACGTCCATTGTAATTTCATTGAGATATGATAAGTTTCTTCAGAGATAATATGATGATACACGTACCAAACTTAATAGGTTGTTTTAGTTTTTAAACTATCTTAATTATTGTAATAAATTGATACATAAATCTTTATTTCAGGTAACTTATGTAAACATGAAATGTTATACTGAGACCCATATTATTCATAAATAGCTTACAGACTAGCATATACATACATACACACATATATAATATACCTATTTACTAATCACAGACAGATTCGTAGAATAAGACACGTTAATTTTTCGACGACATATGACGTTCATTCATGCTGTCCGGTATCCGACCTCGAAAGCGTCGAAACTTGACACCCCTCGGCCAGAATTCCTCCACTATATAAGTTCCAAGGGACTTAGACGGAACCCGCACCACAAATCAATGGCAGATGACATTGTGATGCGACAACTTCACCACCCTCAGAGACATATTCGTCTTCAGCTTGATATATTCCGCCACCTCCTCCGCCTTGATGGTATAATGTACGCGGGATATGTACAGCTGCGTCGTCGGTATCTCCTACTCTTGGTCCTCCTACTGGTATCTCCGGTCGCAGTAAATGGGACGGACCTGTCGGTGCGGTACCGCACTTGTTTCGGTTTGACGGCTTCTTTTTCTTCTTTCGCCTTTTTTTCCACCTTTTTAACCGACTTCAAAAAAGGAGGAGGTTTCTCAATTCGACCGTATATATTTTTTTTTTTTTTTATGTTTGTTCGCGGATAACTTCGTCGTTTATGAACCGATTTCGATTATTCTTTTTTTGTTCGAAAGGAGATATCCCAAGTGTGGTACCATGGTAATTTTATCGAGGTATAATGAGTATCTCCAGAGATATTGAGATAAACATCTCAAAATTGGTACTGAAAATGAATAGCGCGGCATTGAAGTCGGTTGTTTTTTTAGTTTTTAAACGATATTATTGAAGCCGTAATGTCAACACTAAAATGTCAGATACATATTTTTGTCTAAAACGTAGTAGGTCTTTTCTTACAAATCATTGTTCGTTTCCGATTGTTCTATCAGCTTTAGACATCTGATTATGTTAAGTGTATTATTTTTAGTTAACTAAGACTTTTCATCTGTAATTTGGCTATAGCTGTGAATAAACATTTTTTTATTTTCATTTTTCATTTTTATCCCTTTGAATATTTATTCAATACAGCCTGCAGAACTTTCTGAATAGTTCAATATATTACAAATGGCACGCACCCAATACGATCTCGATGCAAAATTGAATTAAATTCTCGTTCATTCGCTGTTCTTGCATAATTAAAGAAACACCTGAAGAGCTTTTACTAGATTTAAAATGTAGTATTTTATTCCATTTTCGCACTGGGATAATAGAGATATAGTCTGGCTGGGGTTCTAGTCAGGAGTAATAATCTAGTAGTTCAATTCATGGTTCATGGGTTTTTTGACGTAAAAGGAGTTCGACTGAATAGCTGATATCATTTATAAGGGTTTCTAAAACCCTACAAGTTTGGGAAATGGGTAAGGATAGTTGCTCTATGTTAATTACACTAAAGGTACGACCACACTGCGGCATCCTGTGTCTACGTGCGTTTTCGCGATCTGATTTTCAATCGTTTTCTGATCGCAGTAGATTACCTTTGGTGTGAACCAGTCGGTACAATATCACTGCGCTATCTGATCGCCGCCAAGATCGCGCACGCAGGACGCCACAGTGTGGCCGTACCTTAAAGTCAATTGTTTAATGCAACTCTTCGTTTCATTGCCGTCTTCCCATTACAGCCAAGTAGGATTTGAGATAAGACCGCATCGATACAAAATTAGAAGAAATTATCAATTTTCTTTCAGCCAAAAAAACAACATTTCAGATAGGCATCAGATGCAAGACATAATAAACTTTTTGAAGATTGACAAAATAAAAATCTTGATGAGATTATTTTTTATACAAGATAGGTAAGCTTACGGCTTTTGACCACTATCTCACCTGATGTTAAGTGACGATGCGATCAACGATGCAGCGCGCTTACTTAGAATCGCGCTTAAATAGAATATACCTATTCACCCGCGATTCGAAGACCCCCGGGTTATAGTTACTGGGAAACACAGATACCACCAAGGAATTCCATTCCTTGTTTCGAGAAACAAGATGCTATACATATTTTTTTGCCTTTCCGAGAAAAACCTTTTAACACTGACTGCAGCACTTTTTCGCATATTTTTTCATTTTTTTTATTATTATTTTTCGTAGGTGTGGCATCAAATAAAAACTAAAATCCAACAGCAGAAGGTCACACGCACCCCTTGTGAAAAAAATTATTTTAAATAATAATGTATTATATTTTTTTTGTATTGTACTTCCGATACCAAAAATCGAAAAAACGCACGGTGTGTGTTCTCAGCAGCGAACGTGTTAAATTAATATATTTATATTTCACCATAATCGGTATGTATACAGAACAGTCGTTATAAACATAGCCCATTATCTGTCACCCGTCACGAGAACACACATAAAAGTGTCCGCCCGCGATCTAGAACACCAAACCTCCCGTGAAATGAACAAAACTACCTCCCTACCCTCTTCCCTACAACCACCCCGCCGCAATCTGCCGCAAATTGCATCGAGAATTACCCCGCGTCGTGGTCTAATTTACCGAGCGCGTATGCAGCTCTGTTTTGAAATTATTCAATGGAGTAGTATTCAGATAGTAATTAATATTATGTTTCTTTGAAGTGTTTCACACTTTATATTTTTGTAAATTGTTAAACACAATCCAAAATTTCATCGTACCGACGGGACTTGAACCCGCAACCTCCGGAATAACATGTTCCGGTGCTTTGCCAATTAAGCCACGGTGCGAAACAAATGCAATCCACTAATTTCGTCGTAACGATACTTCGCGCCGTGGCTTAATTGGCAAAGCACCGGAACATGTTATTCCGGAGGTTGCGGGTTCAAGTCCCGTCGGTACGATGAAATTTTGGATTGTGTTTAACAATTTACAAAGATAGTAATTACTAGAATATGTCGTTTAATTTAATAAAATTGCAGTGTCAATTAATACTCATTTTTGGATTTTTGATGTTAAGGATTGAAAACTTTTATGTGTATCACTCAAAAGTCTAAAAAACGAATAGCCGAAGATCGGGCTCAGTTGCATGACTTGGGAGAGGCCTTTGTCCAGCAGTGGACTGATACCGGCTGATTATGATGATGATGATGATGACTCAAATGTCTTATTTCTCAAAGGAATAATATCACTTAATTCGTTCAAAATAGTGTAGTAAAATTGTGGTGTTAAGATTTTGGTAAGTTCTCCTATGTAATTGTCATAATGATTGTAATTCGCCAAGCGAGGAAAAGTTTTTGATTTTCAGTGAACATCGCAATCTCATAGCGTGACCTCAATCCTGAGGAAGAGCGACGGACTCGAAACATAGGTCGACAAAATTCGACTAAAGGTACGGCCACCCCGCGGCTTCCTGCGATCTGCAGGCGCGATCTCAGTACTTTTCAATTGTTTTTTGATCGCGTTTGGTTTGAACCAGTCGGTACAAATACTACTACTTCGCTATCTGATCGACGCCTAGATCGCGCACGCAGGACGCTGCAGTGTGTCCGTACCTTAAGACTTTAACTCTAACTGATTTAAATAAAAAAATATGTTTTAGGCGCGATAAGTCCCGTATTTTAATATTTATAACTATGTGTTCAAATCGCGAAAGCTTAAAGTTTACAATTACAGTCAGTCATCATCATCATTATCAGCCAATTTCCGTCCACTGCTGGACGCCTCTCCCATGGCACGCCACTGAGCTCGATCTTCAGCCATTCGTTTCCAACCGCTGCCAGCCAGCTTGCGTATATCATCGCTCCACCTAGCTGGAGGGCGTCCTACACTACGTTTTCCAAGCCGTGGACTCCACCCTAGAACTCGTCTACCCTAAAGGTTATCGGTTCTACGACAGATGTGACCAGCCCACTGCCATTTCAGCTTGCTAATCCTTTGAGCTATGTCGATCACTTTGGTTCTCTGACGCATAACTTCGTTTCGAATTCGATCCTTCAGAGAAACTCCGAGCATAACCCTCTCCATAGCTCGCTGAGCGACTTTGAATTGGTGAACTAGTCGCACCGTCAGTGTCCACGTCTCGGCTCCGCAAGTAATAACAGGTAGGACGCACTCGTTAAAGACTTTTTGTCTTTAGGCTTTGTGGTATGGGTGACGAAAAGACTCGACGAAGTTTTCCGAATGCTGCCCATCCCAACTGTATTCTTCTGCGAGCTTCCTTCTAGATGTTGTTTCTAGATATTGTTGTTGTACCCAATTGCAAGATTTGCCCAAGGTAGACGTATTCGTGAACAACTTCGAGAGGAACTCCGTTTAGGGCAATCGGTTCCGGAATAACATGTTCGTTGAACATGATCTTGGTCTTATTCAAGTTCCTCCGGAGACCGATGCGTGCAGAAGGTCAGCAGGGTGGTCAGCATGTGTTGCAAGTCCTGCTCGGTTTCAGCCATGATGACGATATCATCTGCAAATCTCAAGTGTGAGAGGTAATTGCCATTGACATTTAAGCCCCGTCCCTTCTAGTTCAGCGTTTTGAACATATCCTCTAGAGCGTTTGTGAACAATTTGGGGGAAATAACGTCCTCTTGTCTCACACCTCTATGTAAGTGGATATGTTCAGTCTGCTAATTTTGTACTTCAACGGTCATAATCGCGGCGTCATACAGACCTCTCAACACTTGCACGTATCGCCAATCAACTTGGCACCGTTGCAGAGACTCCAGAACAGACCAGGTTTCAATGGAGTCAAAGGCTTTCACATAGTCCTCAAACGCTAAACACAGGGGCTGGTTATACTCTTCGGTCTTCTGTATAACCTGCCGCACTGTGTGAATGTGATCTATGGTGCCGTATCCTCCTCGAAACTCAGCCTGCTCGGAAGGCTGAAATTCGTCAAGCCTGCGCGCGAGACGATTTGTGATGACTCTCGAAAAAAGCTTATAGACATGGCTTAAGAGGGAGATAGCTCGATAGTTCTTCAAAAGGGTTTTGTCCCCCTTTTTGAAGAACATAACAACCAAACTCTTGCTCCACGTCTTCGGAGTTCTCCCCGAAAAGAGGACGGAATTAAAAATACGCTGAAGCTGTAGTAGCGTAGGAGTTCCACCGGCTTTTAAGAACTCCGTTGTAATTCCATCCTCTCCGGGGGCTTTTCAGTTTTTAATTTGTCTGAGAGCCATCAAAATTTCATCTAGGCTGATTTCTGGCAGATCTTTGGTATAATGGCGGGTTAGAGTGGCTCTAGGATCCTCGTTACCGGGTTGGGGAAGGGACGCTTGTGAGGTGTATAATTGGATGTAGAAGTCTTTTACTTCCTTATGAATCCCCGGCTTAGAAGCGACGACACTCCCGCTAGAAGTGGTCAACTTTTTCTATTTAAAAATCTTTTTGTTGAGAGTCCGTTGATCTGACGAAGTGACTGCGGGGTTTTCACGTCGCTTCTGCATTAGCTGTAGAGATTCCTCTGAAAGCTTAGACTTCTTGCCAGCACCTTGCGTCTCACAGAATTTTGTCCCCTCCTCCCTGAGGATACCTACCACATGGTCGAGATCTTGGTCAACGTCAACTTCAATTGTGGTTTCCAGTGCAGCGAATGGGTTCTCCAGTTTCAGCTGAAACGTTTCGGACCCGACCACGGATTGTAGCATGTTGGGTCGGAGCGTGGACTTCATTAGATGAACACATTCAAGCTTGCAGTCGATATCTAGAGAGCCTCGGACTAGTCGGTGATCACTGCCAGTTTTAAACCTAGTGATTACTGAGACATCCCTAAATATGCGCTTTTTGTCCGTCATAATGAAGTCGATCTCGTTTTTGGTCATAGCGTCGGGGCTTTGCCACGTCCACTTCCGCTGGGGGTCTTTCTGAAAGAAGGAGTTCATGAAAAAAAGCCCCTCTTTTTCTAGAAAGTTGACGAGCATTTGCCCTCTATGATTTCTTCTTCCCAATCCGTGTGGTCCTACTACCGAATTGCCGCTTGCTTGTACTCCTACTTTAACGTTAAGATCTCCCATGACAACGTTGAAGTGGGCCTTTCGGGTGGTATGCAAGGGCTTAGAAATGTCCTCGTACATTTCCTCCACTTCATCGTCCGAGTGTGCCGAAATCGGTGCGTATACTTGGATAACCTTGAGGTTATACCTCTCGGTGAGTTTGATCACAAGATACACTACCTTTGTCGACACACTGGAGATTTCTAGAATGTTGTCAGAGAGGATCTTGTTGACCAAGAACCCGACGCCACCTTGGGATGGTTGTTCTCCTTCTCTGAAATACATAAGATGCCCGATTCAAGGGTGACGGTGTCCTCCCCCTCTCTTCGGACTTCACATAGCCCTAGAATATGCCATCTTATGTTTTTCAGCTCCTATTCCAGTAGTGCCAAGTGTGCATCAAGCCGTAGCGCGCGTCCATTAAACGTTGCCAGTGTCAGTCGGTGTTGACGGCCTACCGTAGGCCGAGGATTCTTAGCACCCCCGCCTTGGTTAGGAATAGCGGGGTGACTGGGAACTGGGGGCCGTTGTAAAGTTGTGGTTGCCATGCAGGTTTTGCCCAAATAATCAACACGCGCTGGGCAGTCGGGTTGGGTGATCGCAGGACGTAGCTTCTCGCACCGGTGACACTGCTGCCCGTCACCGGCCTGTGGTACTTAGCTACGTCGTTTTGAATGGATAAACCGCCATTTGTCGGTCGCCAGAGCCTCGTTCGCTGATCGACAGGATGCACCACGTGGAGGAGAGGTTGGCTGGGAGCAATTAGGTGGAAGTTTGCTCCCTTACATCCCTTACAGGAGATAGTGGAATTCTTCAGTATCTACTACATAGAAGATCCTTCCAAGTAAGCGTGGTTTTAATGGTCTTTCTACAAGCTTTATCTCTACTACGCGGCGAATTTATTTGTCCGTCACAAAACTTGCAAATTAAATTTAATCCACTTCCCGGTTACTGATTGTGCTGACATTGTTGCTGCATGTGTAAATTGCGTGACAATGCAATATTATGATGACATGGCGCTGATCTGATGATGGAGCTGGAAGGTGGCCAAAGGAACTCCTAAACTACACATGTTATACCCGTTGTGTTTGGGCTCGTTGGATTTGTCTTAACTAACTCTGGTCCTAGTTTATGT
This sequence comes from Cabera pusaria, assembly GCA_954871355.1. NCBI lineage: Eukaryota > Metazoa > Arthropoda > Insecta > Lepidoptera > Geometridae > Cabera > Cabera pusaria. The sequence continues at coordinate 2,278,244 of OX940896.1, forward strand.
AAAAGCTTGTGTTTAAAAAGGTTTTTTAAAACATTACTTGTAAACTTTAAAGTATTAACTGTAACCAAACAGTTACCTACCATAAAAAGTACGTTTATACAAATGTTTTAAAAATTTACCTACACGATTAAACATCGATCACAACTAGGTCAATCGCATTCAAACCCTAAAGTTCAATTGCTATTCTTCTTTCAGTTGTCGCCCCTGCAAAAATGAAAGACACCACTCAAGATAGCGTGCAAGGCCCACAAAATTAGAGGGCCCTACAGGACCGGAGGGCTCGAGAGGCTTAGGGGAGCACTCTTAGCCCTTAATGGAACTCGCCTAAGTTGTCAGAGCTCGTGTTAAGCGATACTTAATTAAAGGGCATTCTCGCCATTTTACGGGTAATAAAAAAATTTACATGAAAGTATATATTACTTTTATAATAAGTTTGGAGCTTAGAAAAAAAGAAAAAATCAATTAGAGAAGTGCTTGAAGTACAAATAGGTAATTATAATAAAGTGTTTCGGATTTTCATTTATTTATTTATTTATAAAGAAGATACATAGGCTTACAATGAAAGTACTTATGATTATAGGTCTAAGGTAATGTTAATCTACATTCTAATGTAAGAACACAATTTAATTAACTTCAATTATATGTAATGTCAAGGAGCCTGCACTAGGAGTAATCCTGTGTCGCAGGACTTTCTTGTCTCTTTCTTATTGTACATTATATGAGCGTGTGTGAGTGTGTGACTGTGTGTGTGTGTATGTGTGTGTGTATGTGTGTGTGTGTATGTGTGTGTGTATGTGTGTGGGTGTGTGTGTGTGTGTGTGTGAGAGTGAGAGAGATAGAGAGTATTATGAATGTGAGCGTGAGTAAGTCGTGTGTGTGAGTGAATAATTATTGTTTGCATGTGTAAGTAGTGTGTGTGTTTGTGTGTGTGTGTATGAAGATTTATGATTTGATGAGATAGTTTTGTTTACATGTAGCAGCAATTTATTTTAATAGAAATATGTTAATAGAAAATGCTTTATTGTTATGATAATGTGCGAGTAATAGTATGAAACCAACTACGAAAATCCATGATACGTTTCAGTATTTAGTCAGTGTACAGTGTAATATTGTATTAAAGCCTTCCAGTTAGATTAAGCGATTATATATGGAAACTGTCTGGCAGTGGCTGGAAACAAAGAGCTGAAAATTGAGCTCAGTGGCGTGCCATAGGTGAGGCATATGACAAGCAGTAGACAGAGATAGGCGGATGATGATCATGATAATGTAACATTGGAGGTTGTAAAAATTACAATTAAAATAAATCTATTATTGATATTATTAACGGGATACCATTTACCATTTAATGTAATGTGAGTTTCCGATATTTCGGTGCTGTTACAAGCGCCATATTCACGGATAGACTGTAGAGCCGCGTAAAGGTACGACCACACTTCGGCGTCCTGCGTGCGCGATCTATGCGGCGATCAGATAGCGCAGTAATATTTGTACCGACTGGTTCACACCAAACGCGATCCATGATTTTTTTTTTAAATTGTATGTTCACTGATTATTCTAAGACGCCAGAACCGAGTTGGAAAATTCTTTATTCGAAAGGGTATTTATTCTTCACAGGTGGTTCCATTTATATGTCATCGAGATATGTTCAGTACCTCCAGAGATATGAAGATAAACACCTCAAGCTTAGTAAGAATTGAAAATGCGCGACGTTTGAAGTCCGTTTTTTTAGTTTTTAAACGATCGTCCGAATCAGCAAACATAACAAAAGACGCCCTGTGACCAGATGGAGCAACGACATACTATTAATTTAACGAGCTGCAATTTAAAAAGAAAATCCGGCAGTAAAGCACAATGTGATATTTTGGGATGTAAAGGAGCGCAAATACCACCTTAGTGCTCCCAGCTAACCTCACCTGCCCGTTGTGCATCCTGCTGACCAACAAACGAGAATCTGACGACCGACAAATGGCGGTATAACCATTTCAAATTATGGCGTAGCTAAATACAACAGGCCGATGACGGGCAGCAGCGTCACCGGTGCGAGGAGCTACGTCCTGCGATAGCCAACCCGCCTGCTCAGTAATGTAAGGTAATGTAAGTTGTACACGGACTGCTTCTAGCAGTTGAGACCGACTGCTTGAAGCCGCAACCGCGTGGTGAATTACTATAGAAATTAATTCGCTGCCGTACACACGACTGCTCGAGCAGTCGCGACTGATTCAAGCATTCAACAGCATGACGAATTTCCATCGTGCCGTCGACCACTTGCGAGCGGACGCGAGCTCGAGCTGTCAACAACCGACCGCTCGAGCGATTCGTGTACGTCGCTTAGCCGATAACTGCTCGAGCAGTCCGTGTACGGCCGCTAATAGACTCTTTAAGAATCTATAGTTTTCAATATCTCTATTATTTTAATTAAAGAATTACTAAATCATAAATTTTACGGATTAACTTTATCAGTGAGATTAAAAAGTAACTCCGTAAAATGTACAATAAAAAGTTCTAGATCTTGCAGAATTGATAATAATTTTAATATCAAAATTTGAATTTTCAATCAGATGTTCTCTGTAGCAGATGTGCTTTAATATTAGTAAAAGAGCACGAGATGATAAAAATGAACTTTTATTTTAATTCAGCTGTTTGAACTTTATTCGAGTTCATTGAAACCTCAATTTCTGATCTTCATTAATATATTAAAGTGTACATGTATTCGAAATCAATAATTAAGATTATTAACCGACTTCCATGCTGCGGGAGTCAGTTTCGGTAGAATTTTGGACGTTTAGTGTCATATCTCTAGAGATCCTCATCAGATCTCGATGAAATTACAATGGGACTACCTCAAAAACAAACCCTACCGATTAAAAAAAGAACCATTCAAATCGGTTCACACTTGACGAACACCCTTAATATTTTGAAATGAGGCCTAATAGGTAGGTAGCGTACCTCATCTCATAGACCAGGAATCAGATATCAAGCACCACCGTATGTATAGCCGCCATGGCTATGTTTTGTAAAATTTCCAATCTTTGTTATACTTATAGATTTAAAAACGGGAATTTAACGTGACTTACACGATGTCTGATGAAGAACATCGACACACGTCACGAAGAAGAACGTTGACAGCGGCAACTCGGCGGTGACAGAGCACGCTCTCACATCTGGGACGACGCACTACATCAGATTTGACAAGGCACGGATTTTGGCGCGTGAAAAGCACTTTGTGCCCCGCAAAATCCGAGAAGCCATTGAGATTAGTTGTCGTCGTAACTTCAACAAAGACAGAGGGTGGTACCTGTCACATACGTGGAAAACCGTTCTTCATGGAAAGCACGTCACCAGTGGCAACAGTGAGGAGGACACTTTGAGTTCCTTCTGCCGGTTAGATGTGGTTTCGTCTGATGAAAACAGCAGTGATGAAGACGAAGCCCTCCAACCTAATCCCGCGCCTCCACTATGTACACTGCATCATCACCCCCCACCAACACCACCGCCGACGCCGCCGCCGCCGCCCGCTCCGTCTGCCCGCGCTGCACGAGCAGCAGCCCGCAGTGCAAGGCTGAACGTGTCGGCGAACGCCCCGCACTCAAGATCCTGAAGAAGGCCTCTGGATAAGGCCAAACATATGTCGATCGCTATATCGACATCGAGTAAGTCACGTTAAATTCCCGTTTTTAAATCTATAACTTTAAAATGAACGTGAGTTTTTATAATAATTAATCTTTGTTATAGTTTTTCATGTCTCCATTCTATAGCTTTTACATTACTTTTTTTAGTTTAGATATGTATAATAAGTATTTTTAATGTTTTATATGACATGTAACAATATTTAAATGTAGATGACAAAGAACATCGTGAGAGTTTAAGCAAAAAACTGGCGTTTAACAAAACCACTGACCTAAAATGACTACATACTTCATCTGGGTATGTTTAACATACGCTATATCTAAAAGTGACCGGTAATGACCGGTAAAATCCGGCTAAACCTAGCCCTAATCACTTCTAACCGACACTGATTGAATTGTACCTACACCGCTACATTACAATGTTCTCGCAATAATCGAACGCGGTCGTTTCCAATTAGTCCAAACCGCTGCGAATTGCTGTAGACGTACGTAGACCCTCTACGACGTATGTAGACTCTCTATGGAGCTACAAAATTGCTACGTGTTTAGCTACGAGGTTCATACTGGGAGAATGTATGGCAAAGAATGTTAAGATGTTTAGAAGCGAAAATCGAAATTAAATATTTTTTTTAACACCAAATAGACAAGCGTTTGCCCACTATCTCACTGATATTTAGTGATGATGCGATCGATGCAATTTTTTGGAATTTCAGTGTCGCAGGAAAAATCATGGAATAGAGCAAATTCATTTTAAATAAACATTTGTTTTAATATTGGAACATTTTGGATTGATCAATTAAATATTAACTTAATTCGAAGAGCACTTGATAACACAAAATATATTTTGCGTTTGGAGGTTAAAGACCGCAGTGAAAAGATTTTATTCCCCCCCACAATTTTTTTTTTTTTTTTTTTTTTTTTTTTTTTTTTTTTTTTTTTTTTTTTTTTTTTTTTTTTTTTTTTTTTTTTTAGAAAAGATTACTCGCAATGTGGGTTGCACATTACTAGTATTCTTGTTATATCTTGTTATTATATCGCACATTCTTTTCACATATTATCGATATATCTTTGTTCAGTTCAGTTTATGACCAAAACGTCTATGACATATTAGGTAAATGCACATTTTTGTAGTGATTTAAAATCTGTCGATTCTGTACGAAATTATTTTGTCAATGATCGCGTTCTATTGTAATGTACGGGACGAGAATCGTAATTAGTACTTACACGTGTCTTTTGTCACCGAAAATATCACAGCTTTCACGTTCACGAGGGAATTATCCATTTCGTTTAGTGGTAACCGTTCGTGCCAATTAAAGATATTGGATTTCTGTAATCTTACGCGACATTACTGTGGGACATTGTTTTTGGAATGTTTATGACTAAAAATACTTGTGAAAGAGTAGGAGTCGTCCATGGTTAAGTTAGTTAAAGTGCTTGAGCGTGTTATCCAGGAGGCGCAGGTTCCAGTCCTTCTAGATGGAGTAAATGTTGAATTGTATTTAAAAACTAAACTCAAAGCATTATTTGTTGAGAAAATGCTGCTACTCAATAACTGAACACTCGTATGACCGCAAAAGAACATAACAAATGTATAATTTTTGAACGTTATTATAATAAAATGTAATTTCCTTTACAATGTGTTAAAATAGTTTTGGAATAAATAAATTTAATTTTCTAAAATAGTTTTTTCAAAAATAATTTCAATTTATATTTGAATATAATTATGATCTTGTTAATCAGGAATAAAACGAATACAATTTGGCCAATCACTATTTCCACAACACGTAAAATTTAGGTTAACTAAAGGTCTTATTCTCTTAGTCTTAGTCTTAGTTAGTCTAAGTCTTAATACCCATATGGATTTTTATTGTTGTTTATTATATTTTTAAAGAAAATGATTTTATTTAATTCCTGATTTTATCACAAATAATCATAATCATAAACAACCACAGCCTTATTACAAAACGCAGTCTAACTTTAGTACTAGGTTTAAACCTCGACCAAATAAAATCCTTATTACAAAACGAGTTTTATCGCTAAAACGCGATTTATCTCTGTTAGTTCTGGTACTAAAGTTAAACTTCTGTCAACCCTAGTCTAACTATGGTACTAACTCGCAAACGTCAAATAAATATAGTAATCTGTGCGTCAATTTTTAGGTTATGTATGTAGTAACAGGTAGCGGCTCGGTTAGCGCCTTTTTATTTTAAATTTATTTATTGTATAATCCTGTCTACGTAAAATTGTTTTCGTCTTACGTGTTTATTTGATTGAAGTAAGCTGTGGTAAAAAGCAAAGCAAAATGGTTGTGAATTTGCGGGATGATTTAGATATGGTTCGGCGCCATACCAAGCAGAGGCACCGTATAAATCCATTTGAAATGTCCGATGAAGATTTATATAGATTCGAATAAAAGGAGACTTGTCAAGCGATCCTAGAGGAGGCTCTTAGTCCCCCGACATGCAAGAGGTTTGAGAATTACGTAGCTGGGCTCGAGAAGTAAGTGGTTCATTCAAACTAGTTCAATCATTTAAATGTGTGTAAATAAATATATTTCTAATTCTCGTTTTATTGTTTCTTTCTTAGATTCAAGACGACACCACCGATTCACATGGAGTGTCATAGCCAGTCGTGAGCAAAATTTGCAAGAGAGTGCCAGGAGCACTAACAAATATCTCTCATCAATATGTGACAATTCTTGTTACACTACAACAACAAGAGTAATATATCAGGATGTTTTGCACTCTAGCAAACTTTCTCACAGTGATATATAGGTGCAATAGACTGCACAAAGATACGGGTGAAAAAAATTAATGCTTTCGGAGGTCAAATGTTCATAAATTGTAAAAGATTTCCTTCTATTGTACAGGTATGTAGTCAGTAGTCATTTTAAATTTGAAAACATTAAAATCACAGTTTTAAATTTATTACCAAAATACTAATATAAACATTTTATTTTAGGTGGTTTGCAATCCTGATTTAAAAATAATGGATATAGTGACAAGGAAATGTACATGATTCAAGAATTTTCCGAAAATTTTCTGGTATATTACTTGGTGATAGTGGATACCCATGCACGCCTTATTTCCTTACCCACAACACCTCAAGAAGTTTGGTATAATAACTCTCATTGTCGTACTAGAAACATGTATGCTTTGGTTTGTGGAGCAGCACTTTCAGTATCTTGTGAAAGGATGTCTGGCAATATTGAGACTTGTAAAAATACTATTGTGTGTGCAGTGCTACATAACTAAGCTATTGATATGAAGGAATGCATATTTCCTGATGGTGATATTACAAAAGAGCTATCTTCTGCCTCAAAAGCAAAAACTGCAGCGCAGTATTGTAAACACTGTCCGTGAAAACATACAAAGAAGGCAATTTATTAACACATATTTTAAGTTCTGAGCCAGGTTTTAAACTCATTTGTAATAACATTTTTAAGTAAGTTCATGTCCTTAACCTTCATGACCGTTGCTCATTCTGATTTCTTTATTGAATCAAAAGTATTGTTTTTAGAAAATTATGCATAACATGAGATGTCTTTGGATGTAAAAATAGAATAAATAATACCAAGTAATATACAAGAAAATTACAACAATTTGTGACTCGAGGCTGAGGGTTGATTAACCTAAATGTTTAAATGTGTAGGTGAACTTCACCCTATTTATCAATTAATAAACAATAAAATACTTTTTATTTTATTTTCAAGTATGTATTTATTAGAAACAAGAGTGTTATTAATTAAATACTTATTTGATTCCAGTAATTACTGTATTACTTTATTTAAACCTAATAAATATGAGATAATAATAATAAATATAAAATAACCGACTTCCATGCCGTGCAAGTCAGTTTCAATTGCAAATTTGAGACGTTTAATGACATTTCTCTGGAGATACTTATCAGATCTCAATGAATTAGTGGTACCACCCTTGGAATATCTCCTTTCCAACAAAGAAAGAATTATCAAAATCGGTTCATAAACAACAAAGCTATCCGCAAACAACCACAAAAAAATGTATATACAGTCAAATTGAGAAACCACCTCCTTTTTTTGAAATTGGTCAAAAAGTAATTTACACCAAAGCAGATAGCTATCTCTTTGTTATAATTATGCTCTATCTCGAACATCTCCAGGCTTCTCTTTTTAACCGACTTCAAAAAAAGGAGGAGGTATCTCAATATTCTCAATTCGACCGTATATATATAATTTTTATATTTGTTAGCGGATAACTTCGTCGTTTATGAACCGATTTTGAATTTCCTTTTTTTGTTGGAAAGGAGATATCCCAAGTGTGGTACCATGGTAATTTTATTGAGGTCTGATAAGTATCTCCAGAGATATGGAGATAAACACCTCAGAATTGGTACTGAAAATTAATAGCGTGGCATTGAAGTCGGTTCTTTTTAGTTTTTTTATTTATTTTTGTCTTATATTATTACTCTCTTATCAGTCTGTGTCCGCCTGGTCAGCTATCACCCTCAAGGTACAAAATCTGTCGCCAAACATGTAATATGTTCCGGCAGCTATCCTTGAGAGCCATTTCCCATTCTAAGCCTAGCGTGCTTACCATCTTCGACCGCATCATCACTTACCAACAGGTGTGATAGTGGTGAAACGCTAGCCTATAAGAAGCCTTGTATCACTGAAACAATAGAGCTTGTATTTAATATATTCTCAATTTTAAAATATGCAATAGGCATGATAAAATGTTCCGACAGTAGTTCAAATGAATTCAATACAATTTTTATATTACATTTCAGTTTATTTTAAAGTAATTTAAAGAATGTTTTTCTACATGCACACTAAATATTGTACATACAATAGAATATAATAATTCATAAATAAAGAAGTATTAAGTATTGTAACGAGGTATTTCGACTCGTTACATATTTTTCGTTTGGAAGCACATTTCAGCTTCTAAGACTGACAAAATTACCTTTTGGTTTTAAATAATTTAGAACATTTTCGTATTTAGCCATTTTTAGTCGATTTTAAATAATCGAGTTATTACTTGGTCTGTGGATCATTCCATATCCTATAGACAATCTTTAAAAAAAAAATGACTTTGACATCTGTCAATTCTCGATCGGAGACGTCACTTTTTCTTGTCCCTGGGGCCTACAAAGAGCTAAACTTTTTGTATTTTTTCTTAATCAGATTTTACAAGATTAATCCATCTTGTTAATTAAATTTGCGATGATACTCGGCGTGCTTATGGCGTAGTGCCATATGATAACGTCGTGATTTTACGGTGAGTCAATTTTTGATAACCTAAAATGTTTCGCGTCATCCTTCATGGCGACAAATATATTTACAATCGGATTTTTGGTTACAGCCTTTGGCGCTGTTTGTTTGGACGACTGTCGTCTACTGTTTGGACGACTATGGGTGTCGCCAACTGTTGGTTCGACGCTGGAAGACGTCGTTAGTTTGAGGTGTTCGTGCGACGCACACCGTTTCGATGTCGTCGTAGTTTTGAGCTGTTGGTGCGACGATGAATGACGTCTGTTTAGAGTGGTGTGCTCAGACGCCCCCTGACGCTGCAGCTAAGCCAATTTCATTATAACTCTTTTTATTACCCTTAAAACTTTAATTTCATATTTGCAAGATGCAAGAAAGACAATAACCAAATTTCAGTAGTAAAATGTAAAATAAATTAACCTAAAAAGTAACGAAAACCGAATGGTATTTATAGTCAAATGTTTAGACATAGTATTCCGGCTTTAACTAAATAATGTGTATCTCATTCTGGAGGTAAGGGACGTTTCGAAGTATTAAAATTTGTCATACAATCCCAAAACAGTGTTATATCATTTGCCTGTCCCCCGGTCCAAGATTAAAAGTCTCAATGACACCGCTGATTTATCCTGGTAAGTTTTAGATCTTGGTAGAACAAGGGCGCTCGATATTCATAAATACTGTCTACCTAACATTAATTTTTAGCTTTTTATACTCTATAACCTTCATGTTACAACAAGTAACGTTTATTTTTTTATAAAACAAAATATTTTATTACAATTAGCGCGAGAACAGGGACCGGAGTTACCTCCACATATATAATCTTTCTTGCATCTTATTTTTGTTTTTCTTGTCACAATTTAGTGCAATTTTTGTTATTTTTTAGCATTTTTACAGTTTTTGTACTTTGAAAACACAATTGTAACTTTGTTTACAACTTTTTTTGTATTTTAACAAAACTAATTAACATACAATGTTCTTTATATGTCTTATATACTGGATAGACTAATCTAAGTGTGTACTTACTATATAATAACATTTGAGATATGCTTTGTTTACATTTTGTAAGGAACTGACCTTGACCACATTGAAAGTGCTAAGTTTTTGTTTGAATTGATATAACTTTGTCTTATATAAAGTTATAACGTTTGTTTACTGTTGAGAAGCATTAAACTACATTCATATTAGAAAATACTAGCTTATTAACATAATTATTAACCAGTTTATTGATTTTACTTTTCACAAATAGATATAACCTTAGCTGTTGTTAATAATCTTGAAAATTAAGATAAATTGTGAATCTTTTTTGCATCTTACATACTTCACAATTTGAATGTTTCTTTGTACATTCAAATTTCTTTAAATACTTTTGAACATTATTAAATATTAACATAAACTTTAAAACATAATAACTTAAACCGGTTTTAACAAAAAATCTTATAAACTTTGATGAGTTTTAACTATTCTTTGAATTTTTAGTTGGTTGTTTGTCTTTGTTTCTTTAATATTTTTGATTATTCATCATGACTGACAAACAGGTTCAATTTCCACCCTTGTTGGAAGAGAACTTACCTGGTACTTCTAGGGATGTTATTTCTAATCCGGCGTTGGATAATTTAGTTATGCAGAATGCAACGGAGGTTGACCCTTTCTTACCTAACCTTGGTCATAGTAGCTTGCATAATTTTACACCTTTACCTTCGTTTAACTCGATGAATGTTCAACTCAATGAACAATTGAAAAAGCATTTGCCTTCAACAAATAAACTTCCTGATTTGAAGCGTAGTAAGATATCTTTTGATGGGAAAACCTGTAAAGGAAATTAAACAAAACTTTCATGCGGTTGAAACCAAACTTTCTTGTTTGAAGTGTAAGTCGACTGACCACACTTATAAAGAGTGTACAGAGATTCTTGGACCTGTGTGCTTTAAATGTCATAAACGAGGCGTTTTGACAAAGAACTGTGATACTTGTCATTCTGACAATATTAAAAATAATAATAATTCAAAAAAACTTGTAAGGCATCGGGCCCAAGTTTTTAAAAAAAACTTCAGGTGCTCTGATACCCAATTATAAACCTTATGTCGAAGGGATGAAATTCACAGTTGTGACAGATCATGCTAGTCTTAAGTGGCTTTTAAAACTTAATAACCCTAGTGGACGCTTAGCTCGATGGGCTGCACGTATTTCTCAATTTACTTTTGATATTGTTCATAAAAAAGGATCTTTACATCAAGTTCCTGACGCTTTATCTAGAATCAATATAACTTCAATATTAGTTTCCGCTATAAATATTGTCTCACCAGATGAAGATATAGAAGACCCTTGGTATAGAAAAGTCTTTATAAATTGTCAAAAATACCCTTCTAGAATGAAAAACCTTCGAGTAGAAGATAATACTTTATATCGTTACTGTAAAAATAAATTTGACCCTAATAGTCGTTTAAATTGGAAAATTGTTATACCTAAAGAACATGTTTTAGATACTATTCGTTCTAATCATGATGATATTAATTCTGGTCACTTTGGAATACATAAAACTCTTAATAAAATAAAACAACATTATTATTGGAAAGGAATGTTCGGAGACGTTCAAAGATATATTTCTTCTTGCGACATTTGTAAAGCTTATAAACATTCAACTTCTGCTCCTGCTGGTAAGATGGTTAACCCTAAGAAAGTTGATCAACCTATGGTAATGTTATCTGTTGATATTATTGGGATTTTACCTAAATCTTATTCTGGACATAGATTCATTCTTTCAATTGTAGATGTTTTTACTAAATATTGTTGGATATTTCCTATGATAAATGCTACTTCTAAAGTAATTTGTAAAATCTTTGAAAAAGAAATATTTCTTAAATTTGGTGTACCTAAAATTTTAGTGGCCGACAACGGACCCCAATTTATATCTAAACATTTTGTAGATTTCTTAAAAAATTTCAACATAACTAAAATATTTTATAATGCACTATACACTCCACAGAATAATCCAGTAGAAAGATATAATAAGACAATAGAAACATGTATTTCTTGTTTTGTTAAAAATGATCATCGAACTTGGTCAAGGTTTTTGCCTCATGTCCAATTAGCTTTAAATAGTAGTGTAAATCTTGCTACAGAGTACACTCCTAACTTTTTGATGTTCGGTAGAGAACTTATTTTTGATGCATCTTTACACCGTTTTAGTAACTCTTTTGATAACTTAGATCAACTTGAGCTTGGTACTAGAGATACTTATGCTCACTCTTTAAATTCACTTAGTGAAGTTTTTGTTAAAGTTCAAGCTTATCTTATGAAAGCTTATAAGCGTAATGCTCTTTATTATAATAGGGGAAGAAAAGTCATTTCTTTTGATGTCGGTGATGTAGTTTGGCGTAGAAGTTTTGTACAGTCAAATGCACCTGCATATTTTTCGGCTAAATTAGCACCTAAGTTTATTAAATGTGAAATTGTAGAGAGAATTTCTCCTAACGTTTATGTACTAAAGGAATTTAATAAAACAAGTACTGGACGTTACCATGTTAAAGATATAATTAGATATTAAAATTTTCATTTTTGGATTTAACTTTTATTTAACTTTGTTTTGGTATTCTGTTTTGGGAGGCACGTTGATTGTGGAAGTATGAGATTTGATGTATGGAAGAGGACGTGCAGGATGAAAGATGATTATCTGAAAGGAAACCAACACTTTATTCAAATACAACTTTAAATTACTAAACCTAACTTAGGTCTATTTTTGGTAATTTTATTTTATTTTAGTACTTTTATCCTACTTTTGAACTTTTACCCAACTTTAGAAACTACATCTAACGATTATATTTTCTTTTAGAAATTTTCTTGGCATCAAAAGATCTTATGTATATTTTTGTATATTTTATTATTTTGGTTACTTTGAAAAGCTTTTCACTTTTCAAGTACTCAACTTTCTTTTAGATACTTTGAGAAGTTTTCCACTTTTCTAGTATAAATATTGTTTTAGATTGCTATGAAAAGCTTTCCACTTTTCAAATAGCCTGCACATAGTGTAAATACATTTTTAATATAGATGTGTTTCAGTCTTTGTGAAGCATGTTATATATTATTTAGATTATTTAGTTTGTGTTTGTTGTAGACCTAAGCCTCGGATTTGACACTTAGAGCTCTATATAATTTTTACCCGGATTTGCCTCTCGGATTTGACTCTTTTTGAGCTTTTGTCTCAGTTAACCTTTTTGGGTAATTTTTTACTCTTCATTTTTTCCTCGCTTTGACATTTTTAGTTCAAGCGTTGAAAACTTTTTAGATATTGTGAACGGAAAGTCGGTGGTGTTGAGCCGGTCACAATACAACTTTGTTGTTTTCCCAACAAACTTTTGTTAACTTGTTTTTGTGCACGGAATGTCGGTGGTGTTGAGCCGGTCACAATATACAATTTTTGGTCTTTTTGACAAACCCTTTTATTAATTTGTTAGTGTTCGGAAAGTCGGTAGAGTTGAGCCGGTCACTACTTATTATTTTTGGTTCTCTATTTTTATGAGAATAATTTGAACTTTTGTTGTTCAACTTTTTCATTGAAAACTTGTTCACTGAATCTTTTGCAGTGAATAATTATCTAAAGTCGGCAGCTAATGCTTAACCGTACTACAATATGGATAAACTTTGTTATTACCTTTTAATTTAGTTAGAATCGTTCTGAGATTATAAAAGATAGAGGCGATGGTGCTTATCTACACTTTTGTTAAATATTTCAGAAATATTTATTTGGTTTGTAATACAGATAGGTAGATGGAGGCTATGGTGCTTATCCACTCTTGAGTATAATTAATTTGTGATGGATTTTAGGATTGAGTCATATTGATGGATTAGTTTTGGTAAACCTTTACATTGTTTTTCACTTGGTTAGAAAGTTTTTATAACTTGTTTTTCTAGAGCAACTTAGTCAGTGGCTAGAAGCTTAACTGATTTAATGTTATGCTTTATTAGTGTCTTCTTTTAGTTTGAATAAATTTCATATTTTGGTGGCGGAATATTTTCTGTTTATTAATTTTTTTGAATAAGTTTTTGTTAGGAATTTTTTGGGAGTTCTTCTCAAAAATAAAAGAAGTTTCATTCTTTTATTTTTTTTTGGGAAGGTATGTACTGTAACGAGGTATTTCGACTCGTTACATATTTTTCGTTTGGAAGCACATTTCAGCTTCTAAGACTGACAAAATTACCTTTTGGTTTTAAATAATTTAGAACATTTTCGTATTTAGCCATTTTTAGTCGATTTTAAATAATCGAGTTATTACTTGGTCTGTGGATCATTCCATATCCTATAGACAATCTTTAAAAAAAAAATGACTTTGACATCTGTCAATTCTCGATCGGAGACGTCACTTTTTCTTGTCCCTGGGGCCTACAAAGAGCTAAACTTTTTGTATTTTTTCTTAATCAGATTTTACAAGATTAATCCATCTTGTTAATTAAATTTGCGATGATACTCGGCGTGCTTATGGCGTAGTGCCATATGATAACGTCGTGATTTTACGGTGAGTCAATTTTTGATAACCTAAAATGTTTCGCGTCATCCTTCATGGCGACAAATATATTTACAATCGGATTTTTGGTTACAGCCTTTGGCGCTGTTTGTTTGGACGACTGTCGTCTACTGTTTGGACGACTATGGGTGTCGCCAACTGTTGGTTTGACGCTGGAAGACGTCGTTAGTTTGAGGTGTTCGTGCGACGCACACCGTTTCGATGTCGTCGTAGTTTTGAGCTGTTGGTGCGACGATGAATGACGTCTGTTTAGAGTGGTGTGCTCAGACGCCCCCTGACGCTGCAGCTAAGCCAATTTCATTATAACTCTTTTTATTACCCTTAAAACTTTAATTTCATATTTGCAAGATGCAAGAAAGACAATAACCAAATTTCAGTAGTAAAATGTAAAATAAATTAACCTAAAAAGTAACGAAAACCGAATGGTATTTATAGTCAAATGTTTAGACATAGTATTCCGGCTTTAACTAAATAATGTGTATCTCATTCTGGAGGTAAGGGACGTTTCGAAGTATTAAAATTTGTCATACAATCCCAAAACAGTGTTATATCATTTGCCTGTCCCCCGGTCCAAGATTAAAAGTCTCAATGACACCGCTGATTTATCCTGGTAAGTTTTAGATCTTGGTAGAACAAGGGCGCTCGATATTCATAAATACTGTCTACCTAACATTAATTTTTAGCTTTTTATACTCTATAACCTTCATGTTACAACCAGTAACATATATTTTTTATAAACCAAATTTATTTATTACAGTATACAATGCAGTTGTATTTATTGTTCTTTAGTTCTATAGAATCTGAATGGTGTAGTTGGATGTTATCGGCTAAGACCAGCTATTGCATCCTCATAATTTGGAGTTTTATTCTGAAAGACAAATCAATAATTAAGGAACCGGACATATTAAAATATATTTCTAAATGTTAGGTCACAGAGAAGAAATACAGTAGAAGTGAAGTAATTCGCCAGAGAACTAAAGTGATCGACATAGCTCAACGGATTAGCAAACTGAAGTGGCAGTGCTGGTCATATCTGCCGTAGGAACGATAACTGTTGGGGTAGACTGGTCCTAGAGTGGAGACCGCAAATCAGCAAATGTAGTGTGGGACGCCCTGTGACCAGGGGTGGAAGTCTCTACATTGATAGAGATGCGTCTTGTCATCGCAAACGTCTGCTAGAATGAGATGCAGCTAGACAGTTGTTATCTGCATCTCTTTTCTTATCGACGATTATCAGTCGAAATGCATCGCAGTGTAGAGACTTCCACCCCTGGTGGAGCGACAACATTTGCAAAGCTGTGGGCAATGACTGGAAAAGATCGGGTTCAGTGGCATGACTTGGGAAAGGCCTATGTCCAGCAGTGGACTGCTACCGGCTGATTATGATTATCTCATTGGTTGAGTTTGGTAATGAAGACAGAATGGATATGAAAATTGACTGGCACCATGACCACAGTAATATAATAATATTTTATTTATTATTACATTACCGTGCGCTTTGCGATAAGGGTCGATAAGGGATATATAATATATGACCCTTATCATTGTAGTACTCGGGAATTCAAATATATAATAGTATAAAAGCAATTTTATGTACTTACCGAATGGTGACATTTTTCCAATCTTTTGCCTTTTGTAGATTTATATTTGATTTTGATGATTTGTCCTCTAATAATTGCGAAGGGTCTGATATAAAATGCCGCAATATCTCCTAAAATAAATATCAAAAATGTATACCATTGTTGTTGGAAGTGTTTGTTCGTGGAACAATAAAAATAAATAGTATAGGTATTATAAAATATCTGAAACGCATGTAGGTATACTTTCTCTTCGGAACTCCAATTTCCACCCCTTTTTTTAGTTGGCTGATCCATTTTCTTTAAAAAATATCACATAAAATCACAAATCATTCATCACGTTAGTTGAAAAGTGAAAACTATTAAATCACGCGCTGTCAGCGAATATTATACTAACGTTCCGGCTCTCGCAGAAGATATCGTTTAATAAATATTCTGTATCGTCGAATAATTATTTTATATGTAAATAATGTAAATTTGATTAAAATACAATGAAATGTAATAAATTAAATGAGATTATATTTCTTTGTAATCAATAAAATAACATCCAAAACCAATGTTACTGCGAAACGGAACGTATCTGAGTGAACGAAGACCGAATGATTACATATGTTTGCATACAATCTGTGAAGTACACCGAAAAAGAACCAAAAACGATGGATTATCTTTGGTATCAGCTGATCCTCGATTAATCCATGATTTTTAATAGGATGAAGATTAAGGCTTAGTACCAGTACTAAACCTAGACTAATTAGTCTAGGTTTAAACCAGGATTTAGTCTGCGTTTTGTAATAAGGCTGCCAGTGTTTGTCTACTGCTGGACGTAGGCATCTCCCAATACAAAAGTCAAAAGTCAAAGCATTTATTCAGTATATGGGCAAATTAATAAATTATTAAAAAAAAAAATCGACTGCATTACCACAAACAGGCACTCAAAAGCGAATAATAAATATTAATATAATATAATTATTATAAGCGCTACCCACTTATCTATTTGAAGTCGGTGCCAGCCAAGTCTATTGAATAGTAGATAGATACTATGTATGTAGTAGTAGTAGTAAGTAGGTAGATACATGTAAGTAGTATCTATCTACTACCTATTAGACTTGGCTGGCACCGACTTCAAATAGATAAGTGGGTAGCGCTTATAATAATTATATTATATTAATATTATATTAATTAATTTAATTATAATTATAATTTAATTATATTAAGTAATTTATTTTTCGGTTTTGATTGCCTTTTTGTTGTAATGCAGTCTGTTTTATTTTTTTTGAAAAATAATTTATTTTACCCTTTTTAGTGCAAAACAAGTTTTAATTAAATTACATGCATTTATAAAATTTCGTGTCTGGGCCGCCGTTATACACTGACGGATGTATACTTTGTGAAAATTTCAAGTATGTACCTATTACGGTTAAGAAGGTACATCTGTAAAGTGCGCATATATAGACACACGGACGGACGGACGGACGGACGAACGGACAACAAAGTATCAGAAAGTGTTCATGTGGTACCCTTAGGGTTCGGAACCCTAAAAAATTGACTTGCAATAAAAGCATCTGACACACATAACACACACGATAATTAATTAAATATTTTATTACAATAATTCCAAATACTTTTATAACACGGCCTAGTTGTATTCCAAAATGAATATTAAAAAGTATTATTTGCGATTATTAACATTAATTGCCGAAATATATATGGCCCACACAATCTGAATTACTCTACAGCGTTATAAGAGTTGGCACTTCCTTACATTGTTAATACCCAAATTATGAAAGTAATATTACGGAAAGTATTATTTACGTAGTAACTATTATATAATCTGCGGTATTATGCTTAGTTTTTTTTTGCAGTGTTGGTTGGTAAAACGTACGTTCATAATTCTGAGTTATTTAATTATGTATGCAGTGTCGCGGGACTGATATGGCCGCCATCTTCGCCAAACGTCATGTAATGTCAAAACATATTAGGTATGTTCAAAAACTTTGCACATTAACAAGACTTTGCCCGGTAGAACATTCCTGTGAAGACGAATTAATTCTCCCCACCTTTGTTTCTATCTCGCTCACAGTTACCGTAAGTGAATATCTGTCAAAAATATACTTAAATTCAAAAAATTAAAACCAACCCCGACTGATTTGTATATGTAATCCGAGTTTATAATCAAAGCATATGTATAACTTTGTGCATTGAGACCATTCCAAGGAGATGTCTCAGAATTAAATCAAGTTTACCATATTTTTGCAATATCATTGAAGTAACAAGATACTGCGACAGCGCCATTTTGATTTTTTGACGTCCGCTGTCAAAGGACTACGAGCTTACGAAAGTTGCTGTAATAGTTTTTTTAACCAAAAAAGAGATGATAATGTTTAAACGGCTGAACAGATTTTCATAAAATAATGCTAAGAACACTCTCGACGAAGACATCTATCAAACAAAACAAACAAAATCAAAATTGGTACATCCGTTTGGGCGCTACGATGCCACGATGACAGACGCACAGATACACAGATACACACGTCAAACTTATAACACTCCTTCGTTTTGCGTCGAGGGTTAATAACCAAAATCAACGTGAAGAAAGATGTTAAAACATTATTCAAGGTCATATTTTTTAGTCTTCAAAAGTATATGCAATAGCAACCTCCATTGTGTATAATCTTCTTGGGACCCTTCTTCTAAAACCAGTACATTCTCCTATGTTTGAGGTATTTATCTCCATATCTCTGAAGATACTAATCAGATCTCGACAAAATTAAAATGGGACCACCTCGGAAACGTACCCTACCTATAAAAAAAGAATCATTGGAATCCGTTCACAATTGACGGAGTAATCACGTAACATACACACACAAAAAAAAACATACAGACGAATTGAGAACCTCCTCCTTTTTTGTGAAGTCGGTTAAAAATTTGCACTTACACACGTCAAATAACATTAAATAGATCATATTCAATAATAATTATTATAAATATAACAGAATACGCTCCATTAAGCTCGATCTGCGTCTCTTCTTTTCCAGTTACTGTCGCTTTGCATATATCGTCACACCACGACGTTATAAACCTTTTTCTTAAATCCCTCTATCTATTGATGATAAAAAGCATTAAAATACATTGCGTAGTTTAAAAGATCTAAGCGTACAGTCGCGGGAGCGACTTTGTTTTATACTATTTAAAGATTATGACGATAACTTGAACATAGTAGGGAATATACATGTGATTTAAATTTAATTGAAATCATTTATTTACGAATAATTATTGTTCCGGTATCGTATATAAAAATAAACTGGCCAAGTGCATGTCAGACTCGCACTAGTAGGGTACATACCACACAACAGTATTTTATAAGATCGAGCAAAAATACCACTATCATCTTTCGCCAGCAAAAAATAATAATTAATAATCATTTTATTTCTTATAACGCCATCTAACGTCTAACAAAGGTGTTAGGGATCGACATTTCAATATAACGGCATCTATGGGACGTTTTCCTGACTAAGCGTTCATAGATGGCGTGAAATGCCGAAATAAACACGTTTCTTGGATGGGACCCTATATTTATTTTAACTTTATTCTGTTTTTAGTATTTGTTGTTATAGCGGCAACAGAAATACATCATCTGTGAAAATTTCAACTGTCTAACTATCACGGTTCATGAGATACAGCCTGGTGACAGACGGACAGACAGACAGACAGACAGATAGACAGACGTACAGCGGAGTCTTAGTAATAGGATCCCGTTTTACCCTTTGGGTACGGAACCCTAAAAAGATAATATTTTAAGTACTCTTAAATTAGTTCAAATATTATATGAAACATGCAAAACAAGCGTAGGAAATTTTAATTTACAAAACACATCACCTGTCGTCAGTTAGAAAATGACGTGACGACATGTCACAGCTGTCACCACAGATTAAATCTTTGTCATAGAAAATAGTATGCACTGTTGTACGAATACGTACTATTTCTATAACAAAGATTTAATCTGTGGTGACAGCAGTAGTATGTTGTGACGTCACAAAGGCGCGTGAAATTGGGCGGCGTTTTAAACACCTCATATTTTTCAATGCTAAAACTGTTTTTTGTAGCTTAGTTTGAATACTTTCAGTATTATTTTGTTTTTTCAATGGGATGTAATTAGTAAAATAAAAATATATTAAAATATCATGCTTATTCCCTTTTATTTGCTCAAATAATTTAATTACTCACGCATTTTGTAATCGATCCTAATGTAATAAAGACTTTTTGTTGATAATATGCTGAATTAATTAATTGAAGCCATGCCGTGCAAATGAAATATTATACGTACAGAAAATCTTACAGAAACCACAATTAATGAATAAATGATTTACAGAATCTTGACAAGAAGGTGGTAAAATTAATATAATACTAAAAATTAATAAAATAAATATAAAGGATGTTTAAATTTTGTCGGTCCATCCACCAAAAAACCTGTATAATCATATTTGTAGAATTTTGGCCTGTATATCTGTGGGGAAATATATATATTAACTATTAAGTTCTTAATAATTACAAATTTCAACGTCAAACATTTAGAATAGAAAAAAAAGTCTCTATTCCAAATCAAAAGTTACGTACGTTATGTACATAATTTTAATTAATTAAAATTATGTACTTGTTAGAAATCAACAAGTGTTTGGCAAACGACGTAAAATTAACATAAACGAAACCAATTCTAGTATAATCCTAAGTTTGAACCATACTTTATCTCCATGCAAAATATCAGCCAAATCTGTCAGGCCGTGTGACCGTGAAAACAACTAATTGGTTACACTGGCTAAGGCCTGGCGACCGTGAGTTCAGTCCCCATGCATTGTACTAACGTGAACCAACTCCAGTCGCTCAGCGAGCTATGGAGAAAGTCATGCTCTGTGTTTTTCTGCGGAATCGAATCCGAAATGAAGTAATTCACTAGAGAACTAAAGTTATCGACATAGCTCTTGAGCTATGTGCACATTAAAGTGGCAGTGGGCTGGACATATCTGCCGCAGGACTGATAACCATTGGGGGTAGACTTGTCCTAGTGTGGAGACCGTGAATCGGCAAACGTAGCGTAGGACGTCCTATGACCTATGATGAGGTGGAGTGACGATATACGCAAAGCGGTGGGCAGTGACTGGAAGAGAAGAGCTGAAGATCGGGCTCAGTGGCGTGTCTTGGAAGAGGCTATGTCCAACAGTTGACTAACACCGGCCGATTATGATGAACCCACTCCAGATACAAGCATATTAGCTAAGTTGGATGGGTTATCAAGACAAATAGTAATGTGTAACCCACATCGCTAGTAAGTATAAATTGACTTCCGTATTTATAAATAGGTATTGGTTATTAATAAAGGCTGAAAGCTGTTATTGATTAAAACTTGATTGTATTTATTATGTAATTGAATTTCAAGAGACAACAAGAGAACTGCTAACACCAATGGTTCAAAACTCACTTTTCAGTTAAGTCAACTCAAATTGATTTAATTACAGGTAATTTATCCAAATTGATTCTGGGTCAGCGTTTTGGACCCTTACTAAATGGGAAGGGGCCTATTGAAATACTATAACTATCTACATACCTATCACTATATTATTTTAGTACTGGGTGCGGTTGTTATTCAACGGAATTAGATTGATTGAGTAAGATAACTCGAAAACTCGGTCACTGGTCTTCTTGTTGGGAAACAGAGAAGCCATTTTTAGGGTTTCATAGCCAAATGGCAAAAAACGAAACCCTTATATATTCGTGATGTCTGTCTGTCTGTCTGCCTTTCTGTCCATCCGTATGTCACAGCCAATTTATTCCCAGACTGGTAGGTAGATGTATTCTGTAAGTCGCTTTCCGATTTTTATAGATAAATTAAAAAATAAAAGTTTAAGGGGGGCTGGGCTCCCCATGCATGGAAATGAAACAAAAAAAACATACCTCAAACTGATACATGTCGTATATAGATAGGGCCTTAAAAATGGCAGTGAGGTTACTAAAACAATTTTTTATCAAAGTCTATTGTTTGAAAGATAGACACTTCTGAAGTGGTAAAATGTGTGTCCCCTCCCCTCCTCTTACTTTTAAAATAAGAAAGTGAAAAATCTAAAAATATATATGCTGTAGATCGTTATAAACACTTCCAATGAAAATTTGTTTGAACGAGATATATTCAGTAGTTTTTGAGATATAGCATATTTTCAAAACCGGAAATATAACTTTGTTTTTTTTACAATTTCTATGAAAAACAAAGTTAATTTTTGCTAACGAAACATGATAGCTATGAAATTCTCTACTCTGTTACAGAACCCTACTAGTGCGCGTACGACTTGCACTTGGCCAGTTTATTTTTAAAGCTTATTTTGATTATTTCGTTACTTACTTACTGAAAAAAAATTACGAGTGTGAGGACAACGCAGAATCAGAGTGAAAAGAGGTCTACACAGCATCAATTGCAAAGTTTGCACGCCCGTTAAGACAAAACATGACGATCTCTTGATTATTAATTGTCTTCACAAAAAAGGAGGAGGTTCTCAATTCGTCTGTATGTTTTTTTTTGTGTGTGTATGTAACGCGATTTCTCCATCAATTGTGAACGGATTCAAATGATTCTTTTTTTAATAGGTAGGATACGTTTTCGAGGTGGTCCTATTTTAATTTTATCGAGATCTGATTAGTATCACCAGAGATATCGAGATACATACCTCAAACATAGGAGAATGTACTAGTTTTAGTAGAAGAGTCCCAAGAAGATTATACACAATGGAGGTTGCTATTGCATATAAGATATTCTTACGGTAACTGTGAGAGAGATAGAAATAAAGGTGGGGATAATTTTTTTTTATATCTTATAGGCAAGCGTTTGACCACTATCTCACCTGTTGCTAAGTGATGATGCGGTCGAAGATAGAGAAGTGGACTAGAATGGGCTCTCAAGGATAGCTGCCGGAACACATTAGATGTTTGGCGACAGATTTTCTAACTTGAGGGTGGTAGCTGGCCAGGCGGACACTAGATATGTTCTACCACCATGCGGGGGTTATTGGTTTCTTAACGATGTTTTCCTTCACCGGAGGGCCACTGTGAGAAGCGCACATATATTTTTCAATAGAAAAATTTATTGCTGCACGGCGGTTTGAACTCGGTACAACGGCATCAAAGCCGACCGTTCTCCCAATTACGCCACCGGGCCCTCAATAAATAATTATATATTAATAATTATAATAAATAATTATATAAATATAAATAATTTGTCTTCACAGGAATGTTCTACCGGGCAAAGTCTTGTTAGGGTGCAAACTTTTTTAAACATACCTAAGATTTTTTGACATGACATGACGTTTGCCGAAGATGGCGGCCATTTCAGTCCCGCGACACTGCATACATTATTAAATAACTCAGAATTATGAACGTACTTTGTAACAACCAACACTGCAAAAAAAAATTTATAAGCATAATACCACAGATTATGTAATAGTTACTACGTAAATAATACTTTCCGTTGTTAGGTTGACTACACAATGCTTTCATAATTCGGGTATCCACAATATAGGGAAGTGCCTCTTATAACGTAGTAGAGTGATTCAGTACTCTGTTGGCCATATGGCGGCAATTAATGTTAATAATCGCAAATAATACTTTTTAATATTCATTTTGAAATACAACTAGTCCGTGTTATAAAAGTATTTGGAATTATTGTAATAAAATAGACAATTAATTATCGTGTGTGTCAGATGCTTTAATTCTACAGGGCCATTTTGGACATTGTCCTTTGATACCTTGATGACATCATTATTACTAGTGAATATTTTCACTTTAGCGCGGCCTTTAAAGTCAATTTTTTTAGGGTTCCGAACCCAAAGGCTACCAAATGAACACTTTCTGAGACTTTGTTGTCTGTTCGTCCGTCCGTCCGTCCGTCCGTGTGTCTATATGTGCGCACTTTACAGATCTGTATCTTCTTAACCGTTATAGGTACATACTTGAAATTTTCAAAAAGTATATATCCGTCAGTGTATAACGGCCCAGACACGAAATTTAATAGATGCATGTAATTTCATTAAAACTTTTTTTGCACTAAAAAGGGTAAAATAAGTTATTTTTCAAAAAAAATAAAACCGACTTCATAACCACAAAAAGGCACTCAAAAGCGAAAAATAATTTACTTAAAATTATTATAAGCGTTACCCACTTCTCTATTTGAAGTCGGTGCCAGCCAAGCCTATTAGATATTAGATAGACACTATGTATGTAGTAGTAGTAAGTAGGTAGATACGAGTACATGTAGGTATTATCTATCTACTACCTATTAGACTTGGCTGGCACCGACTTCAAATAGAGAAGTTGGTAACGCTTATAATAATTTTAAGTAAATTATTTTTCGCTTTTGAGTGCCTTTTTGTGGTTATGAAGTTGGTTTTATTTTTTTTGAAAAATAACTTATTTTGTAAGAACCTTTTGGTTATACGCATATTTTACGCAAATAAAATACCTTTATCTTTATCACTTCAGATTGAAAACAGGACATATGCCACTTTAAAAAATTGCGTTTTTAATATGGAAGGCTGACAGTTCAAATTGTGAGTCCAGTGGAGTGGTGGAAGAAGACGTTCAATATCTATCTATTGGATCTATCTATCTATTGGAATGTATTCCAAGCTGAAAGAAGATCTCTTGAATCGGTTTGGGCAGCTATGACGTGGGCAAATTTCACAAAATATTATCGGAACCAAGTTCGGAAGCAGCCCATATGTTGCTTGAATTTGTGAGTGGATTTAAGTGACCTTCAATATATATAATTTACTGACTCATAATTTGTTTATGTAAGATGATTTACAGTTTTGTTTACTATAAGTGTGGGTTTTATACTTAACATGTCAGTCTCAATAGGACTGACATGTTAATTATAAAAGTCCCTAAAATAAAATTGAATAAAAAAATCCTTATCATTTTTTCTATAGGTCTCTTTTCACTCTTAACACGGTAACAGCGTTTTTCCACAGCAACGGCACCGGGACGTCACCGGCAAGAAAATGCCGGCGCCGAAGTACCGGTACATATATATGTATGGCAGCTTGTCCACAGCATGATCAGCACCGGGCGACGTCATCCCGGTCGCCGATATTTCGATTAGATCGGCGCGACCGCTAGAAACCGGCCAGAGATTTTGACGGGCCGATGTGCCGGCATTGGCTCGCAATACAAAACACGTTTGATCTTGTCCACACACTGCCGGCGCCCGGCGCCGTTCGATAGGTTATTGTTTTTTTATCTGAGGTTGTTTGTTTTATTTTTATGGAAACGCATCTGCCACGCATGACAGCTAAAAGAAACAGAACCACCGGAATCGATGGCGGTGGATAAACGATCGCTGGCACATCATTTTCAAACCGGCCCGAAAAAATCTCGGTGCCGGTGACGTCCCGGTGCCGTTGCTGTGGACAAACGCTCTAAGGGCTGTAAATAATAACGGTTTGTTTTGCTAATCTACTAACTTTTTTCTTAACTTTTGTTTAATATTTTATTGGCTCGCGTTTGACCACTGTCTCACCTGGTGGTAAACAATTATGTGTTGGAAGATGGTGACCACTCTAGGCGTAGGATACTCTCAATACTCTGACTCTCAAGGGGTATGTGCTGCCGAAACATAGACTGCTTACACTGATCGCTTCCAGAACTTCAATTTTTTTTAGCCACTGGTTTCTGAGACACAGCGACGCTAGTTCAGGAGCCTATGGATTCATATTGCATTGTAAAATGTGATTATGTCAATAAAAAAATGTATTTGTATTCAATTGAGTGAGTTTTTAGAGAGTGAACAGGCATCTTCTAGGTAAGTACGCTACACCTTTGATTACATCGTCACGTGTAATTAGCTGAGACGGAGGTCAAAATGTTTGCGTATCAACAATTTGAAAATAAGTACGAGGCGAAGAAGCAGGCCAGCATGACACGAAACAATAGTTTTTCAACACGAGTTTTCTCTCTAAATAATTTAAGATCGTGTTAAAAACTAAAAGAACCGATTTCAAACGTCGCGCTAGTCAAAGTAGCCAGTAGATATAGTAACTATTATATAATCTGTGCCAGTAGTTAGTATAGTTGTTAGTTAGCTAGCAGCTATGCATCGTAGTACAAATGTTGATATATTAAAATGGGTTAGCCGATTTCGTTAAAATTTAAATGGGACTACCTGGAAAGGGTACCCTTTGAAACAAAACAAGAATTTTCCAAATCGGTTCAAATATCTTCGAGTAATCGATGAACATACATTAAAAAAAATAGATTCTGACGAATTGAGGACCTCCTCCTTTTTTGTGAAGTTGGTTAACAAAACACTCACTCACGCTATTGTTTCATGTATTGTAATGTACTGTTTCTTTTTTATAGCGTTCAATAATGTGTTTTCTATTCTATTCAACTCTTAGAAGATGTTACCACGTCCAAGCGCCTTTGAGTATTCAACCAACTCAAAGGTTGCAGCAAATCACCGCTTTTGACTTTACTAACCAGAAAAATATAAACGTGAAACAAATGTAAACAATATAAAAATAAATACAAACTAACGATTTAGCGCAGTATATAAAGTTTAACCAGCTAATTTTATTATATAATGTTATATTATATAGAAATGAGAAGTTTGAAAAGCATGATTAGTGTGACTCTGATGGATAAGGTGGAGAACAGCGTGATAAAGGAATGCTGGGTGTGGTAGAAGATGTAGTGACAAAGATATAGAAAGGGGTAGATATATGGTTTGGACATAGGACCTAGAGGGAGTGGATGACGGAAGATTGACGAATTTTTATGAGATTTATGAGACGAGTGCGAATGGGTTAGCAGGCAACCTAGGCGGACGTATCACGACTCGATCAGAGACGTTTCAAAGAAAGGCCAAGTCAAAAAGTACCCTTATCCAGACTAATATTATAAAGATAAAACGTTTTTAAACGAGTTCAACTTTTGAGATGTTTAATCACGAAGCAAGTGCATCACTCGCATCAGTTTCAATATCACGGAAAATATCGTTTGCGCGATGCAGGATCTCATACATTTAGGCAATAATTAGAGGAGAGCTATTAAAATCTACGCTTGCGCCATCTCTGGGTTTTATTTGTCCTTACTATATAATGCGAAAGTAACTCTGTCTGTCTGTCTGTCCCGCTTTCACGCCAAAACTACTGAACCGATTTAAATCAAATTTGGTACACAGATAGTCTAGAGCCTGAGAAAGGATATAGGCTACTTTTTAATGCGAAAAGAGGTTTGGAAGGGGTTAAAAGGGGGGATGAAAAGTTGTATGGAAGTATCGTCATTTTTAAAGCTAGAAGCTTGAAACTTATTAGTAAAGCTGTTGATTTGACATAAATAAATATGACATTCAAAGTTTGTGAGGGGGAAGGGAGAGTGGAGAGGGAGTGTAGGGGGAGTGGAGGGGAGGGTAGGGGGAGTGGGGGAGGAGGGTAGGAAGAGTGGAGGGGGAGGGGAGGTGAAAGTGAGGGGAGTGGAGGGTAAGGGGAGTAGTGGGGGAAGGGAGGTAATGGGAGGTGGAGGGGATGTGGAAGTGAGAAGAAGGGGAGGGGATGGCGAGGGGGAAGTGAGGGCGAGAGGAGGGGGAAGTGAGGGAAGGGGGAAGGGAAGTGGAAGTAAGGGGAAGGGGGACGGGAGGGTATGTGAGGGGAGGGGGAAGGAGGGATTAGCGTGGTGCGGTGCGGTGTAGTTGGGATACGAATGTGTCTTAATAGTTAATGTTACTCAAAGACACTATTCCACGCGGACGAAGTCGCGAACACAGCTAGTATATAATAAACTCTATAACCGGCGAGCATGTATGAAGGCGCTTATCAAAGTGGAAGAGGCAAAAAAGGTATGTCAGGATCGTAGCATGTGGAAAAAAGTAGTCTCTGCCTACCACAACGGGAAAAAGGCGTCATTTTATGTATGTATTATATATTACAAATAAAATAGAAAATGTTTCTCCTTGCACATAAAATTCAACTGATCCTTATTCTACACATTCTTTATTCTAATCTCATTGAAACTTTACCTGAACTTAAATCTATGTAAATCGAGTTTGAAATAAATTGGTGTTAAGTTACCTTTTACCTTACCAGTGATTTGTTTTAAAGCGCAGAGCTGTCTGTGAGTTTAATTAATGACTCCGTATCCAGTAACAACATAACAACTGAATTGGAAAATTCAATTATTTTTAGTATTACTTTTTTTAACCCCCGACGCAAAAAAAGGGGTGTTATAAGTTTGACGTGTGTGTCTGTCTGTGGCATCGTAGCGCCCAAAAGTCTGAACCGATTTTAATTTAGTGTATTTTTAACCGACTGCACAAAAAGGAGGAGGTTCTCAGTTCGTCGAAATTTTTTTTTTTTTAATATTTGTTCACCGATTATTCGAAGATGCCTGAACCGATTTAGATTTTTTTTTGTTTCAAAGGGTACCCTTTCCAGGTCGCCATCGCCGAGCCATTTTGAATATATCAACATTTTATTACTATGCAGTTACTTATCACGGCGACATAGTACTGACTACTGGCACAGATTATATAATATTATACAAGGTGTGGTTTTGTATTCTCGCCATATTTTTGCATAGTCGATTGTAATGGGTACCCTTAATCACTTAATAATATTATTAAAGATCGCCCGTGGATTAATACTCGGATATTTGATAAAACAATTTTGGAATTTTCAGAATCATCCCCGAGTAATATCAGAAAAACTCCATGTAAACTGCGCAGGTGCGTACACTCATATGTAGATGATGTTATGACACTGATAGAGCGGTCAGCTGTGGCTGTGGCCACAGTAAATACATAACAGTAGGTTATCTAAGGCCGCCCGCCGAGTTATTAGCCTACTCTTGCGTTGATCCCCAGGGTTGTCACTTTTACTTTTGGTTAATATTTTCGAACAAGCAGCACTTGATCTAAATTTATGGAATAAAAAGCATATTATGATTGAATATTTTACCAATTTATAAATTTAGTAAAAATAAAAAGCCTATATTCACATAAAATTTATTATATTATGTTACAAATTTAATTCCGAGAAAATTTCTCTCTTAAAGAGTTTCTTGTAATAAACGGTAGGCTTGTGGGCTTACGTAATACAAACTTAAGCAAAACATTTTATGAGCCAGAGTGTATCTGTTGCCTTTATAACTTTTGATCTACTTGCGCTTTTACAATATCGGCAAATTTTTCTATGTGTCTAAATTTTTATTATGTATTTACTGTGCTGTGGCGGTCAGTGACGTGTACCGCCGCCGCTCTACCAGCTGGCTCTATCATTAAAATGATTTTTTTTTAATTTTTTTTTTACTGATTCTTGTACTATACATGGAGTATACCTACCCCTGCAAATATGGCGACAATGCAAAACCACACCTTGTATAAAAAAAAAGTTACTTCGTCTACTGGCTACTTTGACTAGCGCGACATTTGAAGTCGATTCTTTTAGTTTTTAAACGATCTTAAATTATTGTTTAATAGGTGTCTTAATCGAAAGTGTCCTTAACTTTTATTTATTAAATATCCGTTTAGCCGTTTTAAGACTATGAGCTTATTCCGGATGGTGACGTTATGAAATCAACTTCCATAGGTCTGATCAATTTGAAATTCGGTATCCTCTTACTTATACGATGTTGTTAGTTTTATTCTACTACATACTAATATTTATTCTACTACATATTCTGCTACATACTAATATTTATTCTACTACATATTAATTTTTATTCTACTACATACTAATATTTATTCTACTACATATTCTGCTACATACTAATATTTATTCTACTACATATTAATTTTTATTCTACTACATACTAATATTTATTCTACTACATATTAATTTTTATTCTACTACATACTAATATTTATTCTACTACATACTAATATTTATTCTACTACTTATTAATTTTTATTCTACTACATACTAATATTTATTCTACTACATATTAATTTTTATTCTTCTACATACTAATATTTATTCTGCTACATACTAATATTTATTCTACTACATACTAATATTTCTTCTACTACATACTAATATTTATTCTACTACATATTATTTTTTATTCTACTACATACTAATATTTATTCTACTACATATTAATTTTTATTCTACAACATACTAATATTTATTCTACTACATACTAATATTTATTCTACTACTTATTAATTTTTATTCTACTACATACTAATATTTATTCTACTACATATTAATTTTTATTCTACTACATACTAATATTTATTCTACTACATATTAATTTTTATTCTACTACATACTAAAATTTATTCTACTACATACTAATATTTATTCTACTACATATTAATTTTTATTCTACTACATACTTATATTTATTCTACTACATACTAATATTTATTCTACTACATACTAATATTTCTTCTACTACATACTAATATTTATTCTACTACATACTAATATTTATTCTACTACATATTAATTTTTATTCTACTACATACTTATATTTATTCTACTACATACTAATATTTATTCTACTACATACTAATATTTCTTCTACTACGTACTAATATTTATTCTACTACATATTCTACTACATACTAATATTAATTCTACTACATACTTATATTTATTCTACTACATACTAATATTTCTTCTACTACATACTAATATTTATTCTACTACATACTAATATTTATTCTACTACATACTTGGGGGGGCGGGGCGG
Organism: Cabera pusaria; assembly: GCA_954871355.1. Lineage (NCBI taxonomy): Eukaryota > Metazoa > Arthropoda > Insecta > Lepidoptera > Geometridae > Cabera > Cabera pusaria. The sequence goes on from OX940896.1 coordinate 2,308,944, forward strand.
TCGAGGAGCCAAAAGTGAATGGCCCTTCGGGCTTTAAGATCTTCCTTGAAGATTTAGCGGGAGAGTTTATCCTAAATTGAACTGCACTGCAGACGCAATGGGCCAGCTTCTAAATTCTGGTGCGTGGAGTCAAGGTGTTAACATGAGACCCCGCGGTTGTGGACTGTATTTGAATAGGTATCCTGTTAGGACTGGTTCGCGGTGCGGTATATATGTGTACTAAGCAAGTTGGCAGCCGAAATATAGGTGTGGACGGAAATAGAGAGGATGCACGTCTACCTTGAAGTGGTGGTTTCCTTTCTTGCTTCTCTCTTGTTGAGCGGGCCAGTTGGCCTGCTGGCTTCCTTCGTTTAATATTGCGTTGCCGTGTTGTGTTGAAAATGGCGGCGATCACCGCGTGCGCGAGGCGCACTGCGATGGGTTTAATTTTGCACACAAATGTACCACAACACTTATTATTATTGTTTAGTATTATATTTTGTTGTTTACGTTGCGCGGATTCACGTTTAATCGCGGGGATAACTAGCGAGCTAGTTTTCTTCGATGGCGGCGGCGCGGGAGCTTCTTTTCGAATATGATGCGTCTTCGACACACACGGCACTCGCTGCGTTATCGTGCGAGCGAGATAGATATTAGCAGGCGTGCATGCGTGAAGGAGATAAAATATAGGTTGCGGATGGAATACAAGAAAGGGAAATGCTGCCAACTTAACATAGACAATTAGAATCTTAAGATTACTTGAAGCAAAATAATTAACTTGAAAATGGCGTAAACATCTCCCCCGGCCTTAAAGGGTTACCTTTAAAAATTAAAGTTGCGGATGCGGAAATTTAAATGCGGGTACTTAACTAAACTATAAGCTATATGAAATGCAGAGCATTGCTCCACACAAATTTATTGATTTGGCAATGGGCACAATCGAACAACTGGGCGCACAAAGCTCCCCTTACTAGTTCTCACTGTAACTACACGCGTTGTACCATTCTTCGAAGGATGAACAGCTTCTACTACACCGAGAGGCCAAGCAAGCGGCGGCGCGTTGTCGACTATGATAACTACTACTGATCCCAACTGGATCGGGGTGGATGGTATGATCCACTTGGCTCGAGATTGCAATTGATGCAAATACTCGACTCTCCATCGCTGCCAGAACGACTGGACCATACTATTTAATAGCGAATGCCTCTCAATCAAATTAGATTCTACGTGAGGCGCGGGTAATGAAAATAATGGCGCGGTGTGAAGAAAGTGAGCCGGCGTGAGCGCAGTCGGCTCAGCGGGATCACTGCTTAAAGCGGTGAGTGGACGCGAATTTACTAACGCTTCGATTTGAGCTAGCACTGTTAAGAGTTCCTCATAAGACATTATCTGCTGACCTATAACCTTGAAGAGATGAGACTTCACAACCTTCACCATGCTCTCCCAGCATCCGCCAAAATGAGGGCTAACTGGTGGAATCTGCTTGAAGTCAATGCGACTTTCTGAGAGTTCATGATCAAGGTGCGGTTTGAATTCATCTAGGAACTTATACAGGTCACGCAGATATGACCTGCATCCTATGAAATTTGTAGCGTTGTCAGTGTATAGACACTGAACAGGACCGCGGCCTGAAAGAAACCTCTTGAATGCAGCGAGGAAATTAACCGTACTCAACTCCGTGGCTATCTCAATATGCAAACAACGCGTAGTGAGACAGGTAAATATACAGAGCCATGCCTTACGGCTTTTGACGCCTCTGCCACGCACAGGTGTGTATGAAATCGGACCTGCAAAATCGCAGCCTGTATGCGAATACGGCTTGTCAACCTGGTTGACGCGAAATGCGGGCAAATCCGCCATCATTGGAAATGATGGGCGCGGCTTTGCTCTGAAACAAGTATTGCACTTGTGTATGCGGTGACGAATAACTCGCCGCGCAGCGAGTATCCAATAATGATGCCTGAGTAAGGACATCAGGAGTTCGGGGCCAGCGTGCAAATGCTTTCTGTGATGATAATCAATTATCATATCTACCACGTGGTCGTGTCGCGGAAGAACACACGGGTGTTTTTGCGCATAACTGATATCAGCATTTGACAAGCGGCCACCAACGCGAATGATGCCGTTTACATCCAAAAACGGATTTAATTTTTGTAAAGCGGGCGAACAATTTTGTTTTAATTTTAATTTATTTATGTCGTCAGCGAAGTGGACACGTTGAAGTGCGAGTATAGTTTTAGTTTCAGCAAATTCTAAGTCTGAGCGACTTACGGTCGATTTGCGCGGTAATAATTTTAACGTTCGATAAACAAAAACAACAATACGTAAAAGCTTCGACCACGAAGATATACGATTGGCGAGTTCATAAACTGGCGATTCGGTAGCGGGTACAGTCACAGTATGTGCAAACGGTTTTTGTTCTGGCACTTCACCGACGTCATCACGACAAAACTCTGCGATAGGCCACTCTGCTGGACTTTTCGAAGCCCACGGCGGTCCCGAAAACCATAGCGGGTGATTTATAAGCATCGCGGGAGATAGACCGCGCGATAAGCAATCGGCAGGATTTTCAGTCCCTGCTACGTGATGGAAACAACTTGCCGGTAAGTTGTCAACAATCATGACAACGCGATTGGCAACAAACGTTTGCCAGCGGTGCGGTGATGAGTTGATCCAGCAAAGAACAACCTTTGAGTCAGTGAAGGCGAAGACATTTGCTATTTTGTATCGCGGTTGAAATATATCAATCACTTTACGCATCAATTTTGACATAAGGACTGCAGCACACAACTCCAACCTTGCAGTCGAAAGTGTTTTGAGCGGCGCAACTTTGGATTTTGAGCACACGATTGTAACAGTTCTACTGTCACCGACGGCAACTTGGAGGTATACAACAGCACCGTAAGCGCGTTCACTAGCGTCTGCAAACCCTAACAGGTTAGCAACGCTGCCCTGAACTACTCCCAGGTGTCGCGGTATACGCACTTCGTTTAGCGCCGGCAACTCGTTACAAAACTGTGACCAAAGTGCTATTATGCGTTTTGGAGGCGTGTCGTCCCAGTCACATTTCAATAGCCAAAGCTCCTGTATGAGAAGCTTAGCATGCAATATGACAGGAGCCACTAAACCTAGGTTATCCCATAGGCGCGCGACAGCGGATAATATTATGCGTTTAGTACATCCCGTTTCAGGTGCGGCAACTCTGAATTTAAAAACGTCGTCCGACCTGTCCCAATGTGTACCCAGTATTTTCTGCGGTGTGGCACCCCTATCGATCTCGAGATCTGAGGAGGCTCGATGCGATGCGGGTATTTCACGTAAAACGGTGGCGGAGTTGCTCGTCCACTTGACAAGGTCAAATCGACCGCACTTGAAAAGTTCAATGAGCTGGATGCATGCGGCAACAGCGACAGCTTCATCATTTAGCGACGAGTCATCTGACATTATACTGAAGCATACATCATCCATGTACGTCGAACTAGATGCAATCGCAGCAGCTGTAGGAAACTTATGCTTCTCGTCAGCGATGAGTTGGTGAATTACTCGGACAGCGTGGAATACGCTGGATTTTGTTCCAAAAACAACTCTATTAAATTCAAAAACCGATATTGGGTCTTGCGGGTTAAATATAAAAAGAACTCGCTGATATTTACGATCGGATTCGTGCATGCCGATCTGTAAGAACATCTGACGACAGTCAGCAGAAATCGCGATTTTAAAAAGGCGGAAATTCAAAAGGATGCAATTAAGATAACCCAGTAGATTAGGTCCGGCATGCAGTATTTGATTAAGTGACAACCCGGTACTTGTCTTACTGCTGGAATCCAGGACCATGCGCACCTTAGTCGTCGTCTTGTCGTCACGGCGCACGCAATGATGCGGTACAAAATAGGATGCGGCGGGAGAAACTTTATCAATAGGTCCTATTTCGCTAATATAGCCCTTATCGACATAATCACGAATGATATCGTCACAGGCGGCGCGCAGTATACTCGACGACTCCAACTTCCTTTCTAAACACAAGAAGCGTCTATATGCGGTGGAGTACGAATTACCTAATTTATAAACATCGTCACTAAACGGTAAAGCGACGGTGTACCTACCACTAGCATCGCGCGTAGTGGTGGCGCGGAAATGATACTCACATTCAAGGTCATCTTGACTGTGGGCGGGCGGAGCGCAAACCTCTTCGAGAACCCAAAACCTTTTAAGAAGGTTGTCCAAAGATGGCTGCTCGACGACGGCGCAGCAAGCCGATGTCGACTTTATTTTATGTTTAGGTAATAATACAGGAGCGGAACCCATAATTATATACCCTAAAACTGTTTCAATAGCGGGCGGCATTCCATTCACACTGTTTTTAACCATGCCAGGTAGTAACAGGTGAGAGAAAATATTAGCACCTAGAAGTACTTGCACTCCAGAGGGCGTAGCGAACGTACTGTCCGCGAGCGGTAGCGATTGAATGTGCGCGAACGCAGATTCGTCAACGGGAACCGATGGGAGGTTATCCGTGATGCGGTCGACAACAAGTGCCGAAACGTCATAATGAACGTTCGAATTAGAAAAGCGTGAATATATTTTAAAGTCCGTGGAGCCCTTAATATCCTTTTCAGACCCACCGAAACCTTTAACAGTCATTTGCGTATTTTTATTGTAACTCAAACCTAATAGCGAGCAGCATTCATTTGTTATGAAGTTACTTTGCGATCCCGTGTCTAGTAAACACTTTACTAAATGCTGTCGTCCCTTACTATCGTAAATTACAACTTGAGCTGTTGACAATAGTATCGTTGTAGGTCGCATACATTGCGTGCTGTAAACAGTACGACTCGAATCGTTCGGAACTGGCGCAGCAATGGATGTGTACAGTGACGATACGTTCGCGGCGTGTGTAGGAGCGGGCGATCGTGCTCGAGGCGCGAGGTTCGCACCGGCCGCGGCGCTGCCCACTGGCATAGCGCGTAAGTCGCGTGACCTAGTCGGTGCGGGTTCGAATGCCGGCGCGGTCGATAATCTATTATCGTGTGATTGCGATGCGGTTTGATTATGCGACGTATTAAAGTGCAATAAGGAGTGATGTTTTTGTTGACAACTGCGGCATTTAAAATTTGAGTTACATTCGCGGGCTTTATGTTTTAAACTAAGGCAATTAATGCATGCGTAATGATCTTTGACACATTTAAATCGAGCGGAGGGCGTTAATTCGTTGAATTTAGGACACTTATATAGGTGATCATGTACAAAGTTGTCACAAAGACATTTCTTGTGAGAAGCGGATACTGCTACATAAGCCTGAGGGTTAGGTACACGGCTTCGCGGTTTATTTGAAGTATTATTACGAGAAGAATTTGAAGCACTTGTACTAGATTGCATGTTGTGGTATATTCTATACTGTCCTCTAATGAAATCTGTCAGTTGAACGAAAGTAGGTAGCTTCACATCGCGATATTGTGACTCAAACGCACGGACCGTGCCTTCGTCTAACTTCTTTAACGCGATCTGAAGCAATATGAAGTCAGATAAATTATCTAATTGCAAGTTATTTAATGCACTAGCGGCAGTGACAAATTGATCTAAAAATAATTGCAATTTAGAAGAAGTATCGTTGCCGTTCAACTTGAGATTTATCATCTGATCTAAGTAGGTAGATGCGAGCGTGCGAGTGTCTTGATACCTATCTTCGAGACACTTTATTATCATATTATAATTATCTGCGCATGGCGTAATGCCTGAGAACACAGCTTGCGCTTTCTTTGAAAGCTTACCTATTAAATAATACAACCTCTCAGCGTTTGTCAGCATTGGATTGTCGTGAACCATGGATCTAAAACCAGCGTAAAATAAGGGCCAGTTTCGAATATCCCCGTCAAACGTCATTATTTCAATTGGCGGCAAAGATGGCATTCTACATCTTAAACCCGAGCGGTCAACTGAAGCTTTGCGATCTAGATCAGAGTCTAAGTCAACCTTGGAAGGTGAAGGTTCAACACGTTTTAAAACACGCTTGATGCGGCAATACATGTCTTCAAATGAATTCAAACACTGATAATTAGGCTTGCTAGTAGGGTCGCTTTTTAGCAATGCGCGATTGTACTCATTAACTATATCTCGATACTCAGAACGTACCTATATCGTCTAAAGTCACGACAGAGCATAAGAAATGTTCTAAACATTCTTCGCTTGTGTGTGCGGTTTTCGAGTTATCATAAACGATCTGAATATACTCAAACAATGTGTCTCTTTTAGTTTCTAAGAGAACGACATCTCTGTCTAATTCGTCGTCGGCCTTTTTTGTCGGCGGCATTTTGACTAACGAGTGTTATTAACTAATATGTACCTACTTGAATGAAATATATCTACCTATTTGCGATAGTTGCAATGCCGGCCGGCCGGCTATCGCCGATCACAGCGCGGTAAAATAAATAGGAGGTAGACAACAGAATTATGTTGAGAGCGAGCGGTAGTAAGTGGATAGAAAATATAATTTTACGTAGGTACGTACGATTTGTTTGAGTGCGGAATATGACGAGACAATTTACGACTTGTATTATTATAAAAGAGTATAGTATAAAGTATAGTATAAAAGATACGTAATTTATTTATGATATGATATAGTTTAATAGTTAATTAGGTATGCGGTTTATATTATTTTTTAAGAAGTTTTTATCAAACGGACAGGTAACACTTTAGTGGGCGAGTTTAAGATTGAAAGAAGTAGAACTAATGCGGGTTTAAGCTAGACGAATCTAGGCTTAATAATTACGATTTTAAGCTAGACGAATCTAGACTTGAAGCGGGTGTAGGTTATACCAATATATACCTAGATAGCGGAGGAAACTAGACGAATCTAGTCCTAATGCGGGAGTAAGTTAGACAAATCTAGACTTAAAATAGCGGAGATTCCCGAGGATCAAATAAAGTGAATCCGGCGTCGAAGTACCAAAAATGGGGGGGCGGGGCGGTCGAGGAGCCAAAAGTGAATGGCCCTTCGGGCTTTAAGATCTTCCTTGAAGATTTAGCGGGAGAGTTTATCCTAAATTGAACTGCACTGCAGACGCAATGGGCCAGCTTCTAAATTCTGGTGCGTGGAGTCAAGGTGTTAACATGAGACCCCGCGGTTGTGGACTGTATTTGAATAGGTATCCTGTTAGGACTGGTTCGCGGTGCGGTATATATGTGTACTAAGCAAGTTGGCAGCCGAAATATAGGTGTGGACGGAAATAGAGAGGATGCACGTCTACCTTGAAGTGGTGGTTTCCTTTCTTGCTTCTCTCTTGTTGAGCGGGCCAGTTGGCCTGCTGGCTTCCTTCGTTTAATATTGCGTTGCCGTGTTGTGTTGAAAATGGCGGCGATCACCGCGTGCGCGAGGCGCACTGCGATGGGTTTAATTTTGCACACAAATGTACCACAACACTTATTATTATTGTTTAGTATTATATTTTGTTGTTTACGTTGCGTGGATTCACGTTTAATCGCGGGGATAACTAGCGAGCTAGTTTTCTTCGATGGCGGCGGCGCGGGAGCTTCTTTTCGAATATGATGCGTCTTCGACACACACGGCACTCGCTGCGTTATCGTGCGAGCGAGATAGATATTAGCAGGCGTGCATGCGTGAAGGAGATAAAATATAGGTTGCGGATGGAATACAGGAAAGGGAAATGCTGCCAACTTAACATAGACAGTTAGAATCTTAAGATTACTTGAAGCAAAATAATTAACTTGAAAATGGCGTAAACAATACTAATATTAATTCTACTACATATTCTACTACATACTAATATTTCTTCTACTACATATTCTGCTACATACTAATATTAATTCTACTACATATTCTACTACATACTAATATTTATTCTACTACATACTAATATTTATTTTACTACATACTAATATTTTTGCTGTTGTAAATTTATAAAAATGAATTTAGAACCTATTAGTCTAATTTACTTATTGCTAACCGATAAGTTATAAATGTTATGTTAATAATAAATAGGTATTAATAAATAGGTACGACAACATAATAATGTATCGCGTGAAAACTATAATAAAATATGTAGAGGACCTAGTGCTTAGACAAACCTGCATAAGGTTTTCTGGTACTTTACGTTATAAAAATTTGTAAATTATTTGTTAAGAATAAATAATTAAATAAAGAACATGGTAGCAATAACCTGATTCTGGAACGTCTCCTAGAATTTGCAGAATATTCAACTCTTCACCAACTTACAGCATGTCATAATATGATGTCGAGTGTGGGCTCATTGGAATTATCTCAATGAACAGACTATACATAGATCGGTCGGGGGTGGTTTAAATTTTAAATGTAAATATTATAACTGTTATAACTCACGTACCTTAACTGCTGCAGGATTATATAACAACAAATAGATGACTTAAGGCCTGCGCAGACCGGGACGGCATGACAATGGATTTAAATTTTTACCAATGGATATTCAAACGTATTGATATAGGAACACGACATAAATTGCTATGCCTTAAAATGATGCCGTAGTGAAATGAATTCATCAATAATCATTTTAGAGCGTAGCAATTTATGTCGTCTTTCTATATCCATACGTTTGAATGTACATTGGTAAATATTAAAATCCCTTGCCATGTCGTCCCGATCTGCGTAGGCCTTTAGTTTACTAAAATTGACGCAACTCTATACATCGATTACTTCTTTGTTATGCCGTGGTATATAATTAATTAATTTGAAACTAAAGCAAATGCGGTTAACCATAAATCTAGTGCCGTGAATACAAACAATTTGGAAACCACAACCTAGCAAAGCTTTATATTCCATTATTATAGCTGTACTAGCTGTTCCCCGGTTTTGCCCAAGTAGACATTGTTCCCGTGGGAATATCGGGATAAAAAGTATTCTTTGTGCTATTCTAGGGTCTAGGCTCTCTACGTACCCAGCTCAATCGATTCAGTAGTTTTAACGTGAAGAGGTTACAAACGTACACACAAACTTTTGCCTTTATAATATTACTGGTAGGTTGTAGGGATAAAGTTTCGTGAAATTGCTATTGCATAATTCACTATTTGCAATTTATTTATTATATTATCAAAAGATTGAGGTATCTTATATAGATTAATATTACACAAGCAAAATAACATATTATAATGTTCATTTGGGTGTTATACATATTACGTTTTTTTTTTACATTATTATACCCAAAGTTTTCGAAAAAGTTACCCAGGAGGCGTGAATTCGATTTCTGCTGAACGACGAGAATTTGGATTGTATATAAATAAAATGTTTTAGATAGCTGTAGAATCTGTAGAAAAGCTGTAGGAATCACTTTAATTTTTTTTAACTTAACAAAATTATAAGCATTTCATCATATTTTTTTCCAGCTGTAAACTTACCCTGGGAAACAAATATTACTTTAGTGATACTAAACGTGAGTTTTAACTTACCTACGTTTCAGAGAAACACATAAAATACACTTGGCTGAGTATCAATTAATGTTAATTTCCTGGGGTGGAAGTCTCTACACTGATAGCGATGCATCTTGTCATGACAAACGTTTGCTAGAATGAGATGCAACTAGAAAGTTGTTATCTGCATCTCTTTTCGTATCGACAATAATGGATCGAAATTCATCGCTATGCATGTAGAGACTACCAGCCCTGGTTTGTTCTAAAAGCCCATTAAGTTGAAAGTTTCCGGTTCACTTTTAAAATTTAGGTCGCGCGTGGAACCCGATCAATGAAATTTGTAGAACGACCAATTAACTCGGTTACTGTCCAATATTTTTCTGATGCGGGGCTTAAAAATTAACAACAACAAATCTTTTTAGTAATTTAAAAAAAAAACCTTTTCAATCACAAGTTTTTCCATAACCTAGGACCAGAGTATGTCAAGACAAATCAAACGAGCCCAAAAACAACGAATATAACATGTGTAGTTGAGGAGTTCCTTTGACCACCTTCCAGCTTAGCGTAGCGTCCAACGTAGCGTAGGCCGCCCTCCAGCTAGGCGGAGCGATGACATACGCAAGCTGGCTGGCAGCGGTTGGAAACGAATAGCTGAAGATCGAGCTCAGTGGCGTGCCATGGGAGAGCCCTATGTCCAGCAGTGGACAGAAATTGGCTGATAATTATGATGATAATGATCGAAACACGCGAAACAAAATAAAAGCTTGTAATAAGTGTGAGATAGTCTGAGAGTTAAGCACAACAAATGAATGCAAATATATCTCCAGTTTCGACCGACTTACAAAAAGGCAGAGGTTCACAACTCATCTGAATGTTTTTTTTTTGTTTGTTGTTACGCGATTACTCCGTTTGCGAACTTTTTCGAATAATTCTTTTGTTTTAATTGGTAGGGTACATTTCCGAGGTGGTCACATTGTAATTTCATCGATATCTGATAAGTATCTCCAGAGATATGACGATAAACGTCTCAAACTTGCTACTGAAACTGACTCGCGGGGCAAGTCGGTTGTTTTAGTTTTTAAACTTTTTCACACATTTTCTTTATATCAGGATATGCTATCGTTTGTCCACTATCTCACCTGGTAGTAAACGATGAAGGTATTAGTACACGCTAGGCTTAGAATGGTTTCACTCTCAAGGGAGGTGTAGGTACTGCCGGAACACCTTAATGTTATGGCGACAGATTTTGTCCTTGATAGGTAAACTACTTATTAGTAGCAAGTCAGGTGAAACATCGATATAATGCTCCTAGCATCTTTGGAAACATACTGATGGAATAACTTTCCAGTTTTTTTTAACTTTTATTTTCAACATTTGATTCTGAGAGCTCGCCTTCACTGATATTTGTTGACAGTATCGTTCCATCTTATCTTTGGTCTTTGTCCCAAGAAATCTTTATCTGGAATAATATCCCATAGAAACCTTTATCGCTGTGTCAAGGTAGTAGCACCACAGAATAATGAATCGTACAAGTAACACGAAAAGTAGTGCATTATATATGGTAAGAAATTGATGTGGGTAGTAAATAATTTATTTATTTTACGTTATTCTAAGTAACTAGGCCACTTTATAATTATTTCTTATAGATACATCGGGAAGTGGCGAATCACGTGTAAAATAATGATTTTGGCTTCGTTCCCGCAAGTTACTCAATCAGTCATTCGTTGTTAGCATGATAACTAACTGTCTTTGGTTTATAGAACATAATAGACATCATAGCACTTAAATTTAAAATTTAAAACCACCCCCGACTAATTTGTAAATTCAAAATTTGTCATTGAGACCATTTTTAATGAGCCTAAACATGACATCGCAGAGCGGCAAGTAAGTAGCAATAGCAAAAGCGCAATTTAGTTTTTTTTGCCATCGTAGTCTCATCAACTAAAAAGAGCTGATAATATTTAAACGGCTGACCAGATTTTCATGTAACAAAGCAAAAAAACACTCTCGATTAAGACACCTATCAAACAAACAACAAATCTAAATCAAAATTTGTTCATCCGTTTGGGCGCTACGATGCCACAGATACATACGTCAAACTTAAACACCCCCTTCTTTTTCGGTCGGGGGTTAAAAACAATCTTCTTATACCTTCGAAAAAAATTTAGTTATAAACATAAATAGAAAGTTATTGGCTCCTGCAACACAGCGTTACTAGTTCGGGAGTCTATGGATTCAATTATACACTGTACCTCCCATAAATCATGTCAATATATATACAATATATATTGTATTTGTATAATAAATAAATAGGACTTTTGCTTCAACTTCCATTTTATCTTTCATCACATTTATCAAACCAAGCGAATCTATTTTTCAAAACTAAACTCCAAATATAAATTCAAAATAAGGTTTGCAGTCACGAACTATCAGCTTAACATAAACCTAGCTTAACTTCATTGAATTCCAGCTCACAACTCGACCAGTGAAAAGGTAATCCCAGCTCGGCCTAGCTTATTTATACAAATCCAATAAAAGTTGTGCATTAACCCTCCTACACTTTAGTGCACTTGTGTTAGGTGCGATTTGATGTAGGCGTGTGTAGTTCGCGAACGACTGACTCAATTGAAGTACTTCAGTTGTTTCTTGTCATTCACTCTGTACTTCACTTGCCTAATCTATACTTCAGTAGTCCAATTACTTCATCTGCTTCGTTGCTTGAAATTTTCGTATTCGAGTCGAGAAAGAGAATAAAATACTTCAACAGCCGACTCGCCGATTTCTGCCGATTACTGCCGAACGTTAAGTCATGTAGCGCTAATAAAATAAACTTAATTTAAACCTATATTACTTTACCTCTATATTAATAAGGATCATTTTAAGATTAATTTCGTAATTCATAGTAAAGTGGCGCGCGCGCCATCAGCGCCAATGACTGCAGCTACCGACGGCATTGTAGCTGTCACACTCTATTGTATTAATTGGCATATCATTCTGTTTCATTCTGGCAGTGACTCGCGCACTGAGACTATGCCAAGCCAATCCATTCAATCTTCGCCCGACTGATAAATTCAAATGTTGAGCAACTGAAGTAGATGAAGTACTGAACGAAAAAACTGAAGTAGTTCGCGGTGATGGACTGAAGTACTGAACGATTTCTTTTTAGTGAAGTATACTGCGCATGACGTAGCCATGTAGTATGTAGCCATTTTTATAGTTAAATTCATCATTGATATGGCAAGCTTGACGCCATAGACTAAAGAGACATCCTTATTGTCTATGACCATAGATATTTATCTATGGTCATAGACAATACCGATCTTTACCAACTTCATAGTGCTCTATCATTTTTCATAGGTTTGTTAATGACAGATGAGCTGTGATTGGCTAGCCTGGGACTAAGTGGAAACGTAGTTAGTTAACTACGTTTAATAAAGTTTCATTAGAGAGAAAACATCACGGATAATAATATCGTTTAAAAACTAAAAAACAACCGACTTCAATGCCGCGCTATTCATTTTCAGTACCAATTTTGAGATGTTTATCTCAATATCTCTGGAGATACTTATCAGACCTCGATAAAATTACCATGGTACCACACTTGGGATATCTCCTTTCGAACAAAAAAAGAATAATCAAAATCGGTGCATAAATGACGAAGTTATCCCCGAACAAACATAAAAAAAAAAAAAAAAAAAAAAATATACGGTCGAATTGAGAAACCTCCTCCTTTTTTGAAGTCGGTTAAAAAACAAATTAAAATATAATAGTTGGCAGCGCAATTTTTTAGTAGAAGTTGTAGACGCAAATGTTAAAAGTGAAATTTGGGGTACTCTGAAATCGAAAATATATTGGATTTATTTACATACACATTCTAACTAGTACATACGGACGTTTGCAGAAAGTATTTCAGTCTGAGGAAACATTCACAGAGAGTTATAAGCGATTTCCATGTTTCGGTAAAAATACCTAACGTCTCGCAAAAAAAAAAGTTGGACATCTGTAATCTGTATTACCTAATTTCATCCCATGCCAACTTTCATTGACGGGAGAATTTTCGGGTTACAAAATACTGGGCTATTAATTAAAAATAACTGGTAAGTATTTTTACAGGTTCAAAATAAAGATTTATTTATGCTGATAATGTTGCGGAGTACATTTTTTTTTAATGGTATAAGGTAACAGGACAAGCACGACGCTCGCCTGATGGTAAGCGATGGCGTCTATCTAGTATAGATACAGCGGCATGCAACATTCTGGACTGCCAGAATTTTGCATCTCCCTGCACTGCGCCTGTTACGACATAAAGATGTTGAGTCTCACATGCCCTGTTATTTCACTGGACAGTAATTATTCTTTTAAAAGTACAAGGGGCTAATAACATAAAATTCGTTTTCTAGTATTAATACGCTGAAATAAAATGACAGAGATTCTATACGGCTATTTTATCTCTCTCTCTCTCTCTCTCTCTCTCTCTCTCTCTCTCTCTCTCTCGCCCGTGTATCCAGATAAAATAATAAACTGGCCAAGTGCAAGTCGCACTCGCACTAGTTGGGTCCCGTATATACCGTACACTACAGTATTTTATAAGATCGAGCAAAAAATACCACATCATTATTCGCCAGCAAAAAATAATAATTAATAAACATTTTATTTCTTATAACGCCATCTAACGTCTAACAAAGGTGTTAGGGATCGACATTTCAATATAAAACCATCTATGGGACGTTTACTTAACTAAGCGTTCATAGATGGCGTGAAATGCCGAAAAAAACACGTTTCTTGTATGGGGACCCTGTATTATCTTTAACTTTATTCTGTTTTTAGTATTTTTTGTTATAGCGGCAACAGTAATACCTCATCTGTGAAAATTTTAACTGTCTAACTATCACGGTTCATGAGATATAGCCTGGTGACAGACGGACAGACAGACAAACAGCCAGACAGACAGACGGACAGCGGAGTCTTAGTAATAGCGTCCCGTTTTACCCTTTGGGTAAAAAACCCTAAAAATTCAGACTAATAATAATTATAAATATTATAAAGACATTTGTAACTCTGTCTCTCTGCCTTTTTGTTACCTAATTCCACCTAACCAGAATATTCGATCTTACTGAAATTTGACAAGGAGATACTTTTATATCATGAGGATCTGAACATAAGCTACTAAATTCTTAGTGTAATTGAACGAAGTCGCGGGTATCAGCTAATACTTTCTTACATCATTGTGTTAGGTCAAACATTTTATTAGTGAAAACAATATAATAAAAGTATATAAAAAAAATTAATTAAAGATTTTATGATGTGTTAGTAAAATGCTTGTGCATTGATATTGGTTCACTGAACTGGTACCGAATTTCGTATTGTAATGTAATTATTATATTATATTATATTATATATTAGATTATAGTCCCTATTAGATGTATAAAAATCGAGGTCCTGAGTCAACACAATAAAAAGAAGACTGGTTAAACAATATTTTCGTAAATAACAACAATTTTCAACCGACTTCCTAATAGGAGGAGGTTCTCAACTCGTCTGTTTTTAGGGTTCCGTAGCCGAATGGCAAAAAACGGAACCCTTATAGATTCGTCATGTCTGTCTGTCTGTCTGTCTGTCTGTCAGTCTGTGTGTCTGTCTGTCTGTCGGTCCGTCCGTATGTCACAGTCATTTTATTCCGAAACTGTTAGGACTACAGAATTGAAACTTGGTAGGTAGATGTATTCTGTGAACCGCTTTCCGATTTTTATACAAAAATAAAAAATATAATAGTTTAAGGGGGGCATCCCATACATGGAACTGTCACAAAAAAAAATTTTTTTTCGTCAAAACTATACCATGTGGGGTATCTATGGATAGATATATATATATATAAGATCTATGGATATCTATAGATAGGATCTTTAAAAATGACATTGAGATTTCAAAGATAGGCGCGTCTAAAGTGGTAAAATGCGTGTCCCCCCCCCCCCTCTAACTTCTAAAGTAAGGGAGTGAAAAATCTAGAAAAAAATCTAGAAAAAATGTATTCTGTAGATACAATAAAAACTTTCAACTAAAATTGGTTTGAATGAGATACAGTCAGCAGTTATGAGATATAGCGACCGCAAGTATAACTTTGTTTTTCATACAAACACTGTGAAAAACAAAGTTATTTTTGTAGTTGCGAAAAATCAAAGTTATAGAATACTCTACTGTGTTACGGAACCCTACGAGTGCGAGTCCGACTTGCACTTGGCCAGTTATTTGTAATAAGCATTTATATATACCCACACGGATAGAAAACTAATGTATCTATTTTAAAGCATAACACCACGCCAGGTACTTTGATATTGTCATCATAGTTTTCTATCTAAATTTTTCAGTTGTTGACACTAAACTTTTATCGATATATTCGTCATTTTTAACTGACTTCACAAAAACGGAGAAGGATCTCAATTCGTCGGATTTTTTTTTTCTTTTTTTTTGTATGTTCACTAACTACTTGAAAATGCCTAAATCGATTTGGAAATTTATTTTTTGTTGCAAAGTGGTCTGGTACTGTCCGTACCTTCTGTCCGCACCTTGGTCTGGTAGTGTTCGTACCTTTAGTTGGGTAAATTATGGGTAAATTAAAAATTTGCACTTACAGAATCAGAATAATTTATTGAGTTACTGACTTAATTTAGTTTTTAGGGTTCTGTACCCAAAGGGTAAAACGGGATCCTATTACTAAGACTCCGCTATCCGTCTGTCTGTCTGTCTGTCTGTCCGTCTGTCACCAGGCTGTATCTCATTAACCGTAATAGTTAGACAGTTGAAATGTTCACAGATGGTATATTTCTGTTGCCGCTAGAACAACAAATACTAATAAACTAAACAAAGTTAAAAATTAAAGGGGGTCCCCATACAAAAACGTGTTTTTTAGTATAACGCCATCTATGAAAGTCTAGGTGTCATCTGGGTGTTAACAACTCCTTCGTGTTTGTTAAGCTTACAACCTTTCTAAATAGTTTCGGCAAAATAACATAGATGGCGCTAGTAATCGAGCCCTGTCTTTCTAGATCGCGCTGACGAGATTTTCCGTGAGCTTGTATACCTAACAAAATGTTCTTGATATAATCAATAATTCAATTGAGAGATTGAAATTTTGTTATGTTTCTACTATGTACTGTAGTACGGAACCCTTCTTAAGTGTGCGACGCGACTCTGACTCGCACTTGGCCAGTTTTATTTAAACGATCTTAAGTTATTGTATCATATTAAAAAAAGTCTACGAAAAATAAGTCTTACAGAGACCGAATTAGAAACGAAACACCGAAAGCCACCTGAACAGCAAGTTTTTTTATAATTTATTTCAAAGTACGAAGTACTTTAAGTTACGAACGAAAGCGATAGAAAATAATTTAAGATTGTGTACAAAATGAAAATAACCGACTTCACATGCCGCTATAGTGAAAATTTCTACTATTCATAATAATGTCATTAAGGTATCACATTTTTTTATATTGTTTATCTTCATAATTCGTCGCTAGGATGAAATTTTGGATTGTGTTTAACAATTTACAAAAAAAAAATGAAGTGTGTAACATAATATCTCCGGAGATAATTGTCATATCTCTATAAAATTTGAATGAGAACAAACTGGAAGAATTAATCTCAAACAAAAACGAATTTTTCAAATCGGTTAAGATTTGACGGAGTTCTGAGGTAACAAACATTAAAAAAATACAGTCTAATTGAGAAGGAACCTCCTCATTTTTTGTGAAGTCTGTTAAAAATCCTATAATGTTTAGAGGCGAACTTTTTTAGAAAAATTAGGATTTTTTTAACTAGACCAATGTTACACATCCAAACACATGTATAACAAAAACATTTTCAATTTTAAGTTAAATAAAACACTGAATTCAACAATAATATAATATAAGTAGTTTAATAACTAAAACAACCGACTTCAATGCCCCGCGAGTCAGTTTCAGTAGAAAGTTTGAGACGTTTATCATCATAAATCTGAAGATACTTATCATAATATCGATGAAGTTACATTAAGACCACCTCGAAATTGTACTCTACCGATTAAATAAACTGGCCAAGTGCAAGTCGGACTCACACTCGTAGGGTTCCGTAACACAGTTAAGTATTCCATAACTATGATTTTTCGCAACTTCAAAATTAACTTTGTTTTTCATAGTGTTTGTATGAAAAACAAAGTTATCTTTGCGGTCGCTATATCTCAAAAACTGCTGGCTGTATCTCGTTCAAACCAATTTTCGTTGTTAGTTTTTATTGAGATCTACAGCATATATTTTTTTTAGATTTTTTACTCCCATACTTTAAAAGTTAGAGGGACACACATTTTACCACTTTAGACGCGCCTATCTTTCAAATGATTGACTTTGAGAAAAAATGATTTTAGGAACCTCAATGTCATTTTTGAAGACCTATCCATAGACCCCACATGTATAGGTTTGAAGAAACATTTTTTTTTTGTTTCAGTTCCATGTATGGGATGCCCCCCCTTAAACTTTTATTTTTTTTACTTTTGTATAAAAATCGGAAAGCGGTTCACAGAATACATCTACCTACTAAGTTTCAATTCTGTAGTCCTAACAGTTTCGGAATAAAATGGCTGTGACATACGGACGGACAGACAGACAGACAGACAGACAGACAGACAGACAGACAGACAGACAGACAGACAGACAGACAGACAGACAGACAGACAGACAGACAGACATGACGAATCTATAAGGGTTCCGTTTTTTGCCATTCGGCTACGGAACCCTAAAAACAGACGAGTTGAGAACCTCCTCCTATTAGGAAGTCGGTTGAAAATTGTTGTTATTTACGAAAATATTGTTTAACCAGTCTTCTTTTTATTGTGTTGACTCAGGACCTCGATTTTTATACATCTAATAGGGACTATAATCTTCAGTATTTGGTATAAATCACAACATGTTAGGTCCACCCGTTTCTGAGAAAATCGGTGGTGACACACGGACAAACGGACAGACGGACAAAAAAGTGATCTTATAGGGGTTCCTTTTTTAAACCTTTTGAGGCACGGAACTCTAATAAAACGACGAACTGAGAACCTCTCCCTTTTTTGTGAAGACCGCTAAAAATAAATTGAACTTTGTGTGTTTGAACCAAACATTATAAATGAGAGTTGAGTTGAGACGAGCGCTGCCATAATTTTAATTAAAGGAAAATTTTGCTTGCGTCGACTTTTAATAACTTTGTTTGCGAACTTTGCTAAGTAACCGTCTACTTTACAGCTTGTGATGTAGATGTCGCTAAAATGTCACGTTAGGGTATCAAATCTGTCGATAATCTATGAAATATAATTTAAGATCGTTTAAAAAACTAAAAGTACCGACTTCAAACGTCGCGCTAGTCAAAGTAGCCAGTAGACGAAGTAACTGTTATATAATCTGTGCCAGCAGTTAGTAGTATGTAGTCGAGATAAGTGAATGCGTCGTAAAATAAATGATAATATATTAAAAACGGCTCGGCAGATTTCGTTAAAATTTAAATGGGACCACCTGGGAAGGATACCCTTTAAAACAAAATAAAATGAATTTTCCAAATCGGTTCACGCATCTTCAAGTAATCGGTGAACATACATAAAAAAAAATATCCCGTCAAATTGAGAACCTCCTCCTTTTTGTGAAGTCGGTTAAAAATGTAATATACATCTTTAGTAGCGTAATTTTTTATTTGTGGCAGTTAATTATCAATAAATAGTTAAATCACTAAATAATAATATCATTTAAAAACTAAAAAACAACCGACTTCAATGCCGCGCTATTCATTTTCAGTACCAATTTTGAGATGTTTATCTCAATATCTCTGGAGATACTTATCATACCTCGATAAAATTACCATGGTACCACACTTGGGATATCTCCTTTCGAACAAAAAAAGAATAATCGAAATCGGTTCATAAACGACGAAGTTATCCGCGAACAAACATAAAAAAAAAAAAAAAAAAAAAAAAATATATACGGTCGAATTGAGAAACCTCCTCCTTTTTTTGAAGTCGGTTAAAAAGTGATTTATTTTTATATTGCAGGTATAGGCTGGCTTTTGATCACTATCACAACAGTTGGTATGTGAACTGATAAGATGTTCGAGGATGATGCACGCTAGGCCTAAAAGAAGATTGCTTATTTACCTTACTTATCACCTAGGAAATAAGCAAGATGCTCGCCTGATGGTAAGCAATGACGTCTCCCTGCGCTCAGATAATGCGGTTTATAAAACCCCGGAATTTTAGAATATTTTGCGCCGAAACAACTGCAGCTGTGACCAACTTACTGTACACAATAAAATCTCAGACATTCTATCACACTAGAAACCATTCTTTTCAAACTGAAGAACTAATAGACACGATATGTCAGAAATATACAACGAATGCCTTTATTAATAACTAGCTGTGTCCTGTGGTTTTACCCGCGTAGACATCGTCTTCGTAAGTTAATTTTGGGATAAAAAGTACCCTTTGTGTTATTCCAGGGTCTAGGTAGAGGCGTTATATTAGATAGCAGTCAAAAACGCAGATTAAAAAAATATAGCAGACGCAGTTTGCTTTTTATATTTACAGCAGACTGCTTTCTGCGGCGCAGCTTCGCACAATCATAATTTGCTTATTAATAAAATTATGCGTCGTCTGTTTTACATATTTATGTAATTTTTTTAGGTAAGTAAAATATAGTAAATTGTAAAACGCATTTAGTTTATTTTAATCTCTCGGAGCGTTCAACAAAACAACGACATCGCACACTAATATAACAACATCGAGCGTTTCGTTTCGTCAAAACGCCGCGGCACCAAACACAACTGCGACTTCAAACGAAAACGTAAATATGCTATTTATAGCATAAAGAATATTGTGCGCTTTTTGCTGCGCGTATCGTTACGCCGCGTTTTACGTTTAGAGCCGTTTTGAACACGACTAGGTCTAGGCTATCTACATAACAAATGTTTCATTTAGCTCAATCGGTTGAGTAGTTTTAAACATACACAAACTTTCACCTGAATAATATTAGTAGGATGAATAATAATTAGAGCCAATATTTGAGCCAGTTCCCATCCTAGGCCTAGCGTGCTACCATCTTCGACCGCATCATCACTTACCAACAGGTGAGAATTGGTGGTCAAACGCTAGCCTATATGTTATTAAGAAAATTATAAGCTGGCATGTAACAATATGTCAATTAATAAAATATTTTAAGAAGTCGAGGGCCCGGTGGCGTAATCGGGAGAACGGTCGGCTTTGATGCCGTAGTACCGTGTTCAAACCCCGCCGTGCACCAATGGATTTTTTAATAAAAAAATGTATGTGCGCTTCTCACAGTGGCCTTCCGGTGAAGGAAAACATCGTTAATAAACCAACAACCCCCGCATGGTGATAGGACACTATCTAGTGTCCGCCTGCCCAGCTACCACCCTCAAGTTAGAAAATCTGTCACCAAACATCTAATGTGTTCCGGCAGCTATCCTTGAGAGCCAGTTCCCATTCTAGGCCTAGCGTGCTTACCATCTTCGACCGCATCATCACTTACCAACAGGTGAGATAGTGTTCAAACGCTAGCCTATAAGATATAAAAATTAAAAAAAAAAAAGTCAGTCTTATACATCGTCTATGTATATAAATATTTAAGCATGCTACGACGCACTTTTGGATTTATAATATTTAATATAACAACACGAATTCTTCACGACAAAATAGAAGGACTTCATAAAACAGTCACTGTATATAATTTATGAACCACCTCGACGAGCCCCCGAGGCAGCGTTTCTTAAATAAAAATATGCTTTGCTTCAGTATAAGGCTGTATTTAGATGAAGACGTAGACTTAATGCCCATCAGTTGACTTGGACTTGCCAATAGGTAGAGACTTTTAGTAGCTGCTAATATACAGGAAGCGTACTTATTTTATGTATACTATAGTACTTATTATATTAGATATGCCTAGTCTAAATAACAAATTGTAAATATTTAAATTTCTCATTTAAGTGAATTTTTGTAATTCTTTTGAGAAATAAATGTCTTAAACCATAGTTATAGATATAATGTAGTATTTATTACAGGGTAGTTTGGCAAACATATTATTATTATCCCATACACAATCTCGGAATGGAGAAAATATAAAAACTTTTAACGATTTGAGTTGTATCTGCCCTGTTTCACAAATTTTTCAACTCAGTGTCGTTTAGAAACAGGCTCATTCGTTTTAAATTAAATCATCATCATCATCAAGCCTCTCACAAGATGCGCCAAGATTTAAATTAAATAAACTTACAAAATACAAAAACCAATTTCACTTGTTTTATACTTCTCTAGGTGACCCGCGCGAACTTCGTACCGCTTAATATAAATAAACTGTCCTAGTGCGAGTCGGACCTGCACCATAGAAAATATAATAAAACTACGTACGCCTGCACACGCAGGGTTCTGATTGAACAAAATTTGATGGAAAAATACGTTTTCTCGTATAAAGAGCCGCTTTAATTTTGAATTTAATATAGTTTTTAACCGACTTCAAAAAACGGAGGAGGTTTCTCAATTCGACCGTTTTTTTTTTTTTTTTTTTTTTTATGTTTGTTCGCAGATAACTTCGTCGTTTATGAACCGATTTCGATTATTCTTTTTTTGTTCGAAAGGAGATATCCCAAATGTGGTACCATGGTAATTTTATCGAGGTATGATAAGTATCTCCAGAGATATTGAGATAAACATCTCAAAATTGGTACTGAAAATGAATAGCGCGGCATTGAAGTCGGTTGTTTTTTAGTTTTTAAACGATATTATTATTATTTGATCTTATAGCAGCCATTGCAATACACACTATGAGTAAATTTCAAGTCTTTATCTATTAAGGTTTGTAAGATCGAGCATAAAAAGCCTCAAGAACACGTTTCTTGTATCATTTAATTATTTTATTTTATTATGTTTTTATCGGTTTTTATACACAAATAGCGAATACCCTTGTATGGAAGCGCGGTATTGACAAAAATCAAAATATGTCAATATAATGACAAACATTTCTGAAAGAACCACCTGGAACAACCATCAAAATTCAAAATATTAAATTTAAAAACCTACGCGATAATCCGAGTAATGCGGATATATTATATTGTCGATTCTAAGCCCTTAATTTATTACGTGCTTCTGCAAATTTCAATTTGAGAGTGGAACAGAGTCTACCCTACCGTACCGAAGGGACGAACGTCAAATGTTTGACGGGAAATTAGGTGGAACAGTTTTTATGGAAAAATGAAATTTGGTGTTTTTACTGTATACCCCGTAATTTTTTTATATTTTCTCACCTTTTAAACCTTTCTGGGACTACGACAAACATTTCAAAACCAAAATCAGCTAAATTGGCCTAGCCGTTCTTGAGTTTTAGCGAGACTAACGAACAGCAATATATTTTTATGTAGAATAAAACAAGAAATCGTTTAAAATCATAAAAAACCGACTTCATATACTTTTTCAGTAGCAAGTTTGAGGTGTTATTATATTTATCTTTCAAGTGAATGCATTTAGATGAATTCGGTAAACAGATATTTTATAACCTGGTTTAACAAATAGAATACCTTCGTCCCGTCGGTACGATGAAATTTTGGATTGTGTTTAACAATTTACAAAAATATTAAGTGTGTAACACTTCAAAGAAACATAATAATAGAATACCTACTTTCAAACGCGAGTGAACCCGCAGGGCGCAGCTTTTTTTTTTATAACTTATAGGCTAGCGTTTGACCACTATCTCACCTATTGGTAAGTGATGATGCGGTCGAAGATGGTAAGCACGCTAGGCCTAGAATGGGAACTGGCTCTCAAGGATAGGTGCCGGAACACATTAGATGTTTGGCGACAGATTTTCTAACTTGAGGATGGTAGCTGGCCAGGCAGACACTAGATAGTGTCCTACCACCATGCGGGGGTTTTTTGTTTCTGGAGGGCCACTGTGAGAAGCGCACATACATTTTTCTATTAAAAAATCCATTGGTGCACGGCGGTTTGAACTCGGTTACCACGGCATCAAAGCCGACCGTTCTCCCGATTACGCCACCGGGCCCTCAAAAAGTAATAATAACTAAAGAGTTTAAAGTAAATTTTGGTGTAACACATTACTACAAACATTCATATGAGTAGGCTACCATCGTAACGTAGATAGACCTAAAAGTATTTACTGTGTAAACCAGCCATTATGGCTGGTTTACCAGCCATTATGGCTGGTTTACACAGTGCGAGCTAGCGTACGAGTAAGCCTTCGGAGTAGCTGCACTGCAGTTACTTGCACTGTTTGGACGTAACTTGCGAGTAACTCGTACGTGCGAGTTGGTCAGTAGCTCGCATCCGAGTTACTTCAAAATTTTTTGTTTTCACTCGCCTGCCAGCCGGACAGTTGTGAGTGGAAGCCGTGTTTTTTGTGTGCTACGCCTATGTACTAAATCGAGTTCGAAATGGGTACGGATAGATGGTCTTCTGACTTATTTCATTCATGAAATATTCATTTTTTATTAAAACAAGTCCACTCGACATCGCGACACGACTTGGACTGAGCAGTAGCTAGGTGTGGTGTAGACAGCAAAGGCGAGCCGAGCTACTGGCGTACGAGTAGACAAACCGAGTAGCAGTCTACTGGCCAGGCAGCAGCACGCACTGCGTAAACGAGCCTTTAGTAGCTAAGCATAAGTTTATATTTTTTCACAAAGTCTAACTTAAACAAGACTTCCAAATTCTGATGTGAGATATTCCCTTCTAACACTCAAAATTCGGCAGTTACAGTAATTTTGAATTATCTTTGACTTCAATTATCACTTATTATCGACATTAGACAGCCTAGTCATCGTCTAGAAAAAAGCTTATAGTCTTATAATGGCTTAACGGAGATTTATGAATTAAAGTTAAGAACACTTTCGATTGAGACAATTATCAAACAAAGAAAACTAAATCTAAATCGGCTCATCTGTTTGGGCGCTACGATGCCACAGACAGACACACACAAACACAGATACACACGTTGAACTTATACCACCCTTCTTTTTCGTCGAGGGTTAGAAATTTTGCGCTACGCGCCTACTTCACAACCATTAAGCCAGCGTACACCGACAACCATTAAGCCAGCGTACACCGACGTAATCTGTATTCAACCTAAAATATTCCGAGAACAAAGTGGTCATGAGAGAGAATGAAAGAAATGTAGATATTGCTGCTTAGTAGAATTGAAATAAAAGTTATTAAGTTGTATCGGAATTTTCTGTAGAGATGAAAATATTAGCGAATCACAGAATTTTTTCGTTTAGAATTTATAGATTTGTCTGAACAACATACAAATAGACTCTCCTCCAATGACATCGCACAGCTATGGCTAGTTTAAGCGTAAGAGCACATATTTTGTTAAACATACCTACAATCTGTTTAATTTTTCACATTAAAAACGTCATG
Organism: Cabera pusaria; assembly: GCA_954871355.1. Lineage (NCBI taxonomy): Eukaryota > Metazoa > Arthropoda > Insecta > Lepidoptera > Geometridae > Cabera > Cabera pusaria. The sequence continues at coordinate 2,333,758 of OX940896.1, forward strand.
TATAACAAACTAGTAAATAAGGTGTTTTTTGGTAAATAAAGATTACTGTTAATAAAAAAAAAACATTATAATCATAGAACTATAAAATTACGACCACACCGTGGCGTGCTGCGTCCGCGTTCGCGTTCGCAATCTGATTTTCTGGTCGCCATAGATCGCGTTTGGAGTAAACCAGTGGGTACAAATACTACTTAGCTATCTGATTCCGCCTAGATCGCGCACGCAGGACGCTGCGGTGTGGTCGTACCTTAAAGGATTGTTTACACTCAAGCCGTTCAAGTGTGCTTATTAAATCTTGGAAAATTTGCGTCAAGCCAATCCAATATAATGAAATATTTCTATAAACACATACCAATATTGCGTGGCTAATTGGAATGACTTGTCAATTGGTCTTGTTGGTGTAATATCTTGGAACCTTCTTAAAAGACATGTATTTTAGAAAGAAATAAACATTTATAATATCATAAACAACATCTTTACTTTCTATCAGGTAGGGCAAAAAAAATCAATTTGTTTCAACAATAAAAACAATGTAAAGCAAAACATACGAAGTCAGTAGAGTACTATGTTTGAAGCTTCGAAGCCACTGGATAGTTATTTGAACGGGCCATAAAATGATACACGCATTAAAATTGGATTTCCAAATTAAAATAACTTCGAGAATGAACCGTGATGCGATGACATTTTGCAGCAGCCGTTTTCGAACTTGTATCATTAAAAGTTATGAACAGTTCAGTCAAGTTGGAAGCGACTTCACGTATGTATAATTATTATGTGGGATCGAAGGAATATACGTTAATTTTTTTTTCCCAATCCTGGGATTTTGGTATACGTTAATTATAGTCAAATGAAATATATTCTTGAGCAAGTTGAAAAGTATATAAAAACACACAAAAAAAAGACCTGTGGCACTCGGGGACTGCCGCGGTAAAGCTATTGCATAGCATTTTTTTATTTATGCAGTATTTTTTTTCTTTGATATTAAATGAAGTTACACTTTTTGAGCGTGGTGTCCGATAAGAAAACATTTTTTTTCTTTTATTAAATAAATGAGAAGTGAGCTACTTTTAATATTGCTCATTTTAATAAAAAAAAAAATTGTTATTTTTATAGCAGTATTATATATAAAATAACAAAACATAAAATAATACTGCATTTGTGATAATAGTAAGATATGTATGTATATAGAGTACTCACTCATTTTCTTTCACTATTTTTTTCGTGACTTTCTTAATTAATAAATGCACTTTGTTTATTCATATTTACAGATAGAGACAGAGTAAAGATAGTCACTGTTGTACATAGATGATAAATACCTATACACCTATCTGTGTCACGGCTACATGTATGAAGGCAGTGAGTGTTTAACAAGGAGGAATAATGTAAAGTTCCGAGGACTTGTTCACCCTTGACATAATTTGAAAATATAATTCGGAATTTATATTTGAAAAAGAAACGAGACGACAAAATCAAAATTAGCCGGTCCGAGGGGTATATAAGCGGTTAGGGTAGCTCCGCACATATGAAGTGGGGATGAAATCCGATAGATGGCGTTGTACACCGTTAACACATGCAAGTGATTCATTTTGCATTCTTACGTATATCAAGGTTTTGGTAGTTAGGCATTACATACAGTAATTAATTAAAAATCCGATAGATGGCGTTGTACACCGTTAACACACGCAACCATTACCTAGTCTTACCATTAAATTAAATGATGTGTGAAACCAAAGACGACCTTATCTGTACTACGCTAAGGATTAAAAAATGAGGTTCGTTGGGGTGTTAGGTTTTATTTTCGTTACAGAATTTCTGGATTCGATCTCCACGCGCAAGGCCCGTGATAGAAGCTATGCAATTGCTTAACAAACATACAGACGAATTGAAAACCTTTTTTGTGAACTCGGTTAATAAAAGAAAACATTTGATTCTTTTTCAACGGACTTCTCAAAAAGAAGGAGGTTCTCAATTCGTCTGTATGTTTTTTTTTTGTGTATATGTTACGCGATTAATCCGTCAATTGTGAACCGATTTGAATGATTCTTTTTTTAATCGGTAGGGTTTGTTTTCGAAGTAATTCCATTGTAATTTCATTGAGATCTGATGAGTATCTCTAGAGATATGACGATAAACGTCTCAAAATTGCTACTGAAACTGACTCGCGCGGCATGGAAGTCGGTTGTTTTAGTTTTTAATTATTGGAGGACAATCTTATTTGTCAGTCTAAAGTATATGCAGTAAATACCAATTATAATAAATGGTACTTAAATTTAAATATTTAACAAATTTTAAAATGTCTTCTTTAATGTAAGCACATTTATAATTCTCAGATAAACAAAAACTGTGTCGAGAAAGCTCTGCTTAACTTAACAAACTCGACGTTTTTAAATATTAAATTTACGCAGAGAAAAGCACATCCATGTGAGCACTGAAAAAGTTCCCTGAGATTTTTCTCCGTCGCCAAAATGAGTTGGGATTACTTTCAAAAGGGTTTGGCTGAACATCCAGGAGTGGGATGAAATTCCTCCTCGTACTTAACACGAGTCTCGGTGGGGTGGAATGTAATTTTACCCCCGTGAGCTCTAGAAGCATGTGTATAGAGGTACGGAATGAACGTGTTATGTGAATTTTTGTTCAGCTGTTTGATAATGATTCACATGAGTTCATTTAATTTTTAACCGACTTCAAAAAAGGAGGAGGTTTCTCAATTCGACCGAGTATTTTTTTTATATAGTGTGTTCGCGGATAAGTTCGTCGTTTATGAACCGATTTGATGATTATTTTTTTGTAGGAAAGAAAATGTTCCAATGGATGTACCATTGTAATTTCATCGATTTGAAGTAAGTATCTCCAGAGATATGTCGATAAATGTCTCAAACTTGCAACTGAAACTGACTCGCACGGTATGGAGTCTGTTGTTTTAAAACTAAAACAACCGATATATTATAATTAATTGACAATTAATTAAGATAGTTTACAAACTTAAACTATCATAATTATGAAGTTAATGCTAAGTATGCAAGCTATAAAGGATTCCCGAATAAGCCCGTGTTCAAAATTCTTATTATAATTTTAACAATGAGAATTCGTTGGAAGCCAATATCACATTGAATTTAATAGGTATGGCACCCTCGAAAGGATGTAAATCAAGAACATTTTTTTTTCTGGAAATTAGCAGTGTTGGCTCTGTCCTTTGATTCTTTTGATTTATTAATCAAAAGACTAGTGCTAATGTATAGCACTTATAATTATTATTAACTAACTGTTACCTGCGGCTTCGCCCGCGTTATTTGTGTCTTTATGACCATTGAGGTCTAGATCGATGATCTCTTAGGCCAAGTCACCATAGATGACCCTCAAAGTCGAACTCAATATCCTCTATTGTTAAAGTCATTAATCATTTTGGTTTAGGAATACGAAGTTGTGCTGTTTAAATGTTTGACTCAACACAACAGTTCCTGAAACATTTTTTACAAAGAAAATAAGGTGAATAGCTGCGCTATTATTGGGCGAGTGAAATTTTTTTATGACTTTTTATAACCCTGACAGTTTAATGACCTAATAATCAAGCCAATATAGATGACTCTTAGGTCGAACTCGATATCGTCTATTGTTAAAATAATTAATCATTACTTGGTACTTGGTAAACCTTACCAAGGTTTACCAAGTTTTGCTGTTTAAGTATTTGAGTCAGACTAATATATGAGGCTGTTAAAACACGCTATTATACGCTATGTAGCGTTATAACTGCGCAAGCTAAGCGAGCGCGAAATTTTTTTATGACTCTGAAAGTTTTTATGACCTACTAAGTCAACACCGATGACCTTAAGGTTAAACTTGATATCCACTTATTTTAAGGTAAAAAATCATTATGATTATGGTTGTACTGTTTCAATGTATGACTCGTTTTATGCATGTGGCTATTAAAATACAAAAGTTGCTGAAATGTTTCCTACAAAGTAGATATAACAAATGCTTTCGCGACCGGAGCGAGCGCTATTACTGCGCGCCCCACGGTTTCACCCGCGTTAAAAACTACCTTCATTCAAAAATGTTCTTACATTAAAACCTTATCCCGATAATTACAAGCACAACAAAAAAAGGATTAGCCAAATCGGTCTTCATGTGTGATCGAGGGAAATAGGATTTCATTTTTCAACCTCTATGCAAGAAGAAGATATGTTTTAAGTTTGGCGTGTGTATCTGTGTATTATGTATTTGTCTGTAGCAACGTGGCGCCCAATCAAATGAACCGATTTAGAGTTATTTTTGTTTGATAGGTGTCCTAATCGAGAGTGTTCCTTTGATTCATGAAAATTTTAAGATTATAAGCTATTGAGCTTGATGACGCATGAAATCAACTTTCATAGGTCTGATCAATTCAAAATTCAGTATCCTCTTACTTCAAAGATATTGTAAGAACATGGTCGTATTAGCCTGGTGCTAGGACCTCTCCTGGAATCTGCAGAATACTCAACTTCTCACCAACTTAGAGCAGAAATGTTGAAATTTGGCTCATTGGAATTATCTCCATGAACAGATTATACAGAAGGCGATATTGTTAAATTTTGAATTTAAAAATTACTAGACGAATTACTTAAGGTGGTACGATTCCCATACAAAAGTATAATGCACAAATATAAGTAAATGAAGGAAAAACTTGCACTGAAATCACATCTATTGGTATTTTATAATTATTTACGGGTCGGGAAATGTATTTACCTAAATGATTTGATTAATTGAGATGAAATTATTTTTAATAATAGTAAAAATCAAGTATTGATTGAATAATATGTTTATTATTATTCATATAAATCATGTAGATAAATATAATTCCCGACATGTTAAAACTTATACAAGTCCAAAAGCTGTGATTTCAGTGCATATTTTTGGTACGTTTACTCATATTTGTGCATCATAGTTTTGTATGGAAATCGTACCCCCTTAAATACCAATTATTGTCAGCAAAACTTCATAAATAATAAACTTTCGACATGAAATCTCATCCTCGTTGCTCCACCATCTTCTATTTATTTAAAAATATTCATAAATTAATTATTTATATGAAATGAATACTTTTCCAACAGCAATTGTCATCAGTATAACTTCATTGATAAAAAAAAACTTTGGACATGAACTCCTCATCCTTTGGCAAAAAAATTATTGAAAACTTATTTTTCAACCGACTTCCTAAATGCAAGAGGTTCTCAATTGGTCTGCATGTTTTTAGGGTTCCGTACCCAAAGGGTAAAACGGGACCCTATTACTAAGACTTCGCTGTCTGTCTGTCGGTCTGTCTGTCTGTCTGTCTGTCTGTCTGTCTGTTTTTCTGTCTGTCTGTCTGTCTGTCTGTCTGTCTGTCCGTCTGTCACCAGGCTGTATCTCATGAACCGTGATAGTTAGACAGTTGACATTTTCACAGATGATGTATTTCTGTTGCCGCTATAACAACAAATACTAAAAACAGAATAAAGTTTAAAATAATAGAGGGTCCCCATACAAGAAACGTGTTTTTTTCGGCATTTCACGCCATGGAGTCATGTTTTGGGGCAATTCTACGGATAAGTTGCAAATTTTTAGAGCTCAAAAACGGTGCTTAAGAGCTATATTTGGAATAACGCAAACAGAGTCTTGTAAAAACATTTTCAAAAGCAACAATATTTTAACATTGCCTTCATTGTATATCAGCGAGGTTGCCACTTTTGTCAAACGGAACCCGTCTCTATTTGAAAAGCACTTCGTTGGTAGTAGACGGCCAGAGTCAATTAAGCATGTTATGGGTAGGACGAGACAGCTGCACAAAAGCGTGTTCTGTATGGCACAAAGCATATATAATAAAATTCCAGAAACCATAAAAAGCATCGGTGATATAAATATATTTAAGAATATGCTCAATCGCTTTTTAATAAAGAAAGTGTACTACTCAATTAATGACTTTTTAAGTGACAAATTCAATGATGTAAATTTAATGTAATTATTATTTATTTATTTCACTGCCTCCCTGACATTACTGATTATAATTTTTGTACTAGGACGTAAATAAGCAACAATATAAATGTATGCATGAATATAACTAGGTATAAGGTAGTATTATTATCTTTTCTATAGTATAAGTAATGCTTGTAGACTTATCAGCGGATCTAGCGATATTATTGGATCATTTTTACACTACTGTCTGTACTACCTAGACCCACAAGCAAATAAATCATTTCATTTCATCTCATCTCATCTCATCTCATCTCATCTCATCTCATCTCATCTCATCTCATCTCATCTCATCTCATCTCATCTCATCTCATCTCATCTCATCTCATCTCATCTCATCTCATTTCATTTAATTTCATCTATGAACGCTTAGTTAGGTAAACGTCCCATAGATGGCGTTTTATTGAAATGTCGATCCCTAACACCTTTGTTAGACGTTAGATGGCGTTATAAGAAATAAAATGCTTATTAATTAAGTATTATTTGTTGCTGGCGAAAAATGATAGTGGTATTTTTTGCTCGATTTTATAAAATACTGTAGTGTGGTACGGAACTACTAGTGCGATTCCAACTTGCACTTGGCCAGTTTATTTTTTCTTTTTTTTTGTGTGGATGTTACGCGATTGGAGTAATCGCGTAACTGTGAACCGATTCGAATGATTATTTTTGTAATCAGTAGGGTACGTTTCCGAGGTGGTCCCATTGTAATTTCATCGAGATGTGATAAGTATCTCTAGAGATATGATGATAAACGTCTCAAACTTGTTACTGAAATTGACTCGCAGGGCATTGAAGTCGGTTGTTTTAGTTTTAAGCTATCTTAATTATTTATGTAAAACTAACTAGGTACTCAAACACCAATTTTCATCGCTGTACGTTCAAAAACAAAGAAATTTCATACAAATGTTTTGACCCTATTTAATCCTTCGGAGTGGAATTTCTAAAAATCCGTTCTTAGTACACCCCCACACGTAGGTACTAAGACAAATGTACCCTCCAAAGTAAGTCTCTACGACCAACAGTGGTTTTGGTTGTGCGTTGTGTCTAATGGCCGGTTTCTGGGTACATTTATTGAGAGTTTATATATTCAATAACGGTACAATTGAGTAGAATAAGTCATATACTATAAGTCAGTCAGTCCGTTAGTGAGTATGTCAGGACAAAGATTTTTATAAAATTAAAAAATTATTTTCGTTATTTTCCAGAAGTCACGTTTTAGTTTTGTACTTAATTGTATTATACTTGTATATACAATTTTTATTATACTTACATTTACCTATCTTATAAATGGAGTAGAGTGTTAGCTATGTATCTAAATTGAGCTAATATAGATACGACTATCTATATTACAATAGTAGGTATTCGTACCTAACAAAGCGATTCGCCTATTGTATTTCAATATAATGTTTAACACAAATACAACACCTCTACAAGCCCACATACTGAAAATCTGACAAAGGCTTAAAACTTCCAGCAAAGAGGATCCCAAGTTCTATTCACAGAGCATTATAGAAAAATATCGCTCATCAAAATAAACTGGCTAAGTGCCAGTCAGACTCGCACTAGTAGGGTTCCGTAACACAGTAGATTATTATATTTCGCCAGTAATTTACCTTGATTTTCATAGTTTTTTCAAACAAAGTTATATTTGCTGCTGACTATATCTCGTTCTAATCAATTTGCGTTGAAATTGTATATCGAGATCTACAGCATATATATATATATTTTTTATTTTTCTTTTTTTTTCCCTTACTTTAAAAGTAAAAGAGGTGACTCATATTTTACTACTTTAAAAGTGTATTTAGTTTCGTCTTTTTATAGTATATATAGTTTCGTCTTTATTTAGTTTAGTCTTTTCTTAGAGTCTATCTTTCAAAAGATTGACTTTGAGAAAAAAATATTGTATGAACCTCAATGTTAGTTTAACAGACCTATCTATTGACACCCCGCACGTATAAGTTTTATGAAAAAATGTATTTTGTTACAGTTTCATGTATGGGGAGGCCCCCTTATCTTAATTTTATATATTTTTGTATAAATATCGTAAAGCGGTTCACAGAAGTATATAATATAATAGTTTAGGAATAAAATGACTATGACATACGAATGGATAGACAGACGGACAGACTGACATGACGAGTCTATAAGGGTTCCGTTTTTTGCCTTTCGACTACGGAACCCTAATAAAGAAACATCTGACGGTCCCAGTTACTAACTACTGTTGTTTTGCATTCATGCCTGCCGTTACCATGTTCAATGGTGCTTGATCCCATTGTACTGTTCACACTTGGCCGTGTTTTTATAATATACTTATTTTGTTGTAAGAAGATTAGGCCCGTTGGCACCCTGTCTCCATGCTCTCGTTTTGTTGGGAAGCGCCTGACGATATTTTTATGGCAACACGCGCTGTTGTACATGAATGAGATCGTTTCATCAGGCGGTTTACGGCGTAGGCGCTTATTTGATTTATGGCGTATATGTGCTACAGTTATATATAAATTACTGAGAAGTTAGAATCTCTAATTTTTATTATTTTTTTTGCTGTGTTTACGAATCAGTATAATTATTACATAAAATTGATTACTACTATTTTATAGGCTTCACACGTATGTTGCATTGTTGTGTTCAATGTAGTAGTAATTTTACGTTTGTAATTGTATTACAATGTATTAGTCACTATTTGAATTTAATTATATTTCAATGACGTTCATAAGTGTACGATGTACCCAAATGAAACAATAAAGAAATTGAAATTGAAAATTGAAATACCAGCCCGGCTACGCACCGATGAAATTTATATCTAAGTCGGATGTCCCGCTGGCGTATAGAATAGATACCTTGACTTCGCGTCGTGGGTTGAATCAAATTAAATCCTAGCCTAAAAATTCGTTGTTGCCCCAACGAGTTTTTCTATTTGTACATTCATGGGTATAAAAATCTGCCACCATAACCTTACGATGTGACAGTAGCACAGCTCCTGAGAGTCAGACCATTCTACGGAGTGATTTTAGGCCTAGCACATTATTGCACGAGCGAAGCGAGCGCGAAATATTTTTATGACATTTTATGACCTGGACAGTTTTATGACCTAATAATCATGTCACTATGGTTGACCCCAAGGTCAAACTCGATATCCTCTGTTGTTAAAATCTTAAATGCCTAGCATGTTCACCATTCTCAACCACATACTTGCCACTAGGGAGACAGCCACTATCTAAATAATAAAATTAATGAATCTAGTCGAACATTGATTTACAGTAATATATTTAATTGTACACTCAAACTTATTAACGGAAATTCCCTACAAATCGGTCATGTCAACTACCCGTCCCAAAATCTGCATAATAATCTGAAAAACTGTCAAGTGAGTGTGGAACGTCGCGAGCCATTCATCTTTATAGCGCGAGACCCTAATAAAATTTGGGTCACTTTATCATTCTTGTTCGACTTGTTCGGCCATGTTTTACTATCTTTATCCTTAGAAAAATGGTTGGCAACGTGATACTTTATAGTAGGGATAACATGTGTAAAGAGTTCGAAGAGTCCGGACTTGGTGGAAGATTTATTTGAATTTTCATGATAGCTTTGAATGAGAATGTTTTTGTACATACATACATACATACAATCACGCCTTTTTCCCGTTGGAGTAGGCAGATACTACTTCTTTCCACATGCTACGATCCTGACATACCTCTTTCACTTCTTCCACTTTCATGAGCGCCTTCATACATGCTCGCCGGTTATAAGTACTTTTGACTTGGCTTTTCTTTAAAACGTCTCCGATCTGGTCGTGATACGTTCGCCTAGGTCGGCCTCTACCGGCTGCCCCATTCACACTCGTCTCATAAATCTATTTCGTCAGTCTTTCTTCATCCATCCTCTCTAGATGTCCAAACCATCGAAGCATCCCTTTCTCAATCTTTGTCACCACATCTTCTACCACACCACAACATTCTTATCCATCAGAGTCACTCCAATCATACTTCTCAAACTTCTCATTTCTACAGCATTAATTTTACTTTCATGCTTCTTCTGCCATACCCAGCATTAGACTAGAATGTTTTTGTGCATACAGAAAAACTCTTAGTACCTATTTAAATCGAGCTAAAAGTAGCATCTGACCATTATCTCGCTTGGTGATGAGGCCGAAAAGTTGATGAGGTCGAAGATGGTTAACACGCTGGGTCTGTGACTCTCCAGGGATGTGTGCTGCCCAAGCTTAAACAGAGATGTTTGCTTCGCTTGGTAATTTTTTTATTATGATCTATTAAATTATATTTGACTTTTTCATGCAAAAATTTTTAAACTGTCTATAAAAAAAATGTTTTTTCTGAATTTCGAATCCAAGTTTCTTGTGTGTATATTGACTCACCGTAACTGAATTAAATATAACTTACTTTGCAAAGGTACATTTTACGTTTATATTAACTTCTTGAAACTTATTATGCCTTGAAGTTTAACCCGTTTTTATTTTCTTAGCCTGAATAATAAAAGTATTTACAACAATAATATATTATTCAAAGTGGCGTTACAAAAATAAAACAATTTTCCAGTTAAAATAAATAGATTATTCACAATAAGAAAACACTTTAACGTATCTCATCAATCTTAGAGAGAGATTTTTTAAGTTGAAATGTAGATATATTAATGTGATTTTCGTAATAACCTTAACACTGTATTTTTTATATCAACATGTATATAACATTCCCCCATTACCCCCTTAGGCATTTTCACTTTCTACATCATAAAGTTTTGAGTAATTGCTGGTTATTGTATTTAATAATGCATGCGTGGCTTTTGCCATTGATTTATTATTTTATATGCATTATACATTATCTTGATATTAAAAAAAAACATTAAGTTTAAATATACAACGTGTAACATAACAAACGCAAGACCTCGAACACCTCAATTAGAATAACGAATCATAATATAATAGCAAAAGTGTAAATACATTTCGAGACATTTGTAATCATTTTGTTTTTAAGATATTAGATATACCAACTTACCACAAAAAGTATGGACGCATCTCAGACGAAATAAGAAGACAAGACCGAGGCCCGCCGGACAACGCACTGAGGCCGGTAAAATTACGCCTCGCTGTGTACATACACAGGAACACACACACACATATAACATCGAAAAAAAATAACAGATCCGCATTTCATTAAATGAATCAACCAATAGATGAAACAAATAATTAAAATATTTAATTACAAAATAGTTCTACTGAAAATAGGCTTTATCCTAAAGCTCTACTCGCATAGAACACTCTCATTGTACTAAGCTCGCTCCGTGTGTGAAATACAATTTTTTTCACGAGCCCACTGTGCTTCGATTATAAAATAAATGGCAGATAGTTCGATAGACTTTTCATCAAAATTATATCACCTACAGTTATCCACATTGGGGCTAGACATGTAATATACCGCTGGAAGTACTCTTAACTTTCTATTGGTAGTGTCACGGCAGACCAAGACATAGATAGCGCGAAGGGATGTTATTTGTAAACATATTTTGTCTATTGTTAAACACAATCCAAAACTTCATCGTACCGACGGGACTCGAACCCGCACCCCCCGGATTACACGTCCAGGTCCTCTGCCAATTAAGCCACGGTTCAATACATCGATACGACGAAATTAGTGGATTGCATTTTGTTAACCCAATTATGCATTGGTGGCGCCATCTATGACTACTTATTACGTAAGTTAATCATTCGGAAGAAATCATTACAGTTTTCAAATTCGACGAGAGATGGTGCACTGCGTAAATCAAATATTATGTTTCTTTGAAGTGTCTCACATTTTATATTTTTGTCAATTGTTAAACACAATCCAAAACTTCATCGTACCGACGGGACTCGAACCCGCACCCCCGTCGTCGTATCGATGTATCGAACCGTGGCTTAATTGGCAGAGCACCTGGACGTGTAATCCGGGGGGTGCGGGTTCGAGTCCCGTCGGTACGATGAAGTTTTGCATTGTGTTTAACAATTTACAAAAATATAAAGTGTGAGACACTTCAAAGAAACATAATATATTTTGTCTATTTCATTATTAGTCATGTAAACTAATATTTTATAGAGAGAACATTAAGTATTTTTGAATTTTTGTGTTTTTGTATGATGGTATTGATTTGGCTCAAAAAATACTGGACCAATTTCGACACTTTTCTAATTTATATAGAATAGACTTTAGGAATAAAAATGGGCTATGTATTGTTCCGTTTAAATCATAAGTACATTCGTGGAGACCTATTTTGCAATCTAAGTCGACAGTAAATTGGTCGAGAAAACTCGTTTTTATCGAAAGCTGCATAAACGGAAATAGATGGAAGGAAACTGTCGATAGAATAGTTGTAGAACTAAATAAGACCTTTAAAAAAGTCTGCAATAGCATCATGTCTACCTCTAAAGATTGACCCACAATAACTTATTTAATTATTTTTTTAAACTATTACTTTAACTTTCAAGGCTATTTTCTACTATACAGTATTAATTCTTATCCAAATAATTAGCTAGGCCACATAATATAGATTTTCCTTTAAAGTATATAATTTAAATTAAAACTCTAGAATATATCACATACTTAAAATTACGCGCATCGCAAAAATAATAAAATATTTGCAGTGAAACCACTGGTTAGGCCATAGTTGCTAAGTCAATATTATTATTAGCTTAGCTAATCTGTAGATCCCCACCGATATAAGTGAATTCGATGTACATTTAGAAACTACCCCGACTGATCTATGTATATTATTTTCAATCAATGTTATAATAACATTTCAATGAGTCCAAACACGACATTTACATTCTCAGCTATAAGTTTGTGAGTATTTGAGTATACTCTAGAATCCAGATGTCCCAGAATCAGGTCATGTTCTTACAATTGACAATTTGTTAAAGATGAGGATACCGATTTTTGAATTGGTCAGACCTATGAAAGTTGATTTAATAGCGCCATCGATTAGAAAAAAGCTTATAGTTTTAAAACAATTTAACGAATTTTACAAGTTTTTTTATGTAACTTGCAATAAATGTATGTCTGTATGTATGTATGACTGTCTTTTATGACTGTATGTTGGGGTGTAATCTTGGAAGCTAAAGAAGACCCACTTCTCGATGTCCGATTGGACTCACATTCGGTGTACTTATGTATCTTTGGTAACAATATAATGATTTGGTACCACGGAGCTGGTCTGATGATGAAGACAGGTGGTGGCCACGGCATTTCTGTGATGAAACAACATATCTCCACCGAGTTTGGGCTCGATTGATTTGTCTTAAAGTTAACTTTACACCTAGATAATATCCAGGGTTTATTAATGAAGCTGGAAGGTGGCCACGGCATCTATGTGGTAAAACAACATAACTCTACCGAGTTTGGGCTCGATTGATACGTCTCAAAGAGACCTTTACGTCTAGATGATATCCAGATTCTCATGATGAAGACGGAAGGTGGCCACGGCATTTCTGTGATGAAACAACATAACCCCACCGAGTTTGGGATCGATTGATTTGTCTTAAAGAGAACTTTACTCATAGATAATATCCAGGGTCTGATAATGAAGCTGGAAGGTGGCCACGGCATCTTTGTGATAAAACAACATAACCTAACCGAGTTTGAGCTGGATTGATTCGTCTTGAAGAGAACTTTACACCTAGACGATAATATTCAGCGACTGATGATGAAGCTGGAAGGTGGCCACGGTATCTCTGTGATAAAATTACGTAACCTCACCGAATTTGGGCTCAAATGATTCGTCTTAAGGAGCACTGTACACTTAAACGATATCCAGGATCTGATGATGAAGCTATAAAGTGGCTATGGCATTTCTGTGATAAAACAATATAGCCCCACAGAGTCGATTGATTTTCCTTGAAGAGCACTTTTGAGCGGTTTTTAATATACTCGTATCAACAAAAATTATCGATGAATTTGTATACTTCGATGACTTGATACTGGGTGGTACTGGTACCATTTAATTTTAACAAACCTTCAAACTTACTATTGAAATTGACTAGCGCGACGTTTGAAGTCGGTTCTTTGAGATTTTTAAACGATCTTAAATTTTGTAGGTAGTGAATGCGACTGAGCCGTTCGCCGCGCTCGTTCGTGTAAAGTTTCGGGTAAAATCAGGTTATACGGAGTGTAGTATATCTTTCTTGAATCATCTCCGTTCATATTCGAGATCCATACGTTTTTGATAAATATGTTTCTTTTACATTTAGAACACTTTTAAATATTGAGTTTAGGAAATGACAGGGAAATATCGAGACAGTCCACAAGCATGGATATGTTGAGACACAGTCAAACTTTGAGTATTCACCAATACTCAAAGCAGGCAAACGTACGAAATTATAATAAAAAAATAAAAGGATGCCGACCCGCGAATACGATGCCGGTTCAAGACTCTGCACCAAGTCCGGGGAAATATTCACTAATTTATGTTATAGGTATCTGCTAGAATTAGAGGCGACACGTATGATTTGTGCTTTTGACGCGCTTAGCTAGGACGTTGATTTGGGTGACATTGTAAAGAGCTTGAGAAGAACTCCTGGGAGTTAAAGTGAAACACCGTATTATTATTTAATATATTTATGTAAAATCTGAATTTAATATCAAATTCCAAAATACAATGAAAATATCACATCGTGTAAGTCGTAAACATGCGCGGAATTACAGAAAAAGCAAATCGTGAGAAAACATCAAATGTAATGTAATAATTTTATAAACTTCAGGGACCAGGGCCAGTCAAATGTTAGAGCTACGGCAGCATGGAAAAGAAAATGATCGTATCCCGACGTTTTCGTGGAAGATCGAGGCGTGGGACTTCACTACGTCTTGCGTTTTTTTGAAGCATTGACATGAACTCCTGTAACGGAACGGAGCGCCTACCTCTTGTTACATGTATGAGGAAACCTAGACTGAGAGACTGAGAGAACACAAAAAAAATTTAACATACTTATATTGATTCCCAAAACACTTCCACAGAATACTTAACTTTAACTCTACACTGAAAGTTCTTAAATCTTCAGGCCCATACTTCCTTGTGAATCTGGTGAGAGTCCCAGTCGTTTACATTCAATCCCGCAGTATAATCTGTTGCAGGAACTTCATCGATTATAGCGGCTATTGGCAAGCAGCTAAAGCACAGCCCTCCATAGTTTTGTTGTTCCGTCATTTACATTCGTCGTGCCTCGTATATTCACCACAAATCATATGTGTCGCCTCTAATTCTAGCAGATACCTATAACATAAATTAGTAAATATTTCCCAGGACTTGGTGCAGAGTCCTGAACCGGCATCGTATTCTCGGGTCGGCATCCTGTTACTTTTTTATTTTTTCATTATAATTTCGTACGTTTGCCTGCTTTGAGTATTGGTGAATACTCAGTTTGCCTGTGTCTCAACATATCCATGCTTGTGGACTGTCTCGATTTTTCCCTGTCATTTCCTAAACTCAATATTTAAAAGTGTTCTAAATGTAAAAGAAACATATTTATCAAACACGTATGGATCTCGAATATGAATGGAGATGATTCAAGAAAGATATACTACACTCTGTATAACCCGATTTTACCCGAAACTTTACCCGAACGAGCGTGGCGAACGGCTCAGTCGCATTCACTACCTACAAAATTTAAGATCGTTTAAAAAACTAGAAGAACCGACTTCAAACGTCGCGCTAGTCAATTTCAATACTAAGTTTAAAGGTTTGTTTTAAATTCAATGGTACGTATAGAAATACATCGATAATTTTTGTTGATACGAGTATATTAAAAACCACTCGACCAAATACTCGTTAAAAATTTAAATGGGAACATCTAGGAAACAAAAAAATATAACTAACTAGCTGTGCCCGCGACTTCGTCCGCGTGGAATAGTGTCTTTGGGTAGCATTAACTAATATGTAGGCTAATTATTTTACTAATAAGACACATGCGTATCCCACCTACACCGCACCGTACCACGCTGCGCAAATCACCCTCCCCTCTTCCTCCCCCTCGCCCTTCCCCTCCCCTCTTCCTTCCCTCCACCCCCTTTCTCCTCACTTCCCGCTCCCCCTCCCGTTTCCCCCCACTTCCCCTCCCCTCTCTTTTCCCCCTCCCCTTCCCGTGTCTCTTCCCCCACTCCCCTTCCCTCACTTCCCTCTCTCCTCCCCCTCCCCTTTCCCTCACCTGCCATCCCTCTCGCCTCACTTCCACCTTCCCTTCCCTCCCCTCATTCCCCCTTCCCCTTCTCTCTCCCCCTTTTCCCTCACAAACTTTGAATGACATATTAATTTATATCGAATCAACAGCCTAAACAATAAGTTTTAAGCTACTATCTTTAAAAAATGACGATACTTACATACAACTTTTCATCGCCCCTTTTAACCCTTTACAACCCTCTTTTCACATTAAAAAGCCTATGTACTTTCTAGCCTATGTACTTTCTCAGGCTCTAATCTATCTGTGTACCAAATTTCATTTAAATCCGTTCAGTAGAACATTCACATAAACCTTACATATTTCCATACAAACTTTCATCCCCTATTCCCTATTGTTATTTTTACACCCTTGAGGGTAAAACTTTTACAAACTTTGAATGTCATATTTATTTATATCGAATCAACAGCCTAAAAAATAAGTTTCAAGCTTCTAGCTCTAAAAATGACGATACTTCCATACAACTTTTCATCCCCCCTTTCAGCCCTCTTTTCGCATTAAAAAGTAGCCTGTGTCCGTTCTCAGGCTCTAGAATATCTGTGTACCAAATTTCATTCAAATCGGTTCAGTGGTTTTGGCGTGAAAGTGACACAGACAGACAGACAGAGTTACTTTCGCATTTATAATATTAGTTAGGATTAGGATTAGGATAGTTAGGATTAATCTTCGAGTAATCAGTGATCCCTACACATAAAAACATATATAAAAAACCTCCTCCTTTTTGTAAAGTCGGTTAAAAATTAAGTTCATAGCGTTTATTTAAAGTGAAACTGATATTTAACCAACGTAGGAAAACAGCCTTGTCTGATCTTTTTATAATGTGATCATTGTAATAGAGAAATAACATTTAACTTTTTACTTTCTTGGACAACTTGAGAACTAAATAAGCTACGAATTAGTACTTACAATAGCTAAGTTCAGCTTAACTATGTTGTGTTACATTATATGGCTCCTAAAAGCTTGTAAACTAGTCTTCAGTTTGTTGGTAAACTAACTTGACTTAACTCTGAGTAAGGCATTAATTTACTTGTCCTAAGGTCATATAAATTAGCACCTTAGCACGAACCTTTGACGTATAGATAGACTAACTTACATAAAATATGTATAATATTCTGAGGGCCCGGTGGCGTAAGTGGGAGAATGGTCGGATTTGATGCCAGAGGTACCGAGTTTAATTCCCGCCGTGCACCAAAGGATTTTTCTATCGAAAAATGTATGTGCGCTTAATCACAGTGCCCCTCCGGTGAAGGAAAAACATCGTTTAGAAACCAACAACCCCCGTTTGGTGGTAAGACACTATCTAGTGTCCGCCTGGCCAGCCACCTACCACCCTCAAGTTGGAAAATCAGTAGCCAAAACATTTAATGTGTTCCGGCAGCTATCCTTGAGAGCCAGTTACCATTCTAGGCCTAGCGTGCTACCATCTTCGACCGCAACATCACTTAACAACAGGTGAGATAGTGGTCAAACGTTAGCCTATAAGATATAAAAAAAATTAACAATAGTAACAGGCGCAGTGCATTGACATGCAAAATTCTGGCTCTCCAGAATTTGACATGCCGCTGCATTTGTAATAGGATAACGTTATCGTTTACCACCAGGCGAGCGACATGCTTATCCTGTTACCTAATATAATGATAAAAATGTGCTAGCTATTCATAAAAAGCTATTTAAAATGTTTAAAACTTGAATATGAGACCATTGAATATTTTTTTCTTACTACCATTGAATACGTGTACAATATTATAGAATACTACCAGCTTTGTTTTTAGCTCTCCCATATTTTTGGGTTTCATACGATGTGGGGGATATATGTTGGCTTTATCATTTAAAAATAGATACGCTCGCGCGTAGCAAACGCTCAGGGCGGGTACCGTTTTATTTTGTTGCTGTGTGGATCGTGATGTTTTAAAATATTCAACGGATATTTGATGTGATTATGGGCAAAGTGCTCTTCAAGGAAATTCAATCGACTCTGTGGGGCTATATTGTTTTATCACAGAAATGCCATAGCCACCTTATAGCTTCATCATCAGATCCTGGATATCGTTTAAGCTCCTCAAGACGAATCATTTGAGCCCAAATTCGTTGAGGTTACGTTATTTTATCACAAAGATACCGTGGCCACCTTCCAGCTTCATCGTCAGTCGCTGAATATTATCATCTAGGTGTAAAGTTCTCTTCAAGACGAATCAATCGAGCCCAAACTCGGTTAGGTTATGTTGTTTTATCACAAAGATGCCGTGGCCACCTTCCAGCTTCATTATCAGACCCTGGATATTATCTAGGTGTAAAGTTAACTTTAAGACAAATCAATCGAGCCCAAACTCGGTGGGGTTATGTTTTTTCATCACAGAAATGCCGTGGCCACCTCCCGTCTTCATCATGAGAACCTGGATATCATCTAGACGTAAAGGTCTCTTTAAGACGAATCAATCGAGCCCAAACTCGGTAGAGTTATGTTGTTTTACCACATAGATGCCGTGACCACCTTCCAGCTTTATTATTAAACCCTGGATATTATCTAGGTGTAAAGTTAACTTTAAGACAAATCAATCGAGCCCAAACTCGGTGGAGTTATGTTTTTTCATCACAGAAATTGTGACCTAAACCGTTGTTATCGCATTATTTATAATCCGACTACGGCGAAGCAAAAAGGAGGGTTATGTTTTTGACCGGTATGTGGGTATGTATGTATGTAAGTATGTATGTATGTTTGTATGTTTTCATCTGTTCCCTCATAACTTCTAAACTGCTTATCATAATTTGACAAAAATGAGATGTCGTCAGACGCGTCTTATTTGTCTGCTGGTTATAGGCTATGTGATGTCACAACAAATTGAATATGGCGCCCCCTAGAGGGGACGAAGTCCAAAAATAAAAATAAAAAATTCACCCCACCCCATCGTGTGTGGTATCATGAGGTCACGCGGTGAGATCTCACCGCGTGACCTCACTCCCGAGGAAGAGCGACTGACTCGCTTGAAACCTAGGTCGAGAAAATTCGACTAAAGATACGTGAATTACAGCCGGTATATAACAATAATAAAGTTACAAATTCACGATAATTTTAAAATCAAAATGTATGTGCACTTTTCACTGTGGCCCCCCGGTGAAGGAAAAACATCGTTAAGAAACCAACAACCCCCGGTAGGACACTATCTAGTGTCCGCCTGGCCAGCTACCACCCTCAAGTTAGAAAATCTGTCGCCAAACATCGAATGTGTTCCGGTAGCTATCCTTGAGAGCCAGTTCCCATTCTAGGCCTAGCGTGCTTACCATCTTCGACCTCATCATCCATCATCATACCGACAGGTGAGATAGTGGTCAAACGCTAGCCTATAAGATATTTTAAAAAAAGTACTGAAAAAAAAAACATAAAAATGAATTGAGAACCACTTCCTTTTTGTAAGTCGGTTGAAAAAGACTATTGCGGTATTTTAAGTCGGTTCTTTTAGATTGTTAAACGATCTTAAATTATGTAACATAAGAAAGTCTGAGCGGCTGTCACTATGAAAAGACATTTTACGTCTATCCACATCGATTTATCCTCACGCCCTACTAACAAAAAACCTACAAACATTATATATCGACAACCAATACAACAGGGCACTTGAGTGCCCTCGAGATTGGACAAGACAGCCCATTGTACTACAGCTTATTCTGTGGCTCGAAACAATTGACCTACATCCGGTATACGATATAAGCAAAATGTCAACGGACAGCCTCGCGACCTAATAACCAGAGTTGAGCCGTGTATCGGGACGGATAGCTTTCATTTTGCAGGTAGTTGAAAAATTGTGCAGCTACCCGCATGATGAAATTTAATGAAATTCTATTTTTGGAAGTTTTCTACTTGTTTAAGGCCTGAATTTCAGAACGACATTCGAGCGTCATCATTGGAAGCGTTATACTCATCGACTTCATAACATTTTTTTAAGAAATTTAAGTATCTCAACGTGGTGGTGTTTACAGGTCACCGTACTGGTCGAAACTAACATCGCGTTTGTGGGCGTGGATTTATATAAGACTTATAAGTCCGATGATTTAGCAGAAAGTGCTCGCCTTTCAAGCGAGGTCTATTTGTTATGAAGTCGATGGTTATACCATACATCTTTAATTTACAACTCGTCTTAGAGCCATAGACCGCTACTATTTATAGTACGACGCGCAAAGTTAGATACGCTCGCAGATAATATATTAATAACTTATTATAAATATTTCTGTGGATCTGCTTTTAACAAAAAATAATAGGTAATTTGAAATCGTATCTAGTTTCATCGATAAGAAAAGAGATGCAGATAACAACAGTGTAGCTGCATCTCATTCTAGCAGACGTTTGCGATGACAAGACGCATCGCTATCAATGTAGAGTATTGTAGAGACTTCCACCCCTGGGGTGGTATAGGTTTTGTGGCTGTGACTTACGGACAGACAGACAGACAGAAATGACGAATCTATAATGTAACCGTATGGCAAATAACGGAACCCTAAAAAACTGACTAATTAATCATGTTTGCAACGCGTTTCGGTGCGTCGAAAGCGCTTGCCAATCTCGTTTATATTCGCTCTTTATCGTTCACGTAAGTACATTTTACAACTCGGAACGTTCCGTAATTGCAAGGGAAATCAACAATCACAACGTGGAGTCAGAGATTCAATTTATATTCTTCCAGTTATGTGAATCCATCGGATCGCTTTAAAGATGTTTTAAAGACATGTATTTTTTTTGCCGGAGACACAGGTAAGATTCTGTAGAAAGACAGGTATTTCAGGTCTATATCAATTGATAAGTGATGATGTGGTAAATGATGTTATCATTTATATAAATAGCTGATTTAGATAGTATTCTTATAAACAGTTTTTTGAATTGAAAACTTCTTTAGCGGCGTTGTGAACTTTTTGGGATGGGTAGAAAATGTTAAACTCGCGTCATGACGACGCGTCTGGACACGTGACCTGCCCAAAAATTCGTTAGACGGAGGGAGAGTAGAAACTGTTTTTTGAGTAGGGTAAAAATTTTTAAACTAGCGACAGGACACGTGACTTGATCAAAAATTCGTAAGACGGAGGGAGAGTAGACCAAATGCACAACGTTAATGTTCAAGTTTTCACTTCTGCCGACACGCCTGGAGTGCAACCCGTACTTTTTTTTATTCTGATAGAGTAGCGTTTGACCACTATCTCGCTTGGTGGTAAGCAATGATGGTTGAAGATAATTATGCCTCAAATGGTCTGTAATAAAGCTGCCGGAACATCGTGTATGATGGCAGATTTTCTATTAGCTGATGCAAATGCTTTTATGAAAATTTTATCTATCCTCGAGATCCTTGAGATTCAGAGTATTCTAGTATTCACAGATATCGAAATAGCTATGCTGCTACTAATTAAATACAATACCTACTTGTGTTATTATGTCTGAAATCATTTATTTATTTTAAAATAATAGTTTAATAAAACTAAAAAAATACGCTTTTATAGAAAATCCAACTAAAAAATAGAAAATAAATTTTAATAAATTTGAATTAAAAATAGTGTAAGAAAAAATGAATTTATTGTAAAAAAAAGTTAGATTTTCTATAACAGCGTATTTTTTAGTTTTTTTAAACTATTATTTATTTTTCATTTTTTTGTCGTTTTTTTTTAATTATTATTTTTTTTTAATTTATTTATTGTCATCGGTCCTTAATAAGTATACCAAATTTCGAGTTAATCCGACGTTTTGATGGGGGTTAAAATCATGGATCCGTTACATACTAACATACAAACATACATACGTCTGAAGCTAATAAAAGCGTATTAAAAATGTACTCTCACAATGTTTCACCAACACTTCATAGCAGAAATTTTCTGTTAAATCTAGAACCAGACATTTTCTGAAATTGCCGTGACAGCCAGCCTTCATTAGGGAACTAGAAAAAGCTTCCAATACCAAAGAGAGTGGTCATGTATCACCGAGAGACATGTAATGCGATACTGAAGAACTTAATACGGCCCGTTCACGTCACGTTTGCGTCCCGTTGTTTATAGAGTTGAAATGTACAGATGGGACTAGATTTTGATGCAAAACTGCCTAAGTAAGGGGTAGGATTGATCACAAATAATGAATACTCAATACTTTAATGCTGCCATAATACTATGTACAGTATCGGTCAAAATTGGAGTAGCAGTCTCAAAAAGCAATAGCATGACAGCAAAATATGCACATACGACCTTCTTCTACAAGACGTTTCGAAAGTAACACAATGAAAGAGAAAGATAGAAGAGATGGAAAGACCCATACATCGCACTCTTTCATAATGAACCAATTAGAAAGAGTGCATGTGTTCAATAGTAGAATAACTAGACCAGTTTTGCTTCTTTTATCAGTTATACAAATAATGAGGGTAGATTTGAAACAAAATGTATTGATGGCTTAAATGTATGAACATAAAATTGTCGGTTGGTGAACTTCGGTGGTGGTTGAAGTTTGGTTAATAAATAACTTAAATAATCAAAATGCAAGCAAATATATATATATAATATATTAAAGACGGCGAATATTGAGGCATTGCATAGAAATGGACTAAATAAATTATATTATCTGAAATGTATAGTGAAAGCGGCATAAGTGTAAGTTATTGCTGAGTGATAAGTGATGAGAAATCGTAGTTGTGAAAGTAGATTGTTAATAAAGTGTGTTAATAAGATTTGGCGTTTTCAGACGAATTTTATACGGAGAGTTTGCCGCGCACTTCATGGGGTTTAATAATTCAAAGGTGAGAAGCACGAGAAGAGAGATGTCCTGAGCAGCTGTAGTGTAGTCCTGTAGTCCCCCTGGATCTAGTTTGGGGAAATTTACGCGACAAACATAACATGTGCAAATATAGTGGATTACGAAGGCTTCTTATCTGCATCGAAAACAAGAACACACGAAATATTAATTTAAAAGTATATAAAAACTAGGCGATGTGCCGGCTGTGATAATTTATAATAAGTACTTGTGTAACTTATGATTATAAAGGATCAAGCTTCAATCCTCTTTTCCGAGAGAAAATGAATAATTAAGCTTATAACCTCAAATAATCAATATAAGGTAAGAGCAATTCTTAGATGCGACCAATTGACAGTGTTATTTTGTCAAAGTAGATAACTGTCAATGAAGACGGTTTCAATTTAATATAATATTAAATAAAAATAGTAGTTTATGATATTTCGATATGTTGAAAATCAGTTATTTTAAAAACATTGTTGCTGTGTATTCTTCTTAGTTATACAAATAACTATTTCCCCAAAAACTATTAAAATAACATCACCGTGCTATTTGTTTTATTTCACATATAACATAGATCACCAATTTACCTTTATTAGCTAAGTTTGTTTATAATATATATATATATATATATAAAAAAATACAAGCTATTAATAATTGATATTTTTTTATATATATTTTATAGGCTAGCGTTTGACCACTATCTCACCTGTTGGTAAGTGATGATGCGGTCGAAGATGGTAAGCACGCTAGGCCTAGAATGGGAACTGGCTCTCAAGGATAGCTGCTGGAACACATAAGATGTATGACGACAGATTTTCTAACTTGAGGGTGGTAGCTGGCTAAGCGGACACTAAATAGTGTCCTACCACCATGCGGGGGTTGTTGGTTTCTTAACCACGTTTTTCTTTACCGGAGGGCCACTGTGAAAAGCGCACATAATTTTTTGATAGAAAAATCTATTGGTGCACGGCGGTTTGAACTCGGCACCTCTGGCATCAAATCCCGATTACGCCACCGGGCCCTCAAAATTAAAACATAATTATGAAGTGGATAGAGAATCGAACTCGGGGCCTCCGTGGACTATCGACCACTCGACCAACATGCTATTAATGACTCATTCGAATTTAAGCATCCGTTACTTGTTGTGTAGCTTACTCGACGTTATGTTAACTCAACAAAAACAAGAGTATACAGTGGAATATTGTTATCTCTATTTGATGTTTGCTAAATGTATCTGACGCTACGTTTCACCTTTTTATTCATCTGTGGTCTGGCTAAGCATGCCATCTATGCCGTACTTACGTGTTATTGTTTGCGTTGGAACATTCGACAGAAATATCGTGCAGGCTACTATGAACATTGAGGTGGTACTGGACTATTGTCCCTCGATTGTACATAAGAGTCTGTTAATTATATTATTATACTTAAGACTCCAGACAAAAGCATATTTAGCTTAGTTGGAAGAGTTAACAACAATACTAGTAATGTGCATTCCACATAACTAGTATTCTTAAAAAAAATAGTGTAATAATAATGTAAATAGTGTGTGTAGTGCAAGTAAAACTTTTGTTTACCTACGTGTTAAGGACTAACCCCCTACACAGAATGCTGAGGTAGCACCGCGCACCCAAGCCGGCCTCAACATTGCATCAGCCACGGTTGCTGGAGTCAGCGCAACGTGCCAGCGAATGCTTCACGAGGCACGCCGTCAGCACAACGTGTCCGTCCGGTCACCGAGCCATTTTACACCTAGTTTTAAGTCACTTTTGTTTCCGCCATCGAGCAATCGTCACCTTTCATAATTGTAACGTCAATTTAAATTAAATATATATTAAATAAATTTGGTTTTTTTTAGAAACTCGCCTTGCGACATACGTATTTGGCGCAGTCGGAGCGGATCCTAAAGGAAGAATCGGGAACGCCGAGCCCCTGCACTGCACGCGCGCTGCCCAAGAAGCGGTCAAACTGCAGGCAGTACAAGGATCCGGAACTTACGCGTTGTCGCAGGAAGTTGTATCCGGCCATTGATACACGAAAGAAGCCAAATGTATATATAAGTGCTTTGAATCTTTCTTGTGCTTGCTATCCTTATTTTATTGTGTTTTATAACTATCCAAGATTTTCCATCCAAGGCAATCGCGGACCGTTAGGTTTAGTGACATTAATAGATTAAATTTATTAGACGCAAATAGAGATTTAGATAGTCCTTATAACAGTAGTGTAGAATTAGAATTAAATAATTCAATGGCGGCGCTAGACGAGATTTTTAAGGCCCTTCGCCTTGTCCCCGAATTTGACGGGAACTCAAATGTGCTTGTACGTTTCATAGGATTATGTGACCAACTAGTAGAGAAGTTTATCGATACGGAAGTGCCAAACGACCTTAATAACGCTGCACTTATTAACGGCATACTCAATAAAGTTACTGGTAACGCCGCTCGTTTAATAAACTCTAACGGGATCCCTTTGGATTGGACTGGCATTCGCAGTGCATTAATAAATAACTTCGCAGATCAACGCGATGAGACCGCTCTGTATAACGACTTAGCTCTTTTAGTGCAGGGACAGAACACCCCTCAGGAGTTCTATGAACGTTGCCAAAATCTGTTCAGTACTATAATTACTTATGTCTGTTTACATGAAACGGTTCCTACCACGGTTAACGCTAAACGCGACCTTTACAAAAAGCTCACGTTACAAGCCTACTTACGCGGTTTAAAGGACCCATTAGGATCGCGTATACGGTGCATGCGTCCTGAAACAATCGAAAAAGCCCTCGAATTCATACACGAGGAAAGTAACACCATGTATATGCAAAATCGTAATGAATACTTAGACAGGAAACCCACAGCTCAACTGTTTCAAAATACTAAGCCTCCACCATTTGTCATGCCTTCTTTTAATATGCCCGGACCCTCTAGGCCTACCTTTAACATGCCAGGCCCTTCTAGGCCCTTTGCTATGCCACAGCAACCTAGTTGGAGACCGCAGTTTAACCAATCGAGACTAGCTGGTCCTTCGCGCACACAGCAAATGTTCCGCGCGCAACCTCCTAATTATAACGCACACGACAATTCTTTTAGACTACCCCAACGCCCAGTGCCTTCCGCACCACGTCCTATGAGTGGAGTCAGTCACTTTATCCCTAAGGTACTACCACCGACTTCTTTTGCCAACGCTCATGACTGGAGGAAATCCGGAAATCCACCCCCGTCTAATTATTTCAAGACTCGGGAGACGAACTGGAATGAAGTTGACCAATATAACTATTACGACTACCCCGACTATAATTATGACTATTACGAACCGACTTACCTTGAACCAGCATACGAACAGATGTATGAGCAACAGGCTTATCATAATGATTATGTGCCTGCCTATGTAGAGGAGCCCCAGGAAGGCGCCCCTACTGAAAGCCAGGATTTTCAAGTAGCTCAGAAGTCAGAAAAGCAAAAATAGAGATTAACTTACAAACGCAGAGGCAACTTCCTTTTATACAGATTACAAATCCACCCCTAAAATTATTAGTAGACACAGGCGCGAATCAATCTTTTATAAGTCCCGACGCAGTACAAAAGTTTTATTCAAGTGTCCAATGTAATTACGAACCTTTCGAAGTCACAAACATTCACGCAACCACACGAAATAATTATTCCATAACTGTACCATGCTTTCATGAATTTAATGAAGATTGTGACATCACACTATTCATCTATAAATTCCATAACTATTTCGATGGGTTAATCGGCTTAGATTTGTTAGAGAAGTTGGAATCGAGTATAGATTTGAAAAATAAAGTCTTAGCTACACGGAAGTCGACCAATCCTTTGCGTATGTACGATTCGCGGAACTGCAATCTTTATGAAGATATAATACCGGCTAATACATCTAAAATGATTCGAGTACCAATTAACTTTCACGATGGTGACGCAATTGTAGCAGAACAAACAATATCCAACTGCACTATTCGTGATTGCGTCACAACTGTTACGAAAAATCGCGGTATAATCGAAGTAATCAACCCGACTAAACACGACGTAGTGTTCTCGATGGATCGACCCGTTAGTGCGGAACTCTTTAACACTCAGTGCACGCGCACTCAACAACTTAGCGATCGCACGGCCGAAGTACTTTCGCGTTTACGAACTGACCATCTGAATCCTGAAGAACGAGCCAACTTAGAGTCTCTCTGCGCGCAGTATGCTGATGTATTTTATATTGAGGGTGAACCTCTAACTTTCACCAATCAAATAAAACACAGCATTCGCACCACAGATGAATTGCCTGTCTATACCAAAACCTATAGATACCCCTTCGTTCACAAACAGGAGGTTCAGGAACAAATATCGAAAATGCTTGATCAGGGTATAATTCGTCCTTCGCAATCAGCATGGAGCTCTCCCATATGGGTAGTTCCAAAGAAAGCTGACGCATCTGGAAAAGTCAAATGGCGCATTGTCGTTGATTTTCGTAAAGTTAACGAAAAGACAATCGACGACAAATACCCAATTCCTAACATCAATGACGTTTTAGATAAACTTGGTAACTGTCACTACTTTACAACTTTAGACCTTGCCAGCGGATTTTATCAAGTTGAAATGGACTCAGCCGACATTAATAAGACAGCTTTTAATGTGGAGCACGGGCACTTCGAATTTCTACGAATGCCAATGGGTCTTAAAAATTCTCCATCCACATTTCAACGCGTGATGGACAATGTCCTCCGTGACCTCCAAAACGTCATATGTCTAGTTTACCTTGACGACATAATTGTGTTCAGCGTCTCCCTACAGGAACACATGGTAAACTTAGAGAAAGTCTTTAAAAGACTTCGGGAATCGAACTTCAAAATCCAAATGGATAAGTCCGAATTTCTAAAACTAGAAACGGCTTATCTTGGACACATCATTAGTAGTGAAGGCATAAAACCTAACCCAGACAAAATAAATGCTATCCAAAATTATCCGATACCAAAAAGCGCAACCGAAATCAAACGATTTTTAGGATTGTTGGGATATTATCGTAAATTCATTCCTGATTTTGCAAAAATCACTAAGCCAATGACTCAGTGCCTAAAGAAAGGATCGAAAATCTTATTTAGTAACGACTACGTAGAATCTTTCGAAAAATGTAAAACACTTCTCGTAAACGACCCTATTCTCCAGTACCCTGACTTCACTAAAGATTTCATACTTACCACTGATGCCTCCAATTTAGCTATAGGAGCAGTCCTATCTCAAGGCACTATAGGATCAGACAAACCGATCGCGTACGCCTCACGTACCCTTAACTCTAGTGAAATTAATTACAGCACTATTGAGAAGGAGTTACTAGCAATTGTGTGGGCTACGAAATATTTTCGTCCTTATTTATTTGGGCGAAAGTTTAAGATCGTCACAGATCATCGACCACTGCAGTGGGTGATGAATCTTAAAGAGCCTAACTCACGTTTAACTCGCTGGAGGCTCAAATTAAGTGAGTTTGATTTCACTGTAATATACAAGCAGGGTAAATCAAACACCAACGCAGATGCTTTGTCCCGTGTAGAAATACATAATGACGAAGTAAACTCCGTGACTGTGAATATCTCTGAAAAACCACCTAGTATAGCAGGTTCTAGTACAGCTACTGTACATACGGATGCTGAAAACCCTATACTAGAAGTACCTATAACCGACGATCCACTCAATAGGTTCCATAGACAGATATCCATCACTGTAGTAGAAGATATCAAGGGTAAACCAATTGTTTCAAAACCGTTTGAGTCACATACTAAAACAAGTGTTCAGGTTTCTAAATCCAATCTAGAGGAAGATGTAATCAATATCATAAAAGAATATGTTCAACCTAAAGTTAAAACTGGATTGTTAATTACCACTCCTTCCTTCAGACAATCAGCTTATATAATATTAGAGAAAGTATAGACTCTGTTCAGACTCAATTACTTAACTTTGAACCGCATCTTAATAACAAGACTTTATCGCTGTACGAACCTCATGTTAAATACCTTCAGCATAAGTTGAAAAAGATTTCAGATCAACTTCTTACCTTTGAACCCAAACGGAGTAAGAGAGGTCTCATTGATGGACTAGGATCTATTGTTAAAAGTATTTCGGGAAATCTAGATTACACAGATGCCGCTAAATATGACAATGCCATTAAAATCTTACAGGATCACGAACATAGTATAACAGCTGAAATAAATCATCATGTTAGTCTTAGCAAACATTGGGTAGGTGAAAACACTAAGGTACTTAATAGATTAACCGAAAATCAAATTAAGATGGAGAAGGTTATTAATTCAATATTGCAGAGTGACGCCACCCATGAAACCGAACTAGTGAAGTATGCACACTTGGCCCAGTTCTTTATCATCCTAGGAGATAACATAGATAGTTTAACTGATGAATTATTTCGTTTAGAAAATGCGTTGTCATTTATAAAGGCAAAGACAACTCACCATTCTCTAATAACATTAGATTCATTTAAGGACATCATGTCTAAATTGAGAAGTATATACAAGGAAGAAGAAATTTTAGATGTTAGTTTTAGAGATTACTTTGACATAGTAAAATTAGGATACTATTACAGTAACAATAACATTGTATTAGTTATAAAAGTCCCGATTGTCTCTCCCATAACATACAACCTATATAAGCTTTCCCTAGTTCCCAACAAGGATCATAAAGTCATTATCCCTCCTTATCCTTACGTAGAAATCCACAAGGACGATTTCATGTACATAGAGGCAGAATGCCCGAAGTCCAACCCATGGTTTCTTTGCGAACGACGAGTCCACTACATGACGACGAACCAACGGCAATGCATCCAGCATCTCATCATGGACCAACAGATCAATTCGAATTGCAACATGACGCAAATAACTCTTACAACAGCCGCATTCGAAGCACTCGACGAGAAGCACTATGTTATTAGCTTGCCTGCATCTACAAAAGTCCGTCTGTCCTGTAACCAAGATCAGTACAATATGATGAAAGGAAGCTACCTGGCTACTATCCCTAAAAGTTGCCTGTTGCAGACTCCACAGTTCACTTTAACTAATGTGAACGATAGAATCAAAGGACAACCCTTGAAAATTATAGATATTCCTGTACATGAAGACATAGAACATAGAAACCAAGCAACTCTAACTCTTAGTTCTATTAACCTGGAGAGTCTACAGTCAAGTAACACCGAGATAAATCTGCAGCCGGCCCTGAATATAAATGACATTTCTTCAACCAGTATCTACCACACAACGATTCCAGTATATCTTATCCTGTTCGTCACCATGGCAATCGCAATAATATTAACTGTCCGCAGATATATCTTAAATCAACAGGCTGCCGCAGTATCGGAAGTCAAGGACCCCGAGCAGAACAAACCAGAGATCTACGCCGAGATAAAGCCAAGTCCTGCTCCACGTTCAGCACTATTCTCAACAAAAGTCCTCAAATAGATGCTGATCTTAAGGGGGGAGATGTTAAGGACTAACCCCCTACACAGAATGCTGAGGTAGCACCGCGCACCCAAGCCGGCCTCAACATTGCATCAGCCACGGTTGCTGGAGTCAGCGCAACGTGCCAGCGAATGCTTCACGAGGCACGCCGTCAGCACAACGTGTCCGTCCGGTCACCGAGCCATTTTACACCTAGTTTTAAGTCACTTTTGTTTCCGCCATCGAGCAATCGTCACCTTTCATAATTGTAACGTCAATTTAAATTAAATATATATTAAATAAATTTGGTTTTTTTTAGAAACTCGCCTTGCGACATACGTATTTTACGTGTAGCTATGGTAGCTAGCTACTACGACAACAGTTAACATGATACAGCGGAATAGCGTCCGCCAATCACAGCTAGACCTAAATTTCATACATCATATCCATCAATCAGCACCGGCTGTAATCATACCCACCAATCAGCTCTAGTTTATCATGCATGTCGCGGTTTGGGAAAGATGGAAGAAGACATTTAAGGCGATGTAAACAAAGTTTCACTTTAAAAAAAAAATTGGCGACTGATCAAATCAAATAAGAATAGTTACAGTAAAGTGGTAGCACAAAACAGTGCTTTTATTTAATTGGCCAATAGTATAAATAATAATATAAGTTCTGGAATTCCATGGCACATAAAATTCCAAAAAAAGAAAGCCCAATAAAAATAATCCTCGCTAGAAAAATATTAATATATTTTTTTTAAATTGTTTCTGCAGCAGCAGCAGCAGCTATTGACCAAAATATCGCCTAAACTAGAGAGTCGATGCGGTTTTTGATGAAATCATAGATAATGAAGTTAAGTAGCAAAATGTGGGTTGCACAATATACTTGTGTTTGAAGTGGGTTGTCAAAAGTGCAATGGATGGGGATCGAACTCACGACCTCTCGATTGTCAGGAAGACGTCTTACCCATTTCGCTATTGCCTCCTTGACTGAAAAGAAAAACGGCAACAAAACAATGCGACTTAAATGATTAGCTTCGTCTAATCGAATCCACGTGGTCCAGCTATCCCAATATTGCAAATGTCACATCTATATGACATTTATTAGTTAATCCCAGCCGCATGTCGACACGCATCGATCCGTCGTGATTGATGCGACGCTCAGGGAGTGCCGAGTCCTTTCCAAAGCGTCTGTAATTGCACACATCGAGGTTTACCGATGTTACAGATGCTTTTGATGCGCATTTGAGGCTTATATGATCGCTAATTTATCTTTCAACAGATATTTTTTAAGCCAAACATCCCTGCCTATTTTTAACCGACTCCAAAAAAAGGAGGAGGTTTCTCAATTCGACCGTATATGTTTTATTTTATGTTTGTTTGCGGATAACTTCGTCGTTTATGAACCGATTTTGATTATTCTTTTTTTTGTTAGAAAGGAGATATTTTAAGTGTGGTACCATGGTAATTTTATCGAGGTCTTATGAGTATCTCCAGAGATATGGAGATAAACACCTCAAAATTGGTACTGAAAATTAATAGCGCGCCATTGAAGTCGGTTGTTTTTAGTTTTTTAAACGATCTTATTGTATGCATACATTATAATTGTGCACGTGAACCATCGGTCTTGCTCAATAAAATACTACAAGAAGGCTTTGGCGTAGTTTAAACTATCCACCGAATAAAGATCTATCACTAATTGACAGTGACGTCTCGGCATTATGGTCGATGTCAGCCAGTGAGAAATATGGGTTGAGATCTAGGATGATGGATTATAATGGATGGCGTCAAAACTTTGGCAGCATGTCCATTTTCTGTTTGTGTTAGTGTCTAGAACTGCTAGAGTGTGCCTGAGTAGGGAAGTGATCACTAGTGTAGAACACATCGATAAAAAGGTGAAAAATGTAGAAAACCAAAACTTATGTAAAAAGAAAACAATTTATGTGATAAAATACGTAGTTACTTTATTGAACTTATGGAAATTAGTTATTGATAAAAAAATGCTACAGTACTTAACTGTAATTAGGCAACCTTAAATCTGGCGGTATAGATTTCTTAGCTTTTCTTTAACACAAATCTTAAATGTTTTTGCCTTTTCAATACGTCAATTAAATATTACAAATTTGAGCTACAAAGCTATATATACTTCTATACTAATATTATGAAGAGGTAACATGTATGTTTGTATTGAGTTAGCTCAAAAACTACTGGACTACAGGACTATTATTTTTTTCTCTCATATATAAATATATATATGGTCTTGTAGAATGAACATAGGCTATATATTATCCTGTTTAAAAGATAGGTATATTCGTGAAGACCTATTTGGGAACTTAAGTCGCCAATAAAACGGTCTAGAAAACACGTTTTTTACGAAAGATGATTAATCTGAAATAGATGTAAGAAAGTATGTATCGAAGAGTGGTACAACATAATAAGACCTACAAAAAAGTCCGTGATAACATATGTCTATCGCACAGACTCACAGTAACTATTTTAATCTTTATTTTTTAATAAAAAATGTTACAGAACTTTCAAGGCTATTTTCTTCTATACAGTATTAATCCTTATTTGAATAATTACGCTAATTATCTTGGCCCAATATCATAGATTAAAATTGTCCTTTACAGTATATAATTTATATGAAAATACTAGAAGAGCCCCGCGGCTTCGGTCACGTTAAAGACTTCTTTTATTTACTTAAAACTTTTATTTTCTGAAACCTTTATATCATAAAAGACATCAAAGAAGTAAAAGCCAAATCGGTTCACCGGTTTTCAAGTTATTGCGTGACTAAGGGAAATAGGGATTCATATTTATAAAACCCAAAAAACCATATTGACTGTCAGACTTTTTTACCAACCCCTTGCAAAAATCTTGCAACACGTATTTACTTATTTATTTATAGAAGTACTTACGTAAATCTATAAGTTTTTATATATATAATTATAAATAATAAGTAATATCCGCGGGGAATTTTTAGAAAATGCTTTCTCAGCGGCAACCTACGTCATAACAACTATCTGCATTTTAAATTTCAGCGCAATCCAAAACAGTATTGATTTTCAGACTTTGTTACCCCACTGAACCCTCTTAGGGTGGCATTTTGAAAAAGCCTGAAACTCGTATTTACTTATTTATTTACAGAAGTACGGTTTGTGTGAAATGTCGAATAAAATGACTATCCAAACTTTGAACCCCCGTTTCATCCCCTCAAAGAGTGAATTTAAAAAATCTTTTCTTCACGGATACTTATGTTAAAACAACTATCTGCATGCCAAATTTCAGCGCAACCCGAAACAATATTGGTTTTCAGACTTTGTTACCTCATTTCACTCTTTTAGGGGTGGAATTTTGAAAAAGCTTGAAACACTTTTTTACTTATTTTTTTACTGAAGCACTTGTATGAAGTTTCGAATAGAAAAGACTATCTAATCTTGTTTATCCATACAAACTTTGAACCTCCACGTCACCCCCTAACGGGGTGAATTTTGAAAAATCCTTTCTTAGTACACCCTTGCGTACTAAGACAAATATACTCTTTAAATTTCAAGTCTCTACGACCAGCGGTTTAGGCTGTGCGTTGTCTGTCAGTCAGTCAGTATGTCAGGACAAAGATTCTTATAGTATTAGATAAATTATCATATAAAATTACGCGCATCGCAAGTAATAAAAAAAATGCAGTGAAACCACAAATTAGGCCATACTTACTTTGTAAACATTAATCAGCTTTTTTATTGTAAAAGGTAACAGGACAAGCACGACTCTCACTTGATGGTAAGCGATGACGTCTACCTATTACAGATACAGCGATACAGGAAAATTCTGGCAGTCCAGAATTTTGCACGTCACTCCACTGCGCCTGTTACCTTGAGACATAAAGATGTTAAGTTTCACATGCCCTGTAATTTCACTGGACACCTTGCCATTTCAACCGAAAAACATTCCTATGAAAATTAATTGGCAAAGTGG
Source organism: Cabera pusaria (assembly GCA_954871355.1). Taxonomy (NCBI): domain Eukaryota; kingdom Metazoa; phylum Arthropoda; class Insecta; order Lepidoptera; family Geometridae; genus Cabera; species Cabera pusaria. The sequence continues at coordinate 2,368,122 of OX940896.1, forward strand.
TGGTACCGGTCCAGGCGGACTAGCAGAAGTTCTACCACTACAGAAAAATTAGCACATCTCTTTTGTAAATGCTAACGATATAAAGTAATTTGATGTCAATATAGTATGATCTATTGTATCGTCATCATCATCAGCCAGTATTAGTCCACTGCTGGACTGTAGGCCTCTCCCAAGATGCGCCACTGAGCCCGATTTTCAGATCTTCTTTTCCAATCACTGCCCACCGCATTGCGTATGCCGTCGCTCCACCTGGTCACAGGACGTCCTACGCTACGTTTGCCGTTTCGCGATCTCCACTTTCCAATACTCAAAATTTGAAATCACTCCGACTGATCTATGTATAATCTATAATGAAAATTAAAAATATTCCAATGAGTCTGAATACGACATCTCAGCTGTAAGTTGGCGAGGAGTTGAGAATTCAGCAGATTCCAGAAGATGTCCCAGCATCATGTCAATGCTTCAGTGTCCTTTGTCGTTGAAGAAAAGGATACCGAATTTCGAATTAATCACTATGAAAGTTGATTTCATAGCGCCATCAACTAGAAAAATGCTCATACTTTTACAACGGCTAAACAGATTTTTATGTATTAGAGCTTATAACACTTTCGATCAAAACACTTTCAAAACCGTTTCATCATCCTTCATTGCTCGCAGAGGAAGACTTATAGGAAGACTTTCTATCTTGACTCCACTAGCTTCTATTCTTTTCCGTTTCCTCGGTGTCAGTTCCAGCTTGATTGATAATCTAGTAGGTACAAAATTGATTTTTCAAAATGTTTAGAACCAAGTTTGAAGTGTTTAGTTGGATCCTAATTTTCACGCCTTACTGCCTTTATCCACTTGATTGGATTTTCGGACATTTTGGAAACCTACAACAAAATGATATAATATATCAATGTGGTAAACTGTGACACATTTTTCATAAAAATATATATAATGGCATTATCATAAGTAATAATAGATTGAATACGAGTAAGTATCAGTGCTGATAATATAATTAGGTACCTAGTTACTACTAATTTTGCGCATAATTACTTTGATCACTTTTTATAATATTTTATAATCGTTCACAAAACGAAAAAACCAACTTCAAATGCCACGCTATCCATTTCTAGTATAAAGTTGGAGGTGTTTATGTCCATATCTCTGGAGATACTTATCAGATTTCAAAAAATGTAAAATGGGACCAAACGGGCAGAATATTCTATCGAAAAAAAAAATGTCCAATCCGGTTAAGAACTTGCGGAGTTATGAGATAAAAAAACATAAAAAAGGCGAACTGAGAACCTCATCTTTTTATTGTGAAGTCGGTTAAAAATGTTCAAATTTCGTTCTAATCAAGGCCCTAAGCTAACCGTTCCATCCTTAAAAAAAATCTTCATATTATAAATCAACTAGCTGGGTCCCGCGGCTTTGTCCGCGTTTAATGACAGCGGCAAGATGCGCGTGGGCTGTGCGCGGTAGAAAACACTGCTTAATTTGCACATTAACCTTCCCTATTTGAATCAGATTTTGTTCCCTATTTCATTAGCTTCAATTTTGATTTCGCGGAACTTTATTTTTTTCTAAAATAAAAGTAGCCAAGTTACTTGGTAGTTAATATTTTAACATCAGCATTTTACTAGTGAAAGTCCCGTTAAATTGGTCCAGTCATTTCAGAGATAAACCGGAACAAACAGACAGACAGACAAAATTTACAATTTTGTTTTTTATGTAAGTACCGTATATTCTTTCATATGCATTTAGTGAAAAGCTGTTAATCTGGAATTACAAACAGACACTTCAATTTTTTTTATATGTATAGAATTAGTGTAAAATGTTTATAAACGATTTATATGTTTATATATATTTATATATGAATGAAAGCTGAATGGTTCATTACTTTTTTTTTCTAATTCAAAGCGTTAAATTCTGCTTTTGCTATGTTTACTTGATAATTAGTTATGATTTATTTTATGATTTATGATTTTGACGTGTATATGTGCGTATATTTATACTGCCTACATACTGAATAAATGCTTTGATTCTTGATTCTTTGATATAAACATATAAATCTATATTTATCGACAAAGTTTTGGAGGGTTCTCGTACATCACTAGCCGGGTGGCGTAAAATAATGTTTGTTATTTACATAAATTAAAGCTTTAAAATGATAACCATTTACCACCTCGGTAGTTATATGACGAAATAGATGTATATAATGTAAGCAAAATAAATATTTTGATTTAAAAAGTGGTTATATATGAGAATAAATGCCCACAAACATTTACGTGTGAAATGATAATTCTGGATCTGTTACGACTCCTTTAGTTGTTCTTGATGGATAAAACACAGCACAACACGACATAATTTAACCATGTAACAGGGTTTCAGTCTTTAAAGCTATGTTTCTATTTAATTTTTAATTTATCAGTATGATGCGTCGCTATATTATGGCCTGCTAGCCGGTCAAAAATGGACACGATCACCCATGCGCGAGGTTGTCAATTTGATATTAGCTTTCTCGTTTACTCTTATCTCGCGACCCCTGTGATAGAAAGGGTAGGACAATGTGTTGATAGAATGAAAGTCGATCTGACAACGTCACATGGCTGACATGGCGCCATCCATTATAATCCATCATCCTAGTTGAGATAGTTGTAGTGTGTAGATGCTGAATTAACCAGCATCGGGTAACATGCTGAAAATTTTATTATAAAAACTTACGTTCATTTTAAACTTAACATATGTCGATTGCTATATCGACATCGCGTAAGTCACGTTAAATTCCCGTTTTAAATCTATAAATGCTAAAAATTGTTACACACAATCCAAAATTTCATCGGTCGGCGGGATTCGATCGAGCGCTTCCTGGGAAACACGTCCAGGCGCTGTAACGAACTAAGCTACAGTACGATCCTATCAATATTACGAGTACAATACGGCGAAAGTAATAGATTGCCTTTAAACCATTTATACATTGTAACAATGTACAAAACTATAAAGTGTGTAACAACTACAAGAAACATAATATGCTAAAAATTGGTGACACCCCATTGTTGGATCACGTTCACTTTAAGCCACGACTTATTCCTAATCATCAGTATTCAGTGGTCTCCCATTTGACATTAATCACTTTCTGCAGAAAACTGTCATAAATAACGTTTCCTCTTTATTTGCCAGTATTTCTCCGAACCATAGACACGATTCCAAGCGGTGTCTCTGTCCCTGTCTTTAAAGAGCGCAAACTCAACTAATACAATATTTACAATCCGCAGTATAGATCCGCAAAGTAAATTTATAAACGCTACCTATTCTCTCCAAGTAAACAATACGGCGGTTAGATTACTACACTAGATAGTTTAGTTTCTATACAAGCTTACTAGAAGTTGTAATGGGATTTTATTATTAAAATATGGTGCAATGATCTTATTTATTAGCTTAGTCTTAGGAACTTTTCTCTCGAAGAAGTTGCAGGTTGGTCTATAAATATATCAGGGTTATAGTTTTGGACAAATGAATTATTTTTATCATGAGGTTCTTAGATATAGGTATGAAAAGAAACACTTCAAAATTACAGCTGAAAATATCAGCGCTAGTGGTTGCAAGGTTTTTTTTATAGCTATAGGCTATTTTATAAAGATATAGGCTAGCGATTGAATACTATTTCACCTGTTGGTAAGTGATGATGCTGAAGAGGATGGTAGCACGCCAGGCCTATAATGGAACTCGCTCTCAAGGACTCTGTTGCGAAAAGCCGTTTAGACGATGCCAGTCACTGGCGCCAGTCTAGTTGGTATGCCAGCACCGGCATCTTATAAATTAGGCTCTAGGGTGGTAGCTGGCCAGAAGCTAAATAGCGTCATTCTTCGCTATGCTCTAGGTTTCAGCTTAAGATTAAGTTTAGCCCAGAGCACAGTTTTAAAGTGGTATTACACCACACTGAATCAAGGTCTCTAATTAACGCTGAGCGAGTCCACTAATTAGGAACCCTAACTCCCTAAGTGTTATTACACTGCATATAATATAGGCAGACCGGGTCCTCTCATGCTATTAGAGCCCTTACTGCCTTGGTCTTATTACACCTCCCTGATTAAACAGCTAGATACCCTGATTCAGTGTAGTGTAATACCTCTTATACAAAGAGACTGAGCACCGCCATTCAAATTGGGAATACAGCCAGTATTTTGGAAACTTTACTTACTGGTAGTGGTTTGGTAGACTATATTTTATCGTTTTTTTTTATAATATAATTATATTATTATTTTCATTAGGCTTAATACTTCATTATAATTGTTTAAAGGTAGTTTTAATGTTATATTGATGTACATACATTATACAAATCAACACCATATTCAACACCAATATTATAAATGCGAAAGTCAGTTTGTTTATTTGTTTGTTTGTTTGTTTGTTTGTTTGTTTGGGACTTCTTCACGGTCAAACGGCTTGACCGATTTGGCTGAAATTTTGTACAAAGATAGTGCATAGGGCAGAATAGGATATAGAATACTTTTTTTTTGGCTATCGAGTCAGGGGGTCCAGATATTTTTAATTGAATTTTGTAAACATAAGACTTCTTCTCGAATAAACGGCTTGACCGATTTGCCTGAAATTTAGTGTGAATACATGCCATAAGGCAGAATAGAATATAAGATACTTTTTTTCTGGCTGTCGAGTCAGGGGGTCCAGATATTTTTAATTGAATTTTGTAAATATAAGACATCTTCTCGAATAAACGGCTTGACCGATTTACCTGAAACTTTGTGTGAATACATGTAATAGGGCAGAATAGAATATAGGATACTTTTTTTCTGGCTGTCGAGTCAGGGGGTCCGGATATTTTTAATTGAATTTTGTAAATATAAGACCTCTTCTCGAATAAACGGCTTGACCGATTTGCCTGACATATTGTATAAAGACAGTTCATAGGGCAGAATAGGATATGGGATACTTTTTTTTTGGCTATCGAGTCAGGGGGTCCAAATATTTTTAATTGAATTTTGTAAATATAAGACCACTTCTCGAATAAACGGCTTGACCAATTTGCCTGACATGTTGTATAAAGACAGTTCATAGGGCAGAATAGGATATAGGATACTTCTTATTTGGCTATCGAGTCAGGGGGTCCAAATATGTTTAATTGAATTTTGTAAATATAAGACCTCTTCTCGAATAAACAGCTTGACCAATTTGCCTGACATGTTGTATGAAGACAGTTCATAGGGCAGAATAGGATATAGAAAACTTTTTATCTGGCTATCAAGTCAGGGGGTCCAAATATGTTTAATTGAATTTTGTAAATATAAGACTTCTTCTCGAATAAACGGCTTGACCAATTTGCCTTGCATGTTGTATAAAGACAGTTCATTGGGCAGAATAGGATATAGGATACTTTTTTTTGGCTATCGAGTCTGGGTGTCCACATTTTTTTATTGAATTTATGGTTATGTGTGGCCACTTATCAGCTAAACGGCTTGACCGATATGGCTGAAATTTTCTACATATATAGCTCATATGACATAGAAGCACATAGGATACGTTTTTTTCTGGCAGTCGAGTCCAGGTGTCCAGATTTTTTTTATTGAACTTTGTAAATGTGTGGCCTCCTCTCAGTCAAACGGGTCAACCATTTCAGCTGAAATTTTGTGCACAGACGGTCAATTACACATAGGATACTATTTTTTTGGCTGGCAATTTCAGGTGTCCATAATTTTATTATAGAATAATGTGTTGCCTCTTAGCGGCAATCGTTTTGACCGATTCAGCTCAAATTTTGTACAAATACAGTTAATAGGGCATAGAACGACAAAGGATATTTTTTTAACAGTTGAGTTCGGGTAACTTATTTTTTCTATTGCATTTTTTAAACGTGTGACCTCTTCTCGGTTAAACGAGTTGACCGATTGAGCTTAAATTATACAGAGACAGTCAATAAGACATAGACCAAGAGTAGAGTCCGAGATCCGAGCACATTGGTTACTTTTTTTACAATCGAGTCTGGTAGTCAGTTTTTTATTGTTGAATTTTGTATATGTCTGGCCTCTTTTCGGCCAAAAGGCTTGACCGATTCACATGAAATTTTTGTACAAAGACATTTAATAGGGCATAAAAGGGCAATGAATACTTTTTTTTTCGGCAGTTAAGTGAGGGTGCATATATTTTTTGTTAACTTTACATAGAGTTAACATAATCATAAGAGTTTGACCTTAAGTTCGTCTATAATGACTTATTTAGTGTCTTGATTTGGCCATAAAACTGTCAGGATCATTAGAAGTCATCAAAATTTACGCGCTGGCTTTGCTTGCCCAACGTGTTTATCTGCTTTGTGGGAAGTGTTTCAAAAACTTTCGTGTTTTAACAGCCTTAGGATAATTGGTGTTGACTTAGTAGGTCATAAAACCTGTCAGGGTCATTAAAACACGTAACATTTTTTCGCGCTCGCTTCGCTCGCGTAGTTATAGCACTCCCTGCGCTCGCGAAAGCATTTGTTTATTCTACTTTGTAGGAAATATTTCGTCTTAAAAAACTTAAACTTTTGAATTTAAATAGCCACATGCATTAAAACGAGTCATAAATTGAAACAGAACAACCTTCAATAATCATAATGATTAGTAACCTTAAATTAAGTGGATATAAAATTTAACCCTAATGTCATAAGTGTTGAATTAGTAGGTCATAAAAACTGTCAGGGTCATAAAAAGTCGTAAAAAATTTCCGCGATCGCTTCGCTCGCGCACTGATGGCGCTCGCTACGCTCGCACAAGCATTTATTTTATCAACTTTGACGGTAATATTTCAGTAACTTTTGTATATTAATACCCACATACATCGAAACGAGTCATAAATTAAAACTGTACAATCTTCAATAATCATAATGTTTATTAACTTTAAAATAAGTGATTATCGACTTTAACCTGAGTGTCATCAGTGTTGACTTAATAGGTCATAAAAACAGTCAGGGTCATAAAAATTCGTAAAAAATTTTCGCGCTCGCTTCGCTCGCGCAGCGATAGCTCGCGCATGTATTTATTTTCTCTTTTTTTTAGGAAATATTTCGTCATCTTTTGAATTTTAATAGCCACATTCACCAAAACGAATCACACATTGAAACAGAACAACCTTCAATAATCATAATCATTATTAACCTTAAATTAAGTGGATATCAAATTGAACCCTAATGTCATCGGTGTTGACTTAGTAGGTCATAAAAACTGTCAGGGTAATAAAAAGTTGTAAAAAATTTTCGCGCTCGCTTCGCTCGCGCTGTGATAGCGCTCGCTACGCTCGCGCAAGCATTTATTTTATCAACTTTGTAGGTAATATTACAGCAACTTTCGCATATTAATAACCACATGCATCAAAACGAGTCATAAATTAAATCAGTACAACCTTCAATAATCATAATGATTATTAACCTTAAAATAAGTGAATATCACGTTTCACTTGAGTGTCATTAGTGTTGACTTAGTAGGTTATAAAAACTGTCAGGGTCATAAACAGTCGTAAAAATTTTTCGGGCTCGCTTCGCTCGCGCAATTATTTATTTTATCTACTTTGAAGGTAATATTTCAGCAATTTTGTATTTTAATAGACACATGCATCAAAACGAGTCATAAATTGAAACAGTACAAACTTCAATAACCATAATTATTATTAACCTTAAAATTAGTGATTATCGACTTTAACCTGAGTGTCATTAGTGTTGACTTAGTAGGTCATAAAAACTGTCAGGGTCATAAAAAGTCGTAAACACTTTTAGCGCTCGCTTCGCTCGCTAAGCTCGCACAATTATTTATTTTAACTACTTTGAAGGTAATATTTCAGCAACTTTTGTATTTTAATAGCCACATGCATCAAAACGAGCCATAAATTAAAACAGTACAACCTTCAATAATCATAATGATTATTAACCTTAAAATAAGTGGATATCAAGTTTAACCTTAATGTCATGTGTGTTGACTAAATAGATCATAAAAACTGTGAGGGTTATAAAAAGTCGTTAAAAAATTTTCGCGCTCGCTTCGCTCGTGACAGCATGATAGCGCCGCTCGCAACGCTTGCGCAGGCATTTGTTTTATCTTCTTTGAGGGTAATATTTAAGCAACTTTTGTATATTCATAACCATATACATCAAAACGGGTCATACATTTAAACAGTAAAACCTTCAATAATCATAATGATTATTAACCTTAAAATAAGTGAATATCACGTTTTCCTGAGTGTCATCAGTGTTGACTTAGTAGGTCATAAAAACTGTCAGGGTCATAAAAAGTCGTAAACATTTTTCGCAGTAATAACGCTATATAGCGTATAATAGCGTGTTTCAACAGCCTCATACATTAGACTGACTCAAATACTTAAACAGCAAAACTTGGTAAACCTTGGTTAGGTTTACCAAGTAATTATTAATGACTTTAACAATAGACGATATCGAGTTCGACCAAAGAGTCATCTATAGTGAGTTGATTATTAGGTCGTAAATTTGTCAGGGTCATAAAAAGTCATAAAAAATTTTCGCTCGCGCAATGATAGCTCTCGCTGCGCTCGCGCAGCTATTCACCTTATTTTCTTTGTAAGAAATGTTTCAGGAACTTTTGTGTTGAGTCAAACATTTAAACAGCACAACTTCGTATACCTAACTTAAATGATTAATGACTTTAACAATAGAGGATATTGAGTTCGACTTTAGGGTCATCTATGGTGACTTGGCCTAAGAGATCATCGATCTTGACCTCAAAGGTCATAAAGACTCAAATAACGCGGGCGAAGCCGCGGGTAACAGCTAGTAGTTTAATATATAATTGCACCACCCTATAACCTACTCGTGGTTGTCACCCAGATCGATGGAGCCGCTTTTCAAAGCCTTAACAAAATCACAAATATACAAACTGACTTACCTCATAATCATATTGATAATGATGATAATGCAATAAATTTTGCTCAAAACATAAAAACCCAAACAAACATAACAACGATAGATAAGATTTCCTTCAATAAAGCCCACGGAACCTTTTCCTTAAACGATAAACAGCCAGGATATGGAATCGTCAGCCGGTTATTTGATTTCCTTCCCAATAGGAAATAGACTTGTAGCTAGAGGTGTCTCCAAATGGTTCATTAAATACGGGATTGTTTTAAATTATTCCCGAAAGAAACATCATCACGACTGCAAATTCGCAGTTCTGTAGAGCCATTAGATCAGAGCGGCGCGCTCTCTGTTTCAATTAAATTCAATTCAAATCATATATTTCAATGTTTTACAAGGTACACTTTTGAATGTCATAAAGTTTGATAGGCAGTGACATTTCCCATACAATTTTGTTATTAGACTTTCTTATTCAGGGCTCTATAGAAGAACATTCATAGGCCAACAATTAAAAAAAAACACTTCACCGGCCCGCTCAAAAGGCTTAAAGAGAAAATACCTATTTTGTGCACACTTATCAAATAAATAATTAGCTTTTCGATTTTTTTTCTCCGCGTATTTAGTGGCCCAAAAAATAGCCCGAAGTGGTAGACAAACGATGTTTACGCCTCGTCCGAATAAACAGAGGTGTTTTGTTCCTTTCCGTGGCAAACTCGTTTCATGGTACAATTCTCTTTGGATTTCAGTTGACTGGACAATAAAATTCACTGAACTAATCCTAATTTTGTTGTAGCAAAATGGAGCTGCAGTTTATAATATTTTAACCCATTTTTAGAGTTCCGTAGCCGAATGGCAAAAGCGGAACCATTATAGATTCATCATCATCTTTCTTTCTGTCCATTCGTCCGTATGTCGCAGCCACTAAATTCCGAAACTATAAAGAATACACAGTTGAAACTTGGTAGTTAGGTGTATCATGTGAACCGTTTTACGATATTTATTCAAAAATAAAATAAATAAAAGGTAAGTAAGGTATTTTGACCAAATTGGTGGGTGTAGTATAAAAAATTACATAAATAGTAACTATCACACGTAATATGATTGTTCGCACCTGAGATATAGAGATGAAATTGCTCAAAGAATTTCACATTATTTTTCTTTTAACATTGTCTCCAGTGTAATCGACCCTCAAAGAGCTAAGGTTATTTTATTCTTAGACAGCCTTTTTGCAACGCTCAAGGAATTTAATATTGTAATAACATAAAATAAAAATGTCGCGCTGAGTATCTAGTGGAACTGATAACAGAGTGTCAAGAACATAATCTGAGTGATATTTTTCTAGGAATAAACTAAAGGGAATTTCTGAAATGCAGTAAAAATGTTATCTTGTGTTGTACTTGATACCCCTTGAGACAAAAATTGCGATCGGGAATATGACAGTAATTGAAAATAAAGAGCTTTATAGTTACCCCCATCAAGGACACTTTTTTAGCTGTGGTGAGACAAGTACCTTGACCTTACCTAACAAAGATCTTATCTGATATTTAGTGGTGGTGTTTTTTTTTATGGTAACATTAACAGGACAAGCATGACGTTCGCCTGATGATAAGCGATCACGTCTACCTATTACAGATACTGCGGTATGCAAAATTCTGGACTGCCAGAATTTGGCATGTCACTGCACTGCGCCTGTTACCTTGAGACATAAAGATATTAAGTCTCACATGACCTGTCATTTCACTGGACACCTTGCCACTTCAACAGAAAAATATTCTTATTTTACGGTTGAAAATTATTAGAAAAAGTGGTGTTACCGCCCCAGGTGGACTAGCAGAAGCCCTATCACTACAAAAATGTGATATAAATTTAGTAGTCACACGAGGTGCTGAACAACTGACTTATTTCAAACCACCTAGCGTAATACCAGGTATACACTAGGCGATTTTTTTAATTCAAATTTTTAGAGATGTACTTTTAGTATCGATACTAAAGGAATTGATACTGAGTAGGTACCGGTTAAAAGTACTCGTCTCGTTACTCTATTAATTGTCCCGGAAGAACATTTAGGCTGGAATTATATGTAGAGCGATAATCAGGTTTCAAATTAAGCTTTATGATTGGCTAATTAAGCGCAATTTAATGGATAGAAAGGTATCGAGTGAATATTTGTTGTAACTTTTATTGTACAATCGCCTTCATTTGTGCGTATCCACCTTAAGGAATAATTTCCTGTGCACTCTTATTGAATTGGCATCTCGCTCCTGTCTATGTTGACATTGTTGACCAATAACAAGAAGGGACAAAGCCAAAAATTATGTTTTGTTTTTGGTTTTGGCTCTTCTGATTGGTAAGAAAAAATTTTTTTTGGTTTTGGCTCTTATGATTGGTAAGAATTTTTTTTTTGGTTTTGGCTCTTCTGATTGGTTAGAAAAATAATCGACACTTGCCACCGAAAATGTTTTGAAACTGGATACGCACAACTGTACGCGATGGTACATCCCTAGAAAGTTGAACAACAAAAATCGCCTAGTCTGGTATAAGATCTTGAACAGATACGAGACAATTAATAAGGTAAGGGTAAGGCGGCAATAGCCCAATGGATAGGGTGTCGGACTGGCGATCGAGAGGTCGTGAGTTCGATCCCCACCCCACCCATTGTACTATTGACGTGAACTCACTCCAGACACAAGCATATTTAGCTTAGTTGGAGGGGTTAACAAGAATACTAGTAATGTGCAACCCACATTGCGAGTAAAAGATTACTCATATATATAAATATATATATATATATATATATATATAATATATATAGATAATAAAAAAATAAAATAAAAAATAATTAATTGTACTAATATTGTTCCTTCTCCAGCTAACAGATCCTGCCTGGTAATACGTGTCAATGAAAATCCATTTCGCTGTTTTATATCTCCTTATATTTCTTCGGTTGCACAACAGATTATTATATTTGTATAGCAAAGAGTATAATAACTGTCCTGGTTACACTATATCCTCGATTGATTTGCTTAGTCTTTTACAAATATCCAAAAATTTCCAAGGGCTTTTGTCGGCCATAGCAAAAACAAGATAGCACAGATATATATTAACACATAGAGTAATTGCCCGTTTATAACAAAAGTGTTGCCAATGTATAAGAAACTTTATCTGCTACACACTCGTCCGACATACCGCCCACCAAGGACATAGACATATGTCCTTACACAACTTGCGCATGCTGTGAGTTACAAAAATATATTATTTATCTTTTACGAACTAATTCAAATTACAACTGCTCACCATGAGATGAGGGCAACCTTAAACAAATCCATTTATAATATATTATGAATTTACAATGTACAATTTACAATATATGGTATACAAAGTATTTACTCAAATTACAACCGCCCACCGTGAGGTGAGGACAACATTAAAGGAACGTATTTAGAATATGTTATTAAACTACAATGAAACAGGGAGAACACACAGTTTAGATGTTGGCCTTTTGATGATAGAGCCGTTGCATTTAAGAGTCACCACTCGCGTGAAACCATCACCACCAGAATGCTTTGTCACTACTCTACCCATAAGCCACCGAGAAGGAGGCAGACCATCTTCTTTTACGAGCACTACATCTCCAACATTGGGTTCAGGTATTTGCTTAGTCCACTTGTAGCGTTGCAACAAGTGGACTAAGTATTCCTTGGACCAACGTCTCCAAAAGTGCTGAACCATACGCTGCGTCACCTGCCATCGTCTCAAACTACTGACATTAGAGTTTTCATAATTTCGGTCAGGCAACGTGATAAGTGGTTCACCAACCAAAAAATGACCCGGAGTCAGCGGCATTGGATCGCCAGGGTCCTCAGACATCATTGACAACGGCCGAGAATTTAAGCATGCTTCTATCTGTATCAACACAGTGGCAAGTTCCTCATAAGTGAGTGTTGAATTTCCAATAACATGTCTTAAATGTCTTTTTGTTGCCTTAACTCCTGCCTCCCAAAGACCACCAAAGTTTGGAGCATGTGGTGGTATGAAATGCCATGATGTCCCGTTGTTTCCAATCCATTCCCTTATCTCTACAGCCACAGTTGATTGTTCTACTGCAACTAAGTGTTTCAATTCCTTAGCAGCTCCTACGAAGTTGGTACCGTTGTCGCTCCAGATGTCAGTTACTGCTCCCCTCCTAGCTACAAATCTTTTGAATCCAGCAATGAATCCTTCAGCTGACAAGTCACTAATTGCCTCTAAATGAACCGCCTTGGACACCATACAAACAAAGACACAAATGTATCCTTTGTAGGACTTATTTCCTCGACCTTTAGCCACTCTTATTTTCACTGGACCTGTAAAATCAACACTGCTCCGGCGAAATGGTCTAGCTGGGGTAACTCTGCAAGTTGGCAACTGACCCATTAATTGAGTTTGGCTTGATGTGGCAAACCGTTTGCATTTGACACATTTATGTACATATGCCTTTACTAATGATTTTGCAGATATGATCCAGTACTTAGTACGCAATTGGTTTAACATCAGAGTTGGACCACCATGGAGAGTTCTTTTGTGACAATCAGCAATAACCAAATTAGTGAAAGAACTATCTTGCGGCAAGATTATAGGATGTTTTGTATCTATGTCTAAGTTGGAGTTCTCGATTCGACCACTGACTCTTAAAATTCCTCTGCTATCTATTACTGGACATAGTGGTTTTAATTTACTCCTCTGTTTCACATGTCCCATCCTCTTCACATCATCAATTTCTTCCTTGAAATATTTATTTTGTACATATTTTATGCATACCACTGTCGCTTCCTCTAATTCTTCATTTTGTAAACAGACTTCATATCTTTTCTTTCCGTGATACTGTTTTTTCCATCTCAAGACTCTTCTACAGTAAGCTATCACTCTCAACAATCTGTTCAATGTTGAATATTTAGACCACATCGGATTTTCTTCTGGGTCTTCAGTCGCTACATGAGCCTTAACTGTTCTCAGTTCCATGTTGGTTGCAATTGACTTCGGTCTACAATATTCAATTGTATTATTCATAAGCCATGAAGGTCCTTCAGCCCACAACTTATTTGTTGACAATTCTTGTGGTGTACTACCTCTTGAAGCAATGTCCGCTGGGTTCTGAGAGGACTGCACATGAGCCCATTGTGTATTGTCAAAACTAGTAAGAATGGTAGAAACACGGTTTCCAACAAAGGTTGTCCATTTACTAGGATGTCCACTGAGCCACGCCAATACTACTGATGAATCTGTCCAGAGATGTACATTTTCCTTTGGTATCTGCATGACCTCCGCCACCTCACATGTCAAATCAGATAATAATGTTGCTCCCATCAATTCGAGACGAGGAATGGACTGTTGCTTCACTGGAGCGACTTTAGTTCGAGCAGTGACTAAACTGACCCTTATCTCTCCTTGTCTGGTGACAACTCGGATATATAAAACTGCTGCATAAGCGAACATTGATGCGTCGCTAAATCCATGAAGAGACACAGAATCATCATCCACTGTCGTTTGTATCCACCTGGGAACATGAAAATTACAAATTTCTAATAAATTATGACGGTAACCTTGCCATTCTGACATCAATTCTGGTGTCAACTCATCATCCCAGCCTAACCCGGAAAGCCACAGCTTTTGAATAAAAATCTTGGAAACGACAACACAAGGCGCCGCCCAACCCAGTGGATCAAATATGCGGGAAATGTCTGAAATTACTCTTCTCTTTGTAATTGGTGTTTGCAACAATGGCAGATTGACTGAATACTTAAATTCATCGCATTTGCGATCCCAAGAAACTCCCAGAATTTTCATCACCTCATCTAATTTTATATCCTTAACTTCCTCGTTATCTCTTTCTCCTGATACTCTCTCTCTCTCTTTTCCCTCTTCCGAAATTTTGGCATTTAAATCGTTGCAGCTACTCACCCATTTTTGCAGCTGAAATCCGCCTTTGATAAGTACCTCTGATATTTCTTTATATAACTTTAGGCCTTCTTGTACTGTTTGACATCCCGTCATCAGGTCATCTACATAAAAGTCCTTTTTTATTTTTTCAGATACATCAGGATACTGTTCTCCTTCATCAGCTGCGGTCTGCTGCAAGGTTTTAACTGCAAGATAAGGTGCTGATGCTGTTCCAAATGTTACTCTTACTAATTTATATTCTTCAATTTCAGCTTCCGGATTATCACGCCACACTACCCTTTGAAATTCAGCATGTTCAGAGGCAACCTTCACCTGCCTGTACATTTTCATAATGTCAGCACAGAGACATATGGGATGCATTCTCCACCTCATAATGATGTGACGTAACGGCAACTGCAAAGTAGGACCCACCAGAAGATCATCATTGAGAGATACCCCATTGAAGCCTTTCATCGATGCGTCAAATACTATACGTACTTTGGAAGTGGATTTGTCATCACGGATGACAGCATGATGTGGCAAGTACACTGCTGCTTCATTAACAGTTTCATCAGCTGACACACGTTCAACATGTCCAAGTTCTTTGTATTCGTTGAACACTTCTGCATATCTTCTCGCTAATTCTGGATTCTTCTTGAACTTGCTTTCCAGATGCAGAAATCTTTTGGTTGCTAAGGACTTGGAGCCTCCAAATCGACATTGCGGATCTTCACTGCGGAATGGAAGTTGAACAACATAACGACCATCTTTATCCCTGACTGTCGTTTGATTATAAATATCTTCGCATTGCTGTTCATCTTTGGATAATATTTTCCGTTGATTTTCAGGATTTACTGACTCAATTTCCCAAAACTGTTTCAGTAATGTATTTTCATCGACGTGATCTGGTTGACATAAGACAACATGATGACAACTAATAATGTCACTGGTCGATGAAACCTTCCCTGACAATATCCAGCCCAATGCTGTGTTTTGGGCGACCGGCAAACCCGGTGGACCGCGGATTAATCCTTCTCTCAAAACCTGCCCGTAGGCCTCAGCACCGAGTAAGATGTCAATCTTATTTGGTGTGTGATACTCAGGATCTGCTAATCCAATTGCCTCCAATTCAGGCCAGTTTCCTGGTACAATCTGTGCTGATGGCAAGAGTGATGTTATGTTACTTAAAACAAATGCATTTACCTTCAAGCTAAACTTGGGATCTAGGTGTGAGTTGATAGTAACAGTCACCGTATGTTCTGAGGCTAACTCGCCTTTCTCACCACCTATTCCTGAAATCACTGATCGAGTAGGCGTCCTCTTCAGTCCCAGTAACTGAACTGCTGAATTTGTTATGAATGATGCCTGAGATCCTTGATCCAATAACACTCTCAGCAGCTGTGTCGAGCCCTGCTTTGTCTGCACCTCGACAAGAGCAGTGGCCAACAAAACCTGTGATGAGGAGACTGACTCTCTGGAAAAATGTGACACTACATTAGTTTCACTTGGTGATGACGCTGCCTGATCGGTTGTTGAATTCATTTTAACTTCTATATTGTTACAACTGTTTGAACTTGAAACAACTTTAGGATGCAGCAACGAATGGTGTTTACGGTTACATATGCGACAAGAAGTATTTTGGCGACAAAACTTAGCGGAATGATTAAAACCCAGACAATTAAAACATAAACCGTTGGTTTGGATGAAATTTCGACGCGAGTCGCAACTCTCTTTTGCAAATTGTTTACAATTGAAAATCTTATGTTTATCCTTACAAAACGCACATGACTGGTTGTTGTTATTAACCTTTTGTTCAGATGTCAAACTATGATATACATGCTTGTTAACATTGGCATTAGACTTATTTTTGCTGGCTGCTGGTATACTCAAAAATTCTAAAGCCCTAAATCGTGCTTCCAGAAACTCCTTAAATTGTGAGAGTGTGGGTAACTCATCCATACAACTTATTTGAGTCTCCCACTGCTTTCTCGACTCAGGATCCAGTTTAGCACCGATTATGTATATTATGAGAATGTCCCATGTACTGACATTTATACCTAGATTTTTTAAACCGTTCAGACATTCCATTGTTGTATCCAATAGATTTTTAATGGCAATTGAATTCTCTGATACATTGTTTTGGCTCATTAAACGCCTTAGAAGGCAATTAGACAAAAATCTTTTGTTGTCATAGCGACTCTTCAAAATAGACCAGCATTCAGAGTAGTTTGACGATGTGACTAAGATGTGCCTTACAAGTTGCTCTGCTTCACCTGTAAGCAGGCCCTTCAAGTAATGCATGCGTTGAACATCATCTAAACCTTGATTGTTATGAATTAATGACAAAAATAAATCTTTAAACGTTGGCCACTCCGAGTATAATCCAGAAAAATTTGGAATATTTATTTTTGGAAGTTTTACATTATCATGATGTGAATTAGACTTAAGCTCATCATTCTTACTGCCTAGATCCTCCAAGGCTTCTAACAACTCAGTTTTATATAACATATATAATTCTTCCGTTACCTCATAAGTGTCACTAGTAAAATATTCACATTGCAGATCTGATTTTTGTGATATGATATCATAATGTGTAGCTAGGAAGCTACTCCATGTATTTTCCAATGTCTCTAACCTGGTTTTGATATAAACATGAGTGATACGATCTCTTGGTGACTTCTTGAAATTTACTCTTGCTTTACTGATGACAGATTTCTTATCAAATTGTAGCTTGTATAACGACTCCATCTTGATGTCTTTCTGTACAACGAAATAAACACAACTTGAGACCGCTGACCGAATACCAGACTTCTGATTGGTGTGTTACACTTCACTTTCTTCACAAATTGATGAATGGACTGTATAATTCAATAATCCGACTACGTGGGACCATGTTCCTTCTCCAGCTAACAGATCCTGCCTGGTAATACGTGTCAATGAAAATCCATTTCGCTGTTTTATATCTCCTTATATTTCTTCGGTTGCACAACAGATTATTATATTTGTATAGCAAAGAGTATAATAACTGTCCTGGTTACACTATATCCTCGATTGATTTGCTTAGTCTTTTACAAATATCCAAAAATTTCCAAGGGCTTTTGTCGGCCATAGCAAAAACAAGATAGCACAGATATATATTAACACATAGAGTAATTGCCCGTTTATAACAAAAGTGTTGCCAATGTATAAGAAACTTTATCTGCTACACACTCGTCCGACAAATATAATGATATAGTTATAATATCGTGTAAAAACTAAAAAAGAACCGACTTCAATGCCGCGCTTTTCATTTTCAGTATCAATTTTGAGGTGTTTATCTCAATATCACTGGAGATACTTATCCGATCTCGATAAAATTACCATGGTACCACACTTGGGATATCTGCTTTCCAAAAAATAAAAATAATCAAAATCGGTTCATAAACGACAAAGTTGCGAACAAACATAAAAAAAAGTACATACGGTCGAATTGAGAAACCTCCTCCTTTCTTTGAAGTCGGTTAAAAATAAAAATAAACCGGGCAAGCCGCGTTGGACTCGCCCATCGAGGCTTCCGTACCAACTTTAGTTGGTACCAATTAAGTTAGACCTCTTAAGTTGTACAAGCGCTCATATAACTCAGATGCCTTTAATTGGCGTAAACTATGTATGTATAAGGGTGTCCCCAACCCTTTAATTTTCAACTGTTTTTTTTTATTTTTTGAATGTTTCCTTTATTTGTGCTGTAAGACTTTGCTTCTTGCCAAATTCCATGCTTCCAGATCAACGGGAAGTACCCTATAGGTTTTAGACCCAAAACCTATAGGGTACTTCCGGTTGATCTATAATTTTGGTTAAAAGCAAGGTCTTACAGCACAAGTAAAGTAAAAATTCCAAAAAATAAACAAAGTTGTAAATTAAGGTTTATTTTGTAATTACAAGTTTTTGCGAAAAAATAAATTTGCCCATATCTTTTTATCGTGTTGACTCAGGACTTTGATTTTTATACACCTAACAGGAACTATATGCTTCAGTATCTGGTATAAATTTCAACTTGCTAGGTCTTCCCGTTCTTAAGAAAATCGGTGATGACACACGGACAGATGGACACATGGACAGACGGACAGACGAACAAAAAAGTGATCTTATAAGGGTTCCTTGTTTACCTTATAAGGTACGGAACCCTAAAAACTTAAAAAAATGGCTTCAAAAGCTGCGCGAGTCAGTTTCAGTAGCAAGTTTGAATTTTTTTTCCATATCTTCAAAGATATTTAGCCGACTTCTAAAAATGAAGAGGCTCTGACTTCGTCTGTTGGTTTTTTAATGTTTGTTATTAATTATTAATTACTCCGCCAATTGTGAACCGATTAGATTTTTTTTTATGAGTTGGATATACCTTCATAATGATCCCATTAATATTCACACACAATGCATTGATATCTGATTAGTATCTGTCTGTCTGTCTGTTTGTCCGTCCCTATGTCGCAGCTCCTTTATTCCGAAACTAGTAGATAGTTGAAACTTGGTAGGTAGATGTATTCTGTGAACCGCTTTACGATTTTTATTTTAAAAAAAAGATTATGGGGGGAACTGAAACTAAAAAAAATTGTCATCAAACGTGCGGAATGACAATGAGGTTCCTAAAACTATTTATTCTCAACTCAAAGCCAATTGCTTGAAAGAAAGACACTTCTTAAGTGGTAATAATATCGTTTAAAAACTAAAAAACACCGACTTCAATGCCGCGCTATTCATTTTCACTACCAATTTTGAGATGTTTATCTCAATATTTCTGGAGATACTTATCATACCTCGATAAAATTACCATGGTACCACACTTGGGATATCTCCTTTCGAACAAAAAAATAATAATCGAAATCGGTTCATAAACGACGAAGTTATCCGCGAACAAACATAAAAAAAAAAAAAAAAAAAAAAAAAAATATATATAAATATATATATATATATATACGGTCGAATTGAGAAACCTCCTCCTTTTTTTGAAGTCGGTTAAAAAGTGAGTGCACCCCTCTAACTTTTAAAATAAGGGAGTGAATAATTTAAGAGAAAATATATGCTGTAGATCTCATTAAACACTTTCAACAATAATATCGTTTAAAAACTAAAAAACAACCGACTTCAATGCCGCGCTATTCATTTTCAGTACCAATTTTGAGATGTTTATCTCAATATCTCTGGAGATACTTATCATACCTCGATAAAATTACCATGGTACCACACTTGGGATATCTCCTTTCGAACAAAAAAAGAATAATCGAAATCGGTTCATAAACGACGAAGTTATCCGCGAACAAACATAAAAAAAAAGAAAAAAAAAAAAAAAAAAATATACGGTCGATTTGAGAAACCTCCTCCTTTTTTTGAAGTCGGTTAAAAATTGGTTTGAACGATATTTATAGTCAGCAGTCAGCAGTTCTTGAGATATAGCACATTTTCAAAACTGCAAACATGACTTTGTTTTTCATACAAACACTATGAAAAACAAAGTAGGTTTTTGCTGGCAAAAGTGATAGTTATAAAATACTCTACTGTATTACGGCACCCTACGAGTGAGAGTCAGTTTATTTCGTTTTGTAAACGATATTAAAATATTTATTACATACATACATACAATTACGCCCTTTTCCCGTTGGGGTAGCCAGAGACTACTTCTTTCCACATGCTACGATCCTGACACACCTCTTTCGCTTCTTCCACTTTCATGAGCACCTTCATAATGCTCGCTGGTTATAGGTACTTTTGACTTGGCCTTTCCTAAAAACGTCTATGTTCTTTCCACTAAACATTAAATTAAAATATTTACTACTAGCTGGTACCCGCGAATATTATGGATTGTATTAAAAGAACGGTATAGATTTGAGTGTAGCATTTGGTTAAAAGAGAGTAGGTATATTAAAAAAATAAAAAATATCTGTTTACAGTAGGTATAAGGTACCTATGTATTCCATTGAGTGGCAGAAAGTACCTAGGAAAATTTATTGGTCTCTTATGTCCAAGAGACACTTACAGAGCCAGCGTCACGTTGTGTACAAAAATATTTCAAAATGACCTAATTTAAAACAATTTTGTACACAACGTTTGCTGTTTTGTTATTATTTGTTAAAATGTGGACATTGTTTGGACTCGACACTCGCGAGCAGGCCGTACGTACGGCAACGTACAGTTGGCCATGCGAAAAACAGTTATTCTCTAAATGTACACCTGCTACTTTAAGTGTTTGCCCTTGCGCTTTGTTAATGGTCATTGCGAAGGCTGGTTTGAGGGGAAACTGGATTCTTTTAAACTGAAAAGGTAAAGCTGTAGGGATCATGGGTATGCGGGGAATCAAAACTTCTTCATCTTTAACTATTCCTGTCATTATAATTGCTCTAATAATATTGCGTCGTAGCTGCGTAATTTGCAATCGAGTCCCGTTGCATAGTCTCGGCGCTTCGAGGTTGCTCATTAACAAAACTGGAACCTCAACTTTCAGTCTCAGCTTATGAGACGGCACTCCTGACAGCTCTAAAGAGTTTAGAAACTCTGTAGAATAAGATGTCACCTGTTCACTGTCCATGACAATATCTACTGACAAATATTCGACAACATCGCCTTGCACATGTGACATCATTCGTTCATTGATCTGTCTCACGATTTCATTGGTCGGTGCTAATATTGCCCTCACACAGCCACTCTCTATTCCTCATGTTATATTCCAAACCGGGATAGACGTTGTTTTTAAGATCTTCCAAGTTGTGGACAGCATTACAAAATTCTTGATTTAATGTAATCATGCCGTTAGCGTCCGTAGTCATTCGACCTTCACCGATTTTCAATAGAGCTGCTGCATATTGCCCCGATTGCGTATCATTATGTAGTTGTACTCGCATGTTTTTAGTGAGACAATTTTTTTTTTACATGCACCCATAATGTAGACGCTTTCAAACATGCATTTATCTCATCTGCTGGAGTGCCTCTGGTAATGACAGGTATTGTCTGTCGAAAATCACCAGCAAGCAGCACTACCATCCCACCCATTAAACTCTGGTTGCTTCTGATATCTTTCAGAGTCCGATTGAGCGCCTCGATCGCTTTTTTATGCGACATTGTGCACTCATCCCACACCAAAAGCTTGCATTGCTGTAGCATTCGGCCACATTCGCTGTTTTTGTAATGTTACAAACTGCAGAGTATTCGTTAAAAGGAACTTTAACTTCAAAAGCCATTATTTTTTTAACTTGATACACCCAAAACTTCTAAATATCATGTTCCTAGGTTCAGTGGTTAAGATTTTGTATACAAAAAGTTTGGCTTCGTAGTTCGCGTTCCGAATCCGTTTCGTTCCGTTAGAATTTCGGGAATTCCGTTTGTAGAAAAACTGTGCACATCCTAAGAGACCTACGTACCAAGTTTCATGGTTTTATCTTCAAAAATGACGAACACCCATACAAACTTTCAACCCCTATTTCACCCCCACACTGGTAAAAATTTCAAAGTGCTAGAAAAAACGATTTTTGTTTCTTATTTAGTGCCTAAATACAAAATGTAATGTTTTTATCTTCAAAAATGACGAACTTCATACAAACTTTCAACCCCTATTTCATCCCCTCACAGGTCGAAATTTCAAAAACGCTAGAACAAATGTTTAATTATTTCTTATCAAGTGCTTAAAAAGTTAAGTTAAGTTTACTACTTAAGTTTCATGGTTTTATCTTTTAAAATTAAGAAATTCCATACAAACTTTCAACCTCTATTTCAACCTCTTCATCCCTTTTTTCGCAATAAAAGGTAGCCTATGTCCTTTTTTTTTTCAGGGTCTAAAGATTGTCTGTGCCAAATTTCATCAAAATCGGTTGAGAGGTTTATGCGGGAATGCGTAACAGACATACAGACAGAGTTACTTTCGCATTTATAATATTAGTAGGGATGTATGTATATAAATAGTCTTGTTGCCACCATAAACTGATTCATCACGACTAGGTGAGAAAGTCGTCTCTCTAAAAATAATGAAACTAGCTTCCAGACTTTTCTAAAATGTAATTGTGTTTAACAATATAAGAGTAAGATTATGCAGTGAAGAAAGTTAAGCAAGATTTATTATTCGCAGTCTTCCAGAATTTATGGTTTCAACATCCTCTGAAGAACGTGCGCTAAATGTGCTTTTGTATCTAGTGATTTACTGGTTATCTGATAAATTGGGGCGTAAATTAAGAAAATACGCAAAAATACGTTGTTAGGCCGAAGTAGGAGACAAATCTTTTGAGGGCAATAGGTTCCCAGCCGTGGGTTTTGTTTGTAAAGTAAAGTAATTTTTATTGCGTAACTGTCAGTACATGATTATGGGTGACAGTATTATAAAAACTTATGGGATAATAATAGTTTACCCGTGTCGGGGTGCAACATTAAAACATGGGTTAAATAATAATTAATTGAATATTATTAGAATTTAAAATAGTAGGTACAAATTGTTTAAACATAATGACGAAAATCACAGTACAAAATTACAGAAATTTACATAAGTTACGTGCCGAAGCTCGTTGCGCGAGGAGCTTGCGGTAGACGTGGCTCCCAGAAGAAGGACATCAAACATGTCCGAAACTGGTCGTAGCAATTCCGATAAAAAACCCGTGAGTGTATAACCGTTTTTAGGGTTCCGTAGCCCTGAAAAGGAACCCTTATAGTTTCGTCATGTCCGTCTGTCTGTCTGCCCGAGGTTTTGCTAAGAGACCGCTAAGAGAATACTAGAAAGCTGTAATTTTGTGGGAGTATGTATATATGTTACGCCGACAAAGTGCTGAAATAATATTGTGAAAAGTATTTGTTTTTAGGGTAGCTCCTCTATATGAGAAGTGGGAATGAATTTTTGTCATCGTCTACTCCATCGTGTGGGGTATCGTTGAATAGGTCTTTTAAAATGACTTAAGAGTTGCTAATACCATTTTTCGATTGAATGCTCCATTTACTAAATATTAAACATTAAAGTGCAAATTTTTGTTCCAGTAGGGCGTCCACCCCCCCCCCCCCCCCCTCTAAAAGCTAAATTGCTGGCTTGAAAAATCTGCGAAAGTTCGTGATAATAGCGCATTTTATGAACTTAAAAGGAAAATTATAGCGGTTAAGATAACTTTATTAGTTTAGCAGTAATAGTCGTTGAACTTGGGA
The DNA here is from genome assembly GCA_954871355.1 of Cabera pusaria. NCBI lineage: Eukaryota > Metazoa > Arthropoda > Insecta > Lepidoptera > Geometridae > Cabera > Cabera pusaria. Next base: position 2,392,030 of record OX940896.1, read on the forward strand.
GTTGGATAATTTTGTACCTGTAGGAACCATATCTACTTTATTATTAATATTATTTTTATTGTTTACAATTCACATAATAAATTAAATGATAAGAACAAGCAAAGCCGACGCGCGGGCCTTGTTTATAAAATCGTTCACAAGCTCGACCCGGCGCACGCGCAGCCTTTTGTTTCGCGTAACTGGTTTTCTACCTGCGCTCGGTCGCGGGCCGGGAGTCGATGCCTACGTCGCACGGCGATTGCATGCCATATTTGTAGCTCATTGATAAGTACCTATCTCGCGTTAGTTTTGCTTGTGCCTTCCAATGTTTTATATAAATACAAACTATTATAAAGTTGTGTGGATAGTGTACTAAAATAGACTGTTACTTCTTCTATCGGGTGTTTTATTTATTACGCGAAAGGAAGTTAATAGTCGCGGTGCACCCACAAGTGGTGACCCCGACGTGATCAGAAGGTTGCGTGTTCAAATCACGTCGGGGTCACCACTTGTGGGTGCACCGCGACTATTAACTTCCTTTTTCTTGTGGTTACAGGTACTGCCTTACGGTCATCGATCGCTTCACTCGTTGGCCTGAGGCATATCCGCTCCACGACATCACGGCGGAGACATGCGCCCGCGCCTTCATCGCTGGCTGGGTGTCTCGCTTTGGTACACCGCATCGAATTACCACGGACAGAGGACGCCAATTCCAGTGTGAGCTCTTCCGCAACATGACTGCCATACTGGGTACTCAGCATAGTCCCACCACAGCATATCACCCTGCCTGCAATGGTATGGTGGAACGCCTCCACCGCCAATTAAAGGCAGCAATTATGTGCCACCAGAACACCAGCTGGACTGAAATCCTCCCACTGGTACTCCTGGGAATTCGCAGCGCCTGGAAAGAAGATATTAAGGCTTCAGCAGCAGAGCTTGTTTACGGCGAGCCTCTTCGACTACCAGGAGAATTCTTCGTCTCTTCCACTACGAATTATGACGTTACAGACTTCGCATCACGACTACGTCATCACATGGCAAAGCTGTCACCAGAACCTGCAAGTAGACATGTACAGAAAACATTCTACGTGCCTAAAGACCTGGCCTCTGCAGAATATGTCTTCTTACGGCAAGACGCCGTTAAGCGCTCACTGGAATCTCCGTACACAGGCCCGTACAAAGTCCTTGAAAGAGGGAACAAAACTTTTAAGCTGGTTGTCAATGGGAGAGAAACAACCGTATCCATAGACCGAGTGAAGACGGCACACATGGCCCGAGATGACACCAAGTCAACTATCACGAGCACCAACTCCTGTCCACCTGCAAATAATCCCGTACCTGAGAGGAAGACCAGATCCGGTCGAACCGTACGTTTCCCGGACTACTATCAACCTCAGTAACCTTCGGTCTCAGCGGGGGAGTAGTGTAGGAACCATATCTACTTTATTATTAATATTATTTTTATTGTTTACAATTCACATAATAAATTAAATGATAAGAACAAGCAAAGCCGACGCGCGGGCCTTGTTTATAAAATCGTTCACAAGCTCGACCCGGCGCACGCGCAGCCTTTTGTTTCGCGTAACTGGTTTTCTACCTGCGCTCGGTCGCGGGCCGGGAGTCGATGCCTACGTCGCACGGCGATTGCATGCCATATTTGTAGCTCATTGATAAGTACCTATCTCGCGTTAGTTTTGCTTGTGCCTTCCAATGTTTTATATAAATACAAACTATTATAAAGTTGTGTGGATAGTGTACTAAAATAGACTGTTACTTCTTCTATCGGGTGTTTTATTTATTACGCGAAAGGAAGTTAATAGTCGCGGTGCACCCACATACCAAATACAAAATCCTTAGAATAAATCCTTTAAAGTCACAAAGACGGAGTACTTAGTTGCTTGTTTGTAACGGGTAAAGACTTGCATTTAATAACAGGCTACTACGGAACCCTACACTGCGCGTGGCCCGACACGCACTTGGCCGGTTATTGATAATAATATATATATTACGAAAATTGAGAAAAATACATGGGTATAAATAATTTATAAATCAAATAATTAGCATGCAGTACAATTTATAATTCATTTTATTGTAAAGCTAGAAACTCTCGTACGGAATAAAACACATTTTCGATCAGCCATGCCATCAGTCGTTTTGTAAATACATTTCCATTAAGTTGTTTGATACACAGAGGCAGGTGATTATACAGAATTATTCCTGTTATGTAAGTAATTTTATTATACATATTATTATTTACTTTTGGGAATCGTAAATGTTTTTGTATATTGACTACGCAAGTTTGGGCGAGTATTTTTATTTATTTTATTTATTTATTTATTCCTCAACACAATGCAGATATCAAAATAAAGACTTATAGTAAGTAAGTGATGAATTCATGAAAAAGTAGCTACTTTGTGTGAGCTGGTGCCCGACATAGGTTTGCAAAAAACCTGTGTTGCAGGTCACCAGGATCTCCCGTTGTAGGTAAAATTTCAGGAGTTCACCAGCTACAATCAATAATCAGCATCAGCCTTTAGTTCGTAGTGATGCATATTATTTATGACAAATATGTAAAGCTCTAGAATGAAAATTCCTGGTATAGTCAACAAACCCTTCTTTTTGTACATTCTGTAGATTATACAGAAACACTTCTCTTGAGGAATAAAAGTTTTAAAAGTTGACCGAATTTCCCCAATATATCACACCATAATTTAATAATGAATAAATATATCCAAAGTAGGCTTTACGGGCTACATCTTACGAGGTTGATTCTACCAATATAGATAACATACAACAATACCAAGATATTATGTTTCTTTTAAGTGTTTCACACTTTATATTTTTGTAAATTGTTAAACACAATCCAAAATTTAATTTGCTTAATTGGCAAAGCACCGGAACATGTTATTCCGGAGGTTGCGGGTTCAAGTCCCGTCGGTACGATGAAATTTTGGATTGTGTTTAACAATTTACAAAAATACCAAGATATTTATGAATTAATTTTGTTTATATGAGATTTCTAATTTAAGTGGGTGTCAATTGTATTGTTACACCTAAAAAGTTTATTGGTTGGTTTATTTTAATAGTGTCACTGATAATAACATTATGAATTATTTAATCAAAACACATTTTTCAATTTTAGAGCTAACGTGCTACCATCCTCAACCGCATCATCACTTACCAACAAGTGAGACAGTGGCCAAACGCTAGTCTATATTATTAAAAAAATTATATAATAATCAGACGTCACCATCAAGCGAGCGTCTTGTTATCTTAGAATGAAAACCACGACTGAATAAAATTCATACAAAAAAAAACCAATCAAAATCTCTTTCAACAAAAATATCTAGTCACTTTTCTCTTCATAACCCCTTTTTATCAAAGAGAGTAAATACAGTCTGAAAAAAAAATAAAAAAAGTTTAGTCAATTATTTAGTTTTCTCGCCTTTTTGTCTGTTACAAGCACAGAAATATTAATAATAGGTAGGTTACAAGAATCAGAAACTAGTTAACGAAGTTCCTAAAATGTATGAAAATTAAGTGAACTTCATAACGGTTACAAAATGAGGTTCATATATTAGTTGAGAAATGTTTGAAACTGTCGTCAGAATTTAATGGTTGGGCCACACTACTTCCCAACACCCGAATATACATAGAACATTCGGGCAGGAAAGCACGCCAAGTAAAATGTCACATACCTTCATTTGCTTGAATTTGAGGTTTTTATTTTAATGATATTACATAACAGAACTAGCACGAAAATATCATCGCCTGCTTTCATAATTTCAGAAAAAAAAAACTGGCCAAGTGCGATTCAGACTCGCAGTCTCGCACACGGAGGGTCCCGAACCACAGTACAATACTAAACATGTATAAAAAAAATTGTGAGCCGCGTGCTTATTTACTACTAGAAGTGCCCCGTGGCTTCGCCTGCATTAAAAACTTCTTTTAATTACTTACAACTTTTCTTTCGTAATTTTTTTTCTATCATAAAAACACATCAAACATAAGATCGTTTAAAAAACTAAAAGAACCGACTTCAAATGCCGCGCTATTAATTTTTAGTACCAAGTTTGAGGTGTTTATCTCCATATCTCTAGAGATAGTTATAAGATCTTGATGAAATTACTATGGTACTACCCTTGGAATATTTCCTTTCCAACAAAAAAAAAATCATCTAAATCAATTCATAAGCGACGAAGTTATCTGCGAACACCAATTAAAAAAAAAAATTATACGGTCGAATTGAGAAACCTTCTACGTTTATTTTAAGTCAGTTAAAAAAATATCCGAAATGGTCCACCCGCTTTCTAGTTATCAAATGACTAAGGGAAATATCGTTTTTATAAAACCCGTAAAACTATATTGATTTTCATACTTTGTTACCCCATTTCACCCTCATAGGGGTGGAATTTCGAAAAATCCCGCGACATGTATGTGGTTATTTATTAACAAAAGTTTATATGTAAAATTTTAAATAAAACAGACTATATTATCTTGTTTCTACATACAAACTTTGAATTCCATCCCCCGCTCCATCTCCTTAAGGGGTGAATTTTAAAAATCCTTCCTTAGCGGATACCTACGTCGTAATAATTTTACTTAATTTTCACGACCGACTCTACTCTACGACCAGTGGTTTAGGCTGTGAGTTGCCTATAAGTCAGTCAGTCAGTATGTCAGGACAGAGATTCTTATAGTATTAGAAGATAACGCCATCTAACGAATATCTAACGAACGTCTAACACCATCTAAGTGAAAGTTAACACGAATGTGTTAACGTTAATAGATGACGTTACAGTAAAAAGAAAAACCGGCCAAGTGCGTGTCGGGCCACGCGCAGTGTAGGGTTTCGTAGTAGCATGTAATTCAATGCAAGTCTTTACCCGTTATAAACAAGCAACTAGGTACTCCGTCTTTGTCACTTTAAAGGACTTATTCTAAGGATTTTGTATTTGGTACAAAATTATCCAACACCCAAGTTCAACGACTATTACTGCTAAACTAATAAAGTTATCTTAACCGCTATAATTTTCCTTTAAAGTTCATAAAATGCGCTATTATCACGAATTTTGCCAATTTTTTCAAGCCAGCAGTTTAGCTTTTGGAGGGGGGGGGGGGGACGCCCTACTAAAACAAAAATTTGCACTTTAAAGTTCGCATTTCGTAAATGGAGCTTTCAATCGAAAAATGATATTAGCAACCCTTAAGTCATTTTAAAAGACCTATTCAAAGATATCCCACACGATGGAGTAGACGATGAAAAAATATTCATCCCCACTTCTCATATAGGGGAGCTACACTAAAAAAAAATATTTTCCAAAATTTTATTTCAGCACTTTGTCGGCGTAATTTATATACATAGCCCCACAAAATTACAGCTTTCTAGTATTAACGGACAGACAGACAGAAGGACATGACGAAACTATAAGGGTTCCTTGTCAGGACTGTGGAATACGGAATACTAAAAAATGCCGCAAAAAACACATTTATTGCATGGAGATCCTTTTAATATTGAACTTTATTCTGTTTTTAGTATTGGAATTGTTATATCGGCTACAGAAATACATCATCTGTGAAAATTTCTACTGTCTAACTACCACGGTTTATGAGATACAGTCTGGTGACAAACGGACAGACAGACAGAGAGACAGACAGCCAGACAGACAGACGGACAGTGGAGTATTAGTAATAATGTCCCGTTTTACCCTTTGGGTACGGAACCCTGAAAAAACAACTTCAAATGCCACGCTAGTCATTTTCAGTACTAATTTTGAGGTGTTTATCTCCATATCTCTGGAGATACTTATCAGATCTCTATAAAATTACAATGGGACCACTTTGGAAATGTATTCTACTAATTAAAAAATAATCATTTGAATCGGTTAACAAATGACGGATTAATAGGCAAAAATACATTATAAAATAGAACACACAGACGAATTGAGAACCTCCTCCTTTTTGGAAGTTGATTAAAATATGCATCATCACGCTGTATTCTGGACTAGGTGCCTGAGTTTTACTCGTTACTTTAACGTTTACATACACACCGTTTACTTCGAAACATCTTCATGACAAATAATAGTTACGAGTATCTACTATTTAAATAACAAAATGTTGACTAATGAAGACCAACCTTTATGTTAGTTTGATTCTACCACCATGATTTCAGGAATGAATGAATGAATGAATGAATGAATGAATGAATGAATGAATGAATGAATGAATGAATGAATGAATGAATGAATGAATGAATGAAATGAATGAATGAATGTTTATTTGCCAGAAAACTATGATAACAATATTAAAGTAGCTGGTGTTATGCTTAAAATAGGTACATTAGTTTTCTACCCGTGTGGGTGTACAAATGCTTTATAGAATACAGTTAATAAATTACTAAATAAAATAAATTACATTACAAATTTCGTTAAATATAAATTAAAAGTCGTGATCAATAATTTTAATTACAGGGCAGACAGTTACCAATTTCAAATACCGATTGGCTGTTAATAAATGAAGATTGAACAAAATCCACATGTTAACGCTTTATCAGATCATTCATGGCCACAATAAGGGAACCTCCGAGTTATATGAAAATTCAAACCAACAATGGATCTTGATATATTCCTGTAATCCTATAAAAATGTATGCACAAACCGTTAAAATGCAAAAAGCATTATGTGCCAAAGTGATAAATGAAAAATTTTGAGATTTTAATGTTTTTAAGGACCCAGTGGTGTAGTGGGATAATGGCCGGCTTTCATGCCAGACACCAGGGGTACGGAGTTTAATCCCCGCCGTGCACTGATAAATTTTTTTATTGAAAAAATTATGTGTTCTTTACACAGTGGCCCTCTGGTGAAGTAAAAACATCGTTAAGAAACTCCCAACCCCCAACCCCCGCATGGTGGTAGGACACTGTCTAGTGTCCGCCTTGGCCAGCTAGCTAGCTAATAGCTTTACAAGCTAGCTAGCTTATTAAGTTAGAAAATTTGTCGCCAAACATTAAATGTGTTACAGCAGCAATTCTTAAGAGCCAGTTCCCATTCTAGGCCTATTGTGCTACCATTCTCGACCGCATCATCACTAACCAACAGGTGAGATAGTGGTCAAACGCTACCTTTTATGATAAATACTTTTAAAACATTCAGTTTTTACTGTGTAAAAAGAAAATATATCCTTTGTGAACCATAATATTGTGGTTGTAGCGTTAATAAGCCCAAATATTAACTATGCAAGCCTCATTACGCCACTAATTTGGTGTTATGACAAAACTTTGACGGCCAGTATGCGGTTACATTACCCCACGGTATTTCGATAATTTCCCGAAGTAATTATGTAACTATGTTATTATAAAACACAAAGAGACCTATTTTTAAAAGGATCTAGATTATTATTAAGAGATGAATTAAAACTTTTATAATCGTGGCTTTATGTGTTAGATAAATATCTCAAGCTTTATCAGGAATCGGTGACACTAGTCCTAAATGATATGCGTATAATGATTGTTCACATCATAATCAGCATTTATCACTCCACTGCCGAACATAGGCCTCTCCCAAGACATTTATTTGGTGTCCTACCGTTTGTTAATTGTGATCTCCACTGAAAAACCTAAAATAGGCAATTTTGTTATTTTTTCTAAATAAAACAATATTACTTGATGTAAAGAGTAATAATAGGTGCTGACTCTGGAGCGTGCCATTTTGGGGACAGTCACCCATTTTTGGCATTCAGTATCGAGATAATCTGCTTATTGTTATTTTTCACAAACTGTTTTTTTAAATAAATCCCTATTACATCAATAGTAGTAGATATAATAGTCGTAGTAAAAAAGATGGACATTTTGCTATTTTTCAGCCCCAATGCAAAAAAAGGAGTGTTATTATATTTCAATGTGTGTATCTGTGTGTCTGTCTGAAGCATCGTAGCTTCTAAATGAATGAACTGTTTCAAATATGTATTCTTTTGAAAAATAACTCTTAAAAGTGTTTTAAAATTAGATTCAAGAAAATCTATTCAGCTGTTTGAAGGTCATCAGCTCATTTGTTGTAATGTCAAGCGTTAATAAAATGTTTAATTTAAGTGTTATGTATTAGGATTTTCAAGTAGATTTTAATCCAATTCAATTTTTAAACCCGTAAAATCAAACCATTATCGAATAATTAATTTGTTATTTTAATTAAATAATGATTTTAATTAATATTAAATCAAATTACCTATTAACTATCTGGCTGACCGAAAATGAATATGTAATGTGTTGAGTGTAAATCGTATGGTTGTTCTTTTTGAATTTTGATTGATTGAATTTAGAAACAAATAAATTAATATACTAAAAACTGGATGTGCCCTGCGACTTCGCCCGCGTTAAAAAGTATCCTATAGCCTAATTCATAATAGTGGCTATCCTTGTGCAAAATTTCAGCTAAATCGGTCCAGCCGTTTAACCGTAAACAAGTCCCAAACAAACAAACTTTGCTTTCGCTAAACAGAATTTTGAATTTATTGTATTAGTGTTGATGTAGTGTAGGCCATTAAAAGTACAGGCTGTGTATTTTGAGCTTATACTCGTAACTTCAATGTATAAATATTATATTTATTTATACATACATACAATACAATCAAAAAGCGTAAAGCGGCAATAGCCCAATGGATAGGGTGTCGGACTGGCAATCGAGAGGTCGTGAGTTCGAATCCCACCCCACCCATTGCACTATTGACGTAAACCCACTCCAGATACAAGCATATTTAGCTTAGTTGGAGGGGTTAACAAGAATACTAGTAATGTGCAACCCACATTGCGAATAATCTTTAAAAAAAAATAAAAAATCACTCATTTTCCAGTTGGGGTAAGCAGAGCATAATGCCTTTTGCACATGATTAAGATATTTTCTTGTCTATGCCAGACAAGAAATGTCTTATAACGTGTACGAGACATTTTATCCGACATAAGAAAATATCTTGTAATATGTATGGTCTCCTTCGAGCATTTACCAAAGGAGATGTTAACGCAAGGCGTACCACTCTGCTGGCCATATAGCCATTTTTGGCCATATGAGCGTGCGTAACTACGCTGTATTTTTAATACTGTGTCCGTGTTTCAAGCTAGTGTGCGGGATTGTTAAAGTGAGTGATTTGTGTGTGTGCAATGGGTGTTTACCTCGTCCCCCGTAAGTATCGGTAGAAAAAAATGTTTGCGGATTACAACGTTAACATCTCCATTGGTAAATGCTCGAAGATGGTCTCATATAACTATCAATGCGAATGAATTTTTCATTTCTCATAAGACACAAGACACAAGAAAATATCTTATAGTGTGCAATAGGCCGAATGTGCACGCGCAAACTTGTTTACATAGTTGAGTAGATGTTACACAATACGTCTTGTGTAGACACGACATCGAACATGCAGCCGACAAATTGACGTGTCTTATCAGACATAAGACAAAATATCTTGTTATTTGTATGGTCTCAGATAACAATCAAGGCGACAGAATTTCTCATGTCTCATTAGACACAAGACCCAAGAAAATATTTTATAATGTGCAAAAAGCCTAATTCTTTCCATAATTTATTTCATTTTTCAATACAGTATCATAAAACCAAATTTACAACTAACTCTGCATACAACGCCTAGTACGCCATAAATAATTTACTCATCTTAACTCAGATTTTCACAAAAAATAAAAAATAATCTATTATTATACTAACTTAATCCGATACCAAAAGATTTCGACCAAAAATGCACAATGGGGTAAAACCCCCAAGTGTCATGACCCCGCATTGTCCGAAAATCTATAATTTGACAATTATCCGAAAATGAGTTGTTATTAACGGATAATGGGTGCTGTCAATCAACAGATAATCGAATCGTTGTTGCACAGGATTAAATGTATTTGCGAGAAAAATAACATTTTTTTCCAAAAAGGGGGTTCTCAATTCATCTGTATGTTATATTTGTATCTTTGTCCCGCGATTATTCCGCCAATAATGTGACCCGATTTAAAAAAATATATATATAGGCCAGCGTTTGACCACTATCTCACCTATTGGTAAGTGAAGGAAAAACATCAATCAATCAATCAAAGAATCAAAGAATCAAAGCATTTATTCAGTATGTAGGCAGTATAAATATACGCACATATACACGTCAAAATCATAAATCATAACCAATTATCAAGTAAACATAGCAAAAGCAGAATTTAACGCTTTGAATTAGAAAAAAAAAGTAATGAACCATTCAGCTGTCATCCAATCGTTTACGTCAGAATATTAAAAAAAAATTAAAGTAGGTTAAAACCATACATGTAAGTGTGTGTTTCAGTACTTCAGACAATTTTTATATAAAAAAAATAAAAAAGTGAAATAGTGAAACACAACATAGAGAAACGCATACCGATCACAGTACATATCATGATCCAAATGGAACTGATAGTCCGTCTGTCAGCTGCATAATATTGTTTAAATAAAAATAAAAATGGCAAGCCTAGAAAGAAAATCTGCGGACAAAAGGGGAAAACTGAATGGCTGTTGAGTCTACCGGTGTTTCGGAAATACTCCCATCAGAGAAGAAACACCAAGAAACTCTATGGGGCTTGTCTTGTCATTTTATCTTTTTTTTTTAAAATTAATTGTACATGTCAGCTTTAATATTTTAACAATATATTATTAATTATAATACAATTTATATTTGTTCTTGGAACTTGGGGCATTCAGGCCATGCATTTTTGTCATCCATATAGTCACCTATTGTATAGTATGATTTTTTCATCAAATTGGATTTTACATAGATTTTAAATTTGCTCATAGGCAATTGATCAATATCTTTAGGTAGCTTATTGTAAAAGCGTACACAGTTCCCCATGAATGAACCACTAACTTTCTGCAGTCTGAAATTAGGTATAATTAATCTATTTTTATGTCTTGTATTAAAATTATGTCCATCAGACCTTTTCTTATAATCATTTATATTCTTGCGTATGAACAAAATATTTTCATAAATGTATTGACATGCCACTGTTAGAATTTTAATTTCCTTAAATTATTCACGAAGTGAATCTCGCGACCTCATACTATATATAGAGCGAATAGCTCGTTTCTGCAAAACAAATATTGATTGGATTTCAGCGGCTTTCCCCCACAATAAAATGCCATAAGACATTATACTGTGGAAGTAGCTGAAATAGACCAATCTTGCAGTGGCTTCGTCCGTTAAAAATCTAATTTTACGTACTGCGTATGCAGCGGAGCTTAACCTACCTGCTAGAACCGATATTTGAGAACCCCATTGAAGCTTTGAATCCAGGGTGATGCCCAAGAATGTTGTGGATTCAACAAGTTCTAATGGTTCATCATTTATTAATATACTTCTATTTAGGATACCCTTTTTTACATTTGGTAGAGAGAAATTAATACATTTAGTTTTTTTTTGCGTTTAACAATAAGTTATTGGTTGTAAACCAATTCAGAACCTGTGTTATTGATTTGTTTACATCGTCAAAGTTAGGTGTAGTCCTATCTATTTTGAATATCAAGGAAGTATCATCTGCGAACAAAACAATATCACATAGGTTCTGTACGAATGACGGTAAATCATTGATATAAACTAGAAATAAAAAAGGTCCTAGGATCGATCCCTGCGGGACTCCCATTTTTATGAGGGATCCAGATGACCTGACGCCATTGACTTCAACCATCTGTGTTCTGTTACAGAGGTATGATGATACCAGATCAAGTGCCTTACCTTCAACACCGTAGTATTTTAATTTGTAAATTAGTGTTTCATGACAGACACAATCAAATGCTTTTGATAGGTCACAGAACACGCCAATAGCATCTTGTGCTTTCTCCCATGCATCAAATATATGTTTAAGAAGACCTATTCCTGCATCAGTAGTAGAACGCCCTTTAGTAAATCCAAATTGTTTGCTATTTAAAAGATCATTCATGTTAAAATGTGTTAAAAGCTGGTCTAATATTACTTTTTCAAAAATTTTACTCAATGCCGGTAGTATAGAGATTGGTCTATAGTTAGATGGATCATTTTTGTTTACTGATTTGAATAAAGGAATCAATTTACTTTTTTTCATCAAATCCGGGAAGACACCTTGATCAACGCATCTGTTAAAAATAAAAGCTAAGTATTGGCTAATAACAGTAATAATGTAACTGAGAACTGTGGTTGACATTCCCCACAGGTCCTCGGTTTTCTTTTGTTTGAGCATTTTAAATGTTTTCACAATTGAGTCTGCAGTTACGTGTTTGAACTGGAACAAGGTATCACATTTATTTACACACTTTGATAATATAGAATAAGCATCAGCGGGACTAGAATTTATGGACTGAGTGGTAGTAATGGGTACTTGAGAGAAGAACTCATCAAATGTATTGGCAACCTCATTACTATCCATGATTAATTTATTGTTAATTTTTAAGATGATCTTACTGTCTCTTTGTTTTATTTTTCCAGTTTCAGTATTGATGATTTTCCATGTTGTTTTTATTTTATCATCAGCATGCTTAATTTTTCTACTAAAATGCAAAGATTTTGCTGTCTGACAAACCACTTTAAAAGTTTTGGAATATAGTTTTAAGTGATTTATGAATTTAGTATTGTGTAAATTAATTTGTTTTTGTGAGTATAAGTTGTACAAATTATTTCTACTTTTGTAAATACCAGGAGTAGCCCAGTCATCGAACCGAATTTTCCCAGCTCTTGTAATAGTTTCAAATTTAAAAATATTATTGAACTCTGCACTCAATATTTGAGATAAAGTGCTGCATAGGTCATCGGGATCCTCAGAAAATATTAGGTTCATTAGTTGCTTGTCAATGATATCCACAAACTGTTCAACCCGATTGGTTGTAATGGGCCTGTATGTGTATTCTTGACCTTTGGTGGATGTTTTACATGAAAATGTGGCACTCTGTCCCAGATGTTCGGAGCCAAGTTTATCGTTAAGTAACCCCCAAATCCCGCATGGTGATAGGACACTATCTAGTGTCCGACTAGTCAGCCTCAAGTTAGACAATCTGTTGCCAAACATCGAATGTATTCCGGCAGCTATCTTTCAGAGCCAGTACCCATTCTAGGCCAAGCATGCTTACAATTTTTTTTAAAAATATTTTTGCCATGGATAGTTTACAACTCCACAGTGGTCTCATTATACAATTAATTGAGATATGATGAGTATCTCCAGAGATATAGAGATAAATAATCAAACTTGCTACTGTTGCTTTTATGATTTTATTAGTTTTTAAACTAATTTTAACACTATGTACTTACCTTACTAACATCGAACACGAATTTGCGGGCCAAAATCAAGATAATGAGAATAATCTATGAGAATTTTTTCGTTGGATATAACCATTTTGGTCAACGCTACGCAATCTCAGCACAAAATTAATTAAAACAAATGACCAAAGTAGCATTCACCATTTGGACGAAGAATAACAGTTGATGACAAGGTAATTAAAACCTTATTCGTTACAACTGAATTAGGTATACAGGGTATGGCGGTCACATTTCATAATTGAGTAGGTAGGGCCTTGGTAAGGGTGGCTGGGGGGAATCCAGGTCTCGATTAGGTCGTTACCTGTCATCCCAAGTGAAATATTGTACCAAGTTTGTCTGAAATGATTTGGGTTTTTTGTTTAAAGAGAAAAGCTGTGTACCAAAAAAGAGTTACTTTTTAGGGATCCGTAGCCGAATGGCAAAAAACGGAACCCTTATTGATTCGTCATGTCTGTCTGTCATTCTGTCCGTCCGTATGTCACAGCCACTTGATTCCGAAACTATTAACGGTATGACCACACCGCGGCGTCCTGTGTCCGCGTGCGTGTTCGCAATCTGATTTTCAATCGTTTTCTGATTGCCGTAGATCGTGCACGCAGGACGCCGCGGTGTAGTCGTACCTTAAAACTACACAGTTGAATCTTGATAAGTATTCTGTGGACCGCTTTTTAAACACTATGAAAAACTAGTGGCGAAAAATTGTTGTAAAATACTCTATTGTGTTACGGAACCCTACGAGTGCGAGTCCGACTTGCACTTGGCCAGTTTTTTATATCAAATAGGCTAGCGTTTGACCACAATCTCACCTGTTGATAAGTGATGATGCGGTCGAGGATGGTAGCAAGCTAGGCCTGGAATAGGAACTGTTCGTTTACTTAGTGTTCCTCAAGCTCAATTCATTGTGGCGTTTATTATGTAGACAGATAGATAACACCTTATTGTACACTATTAAACAAATAAACATTAAAATACAGTTAAGTCATAATCAATTACAATGGGCGGTCTTATCGCTTATAGCGGATGCTTTCAGACTACCTTTGGATGGAATCGAGAGTACGAACATTACAAGGGCTGAGTTTGTAATAGGCAGTTTAATATAATTATTATAATAAGGTATATGCACTCATGATGTCAAAATTACACATAAATAGACGTAATATAAAAGGATGGTGCACTGCAGATGTTTTGACAAGATCAATTTAATCCGTATACTTTAACGATAAGGTTGTAATTTGCTTTCTAAAACAAAACAGCCCAATTGAGAGACACGCGGGTGGGAGTGTGTCCTTGTCTAACAACCTGCTAGTCCTATATAGTATGTTCTATACTATATGTATGGTATATATATTTTTATGAACCAGAAGTGGATTTAGTTTTTTAAAAAGAAACACGAAATAACCTAAAATACAAAATGTATTACTTTAAAACAAATTAAATAATCACAAAATCACAAATAAATTAAACAATTAGAATAAGTACTACGCGATCCCAAATACGTCCAACACATCCAATAGCCCGATCCAAAGTGAGGCTCGACTGTCCTGACGCTACCGAGGTGCGCTTCCCCCTCCATGTCTGCCTGTCTAGGTAAGCTCCGCCCCTTGGCTGGGTATTATTTCTAATACGGCTTCTCCTGACGAAGCATCGTCCTCGACTGCTTGACCCTGGCTCGGCCCCTGGATAGGACTGCCGACTGTAGTCCCGTACACAGCTTGAACCTGGCTGGGTCCTGGGAGAGGGCTACTAACAGTAGCATCGTCTTGATCATTGTCATCTGAAATAGCATTATTGTTAAAAACACATCGACTAATATGCGAATAGAATTTAGAGTCCACTTTTAATGACAACCAACGGTCCGTGTCTCAACTGTAAGCGTGCACTCAAACAATCGTGACCAAACCGAAATAATTGACAAAAAAGATGACGAAGCTAAAAAACTAGACAATAGCACTTTCAACAAGTTAAGTTATTAATGTGAGATCCCAACAATATACAAAAAAAAATGGTACCAATGTAATAAATTATTGCAAGTTAACTAAAGCAAAATAAAATGTGCGAACATTTTTTACAATCACTAGTAGGTCCCTATGGCCAAACATGTCTTCACGTCATCAGTTGCCGGGAGGCAAGTGTGCGTGGTTTCTGTAAAACAGATACATCGGCAGCACGCCATTAGGTAGCTGCTGGAAAGCAAGCGCACGTGGCCCGACCATGCCATTAGGTTGCTGCCACCAGGACAAGCGCACATGGTCAATTAAAATCATCACGCCATTAGGTAGCTGCTGGGAAGCAAGCGCACGTGGCCCGACCATGCCATTAGGTTGCTGCCACCAGGACAAGCGCACAAGGTCAATAACAGTCATCACGCCATTAGGTAGCTGCTGGGAAGCAAGCGCACGTGGCCCGACCATGCCATTAGGTTGCTGTCACCAGGACAAGCGCACATGGTCAATAACAGTCATCACGCCATTAGGTAGCTGCTGCAAAGCAAGCGCACGTGGCCCGACCATGCCATTAGGTTGCTGCCACCAGGGCAAGCGCACAAGGTCAATACTCACCAGCCATAAAGAAGGCTGCACATGTCTCCGGCGTCCATTCACCGCGCCACGGGACAAGATGTTCAGCTGCTGCTTGGGTTCGTTTTCCGTAGGATCCTGCTAGCAGTTCCACTCCATAGCGATGATGAGGAAGGATTTCTACCACTTTGTAGGGTCCCCTCATGCCGGAATCCAGTTTTCCAGAACTCTGCGACATCTTGCTCACAAATACCAAGTCGCCCAGCGCATAAGTACGAGGCTGTTTCCGTTTTTCGTTTACGCGGCGGTCCTGTTGTTGTCGATTAGCTTCAAGTAGTTCTTTGGTTCGCTGTCGTCTCAAAGTAACTAATGCTTCGCGATTCGGGTGAGAGTTTTCTAGGGCTACATCCCTTACAAGCGCTCTCAACACAGGCGTGGTAGCTTCTATACCTACTAGAAGCTGTAGGGGTGAAGTTTGAGTTGTAGTTTGCTTGGTCATATTAAGTGTAAGCTGAATTTTCCATATCGTGTCGGACCAACTACTACCCTTGTTGTTAACTTCGACACGTAACATATTGAGGACAGTACGACAGTAACGCTCGGCTTGGCCGTTTTCTTGGTGCATTTCTGGCGTAATAAGATGTGTTGAACATCCCAATTCAGAAACCCAATCTTGAAAACCTCTACTTTCGAACATTCTACCCCTGTCAGTTACAACTAAAGACGGGGTACCAAATAATGAAATTGCGTTTGTAAAAACGCGTTTCAATTCATCTGTATCCTGTTTATGAAGGGGATAAAGAAGACAAAATTTAGAAAAGGCATCCACTGATACTAGTACATATTTGAAACCATTTGACTCGGGCAGTGGTCCCAAGACGTCCATATGTACGGTGGAAAAAGGAATATCTGGCTTAGACCAGGATTCTATAGGCTGGTGTGGAGCCCGTGGTACTCTTTTATGTGAAAGACAAACCACGCAATGGTTAATATATTTCTTGACAAAATGTCTTAAACCGGGGAACCAGAAATGACGGAGAATCAAGTCGGTAGTTTTATCCATCCCAATATGCTCGTGATCGTCGTGAAAAACACGTAGAAGACTTAGCCTATGGCCTTTTGGAATGAAGCATAAGAGGCGCGACTCATCACCCGTCGGACTGTACTTGTAGTAAAGTAAATTGTTTTTGACAACATATCGAGATGAATCCAACTGACCATCCCTCAATTTCTCCATCAGATCCTGCGTTTCAGAATCGGCAGTTTGGGCAATTTGTGCCCAGTTAGCTGGTCGATGAATATGTGAAACATTTACTGGGTTTCGACTAAGAAAGTCGGCATGTTGCATTAGTGCACCCTTACGATACTCAATGGTGAAACTAAAGTCTTGTAGGTAGACCCACCAGCGAGCTACCCGCGGGACAAGGTCCTTTTTTCGTTCGGTTAATTTCAGCGAATTGCAATCCGTCACTATCTTAAAGTCAATGCCAATGAGATAGTGGCGGAAATGCTGCAAAGCCTTTACCACAGCCAGAGTCTCGAGTTCATAACTATGATATCGAGACTCCGCTCCGTGGGTCGCCCTACTAAAATAACCTACGACTCGTTTTCGTCTACCGTCATGCTCCTGCAGTAAGACACCACCGTAACCGACCGCACTTGCGTCGGTATGAAGTTCGGTGGGTAAGTTTGGATTAAAGATCGCGAGCACGGGCTCTTCAGTCAAGCAGCTGATAATGTAATTTCGCGCCTCATCTTGATCTTTACCCCAGAAAAATGGTTCTCCTCTTTTTGTAAGTTTCGCGATACAAGCGGTTCTGGCTGCGTAATTAGCGATGTATCGCCTAAAATACCCAGCCAGACCCAGAAATTGTCTGACTTGTTTAACGTTTGTGGGCTTTGCTGATTTCAATAAAGCGTCCACCTTTCTAGGACTCGGCCGCACCTGACCCTGACTAATAAGTCTGCCTAAATATTCCACCTCCGTCTCTAGAAAAGTGCACTTCTTCAGATTTATTGAAAACCCAGCAGAAGTCAAGACAACTAGTACCTGACGCAACAAATCTAGTCCCTCGTCGATCGAATCAGATAGAATCAGTACGTCATCAATGTAACTTAGAACCTTACCAGTGTCTATCAAAGATTTTAATGTTTTTGATATGATTCTCTGATAAACCACGGGAGCGTTAGCCAGACCGTAAGGCATTTTGGTGTACTCAAAATGTCCCTCAGGAGTGACGAACGCTGTTTTGCTAATGGATTCATCATCCTTCATGGGCACCTGATGAAATCCGGTAGCCATGTCAAGACTCGTAAAAAATCGACTGCTACCTAACTTGTCTATATGGTCGTCTATTAGAGGCAAAGGAAACCTGTCTTTAACAGTGATCGCGTTCAACGCGCGGTAGTCAACGCACATCCTATCAGACCCGTCTTTTTTCTTGACGAGTATGATAGGACTAGCGTACTCCGAATGAGATTCTCGTATAATCTCCTTGCTAAGTAGGTCATTAACAATATCGCGAACTCGCAATTTTTCATCAGCCGAAAGCTTATAGGGCCGATAGTGCACCGGAGTATCACTTTTTAATTTAATTTCCATACTACCAGTATTGACAGTCGACGTTGCAGTCCCGCTTACAAAAGAATCAGAAAACTCGTGTACAAGCATACATAAACTATTTCTTTCCTCGTCTACTAATGACGTTTTAATCACATCCGAATCCCGCAAATGATGCACCCGTAAATCACTATCTACCCAAGTAAGCCGCTGAATGTAACCGGTTCGTATGTATGCTACCCCCTTTTGATTTAATACGTCAGTTCCTATTAGAATTGAAGCACTGATGCTTTCTGAGGGTACCACGAAAAGATCTACCCCTAAAGATATTTCTGGAAACTTAATGACGGTTGTGATATAGCAGGTAGACTCTATCTCCTGACTACCGATGCCGCGCATTAAACGGTACGACGGTAACTTACTACAACTGAGATGTTTAACAACCGAACTAGAAATCAATGAAATATCGGAACCGCTGTCAATCAAAACATCTACTGGCTTTTCTTCAATAGTGGCCGTCATGACGTTGCCGTTTGCGACAACGTCTGACAAAAATTTACTTTAGTCGGAGCATTTGATTCGTCGCGTTGTTTAGCGTAGCATTTATCAATTGAATGTCCTGTCTTTTTACAGTACGAACATGACGGGAGCGCGTTACTCGTTGACGTTACAGATTTCGGTTTATGATTATTAAGATCCATTTTCTGCCTTTTTGGACAGCGCGATTTAATATGCCCTTCACCGCCGCACTGAAAACATTTGACAGTATGTTGCGTATTAACGACCGCTCGTTTACGCGATTCAAAACGATTTTCTGTTGGTGGACGGACTGACTTGAAAGAATTCCCCGATACGAGTTTTGGTTTTGAATACACTGATAGGAATTCTACTAACTCGTTTGTCTGTAATTTAGCGTTAGATGTAGCGGCTTGAACTTGTGGGTCAGTAATACCCCTAATGATAATCGCGGTTTTAAGGTCATCCGATAAACCTTTCACAATATTTAAGCGCAATTGTGACTTTCGAGCATATTCGGCATAGGTCGCAAAACCTGACGAATCAGTAGACATCACTTCAAACAAAATATTAGCAACGTTGACGTTCCGCGGGCAAAGTGACCGGAAGTCGATCTTAAAATTGGTCCATGTACGATCATCGGATACCCACTCGTTCAACCACAAGCGAGCATCACCCTTAAGGCATTTACCAATCCGCGATAAGCACTCGTGGTCGCTCCAACGATTGAGCTCGCGTCCACGGTCAACCTCCGCACACCAAACGTCAAAGTCGTGCAAATTCGGATCAAAATTAGACACGTAAAAGTGACTAGGCTTTGCCTGCAGCAATGTTGATAAAGCATTAACTAATTTGTCCGCACTGTTCTCATAATAATGTGGTACTGACTCACCAGACTCGCTGACCTTACTGCTTGCGACCGGTAACGGCGGGGTATGGCGTTCTTGTGTTGGACGTAATTGTTCAGCTTGAGAAACTGAGGCCGTCAATCTATCCTCAATAGCACTTAATCTACCTACAATAGCGTCTAAAACATCATTACTAGAATTATTTTCGCGATGCCGGGTAGGAGATCTGCGCGAAGAATGTTTACGTCTTTTGCGAGATCTCGACGGGCTGGCGCTTCTATTTTTAGATCGAGAAGAACGATCCAGCATAATATCAGCAAATTTTACTTACGGTTTAATCACAAATTCACTCAAACACAAGCAAAACTTTTCACTAAACTGTGGGTAGACTGAAAAATATTTAACCAAAAAATGTAAAGAAAAGTGCCACTGATGATAACCGATAACTATGTGAGCCGTTGAAGTCCTATCCCACTTCTGATTTTATGAACCAGAAGTGGATTTAGTTTTTTAAAAAGAAACACGAAATAACCTAAAATACAAAATGTATTACTTTAAAACAAATTAAATAATCACAAAATCACAAATAAATTAAACAATTAGAATAAGTACTACGCGATCCCAAATACGTCCAACACATCCAATAGCCCGATCCAAAGTGAGGCTCGACTGTCCTGACGCTACCGAGGTGCGCTTCCCCCTCCATGTCTGCCTGTCTAGGTAAGCTCCGCCCCTTGGCTGGGTATTATTTCTAATAATATATAATAAGTTGTCCATGCAAAAGAAAGGGACGAACTCCGTTCAAGGTCGGTCTCATGGGGGCCGGTGTATGCGATCCGCCGATATGCGCAGCCCAACGCCGCGCGGCGCAGTAAAACGCACGATGCCACCAAATTATCTCAGTGCAATGTGTATCTTGTAGTTAATATAGTTCAATTGTTTATCACGCGGTTTCCCGCTGCGCCACGCGGTGCAGCGCGACGCCGCGCGGCACAGCCTGAAGCCGAGCTCAATGAAATGTATATCTTTTTGTATAGTAAATAAATTTATTTTTTGTATCACTCTCTTAATAAGTGCGCGCCGCGTCGCGTCGCGTCTCTTTGCGGTAAAGGTAAGATCGACATACGCTCTAATAGAAATGGAAATCTTTAAGATTTCTGTTTGAGTTTTATATATTCGTGTGAGAGTATCCCATAGCCTCCACGAATCTCCAGGAATCACAGTCTTCTCTGTACCCGCTGCTCCCAGGTGGCGCGGTCGAGGTTACACTCCCCCACCTCCCAGTGAGCAACGCACAGCGAAGACGCTTCCGCCGCTGTACGGCCGGACCCGACCAGCCGCCCGCGCTCCAGCAACCGCTGTTGAGCGCCGCGACTGGGGACCGCCGACAGTCAAGTGGTCGCAACCCCCCTGCGCACCCCCGTCGGGCTGCTTGCCGCTGTCTGCGAAGACACGCGGTGTAGTGCCCCCCCCTACCCCTCGCCCTTCTGCTGATCGGACCGCTCGGCTACGCACCACTCCGACACCATTGTCGTTGAGCGCGCGTGACCTGGGACCACCAGCAAGAGGACGTCAACTGCCTTTCGAAGGCAAGAGCTGAGTCCAGCTCCACCCACTCCGTACTGCTACCTACGTGCGGACAACGTACGTCGAGTAGAAAACACGATCGAGCTGCAGTTGCGAGTAAGACTCGACCACACCGACAGGAGCGCCGTGTCACCACCCGCTTCGTGTACCGTGACGTCAGAGACGACTTGCACTGCAGTTTTCGCAACCGGCTGAGACCACTCACCGAGCCCCACATCCGCACCAAACTTTGCCACTCAACACATTTAAGGTTCCTGACATACCTCTAGTTGCCGGAGTGTTTTGTGCTGGGTCGAGTCACAGCACATACACTGACCGTGAACAACTACAGATTGCCAATATGGAGAGACGATCTCCACCCAAGTCCCCGGACACACCGTCAAGGTCATGGGAGGACCTCGACCCGGACGAACTCGTCGTCGCCCGGAATCCGTGGTTTCCGGAGCAAACCCGTATAGTGACCCGTGCATCCGTAGGACTACCGCCTGTACGGAAACCACGCGTCACCACAGCCGGTACCTCAACGGCAACGACCGCCACAACGACGTCCGCAACAAGGACTACCCCTACCGCCTCCGTCGCAGTCCCCGCACGCCGCGCAGTTCAACCGCGCAGACGAGAAGAGACGTCGAGCGACGAAGGGCATGATGACAAGCGCCCACGCACCGGCGCCTCACCGCCTACCCCACCGCCGTCGCAAGCCCCGCAGCCCCTGTATAAGATCTTACAGGGAGCGCAAGGTGCTCTACCGAAACGCGAGATGCAGCCGCCTAGAGCCCCAACCGTGCCAATCCAATCACCGGAAAGGGCCTACACTCCTCCGCCAGTGGTGTCGCCGCCACCCTTTGAGGTGCGCGATGAAGACGCCGCCCAGCCGGTTGTAGACGCCGCAGCCACCTCCCCAGCTGACGTTGCCTCCCCACAGGCCACAGCAGAGACGACCGGGTCCAGAACCAGTGATGGGACCAGTAAAACATCGCACTCCTCATCGTCGCCGTCCCCCACAACGAGACGACCGAACCTGTCCGCCAACTCACCTGCTTCACCAAGCGGAGATGGACGGACTCTATCCGACTCTACATCATACGCCGGCATAGAGTCCGTGCCAATGGATCAAGCCCCCCTGCCGTCACCACCCACACCGCCGCCTGAAGCTGCAGCGTCTTACGCCGCAGCACTGGCGTCGCCACCGCAGAGACCACCTCAGCACACATCACCAGCCAATATGTCGCAGCAACCACAGCCGACTCAAGCTGGAATGGCCACCACCCAAGCGACGTCGGGACAGACGAAAGGCTACCCACCAATAATGGTGGAAGCATTGCCCAACTGGCCCGACCATCTCCGAGAGCTGAGAACTAAGCTCGGCTACATCCCGGCAGCCAGACCCTTCGGCGCTGGAATAAAGTTTACGCCTCGCACGCCGGAAGAATTCCGAGCGGTGCAGGCGTACCTAACCGAGAAGTCAGCTGCCGACCCTGCCATCTCTTGGTATGCCTACTCGATGAAAGAGGAAAGGCCATTAAAACTCGCACTCTGGGGGCTACCAAGGGATACACCCACGGAAGACATTGTGACCGCCTTAAGAAGGAAAGGGTACCCGGCGCGTTTTGCACGTGGCCTACCTACGCGCCGGGGTACCAACAAATGTGTGTACCACATTCAAATGGACGCACTCACCCCAGAGCAGCTCGCCGAACTCTACAAAGAAAACGAGCTGCTAAACATGCCAGGAGTGCACCTGGAGGCCTGGAAAGGCGTCTCCACTATCCCCCAGTGCCACCGATGCCAGGGGTTCGGCCACTCATCGGCCAACTGCCACCGCCCAATCAAGTGCGTTAAATGCGCAGGGCCGCACCCAGGAGCAGACTGCCCTATTGCAGAAGGCGCACCCCTTAACTGCGCCAACTGCAAAGGAACGCACGCTGCCAACCACCGCTCGTGCCCGGCGATAAGGAGAGAGGCGCGAAAAAGAGACATTCGACTACCAGGAGCTCCGCCACCACCCCTACAGAGACCAACGCAAGCCGGATCCAGAGCCCCATCGCCAAACCAACGCCAACAACGGCCCAGATCCCAACCGAGACCTCAGGCATCTACTAGACCTGGACCACCACCACAACCTGCCCAGCCAGCACGCATCCAGTATGCAACATACGGACCTCCCACCGCATCAGCTTGGATGTGGCCCAGGGAATACCTACTCTGCGCCCCCCAGCCAACGACCCCATTCCAAGAGGCGCCCCCACAGCGCCCCGAAGGGGAGGAAGAAGAGGCCGAAGAAGGAGGAGAATGAGAAGGGAAGGAGGGGTGGAGAGCGCCGCACCTACGGCAGCGTCCACCCCCGTGCCTCATCTAACACACCCACCGAACTTCACGCCACTCATGCCCGAAAGGCCGCCGCAGGACCCCAGGCTACTCGTCCCAGTAGTGACCTACGGACCGGCGAGAGCCTCGATGGCACCCTACCCCCCACTGCCTGAGCCGGCGGCAAATAGACCGCGCTCAAGGAGAGGAGGTCCTCGAAGACGACAGACTCCAGCAAGTACACCAGCAGTTGAAGAGGTGGCCACAGCACCACCACATCAGCCCCATCAACAACCCAGCCCAGCGACTGATCGCCAAGACACGGTGACAAGACCAACACCGGCCCCAGAGACCAGACCAAGGTTAGAATCGAGGGTGCACTTCGTGCCGGTAACGCAAGTTGTCACCGGCACAACAACTACGGCACCGAGAGTGACCCGTCCTACGCCAAGACCAGCAAGGGGGAGTGCCCCATTCTACATGCAAGCAGGACCAAGCGCTTTTGCCCAGCCTCGCCCACGCTCTACATCAAGGTTCCCGGCAAGACCTGCACCAACAGGTCCATACCCAGGGGCACCGCTATACCAGCCGCAATATACACCCGCCTTCTTACAAGCCGGATACCCCTGCTACCAAGCAGGTCCACAGCCAAGAACCCCTCAGGAACCCATCACAGCATTGGTGGGAGCCCTGGTGGGATTACTTGCAGCCATAGCTGCTGGAGAAGATCTTCGGACGGCAGCTATGCGAGGACTGGCCACACTATCCCAGTTCCAGTATGCATAGAGAAGACCTCCGTATACTATACTGGAACCCGGGAGGTGTAAGAACAAAGACCGACAGTCTACGGATTCTCACCCAGTCGCAGGATGTTCATATCATCCTCCTGGGTGAGACGAAGCTGAAGAAGACCGAAGTTTTCAAATTTCCCAACTACTTCGTATACCGGAATGACGACGTCTCACCCCAAGGCCGACCATACCGTGGAACGGCCGCCTTGGTGCGGAGAGACGTAGTGCACGATGTGGTTGGTGACCTGCAGAACCAAGTCACCAAGGCTACCGGAGTTGTAGTCCAACTGGGTGGCCGAGACATGAAAATATTCGGCGGCTACAGACCACCCAATCCCAACTTCGACCCTGGCGACATGAGGAGAATCTTCGCGGATGCCACTCCAACCCTGCTGGCAGCGGACCTCAACGCCAAACATTTGGTGTGGGGGTCCAGGGTCATTAACCCCAGCGGAAGGAAGCTACAAGAAGATGCGGAGAGAAACGGCTACGACGTGATCGGCCCCGACTCCCCCACCCACATTCCAAATAACCCGAACCACAGTCCAGATGTCATCGACGTTGTAGCCCACCGGAACATGCCGGCCCCAGTCCATATCGAGGTCCTGTACGACCTGGATGAGCAGCATCTTCCACTGCTCATCACGGTTGGAGCAACGGTGGCAGCAACGCTACGTCGGGGCACGTATACCAAGACTAATTGGCCCGCATTTCAACAGCGATTAAAGACAATGACTGTCGGCCAACTATCCACGCCGGAGGACGTAGAAACATGTACGGCCGAAATCACAGTCGCCATCAAGGAAGCAAAGGAAGAGGCATCCACAACCCAACCCAGAACCGGATGGAGAGAAGAACTTCCGGCTAGCCTGAGTCGGATGCGGACTAAGAAACGCGCCCTGCGAGAGCTGTGGGCCCGCACCCGCTGTCCCACAACAAAGGCACGACTAAACGCCATTACAGAAACACTTGCTGGAGAAGTCAGAAAGTGGAGAGGAGATTCTTGGGACTCACGAATAGCCCAAGCCACTGAAGACCAAACCAACCTGTATGCGCTGAACAGAAGTCTTCTGAGGGCCAAAATCCCAGTGTACCCACTGACGGACCCGACGGGAGGTCGCAAGTTTGCTCCAATAGAGAGAGCGGAGCTGCTGGCGGACCACCTGGAGTCCCAATTCCGCCTGCACCCCGTACCTCAAGAGGCCGATCCCGTAGTTATACCTCACCATAACACGGTCAACGCGGAAGTAGAGCTGCTTCTACAGACTACGGTGCCCCCACTGGAAGGGGATGAATTCATCTCGCCAATGGAAGTGGCTCGAGCTGTGAGACAACTGCAGACGAAGAAGGCACCCGGGTTGGACGAAGTGTCAAACGCGGAGCTGAAACAAATGCCGTTGAGGGGACTGGTGTGTATAGCCAGACTCTTCAACGGTATTCTAAGAACGAGACACTTTCCCGAAGCATGGAAAGTAGGGAAAGTGATAATGCTACCGAAGCCCGGCAAAGATCGCCGCCAACCAGCCAGTTATCGACCCATCACCTTGTTATCACATCTCGCCAAGCTGTTTGAGCGTTTGCTGATGCGGAGGCTACGCCCTCACTTTACTCCTCGTGAAGAGCAATTTGGCTTCCGCACGCACCACTCCACAACGCTACAGCTGACGAGGGTGCTGCATCACCTGACCAGCGAACTAAACCGGAAGAGAAGAAGCGTCGCCGTGTTCCTGGACATAGAGAAGGCCTTCGATAGAGTGTGGCACGAAGGCCTAATCTACAAGCTCTCCAGGACACCGATACCAGCGGCACTCATCCACATCCTCGCGTCATTCCTGAAGAATCGTCAGTTGTGTGTGTCCGTCGAGGGCGCCACCTCCGGACACCGGCCGATCGCAGCGGGAGTCCCCCAAGGGAGTTGTCTGTCACCGCACTTGTATGCGGTGTACACAGACGACATACCGGTTTTGGGAGAGGAGCACCTTGCACCAGGAGAACGAGGAGTTACGTTAGCACTATTTGCCGACGACAGTGCGTATATATCGTCCTCTGTCAACGCCACCACAGCCGCCAACAGAATGCAGAAGGTTCTGGATATCCTGCCAGTCTGGCTGGACAAGTGGCGCATGGCCGTCAATGTGGGGAAGACGGCCGCGCTACTGACCGGAGCCCAACGCATTCTGCCACCACCGCTGCAGCTTCGAGGACAAGACGTCGTGTGGGAAACGAGTACGAAGTACCTGGGCGTCTTCATAGACCGGACGTTGAGGATGCGACCGCATGTGGATCACGCGGTCCACCAAGCGAAAGCCGCTAGGGCCCTCCTCCGTCCGGTTCTCCGATCGAAGCTGCCTCTCCACACCAAAGTCGGCATATACAAGACATATATACGCACCAAGTTGACGTACGCTGCCCCTGCGTGGTATGCCCTATGCTCGGAGTTCCAGCGCAAACGTCTACAAACCATCCAGAACGTCACCCTGCGGATGTGCACGGGAGCAGGTCGATACGTACGCAATGACGTCATCGCCCGGGACGTGAAGATCGAGACGGTGAGGGAGTTCGTGGTCCGTATGGCGCGCCGTCAATATGACCGCGCAGACAACGGGCCACACCCTCACCTCCAGAACATTGCGCCGCACCACGCCCGGCCGCCCGATGGCGCAATATCGACCTGGCGTGCACTCCCACGCGACTTAGTCCCGGTGACCGAGGACCAAGACAGCGAAGAGGAAGAGTAGCGGCATACCAAACCAGCATAGACCACCACAAAGCCAAGAAGGCCAACATGTCCACCACGCCCAGATCTGGCCAACGACCATATCGGACCACCATAGGGCTGAGAAAAGCCCGCGCGAACCCCGGGGGTAGTTGCCCCCGGAGCCCAACCAGGGTAAGGAGGCTCGCCTCGAGACCCCTTTCACGAACCCAAGATGGGAACGTATGACTGATTGATTGATTGATGAAATCTTTAAAAGAGCTCAGAGATCCCCTTTGGCGTAATCGATAGTAGACTCGACTTTTTTTTTTTTTTTTTTATTTTATTTTATATATTTTACTTCTTCTTAAAGAGAGGTCACCGTTTCAAATACCAGCACGGGTGTTCGTCTACAGTTGGTAGGAGCATATTATATCGATGTTCCGCCTGATTTTCTACCAAAAACTAGCTTACCAACGTCGAGGAGAAAATGTGCCGCCATAACCTTATGGTGCTCCGGCAGCACACAGGCCTTGAGGGTCTTACCACTAGGCAAAATAGTGGTCAATGTGACTTTCTTTAATAAGCGGCCGTAGCCCAACAGCTAAGGCGTCGGCCTGGCGATCGAGAGGTCGTGAGTTCGATCCCTAGCAATATTGACGTCAACCTAGTCCAAACACAATCATATTTGGCTTAGTTGGATGGGTTAGCAAGACTAATAGTAACGAACAATCCACAATGCTAGTAAGCCTTTTTAATAAGAAATAAGAAGATAAAAATATACTTCTACTTACTATCTGTTGAAATCTAGTTTTACAAAGATAATATTATACTCATAATGCGAACTTGCGTTTTACTCCAATTCTTCTATCTAATAAAATAAACCTATATCAACAGGATGGCTTTAGATAATGCAACACAATCTCCCTGTTGGATTTTAATTGTATTACTTATATTTCGCTATTTATTACTCTACAAAAACAAACAAAAAGTATGCCAAAGGGCATAGTCCCGACTATCGACCTTTATGCTGTATGAAGATGTATGAAAAAAATTGCACAAATAGAAGTGCAAACATCCGATCCCAGTTTATGATCCCATCAATTCATATTTTGTTTGAAGTTCTCACAGATTGGAGTGAACTAGTGTAGACCCATTTGCTTTCGTTGGGCCATAAAGTTCGATGTTTAGTCTGTTAGTGTCGTTGATAGTAGTGAAAAATCGGCGTAGAAGAATTAAGTTGAACAACAGACATTTTTGTTAATTTTAGTTGAAGTATTTCCTACATAAGTAAAAGTTTATCAATTTTATTAATGTAAGTTACATTAAGTCTTAATGCTCAACGAAGTATTTATTGTTTATTATTATTTAACCCGAGTTTCAATTTTGATACCAATCTTTTAAACCGAATGTTCACATTACTATTAGTTTTTTTTATAGGTTGGCTGTACGTATTTTACTGTTGTATAATATTCTTTCCAACGAAATTAAAAAAAAGAAAAAAAATGTGAAATTAAAAATAAAATGAAATAAAATTTTAAAATATTTTTTTAATTTTTTTTTAATTATTATTATTTTTCCCTTCTTCTAGACCCTCAAGCAAACACAGTAATATTAAAAATAAATCACTTTCGTAAATCAGGCTATTAAGGGTGAACTGCAGGGCGCATAAAACCACTTAGATGTCTCAGGGTAATAATAAAAGAGCAAGTACAATAAAACGTAAAACTGCAAAAGCAAAGCTTTTTATGCCGCAATATCTGAGATATATATCCTGTATGTCAACGGCAACATTGCACAAATAGGTATACGAATAATTAAGTACTTGATGATTACATAAAAGTACTTGATGATTACATAAAAGTACTTGACGATTACATAAAAGGTAGATAATCTATATTGAACATATGTATTGTTTTTTTTTCAGTGTCCTGTACCTCAAAAGGAAAAAGGAACCCTTATAGGATCACTTTGTAGTCCGTCTGTCTGTATATCTGTCTGTCTGTCTGTCCGTCTGTCAAGACGCCTTTCTATCAGAAACGCGTGAAGATATTACGTTGAAACTTATACAAAATACTCAGGTTTATGGTTTCTTTTGGCTGTGAAAGAATCAAACTTGTAAGTCAATGCAATCAAAAGATATGACCGTTTATGTCGCATATTTCCGCATATTTTGCCGATTTCACAGGAAACCAAACCTATATACTTTCCGTTGACCTAGAATCATGAAATTTGTCAAAAAGCAAGGCCTTGAAGTACATTGAAAACCATAAATATGTAGTGTAATACTAAAAAAAAGTTGATTTACTATAATACAAACTTATTATTTGTAGTTGGTGCGATACATCATCATCATCATCAGCAGCCTGTGTTAGTCCACTGCTGGACATAGGCCTCTCCCAATGCTCGCCACTGAGCCCGATCTTCGGCTCTTCGCATCCAATGACTGCCAGCTACCCTGCGCAGATCGTCACTCCATCTCGCTAGAGGGCGTCCTACACTACGTTTTCCCAAACGTGGTCTCCACTCCAGAACTCGTTTACCCCATCTGTTATCGGTTCTGCGACTAATGTGGCCGGCCCACTGCCACTTCAGTGTGCTTACCCTGCTAGCTATGTCGGTTACTTTAGTTTTCTGCCGGATCACCTCGTTACGAATGTGATCCCTTAGAGAAAACCCGAGCATAGCACGCTCCATAGCCCGCTGAGCGACTTTCAGCTTGGTGCGATACATTTTCTATCAATCGAACTACAAATTTAAGTTTGTCCTTTAACCTACAGAAGTTGGTACGGTAGCCTTGGTGGGCGAGTCTAACTCGATTTGGCCGGTTTTATTTATAAGCTGAGTTTTCCAGTTGTATTAAATCTCTCGCTAGATTCTTACCCTAGTTAACGGCTTTGTAAATTTTCTACCACGATCTTCAATGTCAATTTGAAAACGCTGCTCTCCTAGCCCAACTCTTAAATATGACGTCCTATTTTCAACCTTGTATCTCAATAATTGTGACCCTACAGTTTGCACAAATATATCCTTTGAATTATTACAAGTATTTTATTAAATGATAATGCAGTGAGTTATTGCTGAGCAAACCAGATTAAACTATTTTAAACTGCGCCATTTAAAACTTGTATAGTCTTTTAGTTGTATTTCTAACTTTATACTTTAAGTCGATAACAAATGGTCGTCAAATTATTAAGCCCGAAAACATGTTTATTTTATAGATAGTTAAAGAATTGTTATAAAATGGGGTTTTAGATTTACAAGTTATGAAAATTGCGCTTAACAGCGTTCACGTGAATTTTGATAATATCGTTTAAAAACTAAAAAACAACCGACTTCAATGCCGCGCTATTCATTTTCAGTTTTTTGAGATTTTGAGATGTTTATCTCAATATCTCTGGAGATACTTATCATACCTCGATAAAATTACCATGGTACCACACTTGGGATATCTCCTTTCGAACAAAAAAAGAATAATCGAAATCGGTTCATAAACGACGAAGTTATCCGCGAACAAACATAAAAATATATATATATATATATATATACGGTCGAATTGAGAAACCTCCTCCTTTTTTTGAAGTCGGTTAAAAAGAGATAATTAAGACAACTTTAAAAACTAAAACAGTAGTAACCGTTTTGTAGTCGTAGGACTTCTGCTAGTCCGCTTGGGGTGGTACCACCACTTTGTCAATTAATTTTCAGCCGTGAAATAGGAATGTGTTTCGGTTGAAATGGCAAGGTGTCCAGTGAAACGACAGGGCATGTGAGACTCAACATCTTTATGTCACAAGGTAACAGGCGCAGTCTAGTGATTTGCAAAATTCTGGCAGTCTAGAATTTTACATGCCACTATATTTGTAATAGGTAGACGTAATCGCTTAGCATCAGGCGAGCGTCGTGCTTGAAAAACAAAAAAAAATACCGATTTCCATGCCACACGAGTCAGTTTCAGTAGCAAGTTTGAGAAATTCATTGTCATATCTCTGGATATTCTTATCAGATCTCGATTAAACTACAATGGGACCACCTCGGCAGGACCCTTTTGAACTAAAAAAGATGTTTTTAAATCAACACCTCAACACCAATATTATAAATGCGAAAGTCAGTTTGTTTATTTGTTTGTTTGTTTGTTTGTTTGTTTGTTTGGGACTTCTTCACGGTCAAACGGCTTGACCGATTTGGCTGAAATTTTGTACAAAGATAGTGCATAGGGCAGAATAGGATATAGAATACTTTTTTTTTGGCTATCGAGTCAGGGGGTCCAGATATTTTTAATTGAATTTTGTAAACATAAGACTTCTTCTCGAATAAACGGCTTGACCGATTTGCCTGAAATTTAGTGTGAATACATGCCATAAGGCAGAATAGAATATAAGATACTTTTTTTCTGGCTGTCGAGTCAGGGGGTCCAGATATTTTTAATTGAATTTTGTAAATATAAGACATCTTCTCGAATAAACGGCTTGACCGATTTACCTGAAACTTTGTGTGAATACATGTAATAGGGCAGAATAGAATATAGGATACTTTTTTTCTGGCTGTCGAGTCAGGGGGTCCGGATATTTTTAATTGAATTTTGTAAATATAAGACCTCTTCTCGAATAAACGGCTTGACCGATTTGCCTGACATATTGTATAAAGACAGTTCATAGGGCAGAATAGGATATGGGATACTTTTTTTTTGGCTATCGAGTCAGGGGGTCCAAATATTTTTAATTGAATTTTGTAAATATAAGACCACTTCTCGAATAAACGGCTTGACCAATTTGCCTGACATGTTGTATAAAGACAGTTCATAGGGCAGAATAGGATATAGGATACTTCTTATTTGGCTATCGAGTCAGGGGGTCCAAATATGTTTAATTGAATTTTGTAAATATAAGACCTCTTCTCGAATAAACAGCTTGACCAATTTGCCTGACATGTTGTATGAAGACAGTTCATAGGGCAGAATAGGATATAGAAAACTTTTTATCTGGCTATCAAGTCAGGGGGTCCAAATATGTTTAATTGAATTTTGTAAATATAAGACTTCTTCTCGAATAAACGGCTTGACCAATTTGCCTTGCATGTTGTATAAAGACAGTTCATTGGGCAGAATAGGATATAGGATACTTTTTTTTGGCTATCGAGTCTGGGTGTCCACATTTTTTTATTGAATTTATGGTTATGTGTGGCCACTTATCAGCTAAACGGCTTGACCGATATGGCTGAAATTTTCTACATATATAGCTCATATGACATAGAAGCACATAGGATACGTTTTTTTCTGGCAGTCGAGTCCAGGTGTCCAGATTTTTTTTATTGAACTTTGTAAATGTGTGGCCTCCTCTCAGTCAAACGGGTCAACCATTTCAGCTGAAATTTTGTGCACAGACGGTCAATTACACATAGGATACTATTTTTTTGGCTGGCAATTTCAGGTGTCCATAATTTTATTATAGAATAATGTGTTGCCTCTTAGCGGCAATCGTTTTGACCGATTCAGCTCAAATTTTGTACAAATACAGTTAATAGGGCATAGAACGACAAAGGATATTTTTTTAACAGTTGAGTTCGGGTAACTTATTTTTTCTATTGCATTTTTTAAACGTGTGACCTCTTCTCGGTTAAACGAGTTGACCGATTGAGCTTAAATTATACAGAGACAGTCAATAAGACATAGACCAAGAGTAGAGTCCGAGATCCGAGCACATTGGTTACTTTTTTTACAATCGAGTCTGGTAGTCAGTTTTTTATTGTTGAATTTTGTATATGTCTGGCCTCTTTTCGGCCAAAAGGCTTGACCGATTCACATTACATTTTGTACAAAGACATTTAATAGGGCATAAAAGGGCAAAGAATACTTTTTTTTTCGGCAGTTAAGTGAGGGTGCATATATTTTTTGTTAACTTTACATAGAGTTAACATAATCATAAGAGTTTGACCTTAAGTTCGTCTATAATGACTTATTTAGTGTCTTGATTTGGCCATAAAACTGTCAGGATCATTAGAAGTCATCAAAATTTACGCGCTGGCTTTGCTTGCCCAACGTGTTTATCTGCTTTGTGGGAAGTGTTTCAAAAACTTTCGTGTTTTAACAGCCTTAGGATAATTGGTGTTGACTTAGTAGGTCATAAAACCTGTCAGGGTCATTAAAACACGTAACATTTTTTCGCGCTCGCTTCGCTCGCGTAGTTATAGCACTCCCTGCGCTCGCGAAAGCATTTGTTTATTCTACTTTGTAGGAAATATTTCGTCTTAAAAAACTTAAACTTTTGAATTTAAATAGCCACATGCATTAAAACGAGTCATAAATTGAAACAGAACAACCTTCAATAATCATAATGATTAGTAACCTTAAATTAAGTGGATATAAAATTTAACCCTAATGTCATAAGTGTTGAATTAGTAGGTCATAAAAACTGTCAGGGTCATAAAAAGTCGTAAAAAATTTCCGCGATCGCTTCGCTCGCGCACTGATGGCGCTCGCTACGCTCGCACAAGCATTTATTTTATCAACTTTGACGGTAATATTTCAGTAACTTTTGTATATTAATACCCACATACATCGAAACGAGTCATAAATTAAAACTGTACAATCTTCAATAATCATAATGTTTATTAACTTTAAAATAAGTGATTATCGACTTTAACCTGAGTGTCATCAGTGTTGACTTAATAGGTCATAAAAACAGTCAGGGTCATAAAAAGTCGTAAAAAATTTTCGCGCTCGCTTCGCTCGCGCAGCGATAGCTCGCGCATGTATTTATTTTCTCTTTTTTTTAGGAAATATTTCGTCATCTTTTGAATTTTAATAGCCACATTCACCAAAACGAATCACACATTGAAACAGAACAACCTTCAATAATCATAATCATTATTAACCTTAAATTAAGTGGATATCAAATTGAACCCTAATGTCATCGGTGTTGACTTAGTAGGTCATAAAAACTGTCAGGGTAATAAAAAGTTGTAAAAAATTTTCGCGCTCGCTTCGCTCGCGCTGTGATAGCGCTCGCTACGCTCGCGCAAGCATTTATTTTATCAACTTTGTAGGTAATATTACAGCAACTTTCGCATATTAATAACCACATGCATCAAAACGAGTCATAAATTAAATCAGTACAACCTTCAATAATCATAATGATTATTAACCTTAAAATAAGTGAATATCACGTTTCACTTGAGTGTCATTAGTGTTGACTTAGTAGGTTATAAAAACTGTCAGGGTCATAAACAGTCGTAAAAATTTTTCGGGCTCGCTTCGCTCGCGCAATTATTTATTTTATCTACTTTGAAGGTAATATTTCAGCAATTTTGTATTTTAATAGACACATGCATCAAAACGAGTCATAAATTGAAACAGTACAAACTTCAATAACCATAATTATTATTAACCTTAAAATTAGTGATTATCGACTTTAACCTGAGTGTCATTAGTGTTGACTTAGTAGGTCATAAAAACTGTCAGGGTCATAAAAAGTCGTAAACACTTTTAGCGCTCGCTTCGCTCGCTAAGCTCGCACAATTATTTATTTTAACTACTTTGAAGGTAATATTTCAGCAACTTTTGTATTTTAATAGCCACATGCATCAAAACGAGCCATAAATTAAAACAGTACAACCTTCAATAATCATAATGATTATTAACCTTAAAATAAGTGGATATCAAGTTTAACCTTAATGTCATGTGTGTTGACTAAATAGATCATAAAAACTGTGAGGGTTATAAAAAGTCGTTAAAAAAATTTCGCGCTCGCTTCGCTCGTGACAGCATGATAGCGCCGCTCGCAACGCTTGCGCAGGCATTTGTTTTATCTTCTTTGAGGGTAATATTTAAGCAACTTTTGTATATTCATAACCATATACATCAAAACGGGTCATACATTTAAACAGTAAAACCTTCAATAATCATAATGATTATTAACCTTAAAATAAGTGAATATCACGTTTTCCTGAGTGTCATCAGTGTTGACTTAGTAGGTCATAAAAACTGTCAGGGTCATAAAAAGTCGTAAACATTTTTCGCAGTAATAACGCTATATAGCGTATAATAGCGTGTTTCAACAGCCTCATACATTAGACTGACTCAAATACTTAAACAGCAAAACTTGGTAAACCTTGGTTAGGTTTACCAAGTAATTATTAATGACTTTAACAATAGACGATATCGAGTTCGACCAAAGAGTCATCTATAGTGAGTTGATTATTAGGTCGTAAATTTGTCAGGGTCATAAAAAGTCATAAAAAATTTTCGCTCGCGCAATGATAGCTCTCGCTGCGCTCGCGCAGCTATTCACCTTATTTTCTTTGTAAGAAATGTTTCAGGAACTTTTGTGTTGAGTCAAACATTTAAACAGCACAACTTCGTATACCTAACTTAAATGATTAATGACTTTAACAATAGAGGATATTGAGTTCGACTTTAGGGTCATCTATGGTGACTTGGCCTAAGAGATCATCGATCTTGACCTCAAAGGTCATAAAGACTCAAATAACGCGGGCGAAGCCGCGGGTAACAGCTAGTCGGTTCATAATTGGCAAAAATATCAAATAACATATATAAAAATAAATACATACATACAAACATAGAACCTCCTCCTGTTTGGAAGTTGGTTAAAAATATGGCTAATTTTTTATTCTGACGAACACTACTTGTATATAGAACTAATATTTTCGTTTCGTACCTTAAATGGGGTTGGGCAGAATATTTAGCAAGGTGAGTTGATAGCGGGTGAAATACAACTTTAATAGTTGGCTTGGCTTCTAAACCAGTGGGTTGAAGTCTTTCAATCTATGAAATGTTCTGTTAAATAAACTGGCCCAGTGCAAGTCGGACTCGATTTTATAAGATCGAGCAAAACTCTCATTTTTCGCTAGCAAAAAAATAATAATTTTTAAACATTTTATTTCTTATAACGCCATCTAACGTCTAACAAAGGTGTTAGGGATCGACATTTCAATATAACGCCATCTATGAGACGTTTCTAAGCGTTCATAGATGGCGTGAAATGCCGAAAAAAACACGTTTCTTGTATGGGGACCCTCTATAGTTTTTAACTTTATCCTGTTTTTAGTATTTGTTGTTATAACGGCAACAGAAATAATACATCATCTGTGAAAATTTCAATTGTCTAACTATCACGGTTCATGAGATACAGCCTGGTGACAGACGGACAGACAGACAGACAGACAGACGGACAGCGGAGTCTTAGTAATAGGGTCCCGTTTTACCCTTTGGGCACGGAACCCTAAAAATGTTTATACGCATTCGGAGTTGCCCACAAGAAAATATCGTGCGGAAGCTTCCAGCCCTTTGAAGGCTCTATAGGCGTCTTAAACAGTTAGCGTAGTAACTGTAGTCATTCTTAGTAGAAGAAGCGAAGATACAATACTATTACTTCAGCCTTCGTATTCTCATGCTTAACTAGTAACACAACGTTATTTTTTAACCGACTTCAAAAAAATATATACGGTCGAATTGAGAAACCTCCTACTTTTTTTGAAGTCGTTTAAAAAGGAGGAGGTTTCTCAATTCGACCGTACATATATTTTTTTTATGTTTGTTCGCGGATAACTTCGTCGTTTATGAACCGATTTCGATTATTATTTTTTTGTTCGAAAGGAGATATCCCAAGTGTGGTACCATGGTAATTTTATCGAGGTATGATAAGTATCTCCAGAGATATTGAGATAAACATCTCAAAATTGGTACTGAAAATGAATAGCGCGGCATGGAAGTCGGTTGTTTTTTAGTTTTTAAACGATATTATCTTATTTTTACCCACGACGGAACGGAGACTGTATATGCGTTTGGGGTGAGAGGATGTTTGTTTGTGTGTGCAAATCCATGTTGCCATTTTTCTCCAAAACTACTAGTCCGATTTTGATGCAGTTTTCAGTTATGGGTTCGAGTGTAATTGGTGCATGTTTTTAGGTAGGTGTTACAGTGACAACTCACCAGGGGGCGCTGCAGTAATCATTTGTTGGTGCAAATCCATGTTGCCATTTTTCTCCAAAACTACTAGTCCGATTTTGATGCAGTTTTCAGTTATGGGTTCGGGTGTTATTGGTGCATATTTTTAGATAAGTGTTACGGTGACAACTCACCAGGGGGCGCTGCAGTATTCATTTGTTGGTGCAAATCCATGTTGCCATTTTTCTCCAAAACTAGCTCGATTTTGCCTTTAAACGGTTCGTAATTAATCAGTGGTGGTTCATAGATAGATGTTTTGATGTTAATTTTCTAAAGGACATTGTCGTGGGTGTTTATTTAAAATTTTAATTTTGTTACTTGTTACCTACATTGGATTATTTAAATTACTTTTTAACCGACTTCACAAATAAGCAGGAGGTTTTTAATTCGTCAGAATCTTATTTTGTTTTCTCTTTTTTATATATGTTCACCGATTACTCGAAGATGCCTGAACCGATTTGGAAAATTATTTTTTTGTTTCAAAGGATACTCTTCCCAGGTGGTTCCATTTAAATGTTAATGAAATCGGCCGAGCCGTTTTTAATATTTCAACATTTGTTTCATTCATTTCGTTCATTTATATACCTTGACGACATGCCACTAACTACTGGCAATGTTACTACGTCTACTGGCTACTTTGACTAGCGCGACGTTTGAAGTCGGTTCTTTTAGTTTTTTAAGCGATCTTCAATTATCGTCTACACGACAAATGAGATATTTTTTACCTCAAAAGGAAAAAAGGAACCCCCTAAAGAATCACTTTTCTGTCCGTCTGTCTGTCTATCTGTCTGGACGTCTCTCAAGACCCCTTTTTCTCAAAAACGCGTAGATATATCAAGTTTAAATTAATTTGAAATACTTGGGTTTACAGTCTCTTTTGGCTGTAAAAAAATGAAAATTGTGAGTTTGATCGAGCGATCAAAAAATATGACCATTTATGTCGCATATTTTCGCATATTTTGCAATTTCACCAGAGAATAAAAATCTACAGGGTACTTTCCGTTGACCTATAATCATGAATTTGGCAAGAAGCAAGGTCTTTAAGCACTTATACTGGAATAAATCTGAAAACCAAATATGTGAATATGTAGTTTAATAACAAAAAAAGTGAATTTACTATTATAGAATTATTATTTGCTACATTTTCTATGTATTGAACCGCAACGTTAAGTTTGTCCTTTAACCTAGTTTAAAAAAATTGTACGGAAGCCGCGGTGCTCAAGTCCAACTCGCACTTATCCGGTTTTTTCAATTAAAACGTAAAAGCAAAACGTAAAGATATTATTCTGTATTCCGACTCAGACATGATAAAAATCTGCACGTACCTCAATCTTTTTTGCGGACATTTTTACTTTTGTTCTGTACCGTCATCGGGTAAAGGCTTGTTTACACACGCTCGAATGCGCACTTTGATACCGCCGGTATGATACCGGCTTTGATATTTATCCGCGAAGACAGGAGTTTTTTGCCATAATCGGTTTGGTTTTCGATTGACGTTCGGGTTTTGAAATTTGGTGGATTTTGGTTGACTAGTCTGTGACGGTGGCTTTCGTTTTCGTCACGGTTTTCGTATTGCCATAAGAAATATGCATATTGTATTAATTTACTTGAAATTAGTGACACTCGAGAGCAATGAATCCGGGAATCCTAAAATACTCGCAATCTATGTTAGCTTAATGAAAGAAATGGTGTTTAACAGTAAATGAAATACTTCTTAAATGAAAGTAATAAAATTTGTGAGTCACTACATATTATATGCAAAAATTATATAAAGAAAAAACTGCCGTTCTCGCCTTAAAATATAATTAGGAAACATGACCGACCATTGTTACACCAATAAAATGAATGATTTGTATGGTATTTTTTAAGTTATGAGGTGTGACAATAAAGAATTTTCTATCTATCTATCTATGTATGACATTTTTGAACAACATTACGATTTTCTTGAATGTTTAATACTTCGTATTGCCTCCTCGTGCTTCCGTTACTGTGTTTACGCGGTTTGGCATGCTGTACACCAACTTCCTTATACGATTTTTGGGAATATTCTGCCATTCCTCTATGAGAGCAATTTTGAGCTCAAGAAGCGTAATTGGGGGAGGGTTTCGTTGTTTTACGCATCTACCTAGCTCGTTCCAAGCATTCTCGATCGGGTTGCTATCCTAACTGTGAACTGGCTACTCCATACGAGTAATTTTCATCTCTTGAAGGCAATCATTCACCATCCAACCTGTTTGTGGTCGGGCATTGTCATGCATAACAATAGCAAGATCACCTTAATTGACCATAAAATATAAAACTAATAAAATAAATAACTGTGCGACTAACAGTATAAATTCCGGCTCACACCAGTACAGACCCACAACCGTAGGCTACTTTTTAAGTAGGATTTCATTTTTTTTAACCTACTTTACAAAAAAGGAGGAGGTTCTCAATTCTTCTGTATTATTTTTTTTTGTTACCTCTGCAGTCCGTCGAATCTTGACCGATTTTAAAAATAATTTTTCGTTTGTGATTATATGCCACCCGATAGGGCCCAGTCAAATTGTATCGAGTTATGAATATTATCTCCGGAGCTATAGAGATAAACATCTCAAACACATTACATACCTTGACTACATATGCATTTGTATACCTCGACGACATGACACTACGGGTTATTTTGACTATCGCAGCATATGAAGTCGGTTTTCTTCATTTTGTAAACGATTTTAAATTATACTATGTTATTAATCATTGAAATAAAAATATTTGAAAATGTCATGCGTATTCCTTATTATTACCCGACTGCGCGACGCAAAGGAGAGGTAATGTGTTTATCAGTCTATATATATGTATGTATGTATGTTTGTTCCTTTGTGGCCTACTAGAGACCAAACGCGTGGGCCGATTTTAATAATTGGCACGTCAATAGATTTGCCATGCTAGCGCGAGTGTCAACGAAAACATAAAAAAAAGAAAAATTCAAAATGGCGGATTTCAGACGCCAAAATTTGGGGTTCAAAAAAAATTTTTTTTTTCTCTACCTATCGAGTGTGGTATCGAATTAAAGGTCTTAAAATGGAGATTCAAAATATATTTATAACAAATAATTTATGATCGTACAAATCGAAAAAAAAACGATTTTACATGCCGCGTTAGTCACTTTCAGTTACAAGTTTGCGGTGCTTATCTCTGAAGTTACTTATCAGATCTCAATAAAATTACAATGAGACCAAACGAAAATCATATTAACTCAAACAAAAAAAGAATTTTCCAAATTGGTTAAGAATAGATGGAGTTCTGAGGTAACAAACAACCTCTTCCTTTTGGTATAGTCGTTTAATAGTACAACTGTAAAGTAAGTAAGCTTAAAAAGCCGAAATGCATGAAATAGATAGGGTATTATTTCACGCATTTCGGTTTTTTGTTCAGATTACGGAATTTGCCGTCTTTTACTTAACTAAAAAGTGTAAAATAAAACATTAAATTAAAAAATCAAAGAACCCGCCTGCGCAAAAAGTGAAGTGTTAAAAAACGAACTAAAAAGAAAATAAAACTGGCCAAGTGCGAGTCAACATCGCGTCTCTTATCGCACACTTAGGGAGGGTTCCGTACAATACGAAACACAACAGAGTTTCAACCTCATATATTTGATTAATTGGTATTACCAAGAATATTTGGTTTGGTCGCGATCTAGAAAGACGGGGCTCGTTTACTAGCGCCATCTATGTCATTTTGCCGAAACTAATTAGATAGATGGCGTTTAAAAACACTTTTTTGTATGGGGACACCCTTTAATTTTTAACTTTATTTTGTTTTTAGTATTTGTTGTTCTAGCGGCAATAGAAATACACCATATGTGAAAATTTCAACTGTCTAACTATCACGGTTAATGAGCTATAGCCTGGTGACAGACGGACAGACAGACAGACAGACAGACAGACAGACGGACAGCGGAGTCTTAGTAATAGGGTCCCGTTTTACCCTTTGGGTACGGAACCCTAAAAACAAGTAAGTCTAGTAGTTTAGACTTCTGTTTAGGGATATCAAAAAACCATACCATTTAAACACATGGGACACATTAATTGGGGATTAATGTGTCCCGACTGTTAAAGTCTCTATATTCCATATAACAATGTATAATTTATTTTATGAGTGTATCGACCGAGAAAGAATTTAAATGGTATAGTTTTTTGATATCCCTAAACAGAAGTCTAAACTACTAGACTTACTTGTTTTTTCTTTTCAGTTCGTTTTTTAACACTTCACTTTTTGCGCAGGCGGGTTCTTTGATTTTTTAATTTAATGTTTTATGTTATTTTATGCAGAGTAACAAAATCCATAGATTTTTATATAAAGTTCAGTATCTCACCTGATGTTTAGCGATACGATTAAGGGTGGTAGCACATTAGGCCTGGAAAGGGAACGGCTTTCAAGGCACGAACTGGTATGCGGTATGTTTCGTGACTGCTCGGCTCCCACAAACCCAAACTTTCAAACTCAAGCGGTACAAACATTTTAAACTTCGGTCAACACTTACATAATTGCGCTGCTTGAGATTTTCAGCTCTATTTGCAGCATCTGTTTCTTT
The DNA here is from genome assembly GCA_954871355.1 of Cabera pusaria. NCBI lineage: Eukaryota > Metazoa > Arthropoda > Insecta > Lepidoptera > Geometridae > Cabera > Cabera pusaria. The sequence goes on from OX940896.1 coordinate 2,433,656, forward strand.
TATCTTATAGGCTAGCGTTTTTCACCTGGTAGTAAGCAGTAATGTGACCGAAGACGGAGAAAACGCTGAGCCTAGAATATTCTGAGTCTCAAGGGCTGTGTGCTGCCAGAACACCGTAAAGTTATAGTGGCAGATTTTCTCCTTGATGGTAGTATGCTACTTTTGGTAACAAGTCAGGCAGAACATCGATATAATATGCTCTTTCCACTGAAAAGGATACCTTAATAATTTATCTGCATATCAGTATTTTAGGTGAATTTGAAATAATGTGGTCTCCATCGAAAATCAAATCACAACTACAAACAAATCACAATTAATAGACCTAAACGTAATAACTCATCCAATTCGCTTTGATCACGTCATACAATTTGGTAGAGGACACTTTCTGACAGAAGTGATTAACCGATAGCTGTATCCAATTATAATCTGTGCGTGAGTGTACTCGGTGGATTTGTGAGCTAGATTAAGTACTGAAATTTGGAAGCTTAATGTTAAGAAATGTCAATGTCATAGCATAACCAATCATGAATGTTGGAAAAACTCTGAATAAAGCGATAATTTTTAACCAACTTCACAAAAACAGAGGTTCAAAAAATGTTCTCAATTCAACGTCTTTTTGATATATTTTTTTAAGTTTGATATCTCAGAACTCCGTCATATCTTAACCGATTTGAAAAATCTTTTTTTTTTGAGTCCGGTTACTACTCCGGTTTAGTCCCATTTAAATGTTATCTAGATCTGAAAATTATCTCAGGAGATATGAAGATAAACAATATAAACGATACCTTGATGATATGATTATGGCTAGTGGATATTTTCGTCATCGCGGCATGTGAAGTCGGTTTTTTTCGTTATGTAAGATCATACATTATATGAAAATAAATCTAAAAAATTCAAAGAATAAATCACTGGTGGTTTTCGTGCTTTTCCGTTCTCTATGGCCATCCGTATCATCCGTGCTCTCAAACCAAAAATCTTTATTACTGGAATTTTACAAGACATAACTTGAAATCACACTCTTATCTTAAAAACATCGAATAAACTTTTCTACAGTTTATTCACACAGTAAGTAAAATTTATTCAGCCGTGAAATAGCTAAACATTTTTCTATTTAAAGGGCAAAGTATGTGTAAGGGAATATGAACGTTTTGCTTGACCTGTGACCTCATCTCAAAAAATATAAGATTTTCACTCAAAAGGCTGAAATCCATAACAACCAAAATAAAAAAAAGAGTGTGCGCAGAAAGCTACGCCTTGGACGTGAATCTTCCCTCACATCACGGTAATATAATAAAATATTACCGTGCTCACAGAGTGGAAATTTAGAGTATTAAGTTCATTCAATTTATTCCTTAACATCAATAGTTGTTTTTTGTACAACTCCATCTGTTGCACGTAGCGGGACGAATGCCCGAATGATAGCAAATACGTCTTCGTAGTTACGCCGTTCTACAATAGAGGGCGTTTATGAATAAACATATCACATGCCGCTTACGTCACTACCGTTGCGTTCGGACCGCGATGCTACGTCACTTCCGATAAAGCGCAATTTCACTTCAAAAATCTTTTAAAACAACACAGCGTTGTAAAGCTCTCGCAATTTCTTGCCAACTTCAACTGTCCTCGACAAAGTTGTTATAAATCGTTCGACTAAATAAAAACCAAACACATTGAACCACTGAATTCGTTTAAGAGCCGCGCAATTTATCTACTGAATGAAAACAAAGTGCTTTTCCGCTAGTTTTTCTTCTGAGCTTACGAAACAAAGCGAGATCAAGCAATATAAATAACCATACGGTTATATATATTGCCTTCATCTGCGGTGTACACCGCAGATGAAGGGAATATCAGTAGTGCATCTTTTACGTTCATCTCAGTAATAAAAAATCATACCTTTTCTATTTTTACTATCATTCAGGTTTTAAAATTGTCATAAAATAATACCTATAGAGAAACGCTATTATTGTTTTTATCTGACTAAAAAGAGGGTTATGATTTTGACCCGTATGTATGTCCATCTGTTCCCTCATAACTTCTGAAGTCATCATAATTTGACAAATGAGGCACCTATCTAAAGGGAATGGAAGCTCTAGAGGACATAAGTCATGAACTAATAAAGGATTTTTTAATAATGCTATGTTGGGTATCAAACAAAAGCGCTTATTCAGCACATTTCAAAAATACACATATTGTTAGCTATCGCTCGCAAATTTGCTTGTAAGTACAATTGAGAATGATTTCCAAAATTAGATCATGATTTTTCAGTAGTCGGGTTTTAGTTTTTTAACTAATTTTTTTTCTTGTCGTTGCTGAGGAGTGAAAATTAAGGTTTTTATCGTCCTGGACATAGTCTCGAAAGAAAAATCAAAATCAAAATTAATTAATTTGAATATCATCAAATGTCTAATTTGTCTTAGTCTAGTCTATTTAGTCTAGTCCTAATTTTGAAAATAGATACAGTATCAATTGCATATGACACCATATCTCATTTTACGGTTATAACCTATATAGAACATTTCAACATGTTCTACTGTTACTATTTTTACAGTTATGGCGTGCATTTCCTTTGTTTGAAATGAATAATGAATGATGAAATATGAATTTAATACGACGATTAATATGGATGATCTTGTCAGCGCTGAAGTCGTTGGCAAATAATGGAAAACATTTTTGAATAGGATGGGATATTGAAATGCTTGGAAAGATTGAGAAGATGAGTGAATGCCTCAGTTGATGTTTTTATTTTGGTGGATGTTTTGAGCTCTAGTGGAAAATAACTTATTTAGTATTTTATAGGCTAGCGTTTAATCACTATCTTGCCTAGTGGTAAGCGATGATTTTTTTTATATGTATATCAGATAGGCTAGCGTTTGACCACTGTCTCACCTGTTGGTAAGTAATGATGAGGTCGAAGATGGTAGCACGTTAGAACTAGAATGGGAACTGGCTCTCAAGGTAGTATTATTATCTGTTTTGAGCTCAAGGATAACTGCCGGAACACATTAGATGTTTGGCTACAGATTTCCTAACTTGAGGGTAGCTGGCCAGGCGATAGTATAGACACTAGGTAGTAACCTAACACCACGCAAGGTTGAGCGTTTCTTAACGATGTTTTTCCTTCACCGGAAGGCCACTGTGAAAAGCGTACATACATTTATCGATAGGAAAATCCATTGGTGCACGGCGGGGATTGAACTCGGTACCACTGGCGTCTAAGCCGACCATTCTCCCACTACAAGACTGGGCCCTCAAATGTGGTCAAAGATGGTGAACACGCTAGACCTAGAATATTCTAACTCTCAAGACCTCTGTGTTGTTGAAACACCGTGAGGTTATGGCGGCAGATTTTCTTCTTGATGATAGAAAGTTGGTATTAATTTTTCAGTTTTAGTTCTTCACGTGGCCGCCTTTTAGGAGAACCGGGTTCTGAAGTTTTTTTTAAATATCTTATAGGCTAGCGTTTGACCATTTTCTCACCTGTTGGTAAGTGATGATGCGGTCGAAGATGGTAAGCACGCTAGGCCTAGAATGGGAACTGGCTCTCAAGGATAGCTGCCGGAACACATTAGATGTTTGGTGACAGATTTTCTAACTTGAGGGTTGTAGCTGACCAGGCGGACACTAGATAGTGAGGTTGATTTGAGCCAATACTAAACTGTCCAGTGTCCAGTTTAATAATACATTTTTAGTTGATAAAAGGTTAATTTTAAGTTGAAAAATAAACTATAAGCATCCCTGTTTCATCTATTTCTATTATTTGATCATGATGACCAACAAGCCCAAACACGACATGTCTGCTATAACTTGGTGCTTTGAGGACTTGAGCAGCTTCAAGTGAAGTAACTGGATACCAAATTTAAAATCAAGCAGATTGTTTCTCTAGCTTTAAAGCCGACCATTCTTCCACTACACCACAGAATAATGAATAATACACGTAGCTACACTATGGGCCCTTAAGAACTGGACTTGGTAATCCAATCCATAGACAATGTATTGCACCAACCACATAATATAATAAGTATGTAATAATAAAACCTTTTCAACCGACTTCCAAAAAGAAGGAGGTTCTCAATTCGTCTGTATGTTTTTTTTTTGTGTGTATGTTACGCGATTACTCCGTAAACTGATAACTGATTCGAATGGTTCTTTTTCAATCGATAGCGTACGATTTCGAAGTGATCTCATTGTAATTTCATTAAGATATTATAAGTATCTCCAGAGATATAACGATAAACGTCTCAAACTTACTACTGAAATTGACTCGCGGGACATAGAAGTCGGTTGTTTTAGTTTTTAAACTATCTGAATTATATTTTTATTAAACTAGATATTTACAGTTTTTAGAATTATTCCTATACTAGCTGTTACCCGCGGCTTCGCCCGCGTTATTTGAGTCTTTATGACCTTTGAGGTCAAGATCGATGATCTCTTAGGCCAAGTCACCATAGATGACCCTAAAGTCGAACTCAATATCCTCTATTGTTAAAGTCATTAATTATTTTGGTTAGGCATACGAAGTTGTGCTTTTTAAATGTTTGACTCAACACAAAAGTTTCTGAAACATTTCTTACAAAGAAAATAAGGTGAATAGCTGCGCGAGCGCAGCGAGAGCTATCATTGCGCGAGCGAACATTTTTTATGACTTTTTATGACCCTGACAAATTTACGACCTAATAATCAACTCACTATAGATGACTCTTAGGTCGAACTCGATATCGTCTATTGTTAAAGTCATTAATCATTACTTGGTAAACCTAACCAAGGTTTACCAAGTTTTGCTGTTTAAGTATTTGAGTCAGTTTAATGTATGATGCTGTTGAAACACGCTATTATACGCTATATAGCGTTATTACTGCGAAAAAATTTTACGAATTTTTAAGACCCTGACAGTTTTTATGATCTACTAAGTCAACACCGATGACACTCAGGTAAAACGTGATATCCACTTCATCATTATCAGCCCGTATTAGTCCACTGCTGGACATAGGCCTCTCCTATGGCACGCCACTGAGCTCGATCTTCAGCTGTCCTTTTCCAACCGCTACCAGCTACCCTGCGAATATCGTCACTCCACCTAGCTGGAGGGCGTCCTACACTGCGTTTGCCGATTCGTGGTCTCCACTCTAGAACACGCTTACTCCAACGGTTATCCGTTCTGCGGCATATGTGTCCCACCCACTGCCACTTAAGCTTGCTAATTCTCTGAGCTATGTCGGTTACCCTAGTTCTCTGTCGGATGACTTCATTTCGAATTCTATCCTTTAGAGAAACTCCGAGCATAGCTCTCTCCATAGCTCGCTGCGCCACTTTCAATTGATGGGCCAGTCTAACCGTGAGCGTCCACGTGTCGGCTCCGTATGTCATAACAGGGAGAACGCAATCATTGAAGACCTTCGTCTTCAAGCTTTGCGGTATAGGTGACGAAAAGACCCGACGTAGTTTCCCAAATGCTGCCCAGCCTAGCTTCTTTCTCGAAGTTATTTCTGCCTGATTTGTAATGACCCTTGAGAACAGCTTATAGACGTGGCTCAAGAGTGAGATTGGTCGGTAGTTCTTCAAAAGGGTTATATCTCCTTTTTTGAAGAACATTACAACCACACTCTTGGTCCACGCCTTTGGAGTTCTCCCAGAGAAAACGACGGAATTAAAGATGCGCTGAAGTTGTGTAAGCGCTGGCGTTCCTCCAGCTTTTAGGAGCTCCGTCGTAATTCCGTCCTGGCCTTTCCATTTTTAAGCCGTCTAAGAGCCATTACAATTTCGTCCAGGCTAATCTCAGGCAGGGCTATTAAAATTCAAAAGTTGACGAAATATTTCCTACAAAGTAGATAAAACATATGCTTGCGCAAGTACAGAGAGTGCTATAACTCTGCGAGCGAAGCGAGCGCGAAAAAGTTAACAAAAAATATACGCACCCTCACTTAACTGCCGAAAAAAAAAGTATTCTTTCCTCCTTAATGCCCTATTAAATGTCTTTGCACAAAATGTCATGTGAATCGGTCAAGCCTTTTGGCCGAAAAGAGGCCAAACATATACAAAATTCAACAATAAAAAACTGACAACCGGACTCGATTGTAAAACAAGTAACCAATGTGCTCGGATAATAGACTCTACTCTTGGTCTATGTCTTATTGACTGTCTCTGTACAATTTTAGCTCAATCGGTCAACTCGTTTAACTGAGAAGAGGTCACACGTTTAGAAAATTCAATAAAAAAAATTTGGTACCCAAACTCAACAACAAATTTGAGCTGAATCGGTCAAAACGATTGCCGCTAAGAGGCAACACATTACTCCATAATAAAATTATGGACACCCGAAGTTGCCAGCCAAAAAAAGTATCCTATGTCTTATTGACCGTCTGTGCACAAAATTTCAGCTGAAATGGTTGACCCGTTTGACTGAGAGGAGGCCACACATTTACAAAGTTCAATTAAAAAAATCTGGACACCTGGACTAGACTGCCAGAAAATAAAGTATCCTATGTGCTTCTTTGCCATATGAGCTGTATATGTAGAAAATTTCAGCCGTATCGGTCAAGCCGTTTAGCTATTTACAAAATTCAATTAAAAATATCTGGAGCCCCTGACTCGACAGCCAGAAAAAAAGTATCCTATATTCTATTGTGCCCTATGACATGTATACACACAAAATTTCAGGCAAATCGGTCAAGCCGTTTATTCGAGAAGAAGTCTTATATTTACAAAAATCTATTAAAAATATCTGGACCCCCTGACTCGATAGCCAAAAACATAGTATCCTATATCCTATTCTGCCCTATGTACTATCTTTGTACAAAATTTCAGCCAAATCGGTCAAGCCGTTTGACCGTGAAGAAGTCCCAAACAAACAAACAAACAAATAAACAAACTGACTTTCGCATTTATAATATTGGTGTTGATACGAGTACGTGCTTCAAGACCTTAGTTCTTGCTGAATTTCATGATTCTAGGTATACGGGAAGTACCCTATAGGTTATGATTACCTTGTGAAATCGCAACACGAATGCGAAAATATTCGACATTAACGGTCATATCATGGCGTTGACTTACAAGTTTGTTTTTTTTACAGCCGGAAGAGACCTGAGACCCAAGTAGTTTCATCTTGATAATATTGTTACATCGCGTCGTCGAGTCGCGATGTTTCGCCAAGCTTCTCGAACAAAAATACCGTGGGAAAGAATAAACTAATTAGGGGCTATAAACACCCGACCCGACCGTCATTAGTGTAACCTTCCGGGAATTCAGACCCTAGTCAATGTACCTAGTTTTGTAGTTAAGATTGAACCTTATTCATAAGTAGTTAGAGATTAAATTAGCATGTATGGTAAAGTTGTTTACATCAGATGCTCAAGGAAAGCCGCCCCTTTTGTTTGTGATTTTTATTGCTTTGTTTTTAACGTCTTTTGTCTATTGTTTCGAGTCAATACTGGAAAGTTCTGTAGAAATATTCTCGTCCTATATAAGACGTTGAAACCGCGGCTTGAGTCAGTCTTTCTCTGGAAGCGACAGTGTAACTATCTAAGCGCGGATAGCGACCAAGTGATCGTTAAGTGTTATCAGTGAACTAGTGTTGTGAACTGTGAACAGTGAAATCAGTGATTGTGATTACCAACGACCTCAGTGTGTGTTAAAGGACTTTTGATAATTGTGCAAGACGATTTGGACAACTACTGTGGAACATTGTGCTAACCTAGTGATCAGTGGAAATAAACGTTCATCTCATCGGATTGGCATTTTAATACCACCCCGCACGTAACAATATCTTTATGCGTTCCTGAGAAAAATGGATCTTAACAGACGGGCAGACAGATAGACGGATCACAAAGTGATCCTATAAGGGTTCCTTTTTTCCTTTTGTGATACGGAACCCTAAATATATATAAATATAATGTATAAATAAGATAGAAATGAGAAGCCTCCGCTTTTCTTTTGAAGTCAGTTAAAAAGTAAAATCACCAGTATACCAGAGTAGTATATAAATTCTGCCCAACATTTTTGTAGGATACGTCTGAATACATCCATCATATTATCCGCTGGATGAAAGGATAATGAAACAAACGCGAATATTCGAGAACTGTGTTTGAGAATGTTATTATACTTCTATTATCTAGAGCAGGGTGACGTTGTAATAACAAAGAATTTCTCTTTCAAATTCTTGACTAACTACAACTAATGTTTCAAAATACTTTGAGTATTCAACCAAGAATAATCAAAGAGGCTAATTGAGAGGCATGTTATTGTATTGATATCTAGTGAAACATAATTTAAGATATGGTAAAACTAACGTCTTACTTTAAGCGTCGCGCTGGTCAAAGTAGCAAGCAGCCAGTATCATGTCATCAAGGTATATAAATGCATCGTAATATAAATGTTGATGTATTTAAAACCGATCAATTGATTTCGTTAAAATTTAAATGGAACCACCTGGGAAGGGTATTTGAAACAAAACAAGTAATTTCTAAATCAAATCTCAAATTTCTAAATCAAATCTCTCACTCAAATCTTTTTGGAAGTCGGTTGAAGTCCTCGCATCACTTTTCCAACATAATGAACAATAATTCATCAACATCATTATCAGCCGGTATCAGTCCATTGTTGGACATAGGCCTCTCCCAAGACACAATAATTATAAGTCGGCGCGTTATCAACTGAGTCGTGATGCCATAAACGTCAATAGTGATTTGGATATCGGTAAGCGGCTACCTGTCGATGGTGTTTGTAAGTGCGAGCGAGATAGAAATAGGGAATTGATTTGTGGCCTCACGACTCAGTAGATAACGCGCCGACTATAGTAGGTGGCAATTATCCAAACAGATATCCGAAATAAGCAACAACAAAATACAAATACAAAATTGCTTTATTTAACAACATTATTATAATAAGAATATGTTCGGCGTGATTCTTTAAATTAGCATAACTTTTTTATTTGTGAACCGATTGACATGAAATACACACAAAATGTTAAGTGAATCTTACCATAATTTATTAGTGAAAACCGCATCTAAATAGAATAAGCCATTTCTGGGATTATCGTGAACAAAAGCAAAGATAAATAGATAAACAGACAAACAGACAAAAATTCTAACAATCATTGTTTAGGGTTATATTGCGTTTGATAAAGGTCCCAATACTATTTTTTCCCATATATCTTCCATGTACAGACAGAGATCTGTTACATTTTTATTATATGTATGTATAGATGAAGTTAACTTAAAAACACATCAGACGCACACTTTGAAATCACTTTTCAATAACAATGTTGAGTTTCCAGGTTCATACGTCATCCGCCCCCTTCGCTAGCAGAGCCCGTGTTGTTGGCATTATCGCAGATTCGCGCATAGTTACATCTTGGAGTTATCCATTCATATAATTATGAAACAGTAAGGGTTTTTATTTTGCAATTGATGCGAGGCGATGAATGTCTCCATGGAATTTGTCCTGGCCGATATCGTTTAGAAAAAACACTTAAATTCTAAATTTGAAACCACCTCCGACTGATCTATGTACTAACAATCAGTTTATTGAGACCATTCCAATGAATCAAAGAATCAAAGAAGAAGAATCAAAGCATTTATTCAGTATGTAGGTAGGCAGTATTAATATACGCACATATACACGTCAAAATAAATCTTAAAATAAATCATAACCAATTATAAAATAAACATAGCAAAAGCAGAATTTTAACGCTTTGAATTAGAAAAAATAAACAAAAGTAATGAACCATTCAGATGTCATCCAATCGTTTACGACAGAATATTAAAAAAAATATTAAAGTAGGTTAAAACCAACCATACATGTAACTGTGTGTTTCAGTACGTCAGACAATTTTTATATAAAAAAATAAAAAAAGTAAAATAGTGAAACAATGAGCCCAAACTCGACACTTCTGCTGTAATTTGGCGAGAAGTTAAGTATTCTGCAGATTCCAGGAGACGTCCCAGCATTAGGTAAATGCTACCATGTTCTTACAATATTATGGTTGGAGTAAGAGGATACCGAATTTTGAATTATTCAGACCTATGAAAGTTGATTTCATAGCATCATCAACTAGAAAAAAGCTCGTGGTCTTAAAACGAATCAACGGATTTATTCGTATCAAAGCTAAGAATACTCTCAACGAGACACCAATCAAATAAAAAAAATGTTAAATCAAAACCGGTTCTTCCGTTTGAGCGGTACAATGCCACATACAGACACACACATACACAGATACACATGGCAAACTTATAACACCCCTTCTTTTTGCGTCTGGGGCTAAATATAAGGAACTATGTCAAAGTGTCAGTTTAATCTCTGAACAAAACGACAACTTCTAAAAACCCATTCATGAAAAGGATAACAATAACGTATACTTTCCATGTATTAATAATACAATGATATGATGGAACCTACGATCAAGAATCTCTTGATCGTAGGATGGAACGGATTATGTTGAATTGATGACGTCCTGTGACCAGGTGGAGCGACGACATTCGCAAAGCTGTGGGCAGTGACTGGAAACAAAGAGCCGAAGATCGTGCTCAGTGGCGTGTCTTGGGAGAGGCCTATGTCCAGCAGTGGACTGATACCGGCTGATTATGATGATGATGGTGCTGATGGAAATTAATTGATGGATAATGAAATGAAGAGTCTCAGAGATTATCTGTCTGATCTTCTTTTTCGTTTCTTCTCTTCTTTTCGTTCTGATCTGAAGCAAATTGAACCGCACTTGCTTAAGATACGAGTACCCATACTGTTTTCGTGTCGTGTTGTGTTGCCGTGTTGCCGTGTTTCTACGGAATAATCGAACCGACATCGAACCCACAGTAGTGTTAATAACAGGGGTATCAAGTTCGCACTTACTAACGTTTCCCCTTGCTTCGAGCTTGAGGCCCTAATGTTACACCTACATTGCTGTTGAACGTATAGACTTTACTAGCAGTGCACCGCGGCTTTGCTTAGCCCGCGTTTAAAAGTAAAGTATGTGTTGATCCAGGATAATATTATTATCTGCAGGGCAAGATGGTGAATGCTAGCGTGACCCCATTTTGCCGCATTTCGGCGGAGGACTGCTCACACGTGGGGGTTTTAGCCGGTTAAGAGTTCGGCATAACTACTCTGGCACCCCGGTGCCGGAGTGGTATCCACTTAGATCAACAATCTATAGATATAAGGTCGACGCAAAAAGAATGTCCCGACGAATAAGAGCTCAAACCGGGCGGTGAGCTCTTATTTTGTTTGTCGAACACAAATACTTTTGTGACGAATAGCCGTAAGTACTATAAGATGATGTTTTACAGAATTGCCACTTTATTTTAAGGTATTATGGTCGTAAAGATGTTGATCATAAAACGGTTTTATAACTTTTGTCTCTGTTTATTAGTAGTTAGTCAGTATACACTTTGGACAGAATTTGGCTTTGATTTTGTAGGTAACCCGTTATCTATAGATTCTTGATCGAAGGGTATCCATGAGGATTTCACCCACGCAAAAAAAAGGATAACACTTAGTATCTGAATGCCAAATTTCAGCCATATCCATATAGCCGTTTTTGGGTGAAGAAGTAACAAGCATCCAACCATCCATCTACTATACTCACTAACTAAACTTAAAAGCATCTAGATGGCGCTGAAGTAAGTTAGTTGCATCTGTTACTATGTGTAACAGACAGGTGTAATATTAAAGGTTTTAAGGGTTTTCAGGTTCCTGAAAATGCTATAGTTAGTAATCTGACACATGACGCCATATAAAAGCGGTCATAAATCTGTCAGAAATCTTCATATTAGCGCTTTTCCATCTCGTTCTATCATAGTAGTGATTGTATAGTTTATCCTTCTCATATTATTATTGTTATTTTAATACAAGGTCCATTTAATAGTCCGTCCACGATAAAATATAACATTTGAGATTTATAGTTAGAGTTTGAATCATGATTATATCGACTATTATACTCACTAATGATAATAATGACCTGATAAGTATCTCCAGAGATATAACGATTAACGTCTAAAACTTGCTACTGAAACTGACTCGCGGGGCATGGAAGTTTTAGTTTTTAAATTATCTTAATTGTTCAATAATCTGTAACTAAATCGTATTCATTTCTTCCATTCATTGAAACGCACTCGAAAATTTTAAAACCATCATAATACAATCCGGACCGTGACAAATATGGTCCGACCACCTACTCCATTAAAATATCTTACAAATTCACACACTCAAGCGCAAAATTGTCGCAAGTTCATTCACAAATATTACCTAAAAGCCTCACGCATAAAAGTTGTAATAAATTACCGTCGTTTTACCACAAACAAGGCTCCTTTCGACCATAAAATTAACAATAGATCGACTATTCAACCATTTTAAGAATGGAACTCATTCTTAAATGAATTTATGAATGAACGTACGTATGAATGAATGAACAAGTGTCAGACACACAGGCGTCGCTTATTTTGCCATTTGAAAGCTATTTTTTTCTTGTCTAGCAGTTTTTATGTCTACCTGCAGCGGCGTTTGATAAGCCGAAACTCTTAAAATGTATGGTAGCGAAAGTTTTTGCCAATCGATCCGTGAGATCGGCATTGAAATTATTTTATTCATATTAAAAGTATGTTTGTCAACATCGATATATATAACAAGTAATATTGTAAAAAAAACTTTTTTAACACAAGGTTTTACATAACCTAGGGCCAGAGTAAGTCAAGACAAATCCAACAAGCCCAAACACGACGGGTATAATATGTGTAGCTTAGGAGTTCCTTTCTCCATCTTCCAGCTCCCTCATCAAATCAGCACCATCTTATCAAAATATTGCATTGTCACGCGATTTACACATGTATGCCAAATTTCAGCTCAATCGAACCCCTGGAAGTTGCTCTAAAATCAATCGCTAGACTTGTGACGGACAAATAAATTCGCCCTGAAGTAGAGAGAAAGCTAGTAATAATATCGTTTAAAAACTAAATAAAACTGGCCAAGTGCGAGTCAGCATCGCGTCTCTTATCGCACACTTAGGGAGGGTTCCGTACAATATGAAACATAACAGAGTTTCAACCTAGCGCCATCTATGTCATTTTGACGAAACTAATTACATAGATGGCGTTTAAAAACACGTTTTTTGTATGGCAACCCCCTTTAATTTTTATAACTTTATTTTTTTTTTGTAATTTTTGTTCTAGCGGCAACAGAAATACACCATCTGTGAAAATTTTAACTGTCTAACTATCACGGTTAATGAGATATAGCCTGGTGACAGACGGACAGACAGACAGACAGACAGGCAGACAGACAGACAGACAGACAGACAGACGGACAGCGGAGTCTTAGTAATAGGGTCCCGTTTTACCCTTTGGGTACGGAACCCTAAAAATACTAAAAACATAATAAAGAAGGGTAAAGAAAAAATCACGTTTTATATTTTTTAATTGATCTTGTGAACCATGATAGAGAGACTTGCAATTTTCACAAAGTAATAACTTACTTTACGAGTGCTTTAAGATCAAATATTAAACATTAAAGCAAAAAATAAATAACGAAAATTCAGTAATTACATAATTACCCTATAAAAACCTTATTTTACCGGCAAATGTTGTTCAATCTTTCAGTGGTACGGAACCTAATTCAAGGTTCAATCGAACACATATTCACCAATATCCGATTGTAACAATTCATATCTTTACTCCACATTACGCTATAAACAGCTTCATCTGAGATAATAAACCCCTTCGTACATAAAACACGCTAATTCACCATTCTACTTCTGAACATATTCTGGATCCTCCCGGGCGGGTCTCACAAATATTTATCACACCTTTTCAAATCGTATAAAACTGCCTACCTATTGCTGTAGAACAGAGACTAATCTTCTAACTTTTATGAATTAACTTTAATTAGTTAGGGTATCATCTTTTAGTAACAATGAATGATAAAGCTATCGAATTCATAATGACAAGTACTCAGATAAATCTGAATACTCAAAGGACAAGTATGAGTACTGTTCACTAAATAAAAACTTGAGCAAAGCAGATAACTCAATGCAATTCGAAACAGAATATAAAGAATATCAACATTACAAGCTATTTTTATTATGCTTTCAATAACGTCTAAGCTATATATCTGGTGGAATTTTCCTATCAGTTGTCCTATCAAGTACTGAAACATGCACTGGGTTGCGAGTGCACGTAATAGTACGGTTGGCAACCCTACATTAATCATATGTTTTAAGTGTGACGTTCGACTTACGAACGAAAACGTTTCGACGTTCGACCTTTACGTTGGACGGAAAAAAAAGGTCTAGGAAAGCTGAATTGCTTTTTTTTTTAAGTAAATTCAGAGCAATAAGTTATGTTTCCATTATATCTGTAATAATAATTATTGTATATGATGATCTATTTAATGTTATTTGACGTGAGTGCAATTTTTTTATTTGCCCATAATTATGCTGAATAAATGCTTTGACTTGACTTTTTACTTGAGTTATTTTATCTTAAAATAGAAATTATCTTCAGTCTAAGATTTTACATCCAAATTTCAAGCTAGCTAATAGTGGCCATATACACTACGAGAAATCGTTACGATCAGACTGTACAGTTCGACAGTCTGATCGTAACGATTTCTCGTAGTGTATATGGCCACCTTTACGAACAGTCGGCACAGTTCGTCCGATTCCGATAAATCAATTGAAATTTTCGTATTGTTCCGTTCGACTGTATAGTCTCAAAAAATCGTGCGAAACTGCACAGTTTCATAACATACTTACTTCATACATACTTCATACATACATTCGAACGGTACCGATAAATCGCTACATGTACATGTAGCGATTTATCGGTACCGTTCGAACTGTACAGTCTAATCGTAACGATTTCTCGTAGTGTATATGGCCACTATAATAACGGGTGCTGTACAATAACCCGCATCATTATAGTATTCCAGAGTTTTGTGAACCACAGTTTGCTGTTGTAGTAAGACTTTACGGGCTTACCCTCAGGCAGTGTCCTAATTGTCTATCAGTAAATGTATTCTGATTTTGATTCTTGCCGCCAGAGGTTGAAGGAGCGTTATTTTAATGTTGCACCTGACTTACTACCAATTGGTAGCTTATCAAAATCAAGGTGAAAATCTGCCGCCATCTTACGTCGTTTCGTTCGGCAGCATAGCCTTTGAGTCAGACTATTCTAGGCCAACCACCTTTGACCAAATCATTGCTTAGGTACTACCAGGCCAGATGGTGGTCAAACGACCACTGTCTGGCCTGGTATTCTCTCTATCAAATCTCTGAATGTAAAATATAAAAAACTAGCTGTTACCCGCGGCTTCGCCCGCGTTATTTGAGTCTTTATGACCTTTGAGGTCAAGATCGATGATCTCTTAGGCCAAGTCACCATAGATGACCCTAAAGTCGAACTCAATATCCTCTATTGTTAAAGTCATTAATCATTTAAGTTAGGTATATGAAGTTGTGCTGTTTAAATGTTTGACTCAACACAAAAGTTCCTGAAACATTTCTTACAAAGAAAATAAGGTGAATAGCTGCGCGAGCGCAGCGAGAGCTATCATTGCGCGAGCGAAAATTTTTTATGACTTTTTATGACCCTGACAAATTTACGACCTAATAATCAACTCACTATAGATGACTCTTTGGTCGAACTCGATATCGTCTATTGTTAAAGTCATTAATAATTACTTGGTAAACCTAACCAAGGTTTACCAAGTTTTGCTGTTTAAGTATTTGAGTCAGTCTAATGTATGAGGCTGTTGAAACACGCTATTATACGCTATATAGCGTTATTACTGCGAAAAATGTTTACGACTTTTTATGACCCTGACAGTTTTTATGACCTACTAAGTCAACACTGATGACACTCAGGAAAACGTGATATTCACTTATTTTAAGGTTAATAATCATTATGATTATTGAAGGTTTTACTGTTTAAATGTATGACCCGTTTTGATGTATATGGTTATGAATATACAAAAGTTGCTTAAATATTACCCTCAAAGAAGATAAAACAAATGCCTGCGCAAGCGTTGCGAGCGGCGCTATCATGCTGTCACGAGCGAAGCGAGCGCGAAAATTTTTTAACGACTTTTTATAACCCTCACAGTTTTTATGATCTATTTAGTCAACACACATGACATTAAGGTTAAACTTGATATCCACTTATTTTAAGGTTAATAATCATTATGATTATTGAAGGTTGTACTGTTTTAATTTATGGCTCGTTTTGATGCATGTGGCTATTAAAATACAAAAGTTGCTGAAATATTACCTTCAAAGTAGTTAAAATAAATAATTGTGCGAGCTTAGCGAGCGAAGCGAGCGCTAAAAGTGTTTACGACTTTTTATGACCCTGACAGTTTTTATGACCTACTAAGTCAACACTAATGACACTCAGGTTAAAGTCGATCACTAATTTTAAGGTTAATAATAATTATGGTTATTGAAGTTTGTACTGTTTCAATTTATGACTCGTTTTGATGCATGTGTCTATTAAAATACAAAATTGCTGAAATATTACCTTCAAAGTAGATAAAATAAATAATTGCGCGAGCGAAGCGAGCCCGAAAAATTTTTACGACTGTTTATGACCCTGACAGTTTTTATAACCTACTAAGTCAACACTAATGACACTCAAGTGAAACGTGATATTCACTTATTTTAAGGTTAATAATCATTATGATTATTGAAGGTTGTACTGATTTAATTTATGACTCGTTTTGATGCATGTGGTTATTAATATGCGAAAGTTGCTGTAATATTACCTACAAAGTTGATAAAATAAATGCTTGCGCGAGCGTAGCGAGCGCTATCACAGCGCGAGCGAAGCGAGCGCGAAAATTTTTTACAACTTTTTATTACCCTGACAGTTTTTATGACCTACTAAGTCAACACCGATGACATTAGGGTTCAATTTGATATCCACTTAATTTAAGGTTAATAATGATTATGATTATTGAAGGTTGTTCTGTTTCAATGTGTGATTCGTTTTGGTGAATGTGGCTATTAAAATTCAAAAGATGACGAAATATTTCCTAAAAAAAAGAGAAAATAAATACATGCGCGAGCTATCGCTGCGCGAGCGAAGCGAGCGCGAAAATTTTTTACGACTTTTTATGACCCTGACTGTTTTTATGACCTATTAAGTCAACACTGATGACACTCAGGTTAAAGTCGATAATCACTTATTTTAAAGTTAATAAACATTATGATTATTGAAGATTGTACAGTTTTAATTTATGACTCGTTTCGATGTATGTGGGTATTAATATACAAAAGTTACTGAAATATTACCGTCAAAGTTGATAAAATAAATGCTTGTGCGAGCGTAGCGAGCGCCATCAGTGCGCGAGCGAAGCGATCGCGGAAATTTTTTACGACTTTTTATGACCCTGACAGTTTTTATGACCTACTAATTCAACACTTATGACATTAGGGTTAAATTTTATATCCACTTAATTTAAGGTTACTAATCATTATGATTATTGAAGGTTGTTCTGTTTCAATTTATGACTCGTTTTAATGCATGTGGCTATTTAAATTCAAAAGTTTAAGTTTTTTAAGACGAAATATTTCCTACAAAGTAGAATAAACAAATGCTTTCGCGAGCGCAGGGAGTGCTATAACTACGCGAGCGAAGCGAGCGCGAAAAAATGTTACGTGTTTTAATGACCCTGACAGGTTTTATGACCTACTAAGTCAACACCAATTATCCTAAGGCTGTTAAAACACGAAAGTTTTTGAAACACTTCCCACAAAGCAGATAAACACGTTGGGCAAGCAAAGCCAGCGCGTAAATTTTGATGACTTCTAATGATCCTGACAGTTTTATGGCCAAATCAAGACACTAAATAAGTCATTATAGACGAACTTAAGGTCAAACTCTTATGATTATGTTAACTCTATGTAAAGTTAACAAAAAATATATGCACCCTCACTTAACTGCCGAAAAAAAAAGTATTCTTTGCCCTTTTATGCCCTATTAAATGTCTTTGTACAAAATGTAATGTGAATCGGTCAAGCCTTTTGGCCGAAAAGAGGCCAGACATATACAAAATTCAACAATAAAAAACTGACTACCAGACTCGATTGTAAAAAAAGTAACCAATGTGCTCGGATCTCGGACTCTACTCTTGGTCTATGTCTTATTGACTGTCTCTGTATAATTTAAGCTCAATCGGTCAACTCGTTTAACCGAGAAGAGGTCACACGTTTAAAAAATGCAATAGAAAAAATAAGTTACCCGAACTCAACTGTTAAAAAAATATCCTTTGTCGTTCTATGCCCTATTAACTGTATTTGTACAAAATTTGAGCTGAATCGGTCAAAACGATTGCCGCTAAGAGGCAACACATTATTCTATAATAAAATTATGGACACCTGAAATTGCCAGCCAAAAAAATAGTATCCTATGTGTAATTGACCGTCTGTGCACAAAATTTCAGCTGAAATGGTTGACCCGTTTGACTGAGAGGAGGCCACACATTTACAAAGTTCAATAAAAAAAATCTGGACACCTGGACTCGACTGCCAGAAAAAAACGTATCCTATGTGCTTCTATGTCATATGAGCTATATATGTAGAAAATTTCAGCCATATCGGTCAAGCCGTTTAGCTGATAAGTGGCCACACATAACCATAAATTCAATAAAAAAATGTGGACACCCAGACTCGATAGCCAAAAAAAAGTATCCTATATCCTATTCTGCCCAATGAACTGTCTTTATACAACATGCAAGGCAAATTGGTCAAGCCGTTTATTCGAGAAGAAGTCTTATATTTACAAAATTCAATTAAACATATTTGGACCCCCTGACTTGATAGCCATATAAAAAGTTTTCTATATCCTATTCTGCCCTATGAACTGTCTTCATACAACATGTCAGGCAAATTGGTCAAGCTGTTTATTCGAGAAGAGGTCTTATATTTACGAAATTCAATTAAACATATTTGGACCCCCTGACTCGATAGCCAAATAAGAAGTATCCTATATCCTATTCTGCCCTATGAACTGTCTTTATACAACATGTCAGGCAAATTGGTCAAGCCGTTTATTCGAGAAGTGGTCTTATATTTACAAAATTCAATTAAAAATATTTGGACCCCCTGACTCGATAGCCAAAAAAAAAGTATCCCATATCCTATTCTGCCCTATGAACTGTCTTTATACAATATGTCAGGCAAATCGGTCAAGCCGTTTATTCGAGAAGAGGTCTTATATTTACAAAATTCAATTAAAAATATCCGGACCCCCTGACTCGACAGCCAGAAAAAAAGTATCCTATATTCTATTCTGCCCTATTACATGTATTCACACAAAGTTTCAGGTAAATCGGTCAAGCCGTTTATTCGAGAAGATGTCTTATATTTACAAAATTCAATTAAAAATATCTGGACCCCCTGACTCGACAGCCAGAAAAAAAGTATCTTATATTCTATTCTGCCTTATGGCATGTATTCACACTAAATTTCAGGCAAATCGGTCAAGCCGTTTATTCGAGAAGAAGTCTTATGTTTACAAAATTCAATTAAAAATATCTGGACCCCCTGACTCGATAGCCAAAAAAAAAGTATTCTATATCCTATTCTGCCCTATGCACTATCTTTGTACAAAATTTCAGCCAAATCGGTCAAGCCGTTTGACCGTGAAGAAGTCCCAAACAAACAAACAAACAAACAAACAAACAAATAAACAAACTGACTTTCGCATTTATAATATTGGTGTTGATAAGGCAAAAATATAAAACCTTCTAGGCAAGAGTGCCACGTTTTGGACCACATCGTCACTTAACATCAGGTGAGATATTGGTCAATTGCTTGCCTATTGTGCATAAAAATAAGGATTGTTTTGCTGCAGTACACCGTTTATTAACTTCTATCACATTAGAAATTAAGTGGCGATGCTGTCTAAAATAGATCCATGCTTGTCTAAAGTTTCTAAAGAATAAGAAAAAGAATAAAACGAAGAAGTTGACGTAACACGTGACATGGATATCGCTACCTAAAATCAAAACAAAAGTTCATCAACTGTGTCCCAGGGTACTGTTTACCATTCCCGTTTCCCCCAATTTCCCGAGTCGCACAGTACTGATCAAACATTGTTATGTTTTACGGAATAGCAGTTTTATTTGTTTTTTATCGTACCAGTTACCTTAGTTTATATGAGGGTAGATATGAAAAAAGTTCATGAACGTTCTATTTGGGAGTAATAATATCTACTGTACCTACTATCAATTGGAAGGTATTAGTAGTTTAAGAAGAGAAAATGTGGTTAATTTTGCTGGTAGAACCATATCATACACGAGTACGACGTTTTCTGCCAAATGAAGCGCCAGATAGGGTATTTCACCCATTTTCGAAAAGTGTCTTACTTAGATTCTATATTGCTAATGAACCACAAAAAAAATTTCAGTGCATTTACATTTTGCATTTGCGAATTTCGCGCGTAATTTGACAAAAACACTGGACGCCATATTGCTTTAAATGGTCATGACGTCAGTTGGCTGTGTAAGCAAATGCAGTAGTATAATAGTTGACAGTTGACACTTTTAAGTTTACATAGCCGTATGACGTAATAACATGACTACTGGCGACTACTATTTAATGGTGTTATGAAACAGATTAAAAGATCTGAAACCTTGAAATTTAATTTAAAATTTAGTTTGCTATTTTATGAAATAAAACTAACTTTTTCCGACTGCTTTTTTCCTAAGCTATCTTAGTATACTTTAAGATTTTTCTGCCGACACTTACGGGGGACGAGGTAAACACGCATTGCACACACACAAATCACTCACTTTAACGATCCCGCACACCAGCTTGAAACACGCAAACAGTATTAAAAATACAGCGTAGTTACGCACGCTTATATGGCCAAAAATGGCTATATGGCCAGCAGAAGGGTACGCCTTGCGTTAACATCTCCATTGGTAAATGCTCGAAGAAAAAAACCAGATAACATTTTAAAACATTTAGGTACAATCGCCTTCATTTGTGCGATAATTTCCTGTGAACTCTTATTGCATTGGCATCTCGCTTCTGTCTATGTTGACATTGTGACATTGGCTCTTCTGATTGGTAAGATTTTTTTTTTTGTTTTGGCTCTTCTGATTGGTTAGAAAAATAATCGACCGTTGCAACCGAAAATATTTTGAAACTGGATACGCACAACTGAACGCGATGGTACATTTACATATTTAAGCGGCAATAGCCCAAAGGATAAGGTGTCGCATTGGCGATCAAGAGGTCGTGAGTTCGATCCCCACCCATTGCACTATTGATGTGAACCCACTCCAGATACAAGCATATTTAGCTTAGTTGGAGGGGTTAACAAGAATACTAGTAATACAACCCACATTACTACTAAGCTTTTTTTATTAAAAATAAATAAATAAAGAATTTAGAACACACAGCACTCATAATTAATTAAAAAGAAAAAAAAGATAAAGTTACTTGTGCGAAAAGTCGGCGATTTCATCTACTAACAAGATCAATGACAAATGGATCGGTAGTTTTTTTTCAAAGAAACTATCCTATGAATAAATTCACATTCCTGCACTGCATTGACGATAACGGTTTTTTTTTTCAAAGATGTCTGCCCGATAGGTTTTTTTAAATCTTTCGATCGATCATAGTCTATCTTTCAACCGGAATCAAAGTAGGCACTCGTTGAGAGGCTTCTGGCATTTGCTAAAAGAAAATACGTGCCACTGCTAAAAGGATCAATTTATTTGTGTGTATTGAGCAACTCTTTCTTCTATGAGTGTGAAAAAATATTCTCAGAAAACCATATGTAGTTTTTCGATACTATTTTAATTTTATCCGATTCAGTTATTAATTTTTTACCGGATAGACGAACGAGATGAATGTATGAATGTACAATACAAAAAATAAATAAAAAAATGGTATGTTCTGGGTTTGCTGAAGCTAATAAATAACATTATAGATTTTTATTATTTTCCTTCAGTAAAAGTGATAAAAACAAAAACTGTGATGTCTAAAATGACGCAACCAGCGCATTTATGTAGATCACAATATCATAAATTTGCCAGTTTTCTGCGGCTATAAATAAAACGCGGCTTCACAACGAGGACGTCCGATGGGAGATGGAAAACAAGAAAAGTATGAAATCATTTCTCACTTTCTCACTTTGTACTATACCACAGTGTAGCGACAGAGTGAAAAATTGACGTAGATAATGTAATAATAATAAATAATAATAATATTTCTTTATTTCAGACACATGAATCCATATTTGTCAGGCAAAAAAAACAATGCACAAAAATAAAAATAGAAATAAAAATGTAAAAAGTAAAAATGAATGTAAAGATACTTGTAAACAGGAAATACATTTAAGTGGCTATAGCCACCCATCGTCTGTATGTGTCAGTCAGCATTAGTCTGTCCGCCAGACTTCTAATAATCGTATTTTTACACGTGTCAACCCTAGACATGAACGACGCTATTCGCTTGCGCTGTATTGCATTAAAAGTGTCCACGCGGTGTACGGTGTACATATCAGATGCACTGCAATACCATGTCAGTCCCATCAGGTGCCTGAAAATGGGATATCAGGTGCCTGATAATAAAAAGTCTGCAGTAAGTTCTTAATCTTACAATTAAAGCGCAATTCAGACTACGCTATAATATAATAGCATATGGCATATATTCCATAGCACAACAATCTCGCTCAACATTCATTTATTAGAACACGTTCTCACTTAGCTATACTATAAACGAGCCGTTTTGTTTGTAATTTTATTGACATGATGTATTTGTACTATATAGCGAAATAGTATAGCGAAGTACTATTATTTATTCTGTGGCGTAGATTGACATGCGCTTGATATGTGTGTTTATTGGACTAAACTCAGGTATCCAGTGCCTTGTTTGACTTCGTTTCTAATTCCAGACAAGCACGATTCCATCTTAGACCGCATCTTCACTTATCATCATGTGAGAAAATAGGCAAGTTGTCTGTCAGACATAATAAGATCGTTTAATAAAACTGGCCAAGTGCGAGTCAGACTTTTGTCCCGCACACGGAGGGTTCCGAACGCCATCAACGAATATCTAACGAACTTAACTTAACGAACTAACACCTACTAAGTAGACGTGTGTAACTCAGGAGTTACACACGTCTACGATTAAGTAAAAAGAGTTATATCTCCTTAAACCAAAGAGTATATCCGTATATCTTACATTTCACCACCATCTCTTTAACTCTTTTATATCTTCAACGCAACAACTCATTTCGCGGAGTTAGAGTAAGTGGGATGTAACCATATAACATACCATGCATTAAAAAGAGAGCGTAAAGGAGTTAGAGTAAGCGAGATGCATATAACTCTCTATGCGTTACAAAGAGAGCGTCACGGAGTTAGAATAAGGGAGATGTAAACATATAAAAATCTATATGATAGAAAGGGAGCGTAGCGTCACAGAGTTATTAGGGATATAGAGATATAAAAGATATATATATACGAGTATCTTTTGTTCTAAATGATACGTATCTATTTTTTCTCTTTAAGGATATGGTTTGCACATTAGTCGTGTTTAGTTCACGAATGAATGACAAAATTGAAGTACTTCAATTGCTTCTTGTCATTCATTCAGTAGTTCTCTTGTACAATATGTAGTCCAATAGTCCATTTAGTTCATCCATCTGCTTATTGCGTAGAGAGGCCCACAAATTTAACAAATGAAACGTTTGCGCGTGCTAATTTATCCTGTGCTGCCATCTAGTTGCACCGAGTTGAAAGGCTATTACACATATAAGTTACATACACAGGTTATATACACAGGTAAGTTATTTGTAGTTGATTGCAGATTGAACACCGCACAGCTATGCTCGGTATTTTTTGCAACTTAAATAGAAAAATATGACTCTTCCCGACATATATTGGCGAATAATAATACGATTTATTTTAATTGAGAGCAACTAACTGCTTTATCTGCACAATAACACTAAAGCTACTTCTACTCGCCGGGTTCCGTTGGTACCCTTTGGGTTCGGAAACCTGAAAACTAAAAATACCCGACTTCAATGCCGCGCTATTAATTTTCAGTACCAATTTTGAGGTGTTTATCTCCATATATCTGGAGATACTTATCAGACCTCAATATAATTACCATGGAACCACACTTGGGATATTTCCTTTCCAACAAAAAAAGAATAATCAAAATCGGTTCATAAACGACGAAGTTATCCGTGAACAAACATAAAACATAAAACTCACTTACTCTGTGATGTCAATGGCTTTGTTGCTTTTTAAACTGAAAAATGATATGTTAGTACTGGAAGTGCCCCGTGGCTTCGCCTGCGTTAAAAACTTCTTTTGTTTACTCAAAACTTTTCTTTTGTAAAAACTATTCTATTTATTCTTTCCATACTAAGGTTGTCTGGGAGAGATCGCTATTAGCGATAAGACCGCCCATTGTAACACTATAATGTAAGCTATTGTGTATTAATATTTAAGTTTTATTTGTGGTGTAACAATAAAGTTTTATCTATCTATCTATCTATCTATCTATCTATCTATCTATCTATCTATCTATCTATCTATCTATCTATCTATCTATTCTATCAAATAAGAATTTTTCACCCGTTTTCATGTTATCGCATGACTAAGGCAATTCGGGATTCATATTTATAAAAACCAAAAACCTAAATTTTCAGACTTTGTGATCTACTCCATTTCAAAAAATCCTACAACACGTACTTTATCTCATCTTATTTCGCCATACAAACTTTGAATCCCCGTTCCGTAGCCCGGAGGAATTTTTAGAAAATCCTTTCTGAGCGGATACCTACGTCATAAAAACTATCTGCGTTCTAAATTTCAGCGTAATCCGAGACAATATTGATTTTTAGACTTCGTTACCCCAGTTTATCCTCTTAGGGTGGCATTTTGAAAAAGTCTGAAACTCGTATTTACTTATTTATTTATAGAAGTACTTGTGTGAAATGTTATAATAATAAAAATTCAAACTTTAAACCACCGCTTCATCCCCTTGAAGAGTGAATTTTGAAAAATTCTTTCTTAGCGGATACCAAAGTCAAAATAATTATCTGCATGCCAAATTTCAGTGCATTCCGAAACAATATTGATTACAGACTTTGTGACCCCACTTCACCCTTTTAGGGGTGCAATTTCGAAAGAGCGTCAAACACGTATTTACTTAGTTATAAATAAAATATCTAACTGAAATATTTAACTGTAATATTTAACCGAAACACTCAACTGAAATATTCAACCAAAACATTCAACATAAATATCTAACTGAAATATTAAAGTGAAACGAGTTGGGAGCGACGGAGTCGGCAGTCGCAGCGTCGTCGCAATGCAACTTGGTCGAAACGTCGAGTAGATAAGATTTATGTTTTAGGCGCGATAAGTCCCGTATTTAAATATTTATAACTGGATATTTCGGTTTAATATTTCGGTTAAATATTCAGTTGGATATTTCAGTTAAAACATTTCAGTTAAACATTTCGGTTAAACATTTCAGTTAGACATTTCAGTTAATTATTCGGTTAAAGTATTTTAGTTAAATGTTTTAGTTAAATATTTCAGTTAAATATTTCAGTTAAATATTTCTGTTAAATATTTCAGTTAAATATTTCGGTTAAATATTTCGGTTAAATATTTCAGTTTAATATTTCAGTTAAATGTTTTGGTTAAATATTTCAGTTAAAAAGTTTCAATTAAAAAGTTTCAGATCAGTTGAAAGTTTCAGTTAAAAATTTCAGTTGAACATTTCAGTTAAACATTTCGGTTAAATGTTCGGTTAAGTGTTTCAGGTGGCTAGGAGTGGAGCTCGTGGTGCGTGCGGGTGCAGTGGGTGGCAGAGCATCGCAGGTCGTTGTCCCTGGTGCACGCGCCGACTTGCTGCGTCGCTGCCTTCGCTCGAAGACGCTGCGACTGCCGGCTCCGTCGCTCCCAACTCAACAACACATCCATAGCGGACTACCAACTATTTCATGTTTCAGGTGGCTGGGAGTGGAGCTCGTGGTGCGTGCGGGTGCAGTGGGTGGCAGAGCATTGCAGGTCGTTGTCCCTGGTGCACGCGCCGACTTGCTGCGTCGCTGCCTTCACTCGACGACGCTGCGACTGCCGGCTCCGTCGCTCCCAACTCGTTTCACTTTAATATTTCAGTTAGATATTTATGTTGAATGTTTTGGTTGAATATTTCAGTTGAGTGTTTCGGTTAAATATTACAGTTAAATATTTCAGTTAGATATTTTATTTATAACTATGTGTTCAAATCGCGAAAGTTTAAAGTTTACGTATTTACTTACTTAAGTACTTGTGTTAAAATTCAAACATAAAAGACTATCTAATCTTATCTAGTTTCTCCATACAAACTTAGGACCCCCGTTTCATCCCTTTCAGGGGTGAATTTTGGAAAATACTTTCTGTAGAGGCAACTAGCTTCGTAATAAATATCTGCATGCCAATCAGAAACAATATTGATTTTCACACTTTGTTACCCGATTTCACCCTCTTAGAGGTGGATTTTCAAAAAAACCTGAAACACGTATTTACTTATTTGTTGACTGAAGCACTTGTGTGATGTTTCGGATAGAAAAGACTATCTAATCTTGTTTCTCCATACAAACTTTGAACCCCCATTTCATCCCCTTAAAGGGTAAATTTCGGAAAATCCTTTCTTAGTACACCCTTACGTAGTAAGACTATTCTCTCCAAATTTCAAGTCTCTACGACCAGCGGTTTAGGCTGTGCGTTGTCTGTCAGTCAGTCAGTCAGTCAGTATGTCAGGACAAAGATTCGTATAGTATTAGATTATTATATTTATTTTCCTTAAATTTGATTTTTAATTACGCCGATTATTAAGCTTATGTATACCCAATAGGTAGAGCAATGTTCAAAGAAGGTTAAGTTCCGTGACAACACTCAGAGCTGGAAGACCAGTAACGTGTTGGTCATGGTCGATGTGTCGTATGGCCAGCATAATACTGAGCTGGGTCCTGTTTTGCAGCATCGTATTAGCAGAAGATAATTCTACGTATTATGTTAATGAAATGTAATATTTAAGTGCTGTTAATCATATTGTTGCATAATAAGTAAATTTCATGTAAAAAAAATGCAGTTTAAAGCCTGAATAAGAAATAGTAATAAATTGTTACACACAATCCAAAATTTCATCGTTCAGACGGGACCCGAACCTCGAAATAATTGGGTTAAAAATGCAATCTACTGATTTTGTCTTATCGTGTGTCAGTACCGGACCGTGGCTTAATTGGCAGAGCACCTGGACATGTTATCTGGGGGTCGCGGGTTTGAGTCCCGTCGGTACGATGAAATTTTGGATTGTGCGTAACAATTTACAAAAATATAAAGTGTGTAACACTTCAAGAAACATAATATTTGAAATAGTAGTAACCCAGGCGGGCTTGTAGAAGTGCTGCAAGGTTGATTACGGTTGCAAATAATAAAACGCTAACCTTAAAGATTGTATTGATATGTGGGTAATGATATTACTGTATGTTAATAACTCTGTGGCTCAACGCTCACGAGGGACAAATTAAATGACTTCCGTGGACAACTTGAGAATAAAATGAAATAAAACCCAAGCATTTTGTGTTATGAGAATTTAAAAGGTTTTATGTGTACGCTATATTAAAAACAATGACATAAAAAAATTACGAAAAAATTACGATGAAAAATGTATTTGCGCTAAGACAGGAAATAATGATTCCAAACTTGATGCTTTCTATAAAAGTCATAAATTAGAATTATTTAGTTTGAATACATGGATAACGAATATAAACCTAAATGATGTACTAGAACCTAACATAAATGCCATAGATAGACCCAAAAGATATTATAATGCTTATGAACTTAAACTTAAATGCAGTATATATTTACAAGAAAAGTATATCAACTTTTACAAGATATTTACAGATGCGTCCTTGACTACAGCGGGACAAGGTCTTTCTTTTCTAGATGCTGAAACTAACTCTTACATTAAACTTGCAGTACGTGCTAAAATATGTATAATGAATTTAGAACTAATTGCAATAGTTGAAGCCTTATCGTATATTCAATCAATAGATTTTAATATGTTTGTCATATTTACTGACTCTAAAAGTGCTATCTTACATTTAGCTCGTTGTGTCAGTGGGTCGACCTTTCGTGGCATACCCATAGCTTACGATGCATTAAATAGTATAATAAATATTAAAAATAATAATAAATGTATAAAAATTCAATGGATACCTTCTCACATTGGCCTGGTAGGTAATGAAGAAGTAGATAAACTGGCGAAAGAGGCTGCTGTAGATGGTCAATCATTTGACTACTTACCTAACTATACTGATGTGACTTTACACGCCAAAAAGAGTTCTTTTGAAATATGGTCTGAATATTTTGATAAAAGATCCTTGACAAAAGGTATATGGTACAAAACGGTCCAGTCGTCTCTTCTTCGTTTCCCATGGTTTTCGAGGGCCGACATGGGAAGGAATGAAATAGTTTCGACGTTTAGACTTCGATCAGGGCACATTCCTTTCAATAAGTTTGGTCATATGATGAAAAAAATTGAATCCCCAAATTGCGAATGTTGCGGAATAGTGGAAGACATATACCATGTTGTAATGGAATGTGCCAGGATCGCGGGCCTCCGTCAGCAGCTGTTTGCTAACGGTCACGCTTTCTGGCAGGTTGGTGGATGTAATTGTATTTTATCCGAGCCATATTCCGAGGATGCTCAGAAACTGCGTGAAATTTACCAAACAGCCGTAAAATTAAGGAAGATTATTGTATAGACTTAATACATAGTTAATTAAATTTAGCATATAAGGGTGACATATTCTGATAAAACCCTGTTTAAAATAAATAAAGAAT